>OU452166.1:2500000-3750000 GCA_911728515.1 Peribatodes rhomboidaria
AAATATATTGGACCCTCATTAATTGCCGATGATAGTGAAACATGGAACGGTTTCGATGAACATTGATTTAGGATAAGTATCGAACACAAGCAATTCATCTCCCGCGGCGTTTCTGCGGAACATGTAGCTCGTACTTCGAAAAATATAAAACAGTAGGTAGTGGTGCTTTCCAAGCCCGATACCTATAGTAAGTAAAAACCGAAATAATATTGGCCAGTGGACGTGTATTCGTGTACGGATAAAATTACCAATTATTTTATTAGTAAGTACCCACAATAAAAGGCATTATTCATGTTCTTAGGTAATTTGACGTCATTGTTGTTGACGTTCTAATTTATTGGCATATCGAGACTCCTTTGTAGTTCTACAAACTTTGTTCAAGCTAGGCGCAACTTGATGAAGAACCTTTCGAGCAGAAGCTAAGAATTTTCATAGCCACATAAATTATTTTAATAAATTGTTAAATACCGGCTTCACGCTCTCTGAAGCCATAATTATAACGGAACTACTTATATTCATACATTATAAGAAATGTTTTCCGTTTAATAATAATAGTGCAATACTTACTTGTACTCGTATCAAAAGCGACTGAATATGTGATTAGATATATATTTTGAGGTAGATACATAATACTGGAAAAATCACATTTTCAGTAAGGAACAACAAAAATTTGTTAAATGAGCTAATTGGGTTTTTGTGCGTAAACAATTACTTTTATTTTATATTGCTAAGCATAATGATATTTATTAATTCAATTTTTGAAACTCGGGGAGTTATTTTAATATTGACAAATGTGTGAAAAACATTTCGCCGTATTTTTGCTGATTGTACATTAGTAAAGTTGAAAAATGTAAACATGTGTTCGTTGGCGATAGATAACGCGGTAATGTGAATTATGTTCGATCGACGTAAAAGTAATTATGACGTAGCAAGTGATGAGTACATTATATTTCCCTGTAATGTAGGTGTATATGTAGATTCAATTTTACATAGTATAATGAACCGATGATGATGTAACCCGCCTTGTATATGCATCACTGTGTTAATCGACCAAACGGGAATATTGTCCATCATTGGGACTGTGTTAGCTTTGTTCAATATAATTACCTTATGTCCGTATGATAATCTGTCGTCATGCAACAACGAAGATACTGAATCATTTTTTTCTGTATCCCAGGACGTGTGCCAGAAATCCAAGGAATCCGTCGACGACTTCTTAGTGTCGATAGAACTCTTCCTCGATAGAGAACTCAGGGATCCGATGTACTCTCTGGAGGTCTTTCTGGGAAGTGAACTCATCGAGCCGACGTAATCCCTTTTCATTTCCCTTACTCCATTGCTAACAGTGGAGTCCCTTCTGTTATAGTTAACGATGTTCGCGCGGCTGAGATTAGGGAATGAGCCCATGGAGTGTCGCTTGGTATTGTATTTTTGTGTAGGGCTGGGGGTATCGCGACGAGGAGGCGTCACGGAAGGGCTTTGCCGGTCGCGGCGTAGTATACTCGGGAACGTTGACGGATGCTCCAGCTCCCGCGCCGGCGAGGCAGAGAACCGACTCGAGTCTCTTCGCCTGTTTCATAAGAATTGAGGTCAAAGGAATCGAAATGCAAGCGATAAAAGTAAAGTAATTATCAAGTAATATACGGACCTGATGATCAGTCCGTTTGTCGGGGAGGCGATGTCCCTACAGTACCCGGGTGTGGACTCCCTGCTGTGGAGGTACAGCGACGACCGATAAGGAGTGGTGCAGCGGCCGTGGACGTCGCATCGAGGGTCGTGTTCGATGGTGGAGGTGACGAGTGGCGAGCGCCGGCCCTCCCCCTCTAGGCTCATGTTGCCAAACATAGAGTCGAGCTGGCGCATCGCATGCGCTTTTTTCACGGCAGTCATCGTTTCACTCGAATCAACACGATCGCAAAAAAAAATTAATTCACAACTTCAGTCAAAAAAATTTCAAGAAATTTTGTCGATCTTAACGCGGATTAATTCGTGAGTTAAGTGACATGTATGTCCTCTAAGTATGCCGCGACACGACTGGACTGCTCGGACGGCATTGTGCGCACAACGCGTACCGGTGACTCATGGAGGCGCGCGCGCAATAAGACTCGCGATTATCGTGCCGTCCTAACAATTACATGGTATACATATAATAAATACACACAGGTGACAACGAGGTAAATAATAGACTCGGTATAATTGAAAGAATCATCATTAATAGACGAGGATCTGTGGGCGTCACTCAAGTACACACGAAGGTCGTTTAAGTGCGACATTTCAATCTAAACGGCTGCCTTTGATTTGCTATACATTATAAATAATATAATTTTTATTACATACAATTGTTAATGTAACAAGTTCCCACGCTTACCTAAATCGGCGCGTGTTTACTCAATTTGTTTTAATTAATAAAATAGGAAGTTATCTAAGGTTGCGTTCGGTATGTCAATAGTGATTAAACTGATAAACTGACTGAGCAAGCACTAATAATAACTCGACGACTTCACGGTCTCCTTACAGTCGATGGAAAATTCAAGATGATCAGATAACATATACTTACCTAGTCGGTAACGGTGGTCGACAGCGGATAGAATACTTTTTTGGTCGTTGTCACCGTGAATGATTTTGTTGTAATTCATTTTAAATACTAATTTAAGTCTCTACAATGAACTAGATCTAGTTTAATTTTACATAACATGACCAATTGATCATCATCACTATCTTGATCAATTGATCATCATTATCTATCATCTCATAACTGCACACTACTGAACGTAGAGCCCTTTCTTCTTCTACGCCATTTATCTATCCCGGTTCCGTAATCGGACCGCGATTTTTATAATATCTACAACCCTAAAAGAGAAAGTGAGTTTGTTTGTTACATTTCACGCTATCATCACCCGGCTTCTGCGGGGCTGCGGGCAAAACCGAGGGGCGCAGCTAGTAAATAAAAATATAATGGAAACATGTTTTGACAGATATCGCTATATTAATTAACTGACTGCCCAAAAGGAAGCTATGTTTAAAAGTGTGTGTATGTATGTTTGTCTGTGTCTTTCACAGTTTTAATAGTCATTCTTATTTTAAGTCTTATGAGTGTCATTCTCAACGTCAATTATAAATTTTTCATTTAACCGCAAGACTGTAGTGTCTCTGTCCAATATAACTGTTTCGAAAGAATCCATAATAATATTATAAAATCAAAAGCAACCCTGTCTGTTTGCTGCAGGCCTTTCTCAGCTAAACGGCTGAACGGATCTTGATGAAATTTGATAATCAGTTACAGTACATCACGAGGAAGTTTTTTGTATTCTATTTTCTGAAACGCGAAGGAAGTTCCGAAGAACAGCTAGAGATTAATACAGTCTGTTTCAATTCCGCAACAATGCCCTAGCCTAGATAAACTAACCTCCGTATTTACTTACTTGAAGTGACACTGTGCTATGTGCGACCTTCCTTAGTACATTGACATGACAGCTGCCATGTGAAAAATGTCTATAGCCTGCAGTAACTACAAGGCAAAACAAGTAACATTATTAAAAGAAAAACAAAACAAAATGTTATATGTCACTTCCACTATCAAGACGATTCAAATGACACCTCACATGTCGAAATACATCAAGCTCTGGCCGGGGCTAGTTACCACCCACTGGACCAAGCCATGCCGTGAAATGACCTAGGACCCTATTCGGAGATTTGAGATTTTCATCTCACTTTTTCTCGTCCTTGTTGCTTTCGTTTGAAACGTCATAGGTGTGGTGAGAGTGACCAAGATAAAATCTCATCTCATCTCACGCGCAGGAATAGCCCCCCTAGTCGTGTTTCGGGATGTAGTCCGGTGTAACCGTTCCGAAGACGTGTCTGAGCAGTAGCGCACTTGTAACGTCTCACTCAACTGCCGTTTTTGTACTTCTTCACTCTACAAAACTTCAAGGCTAAAGTGAAGAAGTACCTAATAGGTCGTCGTGCTCATCTTAGACCACAACGTCGCCTAACATCAGGCGAGTTGGTGGTCAAACGCCGATCACATTTTACATAAAAAAAAGCTGTTCGGGCTGTAGGGCGTGCCAAAGAAACCTCTTACATACATACCCACACAATACATACACTCGAAAAACATAACCCTCCTTCTTGCGCAGTCGGATAAATAGGGTCAGCTTAGAGTACTTAAACATAGGTAGCACCACAATTATAAGCCAGATTTGATAATCATGACAAGATTAACATGAATGCGTTTAAGTTTTTAAATGTGGGCGTTAAATTATCCAGTCTAGTTCACTTGAAGGTCACCATAATACGCAGCTAGGTAATAAATAAGATTTGCAAGAAATATGTGAACAAATTGGCGCAGCGCCATTTTATCAAGGAATTCCAGTTTAACCTCTTATATAGTAGACCTAGTGCATGAGGTAAATGGACTACAAAACTTCGAGGTTAGCTTAGCACGAATGAGAATCAAAATAAATCAGAGAAGAATTGCGCTTGTGCTGCCTTGTTGTTCAATAAATAAAAGCTTATTTGACTGCCTCGGTGGCTCAGTAAACGTGTCCTCTGAGATTGGAGACGTAGGTTCAATTCCCACCTAGGGTAAGTATTCATGTGATAAACGTTTGTGTTTGTTTTTTGTGTGGGTGTTTTTAATTACACGTACATACATTTCAGAAAACTCGTGGATACTTTACTGAAACTTGAAGTTGAGTTTTGTAGACAACTCGAAAAGATACGTTTCCTAATGTTTGTATCATTTGTCCACACTCGTGTATAAAAACGAACCGGCAAAGGTGTTAATACTCCACAATTACTCGTACACGGAGAAAAATGGTTTCCGTCCTTCATAAAAAAGTAACATGAATAACATCATTTAATCCTGGCTCCTTCAACATTATCATGTGCATAGTAAATTATAGTTCAGTCGGATTAAACTAACATTACATTATTATAAATTGCAGGGATTTTAATCATTGGTTTTCATTACGCTTCATCATTAAAATATTAAATTACGTAATTCTAAATTCCTGGTACTAGCCTAAGGTTTTATGGTGAAGTTCACGACGATTTGAGAGTTTATCCTGATACAGATTTAGGCACGACAATTGAGAGGTGTGTAACTTGGAATAGTCCGTAAGCGGAATAAAATAATATCATGACTGCATGACAAAAAAATGGTAGGTACCTACGACGCACAAGGTGCTCATTCATTATTTAGAAAATATCATGATCTCTTGATGCTTCGTCAAGAATTCACAAACATCTATTGGGTTTGGTCATTACCTTATCATGATGTACCTAATTTTATTAGATCGGTTTAAAAATTACTTTTTGTTATGAAAATCAAAAAATATAACGCAGGCTTTACCAGTGCTCGACAGACTTCTGATTCCGCCGGTCAAAAGGCGCTAGCGCAATTATTTTGATAAATAATTATGGTTTAAAGACTGTTTCACGTTTTCTATCTGTAATTTTGGTTAATTACAGTGCATTGCCGTTTTGAATCGTGTGTTGAACTCATTTATAACGCCCTCAGAGACCCGCAACCAACTCATCTTATAGTGACGGTGACGGGGCACACTCGCGGGCGCGATCGAAAGTGAAAAACGCTAAAAACGTGAATCAATACACTAAAGTGACTTAATGTGCTATATCCCTATCGTGAACATAGACTTTGTGAACCCTTTCCGATTGTGCATTTATGTGGGAACTTAATACAAATAGTGTTAATAAGAATTTGCAAAACACTTGGGCGAGACCATTTTTCTTAACCCAAAATTCAAATTCGAGAAAACGCGCTAGAGAGAAGAGGCAGACGCATGACGTGTTTACTTATTCTGATGGGATAATGACGCGGATGGGCGAGTCTATCTTTGAATTCCTGATCCTAAGATACGGAATACCCAGGCGAATTTTAAGAGACAACGGAGTTCAGTTTATCAGCGAAATAATGAAACAGTATGTTCCACACATTCGGCATTACCCAGTGTCTCTCGCCGGTGTACCATCCTCAGGCAAATCTGGTGGAAAATAAGAACAGAGACTTGAAGCCGCAGATCATAATTATTACAACGCATGGTATTCTAACGTCCCGGCTATTCGCTTCGTGTGAACTCCGCAGTGACAACAACACAGGAAAGACATCCTTGTACCTTACATTCGGGAGCAAAATATGCGCGCCAGCCGACGCGTACAAGAATACTCGCGAAATCAAAGAAAGTGAAGACGCTGCCCTATGCCCCTTACCTGGTGAAGATGTCGACTGTGCTAATAGGTGCGAGTAAAGTACGTGAAAAGGCTCAAGCTGATCAAAAGCGTTACGCCAACGGCGCTCGTTGCCCTGCTCCGATATTCTACTGTGACGATAATACTTTTAAAAACACAAGGCAGTAGCGATCCGACCTGCAGACAAACACCCAAATTAATGAGAGATGGACCGTACCGTATTAGGGAAGCCGTGAGTGCAACCACGTACGGATATCTACCAGTGAGATTTTAGGTCGTTATCATCTCTTCCAGTTGACCAATTCGTAGGAATAGGAAGTACCACTCGTACCGCTCCATGAGAAGCATAAACAACGAAGACTTAAGCTCTTGAGTCGCGAGGGCGCTTTATCTAGGTTAGAGGGGGAGGATGTAACGTGGGCTAAGGCGCTCGCGCAAGTATTTTAACTATTATAGCTAAAACTGTTTCATGTTTCCCATCTGTAACTTTGTTAAATAAAATACTATACCCTTTTGAATTATGTGTTGAAGTCATTTATACCACCCTCAGAGACCCACAACCCTATAGACCAGGAATTTCTAGTGATCTTGTCAGTTAAAACAGCCTGCTATCAGAAATATTATTTAGATGCTGACAGTAAAATACCGATAATATGTAAAAAACATACAGCTTTGTCATGACGGTACTGTTATTTTATAGGTATTCAGGTCGCATTTATCCTTCCAATATCAATAAACCATTAGAATACGTAATTAAATCTTATTAGTTCATAATGATAAAATACAAGGAAGCTCAAAAAATTGTCATGATATTACAAAAACATTCAATGGTTTCCCTTACAATTATTAGGAAAGTCCGATAAATTATCATGATGTTCACTAAGACTCATCATTTAAATAATTGTACTGTATCAGTTTTCTACAATATTTATCATTCCGATCATAATTTCTCGTCATCGACGTTCTAAGTATTCAGAGTGTTTGTCATGACGCGAAACGATAAAACATAAGTTTAAAGCACATAATAACGTCGTGATGTTTCTTGATATTTATGGGTGACGACTATTCACGATATTTTTTGGTGAATTACGCACAAAACACTATTAAGAACTCTTGGTACCTTTTTGTTGGGAATACGGATAAAAGTCCGTAAATTCCTTTAAAACTGTCCGGAATTACGAAAGCCATTTTTCTCAGTGTATTACAGTTTAACACTCGAAGAATTACAAGTTTTAGAAAATTACTTACTTATTGGCGCAGCGACCCAAACCGTGTCTTGGCTTTCGATACTAAGACGCGCCACTCTTCTCTGTTTTGAGCTAGTTCATGCCATGCATCAGCTTCGAGTTCTCGCAGTCTCTAGCTACTTCATCCTTCCACCTAAACTTAGGACGGCCGACTGGCCTTCGACCTGTACGATCCTCTCCCATCCGTTCCCGAGCCAGCGTATTCCGTGGGATTTAATCTCACCAACTGTATTGGGCTCCGCCACCAGCTCTTCTATTTCCTGGTTTTTCCGAATCTTCCAACTGCCGTCTTCCCGTCTTACCGGCCCAAGGATCTTTCGGAACACCTTACGTTCTGTCACTAACAACTTGCTTTCCTCTTTCTGCGTTAGTGTCCAAACTTCACAGCCGTACATTAGTGTCGGTCTTATGACCGTTTTATAAATGCGGATTTTCGTGTTTCTGCTGAGAAGCCTGGACACCAAGATTTTATGCAGAGCTGCACTACAGCGGAGGATGTTTTGGACGCCAATCTCGATTTCGTCCTCTCTAGTGTTTGTATCTGTTATTGTACAGCCGAGGTATTTAAAATAATAATGCAAAATTATGACGCTAGTTTTTTGAGTCCCGCCAGTAACTCAGCGTTTTTTATACCACTTCCATAGAGTCAAGTACATACTTACGTTTTTAGCGCTTAAATGGATCCGAACATGATCATAAGTAATTTATAGCATTTATAAATTACAGGTGGATGGTGACAGCAGCAGCTGCCAGGGAGAGATACACTTTGGCACGGTGGAGAAGAATGTAAACTAATACAATACAACTTTATTGCACACCAAAAACTACAATGAACATCTTATAAAAACGAACATATATTTAATCGATAGTACAAGGGCGACCTTATCGCATAAAGCGATTACTTCCAGGTAACCTTCTGATCGGCAGTAACTAAAAGAAATACGAAAAGGGTAGGTGGTGTACAATTATCCACAAATAAAATAAAATTAATAAATAACCAAAGAGGAATCAATCAAAATAATAAATGAGCAAAGAGAGAAATAATCCTTATAAACAAGATTCTTAAAAATGGGTAGTGATTCGGCTTGCCTGATGACCACAGGCAGCTCGTTCTACATCTGGACAGCTAGCACAGTGAAACCTTTACTATAGGATATATTGATGTGGGAAGAGGTGTGGCGCTTAAATTTAAGGGCACGAGAAGATCTCAAAGTATCAGAGTGACCATGAACAAATTCAAAGCTCTCCTTAAGATGCAGAGGGATAGTAGGAAAATTGTACTATCGTTCAAACTTGTTAATTGCTCTTCGATTAAATCCAGATAGCAAGCATCTGCGTAGTCCAATATTGGGAAAAGGAGAGATTTGACAAGTGCAGTTTTGGTAGTAGTAGGAAGGAAGTTACGCAACCTTCTAAGAGAGGCTGCAGAACCAAAAAGTTTTAGACTGACTTCATCTAGCTGTGGGTTCCAGGAAAATTGACTGTTCATGAGTGTTCCCAGATTTTTCGCCGTATCGCTAATGGGGGTGGGAACTCCGTCGAAGATAACTTGTGGAAAGTGGAATCAATCAAATCGTCCGCTTAGATGTGATAGGAAGAAGTCAGTTGTTGAGATATTGGATTTATAAAAAATGCAAAAAGAAGAAGAGATAAACGCCACCCTGTGGAACACCAGCAGAAATATGAGACCAAGAGCAGTATGAGTCATCAATACGAATACCTAGCCGACGTCTAAACAGGTAACTTCGAAACCAATCAATAGCCCTTGGAGATTTGTTAAGAGAGCGCAAGACTTTCATCAAAATTTCGATGTCGACATTGTTAAAAGCGTTGCTGAAGTCTAGCAGTGAGAGCACAGCCAGGTGACAATTACCAATACCATCCCTTATGTCATCGGTGATTTTGGTAAGAGCGGTCACGGTGCTGTGTCCGTGATGGAAACCGGATTGGAAGGAGTTAACGAGATAATTGTTGAGTAGAAAGGCAAAGAGCTGTTGATGAATAAGACCTTAGACAGGAAAGGGAGGATAGAAATGACTACTAGATGACTGGAACAACTTTATCAAGGATGCGTATGATCATTTTGCGACTTATACTATCACTACCAACAGCATTTGACAAACTAGACTGCAAGCTCTTCTTAACATCAGAAGCGGTAAATTGACTACAAGTGAAAGAGTTATGTCTGGGAGTTGATAGAGAGGAAAGATTTTTAAGGGTTTAGCTTTTACTGGTTCGTCAAAATTCGACGAAGACGAAAAATGGTGATTCAACAAGTTAATGTCTATTATTAGAAAGAGTACTTTGGCGGAATGACCAACTCTCAGTGACCGAAGAAACTTTCAGAATTTCGCCGGATCTTCGTTTTCTACAGATTTATGGATGTTTCGGCATTGTGCGATTCCTACACGCTCTATTGCAGACATTGCGACGGTTGATGTACTTTCCAATATTTTCATATGATCGGCGATACTTGAGCTTACTTTTTGCATTTTGTTTTTTCTTCATAATGATACGATTTTTATCTTTTGTATTCTTTTTTTTTTGTTTGTTGTCGTAATACTCTGGGCATTTATGTGAAAAACATTAAAATTATTGGGAACGTCAAAGTATATAATATGTAATACCCAATGGAGTCGGATAAGGAGGGCAGACTGTAGAAACTGTCCAAACCATCATCAGAAGATATCGATGTGGAGCATGTTAAAAAATAATTGTCACTGCGAGACATTAAAAAGGTACTTACGCGAGATTAATATAAAAATATTACCTTATTAAAAATTAAAAATCACTAATAATATAGCAATAAATAAGTAAAGCTTTACAACCGATTTATGCTAGTCAACCACCTGCCAGTTGTGTTATCTACTAAGTCAACAAGTGTAAAATAACACTATTGATAATACATAAGTACTAATAGCGTTTAAAACAAAGACAGAGTCGAACTTTGAGACAATCCAATGAAAAGTTACAAGGTTTGAACAAACAAAAAATAAATAAATAATGAATTAAGTTGAGTGAACAGGATAATCGTCATTACGCAAAAAGAGAGGTTGGCTAAATGCGTAAAGGAAGTAACGACAAATATTTTTTTAAAAAAAGGAAAAAATTGACAGAAATATAAATTATGACAATAACAGTAGAAATTATCGTAAAATGCAAACAAGCCAAAAAATTAATATCTAAAAATGAGTGTACATTTACTAAATTCATTAAGAAAGCGGTAGTCAAAAGATAAAAATACAACTAGTCTCGAGCACTAGAAACGCATGAAAGGATTGAGGATTACTTCTTTGTCGGACCAGCTTTACTCTTCTTGTTCTACTCGTCGATTCTTCAGAGTCAACAGCTGCTACTCGAATGGCCGACGTCTGCGTCTGCGCTGCTTTATTCTGAATGATTCTCCATACAGTTGACTCAATGCCGCGCAACGTCAGGACCAAGAATTAAAATACTACCTTCCCTTGTCCAACATTTCATGATTTCGAATCGCCGACGAGCTGCCAAGAATGCATCGTGCCGAGTCTTTGTAAAGAATTTGGAGAGTTTTAATCAGAATTGAACAGAATGGGCCGCAGCCTATCAGCAGCAGCACGCCCCATCCGATGGCATTTGCTAATGTCAGGCTTGTGATCTTCAGCCGCTCCGCCAGTGCCGATACAATCACCTCTTGAGTTACTTCCTTCTCTTCTTCGGCGAGTCCATGCAAAAGCAGAATCCTTGTCCATCATCAATGGAAATGAAATCCATGTCTCCTTGGTCGACCTCCTGAGCCAATAAACTAATTTGGCTTTGAACAGCCCGGAAGGTTGTCACGACGAAAGCCTTGAAAGAAGCAAATTCAACAGCCAATCTTTCGGAACCAGGTAGAGGAGTATTCGGCAACTGCCCTTCAATAGTGTCCAAACGTCTGTGAAAAGTTTCCCATTTGGTTCAGTGATTGTTGAATAGCATCTATCTTGTTTTACAAGAAGTGTGGCCAAAGTCAAACTTGATCAATCTCAGCGCACAGTGTAGGAATGAAAGAGATAACACTCAGTGGCAGGTAGGCTGAGCTAACACATATATTTATGCATTGATAACAAGTATACAATTTTTAATATTTAAAGATTAAAAAAATAGAAAGCTTTTTAAAGTGATGTTTTTTTTACACCTACCGCCCAAAACTAAAAGTTTAAAAAACTAACTGTTTATTGTAAAGAAACAGGACCCTCACACACGACAGGTTCGCGGAGAACCCCGTAAATCAGGTTTAATTGTTCTCTATGTTCTATTTCAAGTCTCGAGTGAATCGGTTTCTTCTGACAAGCGTGCTCCATCGTAGGCCGCATCACTTTTTATCATTAGGCATGTTGGCGGCCAAACGCAAGCATATTAAGTTATAAAAAATAAAAAAAACTTCCATGATGGTCCTATAAGTGGGTCTAATAAAAAAAAGCCCTAAATGCACACCTATTTAAGGACACTTGGATTATTAAGACGAATATAACTATACATTAACTGTCAGAATCCATCCAGCCGTTTAGAAGACACAAGGTAATAAAGAAACTCACAAACATACAAGTTACGCGCGAAAATCGTAAACCTTCCTGGCAGTCGGGTAAAAATACGTTGACAAAATTAAATTAATTATTCGAAACTCGATACGGCCGTATGCTTAACTTTCTAGTTCTCGCATAATTTCCCGTTATTTCGATAACATACTATTTTTTTTTCTTAGAGTTCGTTTAGAAGGGTAAGATTAGAAGAAAGATCGAGAGGAGTAAGCCAAGACCGACCGGCACGTCGCTTCGTCTACGAGACAAATTCATTCAAACAAAAAAATTTAGTGATTTGTCATATTTATTGGACTCTGCGCCCGACGGAGCATTGGCGAGAACCGTAAGTGGCGGGACGATCGCCGCCAGAAGCCGTAGTGTGTTCGCGGCCGGCTGCACCGTGACCGGCGTATTCCTACAAAATGTATGAGCCATTAAAAACAGCTAGTCGGTAACCAGTTATAATTGTCGCCGATGCCCCGCCGCCTGCGTCCAACTCCCATACAGTTTTCGGTCAACTGTTCCAAGCACACAAGATGTTTTAGAAGCGCGGTGCAGGTGTCAAAATTCCATGCTGAAGATATAATATATTATATTATATTATAATTAAGGAACTTATCAAAGAGCAAAATATAATTTATACTAAACAGATCATTGCAAGAGAGTAACTTTTCGTAATAGAAAGGATTGTTTAAAAGAGTTCAACAAGCACTTTTAACTTAACTCTCAACCGGGACACGCGATGATAGCCTAGTCGGAGAAGGCCCGCCTCTCAAGCCAGAGGGAGCGGGTTCAGACCCAGCTGAAGGCACGTACCAATTTGTTCATTGTGTGAACATATGTGCGTATTGTATGTCATCTGCTACATGACTGGAGCCCGGTGTATGGCGACAGGCTCGCCCCTGTCACATTTGGGACTGAATATCGTCCGGCGAAGTGTGGGTGTTGTACACCTCTGCCAGCCCCCCTCGGTGGAAAGGCGTGACGATATGTTATATGCTCAACCGGGGATAATATTAAGCATACCATATAGAACAGCAAAGTTCCGAATATTTAGCCTCCACTTATTCTCAAGTCTGCCTGCTTTGGTTAACTTTTTTTTAATAGTCAAAGTGGCAAACAGGCAGACGGCCCGCCTGATGGTATACGGTAGCTCTCGCCTATTAGCACCTGGAACACTAGAGGTGCTGTTGCTTGTTGTTGTTTGATGCGGTTTACATTTTGTTTCCAAAATCTGAACACTTTTTTACAAAAAGCCAAATAAAAACTTTCTATTGCAACGGCCGCGTACCGTCGCCTGCATTGCTCTGCATATTTCATAAAAAATACTTAGTAATTAATTTGATTTAATAACTCAAGCCGCATGTTCGTTTTAATGCATAACATCTGAACACACTAAGTACCTACACGTTAAATATTTGTGTTACTCACTCATTTACTTTTATTAGATCACAGTTTATTTAGTGCATATATTGCCTTAATTGATTGTGATCGAATAGCCCAAAAACATGATCCCCTTAGCAATATACATTGTAGAGCCTCGGAATAGTTTTACATTGTTTTGTCTTTTTCTTTCTTTTACATTTTTGAAGTCGATGGAAAAAGCCAATACACTGCATAACTATTCCGAGGATCTACGACTTTTATCGCTAAAGGGGTAAGTAAATAAAGCAGATTCCATAATTTTTACAATAATTATTTATCAGTGTGCCTCAAGTCCAATTCATAATAGTATTGATACTTATGACCACATGCACTTAATATAAGAATTGCCAAGTCCTTGCTTAACTAGTTTAATCTACTCCTAGCTCCTACCTATTTTTTTTGACAACCTTAAGTCATTCCAACTTTTTGTGCCCGATTAGCAAATATTTTGCTATG
The DNA here is from genome assembly GCA_911728515.1 of Peribatodes rhomboidaria. Taxonomy (NCBI): domain Eukaryota; kingdom Metazoa; phylum Arthropoda; class Insecta; order Lepidoptera; family Geometridae; genus Peribatodes; species Peribatodes rhomboidaria. The sequence continues at coordinate 2,513,877 of OU452166.1, forward strand.
AGTTAAAAACTAGTTAAGCAAGGACTTAGGCAATTTTTCATATTTAGTGCAAATGGCCATTAGTCTACTAGTTATAATTCGTTGTCTGTCTGTTTAACAGATAATATTTTTTGTTAATAGAATTATAATTCTTATAAATAACAGGAGCCTCACAATTAGTGTAACCGTTCTTATTACTATTTTTTTTCAGGCATAATGTTATAATACCACTTCATAGTAATTATTGTCGAAGATAGAATTTTGAATCGGTCGAAGAGTAAAATCCAACTCGATTTCGACCGAATTCACTTCGGTATTGAAGACGACCTATATTTTGAAATAGTACGAAATTAATCTCTAGTTGACTGCAATTGTGCAACAAATACAGGATTCTCTGTTATTTGTATCTGTGGTTCCCATTTATACGCCATATTTAGCCATGAGCACAGATGCAACCCATCCGGTGTAACAAAATAAACATCTCTTGATATGCTACCAGGCCATTGACGATGTCAATTATAAGGTCAACTATTGCAAATTGATTCCAATGAGATCCATACCCAATCAAGACTGTAAGTTACAATACTGAAGCAGACAATTTATGCTCAGTCAACTGGGATCAATTATTAGACGAGGAGAAATTACTGGCCACTTTTCCACGCACTGTTTGGTATACAGAAAAAGTACTTACGGTAGCCGCGTCACCCATCGCAGGACTCTCCGTTGATTCATTTCTTCTGAAACACGAGAACAAAGTCACGTTAGAAAACAACTACTCAGTATGCATGTTTCTAAATTGACATAATGGCTTCATCATAGTAATTTTACGGTTAGTTAGAGAAAACTAGGTACACATTATTTGTGTACTAGACAATCAGAGCCAATCACATGCTTGTTCTACCGAGGAAAGTATGTAAGATTATTGTAACTTTTGCGTGCATGCATACCTAACACAGTAGCATAATAATACATTTGCTTTTCCATTGAAATTTTATTGCAGACGATAAGGTTATCATTCTCGTTTTAGGAAGAAAGAAGAATTCATAAGATAATGAATTAATAATGCATTTTATATTACTCGACAACTGTTCCTTTAAAATCGTGCTGAAACGAGGCGTCAAACACCCAATGGTGTATTTTGGTAGCCTCATTTGAGAGACTGTTCCTATTTCAGTTTAGGTGTTCACTATCTAGTCACTTAACATCAACCCCCCAATTCTACTAACCAATTGTTTTAAAATTGCTAATGAAGTTTTGTATGCCAGAAGCATCAAAAATGGACAATTCATGAACTAATTAAAAGCAATTGCTTAATAGAATCGAGACCCAGGTGAGTAAACAGCAGTGGTCTAACTTGCCTGTCAACCATTTAAAATAATATTCTATTTATATGAGACAAATATTAAAAATACCTTATATATTGTGACTTGTCTTGAGATGTCATCTGCGATGACGGCTCGAACTTGGTAGGAGGAAAAACTGATGCAGCCTCTGGCATAGGCTCCATCCTGAAATAATTAGTATAAAATGACTTCAACGGTAACAATAGAATACTACTATTATTTATTTAATTTCTAGTTACTTACGTTTTCTGTTGCCTCAAGTCAGTGGAGCAAAGATTTCGTAGGTAATCGTCACACTCGCGTTGTTTTTGAATCTGGTACTCTTTCAGCAGCTCTCTCCTGAAGTCTCCGTCTGGGTTGATCACCATGGGGGTGTCGACCGGCGGCGGCGGCGCGCGCTCCGCTCCCGAGCCCGCATTGGACGTTGCCGCATTCGATAGCGACGACGCAGAGAAGTCCTGCCCACGGTGCTCAGGTGTGGTGGCCGTCGAAGCGCCTATACTACTCGGCGTCTCGGTATTTTTCGACTCGTCGATCGACTTCAGTTCGTTCAGGCCGTTAAACATGCTTTCGCCGTTTTTATTCTCGAATAGTCGATCTACAGACGTGTTCATTAACTTGCTCCCCTTGATGCCCGTAAGATGAAAACCGGCGAAGCAGGAGGACGAAGGCCCGTAGTCAATAGCGGAGAGCGCCATGACGGCGGGATGCCTCGGCGCTCCGTCCGGCAGCGGGCGCAGCGAGCGCGTCATGGCGTCGGCGGCCGAGCGCGGCCTTCTAAACGGCATCGCCAGGTGAGGGAAGGTTCGAGGCTTGATTGGCGTCACGAGCATGTGCTCGGTCCACGACGTGTGTAGCGATGGACGTTCTAGCTTCTCAACATCAACGTTCAACATTCTTTGTTCGAACGGCACGCTGAAAGTTTCCGCCGGTATTGACTGCAGCCATGAAAGCAAACTCAAATCAGACTCGTCAAACCCGGAGCCGTCGAGAAGCCTTGAGAAGTTCACCTCATTGGACTGTGCTTCTTTGGACCCCGTGGCTTTCGCTTGGCAGTAATTAACACATGATTCGTACAGTATTCCTTTTATAAGTAATTGCATTAAACGGTCATTTTTTGCGCACTTAGATAATGCGCCGCTCGATTTTTTTTCATATGGTAAAAATTGTTCTACCAGCGGATACACTTCCCTGAAGCACTGAACACGAGCGTTACTCGGATTCCATTTCTTAAATTGCACATGGTCTGTGATACTAGGTAAAGTTAACAATAAACATAAATTCGAGTATTCGTCTTTCGAGGGTGCTATTTTTTCGAGATCACTGAGTACTTTGACTACTTCATCAACAATGTTTTCTACATTGTTGTAAGCTTTGATTTCGGATTTGATGCAGAGGAGTTCTATGTATTTGTGTCTGAGTATTGCGTAGTTGAATTTGTTTGCTTCGAAGGCTTTGAGTGCACTAAGGGGCTGAATGAACTCGAGCACGTCGTCCCACTGTCCGTCGAGGATGAGTTGTCTGAGGTAGAGCACGTCGTCTGAGTAGTTGCCGTTGATGACGCCAGTCTCGCGCTCCAGCGACAGCTGCGTGATGTGCAAGTCTCGGTTGTGGAGGAAGTCCAGCGCCAGACGAACGACGTCATCCTCCTTCAGGTTCAGCTGGGTTGACGGCATTTTGATCACTTGCTTTATATCTGAAGCAAAAACAATCCATACTGTTATATCAGCGATGGGAGTGCGAGAGCTACTGCGTCGTCACACTGAAAAAGAACTACAGAACCTGTGGGACAAAAAGGGTGACTGTTCACCATTTTATGCTACTTTCCATATCCTAGACAGGAAGAATATTAACTATCTATCAAAGTTGCAATGACATGACCTTCGCCTGCTAATAAGGCTTATAACCGGTCATTGCAACTTAAGGGTTCCGCGATGCTCTGAATTTTCCATCCAAACATGCTTTTCAAATTTCTTGGAAACCATTTGTCAGATTAAAATTTGTCATGTACAATTCAATGAATTATATCTCCGGCCCTATAGTCTTGGGTTTTCTGTAAAGAGTCTTCAATAGAATATTGAGCTATGAAAAATATTGGCATTTGTAGGAGTTCACTTTTGACTTTTTTATTTAATAGATAGTCGACTCAAATCAAAAATTCCTTTACATAGGGAGGTTGTCTACATCATTAGCTTTCAAATTAATAAATAATACATGGGAAATTTTTAGTTATCTAAGAATGATTAGAGGAGTGCAAAAGTCATAAAAATGATGGAAATTGCACTTTGTGACTCTGTAGATAACTTTTGAGGCTCGTCAGCATCTTTACTTGCTCTCTTCGCTCGTCGTCTTCTTCGAGACGAAATGACAATAGAAAACCTTTAGCTAATGCGAAGTTAATTTAAAGTGGTCGCCGGATCCTTAAATAGTAAGTTGTACAAACTGGGAGCCACGGATAGTCCGCTGTGTCGTGGCTACATGAAGGAGAATAAAACTGTAGTGCATTTGCTGTGGTATTGTGAAGCCACAGAACAAGCTAGAATCGCTACGCACATGAGGTGTCATTGCCATAACACATAAGTTGCCAATACTTTTATAGCATTTAACATTTTCTTTATTAAATATTTTTGATTGAGTAATTATGTTTGTTAAAGTTTGCCTCCATTAACTTGTGTTAGTGTCCTGCTGTGTTAGTGAATTATAGTGTCCTGCAACATACCTATACTATGTGAAAAAAGTATATGATAGCATCAGTTGTAAATACTATTAACCAAAACGAATGCAACCAACGCATCCTACTCTGGTATATTTTGGAGCTGTGATTCCATGAGCTTTAACTCCAAATTAATGCAGATTTTGACATCAAGCATTGAAATCGGGTACAATTTTGTACTGTATTTTCTTAAGTCAACTATTACAAAATATACCCGATCTTAGTCAATTGGCTGCGTCCTGCTGAGATACATTGTGGAGCGGTCACATCGTTTTTTTTTTGTGTATCTGATCTCACCTTTTGTTCACTTTTTGTTTGCCTTCTATATGTTAGGAGTTAAGCTTTCTATTTTCTTTGATTCCAAGCTCTAAACCCAATGCTGAGCACAACTCTATATGAGGATGCAGAATAATAATATTACATTGATATAATGTAAATATCAATGTAATGTACATAATATGATACCATAATGCTTACCATTAGACGGATCAATAGCAAAAAGTTTGTTTTGCGAAATAAATATTGCCTGTTTTCTAACTGACTAAAAATATTTAAATAAAGTCTAATGTAAGAACAACTGGTGAAAATTTTCAAATAAGAACCTAATTGGAGAAGGACTAATAAAAAATCTAATTGAAATCGAACATGCACTATTTAAATGAAGGCAACTTCAAGGTTTTTCAAAGGTGTTGGTGAAAGGAAATATAGTGAAAGTCTACAACATTAACTTTTATAGAAGTCAGCTGATATAATCCCAATGCAATAAAATCAAAAAAATGGTATAGTGTAGAATTTAATAATCTAAAATTAACTTATGGTTATCTAAGATTTTTTTTCTTCTTATTAAATATTCCAGCAAAATGAGAACCTACCATTTGTGAATCTAAACAAGTGCTAGTAAATGGAACTAAAAGGTAAGAAGTATTTACTCTCACTCGAGTGAGTGTTTCTAGAAAAATAAAATATTGGTGTCTTAACCCATCAATATATTTAAGTTGCTACTTATTAATTTTAATTTTATGTGCAATAGTACTTTGTTATCATATTTTTAGATTCTTAATTCAATACTATAATGCTAATAAAGAAAGCTATGGACTCATGCCTTATCCAATGTCAAACATTTGCATGCCAAACTTGGAAATTTAGAAATAAGACAAAAAAACAGTTAAGTAAAACACATGTCAAAAAAGAATGGAGCGGAGCATGCTTAACATTAAAAAACGACACAATATAAGACACACAAAAATAATATCAAGAACAAAAGCAATTGATGCACTAAGCCATGCACAAAAACTGAAGTGGTAATGGGCAGGCCATGTAACACACCTCACAGATCACAGGTGGACAAAACAGCTACCAAAGGAAAGGCCCACCAGGCATGTGCTACAGAGAGAGACTATACCTACACTCAATGTGATGATGACATCAAAAAAATTGCAGGTCCAGAATTGATCCAAATAGCTCAGGACAGAGGGAGATGGCATACCTTGGAGGAGGCTTTTACCCAAGAGGTGTTCCTGATTCATACTACAGACAGCTTAAAGAAAAATTATAATATTTAACAAATGAGGTATCAAGAAATAAACAAATCTTAAATTTATATACATTTGTACTTCAATACTACTATAATGTATGTCACTACTTAAATGATAACGGGTTAAAATCCTGAGCTGACAGATTTCCCCATTAAGACATTTGCTAGCCTTTATATCTCTTATACTTCATAATAACTGAATTAACAAAAGATAAGAGGTCTTTTTAAAAGCCTAGGACTCCTGCATAGAAACAAGAAGATAGTGAACAGATGAGATTTGGACTTGTTTTAGTAAAAATTTACATTTAAGATGCCACTGACTTTCATCTACAATAATAGCACAAATAAGCCACTACTGTGTGACACTGCAGTCACCATAACAGGGTATTTACAAGCTTAGGCTAACTTTTATAATTTATAAGTTAAATAAATCTGACACTCAAATATGAAAGAAGTTTTTACACTATGCACAAAGATTTTTTTTACTTCTTATTTATGAGAGTCAATAGTGTGATTTTAGAATTTAACATGTGTTTAATATAATATAATTAAATATTTACTTTACAGAGCAACAGGAAGACATGTGATGTGTTCTTGCTAATGAATTTTGATTATCTCTACCGGACTTTCACAAGAACAATGTATGAATGCATAATTTATTTTCTTTTCAAGAGAAAGCCCGGCATAGACATATTGATAGTTGCAGCGACCGCACATATGCGTGGATCGGAAACTAGAAGGTAGGTTTAGCAAGGAGGTGACCATTTACGATCTAAATTTACCTAGAATATAGTTTTCCATAAACAAGCAGCCGCCTACACGCATCTTCGCTGCTTAAAAGCTGCACCTACCTACCATCTACCTACAGCGTGTCCGAAATACTGAACACCTGTTTACCAGCAAACTAAAACAACGATAGTTAAAAAAACAGGATCTTTTACAGTTAGACTAAATAGTTAATTTCTATTGAGATACAGAGAAACACGACAAACATATGATAGGTATTTTACCTTGTTTCTGTTCCGTAGACGATTATCACAATGTTTACAGGTGTAGCACACAAAAAACCATTTAAGCGGTGGATGGTAAAACATCTGCATTTAAATTGATATTAACGGCACACTTACAACAAGATTAATAACAATTAAACATGCAGATACACATTTTTACGATGATCGGTATTCGATAAGGAGGGAGAGAGTACTTAACTCGACATCGACACAGCTTTGTTAAACAGTCAGTTGGACGTTTACTTGACTTTTTAAGTTTGATTGTCATTTTTTACGCCCCGTAGGGCAGGCTAGAGCTAATATGGCCATACCACCTAGTCATTTATACGTGTTAAAATAAGGTTTCGTTTTGTAAAAACACCAACCTACTTTGATGGTCAGAATTATTCTAGGTTCGAAATACGATTTAGTATATAGATAATTGATTGTCAGTTATGATGGCTGTCTAAAATGTCATTAAAGAAAATATGTTTGAATAATGTAATTTATGTTGAGAAAATGTTATATAGTAAATGAATATGTAATCATAGACATAGAGTAAAGACCCCTAATCGGTTAAAAATAATGATTCCAAAAAAAGTAAACCAAACCATTGAAAGTCAACCAATTCACTAGTCAGTCTTCGATGTCATCCAGTAGCGGTTACGTCTCCCCACTAACCAATAAATATGGTGAACTGTGTAGTCCACTCATGCCGAAATTTCAGAATATACAAAACAGTAAAAAAAAGGCAACGTCACAAAACCATCCGTAAGTCTTAAATATATTTTTATGTGCTTTAAAAAGAATAATTGTAATTAATTCTTAATGTCAACAGAGCGAAAAGTTGCTGAAAAAAGTGTTGCCACAAGGTATTTTTATATTTTCCCATTAATAAACTTTAGGTTTCTTAAGGATCCAGTTTAGCCGATCAGTGGACAAAAATAATTCGACAAAGTAAAAATGAAAATTAGTGAAAACTTCGTCGCCCCTATAACAATTTGCTCTGTGCACCTTCGCAAGAAAGAAATATACGTAACAGTGAAATATCCTGACAAGCAGGCGTCAGTTTTATTTTTTTGTAAATGTAATGTTATTTTATTGCCGAATAAATAACTTAAATGTATGATGTAAATAATGATAGTGTGTAAATGTATGTGTAAATAAGATAAAATCAATAGTAATCCCTTTACTATTGATTTTAACGCAAATTCGTACTCTTGATTTTTACTTAAATTCTTACCTTTTACCTACTCTGATTTTAGTTAAGGTTTACATAAAATCTATAACTACTTAATATTAGTTTGTAGAATAGTGTCATGAATGGATCTGGGTAAGGCTTTGTGTGTAGTTTAGCTCTGGCCTAAGCTGGCCTAATACTTTGTTTCCGGTCTTGTGATTTCTTTAAACTCTGATCGTTATATAATTTACCCAACTAAATCGGGTAACCTCTTTTAATGGCAAGTTCATCACGTATAGAAAAAAAGGTTTTATTATGGTACCAAAATAAATTTGACACGTTTCGAAATCGTGTTTTGTATGAAGACTATCCTTCTGGACCTATGTAATAGAGCATATTCTGTGTATGTAATACAGTTATAGAATATATCATGTGACGTGAATTCAGTAATTTTTATTTATATTTCGTGGCTAACAAACGATCCACAGGTTAGTACTTAAGATGTGTAATATTTGACACATTAGTAAGTATACCAATACTTTTACAATACGTTTTGTGTAAGTACTTTAGTTCTTAAATCTATTACTTATTAAAATAATGGAGAAGACGATGATGATAGATGAGATGAATCCCTCTCCTTTCCAGTAAATATTCTAGGGCCCGTACTGGATCCCACATCCGAACATCCAAGGTCAAAAATTGTCCTAGAACGGTGCATCAGGAACGACATTTTATGCCATGTCCATGAGGTGTGGTGCAATAGTTTCTATAATTAGAGAGTCCTAACACTTTTACTGATGATCCCCATATATCTTCACTAAATTTAACTCAGCTTTTCAAAGGTTTTGAAATTTCAGAAGTGGAAGAGTATCTGAACCGAAAATCAGATATGTCCCACGAGAAATGATTTTTTTAGAAAAGTATCCGCTACATCTGGAGACGAATACGACTAGGAAATAAATATTCAAAAGAGTTAGCTACACATTTTACATCAGAAACTGGCTGATTCTCAACTACTATAATAATTATATTCTGAATCCCTCGACTTACTTTTTCCCGTCTCTGTGTTGATTGATGGTCTTCCAGACAGTTTTTATTTTATTATCTGAGCGAATTTTATCTTTGATATACAAAGCTTTAGCGGGTATGCGAACTGACTTAAAAGTTTTCGAGTAGTTTCTAACATAGTCATGAAAATCTTTTATATAAATCAAAAAATTCTTGTTATATAAGTCAAACATAACTTCTTTACTTTTTCATATACCTCTGGTCACTAAACTGTATCTTTTAGTTGAATGGGTTATTGGCCGAAAAGTCAGTTAAAATATTTTCGACTTTATGCAATTATTAAGTTGTTATAACCGACCTCTTTCAGGTCATCTACATACATATAGTCATGCCTGTTTCCTATAGGGGTAGGCAGAGACCATTTCTCTCCACTTGCTACGATCCTGGCATACATATTTGGCTTCGTCTACTTCCATGAGTATTTCTCGTCGTTTCATCTAGTACTGCTAATCTAATGAACTTAGTTGCTAAAACTAATTCCTAATACCCAAGTCGATTATAATAAGTGGTTTTTGAAATGAAGCACAAAGTATACATCGCTAATATAGTTGACGGGCGTAGTTTAAAATCAAATCCTAGGTGCATTTCTGCACATCGAATTTTACTCAACGGTCAGAACACATTTAATGGAGTTTGTTATAATCTTTTCTAGTTAAAATATCACATAAATAACTTTATCAACACGTAGAATTGTAGACTAAGTAAGTGTTTTTTGAATACACATGGATTTTGGCAGACGCAACCACTTTATGCTACTTTTCGTGTTATCTACAAAACTTGAAGTAAAAAAAGGGTTAGTAAAGTACCCACGGCTTTACTGAAATGAGGAATGGGGAGGGATTCATTTCATCTATCATCACCCTCTCCTCCGACATCTTACGTCCTACGTGGTTCACTCTAGAGATTATAATCAATATAAGATTTCACTTTCACAGATAGCACTTTCACTAAAAAAGATTTAGGAAAGAACACAAGCAGTTTAACATGGAAATGTTCAAACATTACAGAGAAAAGGTTAAAATTCTCATTAATCTGTCCTTTAGGCAGTACTTAGGTAGCAATGAAGCTGATATAAGAATAATCCTAAACAGTTTTTTAACCAGGCAGTCGGAACTTCGAATTCAAGTATGCCGGTAATACAGTATCTGGTATCGACGCTGCTAATGCCTTCGCCACATAAAATCGATGTTTCTGAGTGATATCCCGACCCTGTCTGCCGAGGCAGCGGAGCTTGTGGCGGTCAGCTCGCTGTGTTCGGCTCGTATCGCGGTGTCGTCGATCCGTGCGATTTGTTATTTGCAGTTCGACGACTTAAGCCAAACTCCTCGACAGGACCAGGTGGCATACCGCCTTATATTTTTAAAGACTGCTTTGAAATATTTAAACAGCCGCTATTACTCATATTTAATTTGTCTCTAACCACTGCAACATATCCTACGCAGTGGAGAACTCTAGGGTTACTCCTATACCCAAGGATGATCCCAGGTCTAAAGCCGAGAACTATCGGCCTATTGCTGTTTTGTCGCCACTCGGCAAAATATTCGAGTTATTTTGAACCGGGACATCACCAGGCAGGTCAGTGCGCAGCTAAGCGATGTTCAACATGGGTTTAGAGCAAGCAGGTCTACCGTCACTAACCACATCAACTTTGTAGACTACGCTGTTGCAGAATTGGATTGTGGAAGACAAGTATGTAGATGCGGCGCATTTTGACTTCCGGAAAGCGTTCGATCGCGTTCATAATGACGTACTACGTCATAAATTCACAGAAACAGGTTTTACTCCAAATTTGCTTCAGTTTTTTTGCAAGCTATGTACTTTACAAATCGGGTACAATATGTGCAGCTTTCTAACCACCGCTCAGATACGTATATGACCTGTTCTGGTGTGAACCAGGGCAGCACGCTGGGTCCGACCCAATTTTAATTATGGTTAATGACTTGCCGAATGTTGTCAAAACAGCTAAGTGCCTTATGTTTGCAGACGATTTAAAGCTATTCTGGGTATCGAAAAGGACAATGATTGTGAGGCACTACAGAGAGACATCGATAATGTTGTAGCGTGAAGCGAGATGTACAAACTTGAGTTCAACTCTAGAACACTACCCTCAGCTTTGTCCCCACTACTACTACCGTGGGGTACAGGCCTACCCCACAAACATTTTGTGGAATAAAAATAAAACCATTTAGTAAATAATCAAAACGTTTTAATACTTATACCTAATCAGTAAATTAGAGATTGCACAAAAATTATAATTTTGGAACATTTTTTTTTACATTTTTAATCATATGTTCCGAACAGATATGGCGCCGACAGGAGTCACACACATTTCGCGATTTTCGGTCTTTAGCACGAGGGCAGAAGCAGCAGCTGCCGATTCAGGAGTCAGACTGAACCGTCTTAGTGGGATTCAAAACAATTTTTAGGATACCACTGATGGATCCATCCAGATATCCCGCGGAAATCTTGGCCATGTCAAGTTTTCCTGCAATTGAGGTGCTATGAGGGACATTCCCAAATCCTTTGAAATTTATGTCATTTTTTGATTGATTTTTTTTTCGGCAATTGGAGACATGGTAGTATACAGAATCAAAGAGTTCACTCCAACCGTATTTAGCAGCATAAAGAAGATTTAAAGTGTAAAGAAGTAGAATACTTTTTGCTCATTTGGTCAAAAACATCGACACCGCACTTTGTCTTGTTATAAAATGCTATTATTTTTTGCATAACTGAATTATTATTCTCATCAGGCGTATCGGGCATCGTGGACATCATCATAACATTTTTTTTTTCACTGATCTTTGGGGGCAATATGACAAAAGCGTTAGGAATCTCATCTACAGTGCCAGTAGGAGATGGATCGTGAGAGCGAGACTCGCGACGCCGTCTATAAGACGAAAGTCCCCAATATTGCTATCAGGTTCATCGTCTGAAGTGTCACCAATGAGCAGTTCCTCATCATCTGAATCCTCTAAGTGTCCTGCTATCTCATCATCTCTTAAGGGCCGATTAGGCCCACCAGAATTAGTCATCATAGCTTGTAAGATAACTTGCCTGAAATTAATTTTAAAAATATTTAAAAATGTAGGTATTAAAAACATATTTTTATATCTTCTTGCACTTAATGCAGGTACTGTACAATATGTTACACAACATTTTAGGTATAATACAAATGAAACTAATGTTAATACCTGAAATCCGAAAACACTAATTAGTGTAAAATTTAGGTTATTACTACCGTGGGATTCACCTGTACCACGTAGCACCTGCACGGACGTTTACACTGACGCACGTCCTGCAGTCGACACACGAGTGTGCGCACGCTCACAAATCCTTGGGTTTTGTTAAGAAACAAGCTGGACCACCATCGTAGCACTCTATTATGCGTTTGTGCGGAGTAAAATGGAAAACAACTCCATAGTCTGGGATCCACATGAAGGCAAGTACAAACATTGCAAGAACGGTGTACTCGGTACCTGTACAACAAGTTGTACGAATACTATCCGTACCTGCATCCGTTTCTATTCGTATTGGGGATGGTAGGTATCAACACTTTGGAGCTGAGACGTAAATGCGCTTTGTTGATTCACTACATAGACATAAAGGAAAGACCCCTAATCGGTCAAAAATAATGATTCCAAAAAATGTCAACCAAACCATTGCAAGTCAACTAGTTCACTCACTAGTCAGTCTTCGATGTCATCCAGTAGCGCTTACGTCTCCCTTTTAACTAACAAAAATAGTCAATTGTGTAGTCAATTTATGCCGAAATTACATAATATCTACAAGAGTAAAAAAAGGCAACGTCTCATATCACCGGTAAGTCTTATATATTTTTTATGTGCTTTATAAAGCTAATAATTGTAATTAATTCTAAATGTCAACAGCGCGAAAAGTTGCTGAAAAAAGTGTTGCCACAAGGTATTTTTAAATTTTCCCAATAAATTATTTAGGTTTCCTAGGGATCCAGAAATAGCCGATCAGTGGACAAAAAAAATTCGCCAGGTTAATAATGATAATTGGTGGACACCTCATCGCCATTCTACAATTTGCTCTGCGCACTTTCGCAGCGAAGAAAGATATTTAGCAAGAAGTGGCCTCCATAGGTTAAAACATGGAGTGATACTTTCAAAGGTTATTTTTAGTATCAAAATAGTAGTTCGTTTTAGTAGACTGTGCCTATTGTTGGTAACCATTGCATAGGTTAATATTAGCAGTAGTTAGATGTGAAATGTATGTAGTTGTTTGCAACATCAATAATGGCTATTAGTGCTGTTGGGTTAGTTGGGAAATTTTACTGTTGTAACTGGGGTGCGCGCATGAACATTTTAACTGACGTTTCAAATCTTCAAATTCGGTATTTTCCATACAAATTTGTTGATTTAGTCGATTTGAAATGTTTTTAAATGTCCTTGCTCCCACCGTTATTGATGTAATTTCATTGTTGTTTAAAGCTGGAGCACACCAAATGCAGGTGCAGTTCGTGTCCATTCCGATTTAATTCTGTTCTTGAGATTTAGCTGTAGCTGTAGCTGTAATTCTTACCTTTTACCTACTCCAGTTTTAGTTACGGCTTACATACAATGCAATATTAACAATATAATATTAGTTTGTGGTAGAGTGTCTTGAATGGATCTGTAAGACTTTTTGTGTAGTTTAGCTCTAGAATAAGCTGGCCTAATACTTTGTTTCCGGTCTTGTGATTCCTTTAAAATAACTCTGATCGTTGTATAATTTACCCTACTGAATCGGGTAACCACTTTTTAATGGCAAGTTCATCACGTATAAAACAAAAAAATTGTCTATGGTACAAAAATGACACGTTTAAAAATCGTGTTTTGTATGAAGACTATCCTTCTGGACCTATTTAATAGGGCGTATTCTGTGATTCACTACTACCGGTTGCTCAGCAACAAAAGAACCTTCGGAATTCTTCACTTCTTGAAGTGAAGAATGTGACGGTGATTTCGCGCACTTCCCATTACGCTCCAACAGCGCAGGCAATCTCTCTGCTTAACCCCTTGATCGCGCAATAACCAGTGACCCAGTTCGGAGATTTGAGATTTTCATCTCACCTTTTTTCGTCCTTGGTGCTCTCGTTTGAAACGTCATAAGTGTGAGAGTAACCAAGATAAAATCTCATCTCATCTCACGCGCAGGAATAGCCCCCCTGGGGCCGTATTCGGAGATTTGAGATTTTCATCTCATCTATTTTCGTCCTTGTTGGTCTCGTTTGAAACGTCTTAGGTGTGAGAGTGACCAAGATAAAATCTCATCTCATCTCACGCGTAAGAATCCACTGGGACCCTATTCGGAGATTTGAGATTCTCATCTCACTTTTTTTCGTCCTTGTTGCTCTCGTTTGAAACGTCATAGGTGTGAGAGTGACCAAGATAAAATCTCATCTCCTCTCACGCGCAGGAATAGCCCCCCTGGTGTTGACATATTTGACATTAAATTTTATGTTTGTGTTATAAATGCTATTTTAGAGTTTTTTTTTTATTATTTTGTGGTTTGACATTTTGCTATTTTTTTTTATTTTAATTGTGATTTTAATTGTAGTTTGATTTTTGGCCATTTGATTGATATACGGCGTATTTATTTTATTGTTTGAAATTTTTTTTATCTAAAGTTATTTATTTGAATTTGATTTAATTTTTTAACCAATGAATTGGCTACTTATTTACAATTATTATTCGTAATTGCTTTATGTATATGTAAATAATATGTAAATTGTTTTTTAAAATGTAAACTGTTAGTGTGAAAAGTATTTGTCAACAAGTAATATAGGGCGTATTCTGTGGTCAACAAATGAAATGAAAAAATCATCTTCATCAGATTTAACGACTAATGCACGGATAACATACGATGACTGGGTGTTATGATCATGTTGGCTCTAGTCTGCCCTACGGACGGGGCAAACAAAAAGAAAATAAATATTGATTTTTTTATTACAAAGAATATAAGGTGTCGAGTAAATTATGTAGAACGAGTATATTTCTAAGTACATGGTGTGAAAATGAGAGATAAATCAAGCGTTCCAAGCTCTACTCATCACTTGGTCTTGTAGACCATTATAACAGCAATACGATAAGTATGTTGAAATTTGCCAGTATCTAAGGGCCAAAGTTAAAATTTCTCCTTATGAGTATCAATGCTGATGCTAGAGTAATCGATTCTGATATTAAAATTTGAACGTTACACAAGTTGTTTATCGAGTACAGCCTACAAAGAACTGTGAAATATGGAAGAATCTTCGGAAAGCGCATCACAAAAAATGCATAGGAGCTCAATTCGTAATAAAAAAATATGTAAAAGAAATTTAACTACTCAGAATAAAAGGAGGAAACATAATAGTCGCAATGATAAAAAAACACATAAATGTGACAAGTGTAACTACAAAACACATAATGGAAGTGATTTAAAAAAACACAAGCTTACACATGCTGAAAAAAAATGTGACAAGTGTAATTTTATAACAATCTACCAGAGTGCTTTCAAAAAACACATGCTTACTCACGCTGAAGAAAAACCGTATGAATGTGATTTTTGTGAATTTAAAACAGCACGTTCTTATTCTTTAAAAATGCACAAACTACGACACACTGGAGAAGAACCACATGAATGTAACGTGTGTAACTTTAAAACAATATACAAAAGAGCACTATATAAACACATGCTTACACACACTGGAGAAAAACCGTACGAATGTGATATTTGCGACTATAAAACAGCACATTCCTATTCTTTCAACATACACAAACTGGGACATACCGGTGAAAAGTTATATGAATGTGACATGTGTCACCATAAAACAATGTACAAAAGTGCTCTAATAAAACATATACTTACACACAACGAAGAAAAACAGTATAAATGTGATTTGTGCGACTATAAAACAGCACATTCCCGTACTTTTAAACTACATAAATTACGACATACTGGAGAAGAACCACATGAATGTGACGAGTGCACCTTTAAAACAATATACAAAAGTGCACTAAATAAACACATGCTTACACACACTGGAGAAAAACCGTATGAATGTGATATTTGCAACTTTAAAACAGCAAATTCCTATTCCCTCAACCTACACAAAATGGGACACAGTGGTGAAAAATCATATGAATGTGACATGTGTCACTATAAAACAATGTACAAAAGTGCTCTAATAAAACATATTGTTACACACACCGAAGAAAAACAGTATAAATGTGATTTGTGCGACTATAAAACAGCACATTCCCGTGCTTATAAACTACATAAATTGCGACACACTGGAGAAGAACCGTTTATATGTGACGAGTGTAACTTTAAAGCAATTTACAAAAGTGCTTTGATAAAACACATCCTTACACACACCGGAGAAAAACCGTATGAATGTGATTTGTGTGACTTTAAAACAGCACATTCCCGTGCTTTTAATTTACATAAATTACGACACACTGGAGAAGAACCACATGAATGTGACGAGTGCACCTTTAAAACAATATACAAAACTGCACTAACTAAACACATGCTTACACACACTGGAGAAAAACCGTATGAATGTGATATTTGCGACTATAAAACAGCACATTCCTATTCTTTCAACATACACAAAATGCGACACACAGGTGAAAAGACATACGAATGTGACATATGTCACTATAAAACTATAAACAAAGGTACATTAAGAAAACATATGCCTAAACACACTGGATATAAACCGTATGTGTGTTATTTGTGCTACTATGAAACTGCAAATTCCCATGCGTTCAATATCCACAAATTACGACACACTGGAGACGAACCGCATAGATGTTCCGAATGTAACTTTAAAACAATATTCAAAAGTGCTTTAACAAAACACATGTTTACACACACTGAAGAAAAACCGTATGAATGTGATATTTGCGACTATAAAACAGCAAATTCCTATTCTTTTAACCAACACAAATTGACACATACTCGTCAAAAACCACATAAATGTAACAGGTGTCGCTTTAAGACAATCTATAAAAGTGCTCTAAAAAAACATATGTTTACACACACTGGAGAAAAACCGTATGTATGTGACTTGTGCCATTACAAAACAGCACATTTTCATGCTTTAAAACTACATGAATTACAACATGCTGGAAAAAAAGCATATAAATGTAATACGTGTAACTATAAAACAGTGTACAAAAGTGTTTTAAAAAATCATATCCTTACACACACTGGAGAAAAACCGTATGAATGTGATTTTTGTGAATATAAAACAGCACGTTCCGATTATTTAAATCTACACACACGAAAACACACTGGAGAAAAACATGAATGTGACGAGTGTACCTTTAAAACCATTTATAAAAGTGTTTTAAAAAAACACTTGCTTACACACACTAGAGAACAACCGTATGAATGTGATTTGTGCAATTTTAAAACGGCAGATTCCAATTCTTACAATCTACACGCATTGCAACATTTGCAACATACTAGAGAAAAACGTCATGATTGTGACCAGCAAACGACAGCACAGTCACATAATTCATTTCAACGTATACTTAGACATTCACGAAAAAAAATCACATAAACATGACATCTGTAACTATAAAACAAAATCCAAAAATACTTTAAAAATCCACATGCCACACAAGACAATTTCGCCTCCGTCACTGTTGATGACAAAATTGTCCCAAAACCCAAAGGGAGTAGAAGGCAATGAAAAAAAATATATATTTTAAGTGATTTATGTGACTATAGAACAAAAATATAAAAGTGCTATAAAAACACATGTTTACACACTTAGGTAAAAAACTGGCTACTTCCATTTCACCACCGGAAGTGTCCACCCTGGTAGGGTACATTTGCCTGCTCAAAATATTTTAGGCAACTTTTCTCCACTCATTCTAGGGGACAAATTACACTATTATAAAATGTCGGCCGACTCAGCCTCGCTAGGACTTACTACCTTGTATTTAGTAGGATAAGTTTATAGAAATGAAAAATAAAATAAGGATTTTTTTTATTTCTACTGCCTATACCACAACGTCTAACTTGGATTTAGTAGGATACGTTTATAGAAACGTAAAATAACATATCGTTTTTGAAGATATACTTCTTTTGGCGCGATAGAGAAAAATGAAGAGAGTGAATTTTTACGATGCGCGCGCACACCGACACCTAAATTCTACATCGTGAAGTTAGTTCTAGGTGGCATGAAAATTGATAACTACGAGTATGTTCAAGTTGTATATTCTAGTATTTTTATATTTAGAACACGTGTTTCGTAAGAGTACACTTAAATTTATTTATTATTTTATATATTATTACTATTCACAAATTTCTTCATTATAAATAAATATTATTTTGGTGTTTTTTATTTAAATATTTTTTTTTATTAATTTTAATATTTATCGTCACTACTGCATTTTAGTTTTTTTTTCCATACGCCAAAGAAGTATGACTTCTGACGCGTGTACATAAGTACACACACTCTTTTTTTATAATTTCTACTACCTATTTCACAACGTCTAACTTATAATTAGTAGGATAAGTTTATAAAATGTACAATAATGTATGGTTTTTTTATTTATTTCTACTACCTATTGCGCAACGTCTAACTTGTATTTAGAAGGAAAGATTTATAGAAATGTAAAAAAAAATATGGAGTTTCTTTTAATTCTACTATCTATTTCACAACTTCTACCTTTTATTTAGTAGAATAAGTTTAAAGAAGCCTAAAATAATACTTTTTTTTTACCAAGTAACTATTTCACAACGTCTCATTTGTATTTAATAGGTTAAGTTTATAGAAATGTAAAATAATGTATGGATTTTCTTTTATTTCTCCTACCTATTTCACAACGTCTAACTTGAATTTAGTAGGATAAATTTACAGAAATCTAAAATAATGTTTGGAGGTTTTTTTAACTTTCTACTATCTATTTCACAACTTCTACCTTGTATTTAGTAGGATAATTTTATTTTAAAGAAACGTAAAAAATTATGAAGTTTTTTTTCAATTTCTACTATCTATTTCACAACTTCTACCTTGTATTTAGAGAGCTTAAAGAAACGTAAAATAATATGTTTTTGTTTTTTATTTCTACTAAGTACCTATTCTACAACGTCTAACTTGTATCTAGTAGGATAATTTTATAAAATGTACAATAATGTATGGTTTTTTTATTTATTTCTACTACCTATTGCGGAACGTCTAACTTGTATTTAGAAGGATAGATTTATAGAAATGTATAATAATGTACCTACGGAGTTTTTTTTTTATTTCTACTATCAATTTCACAACTTCTACATTGTATTATATTTAGTAGAATGATTTAAAAAAAACGTAAAATAGTACTAGGTAAATAGAGTTCTTTTTTTAAATCCACTACCTACCTATTTCACTTCAATTATTCAAATATTCAACTTTAACCTTGTTTTTAGTAAGATAATTTTAAATAAATGTGAAAAATATAAGAGTTTTTTTTTATTTCTACTACTTAATTCATATCTTTAAAACGGCTTCGCTATTAGTAGGTACCTACCTATCTAGTTTACACTGGGTTCAAGAATTTTATTACAACCGAACAAATTTTATACCGGAAGTCTCGCGGGAACGAGGCAGATAATTTATAATCTAGTAAAAATTTCGTCCGACGGACGTCCGGGAACGGGGTATTTATTTTTTATTTTTTATGTAGAATAGGTCGGCGTTTGACCACCAACTTCGAGAGCAGCGAAAACGTTCACTTGCACGCTCAATCGTCTACAGGGAACTGAACTAATTTTTTTAAAAAACGCGATTCTTAAAATTGCATAGATGATAAAGTCACAGAAGAGACTTTCACTGAGTGCTGCTTCTTGTAAAATCTGTACCTAACTGTGAGTAGTGCTACTAATCTGGGACCCTATTCGGAGATTTGAGATTGTCATCTCATCTTTTTCCGTCCTTGTTACTCTCGCTTGAAACGGCATAGGTGTGAGAGTGACCAAGATAAAATCTTATCTCATCTCACGCGCAGGAATAGCCCCCCTGATCAGTTACTTGATTAGTTACTTTGATTTTAAGAGAGCGAGATAATTCCGACAATAATACTTTACCACCTTTTCCCGATTAATTTGAAAGTTTGATCGCACATGGGTCGCATGCTTAAAATTGTTGCCGCCAGCCGTGTTGAGCGAGTGGGATGAACCGTGTCATTCGATCCGGAGGTCGTAGATTTGATCCTGGGAGTGCATAAACTTTTAAAGCTATTACTAAAGAAAATCTGATGTTTTCTTATCGGGGGTTTTGTAATTTGTTAAATTGTCACGCTTATGAAAACTACTTTAGCACGAAACATAGCTTTGGAAGTAGAAAATTTACGTAGGCAGTTAACACTTTTGAAAATTTCAATTCATTTAAAACAAAAAAAAAACACATGGTATTGTACGGGTTGTAGGCAAATAATGTGATTTTTATGAGTAATGTTGAACATCTGTTTTCCCTATACAACGTGCTGGTTTGAGGTGTAGTAATATTCAAATGTGTGTATCTGTATAACATTTTGAATCATTTGCCAGAGTAACAAAATCCAAATCAAACCTTTATTGTTCCATACAAAGTTTAAAAATCTATTTTTCACAATTATTTTGGACAGCCCTTAGAGCGATCGCTGACCGCGGCGTTTGTCAAACAACACTCAACACGCATGCGATCGTCTTCCCCGTTCTTCAGCCCGCGCCCCGCCGCCGACGGCGGCGCACACGGCTTAATTCGATGTTTATTGTTTACGTTACAGTGGAAGTAGGTAGATTTATAAGATGTTAGATAGGTATTAAGGTTTTTTTTGTATTTCGCTAGTGTTTCACTAAATACTTTGCTAATAACCACATATTAGTACTACACAAAAATGTACGTAGTAGGTTCTTATCTTACCAAATTATTATTCTTCCTTGTCCGTGAGATAACATTGTGATTACTGCTCTTTTGGGGTCACTTTTTCACTTAAGTAACACGAAGTTGCGTGTTTTACAACATTCACAACAATCCAAGAACTACCTCAACACAACACACTTATCGCACAGATCACAGAAGAGGTTCGAAGTGCTGTCCTCCCCTCTCAATGCACAACCCCACTCGACGAGACACTGAACTGAAGCCATGATATTCCGGAGTATTTCGGGAGCAATCGTGATGAATGCCGGTGTAATACGCGCAACCATTTCCTCCGTGGTATTGCATAGCACGGCATACACGGCATTTTTGACGAAACCCCACAGAAAAAAGTCCAAAGGCGTCAGGTCCGGAGATCGAGGCGGCAAACGACTGTTGCAGAGGCGACCTTCTGTCCACAAAACGTTTACGGTAGATCTCACGCGCCGCAAGGCAGTTTTCGTCCGCAGCACCAACACATTAAAATATCATCTCGTAATATTCAGCATTTGAATACCTAAGACATCGTATTATAATCTACGCAATGAAACAATAAAGAAGGAATTTTATGACTTCACACCGGGATAGATGGAGAGCAACTAGACGAAACTTTAAAAAATTTATGAAATTATTTTTTTGCGGCTAGTAGGGGTAACCATGAGTTTACATAGTAACGAAACCTTTTCTCATTTTCGTTTTATTTTCAACCGTCGGAGGAAAGTATCAAAAGTCTTGATTCTAAAAATCAAATCTCTCTGTTTAAAGAGTTCCGAAAACCGTAATGATCATCATAGTTAAACAACGGACAATCATCGCCATATTGGCTGATAAATTGGAATCGGCTTAACTTTTTAATACTCACAACGTGCTTGAAATGTCAAAATCTTAAACCAAATAAAGAATTTTGCTAACTGCGAAGTGACGAACCCGGTTTTCTAAGCATATGAGAGCGTTGAAAAATGTGTGCCATGATATTTAAAAAAAAACTGAAATTACAAAAATAACTCGTAATACAACAAGTGTCTTGCTGGCCTACCATGCGCAACGCGCCAAAGTTATGTCGCCTCTTATTATCGAGACAGACATATTATGTTTACACATAGTCTCCTCACGTTCTCGCTTGACAAAAAGTGACGAGAACAATTTTGTCGAACTTGCATATTATACACTTTAATACCGAACTCATGGTAGTTCCTTGCCTATTTTGTTTAGAGCACCGCTTGTTGCCAATTGTCCCGCGGTACGCTTTGGCGGCTCTCTGTGAGCTCTTTGTCTTTTGCCGACAAATATTTTGATGTTTTCGCGAAATGGCAAAGAATAATTTTATTATGCAGTATGCACAATTTATCTTTTGACGAGCTTTTATTTTTATTTTCGCATGTACCTATGGTGTCTGTCAGTAATCGAAATCTTTCACTTTAAATGCCTACTCTTTGGTTTCCGATTGAACTTAAATGTTTTATCCGCTTGCTTGCCCATGGGGGGTCCGCGCGCAACGCGCCTTTGCCCGGGCCCTCAGCGCGTGCCTATCTCAAATGTCCCACGAAAAAAACGTGACGACCCCACTTTGCCCCGCCATTTTTTGCGCAGTCAGCGCGCGGGTCGGGTTTCACAAAATCGTTTCTTGTGACTCAATTTGTTTAAAAAAGTGTCAAGTGTTTTATATATTTATGTTCACTTTGAAACGACCTAAACAATTTCATCTGTTGTTTATCAAATTACGACTTTGGTGCAGAGTTATGCTGTGCTGAACTTAGAAGTAGGGCGTTTTGAAGCTCGTCTTGAATTCAAAAGTTCATACCTCAAAAATAAAAGCGATGACATATGGTTTTTATTCTTTGATTATGTTGTCAATATAATAAATAATAGAATAAGAAAAAAAAATGATCACTTGTTCCTAGATATTTATTTTTTAAATGGCCTTTGTTTCCATACCAATATCTGGCGCCGCGCGGCGTAATTTATCTTAACTTAACAAGGCTATTAAATGCACAAATATCACTTTTAGGAAAAAAAATAACTAACACTAAATAAGTAGTCTTATATTCTTCGAAAACAAATAAAAATCATGCGGATAGCATTTACCACATTTGAGAAATATGCATATTTCTAAAACAGTTCTCATACACATAGTAAAATCACTCAGATTATCAGTTTTGTTTGTTATATAAGTACACTTATGGATATAGAAAAATTAAATCAAAATACAAAAAGAACTCTTTATCCCCATTCCAAAAAGGTATAACACTTGTACAATGTCATAAGATCTAACACCGGATTATCTCCGAATCTTCAATTTCTTATCTGCACAGTCCTCACCGAATCGAGTATGATTCGGACTGAAGTGAAGCGGAATGTTTTTATTTTTTGTCTTGACCTTTGCTCTCTCATTGGATGCTCGACTGGTTGTGTGGACGGTAAATTTCACGAAGAAACGGGACAAATAATACAAATTAGGCCCTGGAGCGATAAAGACGGGTAGAAACCGATTTTTTGACGGCGGGAGCGATGTTAACCACAGGTTGACATGGGCATAGCTGAGTGAAATGCAATGTCAACTACCAGTTGACACGGGCAAAGCTGACTTCAAGGTTATGTTAACTACTACTTGACATGGACATTTCTAAATTCTCGATTTGTTAACTACTAGTTGACACGGGCAAGCAAGCGGTTATGTATACTTATGTAAGTTGAGTGACTATGCAACAACCTGGTGCCACCGAGATGATCTGATGGAGATGATGGAGTCAGGAGGTGGGTAGAGGAACTCTTCAACGGTGAACAGCACAGACTCGAAATTTTGTACTTAAATCTATTTAATTGTAATAGCCTAATCTCAACGCCATCATGGCACAGCTGCTACACCCAGGGATGACTTTCGGCAAGGGGACTCTTCAACGGGGAACAGCACGGACTCAAAATTTTGCT
This sequence comes from Peribatodes rhomboidaria, assembly GCA_911728515.1. Classification (NCBI taxonomy): domain Eukaryota; kingdom Metazoa; phylum Arthropoda; class Insecta; order Lepidoptera; family Geometridae; genus Peribatodes; species Peribatodes rhomboidaria. The sequence continues at coordinate 2,537,495 of OU452166.1, forward strand.
AACGCATTTAATGGTAATAGCCTGTTCTAAACTCCATCATGATATGGCTGCTAAACCCAGGGTTTTCGTTTCGTTTTCGGCGAGTTTACGTTCACTTTATTCATGTCGTTGACTAGATATGTAACCATTTAAGTATCTAAAAGATATCTTGCTTTTGTTTCTGTTTAAAATAGTTCTTAAAATGTATAAAGGGACATTTACTCCATTCTGTGTTTTGTAGGTAAAGATAATATTCTTTCTGCGCACTTAGTTGTCTTTGTCGGCAAGAACGGTCATCAACCGAACAGCTGTTTGTGAGCTTATTAAGGTTGCTCCGAGTCAAATTTACGTAAAAGTTTAAGTTGTGATAACTTAAAATCTATCGTGTTTACGATAAGGAGACCTTGCAGGTATAATTCTAAATCAGTCTCGGCATGTGCCGTTTCAGTATTACTACACCCAAAACCAGCACGTTGTATAAATCACTTAGTCTGTGTTTTCATTCGCCTTCTGTGTGTTAGCCTTCTGGGTCGGAAGACGGATTTCGGAAGCGGTCCCGCAAATTAAGGTGCGTTTAGACTAATCACATTAGGTTACCTAATTGAAATCGTTGATAAAATGTGGAAGCAAGGTGTTACGTGCGGTGGCGCGGCGTGGCGATGGGCCCGGGTAACAGCCACACTACATTTTTTGTACCATAATTGGCAAACAAACTAACAGTTTGCCTGATGGTAAGTGTTCACCGTTGCCTATGGATACCTTTAATACCAGGGACATCACATCACGCTTCTTACAGAGTAGTCTTATGTAGAGAAAATGCATTAGCATCTCTTACAATCTCGGGGGGAGTCGGGCAGTGTGTGGGACTCCAACACACCCTAGAGTTACACTCTGCGGTGTTCTGCTTTTGCCTTTTTAATGCAATAATTTAGAAGCTTGATTTTTACAGCTTCAAGATATTGTAGATCTGTTTAATACATGACAGTACGGAATCCTAAAAAGTTAGCTACATTTTTAGTAGGTAAAGAAATAAAATTGAAATTGTAAAGGTAAAGACAGTACATTTTAACTTGTGAAAACAGTGAAAACGAACCCTAAATGTGTTTGTCTATTACGCACACAAGCGCGTGTCTATCGCGACCGACAAAGGAAGCCGCGCGCGCCGAAGGACAGTGCGATCTTTCGGCGCCGGCCGGCGGCGCGCGGCGGCAGCTTTGGCTGCGTAGGTATAGCGCGAGCGAAAAGGTGAATGTACTGTGCGTGCGTGTCGTCGTGATTTTGAATCCGAGGCAATAAGATCACAATTCACAAGCCTACAAATTCATGTTATGAGAAAGTATTGAAGCTATGTCTTTTTAATATCTAGGAATTTCAAAGTGAAACATTTTGTAAGTGACGGCGCAGGCGGACCTAGTTGGGTTGGGTTGGAAGTTGAGACCATTGGATTTTTAATCCGCAGGTCCCAAGGTTTGAATCATTTCGAAGTTAGTGCGTATTGTTGATTGCAACAGCTGTAAACGCTGAAGAAAAACATTGTGAGAAAATGGGATGCCTGAGAGTTCTTTGTGAAGTTTACCAACGAACAACTCATTGGACCAGCGTTGTAGACACTTACGACTTGTGTGCTTTAAGCTTCTCACAATGAGAAGATGGCTCATATCTCATGGCCCATCTCCAGCCGTAGGACAGTTTGAACAGAACGTGATTTAGGCAAGTACCGAAGAGAATGCAATAGCCACGTAGGTAGTTAGATCTGTGCGAATGGCGGGAGGACGTCTCGTACCGCGCCGCCGCGGCCCGCGCGCGCGCCGAGACAGCGGCGGGCGCGCGGCGGGGGGTGGGGGGCGGGGGCGGCGCGGCTCCTTGCAAGGTCGCGACCGCGCGCAGCTGTGTGTGGGCGTTCACCTCTAGCGTCAGCTGTTAGTCATTTGTATTAGATTGCCGTTAAGGTAAATGTTTTTTTTGGTTATTGGTGTTTAAACTAGCTCTTTAAAGCTTGTATAACTTGTGTCGATGTTAAAATATCAGATTTTAAGTTTAAATAAAAAATCTTTTTTTCGCGTTTTTTTTAGTCGCTTTGTATTAGTAATCCCCACCACTATTCCCAGTTTTCGTTTTCGAGAGGGGTCCACTAACTCCCTGTACATAAACGACACTTTAAAAAAACCTAGCCAAAAAAAATTACGACAATTGGTTTGAAAAATGCGACCAGGGACCCTATTCGGAGATTTGAAATTCTCATCTCACCTTCTTTCGTCCTTGTTGCTCTCATTTAAAACGTCATAGGTGTGAGAGAGATGAGATGAGATTTTATCTTGGTCACTCTCACACCTATGACGTTTCAAACGAGAGCAACAAGGACGAAAAAAAGTGAGATGAAAATCTCAAATCTTCGAATAGGGTCCCTGTAGAGGACGTCGGCCGTGAGGTCTCTAGCTCACAGAGCCAATAGTAAAAATTTAACGACTAACGTACGCTTAACATACGGAAGACTCGGCGGTATGGCCATGTAAGCTCTAGCCTGCCTTATGGAGCATCACGAAAAATAAAACAAGGATTTGTTTGTCTTTGTCAGTTTGTCTATGGGAGATGGGAGTCGTCATGATTATTGATTGAGACCTTGAGCTTGAAGGACTTGAGGCGAGGGCTAATTTAAGAACTTTAAAAACAAGGACGTTTCAGTGGTTAAAGTTTTTCTTTATTGGGACATGAATTTAAGTATCAATCTAAATGGCTATGGCCATGGCCTCGCGATTCTTATTTTATTTGGAGTTGCTTCCATCGCTTACCATCACCTATCAAAAAAGAAGAAAAAGTCAGCGCCTCGCAAGAGGGATATCCACCACATAATTTTGTTTTCAAAAGCGGATGCATCGGAATTGATCCCGAGCGAATTTTCCCAGTCCTTGATTCACCCGTGCGCCGACCGCCTTTTGTCCAACTTCAATATGGCTCGCTACTCCATAGACTTTTGCATGTGCCTGATAACTAACCGCGACATTGCCGCAATGATACAGTCACTCATCGATAGAGGAGTGAAAATGCGGTTCATTCTCGACTTAGAGATGCCAAATGCTGATGGATCAACAGCAAGACAAATACAAAGTTACAAAGATCAAGGAATGGAACTGCGTTGGTGTCATTTACCTTATGATCTTTTGATGCCCCACAAATTCTGCTTAATTGATACATCACCTGATATCGTAGATAGTACTGTCACACCATTCGCCATCATAGGTGCATTAAATTGGACAGAAACAACACTCACCGGCGACTGGAAAAATGTACTTGTAATATCAGTACCTGCGGCTGTTAGAGGGCATAAGGAACAGTTTGAGAAAATATGGAACCTATTGGAGCCTATTTAAGGAATAACAAGACATTGTCTATTCTTGTTTTCAATAAAATTTATAACCCAAAAGCCCAGGACTGTCAGAGAAAAATGGTACCTACATGATTAGAGAAAATCATGGCAAAAATATAAAGGCTTTTTGTTTGATGGGCATGTTTAGAGAAGATCATATTTTGTTAAGTGTAATAAAATAGGTGATAAAGACTGGGGTTGTAACAGAGCTTCGCCTGTGCATCTGCATGAAATTGTGCCACCACATCTGCATCCACCTGTGCAAAATTTGTATAGTTCGTTCAAGCTCTACAAAGTTCAATTCAATAAGCTTCAGATTAGTAAACCAACCAGCAGGGCTATTCACAACAATTCGGAAACGTTTCCGTTCGGATTTCAAACATTTTAACCTCAATTATTCGAATCTCAGACTAAATTCATAAGTTTTTAAACGTGATTAATTCTTCCGATCGGATTTGTACTTGATTCCCTATTTCAAAATGTATGAAAGTAGACTGAGATTCAAACAATTTAAGTATGAAATTTCTGAGATCCGATCGGAAACGTTTCCGAATGATTGTGAATAGCACCGCAGAATGACTTGAAATTTCAGCTATCGAACAATAAGAGTGATGTGAAGTGAAAGTAAAAGCTGGTTAACTCTCCACTTATCAGACTGCTGACAAAAACAAATTTTGTCGATTCTAAAGCAGCACTTACACCAGAGATGTGCAAGCATGCATAGCGAGGGATGTGTTTGTTAAGAACCAATAGAATTGCTTTATTTACCTAGCCTCACACAAATTAAGCAATACTATTGGTCCCTCATAAACACATTCCCTGCCACTAGTTGCCATGCATCATTGCACATCTCTGGTGGAAACACAACTACAAAATCATATTTTAATTTAGCATTTTTGGTTAAAAAATAATTTATAAATTCTAAATGTAAAATTTGTTGATTGACAACACTCACTTTTTGGGACCCTATAACTTATTTGGTTTGAATTTTGAGATTACACCTATGGAGGAGTGGGGCAATCTATTATAAGCTTACTTCTCCACAACCAATTAATGAAATTTGATGCAGTTTTTACAATAAGGTAGATTAGTATGTAAAATTAATTATAATGTACTATAAGGGATATACCCAGAGCCAGTTATAGGCCAAATGGAGCCGGCGCTCTAGGCGCCAAGGCTTGGTTACAAGTGTCTTTGGGGCAGCAAACGGCCGCCGCTCTTTGTGCCGTTTCAGGTGCCTTCTGCTTACTTGAAGTGACCCTGTGAAACCATCGATTAAAAAATAAGGCAGCTATGATATTACAGTCTGTGGCGCTTTTAACGCGCTTCAGTCGCGTTTGCAACGCGCGTCTTTGGTGATGCAAGCGCGCGTTTGTAGCGATGCAATCGCGTGATCGTAGCGATGCTAATGTGCGTTTGCATCGCTACAAATGCGCCAATGTGACAGCATTATTATGGGTTGCCCAGAATTCTGAAATTTCCGTACTAACATCCCATCTGATTTTGATGAATTTTGGCAAATTAAAGCAATTTAAAGGACTAAGACAGACATAAGAAGCTATAGCTGTCTTAGAATGAGCTATAGCTCATTTCGTAATGTCTTAGTTTTTATTTAGACACCCTCAAGATAATATAGGAGTTTGCCAAATGTCCGAATTTAAAAGGGATAACTTTTTTGGACCGATGTATCCACAAGAAGAAAAAAAGAGTGTGTGTACCTATGTACACGCGTTAGAAGTTATACTTCTTAACCTCAAATCTATAAATGCACTCAAAACAGTTTATTCAAATCAGTTTTATCACTAATATACAATATATATATTCAGACTACTCAAACGCCTCCTTTTTGTTATTTTTCTTCCAAGTTGATTATCGATAAAACACGAATAAAATTACATTTTCTAAAAATGATTCCTAGCTAGATCGATTTATCGCCCCCGAAACCCCCTATAAATTGTATGAAAATCGTTGGAGCCGATTCCGAGATTCCAATTATATATATATATATATATACAAGAATTGCTCATTTAAAGATAAAAGATAGAATAGCAATTACATTCTGCTGTCTGAGCTTGTGGGAGTGGGGAAAAGTCAGTGGAAACTAAGTTCGAAAATGATTGAAGTATCTAGCTGACCAAATGTAATTGACCGGTTGAAGCTGACTCAGCTCTTTCGTACCGCAGCGTCGGTTTGAAAACAGCGTTAAACATGCTTCTGTTGTAAAGATATCATTTATAATTTTACCAGTGTCGTCTCGATAGAGTCCATATTGCAACTGTAGCGTACACAGGCATTCACCACAGCGGCAGCGTGTCGAATCCGCGTTAGTACCGCTACAAACCGGCGGCGGTAGCGATGCAAACGCGCGTTAGTAGCGCTGCTCGTGGGCGATGGTGTTAAGACCTTCGACTAAAGAGTGTTTGTGTAGCAGCTGTATTTCATTTTTGATCTCGTTCTTACCTAAATCTGGACTCGGACCGGCACTGGATTACCTTTTTTTACCACTGTGTACTGTGTCTAATGTTTATCATTGTGTAGTTTGTAGCCATTTTTGAATAAAGTTAGACTTTTGACTCTCTAACCTTTATTTTTTTTTAATAAAATGACGAATTAATCAACCGAGCGAGCGAAGCATTTCTGCTTCAGCTGCGACAAAAATGCTTTCAAGAATAATCCTTAATGTTCGGATTTCAGTCCGAATTCTGTCTGGATTTCCGTCCGGATCTCTGTCTTCGTCTACAGTCAGAGACACGTGTACAGCCAAACATATCCTATTTTTTGTTAATAAAAACCCGAAAATTTGTAAGAATGGATGAATGTTCGTTACTCTTTCACGCCAGAACGGCTGAACAGATCTGGATGAAATTTGGCACGGAGATAGATTATAGTCTAGAACAGCACGTAGTTCTTTTTAACCGCGGGGCGCAGCTAGTTAGATATATAATAATCAGTTTCATTTGATATTTTCACGGAGGTGTTGATTACCTACTTACGAGTATGTCCTACTGCAGCTCAACTGCTCAGCTAGTTGAGCAATCTAGTTGAGCAGTGGGAAAGTAGCGACATTATTATCTTTCTTACAACTCTAAAGCAATAATGGGTCCCATAAGGGTCACTGTACCCTGCACTAGGTTTTGTCAGAGCCTGTATTGCAGGGTTTCTATTCCAACAGGGACTGCTGCTTCATGGTATGATGAAAACATTAAAACTATATTCGACTCATGCCAGACACATATGATGAGGTTTTGGGTATGATTGAAAAATATTACTCCTGTACACACGTACACGAGAAATATTTTTTAAAAAGCACGGGTCATGTACGTATAAATCTACGTTCGCGCGAACTAGCGATGCGACCATCGCGCGTTTGTAGGCGAAGATGCGGGGGTCAGATAAGACAATGTTTGATTTTTTCGCGCATTATAACTTAACTCTATAAGCCTTTATTCTTTAAGCGAATGTTACGATTGGGTGTTTTAGACCGTAAGTTGCATTTTAAGTAAATTAAAATAAACATATGCCTACCTTTGCTGCCTTTGTCTCAGTTAATAGCACAAAAGACAATCGTCCCTTCCAGAGCAGCGGGGCTATTCCTGGCGTGAGATGAGATGAGATTTTATCTTGATCACTCTCACACCTATGACGTTTCAAACGAGAGCAACAAGGACGAAAAAAAGTGAGATGTAAATCTCAAATCTCCGAATAGGGTCCCAGAAGGGATTCATAGATAGCGATGTGCTTATTGGCCGGTTATGAACTACGAGTATGAGCTAAATTTGTTGTTGCTGAATTAGTGGCCAATTACGCCTGTCACCTGTGCCACATGCTGACAGGTGACAACAGAAAATTAAAAGACGTATAGATTTTGTAGACAATACTTTAGTGTTTTAAGTAGTTGTGTGTGTTGTATTTGTAAATTTAGACATAGTAACTTTTTATTCTAAACTGCATTAGCATATTTAAACTGCATTATGTATTTCCACAGTTCAGTTCAAATTTCCTGGGCAGGCATTTTATCTAAGCTGATTATGCAGTTGTCCCAGTTTTTTGTAAATAAGTATCTAGGTACCTACATCTAATGGCGACGTACGCGACAGTCCGTCTATGTACTCGTACCTACATCAAATGTAGGTCCCGCTTCCCCTGTTGGTAAACGTTTCCTATTTACCAGTAAGCTAGTTGGATCACTAGACCAGTTAAAGTTCAGCATTTCAGGATCGGATTCCATCTCCTGAAGAACCCGGTCATCATGATGATCCAGTCCTGATATCATTCATAGCAGGTCACATGGAATGTTGCCGTAGCATCGTTTCTGGCCTACTGTAGCCGATGTCAACTGCTTCTGGTACCACGTAGTATTCCTCACTATTGCTGCATGAGTTTACCTCGTAAACGCGTACACACATTGTTTTTTGCGCTGAATACGGTTTCATACAAAAGGCCTCTTGGTGACACAGTAGGTACACGGCAGCGCAAAATGAGCTGCCTGCCGACTCAGTACACGACTAATTGCAGCAAAATAACGCTCGTGTGGCCACTTAACCGATTGTTTGCCGAGCACAGAATACGCGACCGAAATTGCGCTCGTAAAATTGCGTCCGTGTGGTCTCGGACTAATAAAATTTTACACCAGTGGGGCTATTCCTACGCGTGAGATGAGATGAGATTTTATCTTGGGGGGCTATTCCTGCGCGTGAGATGAGATGAGATTTTATCTTGGTCACTCTCACACCTATGACGTTTCAAACTAGAGCAACAAGGACGCAAAATGGTGAGATGAGAATCTGAAATCTCCGAATAGGGTTTTTGGTCACTCTCACACCTATGACGTTTCAAACGAGAGCAACAAGGACGAAAGACAGTGAGATGAAAATCTCAAATCTCCGAATAGGGCCCGGAACAGTGCAGAATCTTGCCCAATGGAACTTGCTTTTTAAAACGCTAAGTCATACTCTGGTAGATCGGAATAAATATGATTTTTTTTGGACGATTCGTATGATTTCTGAGATTTTGAAGCGTCAGGCATTAGGTTTAGTTTATACAATCAACTGACAGTAATAGTACATAATTAAACAATGGAACAGCAGTTTTGTTTTTGATAATTTTAGGGTTCCACGTTTCAGGGAGGCTATTCCTCCGCGTGAGATGAGATTAGATTCTATCTTGGTCATTCTCACACCTATGACTATTCAAACGAGAGCAACAAGGACGAAAAATAGTGAGATTGAATCTCATTCCATAAGAATAGCCCTTCAGGTGTTACAGGATCGGAACCCCAGACTCCTAGATGAGAGTTCGTTATCACAGCTTGATTCGCGGGACAGGGGTCTTATTCGGAGATTTGCGATTTTCACCTCACCATTTTTCATCCTTGTAGCTCTCGTTTGAAACGTCATAGGTGTGAGAGTGACCAAGATAAAATCTCATCTCATCTCACGCGTAGGAATAGCCCCCAGTGGCCCTATTCGGAGATTTGAGATTTTCATCTCACCTTTTTTCGTCTTTGTTGCTCTCGTTGAGACGTCATAGGTGTGAGAATGACCAAGATTAATTCTCACCTCATCTCACGCGCAGGAATAGCCCCCCAGGCATCAAGTTGATCATCAAGAAGTGCAGATTGAAGTTGTTGGTCATCTTGATGGATGTCCAGCGATTTCAAATTCAATGTGACATTTGATGTATGACAAATATGTCATCTTGATGCATGTGGCCATATTCGGAGATTTCAGATTTTCATCTCACTTTCTTCGTCCTTGTTGCTCTCGTTTGAAAAGTCATAGGTGTGAGAGTGACCAAGATAAAATCTTATCTCATCTCACGATCAGGAGTAGCCCCCCTGTCCTGCGAATTAAGTTAATTAACGAAATCGAATGTTTTCGAATGAAATCGAAATAAAGCGACTTTTTTTTGCTCCCTGCTTGAGAATTTGGCGTCACACGTCAAATTTCACGCATTTGCCAGTGTCAAGTTAATTATAGTATTTTATACACTAGATGATGGAGTGACGATGAAAAGGCGCTGGTGACGACGATGAATTCTTCCCCATTCCCAATTTCAGTAAAGTTTTATATCCTTAAATTAACTGAAACTTTAAATTGAGTTTTGTAGACAAAACGAAATGTCACGTTTCGCTATGTTTGGATCATTTACGCACACTCGTGCACGATAACGAACCAATAAACGTTAATCATCCACCATTATTACACTTTACCAATCGAAAAACCACAATATTTACGACAATTTAATTTAATATTACATTTTATTAATACAAATTTACGACAACAACTATTCTGATCCCGCCAAAAAATTCCGGCTAGCGTGTTCTCGTTTTTGGCGATTAGTTTTAGTCCGCTCAGACAGCTGTCAACTGTCATCACTGTCAATAGAGCGGTTTGCTTGTTATCAAATCATTTCAATCAAATTCATCAGAGTTAATGATTCTGCCGAGACATTTTTTCTGTTGATAGATTTTTGGAGAACAAAATTATTTTCCGCAATCAAAAATGGAAGAAGAGACTGAGAATATTTTGATGGAAGAAAATTATTATCAGCTACTGAATGTGTCCAAAACGGTAAATATTGCATCACATGTGTGTTTACTTAGCTTACTTATTTTAGTAAAATCATTATGTAACCATTAAAATAGCGTTAAGCAAAGCTCTCTTGGTTATTGATTAACTTGAAGCTCATGTTGGACATTTCTTCCATATCGATTTTTAGGTTATAAATGTTGCGGTTATTTCAAGAGTATTATAGATATTAATAATGCCTGGTATGATCTACAAATACACCATGATCCGTAAAAATAAACTAGTTAGATATACTTTAAAGAACGGTAGCAATGTCAAAATATTTTTGAGCTATTTGAGGTCTGCAAGCCTGTGCTGTAATAGGTAGGAACAAAGCTTAGTTCTTTTGTAGATTATCATTGCATACTTTTGATATTATCTATACTTATGAGATCTTACGTTTGTGTGCTAGTTTTAGATCAATCAATGTTTTATCTGTCTCTATTACTCTCAAGAGATCTCAATATAAGTGATAAACAACAGAAATTATCTTATAGCTCAAAAATAGTGAATAAAATTTAGTACACTCTTCACAGGCAACACCGGAAGAAATAAACAGCGCATACCGGCGATTTTCTCGTATGTTCCACCCAGATAAGCACAGCACAGACCCAATCAAGCAGAAATGGGCTGAACAGGTATTCAACAAAGTCAAAGAAGCCTATGAGGTTTTGTCTGATTCACACAAAAGAGCTATATATGATACCCTTGGTAAGTGGAGTTTTTTTTATGAAATAGAACTGCAGATTTAGAGAAGCAATAATATAATATAACAATACAAAATCATCTTGATATCACTTTATGAAAGTTACTGTCTTTGTGCTTCATCCTCAGCCTACCTGAATTTATCTAGATGAAATATATGTCTAACTATATGATTCTTTAGATCTCTTTATAATACATGTGTTATGCTGCTGTACATGCAAATAAATCATAATATGATTTTTAAATCTGTGCTGCAGGAAAACGAGGCTTAACAGTGGAAGGATGGGAAATAATATTCCGCACTCGTACCCCTCGAGAGATAAGAGAAGAATATGAAAGGTAACAACATACAAAAGCGAGATGCTAAACCTGAGTTTCCATAATGTATTATGTATTAACCCTATGATGTCAATGGAACATGAGCGTCAGCAGATTGTTTTTGTTTCCCGCGTTTGTTTGTGAATACTTAAAACATCTTTAGTTTTTTACGAGTTATGTGCGGGGAAAAAAACACAAAAATACATGTGAAAGCAGACAATTTTAGTTTGTTTTCCCCAGTATGTATTTTATTACAATTTGTGCAATTTCATATATTTTCAGTGATGTGACTTGCTAAAATGGTAAGTAAATATGTAAATTGATTAATTCTCATATTGCAAGTCCTTAAATACAGTTATGAAAATGTGAAAAAAAGGTAGGGACAGACGTCCCAATCTGCATTGTCAGTCAACTATTATAGTAATTCTAGTTTGAGATAGTGTTTTAACTCATTTAGACTGAGTTAATTAGATGATTGTGTAATGTTTGGCGTGCTAAGAAGAAGAACAAGAGTGATATTATTTATCACTCTTGCATATAAAGTGTGATTGGGTTCCAGCTTGCCATATTTGAGAGGCATAAAAATAAACTGTATGATTGTAATTTTGAGTTAATTTTATGTTTGAAATTACGATTTTTTTTAATGTTTTAGGTAACGCTGATTCTTATTTTTCATTAGTAGACTCACTCTCTCAGCCTCTAGGGGTGATTTGTTGATGAAATTGGCTGTTCTATACACCTTTTAAATATTGCTAGTTTGAACCCAATCCTTCTGTACTGTAATAAATAAATATATCTGAAGCTTTCAGAAATTGAAAAGCACCAAATGGTACCAACTGTACAATACTATATAAGTATGATACTAACAACTGTGAGGACAACATCATACTGGACAAAAGGAAAAGGATCTATTTCACTGAACAAGACATTGAAGACGGAGCAAGAGAAGTAATTATAGAAACTGCACATGCCCCAGGACCAGACTGTACTCCACCATCATCATTTTTAACAACAACTTCACCATGTGATGACTTACCCACTGACATGAAACCAGTATTTTGATGGAGGGCGAATACTAACAGGCCATACAACTTTCTAGCTTTTTGTAGCTTTCATGCATAAAAACACTGTTGTAATAAATACTTGTAACTTTATAGAAGGTATTTTATTTAAAAACTTTGTAATGTGCCATAAAACAATAAAATTAAACCTGTGGAATTACATTGGTCTATGACCCCTTAGTACATTTTAATTGTCCCCGACATTTCTTTAGAATATAACTAATGTGTGTTTTTTTTGTTGAAATACCAACGAAAAAAACACACATCACACTAAAAACATCAAAATGTAAAGCAATACAATACTTAAACAACTTTCCCAATTAGTTTTGAGCTTCTAAGGGTCTAGTAAATTGCTTATTATTATTAAAAACTCGCATGTGATAAAGTCTCTTTATTTAAGGCTGAAAAGGGAGAGAGAAGAAAGAAGACTTCAACAAAGTGCCAACCCTCGTGGTACAATAACTCTTACCGTCAACGCCACAGATATGTTTACGCGATATCAAGATGAATATGATCTGTAAGTACCTTCCAGGTACCTTACGTAAATTAAAAGGAAGTGTTTTTTTAATGGTTGTTAATGTTCTTAGCATTCATAAAAGCACTATTCTATGCAAAAGTGATAAATGAATAAATGCAGTGTTTTAAAATGGAAATCTAACAGATATATAATAGTCGATATGCACAAAAAAACATTTTGATGATGATAAACTAGGGTATATAGAAAGGAAAGGTTATTTTTAGCACCGGAGCATATGTACTGTAACATATGTGGTTTTCATTATTTTTTTATTTCAGTGATGATCCTTCACCGATACCCTCCATAGAGGTTTCTGGAATGAATATCCAACAGTCCGTCGATGCTCCTGTCACGCTGAGGAATACAATGACAGTATCTGGAAACATTTCCACACAAAATGGGATAGGTATGTTTCATCCATGCTCTTCTCGGTGTAAACTGTAGACTGTAGATTCTCCTTCGACTTACCAGTATTAAGTTCATTTTTCATTAATACCATTGCAAGGCAGTCAGGCACCAAGGTTGAAGATGAAAGACACCCTTATCCGTCACATTGTCCACTTTCTATTGTCTTTTCTATAAATAATTATTTTTCAATCTTATATGACTGACCTCCAGGTGTGTCAAAGGTTATCTAGTTGTCTGTTGGCCGGTTACAGTTCAGAGTGAACTCCTATTTCACAATCTTCAATCCTATTTCAATAAAAATAATGATAAAAAAAAAAAAGATTAACACATTTAATATTTGGGCTTGAATATTACAAGCAATGAACATTTGAGAAGGCTCACCTCTCAAGCCAAAGGATGGGGGTTCGATTTCAACCGAAGGCATATACCAATTTGTTAATTTTGTGAATATATAGTCAATAAGAATCAGTTACTAACTTTTATCTGTAAGCACTGTATATTTTGTTCAATAAATTATTATTATTATTATTATTATTATATGTGCGTATTTAATGTCATATGCAACATAACTGGAGCCCAGTGTATGGCGACAGGCTCACTTTTTGGGACTTTGTCATTTGTCCTTTGTCACATTTTGGGACTGAATACCTTCCGGTGAAGTGTGGGTCTGCCTCTCAACAACACACCTCTGCCAGTACTTTCTGGGATAAGCGAGCGATATATGTGTGTTTATGAATATTATATATTCAAGTCTGACTACAATACCTACTAGAACTAGAGAATGCCTTTACAAAATTTCAGCAATATTAGATCAAAGGCATGGATTGTCAAGTAAATATTGCAAACACACAAATAATCATCAATTTGGGTCCATAACCCTGAGACCAATTGTACACTCGTCAATTTTATATATGGGGGCATGGCAGTGTCCCCGCTCAAGTCGAGTTAGCCAAGGCACAGCCATATCATCCTTTTTCCGAAGTCATTTAGGTCATTTTCAATCCTTTTGTAACATCGTTTTGAATTTATTGATTTCCAGGTCAAGGATCCGTGAATCTAACAAACCGCTACCTCAGTTCCGAGAAAGGCTGGACAGAGATGGAGTGCGGCATCGGCAACGGGCCCCTGGTTGGATTCAAGATATTCCGCACCATCTCTCGTCTGATGTTCCTGAACTGTGGGACAGTGCTGCAGTTCTCTCCACGAGGCGTCTCTCCAAGCTTCGTATCGAGTGAGTGTGCTTATCAAACGTAGGGTATTCCACAAATATTATTATAGTTACAATAAAAATAAATAATCTTCTTTTAATTATGTTAAAATCAATAGGAGTCTGCGAGTCTCATTAAACTCAAAAATTGTTTACTAATTTGAATATTTTTTTGTTTTTTTCGATAATACAGGGGTGGCTTAAAGTTTATATGCTGGTTAGGGGTAGTCTCAGGAACTCATCTATACTCAATTTAAGTGGGGTCAGTACAGCATCTTCATTACTTTTTCCATTCATCTTTATAGTTCTGATTATATTAATATATGTATATGAATCCTGAATTAACTCCCTTCTCATTCATTTCCTCCAATGATATAGCCCATAGTGAAGTCGGTAAATGTACCGTCATTGATGATGTTTGCTTGCAGCATTGGCACTGCAAATGAACGCGCACTCGGTTGGCTACCTGACGTACCGCGCGGGCGGCCAGGGCGGCTCCTCCATGAGCACGGTGTACGTGCGTGACTCGGAGCGCTTCCACACCAACACGGCGCTGCAGATCGGCGTCTCGCACTCTTTCATATCCTACAACATCATGTGGAAACTGCCGCAGTACGACATGAAGCTCAGGCTCGCTCTGAAGTAAGTCGACAACTAGTAGCTCCCTCTTTAACAGAAGATGCACGATGCAAGATGCTGCGAGGTGCACGTCCTAATACTAATAGGATACTAATAGGATAGGATATTGGTGGATTTTTTCCTCACTACGTATCCTCACCTCGCCCATCTTCTGTTAGAAAAGCCTTAGATTGTGTTTTTGATTCTAGGGTATGGTGTACTGTTAGTCATTGTCAATCTCTATTGACCATTTTGTTCGATAAAGCTGGCTAATCTCTTATCACACTAAAAACCTACAGATATTATAAAGGCGAAAGTTTGTTTATATGTTTTTTTAATTCTTCACGCTCAAACGGCTAAAAGTATTTTGATAACACTTGGTATAAAGGTATCTTAAATCCTGGATTAACACATAGGCTTTTTTTTAAACTCGGGTAAAACTGCTGGCTTAAAACTAGTATATCTTCTCTATATACTTACATAGTCAAATAAAAGTCGCTTTCCGCGTTTGCGCATTTTTAGTCTGTGTATCCAGTGTTCAATTTCAATGATAGAATAGCCAGCGATTTAAGAAGCGCCATGTCACTACATGGCGATTAAAGAAATTACAAAAATATTAAATACAGCGATTTAAGAAGCGCCATGTCACTACATGGCGCTTCTTAAATCGCTGGCTATTCTATCATTGAAATTGAACACTCAACTCTTAATCATTAGTTGAAAGCAAAAAGCTAAATTCTTTTGAAATAATATTATGCAGTTGCAAATGGGGTAACTAACAATTTGTCTAAATTTTAAAAATAAATAATAATAATACATTTTCGGGACACTTGAACACACGGTCGTCTGACCCTAAACTAAGCATAGCTTGTACTATGGCGGCCAGAGACTGATATACATACATACTAGCTGTCACCCCGCGACTTCGTTCGCGTTTATTATTTATATATATATATATATATATATATATGTGAGCTATCCTATCTCTCAAGTTGGATCGAACTGCACATGGTGTGCGAATTTTATTATAATCGGTTAAGTGGTTTAGGAGTTCATTGAGGACAAACATTGTGACACGAGATTTATATATATTAAGATATATGTACTTTTAAATACACACTTAAATAGATATAAACACCCAGACATAGAACAAACACAAATGTTCATCACATGAATGTTTGATAGATCAAATCAAGCTAGATTACGAGTATAGTAAAATTATTGTAAGATTTTGTAACAAAAGTAAAACAGTTAAAATCATATGGGCTGAGTGGCTAGCTAGGGTCAGAGTCATGACCGTCTGAGGGTCTGCTAGGTAAATTGGCGTTTATCTTTATTTTTTTAAAGTTGTCATCAGCGAAACTCTTTTGCGAAAGCGCAGTAGTGATGCGGTCTAGATCATTTTTGTCCCGACAGATTGACTTAGTTTTGTGAACAAAACCGACGCCAATGTGTATTAAAAAGTGGCGTTCCCTACTCAAAAATAGTCTTCATAAATATAATTAAAAATAATACGCTTATGAAACTGTTAAGATTACATACTTTTCAAACTATAAATTTGCTGAGAATATTGAGAATTGAAATCTATTTTTTTCCCCAAATTGGCTTGCGTTTGTCTTAACTTCATTTGAGACGCACTTTACGAGAGAAACCGTTTTACGTACCACCATTTTTCAGGATACAGCCTTAACTGGAGCTAGCCTGCTAAATCTAGAATAATAGCAGTCTGTGTATTAAGCCTGCAAACCAGGTTTTATTTAAGGTGATTCGGTTCGCTAGTTGTGCTATTTTTAATTTCTAAGGCCTGTATGTTAAAACAACGCTTAGTCATGAATCTCGATTTAAAGCTGTTTTTACGTATGATAAAACCAGTTTTATTTTGTTTTTGGGTATACATCGGGTAACTATTGTACATGATAATGATATTGGCGGTTATCTTAGACTATTTAGTCTAACTACTTAGTTTTTTTTTACAGATACGAGTATATGTAATAACAAAAATGCACCAAATAGGATAATAAAAACTTCAGTTAACAGTGAATTTGCTTATCAGAGCAATCTATTGCATTTCTCTTCTAAATCTTACAAAATGTCGTAAGGATAGATCTACGATAGTCGCAAATTTTCTAATTGCTTAATTTATTTACTTGATCTAGCGCCAAAAAATAACTGCTTGAAATTTAAATTTCGCGCAATTAACGAAACGACTCACCTTAATTTCGTTGAGCTATTTCAGTGTGAAGAACTGAAACAAATATACACACAGTCACTCAGAATCTTTCGAACTTCAAGATTTGTGTGGCGTGTATCAGTGTATTTGGCTAGACAAGTTTTCTACATATTTCCAGATACGGATCCTTCGGTATAATGGCCGAATATGGCGCCGAGAAGAAGGTGTCCCAAAGCAATAGCGTGTCTGCCGCGGTGATGGTCGGCTACCCTAGCGGAGTCATTCTGAAACTGAAGTGAGTCTACATTTGTACAATTTTATTGCATGCCGTGACTTATCACGACAACTACTGTACCGACGGTAGCAAATTATGTGAATATAGGGTCATGTATGGATGTATAAATTCTGGCATAATGAAATACTGAATTTGTAAATTGAGATAAGCCACGCTCCTAACTCAGTCTCTGACTAGTTTATATATTGTGCAATAAGTACGCCCAGATGACAGAAATTATAACGGGCATGATGTTTGGCCACCTTGTACGACATGACAGATGAAGACCGTCATAAAACGAAAAGCAGGAAGAAAAAGAGAACGCGGAGGATCGAAGAGAACATTTATAAACCAAATAAAAGAGAAAACTGATGTCCAAGGAAGTGAAAGCGCTAGAAGACCACCGACAAGAGGGACGCTCATCAATCCTCACTTATTATGAAATCTAAAGTAACTGACTGTCTGTCTGTTTGTAGGGTTTTCATGCCTAAGCGGCTGAACGGATCTTGTTGAAATTTGATAATATTATCTTTTTAGGCCCCATCTTATACAGGGTTATTTTTATGCAGTGCCCAAATTTTATGTATTTATAGATTATAGGTAAATAAAAGAATTATATTCTTTAGTTTTTTTAAATTTAAAAATTACACTTAACGGACTCCGGGGACCGTGACTTTTGTTAACATAAATCATTAATTATTATTTAAGGGCAGAGGGGGGTATTCTTTGTTTCATACACTTTGGTACAATAACATCGAAATTACTTACCTAAAAGCAAAGCTATATTCATGGTTTTTCTACATCGGCCGGGCGGCGCCAGCTGCGCACCGTTGTCACATCATGGATATTTACAGAAAACGACATGTTTTTTTTTCAGTAAAATATAATCTATTAACAATACTGGTTGCGTGCTAAAAATAAGGGCACTCCAAAAAAAAGGCCTGTATAAAGATTTAAATCTGTAAAATAACCTTAGCAATAAATGTTGTATAGCATCGAAATAGTTATACATTATTTTGTTTCGTTTTTCTTTCTTTTACATTTTTGAAGTCGATCGAAATAAACAAAACACTAAAACTATTCCGAGGCTATGCAACGTTTATTGCTAAGAAGGCAAGTGTAGGTCCGGTGTAAAGAGCTAAGTGTGTAATCAGATGGACGTGCGCGACCCAAACGGTCGTGGTCCCCATCCACCTGTGCGAGGACGTAATGCCGTCGCCCGTGTTCTACGCGACCGTCGTGCCGGTCGTCTCCTGGCTGCTGTTCAGGAAGATCGTGCTCGACCCCATCGCCAAGGATCGCGAGGAGAGGCAGAAGCGACGCGCTATGGAGGCCAACTATGAACGGTAACTAACATAACATATCGTCACGCCTTTCCCCCGAGGGGGCTGCCCACACCCACACTTCGCCGGACGTAACTCAGTCCCAAATATGACAGGTGCTGAGTCTGTCGCCATACTCCGGGCCCCAATCATGTAGCAGATGACATACAAAGAGCACATCTGTTCACACAATGAACAAATTTGTGTGTGCCGTCGGCTGGGTTTGAACCCGCTCCCTCTGGCTTGAGAGGTGGGCCTTTTCTAACTAGGCTATATATATTACGATTCTATACTACGATTCTTCCTAACATTATACTATAGGAAAGGCTATGTAACATATTTAACAAACTATAGTGTAGTCCACTGGTCCTCAAGCTATCTCATTGACCACTTGCCATATTCTCTGTTTTGGGTAGACTCTCTGCTAAGCTAGTATTGCTTTTCGCCAATTCATGGACCCCTTTATACAGTGTTGTTGTGAAAGTCTGTATGTCTATACGACCCCTGGGCGTTCTTTTGGGTATATTGGTATTGTCCGTTCGGAACTATGTATCTAACTAGATAATTATCGTGCCCAAAACGGGAATATACGTTGCAAACATAATAAAATTAATTTTCGTTGAAGAAAATAAAAGATTAAGCATAGTGGCGCTTAAGTAAAGTAAAAAATTATTAAACACTAGCTGCGCCCCGCGGTTTCACCCGCGGTCCCACAGGAGCTGTTTATTTTTTCGGGATTAAACGTACCCTATATCCTTTTCTGTACCGCAGACAACATGTATGCAAAATTTCAAGACGATTGATTGAGTAGTTAAGACGTGAAAGCGTTACAAACAAACAAACAAACGAATAAACTCACTTTCGCTTTTATAATATTAGTTAGGATGTCTGGCGCTCACTGGTCGAGCAAGGTAGATGATGTTGACGATGTTTGTATGGGAAATAGAAAAGGACTGTTTTTAGGGTTTTCCCGGAAATTTTTTATTCGATTTTTTCTTGCACTTTAAACCTTCCCTAGACCTCCACGAACACTTCAAGACTAAGATAAGATAAATCCGTTCAGCCGTTCTCGAGTTTTAGTGAGACTAACGAACAGCAATTCGTTTTTATATATATAGATTAGATTAATTTTACATCAGTTTAAAACAAAAAGAAGCTTAGATGTAATATATTGTGTTTAAGTATTGAAGTTGCGAGCTTCAAACTCAGCTAGGCCCATCTCTTGAGGCCCGTAATCTAGCATTACCAAAATACATTTCGCCCAAGTCCTGAGTTTTGTGTAAGTCCCACAGCAGTTCTCTTTCCATAAACATAACGTCACGCCTTACAACACCCACACGTCGCCGGATGATATGCATTCCCAAATGTGACAGGAGCCGAGCCTGTCGCAATATACCCGGCTCCAGTTATTTAGCAGATGACATTAATACGCACAAATGTTGACACAATAAACAAATTGGTGCGTGCCTTCGGCTGGGATCGAAAACAATCTTGAAAAATCAATCGTTGAAAGAAAAACAATACTGAACTTGAAAATCGTTTTATTTAGCTTTTTTTATCAGTAATCACCAGCACTATTCCCAGTTTTTGAGCGTTTCCCCTTACTTCCGGTTCTTATATGTGCTTACTCAGAAAAATGTGAATGTGTAATGTTTTATCGTCAGGTTGCAAGAGATGCAGCAGCAGGCGCGGGCCACGGTCGAGCTCATGAAGGCGACCTACAGCCGCATCCGCTCCGACGAGGACAAGAAGAAAGGACTAGTCATCATGAAGGCCATGTATGGGAAACTACCACAAGGTATTTTTGAACATCAATTAAAAACAATCATTATTTTATATTTCAACATATTTTAAAAAAACGTAGATAGTAAAGTAGATAGAAATCACAATAAAACGGAGTACCTGCACATACGTCGGTTTAAGACCAGACAAGCCAGATCCAACTTAAAGTTTGACGATTGTACTTAGAATGGCACAGCTACATTTAGATATCTCGGCTACACAATAACAGACACGAACAGAGAGGAAGAAATCGAGATTCGCGTCCAAAATACTCTCCGCTGTAGTGCAGCTCTACATAACAATATTGGGAGTCCAGGCTTCTCAGCAGGAACACGAAGGCCCGCATTTATAAAACGTAAGACCGATCATGTGCGGCTGTGAAGCTTGGACACTAACGCAGAAAGAGGAAAGCTGGTTGTTAGTGTCAGCTAGTTTTTTATAAACCCATTGTTTCAGATGCCACGAGCCACGAGATCCCGGAGGAAGTCGTGGGCGACTCGCTCTCGCCCGACTCTCCGAGCCTCTACTCTGAGGTGATCGACGTCACTGTGCCGCTTCAGTGCCTCATCAAGGACTCGCGGCTCGAGCTGCTCGACGCTTCCAAGGTACTATACGTTGTCGAGCTTAAAAAAACCCGTTAAGTGATAAGCATTAAGCCTAAACAGCAACACGCTAAGTTTCGAGAAAAAGGCGTCTAAAGTCTAATATATCAATAGGTTAAATAGTTCAGACATAAATAAAAAATATGATCGCAAAAACAAGAAAAAAAACTTAGGCGCGTTTTTTGCAGTACTACTCAGTTTGCAGTGCCTTTTCGATATAAAAACTAAATTAAAATCAGTCAATTCGTTTAGGAGTTAAGATACCACGAAAAGACATAGAATACACGATAAATTTCAAACATCCCTCTTTTGAGTCGGGAGTTTATAACCTTTACTTCTATCTCCCTGATACTTGTATTTACTCTTGAAACTACAAGGTGCGTGCCAGATGGATTAGGGCAAAAGGTCATTGATCTTTATGTAGTTATATTCATTAAAAAATCATTGCAAATTTTTTCTTGCTTAAATAAAAGTGAAATGAAATAAAAGTCTCATTCAATTTACTTACTGATTTCACATCGATCTGCGAGCGGGGCTTGAAAATAGTTGTTAATCTTGTAGTTGTTGTTGTTAGAATATTTTGATAGTCTTATTGATAGTATCGATAGAAAAAGCATCAAGAGGGCAAATTGCATTGATACTATCGATGGTACGAGTATGAGTAGCAAAGCGTAGCGACTATAGTTGCCTGATTCTATCTATCTAATCCCTAATTGAGAATTCAATTGTAATGATTATTTTTTTGTTTGGTAGATTATACGTCAGAGGTGGTCCCATATAAATTTTATCCCATAGGTCCCATAGAAATTGGTCAAGTAGTTTTTAAAATATCTACAAAAATCTAGAAATTGTTTACGGTCTGACGGGAAGTCGGTTTTTTGCTTTTTATATTATGTACCATCATAGTCAACAACAACAGTACTCGAAAGTAGCCGGCTATTAAATGTGGGTTGGTGGCTTTCTTGTTAAGAGAGACAGAGAAGAAGACGAGTGTCTTCTTCGTGTCGGTAGTATTTCATATCAATATTATTTATTGATATAAAGGGGCATTTACTTCCTTGATTTGGTTCTTACGTATGAGCTGGAGTGGTTGATCGTTAACCTCCGACGCAAACAGAGGGGTGTTATATTTACATGTGTATCTGTGTGTCTGTCTATAGCATCATAACTCCAAAACAGATGAACCGATGTTGTTTTTTTGTCCTATAAGAGACTTTATCGAGTGTGTTCTTGGCTATAAAGATCCTTTAAAAAAATTACATTTTTACTATGGTACTGTCATAATAGCATGTTTATAACGTTAAAACAAAAGCTTTTATTTAGATCCTTCTTTTGACTTATTTATTTTTAAATGTATTAATAGGTACAGATAAGATAATTTATTTCCAAAAATACGAATTATTTACATTTTCACAGTTTATACAAAAATAAAAAAAAACCCTGAAAATAAAAAGACAATTCCCAGATATACCTGCGGTCCCACACTAGGCTCAAGGCTCAAACCAAGAGGTCGAAAATTGATTACATTAAAGAGGACAATCATATTTTTTGATCTACAAAATGAATATTTTATTATTTAGTCTACATACATTATATTTATTTATTATTTATCTACATAGCATTCGATTGATTACCGCCATTTCAAAACATTTCCAAACAGTTTCATGAAGACTTATGTATTTGTATTGTTACAGTCGGAGTTGCCAGGGTTCTACGACCCGTGCGTGGGCGAGGCGAAGCACCTCACCATCCGCTACATGTTCCACGGCAACGTGCACCAGTGCACTGTGGAGGACGCTCAGGCCGTCGTCCTTCCCAGAAACAGTGAGTATAGAAATAGTTTGGAATGATGTAGATAATAAGAGTTAACCATTTTACTTGTAGCTTATAAAAAAAAAATTACATACAAATACAACATGCTGGTTTTGGGCGTAGTTAAGTGAACAACTTTTAGAACATAACTTTTATAACCTAAAGAAAGAAAAACTAAGAATCCTGTAGAAAAATAACCGAGTCTCTACACAAAGTAACTAGTCACGTGATCAATTTTGTATGAAGAATTTTATTTTTTCGTCGAACTTTGCCAATTGATGTTCTAAAAGTTGCTCACATTAACGTGTAGAACAGTACTCATAAGTATTTCTACAGCCAAAACCAGCACCTGTATACAGGGTAGTTATTTATGTAGTGTCAAAATTTAGTGTTTTTATAGGATTATTGGAAGATGGATAATAAAAGAACCATACTCTTAAGTTTGATACACTTTGTTTTTTCAGTCAAATATAATCAATTAACGATACTGATTGCGTGATACTCCAGCTTTATAACGATGAAAATTCTGATTTTTGTCAAACACTGGCAGAGGGACTGAAACTCAGCATCCATGTAGCTTTCATAATATTATGTTCTTCACCTCCAAAGTAGAAACACCTTCAGAACGACTTGTTTCCCCCGGTTTCTCCTTCCGTTTCGTCCCAAAAAACAGTGTTTTAGATTTTCATGAAAACAGTAAGCTATGAGAAAAGTGTTGAAGGCTGATATTTTATTTTTATTGCTTAAGGTACAAAAACAATTAACGAATTAAACTTAGAAACTTAAACAAAATAATTTAGAAAAAACATTCAAAATTACTAATCTAAACATTGTACACAGCATGCACATGCATTCTAAGTTTCAGCCCTTCTGCCAATGTTCGACAAAAATCAGAATTTTCATTGTTCAGCTGGACTATCATAAAAGTCTGGACACACCAAAAATAATTTCCCTAAATGTAGTCGCATCTCTTTCTCATAGCGGTAGGCAGATACCACTCTTTCCACATACATATTTAGCTTCTTCCACTTTCAGTAAGTAACAATACTATTATAGTTCAGTCCATGCTTCAGAATCCAGATAGATTTTGGAAAGAGGTCATTGACCTTTGTCCCATTCCGCCATATTGACGCCAATATGGAACCTAATTGTGGATTGAACAAAAGTTCATTGACCCTTCGACCGTCTGATCGTGGCTTCTAACATTTATCACACAAATTACAATAGTATTAATTACAATAATGATCATTTTTCTTTCAATCCATTTGAACCGAACTACAGCTATAAAACGACGTGGGCGTATTATAATCTGTTACTAAAGGGTGTTTATTTATTTAGGTAACATATAACATACACTATACAGTCAAAATTACACATACAATAAACTAAAGTAACAGATTATGGACTGAACTATAATTATATATTATAGTTTATTTTATATTTAATTTTTGTCTGCCACTAATTATGTATTTTCACATGTTTTGGAGTACGGTCCAGCTCTGTCTTTTTTTCTTCTATTTAATACTTTGTATTTCTGTTTTGTGTTTAAATAAATAAAATAAAAATATGTATTACAAAACATATCATGAAAAATAAATAAATGGTATACAATTGAAGTACGTAATACTTACGGGTCTACCTTTCAAAGTAAATAAATAAAAAAGTATTTCTTACCTAAAACTAAAAATTAAAAAAACAATTACAAATTAATGCTGGGTACACACACACCAAGCCAACGAACGCCAGCGCACGGGCAGCGTTCTGTTTCGTTTCAATAAAATAAAACGAGACGCAGCGCATTGCCGGCCCTCACCGGCAACTTAAACAACTTTTACAATACAATACCAAAACTCTTTATTGACACTAAATACAAATTCATCTAACTAATAACTAAACACTCAAAAATAAAGGCGCAATGTGCGGTCTTATCGCTTAAGAGCGATTTATTAACAGAACATAAGTTTGAAAATTTCAGAAAAATCGAGTTCCACTTACTAAATTAATCACGTGAATATTTAATTATTTATTTTGTATGAAGACTGTTTTTTTTTCTTTCGGTCATATTGTTTTTCATTCGATATACCTACTAGCTAATTCAGTTACATCATCAACTAATAATCAACATGTAATTCCAAGTTTTTGTCTCCAGTCTTCACATAGTAATTTTCCATTTTTAACGAGATGGAATTTACAAAAAATATAGAATGTAGTATGGAATATACAGGGTATATGTGCCTTGACATTCCACTTCGTTTATGAAACTCCGCAACGAATCATCTCGGCGTTTCAATGAGGGCCAACAATAGCCCGGCGGTACCTTCTCGAAATATGTTTTCAAATGCCTCAAATAGTAATCAGATACCGAATATACAAAGTAAAATAACAATTTTAATTTGCCAAATATTACGGTTTCAAAATATCAACATATCTGTGCATCGAAATTCGTGTAATGCCATACTATAAATCATCAGTGAATCGTGTAACGGTTTTTTCTCTACTTACGTTAATTTAATTTTTTTTTTTTTTAATTTTAACCTACAAAAGCCACTGCTTGCTCTCTTTATAGTATGGCATTACACGAATTTCGATAATGTTGATATTTTGAAACCGTTTGATTATATTATTATAAATTAAGAGGGCCGCGACGTTCTGAAATTTCCATACAAACGCGCTACTCAAATTTCTTGAAAACCATTTGTCAGATTATGATGAAATTTAGCATTTACAATTAAATTAACAATATCTTCGCCCCTATGTTCTTGGTTTTTTTAAAAACGTTCTCAAGCGATAGAGCTATGAAAAATATCTGCATTTTTAAGGGGTCACTTTTGACTGGTTTATTCAATAGGTAGACAAAGCAAATCAAAAATTCCATTACATAGGGAGGTTGTCTACATCATTAGCTGTTAAATCTTATCTTATATCTTTAAATGAGCAATTCTTGTATATATATATATATATATATATATATATATATAATTGGAATCTCGGAATCGGCTCCAACGATTTTCATACAATTTAGTATATAGGGGGTTTCGGGGGCGATAAATCGATCTAGCTAGGAATCATTTTTAGAAAATGTCATTTTATTCGTGTTTTATCGATAATCAACTTAAACATAAACTTGAGAGAAAAATAACAAAAAGGAGGCGTTTGAGTGGTCTCAACTGAAAAATATGACTCTTCCTGACATCTATTGGCGAATAATAATACTATTCTTTGTGGGCAACTAATTGCTTTAACGACACAACAGCAGATGGCGTTGTTAAGTAACACGAAGTCAATGAGTGTTTGCTTTGAGGTTAGACTAAAATCAAAGGTACTACATATAATATGAAAAAGTGAGTCTTTGTTTCTTTGTAACGCTTTCACGTCTGAACTACTCAACCGATCGTCTTAAAATTTTGCATACATGTTGTTTAGGGTACAGAAAAGGACATAGGGTACTTTTTATCCCGGAAAAATCAACGGTACCTGTGGGACCGTGGGTGAAACCACGGGTCGCAGCTAGTGAATCTATAATACAAGGGAAATTCTTAGTTACTTAAGAGTAAGTTACTTGCACTTTGTCACTCTATAGGTAAGTTTAGAGGCTCGTCAGTATCATTACTCGCTCTCTTCACTCGTCTTCTTCTAGACGAAATGGCGATAGAATTCCTTAAGCCCATGCGAAGTTAGTCTAGGTCGCCTAGGTCGAAATTAGTTAGGTCGCCGGACTCTTAATATTTATATTACGGTTTCAAAATACATATCAACATTATCGAAATTCAAACACATTCAGTGTATATTCTATGACATCACCGAAACACACGATACAACAACTTACGATATCGTGATAAGTGGTTAAAATGATCCTTTTTTTTGTTTCAGTCCACAGGATAAAAAGGTCCTGAGGGTCAAAGGGCCGGCGGATGACTGTTGCTGCCGCTATTGAGAGCAGCAGCCGCCGGGCTGCTCTTAACTTGCCTGTCGAAGATTAAATAGCTTTGTGGTTCGAGCTCGAAACTAGCCGACCGTCGACACAAACCCATCGCGACACGCATTTACCTTATTTTTGATGATTCCCATGTAGTTAGGATTTTGCGCTTAATCGTTATCAATTTAAAGGCCAGATTCCTGTAAACTGAATCGTTTGACCTAAACTTGGTTGACCATTAAACCACTCAACCATTGATTGGTTATCGGTTGATCTCTATTATCAAGGAACTTATTTCTGTGCAATCGACCCAAGTTTAGTTCAAACATGAAGTTAGGCATAGTCATGTTCACTCTTAGTGTAGTATTACAACGTATAAATAACTGGTACATTAAAACTGCTTCTCTCACCATATAATTGCTTGGAACGGGTCTTTAACAATTCGAGTAAAGATTTCTCGCAAAAATATAAATGTTTACTGTAGACTATGGAATAACTGGAGGCGATAAGCTATCAGCGCCAGTATCGCTTCTTTGAGTGTTTCTCGGAGCCGGAGTAAGTCACTAAATATAAAGATTAATCATACTCTGGCAACATTGTGTGGCCCAGTGGCGTCATACATAAGGCGTTATTAAGCTATGAATTGAATGACGCGACATCCTTCCTTTGTATGCATTAAATGTTAATTAATTTATCTTTATTTTAAAGCTATTTAATATTCACATATCATCTATGAACCTTGCCATCCCACACGATGTCGCCACAGGAAAATCTTTATAAGAAGGCTTTCGTCATTTGGGCAGTATTTATTCTATTAAAATACCAGAAAAGGTTTTTAGCTTAACGAAGTGTTGACATATATGTGTGTTATTGATAAGTACCTACTAGCATACCGTGAAGGCTATTAGAGTCCTGCTTTGAAAATAATTTGTGATCGCTGCTGTCGAAATAGAAAATCGTAAGTGCGATCTCTGACAGTCTCTTGTCGCAACATTGCAGCGACAGTAACTGTAAATATGAATGTTCGCACAAATATCACAGTAGATTTTAGCGGATGTAGCTATTTTACAGCAAGCACTTCAGATTTGTGTATGACATTATATATGTATGCTATCCTCTATTGTCTGCTGACAGTGTATGTTATTCGGTGATTATATTTCACCAACTATTGCGGCATAATAAAGCCGCAGTTAACTAGCTGCTACTATTGTGTGTCGTAAGTGAGAAGGACATTATCGGTGTTAGAATTATCCTTTTTGAAAGTCTAAAGCCTATATCCAGTATGTAATGAAGCGGATGTAGACGAAAGACTGAGAGGGCCCCGTGCTCAACTATGAATATTCTTGAAACATAAATGTATGCTATCTAAAGTTGTAGTAGAAAAATCCAGACAATTCTAGGTACTTTGGCAGCTTCTTGATGTGTTTTAACATTCCAATGTGTGTCGGTCCGACTTGTAGCCCTGGGCCGGGAAACAAAGTTGATCCGTTCCTGGGTATACCTTTTATTATCACCTACCTTACAGTCCTACTTTGTTTTCGCTTGATATACAATAGAAAAAGCGAATTGCAGCAGACGTGCCTTCGTTCTACGAGCATTCTGTCATACTTGTCGACGGAATAACACTACTAATTATAACAAATTTTCCATGTCAGCAAGGTCGCGATCGAGTCTTAATAATCTAGGGCTAGTCGAAACTTACGCGATATACCTATCTCTATCTGCAATGCACGTGTGTTAATTACCTACTATTATACTATGAGTTAAGTCCGCACGGGGTAGGTAGTCAGTTCTGAAAAACCTTCCTAAATTGTATTTATAATAAATGAAAATGAATTGCTGACTTAGTTTTATAAGCGATTAATGTTTATAAAAAAATATAAAATAAAATAAATAACGCCCAAAGAATGCAAGTCAGATAAAGCAGGTGTTACTCGTAAGATAGAAATCGCTGCAAGGGCTGCAAGAGTGAGGGGAGCAAGACAAGATGTCATCATGAGCTAGAGCGAGATAGAGAGGAAGGTTCGCTGACAACGGTCCTATGGAAGTATGTTATGCCGGATTTTAATTATAATAAAATAGTATAAAGTAACCAAGCAACAAAATACCGCTTCAAACTAGTCAAACCCATTTTATGTTTCACACAATGCCGTGTCCAGTTGGCACGGACAGATGGACATGTATTAAAATTCAAACAATATGCGAGCGAAAGAGCGCGAACGCCTGTACAAATGAGCGTCGACTTCCCTGAAATCTTTATCGGCTACACACCGATGACATGTTTTGCCTCTGAAATTTACCATGGTCACGTGGACTCTGCGATGACACATACTACAATTCAAAAAACAAAACAATTCATGGCTTGGAGCGGAAAAATACAGCGCTTTTGAACCGTCCTAGCCCACAGAACAAGAGACGTTCTATTTTGTAATGTTGAACAAAAGAAAAGATATATTTATCTGTATATTGATGATATGTTATTACAATCTTCATTGCTCGTCGGCAAATGCACTCTGCACCACGAGCGTGTTTAGTGGAATCAAAACTTGCTTTGTAGCTAGATCAATCGACCAGATGGCTCGTAGGAGAGATGGCCGTCTGACATGACGAAACAAATGCCTGATACCGATGACTACTGTAAATATTAAAGCACACGGTACTACAATTTTCTGGATTTTTCCTTATCGTGTACTCGCATTTCTTAGTGAGATTTATAAACGTGTTATTATCTTTGTTGCATTTTTTATTCGAGTTCTGCTATGTCGCGTAAACGTGGTAACGCAACGCCTAATTTTCACAACTGGCCAACCGGTACCTACTTTAAAAATATTTTTATTATACCTTGACGTGAATTCGATGAGCGTCTTACGTTTGGTTTGGTTTTGAAAACTTTGTTCTGGTAAAGTTTATTAGTTACAAAAGTAACCGCGATATTATTGTAAACATTCATTTGACGTCTGAATGAAAACATGTGTTTGACGTCATAGCTCCTGTACGTGGGCCCTACATTTTGGTGTCGAGCTGTCGCCGTTTAAAGTATAATGTCGACGCAACTATTCTACATCGTATCACAACCTTAACCAGTAATCTTCCATTTTTATTTTGCTATGAAACCATCGAATTCACGAAAAACTATGAAACTCTTTCACGCTGCGTAGATGTTTACTCATTCTATTTTATTTTCCATTATTTTGTTATTTTGCTGGAAATTAGGCAGTGCATTACCACTTTACGTTATTGATTTTTTGGAACAGTTTTGTTGTTTTAATTGCGTTGTCTATGAAAACTGTTTTTGGAAATTGTTATTTACTTATATCTTGATTTATTGTATACTGTTTGCAAATTCACATTGTGTAGGTAGTTTTTATGAATCCGAATAGGTGTAGTTGAAAATACCTAATGTTTTTTCTTAAGGCATGTGCACATGACACAGCATCTAGTGCCAGAATAAAGCATGAGTGTGTGTAATTTGTGTTTTCTTTACCCTACTTCACCCTACTTCTCTGCACACCCTTTGTTCTTGTAGACTTCAGTGGTTTATATTGAACAGGTATCCTTATAAGTAAAGTATGCATATTATTAGCAAATCCACGAGTTTTACAGCTTGATTAGCTCGCATTGCTAAGTCTGAAAAAATCGGTGTGATTTCTAGTCTAAATTAGATCGTACCGTGATACGTAGATTAATATGATTATAGGAGAGGCCAATATCAAAATATTTACAGTTATTAGATCTAACTTAAAAAACGTAATAAGGCACGCGTATCGTTCTCATCTCAAACGGATAACTTGCATAATGCAAACAATGCAAATCACAAAAGCTAGTAAACATGTAAGAACAAAATACGGTATAAAAAATAATAAAAATAAATTTAGGTGTCAGTTGCAAAATAATGTTACAGTTTGTACGGACAATGTTTGTATTCGTGTGTTCACGTGTCGCGATCACGGGTGAGCAGTGCGCCCTCAAGCGTCGATGTGACAATGAAATCGCATTCTGACACACTGTTTGTGTTGTGTCTACAGACTGTAGGGTAACAAACAATCCACCGGCGCGGAGCGGCAACGTTTACCTTTGAGTAATAAGGTTTCCAGCATTTTCCAGGTTGCAGTTTTCCAGTGGTCATGTTGCATTCCATAATGCTAATACTAACAACCGTTAGATGGCGTGAGCGACCACTTTGAAGGCAGTAAAATACTTATAAAGTATAAGCATTCGCTTTACAATTTTCACCAACGAATAAAACATTTAAAATATTTATAAACATAAAAAGTAGGTGTTTGGTAGTTCACCTAATAATGATAATAAAATTATTTGTTTATTTTAATTAAGGGTAGAATGCTGTTAATTGAACTGCTCGTTGACATCAAGCCGGCTCTTATTTACAATCAACGTGACGTAGATGTCACCAACTAGCTCAATCAGCAGTTCAATTAACAGCATAGCCTTTTTATTAAACGGCGGCGTTCAACTAGCTTTCTAGTGAGATTTAGCCATTCAATCAAACGGCTCGGCAAAATGACTTTGATCGACAACGTTGACCGTTTGTCTAGCCCAGTCATTTAAGTAGGGGGTAGGTTTCGCATTGCTATAAAAAAGTACCACGAAGGCTAAGGCGGGAACTCGGCTTCGCTTCGTTCCCGCCTTAGCCTTCTCAGTTAGATTTGCTCTGATAAATGAGTTGGGCAGGAGAGGTTTTAAATTATTATAATATCATGTCTACTAGAATTGCGGTTCGTTTCACGAATTTTCCAATTTTATTGTTCACTAAATTAATTCCTAGTAAATTTTTTCGGTCAAAAATACTATTTTTGCCAAATAATCTCCCTATTTTATGAATGACTAGCCAGTTTATTAAATGCTGTATTAGACTCTACGGCTGGATATCATACAGGAAGCTAGTCGAACGGCACCGTTTAGTAAAATTACTAGGCTGTTAATTGAACGGCTGATTAAGCAAGTTGGCTGCGACGTAGCTACTTATTGGCAATCTCATATATTTCTATTATTAAATCAGTTACAATTTGGCAGTCTCACTTTGCTTCAACAGAGTGTCACCCTACAGCATCTAAAGCATCAAAAAGGGATTGGAGCCGATATTGCGCTTTGTTCACGATGCTGCAATCCTATTGACAAATTAACGCAGGCCTACGAATAGATTGGAATCGTGTGTCCAAACCCAAAGGTAAAGTAAACAAGCCGCCGCGACAGTTCAGTTTCCAGGAGTGTCTGTCTGCAGTCCTAGGATAGATTACAGCCAGTAGGTACAGCAGGAAATTAATTTCCCTGCTAGCCACCGGGCGCGCCACCACCAGCGGCGGTGTTCACGAGATTATTGTTGATTTGTTTCGCCACAATTGATACAGGACAATAGCTAATAAACCTGTTAAGGTATCAATGAGCTATCTCGTACGCGGTTCTGATAGCCACTAAAGTCTTGACGGATAATATTTCGATTGACGGCTATAACACACCGAATAGGTACGTCTACCGAAACCTAACCATAATAATTAAATACTTATAGCACTGACGATAAACGTGGTAGTTTTAGGTGCTAATTTTAATATAATCTTAACAGTTAGGTAGGTCTGCTAACCATTACTCATACTTACCTACCACTATGAGCGCTGGTTACGGGTGGTCTTATAACTAGATCGGAAATACATATTAGGTAAGGTTCTTTGACTCAATTTTCATCAAAAGCCAGGAAGTCGCCGTTGGATAGTTAAATCAGTAACTCGATTAATAGGATATGACAGCATTTCCCTAACCATGGGTTCCGCCCGATCTATGGACTGAATCACGAGTGAATATTGGTTTTGCCCTGGAAAGCCATGCATGCATGCATAGCCTTTGTATCCTTTCCTCTTTAAAAAAATGCATACTTATGTCAAATTAGTCCCGAGTTTGGAAGTTATTGTTAGGTGGGTTGCGGATTGCGGTCCTGTCAACCTTGGGATCCACTGGACTAGGCTGTTGAAAAAAACGAATCTATACTAGCATTCATTAGTATTAGACGCATCATGTTAAAAGCGCGACGATAATGGATAGCCGTCCATGTGTCGTCTTTGTTAGATTATCATCAAACAAGCCTTGTACGTCCCCACTGCAGGAACATCGACCCTCAATCGAGGGTAGGAATAAATAAGACGTCCGCCACGCTGGCCCTGTGCGAGTGGGTGGATGTCACATGTTATAACTATAAAAAATAATATAGGTGAGTACGTAGTCAATGTCATAGTATGAGTTGCAAATTGAAAGATAGCAATTTGTTCCAGCGTCCTTAGAGATTCTATGAAATTCTCAACTATTATACATTACTAAGTAATTTAATGTTCAACAAAGGTCGAATTGACCATTTTGCAATGATATTCATATTATTTAAGTGCCTATTTACCTAGGTCAACATTAGATTATTATAAGGTAGGCTCTCCCTACTTATCTATTGTGTGTTTCCTGAAGAGGCTTTTAGTAATTTATGGTTTGTTGGCCTCGAATAATGATATACTTAAGTACTTACTCATAATATTTGCATTAGTTTCTACTTACAAATCAGAGGGAACCTAAGGACGACAAAGGGAAGTTGGGTAGTAAGTAGGTAAATTAAGACAAAAGTTACTTGCATGTTCTTGTTCTAATTTGGTTTGCCTTTTTTTTTAATTTTTTAATTTTATTTCGTGTTATATCCTTAACGTTATAATGCAGTCCAGATGGATGTTTCAAGTTGCACGCTTTCTAGGAAGATCCTGATTGACTTGAAGAAATCGATTGTATGCTGCTGGGCACCCCTGACTCCGATAGATAGTTCCACTCATCATTGGCTGTAAACGTAGAATCAAAGCGTTTTAAGGAGCAAAGTCTAAGAGTTCATACCGAGATGAGTCAAGTTTGTCTTGGATGTAGGGTAAGGTTGCTCTAGTTTAGGTATTTTTCTGTGAGCAATTTAACAATTACAAACTTTTCAATACGAGATCAATTTAAAACTTTTTTTTCCTGTTTGTTACAAAAAAATAACTTAATTATGAAGTTCATATAACTTAGGAATTTAAACAGGGACTTAGAAGTTTAAAACTACAGCCATAAATATGTACTGACAAACGTAAAAAACTTTTACTGTTTGATCAGGTCTAAACGACGCCACATAAGTTTTACAAATAGTAAATGAAAAAGGTAAGAATCACATTAAGAACTTAATAACAACTTAAAATTAACTTAAGAACATTATGAGCTTGGTTACAAATAAATCATTCCTTTAAAAAGTTTAAACTTATTTTTTTTTTTTTAAATAATTTTTATTCTATACGACGACGGCTTGCCATCCTTTTGGTTATGGTTTTCCGTTCGACTACATAGTTCATGTACGACACGTTCGTGCAGTTTTTACGTATCAGATACTAGCGACCCTACCCCGGCTTCGCACGGGTGCAATGCTGATACTAAATAAACTACGGAAAATTGTGAACGTTGTATATTTATAAAAACATAGCGGCCCGCTCTGGCTCCGCACGGGTATAAACAAAAAAAGTGTTATTGTGGGATATCCATAAAGAGATAGACATATACCATCGCGGAGTTTTCTGTAGACCTTTTCAAGTTGTACAAATAATTAGTACATTATTTTGATAAATATCGTAGGGTTCAGCCTGCGTTTGTAATGTAAGCGGAATAAAAATGATAATTAACGACATCACATTAGAAACCTCAAAAATAACAGTATTTCTCCACTATTTAATAGATGTTATTATCCATATAATCCTTCCTCTTGAACCACTCTATCTATTAAAAAAAACCGCATCAAAATCCGTTGCGTAGTTTTAAAGATTTAAGCATACAAAGGGACATAGGGACAGAGAAAGCGACTTTGTTTTATACTATGTAGTGATAGTGATGATATTGCCAGGTTACGACTAAGGGCAGGATACGATTTAAGCAACCTTACCCTATCACTATCAGTAGTAGGAAATGGCGATTGATATCATTGTATCTGTACCGGGATTTTCAGGAAGCATTTTCTGAAACATCTCATACCTACGTACCTAGTTACTTTATGTTATTGCTTATTTATCAGAGTTAAGTACCTTTGAGCTAAACCGACAGGGGCTACAGGTATAAAGACTGTTTCAGGGCAAGATTTATAATATTAACATATTTCAGTATTTCTACCAATAGTTTATTTGTTAACTTTATTTAATCATAGTTGTTAGTAAGTATAGATAATTATGATCTTTGATAAAATTTGGTAAACTATAGAGAGGATTACTTGGGATTAATCATTAACTATTTCTATAACCAACCCTAAAAGCAAGAAAAAGATTGCTGTTGTTATGAAAATGCAGGATTGTTGCGTGAATTTAGGGTTGATCCTATACCTACTATAAAAACATTACCTACTGTTTAACCGTTAATAAAGATGACCAGTTTCAAATACTTACAAATGTGTTTTCAGCTTGGTACGCCTCATTAAACTAACATCTTTCGTAATCATACTTAATTTGTAGTATGAACGGATGACAAATAGAAAAGCGTTGTGTAGATCCGTCAGGAAGTAATCTTTCAAACAGTGCCTTCAATCTATATGCGGAGCTATTATCCACTAGTTGCGACCATTTCCTGTTGATACCTACTGCGTAATAATAATCATGTGCCGTCTCCACAAACGACGATCTCACAATAATTATTGGCCGCGGTTCCTTCTTATCCCCACGATAATAATAACAATAAACTTACTAACTAACGGTGTAGGACATTAAATTACAAGTATTCAGTAGTCGTAGATCTAATCCGAGTTTTATAGGCATCTAGCTTCAATCGATTGTACCTAAACACATTCCAGGTATTGGTAATTAAGTAAAATAGCAGAATCATTTGTGTCATTGTAGTCGATGTACACCGGACGGAAATGGGTTGATAGGTAGATGGGTTAAGTATAGTGCCTCACAGATCACATGCAACATTATCCCACACGTGGTTTGATTTAGTAAGTCAATTAGGGCGGAGTTCAGCAGACTTTGATTAAAGTGAACGTGTCGCGCGATAATGTGATGGTGTCAAACGATGGTGTGCAAATATCCGGCACATCCTCACATCATGTCCTCATTTGAAAAACTGACTGGCATTTTATTCTCATTCCATGCAGCATAACAGTGAACTACCTCACTATATTTATAATCTTATTTGCTCCTCCTTATTCATATCTCTCATAAATGTTAATGTCATCTGTTGATAAATCAGTTTGCCTTGCGGTCAATCGATCATTGTAATAATTTTCATTCACACAGATTAGTTTTTCTTTCTCTATTGTTGAGGCTTTGGTTCCATAATCTAATACAAATACAAAAAAAAAAAACAAAAATAATACTAATAATATAAATAATAATAATAATAATATAAATAAAAATAATTCTAATTCTAAAAAAACAATAAATTGCTTACGCATCAATAAATGTCATTTCTTTATGTAAGCAGTATTTTAATGTAGGACAGCTACACCTATGTATCTATATAATTTAAATACAAAACATTGTGAGTATCTGTGTTGGTTTGATAAATTTTCATGGAAAATTATATTTGAAACGGATGGGCGGCTTTGGATGAAATTTGAAACGGATATAGTTTATACCGTATATTAACACAGACTTTTTCCGACTCCCGAAAAAGTAACGACTTTAGTAGGATGGCGGGTGAAATCGCAGGGCGCAGCTATTAATAGAATTTAATAATTTACCTAAATAGAATACCTTTATAATATTGTTGTTTTTCGAGGGAGACACAAAATACCATCGTCTTTCTATACTCTTCCCCACCCCCCTCTCATTTCCCTCCCACTTCCCCTAGTGTAGGGTAGGTACGTTTTTTAATTCCTCTTCAGCCATCCCATTATCATTCATTCACGTCCCCAAAGCTTTTCCAAGTCAAATACGAAAGTATACCATACTACTTGTTATGTAGAGTGGTGTGGTTAGACAAAACGCATCGTTATCCTTGAAAGTTGCCGCGATTCACAAGTCCTAACTTAAACTTCAGCACCGCAGAACTCTAAATATCAAAATATTTTAATACAGAATTGTCAATAACTGTGGTTTACAAGTAATAAACTGAATCAATTTAGTTGTGAGTCATTATAAAATTAACCAAAAGAAGAAACAAGTTCAAGTTAAAGCTACCGCTGCTTTTAATCAACGTAAGATATGTAATAGGGAGTACTCTGTGCGTTCGAGTATGTTTCTAAATGAACTAGCTGAGCCCCGCGGTTTCACCCGCGTCCCACAGGAAACGTTATTTTTTTTCGGGATAATATCTTAATTTTTTCTTTCATAAGATCCTTATCCTAGCAATAATAAACACAACAAAAAAAAATAGCGAAAATGTTCCATCTGTTCACGCGTGATGCGATGACCAAGGGAAATAGTGATTCATTTTTAAATATATAAATTCAGTGGTGGATCCAGTATTATGGTTTGGGCTTGACCTAGTTCAGTGTAACCATTATCAAAGTAGATGGGAAACACAACATTACTGAATAAAAACAGACACTTTCGACTATTGTAGTGTGAATTCTCCTTAGATGCCCTCTGGATCCGCTAGAGAATTAATCGATTTTTGTTTTCAAACACCTATCTAATGATAATTTATTATGTAGGTAGTTACATGCTCTGTCAGTTTAAATTACTTAGACCAATATTTTGCCGACTGCCTCGGTGGCTCAGTCGTTAGTGAACCTGCCTTCTGAGCTTGAGGGCATGGGTTCGATTCTCACCTAGGGCAAACATTCATGTGATGAACATTTGTCAGTCTCTGGCCACCATAGCACAAGCTTTGCTTAGTTTGGAGTCAGACGACCGTGTGTGCAAGTGTCCCGAATATTTTGTGTACGTAAACTATTGAAAGCATATTTTTTTCATTTCCTGAAATCCTGTAATCATCCTTTGCTCCATTTGATACAGAATATAATTAAAGACTCGATTTTTAGGTATTGTGATTTTAAGGCTATTTGATTTTGAAACCTTCAAGGCTTTAAGGCATTACGCCATACAAGATTGACATCGATTCTTGGCATTTTGCTTTGTAGATGATCATAAGAAATCGTCCGCTCTCATGTACTGTTATAAAGTGTATCGTGGAGCAGTATTAGTGTAACGTATGATTAGTACGGGATGAGGGTACGTATACACACGTGAATCATTACATGTCACATTTATGCTGCAATTGAATGTCACGGCCATTTTCTTTGTATTTACCCGACCACTCAAAAGAGTTTTTTTTTGTGCTTGTAGGTAGTAGGTACGCAAATATGTACTAAGTTACCATTTTTTGGTAACTTAGTGCGTTGCGTTGCGGCAAACTTTTTGGTGAACATAACTGAACAAAAAGTATTACGCAACGCTAGTATAGGACATACCCCCTAAGCCCCCAAAGCTAACAATTCGCAAACATTTCTTTCTACGCACGCATTTTTTTTTTCAATTCAACCAACTAAGTTCGTCATTTATCAAAGTATAGTAAATGATAGATATTATAATCGACAAGTAGATATTTCACTTGTCGATTGTTTTTATGTTATAAATGAACTTGACAGATTTTGCAGTGCGACGAGTCGTTAGATTATCTGGCACGACAAAGCCAATTAATTAGCTACCTACCAGGTTTTGTCCTTTTTTAATAATTTAGTTAAAAGTCTATTAAAATTTCTTGTACAGAAACGCAAGATGTACTTGCTTTCAAAAAAATTGTCTTGCTCTTTCGATGTGTCGTTTCAGTAAAAGTATTTTGTTTTGTATTTATTTCTTACAGACAGTGAGATGTAGAATAAGCATTGTTGTGAACTAAGCCTCTTTGGCGATAAAAGGGATGTTCTGAGAACGTCTGAGTTTTATGAATAGTATGCTTCCTTTGACAAAATACTCGGAACAGTAGCGTTTGAAGGGATTTATTTGCTTTGGATCAAAAATGCATATTTTTAGCCCTACTTATTATTTTCTGATGATAGAAAACTTATAACGAAAGGGGGTTTAAGCTTTAAATATTGTCTAAATTAATTCATGTTAATTTGGGTTTTTGATTTTACTTTTTGTGTTTTGATTTGTATATTATGTTTTTTGACTATTGCGATGACTAAATGTAATTTCCAATTTGTTTTTTTTTTTAATGTATTGGGTTTAATAATGTGTATCTAAGTAATAAATAAACGCGACTGTTAAAATATTAAGTTAGCTTACAAGATTATTAGGCTAGATGTTTCTTGTGCAGCACTAAGCATACCTAAGACCACTGACTCGTCTGATGGAAGCGACGACGTATCGAAGGTTCAGAGATATCTATTCACTTTTCACTCAAACACCCCTGGATTGTATATTTGGGTGGAAAAACAGTCTCAGCCAACGAGTTCCACACCTCTGAAGCTTTTATAAGAATAATAATAATAATAAATTCGGGACATTGTCACACACGGTCGCCTGACCCCAAACTAAGCAAAGCTTGTACTATGGCTGCCAGAGACTGATATATGTACTTAGATATTTTTAAATACATACTTAAATAGATAATAACACCCAGACATAGAACAAACACAAATGTTCACCACATAAATGTTTGCCCTAAGTGGGAATCGAACCCACGCCCCCAAGCTCAGAAGGCAGGTTCACTACCAACTGAGCCACCGAGGCAGTCAATAATAATAGTATATTGAGAATAGTAGATTGGAAACGCTTATTGCGCGTAGACGGAATTTCCACCATATGTCTTACGGTATGCCTGGTGCAATTGTAAAAGAACGGCGATTATGTCGTGCAGTTCTTGTACTCTCGCCATAGATTACCAATAGACTGGCAATTAAACAACAACAACAAACAAAATAAAAAACAGAAAAACAAATTAATTAGCAACAGCATCTCTTACGGTAATTAATAAAGTAAAAGAAGCATGTCCGTTCACTATTCTTTTTTACAGTACTTCTCTATGGGTTATTAAGGACCACGGTACCAAGGACTTACTTGTAGGTACATGGTGCAAAAAGTAACAGGAGTCATGCTTTTTTGAAACGTTAAAATGTTGAAACCTCTATAAAGACAACGCTAGCAGCTACACAATATTGTCAGACATTTTTGGTACCTGTAAAAGCAAAGCTTCATAACAGCAAAAATTGGCATATGAAAAAACGACAAAAATAAATTCAATTCGCTGGCAGGTCGCATTTATCGAACACGGGGCGCGCTCGTGCACTTCTGCTCGTATTTCTCCAATAACGCAGACATGTGTGCGTAATAGAGGGTTTTTAGCGGTGGATTTACTTGTTTTTAAAGACATTTTTAAACGGTCAGCAGTAAAATCAGAATTTGTCAGCTCAAAATATATTTTTAGAGTCTTACAACTCTTGTTAATTAAATTATGGTCAGCAAAATACAAACAATGTCATAGTGGTCTTACCCCTCGATTGCCCTCATGCCCGCCCATACATTGACTCCTTTTGATGAACAAACAGCAATTTTTGCCGACTTTAAAACAAGGTTATCAATTCGTTCAATCAATCCATTTTTTAAATTAAATTCACCAGTTTAATTCGTACTTTGATTGTAAACAGTTCGTAGAGAATCATGTACTTAGTAATATAGTTAATAATGTGCTTAATATAGTTCCGATGAACGGAATCATATTTCTACGGTCTTAATATTGGCTCCCTATACCAAGCTCAAATCTTGTGGTGTTTCTTAGCAACGCGGTCTCAATTTGAGCTGTCAGTTCTCATATTCCAGGAATTCAACGCTGTAGCTCAGAACTATGTACAGCGTGGCGGCAAGGGAAACGTCGGTAAATTCAATACACTTTTCACTTCGGTTTTGTATTGACGTATAGGGACTAGCCCGAGAAGCGAGCGATACAAAATTGCAAGCATTTCCTAAAAGCTGATTTCTGAATATTACGTCACTTTTGTGGAGCAAAGAAATAACCTGCCGTCAGTCAGCTAGATTCCTTTGCGTTTGGCGTGGCTTTAAGTGTGTAAAGAACCTACCATATATACCTTGTACTCGTTTATACTTTGCAACTACTTTCTAAAACAGAAAATTAATTTGTAAACAGTATATAAATCGAAACTAAGTTTTACGGTTGTCATTTGGTTCAATTATGTAGATAACCGGACGCCTCAGTCACGCGTTAAAGTCGTAAAAAACATAAATCGTCGATACATCAGATAATGATGACAAACCTTTTCTTTCGACAACAAGCAATTTATTTTTTTAAATAAAAGGTATTTAACTTTTTTGCTACAAAGATAGTTTTTATTACATTTTGCATATCGAACACAGTGAACAAACATTTTCCCTTTTCTCTTTCTTAATAATGTTAAGGGTCCCTTGGAGTTCTGAATTTTCCATACTAACGCGTTTGTCGAACTTCTTGGAAACCATTCGTCAGATTGTGATTCGATGGGCTATATGTTCTTCCCTCTGGTCTGGTTTCTTTTCTAAGACATCTTCAAGAGAAAATAGAGCTATTAAGAATTTTTGCATTTCTAAGGGGCCACTTTGAACAGATTTACTTAACAGATAGACCAAGTAAAAAAAATCCCTTCCCCCAAAAAAATTTTTGAACATTGTTAGCTCAATACAAGAGAAATGTCTAGTCATTTAAATTTGACTAGCTGTTACCCGCGAATTTATTTAGAAAATAGTATCTAATAACCTTCCTCGTGAAGTACTGTAACTAATTATCAAACTTCATCAAGATCCGTGGCTCATCAGTATCATGACATGTTCTCTTCGTTCGTAGTCTTTTTCTAGATGAAATGGCAAAATATAACCTTTAGCTGATGCTATGTTAGTCTAAAGTGTTCGTAGGAGCCTTGAGGACGATTGATTGTCCTCCTTTTTTCTTCAAAGTCTTTAATAGCAAACCTATTTTAAATAGCAACCAAAGATATTAACTACGACAAAATAACAGTACTCACTTTTTTTTGCCTGCGTGCTATCGTATAGTGTCAGGATAATAAATAATAATCGAATTAGCATTGACCTGTTGTAATGCCTTAGCTTATCTAGAATTTTATAAAAAAAGCCACTGAATGAATATTAATGTTGAAAAGTGAATGTATTGTGAAGTGATTGGATGGAAATAGTATATTTGCAAGTGAATGCAAAAATCAACTAAATGATCCTGCAGGCCCGGCACGCACGCACGATTGAATTTCCTCCCTTTCAAAAATTCGCGTACGAGACAAACACCGACACGATGAAAAAAATTGAGTTTCCATGTTATTTTGTCGAAACAAAACCTGAACACGGATGCGTCTGTGTTTGTTAATCAATGTGTGGGGAGCAAATGCAAAATGTTCGATGTTCGTTGGCCTGGATTCAGTACATCTACTAATTGTTTACTTATATTATCGTCCGAGCGTTGGCCAGCGAAGCGTCTATGCGTCGGTTTCGACAAAAATGCTTTCGTATGTCCGATTTCTGTCTGAATTTCTGTCTGGTTCTCAAAAAACTGCTCGCTAAAAAAGCTGTATAATTATCGAACCTGCTCACAAAGTTTCACGAGAATCAGTTGAAGAATGCTACCTGTACAGGAGTGCAGATGTCGGCCGCGAGGTTTGCAGCTTACAGAGCCACTAATTCATATTTAGCATATTTGTAAAAAGATTTTTATACCACACATAATAGGTAAGGTTTAATTATGATGACAAAAATATAATCTGGCGAATTCTACGAAGACAATGTCATTCCATAAAATATATTACGGTTAATTGAAAAACATTGTGCAATTTTAATTACTCGCCAGTAAGAGAGATGTCCGGAAAACTCTAATAAAGTAATTACAAAGACAATGCAAGTCTTCATAAGGAAAAAAAAAACTGTTTTATACAGCGGGGAAAAGTTAAGGATAATTTAATTATTATAATGGCATAATATCGACCTACTCGTATTTTACAGCGAACTAGTGTCACTAGCTGCGCCCCGCGTGTTCACTGGCGAATTTCGAGTTTCTCTAGACACTTATCGGGATCAGCGGCAGTTATTAAATTTTTTTGCGTTGGTTGAGGTTTTCATTAAATTAGATAGGATTTAAAAATATATGTTTTTTTTTTAATGTAGAATAGGTCGGCGTTTGACCACCAACTCGCCTAATGTTAAGCAACGTTGTGGTCCAAGATGGAGCACGACGACCTATGTATAAGGTACTTATTCACTCTAGCCTTGAAGTTTTGTAGAGTGAAGAAGTACAAAGACGGCAGTTGAGTGAGGCGCTACAAGTGCGCCACTGCTCAGACCCGTCTTCGGAACGGTTACACCGGACTACATCCCGAAACACGACTAGGTCATTTCACGGCATGGCTTGGTCCGGTGGGTGGTAACTAGCCACGGCCGAAGCCTCCCACCAGAGTTTGCTACCCGGTTAGCACTACCCGGGGACCACGTGTAGGGAATCAGAATAGAGTACACTCCTACGGACGTGGGTAGCTCAGCCCCCAAAATTCTCACTTCTAAATGAGTCGACCTACTGTCCTGTCTCGTTTGACGACCCTCGTAGCCCTAGTTGGTAAGGCAGGGGTCCCGGGTTCGCCTCCAAGCGGCGGGTCTGACTGCATTTATGTGTGTTCTGATCCTACAGACAACAAAGGGAACTCTAATGAAGTGAGTGTGAGCGTTATTTACTAAACCATTACCAAATGTAGCGATGAAGTGAAGGTGACTTTATTCAAAGCTTACTGTATGTGTTTGTATACATGTCAGCTTTGGGTAAAGTATACCAGAATATCTCACCATACCATAAGGGTGCAATATAATGACGCATTTCGCATCCTTATGAAGAAACCTAGATTTTGTAGCGCGTCGGGCATGTTTGCTGATGCACGGGTTCCTGATTTCTTTGCGGTTATTCGGTCTCGTATTGCGTCTTTCTGGGACAGAATGCGGGGATCGAATAATGTTATACTGCAGTGCCTGTCTGAGGATTTGTGCAGTCCAATCTACCGGGCCTGGATTTCTGTTCACCAGAGCGTAAACAAAAAATGACTAGGTAGGTACTTACCTATGTATTTTATTAATTATTTACTATTTTTATCTTATCTTGTAACTATTTTAACTACCTACTCGTAATTACGGAATTTTATTGTTATTACAATTAGTAGTTAATTTGTATTGGGTTATTGTGGCCTGAAATAAAGAATTTTATTATTATTATTATTTCTAGAATAAACCCCCTTAAAACACCCTTTAAATGTTATGAAGCTAAAACAAAAAAAAGAGCGGCTGTTTTCAGAATTATTATGTTCCGGAAGAAATAATAATAAAATGATATGGTTACCAATGCCACTGTGGAGAATAATGAAGGAATCCTGGAATTTGAATGCGAGGGTAACGAGTACAATGTTTTGTTATTTGTAGCCATATTTGTGCAGGTTCGAAATTCGAATATAATATTTCACGAACAAAGTATTTTGAAATTTTCGAAATAAAATGTTGTAGTTTTGCATAACAAATAAATCTGTAATTGTATCAGTTCAGGAGTTGGCGGCACGGCGTACCGAAATGAAATGATTTTTTAATTCAGAGGTCGAAAGGTTAAATTTTCCGTCATATCCTTTTGCAGTCTTTACAAAACTGTTTCTATTAAAAAACTCTAGAGTGTTTCCACTTTAGCGTCGCATTATGTATATCAAGGAATGAGTTACTTACTATTTGCTAGTTAATTTACTAACTAACGTGAATTAAAAATTAAGTAATCCTATTAAAACAAATTTGGATTGAATTGAAAAGATAGACTTTG
Organism: Peribatodes rhomboidaria; assembly: GCA_911728515.1. Classification (NCBI taxonomy): domain Eukaryota; kingdom Metazoa; phylum Arthropoda; class Insecta; order Lepidoptera; family Geometridae; genus Peribatodes; species Peribatodes rhomboidaria. The sequence continues at coordinate 2,581,879 of OU452166.1, forward strand.
GAACTAAGTTAATGAAATTTATAACAAAACTTGAAATGATCCAATATTTAAAGCTAATACATATTGTCTTAAATATTAGATCGATTAGATTTAAACATTAGATTAGATTAGATAGATAAACAAATTGAAACAAGAAAGTTACAAAAAAAATTACTTAATAAAATGATGAAATACAATAAAAGCACTTTTTTATAATGTCTACAATGTTTTTCTATCTTCTATTTATTATATATACTCACCAGTGGGTGGTAAATGGTTGATGATGATATTAATTAGTATTCACTTAATAAATTATGTAGATGGATGATTCTGGATGATACTTATATTGTCTATTTTATTTTTTGCTATGATTCAATGCGGGTCGGTCAAATAACATGTAAGTACTTACACCCAAAATTGAATACAGGTGCAATTATATTTAATGCCCAATGGCATATATCTAGGTCACTACATCAGATGTTATGGAAGGACAATATGACTGTTTTCCTGCAATCATTTGTTATTAGGCATCAATCGACACGGCTATTTAAATTCATTTGAAAAATGTTGCTCGTGGTTACTCTTAATTTACTAAAAGTCTTTCGAAGGCTTCCTCACATGTTTTATTCTGTGGATTATCACACAACTTTGTGCTTTTTCAATCAAATATAATAACTACAATTTTGAAAAAAAAAACTTTTTTTTTACTTTTAAATTTTTAGTCGTAAAGCTATCTATGACGTTCCTTTTAAGTGTAACCACGTACATATATTTAATCTTAATGTATATGAATTACGTGTCACGCTGTTTGTCCGCTATAGACTCCTAAACTACTTAACCGATTTCAATCAAATTTGCGCACCGTGTGCAGTTCGATCTAACTTAACAGATAGGATAGCTCACATATATTTAAATAATAAACGCGAACGAAGTCGCGGGGTGACAGCTAGTGTTATAATAATTATTGAAGCAGTTTAAATGGATTTTAACTAATAAAATAAAAACATTTTATCTTATATTAACATGCAGGACAGGCCAAAGATGAACATCACAAGGTTTCCCCCTAGTAGAAGGAAAGAGTGGACGGGAAGGACCAAGGAGAACATACTTAGTCCAGATAACAGAGAAGGTCGATGTCATGTCGTACAAAAAGGTGAAAACATTAAAATATAAGAAGTAGAAGATTGATATCGAAGACATGGAACAAAAGCTGTGCAAGGGAGCTGCCTGTGAGGTGAGAGCTTTTTTGACACATAAAAAATAGCCTTGTTCAGTGAGATGTGTAAAGTGTACTATTAGGTAAGCGAAAATGAAAAATGTTACATTTCATGTATGGCACCAAGAAGTAAGTAACTTTTAGGTATTACTATGTCATCAAAACAAATAGGCGGCATAAAAGATTTTTAAAATTTAGCACGCGCGTTGATGTCTATTGTATAGGGACAAATAATAAAAAACTTTTTTGTTTTGTGTACCTTATTTATAGGTAAGTTGCAGTTTTCAAAAGTAATCATAAAATCATACACTATTTACGTAATTTTTTTGTCAAGGGGTGTTTTAGGCGTAAGGGGTTGTTGAGGGTTTCATGATACGCAGAATGCGGAGATAAGCGCAGGCGCAGCAGCATTAGGCGCCGCCTGCGCCGGCGGGGTGCGCTCGCGCTTCCATATAGTGGCCCCCGCGCCTCGCGGCCTTCAGTCCTACCAGAGCTCTGCGAACGCCAACACGCTTTCGCGACGCCCACTGACGCTACGAATCGCAGTGCCACAACACGCGAGTGATCGCCTGTGAACGAGTTGCGCGCCCTTTCTCTCACGCACTGTGATCGTGCTTCGGTACGTGAATGCAAAACCGGACTACTCTCTTGAAACGAGAATTCACTGAGGAATCTGCGGTTTGGAACTTCGAGTCTTTCCAACAGGTGAGTCCAGTATTTACGTTTTATTTAAAAACGGGCACAGCGAGTGTTATTGCATTTGCGAATTGGCACTGGAGTGGATGTTCGGTGCTACTTTCCAAAGAGTCGAGGCTCCTTGAGCAGCGCGGGCTGCGACGGGGGCTGGTGGCGCAGGCGCAGGCGGCCGTGGCACGGCGGTTGATCGCGAGCCTTCTCGCTCGGTTTGTGCGTTGGCGTCCGCACCCACTCCGATTCGGTTACCGTTTATCCGACTCCATGCACGTTTTGTAAATAAATTACCCTCGAAGATTCACCTCTTTCCAAGATTCACATATCTTTCTTAGGCATTACGTCGAATCGCAGTGAAAAGTGGCGCTCGATTCGACACGTATGTTTGACTCTTTTGTTCGCGCATTATCCGCTCGCGACTTGTATGAAACACAAAAACCTATTTTAATAACACCTACAACTTCTCATAGCCAGCTCGGTATTCCGTGAGCCACTGAAATAATAATTACAAGTAGGTATGTATGCACCTACTTGTGAAAATAGTTCATATTTTACGTCGTTATTTTACATTTGAAATCGGTTGCTTGAAGTAATTATTAATGTTTTGAGTGAGTTGAGTGATAAAATATTAAACACAATATAAAGATGTAGTCACGTAGATCAAGGCTATTTTGTTTCTATAAACACGTTGTGTTTGGTCAATAGATGGTTTCGCCAACAGGCTGGCTCGGTAAAAAGTAAGTAGGTAAGTCTGTCCCGAGATGTGTCTACATCTGCTCTAAAGGCAATGATTTGATGATTTCCGAGCCGTCACGACACGACTACTCAAACATTGACCTGACCTCATATTTAATTGCAGATGATTAGAAACGATTATCTAATTAACTTAATCATCATCTTACATTGAAACAGTATTTTTATAGCCAAAAAAAACATGTTCTACTCCGCAGAATGACTTAGGTAGGTAAATGTCTAGATTTTTACCTGTTCTGCGATTTATTGTACACAATCTGTTTCGCATTATGAATGTTATTTTTAAAACGAGGACCAGCATGTTGACCAGGGCTAGTTGTTAGGCACAAACAAAAAACAGTCCCAAAAGAGTTAATAAAACGTAAACATAAAATTAACATACATTTCTTATTGCACTAACTTAAACTAATCAAAGACGACACCAAATAGCACTTGTTTCTAGTTTTTACAGATAAAACACGCTTTATTACTTCACTTTGAAGAAAAACGTGTAAGTATTTACTAACACGCCACTTGCACGCTTACAAATAAGATAAAATAGGAAAAAACATTTTCATATGTACCTAACTATTTTATACGCTTTGTAGGTAAGAATTTGTGAGTTAATACTTAATAACACCAACAAAAAAAATCCATTAAAAATTTTATGGGTCTGTGGATTTTTTTCCACAAATAGTGAACGGTCAAACTGAAAAGTTATTATTTTCCGACTGCCTGGAAAAGACGGTCGGGTAAAATCTTTTCAGAAGTATCTAAATACACCCGTATATTTGTCTTTATATATAAGTATGCTGCATATACCATGTACATAACACTTTAGTAATATAACAGAAGAAAGTAAAAACTCGGAAAACATTAGAGTTAAATTTTGATTTCACAAAAGATATTGTAATCCCGCAACGTTTCTAATCCCGCGGGATTTTTGCTTGTTTGGCCTCAATATCACGGGATCCCGCACAAAGTAGAACTTTTAAAGAAAATCAATAAGAATTGCTTTGTTCACTAACTATTTTACAATACTGTTAATTATTTATTGATAAAAAGTTCAAAAGCAATAACTAAAATCAATATTTAATGAAGAAATAATTTTCAGCCTTCTTAACAACAATGAGTGTCATTTTTATGATTTTAGATTAACAATAATTTTGAAATGATTCTCACCACAAATCAATTAATGTAACAAAAGAAATATCAGATAATAATTTACTTCCGCTTTTTGGAAACATGTTCCTAAGAAAATAACATTAATGATGCTATTTCTCAAACTATCTACTACGAGTACTTCGAGGCAGCGGCCATAAACGCGTTTTCTGCAATAAATTATGCAGCACGGCACTGTGAAATAAATTAAGGGCAGAACATTTTAAATGAATTTCCGTGATTTTATTGTTTGTGAATCCGCAAGCTGTTACAGGATCCCGCAAGGCCCAAAACGATGCTGGATCCCGCTAGATTGCGAAATCCGACTTAGCGGGATCCGTAATCGTAGCCTCATAGCGTCGGCTCTGTCAATTTTAAATTGCAAGGACTCGGACCATTGGATATTTTTATTTTTAACCGACTTTAAAAAGAGGGAGATTCCCAATTTAATTGTACTGTTTTAATGTTTGTACCGCATTACCATTATTTATGAGAACCGATTTTGTAAATATTTATTTTATTTGAACGGATTTGTTACAGATTGGTCCCATTTTTTACTAATTGAACTCGGGTGGTTTTTTTCTTCTAAAGATCATTCTTACAATTAATACACATCCCATAATAACTAAACGGAATCAAAGCAAAGATTTTTTTTAGGAATTCGTGCGCAAAATCTATCTCGGCTTGAGTTTTGTTTCCTCATTCCACAGAACTATTAATATTCTAATATTTTTAATTAACCATTGTTAAAATGATTCTGATAGTTATTAAAGTTACATCCGGTTATCTGGTATCAATGTCAAAACAAAGTTTAAAACCATCAATTAAAAACTTTATTTTCAAGGTAAATAAACGGTCTCGATTTTTTATGCCTTACCTACTGGCTTTATTTAAGTAGTATTCATATTTCCTAGTTGGTATTTATTCTATTTTTATTTCCAAAATGTTGGAAATGTGCAAAAGATAAATGAAAAAATTAAAAAGATTTATGGTGAAATAATTTAAACTATCTTAGAGTTGACAAAATCATGTTGCTAAGAATCATGTTGCTAATAGTGAAGAGAAGAAGACAGGGAGCGATGGATGATAATGATGATAGCCTAAATTAGTAGGATGATAAAACAAACTGAATAAAATACTTTACTTTTCAAGTTCGGAGAACAATAAAAGTTGAATTAAAATTAGATAGTTATTATGAAAAATAAAGAGGACAGCCGAACAGATGTTATTATAATATTATAATAGAATTATTATAAAAGATTCTCCTGAATATTTTACACCCTTGTCATTGAAGTCACGAATAAGATAACAAAAATAAGAAAGTCACGATTTATATGACGCCTATTTATTAATTAAATCATTAATTAACTAACAATTAATTAACAAATCAAATCATTCAAAATAATATGGTTACTAAGCTAAAATCAACGACTAGCTGTGTTAGAGAGCGATAGGCAAAAAAAAAACTTCAGTTTCACTCTCATAGCTTCCCCACTAGGTTTCGTTGCGCCAGGGATGCCATGGAAAACACACAACTAATATCCAGACCCGGAAGAGGTATTTAAACTCATCATTTAAACATCTACCTGGACAATAATCGAACCCAGGACCTCCTGTTTATAACGCAGTCTAACTGCGATTAGGCTAGTAGGGATATCGATTTAGATGTACCTGACACTCTTAAATTCTGAAAATTAAAACTACCTGTATGTTTATTATTATTTTAGAGTTAACTTTTATTTAGGAAGTTTATAAAATAATATAAAAGAGTTGCAAATTAATTACTTTTTTTTCACATTATTTTCTTTTTTTACCCACAGGTATGCCTTCAAAATGATATTAACATTTTAAGCGACAATTTTCCTCGAAATTGTCTAGGTTTTGTTCAACCTATAAAATAAATTTCACTGTTTCATTAATTCAGGGTAGCCCTCCAACCCTTCATTGTAGAAATATCTTACTAAAATAAGAATATCTATAGGTCTCCATAATTAAAGTAATTTTTTAGTTAAGTATATCTACAATTATTATCAGCCTGAAAACGTGCCTGTTCCATTTATTCCGCTCATAAACCGTGTTAACGGTGTGGGGAAACCCAAACCAAAACATTCTCTTAAACGGCGATACGTAATAGTTCACGACAGTGTCCTTTATTTAGTACACAGTAGGAATACGGGTCTATGTTACTATTATATACCTGAGCGTTTCGTAAGCGGGGTGACGACGAGGACGCGCCTGCGCTCCGTCTGAGATTTCGAAACCGAACTAACGAGAAACAACTGTATTCTACGAATGCTCCGGATTCGCCTGCGATAACTTATCTTCAACAAATTTACATTCATTAATATCGATTTTACTCTTAGGAATTTGATAATTTTTGGGTCGACAAGATTGAATTCCTAATATGTATTGTATAGGTTTACTTAATGTGAGACATTAATTAAGCGGTTTATTGAAGCCTAGTTTTTGAGTGGACACTGCGGTATGCGGTTATCCGTCGGTCAGACGAAAACATTTTTAAATAATGCGTCGTTATTCGTACTAACTGGATATAACTAGTACGATCTAGCGCCAGGCGGTTCTCGGCGGCATGAAGAAACATGGAAGGCAGCAGCCGCGTTGCATAACTAACTGGGCTCTTTATACTGTGGCTTACGCAGGTACAACTAGCATTTATTGTACATTTTGTATTGAATCCTAAACGACTACGTTTTGTTCTTAAATTTTAGCATTTTCATTCTTTTTAGTTTTCCGGTTCGTTCGTTACTGATAATGTTTCATATTGTAGTAATTTATGTTCAGTTGGATTTTTCGAACAAGGAAATAAATCCTCTATAAAATGTCCGTAATAATGACCCACGTTGTGGGGGTGACGGAAACACGTATTGCAACGTAAATAAGTAATCACAACGTCTCTGCACAGTGCACACACTTCAATAAAAGCCCATTCGATGACAATTTTAGTTCTGCTGACTCATTTACTTTTGAACACATTTTCGCTACGTCTATAAATAAACCGTATTCGTATATTTTTATCGTTAAATATTTTGACTAGTAATTATATTAAATCAATTAAACTAAATCTATTGAAACTAAAGCTATGGCAATACAATTAAATGAAAGCAACAAAAGCCTACATATACTTTAATCAATTTATTTTTTTGAAACATACTGCTGCCGCCCAAATATTCGAAATAGCCTCGCGGGTTTACGAACCTATTTGGAGTTTTCCATTGGAATGCATGAATATTTGGCCAGAAATTCAAACACCAATATATTTAACTGCGTTTTACAATAAAATCCCGAAAAATATAACAGGGCTCACTGAAGGAATTTCAAATCACATGTAAAAACTACATTAATGAAAAGAGGGTATTATAAGGTTAAGAATTGTTTAGAATATAAAGATGTCTGGAGCCTTCCACTTCCGCCAAGTAGCCACTAGTATTTATAGATATTACCTAGTTGTAAGCCAAAATTTGTGAGATTGTAATGTAATTTATTTATTATTTGAAAAAATAATGCTCAGTTTCTTGCCTGTTCTTCTGAGTAGAGAGGTTCTTTATCCGAACAAGGCGGTCGAGTCTATTTAAATAACTTTGACGTTCATAAGTGTATCTTTGATACCTAAATTGAATAAAAACATTTTGACTTTGACTTTGAATTAAAATAAAAGGAATTCAAGCCGATAATGAAAGCAAGTTAAAATAGTTGTTGTTATTAATACACCCTTAGTAATAAACGTTGTTAAGTGTACCTAGAGGTATGGCTTTGGAATCGTTTTAGATATTTTTGATCGAGTCAAAAATTAAAAAAGAAACGAAAAGACAACACACTGTATATAGTATCTATTCCGAAGCTATACAACGTTTAATAGTACGGGGGTTAAATTTTTACACAACTATTGTAAAGAGTAAAGTTTTTAAGTAAATTTGGATGTTGGGGGTAGTTTCCAGAACTTCACATGAGTAACACCTTAAGCATGTGTTTTGATAGTTAAAGAAAACCCCGGTTCTATTAAAAAAAATATTTAACTGACAGAAAGCTACTTGTCAATTGACTACCATAGGCTAATAAAACGTAAGCGAAGCCGCGGGTAGGGTTATTATACATAGTTGCGCAGAGTCAGCAACAGAGAATGCTGTTTAGATGTCCTTGAATGGATTTTATTACTATTATTGCTCACTCGTCGTTATTAATTCAGTATATTGAATCTATATTTATTTAGTCTAGTGGCAAATATCTTGCAAACGACTTTTCATACCTATAACTTATAAAAAGAATACTTATAGGTACTTACTAATAAACACGATCTATGTAGAAATGGTTTTATTTCATTTGGTTAACTTAAATACAAATTGTATTACAACTTTAAGTGTTTGATAGAACACTAAAGATTTCCTAACCTGCTCTTCTTTTCTTACTTCCTTTACCTTACCTTCCCTTCCCTTCCTTCTCTTTCCTTCCCTTCCCTTCCCTTCTCTTTTCTACATAGTATAAAACTCGCTTCTGTCTGTCTGTGTATCCGCTAACTACTATTAAGCCAAGCAACGTATTTTGATGCGATTTACACCATCGGTTAGATAATTTTTCACAGAAGGCTTATAGTTACCGTGCGAATCGCTAGTTAACAGTAAAGCAGAAAAACTTAAATTGATGATTAAATAAGTCTATGAAAATATAATGATACTATTGCGTGCAGTAAACAGTCATCCATTTGTAGATAAATTGTTACCATAAACCATGGCAATAATTTGACTCTTATCTGTACTGTATGTATGCGAGTAAGTATTTATAACGAAATCAAAAAGTAAATAAAACCGAAATCCTAAAATTAAAACTTAGTTCTATAAAAAAAAGGCATTTTATTTGTCGTACAAATCAAGAAGTTAATTTGGTACTGACGTTGATTTTGTTCTGCTACCATTTTTTAAACTAAACTACTTTTGACCGCTCTAAAAATAGCACCATACTTTTCTTGCATATCAAAAAGGAAAGACATGCAGTTAATTTTGATTCCTACAGATTAGTTAAGTTGCGAGCAACGGAACTGAGGTGGTGCTACATAATCGAAGCTACTAAACTTTTTGCTTGGCAATGAACTAAAAAGTGAGATAGGAACACGTTGCGTATTAGGTACAAAGGCATGACTGGCAATATTCTGGCAGGAGAACCAAGAACGAATCAGATAAGTTTTGGCGGCACGTTGCTGCTGTATTTTTTCCTCAACACCACGATAATTATTTTCAGCTTTTTTAGGCGTTATGTTATGAAGACGCCTACTCTGTCTTGAACCGGTCTTGGAGGAGAAGGCGAGACAGGCAAAAGAACAGGTTTGCGGAGTGCGTCGCCCGTATGCGGATTTGGCAATGTAGGCAAATGCATCGGGATACTGAGCGATGTTTGCGCCGGGCGCCGGACTTACATTCTTTCAAATTCACGTACATACGTCCTCAATAAAGCTAAACGTTATCATACTGCCTTCGATAGTTGAAACGGTGCATCTACGATTTCCACATTAACATTTTGTCTTGTTCTTCTTTAATAATGTTAATAGAAGAACTTTTATGTTATCACTTTTTCACTTAACTCGTAACTGAAAAGCACACTTATCGCAAAAATGCAGTATTTAATTTAATCTGTTTGGAACCTCAGCGCTTCACTTCTTCATTGGTGCTTTCCTTTTTCTTGATTGCAGCGAAAGCGTCATCATTCGTTTACCATAAACATAGTATAGTATAGACATTAATTTCAGGTGTAGTTTAAATAAATTTATCGATTCTTAGTTCTACGAACTCTATCATTTGAAACGTGCGCCGTGTTTAGTACGAACAATATTAATTTAAGTTAATTGTACATCAGGTGACCTAATAAAACACAAGCCAAGTCCAAAACACACACAACGGAGAAGATTATAATCTTGATTCAAGTTTTTCAATAGATTGACACATTTATGTGTGCGTTACAAATAATTAAATCGATTTTAACGTGACTAATGTTGCAAGTGTACTTACACTATATTTTTCATGCATTTCAAAAATAATTTATGAAAACTTGCTAATGGTTGTTTAATCTCGCCTTGCTGTGACTCAGTTTTTATACGCTGCTATTTACGTTGAGAACACTTGATAAGTACCTAAGTACTCATTTTTGTTTAACTTCTCATAAAGCACCATTAAGACTTTCTAACTAAATCCAAATTATTAAATGCTAGCGGTTGATAACTCTTTCAAACTCCTATTGCACGTGCCTATTGTTTAAAACTCCCCTCTAATCCCCTCGTCCTCTAGTCTCCCCTCTGACACATATCAGGTTATTCGAATAGACAAAAAAATATGAGCTGAATGGAGCTCGCAGTGTGCCTACTCATCATTACGGACATTGTGCTAACCCTAAACACAGAAACAGAGACGGGGAAACCTAGTAGGAAGCTACAAGTGTGTGAACTTTTAAAGCGTTATTTATGTATTTATACTAAACTATTTAAATATATGGGCTTTTTCTTTATACACAGGGCATATTCTGGGATGTCACTGTACTCGTCATAACGACCAACTTTTACTATGGAACCAACACTTAAATCGCGAAAATAAATCAGCTGTTTATTCATACATTGTTCATTGATCGTCGACAAAATGTATGGGATTATAGAACAACTGTTTTTTTTCTCGTTTTCAGGGTTGCCCCATCGTAAACATTGCTCATAATTATGAGTAAGTACAATGCTATCCTAGAATGTGTCCGTCGTTTGAAGATAAACCCGATATAAACCACTTAAAACTAGACCAAACTGCATTATAATAATTGCAAACAGGCTTGTTGTTTACTACATAAAAAAAGTTTTCAATGAGCGAACCCTGCTAGATGATGTTTAATTATTTATCGTGTATTATTAATAAAGTAAGTTTTAATTATTTAATTAGTAATCTAGTAATTAACACTGTACGTTTCCCGAATCAAATAAAATAAGTATAGTCAATATTCAAAGACCATTAATTCGTCTCGTCGCACATAAATAAAAAACACATCTAAATAGTAACTATCCAAAAACAAGTAGGCATGGAAAAAACCCAATGAGACAATAAGTTAATGAATATAAGAGGAAAATATAGAAAAAATAAACTGAAAATATATACTTTGTTACTTAGATGTGGCCCATTATTGAGGCACACTTACACTGACATGCATAAATATTTGTTTCACCGATGGGATTTCCTTTTTATTTGTTAAATACATATTTACAAACAATAGGGTGACTAATGCAAACGTGTATATTAGTAAATAATGTACATACATTTATCTTAAACTAATTAAAAAAGCAACTTTCTCCAACACAAACATTTTTCTTGAAAATATATAATAAAAAAAAAAATTTAGTTTATAAACGAAAACAAAAGTTATCTTCGTTAGTTAAAATCATTTGCCTAACTCAAATCATAGTTTAATTTAATGTTAACGTTTTATAACTTAATACAAATATGTAGATGCTGTCATTTTGTAGCAGACACTATATGTACACTGCACAGTAGTTTGACCAGGGAGCATTCAATTCAAACAAAAGCGAGTAGTCGATGCAGACGCCATTCAAAACGCCTTGTGTGTTCTCTTGTCACATCTCGCATATAGGCTACCGGAAAAGCGCCTCTGTAACACATCGCCGCCGTCAGACCGTTAGTCTGACAGTATCCTTTATTTATAAGCAAACATTAACTTTCTAGTTCGTCACCGAGACCAGCTCAGGAGTAGGTAACGCTATTTCACTAGTGACTAATCTATTAACATAATGCGTGTTCCAAGTAATAAATAAATTTAAAGTTATTTGAAAACAGGTTGCTAAAGGTCGCCGTCTATTTAGCGCATCAGCATACGACCAACTCCCAATTAGCAGTCTTCAAAAATACCTGCCAGCGACGCGTGGCCCGCGCGTGTCTAGCAAGTGCCCGCGCGTTTTTCATGCAATTTACGAGTGCGCATCACATGTTTACGGCACGGTGTCAATTAGCAAAGATATAGGGTGGTCAGCGCGGTTCACACGCTCTAATATTTTTTTAAAATTTAAGAAGACACTTGGCTTAATTTTTTTTATTAGCCGTGAGCCGAGACGGTGCGATCAGACGTTGAGGCGTTAATGGACGACGACCTTAACTCGTCTGACCATCATTTCTGTCCGTGGCATTATCTTCTTTTCTTACACTATAAATCTTTTAAAAGGCCAAGTAGTTGAAATATTTAGTAAAAAAAAAATAGTTGTACCATTAGAATGTAATATGTAATATCCTCTAAAGCTAGTTTTCTAAGTAGAATTAAGAACCTTCCGACACGGAATTTTTTGGCTACTTCTCGATATTGTGTCAGATTCGTGTTGCAAATACGTAGGTGATTTGGCAAAACACAGCTAATCCCACTATTATTTAAATAAAGTTATAAAAAAATTATAAAAAATATTATTAAAAAAAAAAAAAAAAAATTGGAAGCAAGTGGCAACACCGCACGAATCTGTCTTATCTCGTGAGGTCTCGGTTGCGTTAACTAATTAACTGATTAGAGTTTAGTTAATTTACAGTTATGGTAATGAATAGTGTAGATAGCAACAGGTTTAGTTATAAGGGCCGGTCGTCTTATCACTCATCCATGAGGTAACTCGTCAAAAGTTTTTGGGAGTTTTGGACAACACAGTTTTTGGAGCTTCGTATTATTTAACGGAAATTTTAGATCACTTTTTTGTGTCTATTACCCTTTTATTTCAAAGGCTTTAAAATTTGTTTGAACGTTTGCGGTTTTGTAACCGACGGATATAAATATTTTTTTGCTATGCAATTTCACGCTCAGCAATTTTACATCTCCTAAATATTAAATAAAGTGGATACATGAATGGGACAACTGTGGACGTAAGAGGATTAAGGCTCGGTCTTACCACGATTTTCCACCCTCGCACACGTTAACCTAAGCCAGTTGTAAATCGTGTATCATATTTTTGATGGTGAAATGAGATCGGCGCCTATAATTACATTTCTTTCCGTTTTTATTGGTATTAATCGCAATAGGAACACAAATGAAAATAAGTTACTCGATAAACGTTTAGAACTAATCTGGCTGTTTAATAATCGAAAAAAAAATGTGTTGAAATATCTTTAAAACACCAGGCTTAACAGTTTTTTTAAGAAGATATTTTTTGTATTTTTTTTTTCTTAAATCGCGGTATTATATAAATGTTATTTATATGTATGTTATTTAGATAAGGTATTCATTTTCTATGGGCATCTGTAACTTGCATTGTACGCAAGTTATATTGCCTGAAATAAATGGATTATTATTATTATTAAATCAGAATGATTTTCAACATTCTACTACGATAAAAGTTTTTTTTGTTTGTTTTTTCTACTATCTGTATTATTTTGCACCTGATCATCACAATTCTTCACATCAAACTAGGCATAAATAATCTTGTTTTGTGTCAATTTCGTGAGTGACAGGGCCTTAAACGTAAATCTATTTGAAATGAAAATGTAGGTAGTGTATTTCAATTAAAACCTGGTAAATAATCTGCCTGGGCGGTGGCGATTGCAGGAATGTAGCGGCGAACCTGTTCCGCTCGAGGAAAACACCATTATTAATGTTAAATTGTCAAAATAAATAAAAATTGCAAGACTTGCCATTTGCTTTTACTATTTAAGCATTTGAGAGCTTATACAGGTGTGACTTTTCCTCACAGCTGATCCTTCAGATGTGATAAATGATGATGATTCCTCACAGGTGATCGCAGTCAAGTATGTAATGCTAATCTGACTACTGAGTTTCACGAAAAATGAAATTTTTTAAGCGATAACTTTGTCTAGCGCTTGTCATAGATTTCTTACCTATCGTACCCGGAACACTAAAATTCCAACCATGTTTGAAACAAAGAGGTCAGCCTCTCGGGCACATCCCGCACTTGTTGTGAATGTACGCTGGCTAGTTGTTGCGGCGATCATTGCAAATACTGACAATAAAAATCTGGTGCCGCGGGCGCTGACCCACCCCAACCCTCGTGTGCTGACAAACTTTATTAACGGAGACCAAAACACGCGCTACAATTTTACAGATAACTTTTTTATACTATTTTTCAAGTATGGATGTGATGCAAACGCTAACTTATTTTTGCCAACCTTTAACCTACCTTTTAATAATACCTAAATAGATTACCTGCCAAGTAATTTTATTGTAGGAAAGATTAAATAAACTCGATAGCGCACCATTAACGTAGTTATACATACATATAACTTTACATTAATAGGTAATTCATCAAACTTACATACTAATAGGCAAATGAAGGTACCTAATTACAAAGTATGGTATGTTATATACCTAACTTGTCACAGATGAATGCCTGAGGGCGACATAAACATAACATTACTACTTATTACCTATTTACTAACGATCTCGACGAATGATCGATTTTCCTTGATTTATTAACATGATAAATAGGACACAACATAGGTATTATATCAGTAACGCCATAATTAAATAATTATGTAAACTGGACGATTTATTTAATAAGCATCTTTAGAAAACCTTGTAGGTAAATACGTAATAGCTTCTGCTAAAAAAATTGCTCATTTATTTAAGATCATTGACGTGCAAATACGTAAAGATCTTTAAAAAAATTTACTAAAGGTTTGTACATTTTTATGTTTAGGTTATGGAAGGTAACCTATAAATCTGAAATAAAAAATATTTCATTTAGGACACCAATACAGTTTTGTGACATTAAACCTAAATACCTAGTTAATACCCAGTAAAATAGTAAACATGTACATAGCATTTCATTACGGAACAAGAGATCGTTCAGTTATTCTGATGACGTACTCATATCAGAAGTCTAAGTACGTCACCAGATCACTTTTCAAGGGCATAGTTTTCAGTGTCCACGTCTATTTGAAATTGTTTAATTGTTCTAATAAAACAAGTGTTCCGCGAACACACAGCTGATGATCGATTATAAACTGCTTTACACTGGTTGCTATACTCGGTTAGCTGGAAGACGTTTAAACATTTAGTATGATCTACTTTTTTGGTCCAGTCGTGGGGACAACCAGAGTTTTTGTTCAGATTTACTTTAAGGCTTGTAGTGAAATATCATTGTAATAATTAACTTGTATTACTTGCGTATCGTACTTTTACTAGTTTTATTACATAATATAGATAATTGTAAGAAGAAAGAACACATGGAAAAATATTGAAAACGAATAAAATGTTGTTAACGAATAAGGTTCGTGGTTTCATGGTTTTATAATTTTGGATGGCTGGTAATATCAAATTGAAAATAAAAAGTTGAAACGCAGACGCTAACTGTACCACCGTAATGTCAAGAATTATCGGAGCACACACACTTAATACAAATATCCATATGTATTTGAATACCTATCTAAGCGTAGTCTCATCACTCCAAAGTGTTATTAACGAAACGTATAACAATCTAAGTATACACTATCCAACTCATCAGCGCGTGAGCGGCTCGACTCAGGGCTAACTACATAATCTGACCATTGTGAATCGATTACTGATGCATTTGATAGCTCGTATCGACGGGTTGAGCTGCAAAGAGAAACGAGATTAGATGCTGAGTTTTTGCTTCGTACCTACTCAGACCTATTAACTCTAAGGTTAATTTTAAATGGCTGGCTACTGAACAGATTTTGCATCACACAAATGGCTATTTTATTTATGCTACGGTACTAAGTTTTAGATTCCCACTGCATTTTTACTGTTCTTGGTCTGGTCGGACGATCATTATTTGATTTGAACTAACTTATAATTTGAGCTATTCAGCCATATCTCAGCCAGTCTAAAACACATTTTCACCAAAACTTAACCGGGCGATTATTTATTGAACGGTTTATTTTTGTCATTTAACACATTGAATAGTTGTCAAAAACAGTTGATTGCTAATCAACTGTTTTTAACAACTATTAAAGTTCTATTCAACTATAGGTTCGCGCAGGTCCATTTAGATTTTTTTCAATTCGAGATTAATTCTCGATTATTATTAGATTTGCAGCGCCGTGACAGGGTATCTGAACTTGTTATTAGTTTCTGAGTAATATTGTATATTGACAAACACATAAACGAATAATTAGCTATTGTTCTCTTAATTATGACGCATTGATTACTCTTTGGAAAGGGACAAAGTCTTCCTGCGTAACAACTTTACAATTAACAAATGTATATATTTTTTTGGCAATTAACAATATTGTGCCATTTAGAAACAAAGTGTACTGTGTGCATCAGATGTCTCTTTCAATGACTCTTACTTATAAATTGTCTCCGTAGCTAAATGAAATAAAAATATAACTTTTAGGATTACGCGAATTAGGGAAATACACTTAATTCCATACGAGGACTGCAATTAAAAATACCAACAAAAACGATTTTTTAATTACTGATATGATGTTACAATATCGTTGGGTTACGTACAATAATATAGGTATAATAAATACTTTATCGATAGTTTCTTAAAATAGATCGCGTGTATCACAGGCAAGTTAAAAACGAATTAGTCAGGTATTTTTAACTAAATATCTTTTGTCATTAACCGTTCGCATTCCTATTTCTTCGATGTTTGGAAACTGTCTAGATGTTTTTAAATACATACATACAATTCTATAGCAGTGGTTAAATGAGAAAGGAATATTCTCTGTTGCATTATTTTAAAAATATTAACATCAACATCAGCACTATAGTTCCAGTTCTATTTACAAATTTTATACAGCAGGTTTAGGTAGGTTTTCCAAGTTGTATAACTATTTTAGTTATTACGTATGCATGTTTACTATAGCTGGACAGCACGGCCGGGGGCTATGTCGTGGGTCATGTTTGTTTGCGGCGCTCGCAGCAGGTCCTGGTGAACTGCACTACAGTCCGTCGAAAATTATAAGCCCGACGGCATGTGTTGCGAATCCGTTTTGACTAGGCAGCAAAAGTTTTTAAAGCCGCTGGGCAAGCCCGCGACACGCGCAACTATGTCTCCTGGGGAGCTATTCCTGCGCGTGAGATGAGATGAGATTTTATCTTGGTCACTCTCACACTTATGACGTTTCAAACGAGAGCAACAAGGAGGAAAAAAAGTGAGATGAAAATTTCAAATCTCCGAATAGGGCCCCTGATCAACATTTTTGTTTTTTTAATAAATTTAATTGATAAAAGCCAATGTCATGTAATTAAAAATAAACATAAACATATTTCTATTGTCAACAATAAAAATATGCTAACGTGTGATGGCGGTATATTTCCCTATTTTATCTCTTAATGTTATTGTTCTGAATGCAAAAAAAAACACAATTATGTAGGTTTATAACTCGACATTTTCTAATCCGGCTTGTTGCCAACTGCTTTCCTTTCTGTTGAAAACGCGATTTATTAATTGCCCGTCAGAGTCTTTAGCAAATTGTTGTCAGTTAAATAATTATATCTGTTAATTTGGAAATTTAAAACTTGTTGACGTACAAAAAGTTGAAAATCAAATGTTAGATGTCAGAAAAGTTAGGATCTTTTCCTATATTTTATTTATTTTAAAGGCGGAGCCTGACTTGAGAGTTTCGTCGAAGCGTATCGAGTTTGCGCATAGTGTTTGCATATCAGTGCAGCGAGCGGACGAAATGCCCAAGTCACCGCTACCTTAACACTTTCGGGAATCTTAACAGTTAGGTTAAGTTAGTTAGATAGTTTGAACAAATATCTGTGCAGTAATAATAAAGGTAAGTAGATACAAGACTCCGATCTTAACAAATAAATACTTAGACACTAATAATACCCGCATACTAAAATAGAATCCAAATAAAACATGCCAACATCCACCTGACATGCTTAATTTATTTAATTATTTAGGCAAATACTTCAGAGTAAATTGTCAATAAATTAAATTAAATATTCCAAATGAATTCATTTTGAAACATTGAAAATTTTTCTTTTCGCTTTTCGTGCTGGTATATGGAACGTTGTAATTCCGGTCATATTTGATTTTCGATCCTACTAACAACTTAGTTACTTAGTGTCGTTTGTGGAAGCGATTCTGAAGCGACATCGCAGGCCATTATGATAAATGTACAAGCAATTTAACTGTTTCTGAGAAGTATGAAAGGATATTCATGGAGCATAGACTCATCATAAATTCTTTTGTAACTGTTCGAATACCTCCTAACTCTGTATAGTTTGAATGTTTACAAACAAAATGATGTTTCAGAGTTCTTCAATAGGTAAACCATTAGTCTTTTGCGAAGACATCCTTTTGTACTTTTTAGTTTTTACTTGCAGAGAGATAATAAAACAATGTAGGTAAATAATAAACCTATAGCGCTATTTGATATTTACAAGAAACATTTATTATTTCGGTCACATAATTAAAATAAAAATAAAATAAATGAATATAGTCATAGAGGGACAATTTCGCATAAGTAGGTACAGCATTGTATATTTAAACGTTAAGTTATAATTTTCCTAAAACATTGACTTTAATTTAATGTACATAGAAAATTATTGATACAATTTGAATGTAATATTTTCAATGTATGTTTCCAGTCGTCTTTTAAGGGAATTATTCAATTTATTAAACAGAAACGCACTCGTATCTACTGCACATTTACTGAACTACATGTGAGTGAGATTTCCGAACCTTATCAGGAAAAGTCATTGTGTAACGAAACTTCAATAACAGCTAAAGAATGGAAATCGTACGTTTAGATAAAGTAATTTACCCGTAAATTTGAAAAGCATCCTCATTATATTTTATGTAAAGACTTCCTACTAGCTAGACCTATTAGTCCGGAAAGAAATATTCGCTATTTCGAGAATTTTAAAAATCCAGCAGACGAAAATGTTATTTGATATTATGGCTCTCCAACCTCAATTCCAGGTTTTCATTTAAATATTTCTTTACAACGACAACTTCAGGCATCTAACATAAAATGAACCCGCACTGCACCTTGCCAACGTAGAGCTCAAAATAAACTTAAAAATTTATTATCAAACCTAAAACACAGTATACTAACATATAAACCTACAATGTCATAAAGCTACGGCAAGCACGAGTAAATTGAGCCCATAGCCTCGTAGTTTACGAGGCTATGTACTCAATAGGATATCAGTCCATATACTCTATCTATCCATTGAATCTTCCTTAAGGCTAACCGCTTCAATTTGTATTCTAATTTAATAAATGATGTGTTTCCTGCTCAACGATTATATTTTATTGTAATAATAACAATAAAGCAACTCGTTTTGCAAAGTAGACAACTTTCGAGGGATACCTTGTGTTTCGGATTGCCGTCATTTGTACCTATCGGGGAGACTGAATCGTGAGACGGGTATTTAAAAAAAATTACTATTTCGTCCACTTTGTACCTAGGTACAAGTATAAATTTATATTATGTCTATGCCATCTACTCTGTTTCTAGTATAAGTATAAATATAAGGGTGAAATAGATGCTGAGCTACATTTGGAGACTAGACTAGGCTATAGGAGCTCATAACAGGTATCTCTTATATCCCAAAGTGGGATCTAAGAGCTAAGGAGACGGACCGTTAGACCGACATACATAAGTGACATGGTCACTTGGTCAGTCTTGGCGGCGGCTGATCCGACAGCCGACAATGATCGAAAGTATGCGATACAATCAGACAAGATAGATACGAGTACTGTTAAAAACCTCATACCTCATACGATCGATCGGCATTAAATTTGTTCTTACAGAATGTTGTCTAGGTATTAGGTAAAAAATACTATCATTTATTTTGTCATGATTATAATGAATTTAAAAAAGTTAGTTTGGTACAAAGCCCTAACAATAGTTAGGTTTGAACAAAATGGCCTAATTTAAAAAGGACATTATCAAAATTCATTTATTATAACTTTTTTTTCAATTACTTGTGAAACTATTTTTGATTTTTATGTCATTAGCCTAAGCACTAGCTGTTTCCAAGTACCTAGTAAACACCGTTCAATGATTGCACAACTGTTATTTCAGCTCTACACTAACCACCAAGTAAAAGTCATTGTTTTACTACACACAGTAAGTGTAAGTGTTACAGTGGATACAGTTTATAACCTTCCGCTATTTTATACAAGCCTAAATAAAAAAGTCAACAAGAACAAGAACTACAAGTAAAACAAATTCAGTCAAAAATGTGGGTCTCTAGATCCGGTTACATTATTAAAAAAGTAAACCAATCTCGGACACTTATGAGTGTAATTATAATGTACCTGTTTAAAAAAATTGAAATGCAAGGAACTCCAAAAATAGCTGTTATTCTGCTGCTTACCTTGTCTGAGTTTAGTCAATGACAAGTTTTCAAGTGGCCGCCTTCGTTGCCACAACAATGCATTTCTGACCCAATATGTAAGCTCAAGTATTTATTGGAAGGTGGTGTTAACATTCGGCAACAGGTAGGTAAATATGACCATAACGAAACTATAAAATAAAATTATTTTGATAAAATAGTAATCTTAATAATTAATAATAGAACTAATTGAAGGGCCTTTTCAGTGTTTAATTTAATCAAAAATGAAAATAAGCTTTGCCCTCGTTAGTAATAAATTACCAAAATCTTGACACCTATAAGTACACATTTACCTTTTTATTGTTTAATAGTGAAAGTTTTTGTAAAACAAAAAAATAGGTTATTCTAAGACGTTTTCATGAAAACCCGTAAAATGCGAATCCCGTAAAAAGTAGCCGCGTGCTCCAAAAGTAAGTCGAAAAATTATTCATCGACGAGCCTTTTTATCCAAAAAACCTGTACTATTGATTCAGATTAATCCACGAACATTTAACAAGACATTTAAAATATTTACGTTTGCAATAGTTAATGTTTGTAATATAATTTACAGTTACGAAAGTATTTAATTGTGTCATTAGAGCAAACCGTTGACCTCTTACCAGATGTAATCGAAACAGAACGGTAACTGTATGAACGCTAATATTTACTCGTGAGTTAGAGTTATCCTTCTAATCATTGCTGTCACACCCATTGAGCGTCGTGAATGGGACTGGTTATACAAATATTATTGTATGCATATTGTTACATTTAGGCTAAATACTTCGGGATGAATACTCACTATACCTACTATATAATTTTAAAAATCATAAGATAGCTTTTATCAACTATATTAACTTTAGGTACAGGTATAGATAAAGTTAAATAATAAATAATTTATATATTTATTTATTATACGAATATTTATATATTCTAGCGATTTTTGCACACTTGGTCGTCTGATCCCAAACTAACCAAAGCTTATACTGTGGGTGTCAGATACTGATATCCATACATAAACATTTTAATATACATATTTAAATAGATATTAACATCCAGACATTGAAGAAACATAAATGTTCATCGCATGAATATTTGCCCTAGGTGGGAATCGAACCCACACCCCCAAGCTCAGAAGGCAGGTTCACTACCAGCTAAGCCACCGAGGCGTGGTCAACCATAATTTAATGATACAAAGATAGAACTTATTAAGATGAGTATAAATAATAAAGTAAAATAGTAAATAATTAAGAAAGATATAAGTATAATCATCCGATTTTAAATAGTTGCTATCTTTGGTTTATGTCTTATGGTAAAAAATATATTTACCTATGCGATTTGATAAAAACGCGGGAAACGATTAAACAAGGTACCTACATAAATTAAGTTGGTATAATGGTTACAAATTCGAAATCTTTAGTACAACTGCAATACAATTGGAAACTTACCACGGGTATCCAATATTTGGTTCAAACGCGCAGGACGTAAACATTTTTGAATTATTTTCCATAAAATTTAAATAACTTTAAAATAAAAGCCAACAAAATCTCGCTAAATCTCTTTTGCATTTAGTAGTAATAATTAAAAATGTCAATATAGGTACCTAAGATGACTTTGTCCTTTTACACAGAGGAAAATGTAACCACAATGATTCAGAGAACAACCACAAAGAAATCAGGTCCAACGAATTCCAAACACGTGCATCATGAAGAATTTTTGCATGAAAATGTTACCTAACTATCAATAACTTAATGTGTTTGTCACAGCCAACTAGCTTAATTAGCCGTTCAATTAACAAGCTAGTCTTTTTGTTTAACGGCGCCGTTCAACTGGCTTTCTGGTGATATTCAGCCATTCAATCAAACGGCTAGGCAAAATGACTTGCATCGACAACGTACTTGCCTAGCCCAGTAAGTAGGGTAATTAAATAGTAATTAAGTAGGGGAGTTTTCGGGTTGTTATAAAAAAATAACCACACAGGCTCCACTTTGATTCAATCCCGCCTTAGCCTTCTAACCTAACCAATCCAAGTCGGATTTGCTCTGATAAAGGAGTCGGACAGGAGAGGTTTTAGGTTTCTGGTTCTTTTCACGGTTTTTGGATTTTATATTTTTTCATCATTAATTTATAACACATTTCTTTGGTCAAAAATAGTACTTTTGTCACATAATCACCGTATTGTATGAAAGTTGAATATAATTCAGGAAGCTAGTTGAACGGCGCCGTTTAGTAAAATGACTAGGCTGTTAATTTAACGGCTGATTAAGCAAGTTGACTGCGACTTATACTTACAGTTTTACTTTAAAGTTAGCGCAAAAATGCATAGACCAAAGATCTCATCAGTAAACATTGAAAAACATGAGTAGTGACGGATTAAGCAGAAGACTTTATTTACGATAAGTGGTCTAGCGACCACTTTAGGCAAACTTCACGTTGGATAAATGTTGTCTATTGCCATTTCTTCAGAAAGGAGAAGACGAGCGAAGAGAGCAAGGAAAGATAGTGACGAGCCTTTAAGGCCCGGTGTTACACGAAATCAACTAAAATAAATATTTTCATTGCGCTTAATTTATAATGGAGAGTTGTGATGATCAGGTGCAAAAAATACAGCTAGTAGGAACCACAACCGAAATCAGTTTAACCGAAGTAGAATTTGAAAATCATTTTCAATGTGGATTTTTTTTACAAAAAGTATAGTTGTAGTAAAAAAAAAACTGTTTGAGCGTAGTTCTCTAAATTTTCAGCGATTACAACACATTTTTGCATTTTTCAATAGCCAGATTGGTTCACTATTCTTTTTTGTGTTCTTATTACGACGAATAGTTACTAATAAAATCGGCAAAAAAAAGTCTACGCACCGATCTCATTTTACTATCAAATATGATAAACATTTTCAACTCTAAATGAACCGGCTTCAGTTAACGTGTGTGTGGGCAGAAACTCGTGGTATGACCGAGCCTTAAAGTTATCTACAGAGTGACAAATTGCAATTTAAATCATTTTTATGACTTTCGCACTTCTTACATTACGAAGAATTTTCGTTTAATTTGTCTAATGATGTAGACAACCTCTCTATGTTAAAGGATTTTTTATTTGCTTTGATAAATTAGTCAAAAGTGACCCTTACAAATGCGGACATTTTATAGGCCTATTTTATCTTGAGGACGTTTTTTGAAAAAACCAAGAACATGTAGAGGCGGATAAATAGTTCATTTAATTGTATATTTCAAATTTATTCACAATCATAATTCATAATCATTTATTGACATTTTTTGCAAATTTATTTATTATTTTAATTCATTTATTTATTGCCAATTTACATGTTTATATTTTATTTACATACAAAATTGTATAATCCATATTTACGTTTACAATGTACGAGTATACTAATATTATAAAATCGAACGAAAGTAACTCTCTCTGTATGTCTGTTTGTAGGATTTTCACCGCTAAACGGCTGATCGGATGAAATTTAGTAATTTTGTGTATTATATTTCATGAACAAACGCGAACGAAGTCGCGGGTTACAGCTAGTATAAAATGAAATATAAATTGAATTACTAACAATATTCTTTTGAGTGCGAGAAAAAATGTAACAACAGCGGTCATGAAATCAGTTAGAAAGGAAACATTTTCATCATTCAATGATATCGTTCGAATACCGTCCGCAATAGTTACTCACACGTTACGTACACGCTTACCTAAGAAAAAATGTTTATGAAAACATTTGTATTACGCGAAGTAACGATTGTTAGCGATACCACTAGCAGCGTGTAAGGCTACGTTTCCATTTAGCGGAGGGGAGCTCAGTGGTGCATGAATTGACCAACCAGAATGAGCTTAGCGGAGATTTCGAGCACTGTGATTGGTCAATTCATGCACCGCTGAACTACGCTCCGCTCCTCTCCGCTTTAGTGGAAACGCACCCTGGAGAGGAGGTTATGTTTGCGAGAAGTTTTTGATTCATCAAGAAATAATCTTGCAAAAAAGTTTATTGTAAAAAAGGTAGACTTCGCATTTGTTTTTTTTTAAAGGTGCCAATAGCGTAAAACTTATTTCAGTATCTGTGCCATATTCATGTACAAGTTTCTATTTTAATGAATTTTAATTAATGCAGAAATGCATAGCGTTCTGTAAGGTCCTGCATTAAACAATGCAAATCGTATTTTCGTTGTAAATTCTACTTGCAGAAAGAAAAACTTATTATTTTACCTTGGTTTATGAGATGCCTCTAAGTTACTTGTGTGCCTTAGTAATTTGCCAAATATTATTATATAAAACTATGTATAACCATTATATATTACTTATTTAAGACAAACGATAAGGATTTTAAAATATGCAACTACATGCTTTTCTTATCCTGGCCTAAAGAAAAACAAGTAACACACCAGCATTATTTTAGGAGGTATTTATAAAACAAACCTTGAGGAACTTTTTCTAGGTAGGTACAAGTTTTCAACGTTAATTACCAATTTGCTGAGGGGCAGCTAATCGCCGGTTTTTATTGTAGTTACACTACGTGCAAACAATAGAATGTCATTCCTACGAAACCGACGCAGATACAGAACGTCTGGTAAAAACCCTAATGGATGGGATTCAAAACGATGCATGATTGAACTTTAAATAAAATAACACTTACCTGTTAGTTCAGACAAATATGTACATCACGAAATAAGGATAAAAGGGAAGTCACGAAAAATCTAAATCTACAAAGCAAGGAAAAAGCAGTTAAAAGTCGGGTTTTCGAAAAAGATTTTGCAAATATTTCAGGATGGACGTTGCAGAAACATTTTTACTTTTTTAAGTGAGAGCACTTCATCAGTCTTCCTGCCTCTACTTTTATTCCAATCCACTGAACGCACACATTGATTTGATTTGATGATTCGATTGTCTGTGCAGTCGTAGTCTCGAGGATGTTCGTAGCAAGCAACGGGTTTATTTTGTAAATATTTTACTAGAAAATACAACTGTTAGTTTCAATCATCATTTTTCAAGTTTCCCCCCTGTCTCGTAATAACACAGACCGGACCGGCTCCCCCCTCTGGGTGGGCAAGCTGAAATTATTTATATATCATATTGTTGGCAACTAACAATTTTTGAAAGTGTAAATCACACTCATACAGTCTTGTTTGATTTTCCCTTACTAGCATAGAAAAACTTAGATTTTGCACGTAGTGCTTTTAAAGAAATTAAAAAATATTTTTCAGTAACTTTTCTCAACCAAATGTATTTCTGTGTTTAGTAGGATAGTTTCGCCTACAAAATTGTCTACATGTTCTTTTTCAAATTTCTTTTCTCTATGGGGCACTTGGGGTAAAGTACCCATAACTACTTATTGTCATTTTTCCATCCCAGGCCTTGAGTCATCGGGAAAAGGTGTACTCATTATTATGAACAACTTTTACTATGTCACTAATTTTAGTATCGAGAACTCTAGTTCGACCGCGACGGTTGCTTTAGAATTCGACCCCTCGATCGTTTTCTATCCAATTTTCCTCCTAATCAGCATATATGCTGAGTAATCGGACTATGTTGGAAAGCTCCTTAGAACTATAGTTCTAAGGAGCTTTCCAACATAGTCCGATTACTTCGATAGACATTACTTTTCTTTTTTCCAACCTTCTTCTTAGATTATTTCTAATTTTGATTGGTAAGATAGTTTCAATCTTTAGGTAAGAAGATTGATCAAATATTTAATTGAGAAAACTGAAATTGTTTTTACCCAATAGATAAGCAAGTATGCAAGAAAGCTACACCAGTGGTACAGGTGTAGTTATATTTTTAACTGGTTAGTATGGAAAGTAAGATACCATGCAAAAACAATATTTGTTTAACAACACCCGTTTACTAGTAATGCAACAAACCATCAAATTATCCGGAAACAATATAACATAAACTACATGGATGGAAATTCTCCTGCAATTTTATCATTGCCATTGTTAACTTTATTATAACAATGTTCTATCCTTGCCAATAATAAATAATAATAATAATAAATTCGGGACATTTCCACACACGGTCGCCTGACCCCAAACTAAGCAAAGCTTGTACTATGGCTGCCAGAGACTGATATACATACTTAGATATTTTTAAATACATACTTAAATACATATCAACACCCAGACATAGAACAAACACAAATGTTCATCACATAAATGTTTGCCCTAGGTGGGAATCGAACCCACGCCCCCAAGCTCAGAAGGCAGGTTCACTACCAACTGAGCCACCGAGGCAGTCAACCGAGGCAATGTTCCACTATTTGTAGTTAATATTAGATATTAAATTCAGGTAAAAAAATCTTAAATTTTTCAAAAAATTGTATTTGTTTTCGTTAAAAGTATGCTAGTGATTTTTATAGTAGTCTAAGACGTAATATAGTGCATATCGATTGCTTCAAAAGACGATAAGCTAAGTAGCAACGGCTGGAGAAAAAACATAACTTATTGTGTCGTTTAGCTAGCCAATTCTATAAATTACCTAGCAAAATTACTCATCTCTAGTACTACTCGTAATGAGGTTAAATGCTATTGTCAGTATTTAGTTTATTGTTTAATTTTGTCATTTCTGACACATTGATTAATAGGTAATATAACATGTTTTGCCGATACGAATTGCAGAACAGTAAAATGATAGGTGGTGTGTCAGTGTCGTAGCCCGCGCCAGAGGCCCAACTATGACGCGATGAAGATCGATACATTTAGCATTGGGCAATGCAAGGAAGCGGTCACCACACTTAATGTTGACTGCTTACACCGAAACCTTGCCACAAGGTTGTTTCGACGATGCTTCGTGCGCTGCATCTCAACTAGCTGCTATATTAATATTCGATGTAGGTGTGCGAAACGTCTAGGTACGTTTCTCACTATACAGGGTTATTGGTAATTAGACAACCTGTCACACGCAAGTTAAGTCGGGAAAAAGTTGGTTACCAATCTTTAGCCTGATAATTTTAATTATGCGTCTTTATATGGCACGAGGGTTCAAATGAGGAGGAATGCAGAGACTAACTCTTAGTGCTCAATACAAAAAACTAATTATTTGAGCAATTTTTTTTATTTCGTGAATGCATGTTTAAAAAGTCGACAGCGGCATTGAGAGGTTATCAGTAAATTTTCAATAACCCTGTATATTTAAAAAGACACTTTGAATAAGGTATTTTGAATAATATTAGGTCCTTACGTATGAAATTGGCGTTTTGTACGGGAGGAATAAAAAGTCGTTTTTTTTTTTGTAAAATATATTTAATTAATCAAAGTATGCACTGTTGTTATCTATGCACTTTTGCCATCTTATGGGTAGTTCATTGATCCCTTTACTATAAAAACCATGGGGGCGAGAATCAATAAACTCTTTGAAGGCGGTTTGGACTGCTGCATCGGAGTGGAATTTTTTTCCTTGTAAGAAGTTGTCCAAATTCCGGAAGAAATGGTAATCTGTTGGAGCAAGGTCCGGGGAGTACGGTGAATGTTGCAGACATTCCAATTGTAGCTCAGCTAACTTAGTGGTTGTTTGTTGTGCAGTGTGTGGTCTTGCGTTGTCGTGAAGCAGCAGTGGCCTAGAGCGATTGACCAATCTCGGTTGTTTAACAGCTAGTTCTTCCTTCATGGTTTGCAGTTGCTGACAATAGATATCTGCCGTAATCGTTTGGCCAGATTTAAGAAAGCTGTAGTGAACGACACCGGCGCTAGTCCACCAAACACTTACAAGTAACTTTTTCTGAGTCAATTTTCGTTTAGGGCAGGTTTTGGCTGGGTCTCCAGGGTTCAGCCATTGCGATGAGCGCTTTCGATTATCGTACAATATCCACTTTTCATCACAAGTAATGATTCGATTTAAAATCCCTTCATTATTGTGTCGGTTGAGCAAAGTAACACAGCAGGCGACCCGTGTTTGCAAGTTCGATTCACTCAATTCATGAGGTACCCATAGTTCTAGTTTTTTTACTTTCCCGATTTGCTTCAAGTGGATTAATACAGTTTTGTCACTTACCCCGAAGCCTGCTGCTATCTCTGAAGTGCTTTGTGATGGATCCGCTTACGCAATAGCCTTTAATTCTTCGGTTTTCACTTTGATCTCCGGCCGTCCACGGGGTTGGTTCTTAAGGTCGAAATTTCCAAAACGAAAACGTTGAAACCAAAAACGTACCGTGCTGTCTTTAGCGACACCAGCGCCGTACACATCATTAATTCTTCGAGCTGTTTCTGCAGCACTGGTGCCACGGTAGAACTCGTTCTCGTAAATATACCGATATTTCATGTTTTCCATTGCGCGGTAATAAGCGACGCCAGAGAAAAAATAATGAGGAAAATAACAAATGAATGACTGTATTCCAAAGAAAAAAAACCAGCTAAATGAATTTATTAATTTGAATTTCGAATTCTTAACCAAAGAGGAGAAATTTCAGATCAAATTGATCAGTACGACAAAACGCTAATTTCATACGTAAGGACCTAATAAATACCTAATTACCTACTTTGAGTGTAAATTTATGAAGATTTAAAGCAGATTTCCGTTACATAAGTTAGATTACAGCCGCAGCTAGGTACTGTACAGTAAATTAATTTTGTCATTACGCATTGTTTGTACTTTATAATCCTGTACGAAAGTGGCCGTAAAATATTTTCTTCGAGTTTTTAACCGAGGTGGTTAGAGTCAGGAACTTTGTTTAGCAAGTGCATCTAAAATAAGTATAGGTGTACTAAGTTTGAGTGTGAAAGATTACCTTTTGCTTCCAATCTCGACCCATCACACCCTAACCCGATAAAGAGCGATAAAAGAGCTTTTTAATAGTATATACTAGTAGTCCGGGTAGCCCATGCGCGGTAGATAAGCGGGTCTGCACATCCGATTCGGCAGTATTTGTCAATAGGCAAGGCCAGCCCGAAGCAACTAGTACACGACATATTCGACTTGTGCCGATCGGCAAGTTTATTCGGGTTAGAAAATCGACCGGCATATCAATGGATTCTACCTCCGGCTTTGCCGATTAAAACCGAGCCGTTCTGCTGAGATTACCCGAATGTACTCGTATGTGCTAACATGTGCGGCTAAGCCGGGTGGCTTTTTTGCCGAACATTCATCTACACATAACATTCGGTTTTGCCGGCAGTGCCATTTAATGCCGAGCTAAGTGTGTAGCGCCCCTTATTTAATTCGGTACGCATAATACTAATTTATATATATGTATTGATATTTTATTATATTTATTCATAATATTTATAATTATTCATATATATTATTTATATATTTTTGGTTATTTATTTAAGTAGGTACTTATTATTAATATTACTTATTATTATCTTTTAAATTTTAATTTAGTTTTATGTACACCACCTACCCTTTTCGTATTTCTGTAAGTTCCTGTCCATCCAAAGGTTACCTGGAAGAAATCGCTTTAGGCGATAAGGTCGCCCTTGTACTGCCGAAAAATGTATTTTAGTTTTTAAGATTTTCATGTAGTTTTTGGTGTGCAATAAAGATATATTGTATTGTATTGTATTGTTTTCGTATTGATCTCGCTATTAATCTAGGGCACAGGGATGTGAGCTGACGATCGATCAAGGCTTAATTAATAGTCAGTGATCTATGCTCCTATGAACTTTAATGCAGAAACGGCTTGACTGATCGCATTGTAAGTTGTATTGTTTGATCCATCTTCATATCCTGAATGTCATTAGAAGTTAGATTAATCTTTCTGACCATGCGTCTTAAAATCAAATCAATAATATCGATCCACTCGTAATATACATATCAAACTGAACGCAGAGTTCGCCGACTGCATTTATGGAATGCAGATATAAAATTATTAATTCAAAATCAGGGATCTTTTTTATTTATTATATTTTCTGCGTTTATTGTAATGATTGTAACATAATGTTGCCATATCTTGTTTATATTGCCTCATTCGGTCCTCGCTCGTTTTCACTGAAGGTGGGACAACCGGTTGGTGCGGCGGCGTTCTCTGGTGCGGCGCCATGCCGGCAACACTAAAAGCCAGTGGCGCTGGCAGGCGCCGCAAGTGGCCATCTTATTCGCGAGTCGCAGCACGAATTCTTCGCACGTTGAAAGTATGCCCACGAGCACAGTGTCGGCTGGGTTTTCCCATTGCACAGTTCACGTCGGTTGTCTTAGCACAAGATCTAGAAAGTCCAAAACGTTTTCGAAGATCGTACAGCGACCTATTTGTAATTCCAAGCAAATGTAAAATATTATATTGGCACTGTTGTTTAGAAAGTCACGTTAAAAGTTCACGTTTTCGCGGATGTAACCAAGTACCTAGCTTACCTAAAATTATAATGAAATTATGATTAAAAAAGTGCAAGTGTTTATCAATTTTAGTAGCCATATCGTCTATTCGTGTATTATGCTGGTAAATTTAAATGAAACACATTAAACTACTATCTAATTTGTAACAATTAGATATCACATGCGTCAATTACCAATGTAGATGTGCAAACATCAGACAAAAGCACTATCGGTCGACTAATTACAAAAGCGAAGTTAATTTCAAAGCAAGTCAGTCTAACAAAGACCAATAGTGACTCGGTCGTACGTGTGCCATTCGGCTCGTCACTAAACTAACTATTTGCTTAAGCATAACACAGATATAAATTTAGGACAATGATATTTTGTTAGAAAACGAAGGTGCTTAGAACATGTCCATGATAAATAGCAAACATTGTTGCTCTTGTTTGTCATTCGTCTTATGTTGAAGTCTAGATAGGGCACAAGTTTTCGAAGTTAGCGGTAACGTCTGACCTGTATTACCACACCTTAAACTCAAACATTGTAGCTACGACATTTATTTAATTGACGTGTGCGTAACTTCAGCTTCCTCATAGGTGATAGAATAGTTTTACCTATGCCAATATTTAAAGCATAATAGCTGCAATCAAATATCCTAGTCTTAGTTTAGCTGCCACAAGAACTTCGTTAATATGAGCCATTTACTATGTGTCAGCTGGAGTGACACAACCTCAGCTCGCACATCCAGTACAGGCAAACCAGTGAGGTTAGGGTTTTGGACAATAGCTAGAAAATTAAAGCATAATAGCTGCACAAGGTAGGAAAAATCTGAACGATGCTACTCAAAACATGTAGAAGCTATGATCAAAAAACTGTGAGTAAGCTGGTGTTGTGTCACTTCAGCTACTCATCTCATATCTTCCAAACGAAAGAAGGTATGACTATGCATTTTAGCTCAAATTTTAAAGCATAATTGCTGCCATTGGCAGCAAAATTTTCAAGTCTCTGGGTTATATACTTTCCGAGTTATAAGCTAATACCTATGTGTAAGCTGAAGTTGCGTCACTTCAGCTGACACATGTTGAATCGACGAAACTATCAAACGTAGAGTTTTCATTTAAAGGGCAAAAATTAAAGCATAATTGCTGCCATAGGCAGCAAAATTTTCAGATTCCTAGAC
This sequence comes from Peribatodes rhomboidaria, assembly GCA_911728515.1. Taxonomy (NCBI): domain Eukaryota; kingdom Metazoa; phylum Arthropoda; class Insecta; order Lepidoptera; family Geometridae; genus Peribatodes; species Peribatodes rhomboidaria. Next base: position 2,613,369 of record OU452166.1, read on the forward strand.
CTCGTAGTTTCCACGTAATAATCAAAAAACAGTTTTCGCGCCAAAAAATTCAAATTTTAGCTTAAAAGCGGCGTTGCCGTTCCGTGCGGTACATTATTGCAATTCAATTTGATCTTAGCGCGCATAGTGTTAAAAGTCATTTTAATTTGTGTTCAAAATTCTTTTAGTTTTGTTTAGACTGAGAGCCCCTGAACCATATGGAACTAAGAATGCACCTGTAAAATTTGAAGGCAGATTCTTATGACCTTAAACAACGACGAAGGTTATTGGTTTTGGCGTGGCTTGTTCTCTGTAATTTGGCTAACAAAAAACGACTGAGAGCCGCTGAACTATATGAAACTAGGTATGTATGTTATTTAAAAGATAGATTCTTATGAACTTAGAAGACGAGATAACTAGACTAGGAGCTCCCTGGTCTTCTGATTCTTCATGGAACAACTGAAATAACACTGAAGTAGTTATCGAATACAGATACTTACCTACTTACAGGCTATGGAAACTGACGTGGTTTTCACACATTATGATTTTATGTAACGGGAATCACTTACTTATGCGGTTGAAACAATAGTCGGAATACGAGTAATTCCCGTATCATAAAATCAAAGTACTTACAGACTATTAAAATACATTTTACTATCTCTTACCCACACATTAAACATTTATCTTCTTGATTGAATCAGGCGTTACTTTGCGGAAGTTCATCTTCAAACTTGTTAAACACCTACACTACTTACTTACACTAGATATTGTCCAAGTAACAAATTTATCTTTTTTACTATACAGTGGTTTGTCTTTCTTCTTTATTTTAATTTTTCAATTAGTAAATGTACTAGATGGCACGCGAAGGGTGTAGCGGGGTGGTGGGGCAAAAAAAACTGGTTCGCCATGCCACTGTCTACCTCGCGCCTGTGACGTCAAGCAGCCATTATCTGTCGCGCGACGTCTTTTGTTAGCCAAATTACAGAGAACAAGCCACGCCAAAACCAATAACCTTCGTCGTTGTTTAAGTTCATAAGAATCTGCCTTCAAATTTTACAGGTGCATTCTTAGTTCCATATGGTTCAGGGGCTCTCAGTCTAAACAAAACTAAAAGAATTTTGAACACAAGTTAAAATGACTTTTAACGCTATGCGCGCTAAGATCAAATTGAATTGCAATAATGTACCGCACGGAACGGCAACGCCGCTTTTAAACAAAAATTTGAATTTTTTGGCGCGAAAACTGTTTTTTGATTATTACGTGGAAACTACGAGGTCTAGGAATCTGAAAATTTTGCTGCCTATGGCAGCAATTATGCTTTAATTTTTGCCCTTTAAATGAAAACTCTACGTTTGATAGTTTCGTCGATTCAACATGTGTCAGCTGAAGTGACGCAACTTCAGCTTACACATAGGTATTAGCTTATAACTCGGAAAGTATATAACCCAGAGACTTGAAAATTTTGCTGCCAATGGCAGCAATTATGCTTTAAAATTTGAGCTAAAATGCATAGTCATACCTTCTTTCGTTTGGAAGATATGAGATGAGTAGCTGAAGTGACACAACACCAGCTTACACACAGTTTTTTGATCATAGCTTCTACATGTTTTGAGTAGCATCGTTCAGATTTTTCCTACCTTGTGCAGCTATTATGCTTTAATTTTCTAGCTATTGTCCAAAACCCTAACCTCACTGGTTTGCCTGTACTGGATGTGCGAGCTGAGGTTGTGTCACTCCAGCTGACACATAGTAAATGGCTCATATTAACGAAGTTCTTGTGGCAGCTAAACTAAGACTGGGATATTTGATTGCAGCTATTATGCTTTAAATATTGGCATAGGTAAAATTATTCTATCACCTATGAGGAAGCTGAAGTTACGGACACTTAATTGACCTATTGATCTAAAGATTGAATCAGTATGCAGCGTCTGTGAGTAATTAATTATGCTCGTTCATTCTCTAGATTAATTTGATATTTGCTTGTTGTAATCCAACGAGTTTAGCTGACGACTACCGCGAGGCACTACAACTAAACATAAGTAAACTAAAAACTGTTATTAAGGCAGAACTTCACTAAGATCATAAGATCACTAATTATGCATGTACGTCCACATGTATTGATTTTGAACCAGCGGGGCCGCCCGCGCCGGTCCCGTTGTCTGGCTCGTCCTCATTTTCCCATCTGTCAAAAGCGCATATCCGACCAGATAGTCCGTTACTACAATAAAGAGGTAATTAACTTTTAAAGCGTAATGCTAAGTTATGTCATACGACAACAAATCTAGACGGTGATTCGTTGGTTAGTCCAATCTTTAGTAAGCTGTAAACTGAAAACTTTAAAAAAAGGTTAAGTAATATATCAATTCAATTATTAAGATCAATTAATATTTTACTGATGCGAAGGATCCACATAAGAGTTGTGAGAAAAACTAATTGGCACATTGCAATGAACTTAATAGAAACAATCGGTAGAGTCATATTATAAATTAAGGATGTCTATCTATCTTTACAAATAAATGTCATAGAACGTCTAAATGGATACAGTTAGGCGTAAAGAGTTCTATGGCAAAATAAATCAGTTGGAATTCGTTTTAGAAATTGGCAATTAGTAAAGTCAATTAAGTAATCACGGTGCAGGTATCGAGTGCCATTGACCTCGCTTGGGCTTATTCGTGGCAGTTAATATTTTATTGATGGATTAATGTCCTGGCGGCGGCGGACGACGTCTCTCCGCGGCCGGACTCGCCGACGCTTGCACACGCGCAGACACTTGCAGAGCCTCGATTTAAACGATTTTATTACTTACTCGCAGAGAACTTACTGCGGTTCATAAATATGAAGCCGCGTGCGGTACCAGAACATACTTCTCGATAGTAGTAGTAGTAGTATTAGTAGTACTAGTAGTAGTAGTTCACTGTAGTTTTGGAACGAGTTTGGACGTTTTGAGGTGATACTTATGAACCTTTGGAGAAAAATCTGACGCCCGTTTCGGTTTCTTATAAAAGATATAAATACAGTTTTAATTGCTTTATATCTATTTTCTTTTTATGATATAGGTATAAAACATTAAAGGAGCTTTGCTTCGATACATTTCAACAGAAATTATTTTTTAAAGATACTGCTTGATATTTTGAAATTATTAGTGATTTTTTTTTAAAAGTTTTACAAACAATGCGAAAAAGATAAGTGTATCTGGAAGAGGCATTAACAGTATTAAATGTAGAACTGAAAAAGTAATGGTAAAATCTATTCTTACAAGGACTATGTTACATTAAAAGTATCTTTGTATTTTAACCGTACTGTCGGGTTGGAGCGGGCAACGAGTGCGGTACTCGACGCGAACGGTATTTCAAACAAGTCGCGACATCATAGGATGGTCGCGTGCGTGGCCTGCTGCCGGCCAACAGCGACAGAAAGCAGGGAACCACTCGAATCACAGATTTCTCCTCTAGGTTAGCGTTGCGTTGAGCGACTCGATACGAAACGCTTCTCCTTATACTGCTCTCATACAGTGGCGTGTTTGATTTGCCCGCGCGACGAGACATCGCACGCGCCGCGCTATACGCCCCGTGCATAGTTGAACGAGGCCTTAAGCCCTGCGCCATCTGCGCTTGCTCAGCGTACGCTGTAGCCAGAGGCCTAAGTGGCCAACAGCATTAAACAAAATCGTCAAAATCAAATCAAAATCTTCAAGTATCGTTATCCTTATAGTTATCATATGATCATTCCGGAAATAAACCACCTGACTAATACTTAGTTTTTTCTTTTGTTTATCGACCGAGCAAGCGTCAGCGAGCGAAGCGTGGATGCTAACCAACTACTAGACATTATTGTATCGTTGAAGTTAACTCACCACTTAGTTTTCAAATAGTTCATACTTAACTTCTACAATGGCAGATAAATTAATATACAATTTCACTTAGGTGCATTATTCACGTAGGTACTATTCAGAGTAATTTCATACAGTAGATAGGCACCTGCGGAATGACAAATGACCGACTCCTCAGAAGCTATGGAGTGAAGTCCTAGCCTATTGCGGTAGATATAATAAAAATCTGTACATAAATATAGTAGCTAGTCTATTGACCGAGATTTAAATGTCTAATTAGGATCAATTTAAATTCAAGGTCCCTGTTTTCTACTGTCACCCATAGAGTTTTTTTTTAATCATTTTCCAATATAATTTTTGAGGTATGCTATTATAATTATCTAACACTGATGATGGCTGTCCAATAACATTTGCGGTTATGTGCGATAAACGCTCTTTATTATGACACTCGTGATCTGCCCAAACAATAGGCAGTAACCGTTGCCTCTTTTGAATAGACCTTTGCAAAGTTTCACAGTGTCTTCGAGTCAAGGTTGGTCTGCTATCATAACTCACATACATATTTGTATTGTTTAATGCAATTGTGTTTGTTTAGTGGCACAGAGCTACTGTTTCACGCGCATTTTGCTTTTCTGTCCAACGTTTGGTTGGCTCTTGCAATAAGCGGCCGAGAGGTCATGTGCATGCATTGTTTATTGAAATAGTTACATCAACTGTCGTGCTTGGACACATTGGTTTGAAGACAGGTTCGGACACATTGAGAGAATGGGTGAAAGCAGATTGACGAAACAGATTTACGACGCGAGTGTGAACGGTCAAGTCGGTAATGTTCGACCTAGGCGAACGTACGTCGACCACATCGAAGACGTTTTAAAGATAGGTCAAGATAGATCAAGGATAGGAAAGATAGATCAAGAAACCCGTAACCAACAGGCCTGTATGAAAATACTCATGGAAGTAGAAGAAGCGATAGATGTTTGCCAGGATCGTAGCAAGTGGAGTCTGTGCCTACCCCTATGAGAAAGAGGCGTGGGTATATGTAGGGAACTGTCAATCGGAAAATCGTCGAAAAAGCTTTCCTGAAGTGCGAGGAGCCGGAAAGTCAGCGTGGAGCGCAAATTTTATAAAATGGCTCAGGTTCAGACGTTTCAAAGCAATTCTGCTTTGAAATTGTCGTTATATTGCTCTACTATAGTAAAAAGATACGACAACCGTCTTTTACTCTACTACATTTTTAATTTAATGATTTCTTGTCTGTTTTTTTAATTTGACAATTGTTAAGGTCGTCCCGAAAACAATTAAAGTAAAATTCTAGAATAATCAATAGTACAAAAACCAATACACGTCATCGCTTACATTAACAGCGCATTCGAATTGGAATTTAGCATGTCTTCCTGCACTCTGTTCGACTAAGATCGATTCGATCCGAATCGATTTTTAATTACTACTCGTGTCATGATAAAGCAGTTAAACACTTAACTGTTAAGATAGGTAAAATACAAATGTACGTTATATCTTTGAAAATCGTGTGCTACATACAATATAAATAAAGTTTATTATAGCAAGTATAGTTTGTCATAATTTGTGGAATTTTTTTTATGATTTTTTTATTATTTATTTTGATTTCCTATAACTTATTAAGTCGATAATTTCCCTAAAACCGAATATAAAAATCAACATTAAATTAACAATACCCTAATAAGCAGTAGTAATACATAAATATGTCCATATTCATGTACGTTAGTTGCCCATTGTTAATGACGAAAACAAAAACAAAAATCAAATCACGAAAATCATTCAAAAATCACGACTATTTCGGAAAAAAATTACATTTACTTATCACAAAAAAAGGTTTTTCAAAGCAGTTAGATCATGTCACCTTTCGAATGAAATTAAATTAAAATCGGTTCGTCCGCGTACTACGGTCTACGTCAATTTGAATTGGAAGCCATGATCCCACAGACAGATGTACACACAATACTTGTAACACCCCTATGTGGCGTCGCTTCGGGGGTTAAAACCATTTTTCCAGGTCAGGTCTCAAACGTACCTATGATAAAATCTGACAACACCATTTACGTAACATTACAGTTTATCTAATAAAGAAAGTGTTGAGACGACATATTTGTTCATGTTCTCGATAATGGTTGTGTTTGTTATTTATATCACCAGCTTGTAGGCAAACGACAACTGAAAACGAAGACATATAATGTTACGTAAGAGTTTCACGCGCTGTTCAAAGTGTATTTTATTTCAGATTCAGCCTTTGGCACTCGTATTGCAAGGTGTTTGGCTTGCATCGCCTGGATTGCGTCTGCTCTTACAAGCTTTTATTTGTTTACTTGCAACGTTGGAACTTCGTATGTATGTAAATTATGTTGTCCGTTTCAAAATTTGAAAACCATTTTTCAACCACTTGTTGGTATCCGATCGAACTGTTTGGCATCCTTAAGTAAGTTTGCTGACGATGAAATATTAAGGTTCCACCGAGGTGGTTTTGTGGCGACGAGATTGTAATAACATACTTAATTAATTTGCTTGTTTTAAATTTCTTTTTAAATTAAAACTTATTTTTTTGTGAAATAGAATTCATATCCGTATTACCATTTTGTGTGGAAATGTTTAATTGATCTCTGTTTTCTTGTTTTCCCTCTTTTGAACACAAGCAACATAGTTCCGATTTTATTCCAGTTTACCAAATCAATATTGAGCGCAAATACATATGTTAACAAACGTGAAAGTAAATAAATAAATGACCACTCACGCAAACACTCCAGAAAGGCTAATCGAATCTTGATAAATTTGGCACATGAATAGGTTTTCAAAAAAAAATCAAAACTCAATTTTAAAAAAAATCTGTCTCAACAAAAAAACTGTATAATTATCGAATCTCCTTACAAAATTTCACGAGAATCGGTTGAGGAAAGTGACCCGTAGACGAAGACAGACGTCTACAGCTCACAGAACCACTATATAGTTTTATAAATGCGCAAGTAAGCTTTTAAGCCTTAACAGCTCGATCGATCATCGTGACATTTTGCATATGCATTGTCAGGTGTACAAAAAAGGACATAGAGTACCTTTCCTCCCGAAAAAATAGACGGTTCCTGTGGGACCGCGGGTGGAACTGCGAGCGCACATTATTACTTGTAATGTTTTTTACTTCGGCGCTCTGACTCCAAGATTCACGACGCTGAAAAAGATACCTACTTGGCAAATAAAATGTTATAGATGATTCATATACTTACGTACTATAATTACCTATGCGGGTAATGACATGGAAAAACATGTTCCATTCAAATTTATGAATGTTAATTGTAAAATACAATCCAAGTGAGTCACATGAGATTATTTTTGTAATTATTACGAGTACGAATTCTTATGGCAAAGAAAATGATTAAATATGTTGTGATGACTCCTTAATTACAAACGAAATAAGATAATATCATCCTTTCTTTATTATCATCATCATTGTAATCAACTATTTTCAAGTCACTGGCGAATATTAACTTCTCTGTAGTGTCATCGTTTAAGGTCCCATGCCAGTAATTATAATTCTCGAGTGAAAGTTATTTCAAATTTCATATTAGAGAATACAGTTTGCAATATAGAAAATGATTTAATATTCATATTCGTGCTATCAGTCGGTCATTTTAGTGAGCTATAAACAGGTATATGTGTGCGCACGCGCACTGCTCGTTAACAGCCTACGGCGATAACGGGAAAATTCTATGCGAAAAAACCTTTATTTTTATGTTCTCTTGCAACTAACGGCATAGCTGTTTTCTGCAGTTATCGATCGTATTTACACGCTAAACCAATGAGGGTGTCTATTTTTAGAAATCGGTTCAAATTACTTTCTGAAAACTACAACATTCTAAGCTGCGCTTACATTAAATAACCCGATTATTTTCAGAGTTACTAAGCTGAAAATATTCGCTACATCTGAATTTAACTCCAATTCGTAAGCGGATACATCCGCTGAAATCTTAGCCATAAAAAAAGATATATGATAGATGGTGAGACCGTGACTTCCCTTGACCGTGACTTATGGCACAACCAGTAGTGTCTACTGGTAGGCTAAATATTTACCCCCTTACATCCTACTAATATTATAAACGCGAAAGTTTGTAAGAATGAATGGATGGATGGATGGATGGATGGATGGATGGATGGATGGATGGATGGATGTTTTTTTACTCTTTCAGAATAGATCATAGATCAGATTCTGAATAGATCTGGATGAAATTTGGCACATAGATAGATTAGAGTCTAGAATTGCACATAGAATACTTTTTAAGCGCGGGTGAAACCGCGGGGCGCAGCTAGTTGTTCATAAAATAGTTTACTTAAACAACTCCAACTTTTGTATTTTATGATCGAGTTGAAAATTAAAAGAAGAAAAAGATAGAAAAAGATAAAAAAAAAATATTCCGAAGTTACTCCACTTTTATAAATATAGGTGTTAAAAATTCTGAACCATTATGATATTTTGTAAAACAGATATGTGATTTTATCTAAATTGTGTAATCAAATTGTTTTGAGTATTAATATAATGGTGTAGTTTTTGAGCTGCTATTAAGTAGGTATACAGGACCGTTACCGTGACTTTTGATGGTTACAAAAACTTTTTTCGTTTTTTTTTGGCTTCATACATTTCAATAAAGCGCACCTGGTGGAAACGTTAAGAAACTAGGTTAAATATATGAGCCAAACAAAAACAGAAAAAGTTTTCGTTGACTATTAAAACTCTTGTTTAAAACTCGTGGTGAGCTCCCAGAGCTAAATACTCGATATGTATCGCAACTAAAGTTACAGAATACACACAGTACAAGCAAGTACTATAGTGAAGAGGGACGTCAGACCCGTCAGAAGAAGACGCGGCGAGTTTAAATTTTAGGTAAAGTACTCTGCTGAGGGACAAACAATCAATTTCCTCGAGCTTCTAATACTATTACACCCCTGCATAGGACATAATTACCTGTCTATATTTAATTTAATGCCCTTAAGAGCTTTTAGAGTGGCCAGCCGATATTACACCCTATTTTAAAACAAAGCAAGTTCTTAGTCTTCTAATATCTTATTTTGATGTTTAATTTATAGGGTTGTTTAAGTTAAATTAAACCCTTACAACCTTTACGAACTAAATAACTATTGCACTGATGAAGCAACTGAAAATTGTGTTAAGAAATATTCCGTCATATTTAAGAACGCATGTATGAAAGCAAGGACCATTTCTGAGGAGATCAAATAAAATAAAATTAATAATATTTATAAATTAATAATTTTTTTGATAATATTATAAAAAACTGCATGGAAAGTGATCAACAAGGAAATTGGAAAGTCTCGAATACACGGAAAATTTAGTAATATGAGAATTAACATAAAACAGTAACAAATTAGGTTGATACAGCCGTTGCTTTTAAATTTTCTTTGATAATATACCGTTAGAGACCACCAAATACTTGACATCGTCGCCATCTCTAGCAGAAGCGATGTTAAAATCAAATGTTAATGTTCCTTCCTCTAAATTCATTTTTCGCCATGTCACTGCAATCACAATTTTAAAAACACTTAAACAAATAAATGTTAAAAAATATTGAGAATTTGTGGGGATGCTCAGTTAAAGTTATAGAAGGGATATTAGTACATATTGCCCCTTACCTAGCCACTTTATTTAGTTCTAGCGTCAGAAATGGTATTTTCCAGAATTCAATGAAACACAGTAAAGTTATACCGATGTGGGGTTGAGATTTATTAGATACATTTTTGATGCGTGGGAAGACTATCATGTCGTAATAGGTGTATTTTGCGACCTAACAAAAGCATTTGATTGTGTGCATCACCAAATACTATTGAACAAATTAGAAATTTATGGAGTATCGGAAGTATTCTGAAGCTCATTTCCTCATACTTTAGGGATCGTATTCAAGTGGTCGAGGTTGATGGAACCAAATCTCAAGGGTCTCCTATTCTGATGGAGGTATCCCAAGGATCGATTTTTGGACCATTTTTGTTTATTGTTTATGCAAAAGACCTCATATTTATGATGCAAAAAACAAATTAACACGGAAACGGTTATGTTTGCTGATATACATCACTATTATTTAGGAAGAGGAAGAGGTGTCACAATTTTTTGCAATAAATGGCAATTTAAGCCTTCTAAGTCAATGGTTTGATGCAAATAATTTAGTTTAAAATCCAGAAAAACCTAAACGCATTAGATTTTCCCTCCCGAACGTATGAAATTCTTCACCAAAAAGTATTATCAAAGATAAAATTATTGAGCCAATAGAATCCACAGTTTCTTGGGCTTTACTGTACATCAGACTATCTATCAATGCTCTTTCTGACAGACTCAGCTCGGCTGCTCATGCGGTCGTCAGATTAGGAAGATATTGGACGTGGCAACTGCCAGGATGGTATATTACAGATACTTTCACAGTGTAATGTCCTACGGTATATTGTTATGGGGATCCGCCGCAGATGTTGAATGTATTTTCATCGTGCAAAAGAGAGCAATCCGTGCTTTATATAAGTTACCAGCTAGATAACCGTTAAAAGATATATTTAAACTATACGAGTAAGCATCCTTACGGTACCATCCCTATACATTTATGAGTGCATCATGTATGACAAGGCCTGTTTACAGTTTCTTAGAATTGACAAGGCATTATAGCCGCTATGAATTCAAATTGTACTTGTATTAACCATTCTAAAACGTGACGTTACGGAGTGTTTAAAATATCCTATAATACGAATAAAAAAAACGAATTGAATTGGGTTCATACTAAACTAAGGAACTTTTTCAGTTATACCATGCCTGTCTGCTCGTCTATACGAAAAACACTAATGATACTAACGTTAATAAGGAATCAGACATTTTTTTTCAGATACGCAGCTTGCAGACTTTCTATCAGCTGATAGTTTGGTCGGCTTTTTAATCAATGTGAAGAAGTACGCAAATGCGCGACTGGTATAAAAAAATGGGCTTAATGCCCTCAAACCTAGCACTAGTAGCCCAACCCAACCAAACTATCGGCCAAAAGAAAGTCTGCAGAGACCGTTGATCTGCGCTACACTATTTTGTTTTCCAATTAAGCATGTTATAGTGCAGTCTCGTCTGAAACCCTTAGCCTCGACGCAGCTAGACACAGATATGACTGTTCTTACACGGGTATGGACAGATATTTTGTTACTCTTGTTCATAGCAATGTTTATGATTTTGTGCATTATGACAGAAGGGAAAAATTCGGCTGCTATGTATTTATACAATAAAATTGTTTAAATAACTTCTTGATAAAACTTATTGGTTTAAATATATAATTCAGTACCAACATCAATGAAGATAAAAATACTGTTTCCAAATTACAGACTATCATTGTGAACATACCTACGAGTAAAATTTCACATTTACTTTCTCCAATCGTTTTATTTGCAAGTCGCGATGTCGTCGACTTCTTTGGCAATATCTCAGCGCTGGTACCGGTACTTGCGAGGCCAGAACATAACATAACTTATTGTAGAAATCTAACGAAGGCAGCATCCTCCGGCTTGACCTTGCGTCCGGGCCGTGTCGGCCGCTCGAACAATTTTAACTATTTGTTTGACTCGCAAAAAATATTTGACAATTAAGCTTCTCAGAGGAAACGGAGCTACTGCCTCTCGTTACGAGCAGATTCCGATCTGCCGGCTAGATATGATAATTATCTTTTAAGGTACCTACATTAATTTTGATACCAACAGAAGCTTGTTTTGGCAGTCATGCATAGAATTTATTTTCAATGATATCTCAAGTTCTCAACAATCAGTCTTATAAAAACATTCAAGTATAGACATACCTAGATCTGAAATCTAAATACAATGCTTAATAATAGATGTGTGAGACTGTGTTCATGGCAACAGATAAATAGGATTACAAAAATTTATACCTGCCTGCCTGCCTTTAAATTTATAGGATTACCTGCCTAGCGGAAAGTCTGCTAGGTAGGCATCCACACTGAGTTCTTGCCCGAATCCCGTGTCTATTGCATCAGTACTAATACCTCAATGAATTCATCTGTGTAATTGCACAAGTAACATTGACATATATAATATGACCGTTTTTCTCTTCTCGTACTCTTTTTTCTCTTCTACTTGTTCCTAAAACTTTATAACTATATTTGTTTACCAATATGTGTAAGTACTTATATGTTAAAAAATACCTAGTATTAAGTAGGATACAGTAAATTAAATAAGACAATACAAGTACATAAATGGTATGAACTAGCCAATTATAATACAATATACGAGAAACTATTTATAAGAAAATGTCACTAAGATTTGCTAGTAAATAGATACACGATTACCTTCATCGATGATTATTTATGGCATGTACTTAGTTGACACAAACTGAGTTTATTTACCTATTCAGTAATTAGGATGACTAAAATAATATGTAGAGGAAACCTCGTGGTTATAAATAATTAATGTTTACTTATGTGTACATTACGCGGTAGTAAATTTTTCCATTAATGAATATGAACAATCAAATAGTCTAAATTTGTGTATGGATGTGTACAAGGCATCCCCATGAATCATCGAGAAAATATCATCATTACCTACCTACTACAAAAGTACCCCCCTAGTAACTGACCCCTACTGTTTACCAAATAATACAGGAACTGCTAGTTTTTCCAGGATCAAAAGTAGCCTATGTTTTAATTTTATGTTTAATGTTTTCACTTAAATTTTGCTCAAACACAGACAAATACACTTACTCACTCAATCATAAGTACAACCAATTTTTTGGTTCATGTTTGCGGATTTGCCAGCTAATAATCAATCTGCCATCTGATCATTATTTTAATATTTAATTAAACATTGTCTCACTCTTATAACTAATGACAGAATGAGATGTATGAATAAAACAATGAAAGCAGTTTCCCTAACAGGAAAAACTTAGCCTTTTTAATAAACTTGAAATAGTCAGTGAGATCAGAATTGTATGCCTAGAACAATTAAAGTCTCATTTAGATTTATCTCCATTTGTATCCTTTGTCATACTTAATACAATATTATTTAGATTCCACCATATACTATTGTGTTAAATACTTAATAGCAGACGAGAATTATAAATATGTGAAGTAATGTGAACATATTGGTTCACAGGCAAATATAGTTGATGAATTTGAATTAGGACAAAAAACAATTAAATTTAAAGAAAACTATTGAAAAGACCAGTAACGCAATTTTAGTTGTGGTAATAAAAAAATTCATAACCTACAAAGACATTTGAACAAATCTTAGAGGTCGACATGTTCTTCAGTTCACAATCACTTCACTGAAGAGATTCTGAAAATGTACGATACATTTGAAAACAGAAATTAATTTGCTGATATAGTAAAATGTAAATACGTTAATCTTTCTTTCATTAGCTCGTTGCTCTTGACGTCAAGTTACGCCCAGACTTGGTGGTATTCTGCCAGTGTTTCATCTCCTTGTATGACATGCATGACAGACTAATGAAGACCAACACAGACAAATGCCTCAAATTCAATAATATCTATCATATTAACTCATATTCACATGCTTCATATTCAATATTTAATCCATGTGTAAGTATTATTGTATCGACTGTATTGTATTGATTGATTGCTTGAATTGTACATTGTAATTGACCATTTGATCAAAAAATCTAAATAAGTACCGTTTTTAGTGGACATCCATTTTAATGTACCTACTACCTATTCCATCAAGCGGAAGGTAACTAAAGTTCATCTTGATAGTTAAATGATATTTGAATCTGTAGTCCAGTTACCCGAAGCCTTTGTCAGTTTTTGCGCAGTCGCACCCAACGCAAAAGTAATCACGCACTCGCACGGTTTGTCATGATTGAAATGCTGTCGTTTTCTTTGTATAGTGTACCGAAATTGAGCTCAGTCTACCAACAACGGTCCTTTAGATATTCTCAACTAGTATTGGAATAGGAGTAATTAACCGTCAACGTAAATAAATATTTAACTGAAATGCGATTAATATCGACACATCCCTTTTGTTCGAGAACGCTGAAAGACTTGAATAATTTGTCTTCATAATTACTACCTGAGCCCAACGACGTTTTCTGCTGGACAAAGCCGATATTACGCTGTCGGCTTCTTGTTACCCGTAGTTTGTCTTCGATTCGAAAACAGAAATCATTATTTTCATTTCCCAGTATCGGTTTAATGCCAATTGTTACCTGGTAGCAGAAGAACCTAATTAAGATCTATTTAAAACTTATGGAAATCCTTTATGCATATCACCATCGGCTCCAGCGGCAGACATGTAGGAATGTGGGAGTGTATTATCTTCCTAACAAATTAACGACTTTGTAGTCGTTATTACAAGTAGTAGTGTCCATGATGTTAGGACAAAAGAAAAGTCTTTAGGTCAAGGAGTTCCCCTTAGGAGAGGCACCGCTCCAATGTCAGGGCTGGCGACATGTTTAAACAACAATCAGAGCCACGAGTTGGCATTCACGCGAACATCTTCAAACCACGGATCGAAGAACTAATAGTGTCGAGGTAAATTACTATTTAAACACTTAATAATATCCTCTGCTTTATCGGCAGTCATCGTTATTATTTTCTTGATGTTACCACAGTACCGATAGAGAAACTGGTTTTTGTATAAAACAACGTTGTGGTTTTTTGACTTCGTAAATGGCATACCTTCTAATGTATATTCATTATTCAAGCTACCTAAATTGTAATTTTTAAATTAGACTACAGCTGATATTGATTTGAAATAAATAGTGATAACAAGTATTCCACATTTCAGCACATGTCGTTGCACGTATGGTGTATGTCCAATTGCTAAGTTAAGTGTGCTATATTTAACTAAATTACACAGATACTTGTTGTTAATTAGAGTTGGCCTAAGAAGCAATTTTACCTCACGTGTTGAGCGTAAATCGGCGCAGTATACCTACAATAATAGCGAGTACACAGATGGTTTGGAGCAAAGCGGTGGATGTTTGAGTAAATACGAAGACCTCTTGTTTAACACGAGAATAATAATAAATGTGTTATTACAAATTGCTATGAATGACAATATTTTAAGCAAGCCTTTCACTTTGTGTCTGTTGGAGATGTATCACTTGCAATCAAGTTATTATTGTACACAGATATAAGATAATAAAATATAATTTTTCCTTAGCCAATTTCCCTAATTTAAATGTCATATATTCGAAACAGGTAAAAGTGCTCATGCGTTGAATTTTTGTTGACGACATAATATTACTAAATTCAACAAAATAATAGTTTACCCAAGTAACGTTCTGACGTCAATCGTGGCGATCCCTCTTTTTGCACAAATGACTCATCAATTTAGATATATGGCACAAATTCATTGTTTTTTCTTTTTGCACGAGAACGATTCTTACAGTTTTAATTTAATTCTTTAGGTAGAGCGCCGTGTAAGCTGAACAAACAAACCTATGACACGGATGAGAAATACATTGGATTCGCACACCATATCGTATAATTATGTCTCTTTCATGCAAGAACGACTTCTTCAGCCGAGTAAATAATAAGTAAATTACTTGAAGCATCCAGCGTTAACTAGCCTAACACTAACTAGTATCATCATAATTATTTTAATATCATCTGCTATATAACTGGAATCTGATGTATATATGGCGACAGCTTCGCCTCCTGTCAAATGTGGGACTTAATATCGTCTGGCGAACTGTAGGTGTAGTAATTCACCTCAGCCAGGGGAAAGGCGTAACGATATCACTAATCATTATAACTAAAGAGAAAAAGGATGTCCTTATTCCTAAGTATAGATTAATGTTTAGATTTAATTTGTATCACTTAATTGCTATCCGCCCAGGCATCGTACGGTACCTTTAAACCTTCCGTGAAAAATTACCTAATGTGATGATGGTGAAAACCACATCAAAATCAGGTGCGTGGCTTAGGAGGAATTATCGGATATTTGTATGTATGTATGTACAGGAAGACGCGGAAACTGACTTTGTTTTGACGACTGCCTCGGTGGCTCAGTTGGTAGTGAACCTGCCTTCTGAGCTTTGGGACGTGGGTTCAATTCCCACCTAAGACAAACATTTATGTGATGAACATTTGTGTTTGTTCTATGTCTGGGTGTTCATATCTATTTAAGTATGTATTTAAAAATATCTAAGTATGTATATCAGTCTCTGGCAGCCATAGTACGAGATTTGCTTAGTTTGGGGTCAGGCGACAGTATGTGCAAGTGTCCCGAATTTATTTATATACTATTTACAGATTAGAGAAGAAGATTAAAGATTACACAGATTGAAATGTAAGCTTTACGGACCTACTTACGTAGTTGGGTATACAGACAGATGTATTTATTGGATACTTTATGTGTAGAGCTTACAGGACCTGCATATGCCTTCGTTCATATCTTTGAAGGTACTATTTCCTCATGAATCACTCGATCTCTGAGGACATCTAAGTATACAAGTCCCTTATTAGGTAATCTTACGACTCACGTAAAAGCTATCTCTTCTGAAGATCTGAAGAAACCTTGCAGTTAGTAGGTTAGTACAATTTCTGAGCTTTTCTTCTTATTTTGATAGATAAGCTACGTGCTTCGTTGAAACGGCTGCAATGAGACGCGTGATTTAGGCATATTAATACATACGTCCCTGTCAAGTTGAAAGATTACTGTACCAGCACGTACCAGGGAATTTTATTGACATACATAAAATCTTACAAGAAACTACCAAATTATTTAAAACTAAGAATAAAAAAAGACTAGCACTTTATTTTATTTACCTAAGCCACAGTATAGCCCAAGCTCAATTAAGGAAAATAGTGGACAAAATACAGCCATAAGCCCTGTTTTATTTGTACGTACGATATTATCAACCAACGAAGCGTTGCTCACGATTTCAAATAAAATAGGAACTTTAAACACGTATCTGCGAGTGTATTTACCTACAGTACTCAGGTTCACTCCATGTACTAGAATATCTAGATTATAGAAACGTGATATGATTTTAGTATTCACTTGATATAAATGACAAGGAAAACGCCATTCCTGACGCGCATAGCAAAATGTTGTACCTAATAACATTGTGTTCACAAAGTAAACAGGAATTGGTCGCATAAAAAGTTGCGGTAGCTAGCTTTAGTTAATCACTCGTAAAATATGCCAATGACATGGTACTCATGATACGTGCTTTGACAAGGGTTCAACGCGAGCTCAAATATTTGAAGCAAAAAACGCATTAGCATAGGTACATATTAAGTCAACGAATTGGGCCGCCGCGCCCGTACATTGTGAGCTCCTGAATTACAATAGTACCTTTATCTGAGATTTGACGTTAAGTATTTTCTACTGGCTTCTGCACTATTCACTGATGAACTTCGTTGAGACAAATTAATAAGCCTGGCTTTAAGAAAACAAAAATCCTTTCTTAAAGAAAAGCCGTTCAGACGCAAGACAGGCTAGCAAGGAAACAAAGAAGGGATTACCCGACAATATCCAGCGTTCAGCTGTTGAACGAACTTGACTTTGTCTTAATTGCCTTATTATAACTTTGATGCTGATGGCAATATTTTTTTAGTAATACTCTTAGATACTATTATTGTTTTCTTGTTGACATAATTATTGTTGTAAAATTCAATTTATTTTGAGTTTGTGAAATACTTAGACAGAAGTTATTGCACATTTACCTATGGATCCGTTTCTGTATCATTAAACAATTTGAGTTGACTTCAACAGTTGAAACATCAACCGCGACTGTAGATAAAATGAATGAACTTAGCCGTGTCAGCTCCGGCTATTGTGTAAACACTTACCTGCGGCTATTATTAGTGCATTAATGCAGAAGCGGAACTGACTGCTGCAATGAATTGTCCTGATGCTATCGACGCCGACGGTACAATCAACGATGTACCAGCACACGGCCACGTTGTTTATGCCTCCTTGGTTTCCGCTGTCATCTCTACATTATATACCTACGTGGAAATCCCACGGACACGGATTTTTTTCTTAGTGTCACGTGTATTTTATTGAGCGATTTAAAGGTACCTCTATATAATATATACCTCTAAACAAAACAAAACTATTGATGGTATAGGTGTTTTTCAAATCCTATTGTGTTTTAAAATTGTCTATTCAAAGATACCACTCGATAAGGTAAGTAAAGATTTTTCTATCATCCCCGTATTTTCCCGTAAGGTACCCTTAAGAAATAATACGTGTTCCAAATTTTAACGATAAATAGCCACTGAATTAAGGGCCCGTAACATGTAGATAGTCAGATAGATCAGATGGGCATGCTAAAACTAAATTAAATAAAAAAAAACTCAAATAGCTTAATAATTTCTTCCTTAGATTAGCTTCAGAAATACCAAATTATAGTTTTGTCATTTGTCATTTTTTTTTCATTTTGTTATTTCATCATAGATCAAAGTTTCGTTTCAGTTGGACACTTAGGAAGTAAGTTAAAATTGACCTGCACGTGTAAAGTTAATAAAACCGTGTTAAAGAACATGCTAAGAAAAAAACACAGGACACCCGACACCCAAGATGATCAGGTGTCGTTGAAAAACTTCTCTATATTTCAAAACTCTGTCTGATTTTGCTTCGCTTGAGTGCTCGTCAATATTTGGACAGTTTTGAGTATTAAATAAGTAAAATTAATAAAGATTCCCCAAGCTAAAGCTAAGCTAAATTGATATATTGAGCACGTTTTGCAGCACGTTTTATCCAAGGTCTACAATGATGTAGCCACACTCACACTTCTATAATGATGAATACTTATATTTAACAGAAAGATCTGGTTAAGATTTGAATTAATTCTGCTTGCCTTAGCATAGGGGCAACTAATAAAATTAGGTATACGGGTATTCATAATGTATTTTTCATTCAGAAAATGTTGTGCTCAATACACTGATAAAATGCAACTTTAGTTTTTACCTCATCGCTAATTTGCTTCGTATAATGGACGCATGAGTAGTACCTACGTAGGTAGGTGATGAGGCTCGTCGTGTACAAACGGGTGTAAACGGGAGTTTGATTTTTATTTTTCTCTTGCTGTGGGTAGATTGTATCACCAATAAAAAACAGGTAGATATTTTGTACACAGCAAACAATAAAAATAATTGTTGAATCCAAGCGCTTCTACAGTTTATTTTTTGTTGCAAGAGGATCAATTAAAATGTTGTTCTGACAAATATTTATGTATTACGTATTTTTATACTTCACAAAAAACTCACAATAATAAATTTGCCAGCTAGCAGCTTCTACGTCCCAAGATATTTGTATCTTTAAAGCCAATAGGGCTCAATTTCTTACATCGTACTTTGTCTTAAATAACGATTTCAAACTCTATTACCAACTCAAGCATCAGCAGCTTGATGAACGCTTATTGCGTCTGCACTTAAATATTTCTTAGAACAGACAAGAGTTTAATTTACTTATCTTCGGTTAGCCTTGCTGATGCTGTCAAGGGTCGACTTAACCGCACAAGTCTTAAACAAATGAATCTTCATGGCTTGAATGTACAGTGTACACATAATAAGGTGGCTATCATTGTTTTTGCTGTGCGATAAAAAGGTTAGTGAGTAGTCGCTGGCGAGGGCTGGGCTGGCAGAGCGAACTGGTTTGGTGTAGTCCGCGCCGGTCTCACGCTATGGTCTGGTTGTAGCCGCCGCGACCCGGCACGGCGCCCGCCCGGACGTCCCCGCACGCGCCCGCGGGGCCTTCGCCACTGCCGTCGTCGCAAGGACAATCACGTAGTACGTATCCTGATTCCTGAATCTATATGACAAACTATACAGTTCGCGCTGTACTAGGACTTCACGACCTCTAGCTTAATAATCGCTTGACCGATTTACTCGTAGCTTGTTGAACTTTAGCACTTGAAACCTCTTCCTAAATTTGGCCGGCAGATGAAACCTGTTGAAGTCATTTGTTTTATTTTGAAGAGCTGTTTTTTATCCACTTTGTTTGTTTTTAGTGCTACACCAAAAAAGTTTACCAATTATCATTCAATTATAATCAAAATAGCCGGGTGTAAAATAATCTCTGGTAATCGATTCGTTCCACTCGAGTTCTACTTAAGGCCTTACTTTTCTACTTTTAGGAATTTCCATTTTTTTCCTTAAAAATATTATTATTGAGCCCAATATTATTATTTAAATTATGATTATCAAAATTTTAAAAATTAATAACATAACATATCATCACGCCTTTCCCCCGAGGGGGCTTACAAAGGTGTAATACAACACCCACATTTCGACGGACGATTTTCAGTCCCAAATGTGACAGGGGGTGAGCCTGTCGCTGTATACCGGGCTCCAGTCATGTAGCAGATGACATACAATTCGCACATATGATCACACAATGAACAAATTGGTTCGTGCCGTCGGCTGGGTTCGAACCCGCTCCCTCTGGCTTGAGAGGCGGACCTTCTCCCAACTAGCCTGCATTTGCTTTAATCAATTATATCGCAAAATTAATAACATGTCGTTCATTCTATCACGTGAGTGTAGCCGTGGTTTAAAGGGGACAGTAGGTATAAGCCAATGATCGATTGAGGTATTTAGGGCATATTAACATATAAGATAAGTAAATTAGTAAAAATCTTTCCTAATACTAGGTAAATACTCGTATTGCCTTAAACAAAAACTCAGTTTAGGTGATTCGTCTCGCTTATTGAGCAAAATTCAAATTTCAAGCAGCTATTTTCATTCTGGCGCTAGATCAGGTGCCGTTGATCATTCGTTACAATATTCTGTAGAGATATTGAACTAATATATTTTGCTTATTATAGCAGATTGCTCCAATAAGCAAATTATCGGATAAATTGACGATTGAAGATTTTGTTGTGCTATTTGGGTTATCAGATGCATACCTACTTGCTACATTTATCTAAAAAATAACGAGGAAAATGTTCTAAGATCATCGTAAATCCCATTGTCATCCACATAGACACCCGGTCTAGCCCCAAAAACAAAAAAAAATAATAAGTGAAATTTAAATTTCGCGCAATAAACGAAACAAACCACCTTGAAGTGTTCTTGTTATTCTTCTTGTTGATCTTGTTTTCGATTTGCAAAGCGAGCTCCATTAGTTTCAATCTGGGAAGGGTCTTGCCGCTGTCTGATGACTTCACTCGGCCGAGGGTCGCGTGTCAAATTTAGTTATCTGTTAATCGAGCTGTTTACTTCTATACACTGTAATTATACCTATCGAGTGTGTTTAGCGTCCGCACCGACGATCGTAGTGAGCTGTCAAGTCAACATTGATTGTTCGCCTGGTTGTTGACATGCGTCTACATTATGAGCAGCGCGAGCCTTCCTTCCGGCTAATTGCTGCTTATGCCTATTAACTTTTACTAACGATGCTTCATTTTGTACTAGCTGTTCTGTTACCAGCATATCATCGTAGCGGATTTACATATACCTAATAAATTCGCAGTGTCTAGCACCCCCCCCCCCTCCTCTTCTTCCCATTTCATCAAGATTCATTGAGCAGCAGTTTCGCAAATATCGCACCGGCCGCCGCCGCAGCTCGTATTCACGCGCTGCGATGACGTATTCGGTGCAACAATTGTCGAACGCAGCATTTGCTCGCAATGTCGCCAGCTCCTTATGTAGGTCGGCAACATTCCGTTCGGATTCTTCCAGCTTTGTCCGGATACCTGTAACCTCCTATCTCAGCTGCAGGATGTCCTTCATAAACCGGGTGACGTCGACGTGGTCCCACGTGACAGGCAGCAGTTGACTCAGGTCGCGAGCCACGTACGTAGGCACGTCGTCAGGATCGGTCTCCTTCAGGACACGAAAAATGCCCTGTAGGTCTTTTTTTCCCGCCATCCCATCTCGGCGCTTTGTGATAATTAAGGCGCGAGGTAATGATAGCGATCTCGGCAAGCATTTTCTTCGCCTCCAGGATGAAAGCCTCGGTGAAGCTGGACTTACAGATTTGCTCAAGACTGAGCTCATCCATGACGTCCAACTTGTTTTGCACGAAAGCCAGGAGCTCCTGGACAATCGTCGTGATGGAACGCGTAGGTTGCGCCATTGTTTCACGCGTTTAGCTGACGTGGTGAAAAAATGTCGGTCAGCATTGGAATAGCCGTGAACGAAGCGACTACTCTTGCTGACAGCCGAAAATAATGACGATACAAAAGAATGGAACACATTGGATACGTTCTGCGTCATGTGGGCTGGTCAAAGCAAACGCAGCCTACATCATGTGTGAACATTGTCTCTCCCGGAGGCTTGCGGCCGCCTGAAAAGGCTGCTAACCTTCTGGGAGCACCTGGGCTGGTTGGAGTCAGGGGAAGGAAAGAGAAGTAGAGCTCACGCACATTGGCCCAATCAAGTGGCTAAGTACGGAAAATGCTCCACTAAACAAATCCTTTTCCTTTACCGTACAAAACCAACAAGCCCCGGCACCGTATACTCTGCACAAGTGCACTACTATAGAAGACCAATATACCATATTTTTTTCTGAGTTGCTTACAACTGTGTTTCAGATATTTTTCTATAAGGAATATTTTTATTAATCTATTTATGATATGAGTTCGCGAGTGTTCTGGAAATAACCGATTTTGATCTTCATCATCCATCGTAAAAAACCTTGCACGAGTTATTTTACAATTGTAGACACTTATAGGTATAATACGTAAAGAAAATAAGATTACTTACATTAAGTCATAAAACGCAAGCCACACAATTGCTTACTTAGCTAGCAAACTTAGTAGCAATTTACCTATTACCCACTTACTAAATGAGCCTGGAGACGCTGCGTGCATGTTTCCTGCATGCATGCAACGTCTTTACGTCATTTTCCTTAAAATTGCTTTTGATTCATTAAAGAATATCATAAACTCAATTGAAATGGTCTCTGTCTGTTTTCCTTACGTTTCTTTGTTTAGATTTAATTTAATTTTAGTGACGCATATAAAAACGCTGACAGAGTCAAGTAAGGTTCTAGGATACTAGTTTATACTCTATATTCGCTATAGTACTATGTTCGCTTGTTAGTCTCCACAAAATGTTATCAAAACTTGGACGCAGCAAGTCTATTCACCAAACTCGACGAAAGCCCCCGATATTTTGTTATTTGCATGCCAGTCGGCGCTGTCGGCAACTTTGGCTTGTATACTCCCTAAAAACTTGTAAAGTAGATTATTTCAATGCAGTCAAATAATTGTAATGGTATTAAGTTCTGTAGTTCGACGGCAGATAGAAAACTCCATTTTATAAATTACGGCCGTATTTATATTCGTGAATTTGTCTCAAAATGTGTGAAAAAGTCAGGACTACGCTTGTTAAAAGTTTCGCTAAGGTGGAATAAAATTCTAAATATTTCACTGATGGTGGAATATTTATCACTACACCATGCTGGTAGGTACTATTCTACTATCTCGCACATTTCGGTTTAAACAGAATATCGAAATGCAACACAGAATTCAATAACAGAAAAGGAAAAAGATGAATCTATGCCTGGTATTTGCAGAATTATTTCGGGGCCTATTCTACTGGTAAAAATATCCATATCGAAAAAAAGCGATAAAATCTAAATATGAACGCACTGGAAAAACTGGCTCTCGATTCTACTAAGCCCTGTAAAACGACGCCCTGATGATTTTTAAATGCTTTTGTTATTTGATTGTCGTTAGCATAAATCGTGACGAAATAATGTGAATAAATAAATGCTCTTCTTCGTATTTTCTATGTGTAGTATTACCTTTTTAACGTTACTGATCCATACGAATGTTCAGTTATAGGCTTAAGAACTTAATATTCATTAGATAGCAAGTAAAGGAAAAAAAATGACATGACAATTACGCCGATATTGGATCAATTTAATATGATACATTCCGAGGCGTATATTGTACGGGAAAATAGGGCAAAGAGGAGCACGGGATTTGTCAATAAAATCTAATTTAGTACAAGTTAGTTTCGTTTTCTGTTATTTATAATTTAAAATAAAAAAAAGACACAAAACACTTTATATCTATTCCGAGGTAATACATTCTTTAATAGTAAGTTGGATGATACTTGAGATCGATATAATAATATGTTGTTTGACATAGAGTTACGTGTATATGTCTGCTTTGACATTATTATTAACTCGTCCGACGTTAACTATGAAGTTAATTGTAAGTTTGATACTGAGAACTGAGAAGTTAGGTATTGAGTGAGCTATCTGAACTGTTTACAAATTTGCAGTTCAACTTAGTAACTTAGGGCATTATAGTACTTATGCTCAGAGTACCGTGCGAGCTTAGCTGCGGCTTTGGCGGAACTGTTGCTCAACAACTAGGAGCAACGCTACGGAAGCAGGTTCGTTAGAATAATATGCTCAGAATTATAATCCGGGTACAATACGTTTTTGCACAAAAAAAAAACATTTTGCGAACCTTGACAGTTTTGATTTAACAAAGAATAAATCTTGTAAAATTAATAAACCGGCTTCCTGTCTCTGAATTGTAATTTGGAAACAATTTTAGAGTTCTGTTGATTTTTTAAAAACCGCTCTATTGATTTCGATAAAATTCTAACCGGACCATCTGGGGAGGACCCTTTGAAAACCAAAAAAAGGTTTTTCCAAATCGAGCATACATAAAATAAAAAAAAACGCTGATGAATCGGCCAGATATCAGTTCGAGGCGTTGGAGTCTATCAAGAAACGTGCCAAGAACCTCATTGGCAACGACTCCCTTGTCCAGACCAATCTTCAAAGTCTGGATCATCGGCGTAAGGTTCTAGTCTATTGGTTTTTATCGGATACATTTTGGGGGCTGTGCATCTGGTATGCATGACCTTATTCTCCCTAGCCCGTTCTTCTATAAAACAACCAAGGGTACAAAAAAGTAGCATCGTTTTATGGTCGACATATCTACAACACGCACGAAACGCTTTGGTTCCTCATTTTTTATACGGACTAGATACTAGAGTGTGGAATACTCTGCCAGAGGCGGCCAAACGCAAGCCTATTAGATACTAAAAATAATAATACAGAACCTCCTCTTTTTTTAAGTCTGTTAAAAATTACAAAACTAATTTAGTGCCTACTTATGAGCCAATTGTATTACAAACAAAGGGACAAAAATTTTACAAATTCCTCTTTATTTTTAAGTCGAGCCCACCTTTTTTGTGTACCGTATGTATATTTTGAAACTACGTCCAAAAAACAGAGAAAAAAGAAATTGAGAACTTCCTCCAGGTTCTCAATCCGGCCGTATGTTTTTTTTTGTGTGTATGTTACGCGATTAGTCCGCCAATTGTGAATCGATTTAATTTTTTTTTTTTTGTAGATCATAGTTTAGAGGTAGTCCCATACAATTTCAACAAAAGTCTAAAAATTGTTTAAAAAATGTCTAAAAGTTTTAAAAATTGTTGGATGACGAATTACAAGATGGGAAGTCGGTTTTAAGATTTGTTTTTCATATTATTATATTAATGATCTAATACCTACTCGCTACAGTATATTTTAATGTTAGTGCGTATACACGTATACAACAAACTAATCCCAGGTACAATTCATAGATTGACAATGGCTCAAGCATTTATTTTTATAAAATCAAGCAATAACTTTCTAGAAACCTTGAAACAGGTGTGGAAGGCGCTAAGAAGAGCTTTTAAAGGAATACAATAACATTGTTATGCTATTTTTACACGTTCCAAGAACTCTGTAGTGCGGTTTGCATCTTTTATGTTATTAAAGTACTATAAATATACCGCAAAACTCTTGAGACTAATTGTTAGAGAATACTTGTTGAAATATGGACGCAGAGAATTTCTGAAAAGCCCTTTCGATTGCTTTAGAGGAAAATTATATTTTACTTTAATACTAGAACGTGCAAGCTTTAGCAAAAGCCTCCATTTTGTAGAATAAATCAGTTTTATTTACAGCTTAAAGCTATATTTAGCTGCAAATAATCAAGACATTGTTTTACTATTTCAAGAATATCCGTATCTGGGCGTAACGATATGCATTTTGACAATAATAATTCCCGGACTGAAAACGTTTGTCAACCAGCTTTGTAGAACTCTCACTGTCACTGCATTAGATCTTTTTACTTCACATTTTCTTTCGCGGCTTGTGTAGTACTTTTTCCTTTTTTTATGTATAAATACAAAATATTGTGTCGATTTTCTTTTGAATTACACAAGCCAGACGCAAGGCGAGGATGTGGCGCGGACAGGATTCAGGCGTGAAAGCTGTGAACCTGCGCTTCGTCGCTTGTGTATAATTCAAAACGCGTCGTTTTCATGCATTTTATGTGAACAAGTTTCGAAGTGGCACCGCGGCTGAACCTTGTCCTCGCCGTTTTTTGGACTTACGTCCAGCCTGTATAATTCAGGCCTTAAATACTTTGGCGGTCAGAAAAACAATTAAAAAATTACGGGAAACTGTTTTTAAATTTTATTTCTTTTTTAAATATCTTTTTTTTTAATAAGATCAAAACCATGAAGATTTATTCAAAAACCGAAAGCCTTGATTAAAACTTTTATACACAGAAAATACGAACCGACTTTCTCGCCCACCTATTACTACTGTCTTATTCATAACTCACAATAGAATATTTGATCATTTGTGTATTACCTGACATTTAAAATGTGCTTTACCTCGTTCAGTAAAAACAGAAATTTCTATATTTAGACGTTGCGTGAAGTAAAGTACATTGACTAAAGGCTATCCTGAACAATTGCCGCAATCAAAGAAAAAACGGCAGTTACAGTCGCGCAGTCATCGGCCACAAATTATAAACAACGGACTTAGCTTCTTTGATACCTACGAGTTAGTACTATGTTTACCTAGTTATTTTTTTTAATAAATATAGTTACTTATATTTCAACTTAACTGTTGATATTAAATACTAAAAACTTTTTTGAGTTTAATGGGTCGTTAATCATTCGTTCCTAATTGCATACTACAAGCCGGATCAAAAAAAAAAATCTAATATTTAATTAGTTGGGTAGTATTTTTTTTTTTAATTTTAAGTAATTAATTATACTTATTCGCTAAGATCCATAGTTTTCGCTAATCTTCCGACTGATATCAATTTAATATGTAGTAACAACTATAACGAAGCATCTTTATTTTTTCAGCCTACCAATAACAGCAACACTCCAAAAAACTAAAACAAATTTTAAGATTGTATGTTATATTTTTCTTCAACAAAACATAACTAATTGTTTCGTTCTATTGACACGTTAATGAAACGTTTCTTGGCAATTGTTGTTTCAATGTGCAACTGTGTGGCGGCTCAGGACAATGGTGTGGCGACACAGTTGCTTCAGCGGACTGTCTAGACACTTTATAAGAGCAATACCTATTCGAAGAAATTATTTGCTTAAAACCACTTTCACAATTTAAGGGCGCGCCGTTACGTCCGTAGCACATTTCAACATTATTGAAAGTATGTAGGCAAATAAAATCAAAAATATTTTTTCTAAGCCTTCAAAAATGTTGCAAGAGCGAGAACATTAATTCAACGCTGCTAAATCAGCGTTGAATCAACCGCCGTGGTTTTCAATATGGCTTTTTCTATTAACCAGAGTTGATTGATGAAATGTCCGAATGACGAATAAATTAAACAATTATTACGCATGCAGTCCTCACAAAGCGACCGCAATGGTGTTTATTTCATGCGTTGCCCGGAAGCAAATGTAATCAAATTGTACGCGAACATTTTAGTGTTGACAAATAACGGCAGCTGGTCATCTGTATGAATAAGTCTCCATTTTCAATATATTATCAGAAATCCATGAAGATATACTTGCATGAGATTTATTAAAACAGAAGGTAATGTTATACATTGCCATATAATGTTAATGGTTTTTTTTAATTACACTCCGCACGGACTCCGGGGACCGTGACTTTTAGTTTTATTTATATAGTTATGAAAAGAAATTAAAATACTTTTATCTTACATTTCTTTCTCGATTAAGTTCTCTGGGAAATTGATATATCGATTTCATCTGTGCTGTATAAGTCTCATTTCTCAAAATTGCAGTCTTATCGATTGTTAGATCGAGATAAATATTATGATTAGAGTTAAAATATGAAGCCATTGAAAGAACATCACACCTGTACTTACCTACGTCATAATTCTGCGTCTTGTTTCGAAACAAAAATTAATCATTTGTTAATGTTATAGTATTACAGTATTTAAATTAAGGAACTAACAAGCGATCGACATTGAGAATGGAGTGCGTGATTAGTGTACCGATTGATTACGTCCTCAGAAATAAACCGTATGTCATATTTAATACGGCTGGAACCTATTGCATTGACGAGCAGTCATTGTCTCATTAATATTTAACACATATCCTAGGGTAAGACCTACGTCACTATGACGAACGAGGTGTTTTAGATAGTGTACACGTACAAAAACAAAGTACAATAGCGAAATCAGTAATGGTTATTCACTCCACGGCCGACGACCTTCAGCCTGAAATTATGCTACGTATAGGTAGGTAGTTATTTCAAAGGTATACAAATCAGTTTTTAGAACATGATGGAACACGAGTTTGACTTTTTGTTGTAGAGGGCAAAATATATTTTAAAAAGGTGCACGCAATATTAGTTTTAGATAAATAAACAAACAAATAAATTAAAAATAAACCTAGTAAAAAGCTATCCCATAGTTGTAAGTATCAAATAAGTAATGTGCCGTAATGGACCTGCCTACTAATATACCCTTTACACGCGGTTTGCCTGTGCTACTTTATTCATAAAGAAGGACTAGCTGCCCCCGACTACTGGTAGGCGCCTCGCAGTGAAGTCGTGGTTGCAAACATTCAAAAGGTCATAAATATGATATCACCGTTGATATGACATGACATGTTTGGAAATCGATTTTCTTGTCGCGTGCCGTTTCAATTTATGTTCAAAGGAGTTGCTGCCTTGGCGCATAGTTTTCAGGCTGAGTTTCTCACGACAAGTATAACTTATGCAAAGTCGTAAGTTCAACAAGTCGTCGGATCATATTATTAAAAATTAAGTGACGAGTCGAGCCGTCTACGTGATGGTCAGCGCAATGTTTGAGCTCTTGTTATACAACAATGTCAGCTGCAATGCATTTGACCTTGTTAAGATGAGATTCTCATGTTATGCAGTCACAGAATAATAATTACTTATTAAAGTGCTAACTATAATTCCACATAGAAAACATTCAATTGTTTTGTATGGTATAAATTGTCGGACTGTTTCCTCAAGCACCGTTCTGTTTATTTGTTTTGTACGGCTCAGACATTCGCAAACTAAATTGGTCAGCGCCGATGGCGGCGGTGTCACTTTCACTAAATCGTTGTTGGCGTAACAAACAGTTTTTCTGTGTCGCTTTTCTTTGCGAATATTTGAGATTCGTCTCTAAGTATTTCTTGTATCAATTGCCATTTAATTCAATGGCTAATTTGATGTATGTTATAATTGTTTTTCAAACGTGTCATATTTTAAGAGTTGGAAACATACAATAATAATTTATTAATTTGAATGTGCTAACTAAAAGTGTGACAGACAACTTTGCCAAACACTCGTTACTAAAATTTTCGAGACGCGAATCGGAAAACTGCCAGCTCTTACGAGTATTAGAGCTGCGTGCAACTTTGATAGCGCGGGAAAGAGAAATAAAAAGTAAATAAGTAAACAGTAACCGTGTCTCGCAATAGGAAACTAGTAAAACAGGATCACAGCTGCTCAGCACCAGTATAAAAAGAACGCACAAGAAAGTGTTCGAGATATAAATAGAACTTAGAATCAAGTGTTTCTTAAAGCGTTTTGCGAAGCTTCAAAGGGTTGTCACTAGTTATTGTAGCACAAATAAAATACAGGTTTACTGGTCGCTAGTCTCTAACACAACATTAATTGTTTTCTTATACAATGTTAAAAATATCTTAGGTTGAAACTGCAAATATTTCCATGCAATGCTTCTATAAAACATTAATATATTCCATATAATTACAAAATAATCAATGATTGCCAAAAAATAGTAAAAGTAAATTGATTACTACATCGTAAAAATAACCGAAACACTCTGCTTAGTTTCAACTCGATATTCGACAAAATCGATATACCCAGTCCTATATAGATTATTACGTACATTACTTGTCGTCAGCGCGTGCCAGTCCACGGATTTATTTTATAACGAATCAGTTTCCGCATCACAGCAGCTATTGTTGCTTTTTTATGTGAACAATGTTATGAGGACTGACTACTCAGGTACTCAGGTGTTTTTACCCTTGACAATGACGCCTACTATTTTGTATTAGAGTTGCAATTACGTTCTGTACCTACATTATCGAGTCGCAAAACAGCCTGTATATTAGTTTTACAAGTTTTAGCACAAACATTTTTACTAAAATAATCTAGTTAGAAGTTTCTTAGATTAGTTTTTTACTAATCTGAGAAACTCTTCATACTCTACAAGTAGAGCGCTTAGCCGTGTTGATTTGCAATACTAAAACTCTTTGGACGAAGTACCGCCCAGCATTTTGGTCACGAAACGCGCCTCGATTAGATGCGTTAATAAATCTTTAAATAATTACTATCTTGGCACTAAGGGCTTAATAAAAATTTAAAGAAATATGTTGTTTAAATTTGTGATAACAAAATTGAAAGAAAATAGTTTGTTTATTTTTCCATCGCAAAAACTTTGCAAAAAGTCCCATTGTGTAATTGGGCGTGTTATTGTCGCGTCATATTAAGTCGGTGCACGCACATGGCCGTCGGGAGCAACGGCATGGTTTAACAACCGCTTTAATCCTGAAACACTGAATCGAATCGGTACACATCAGACTGAACCGGTACACGCCGACCAATTACCCGGCGCAAAATGTTAACGATTAAATAGCGTGTGCTGAGGGATAAGCTGATTGTTTGCTCTTTACATTCTACAATTAAATAAGTTTTTCGTAATCTACTCTACCACGAATACTCGCACAGCGCCGTTACGGCCGCTCGGATTTGAATATGAAGATTAAGTTGAAATCGTACTGTGTGCGACTACAGGCGGGGTCAAGAATCTTTAAGTAAGAACATAGCGATTTACGTAGGAATATACGCAGACAATTTACACACAGGCAGAATAAATCGTCTGTGGAAGAGGATAAATGCAGATAAACGATCTTTCAACACTGCTTAGTCAAAACCCTGCCGCTTGCATATAAAGATGTTATTTATGCGTTGTCGTCTACTTTTTAAGTAGGACTTGTCTCCCAATAAAGAAAACATACTTTAAATACCAGATCCCATTTAGAGTCAATTCCAAGTATTCCGTCGGACTAGGAAATACTTGATTTGTAAGTGCGTCAGATCAGACCGCGATCACGTGATGTAGAGCCTTTACAATACTCTACACAAAGAAATATTAACGAACTGACCAGCCGCTTACGCTCAAGAATCTTTGCATTTTATTTTACTCTTTAATACATTAATTTAAAATGATGCTAAGTCGGCGACACAAAATACATGCATGCATATTTTAATAGCAAATTAGCTGAAATTCGTTTTATAGGTTACGTTGGTTAGATATTATTATTGTAAAGTGTTTGTCTGTAAAATAGCCATAGTAGAGTCCAAACTTATCTTAATATTGTGAGACTTATTTCATTATCCTAAACTAGCTGCATTAGCAGTTTAGCCGAATTTTTTTCCAATGTAATTAAGTAGTTCACTTGATAGATTTTTAAGACCGTTTCATTTGGACGCGGGGCGCTTGTGTACAATATTCTACACTATACTACTTACTGCGTTCAATTAAAAGAAAATAACTACGGAATGCCACAAGATACTTACTAAATTATTGTAATGGTCTTATAACTTTTTTTTATTAAAGTTATTTTGATTATTATTCAACTTACTGTACGGTAGAATGTTGAGTGTCTACGGTGCCTACGAGCTCTCCAAGCGTTAGCGAGTGCGTGAATGAGTGACCTTACATTGATTTTTCTTATTATGGGCTATGGAATTCCTATAAATCAGCATGTAATTTTCCCGTAATAATATATAAAAAAAATTAAATTAAGAAAGTCGAGGACACGTTTTTTTTTCAAGTTTAATTTCCCACTCCCTTACGCTCAAGTTTTCAGATTTTTGAAATGTGCATTTATTAGTAAGTATGTAGTTAACTTACTATACCTTAATCTGACGAGCTCGAGTATTTCGATCTAATAATTTTGCTTACTATTTTTACCGACTGTCGTTAACGCGCGGCAGTATATACCTAGTTATGTATATAGAGCGCTCATTATGTAATGAAAGTACTCAACAAGGTGCAAGGTTTAATTATGACGCGCTCGAGTAAGTCCCAAAATTCCCTCTTTGGCTCGCCTACCAGTAAAATACCTCAACAATATCGGGTGACAAGACATTATTTCATACGCACGTTGCGTTGTGCTCCAAGCCTGGACTAAGTCAGAGGTCATCAGACGGCTGCTAGGTATGCTAGGTATATAAGTACGCTGCCGGCGTATCATCACGTTGCATGGCAACGCTCAAACGATGGACCACATAAAGTAACCGATACTGTTATGTTACTAATACTCGCATGACACTCCCTACGCAATCAGAGTGTATTTAACTAAATGCGACAGTATGACACTTTGTCAAGGTCGCATTAACATTTAAAATGCAGAATGTACTTCGCTGCCAGCACTTGAAGCTTACAAAAACCGGAATAAATGCACTTGAAAAGTACACTAATGTACCGTAAAATTGTACAATGCAAGACGGATGACCCGTTCTCCAAATGAGAAGACGACCTTGCCACAAACAGGTATAGTCTGAGTTTATCGATAACTCTTCCAAGAATTAGTGCTTGCTCAATCTCTACGTCATTCTTTCAGTAAATCTTCCTTGAAATGAATGGTCTATCTGCGTACAAAGAAGTGCTTGGGAATCACATAAAGGTACAAATTTCTCAGAAAATAGCCAATAATTACTGATGAACAACACAACGCTCACCCATCGTCTCGCTAGCTTCTTGATAAAAACGACTTAGAAGGTATGCTGATACCTACAGCGACATAAGGTGACTCGTACTCTGCTCCGCGCGATGCAACGCTAACGTGCGCGAGACTAGTAACGAGCCTAATGTCCTGCGCCGAGACGTTCTCAGTGGTCGTCGTACCGAGCCTGTTTTTATACTAACTGAATGTACAATTAACATTTGAACCGCGCTCTCGGGCACTGCCAGAGGATGCAGTGCAGTGTGTAAATCGCCTTAAAGCAATTTACAATTACTATGTAACAAGTGCCGACGAGGTAAAAAGTACAGCTCTTAGGTGGTTATTAAAATAAGCTAACAACACCATACGTCGTTAGGTAAACAGTATTAAAAAATGATCTTGACTCCTCAGTTGTGACTTGAACTCGAATAATTACACAAGTAACGTGTGAAACTGAGTTGAGGTTAAAGTTAGCAATAGCATTGAATAAGTTGAAGGCTGCGCTATTGCTAACGCTGTTCATGTATTTTGTTTCCGCGACTTGAAGAATTTATGATCGGAGACGCTTCGATCATGACCTTCAACGGGCCAGCTGCTAATTTCGTGACTAGTTAAGAAGATTAACCAGAAATATATGCGGCAGCTAAACTTATACATGGCCAACATTGATAATGTATAATTCTGAATTTACAAGTACAATATTGCTGATTCCATCATATAGCACAAACAAACATCAACGTGATGGCTAGGCGTAACAGTATAGGTAGCTTGTCCGCAGTAAAATACCTAATACTGTTGGCCAAGTGATCGTTGAAGTGTAAAAAGTGTTTAAATTAAAATTAATAGAAATTAACATCTTCGCGAAATAAAAATTGTAAAAACTTACGTCCAGGTACATATAAAATTAAATCAGTCTATAACAATGACAGCGATCGTTTTTAATTCATGATGCAACACAAATTAAAAAAATAAAGTCATTTTTAAAACAATGGAGTAGATAACTCATTTAAATGCTAAACAAGCAGAGGTCGTTCGAAACAAGCCATTAAACACGAAAGCAAAGATTTATATGATTTGTATAATTATTGTAATTATCGTTATTTGTATCTTAATTATTCAGTTTATTCAAAAAGTAGGACAAATAAAAAACTAATTAATAGTGACTTGGTCGAGCACCGAGAGTTCCGTACTTTCATAAAATAAAAGGAGCTTATTTTTGTATTACATAGGTGTAAAAAAACATTAGAAGACATTGACTATTCTGTAATAATTAAACTTATTTGAAGCCAACAAAGATTTCTGATTTCATTTATAGTTTATGCCTCAACTACCGTCATGTACCTATTTAAAAAGGAATGTCTTTTGGCACTTTATCTCTTTAAAATATGAGTATAATTATTTATACAATGATTCCATTTAATGAAAAATGTATTTGGTTCAGGCTACTATTGTTCTAGTATATTCTCTGTATCGCGTTGAAACAACCGCCCGCCCGCGCCGCTGTAAAATGTCCGTGAAAAACTCGACCTATGGCCTTGAACGCATCACAATGACAGGCCTAATTCTAAGTTTAATTCCCATCTATTTTCACTTCCTGTCATGTCATGTAATGTCGCAATGACAGGGTTGGATATGGCAGGAAGTGAAAATAGCTGGAAATTAGACTCGTTACGTTAATCCGGACTGTGTCGATTGTGTTCCGTGAGAATATTGGTAGCGAATCGTCACGGCGGCTAATTTTGATGACCGTTTATATGGAACTGCGACTCGTAGTTTAACTTTACTATCGAATACCTACAAAGACCGTATAGCAGAGCAACCAAACTCTTGCTGAGCTGGGTAAAATACTATGAAACGAAAGTTGACGGTAAGTTTTGTAGGAACCCATAGACAGTTGAAGCCTCCCTCCATGCGAGGGGAGTACAGCTTTAAATTCACGCTTCACTTCGTCTAATACTTGTAATGAAAAATCTGAAGGTCCGGAAATGAAAGGATGAAAAATCTGTGTACCTACGTGTGTACTTAGGTGCCGTATGCAAACCATAATAATATCAAGCCCTCGTTGTTTGTCTGTGATTTTCTAAACGTGACAAATCCTCTTATCGTGAGGAACGTGCTTTATTTGTGCCTACGTCCCGAATAGATTACTTTGCACCGCATCGGTATACACCTCAGTATCGTAGAGCGCTGGGCATTTTCAATATCGCACGTCTTTTTCTGACTGCATGCGTCTGCATATTGTTATTATCTGAAATATAGCAGTAGGTACGCATCTAGACTAAGCTCTGCTCATGGTGAGTATAGTATCAGGTTTTCGTACGTGCAGTCTAGGATTACCGCGCTCGTACTAGTTTCTAGTTTGTTCTAGAATGTTAGGTCAATAACTAATTGTAGAACAAGGCTAGCTTTATGACTTTTTGTTTTGAAGATTTGGATTAGAATTAACTTGTTTTGTTTGTTTAAAGTAATTGTGTTAAAGTGCATTTTGTGGAAAGATTGTGGTAGTGTCGTAGGTATGGTACCTAAATACATGATATAAGGCTTATGCAGACGCGGAAAGCTACTTTATTTTTACTATGTAGAGATAATTACTACTGCTGTGTAAGCTGAAGACCTCGCGGCCTCCGTCTGTCCATTTTGTTCCATTTGTCTCCGGGTCGCATTTCTTCGACCTTGAGACCTTGAGACCTGAAGTCTCAACCGATTTTCTTAAAATTTGTGTGTAGGTTCGAACATTTCACAGAATTTTGTTTTTGGAAAAATAACCATATTTCCGCCATTTTGAAAATTTCAAAAGAATTTGATTAAAAAAAAACTGGCATTTAGTTATCGAACCTACTCACAAAATTTGCAGAGAATCGGTTGAGAAATGCGATCAGTAGAGAAAGACAGCCGTTAGTCATATTTCGTTCTGTCCTGTCTATCCAAAGGTTGCCTGGAAGAAATCGCTTTATGCGATAAGGCCACCCTTGTACTGCTGAATGATATTTTATTGTTTAATATTTTCTTTATGTTTGTTTTACTTTGTATTTTTCGTGTGCAATAAAGATGTATTGTATTGTATAGAAGCCGGACATACGAAAGCATTTTTGCCGAAGCTGAAGCATACTACTTCGCTTACTGACTTGCTTGGTCGATACTAATTTAAAATTAAATTTTCAACGACATTTCACAAAGGTTCTTTATAATTTGCCATGAAACCCGAAAAAACTGCAAATCACCAAAACGAACATCCGTCAAAACATAAGTACTTACACAAATAAATATCATCACACATTAGCCGAGTACACAGTAAGTTCAAGTGTAAAATATACAGCCATCAAAACTCTTTTTGCGACAATGGAATAAGGCACTTGTGTTTTGTGTCATCGCGCGTCTGAGCCATGGGAACCGCCCGAACAATGGACTAACTAACTACTCGTTAACGCGTAAGCGTCGTTTTGAAAAAGAACTTAGCTCATTATCTAAGACTCCGACACGTAGGTACAATAATAAAATTACTTGGACAAGTGTGCGTCGTGACTCGCTTGTAGTTGGTTCCGTAGATGGAAATATAATATACTAGCTGCGCCCGCGGTGTTTACAAAGTAGCCTATGTGTTAATCTCCTCCATACCAAATTTCATCCACATCTATCTACAATAATGAACTACATGATTCTACAATTACTCACATTTCATGTTACCTATACCGTAGAATTTCATAATTTCTTCATTGTATTGTTAACAAAATCCTAGAAAATCTAACGACAGCGTTCCTAGTAGACCTCACGCTTGAAACTGCGCGACACCAGTCATTCAATTTCACAATGGAACATTGATCGCAGCGCAGTTAATTTTGATGCTATGTGTTTGGAATAACTCATGTCCTATTTCGTACATATACGTGCCTACACCATAACACTACGTTAAAATTTTACAGATAATTCGACTAAAGATAGACATTAAACGTAAGTAGATAGATAAACTCTGAATTGCTCACACTAGACGTTACAAACAAATGAAGTTAGCGCTAGCAAATTAGATAATAAAGTAATATTTGTTGGAGAGCTCAGTTAGTTCGGTAATTATTCAATGCAAATCTACGTCATGGAACTCACTCGGACTGAAGGTTCCAGTTAATTGTGTTAGAAGTAGAGTCCAGGCGCTCTGTGTAACCTTTCGCCAACAGTTACAGTTTGCACCCTTTGATAAAATTCAAAAGGCAAACTCGAAAGTTCTGAAAGCAAATCCAATCCCATTGTCCCGGTTCATGAGCTAATCTCTGCTAATATGTAGTTCATGCGAAAGTGTGTTTATATTTTTCCGCCGTCATCATTTTGGTGTCTGCCACTGTACAGTGTACATGTAATTTTTCGATTACAATCGCCACTAAACGAATTTAATTTTGGGTATAGATTGAGTTTATTTATTTATAAAAAAATGTACTGGGTGGTTTTTGACTTGTACTTGTACTTATATTATTGTCTAGTGAAAGTTGTGCGTGTCAGATACTTTAAAATTATTTTTGTAGTTAAAAATATATCATGTAACGTAAAGACTAAGCATACTGTAAACAATGAGTGTTATCGCCTTCGTTACTATAACAAGCACACGTTCTTGTTCTAGACGAAATCTGAATTGTTCTCAGTAACTCATTTGCTAGGAACGTGATGATTAAAATATGATTATGAAACAGTGTGTGAAACAACATAGCATACAATATTGCGATTCATATGCATTCAGCAATTGTGCCGATGTGGATTAAATTGAACCGTACTGTGGGCAAAAACCGCCCTTCTCCCCCCGGCCGGCCCTTTCCCAGACACCTGCCGTGATTGTAGCGCAACCGGGCCGCTTCAGAAACAATTTCAAACATTAGCAACCCTATTATGGCTCCATGCACTGGAAATGTTTGAAATTGTTCCCAAACTCAGACAGAGGGTTTATTAGCACGTTAGTTGATAAACTAATATTTGATTTTACATGGTTTAATGGTAGCTTTAGATAGTAATTAAAATGAATTTTTTACGCGGCTGGCAAGCTTTAGAGACTTTTGTTAATCGCTTAATATCTTTGTTACAGGGCTAAAGAAATAATACGGCATGACGGCTACTCACGGCGGCGGTCGTGAAGATGATCGTCCAGACAAGGATTCCGTATACACCATCAAGGCGGGTCTCAAAAACGAAGGCTACCAACATGACCGCGATTCCAATGACGATATTATCAAACCCCCGCCGTTACCCATCGAAGAAGACAATTACCCCACTGGCAAAGTAAAATTACCGAGAAACGAAAAATGGAGAATATTAAAGAACATAGCAGCCGTTAGTTGCGCCTTTATGGTGCAGTTTACAGCGTTCCAAGGAACGGCGAACTTGCAGTCGTCGATCAACGCGGCAGACGGGCTGGGGACGGTGTCGCTGAGCTCTATTTACGCCGCGCTAGTGGTATCCTGTATATTCGTGCCTACGTTCCTAATCAAGAGGCTAACGGTAAAGTGGACGCTGTGCCTGTCCATGATGTGCTATGCGCCGTACATTGCAGCTCAGTTCTACCCAGCGTTCTACACGCTGGTGCCGGCAGGAGTCGTGGTGGGTCTGGGCGCGGCGCCCATGTGGACCTCCAAGGCTACTTATCTGACGCAAGTAGGAAGCGTGTATGCAAAGCTTACCGACCAAGCCGTTGACGGCATCATCGTACGATTCTTCGGATTCTTCTTCCTGGCTTGGCAGACAGCTGAGCTCTGGGGCAATCTAATCTCAAGCTTAGGTGAGTCGGCTTATTCATCTCAGCCTATTAGACATTAATCAATTTACAATTTTAAAAGTATAATAAGCTTAACTTTATCTGCCAAAGGCAAAAGGAAAAAAAAGGATGTTGTATTTATGTTGTACTATCACGTCTTCGCATGGCAAAAAATGAGAAGATTTTGTGCATCCTTTATTTCCATCTCCTAAATTCAAATTACAATAAAAATATTAAATTCAAGACTGGCCATAGAATTTGCATTGATTCATCAGGCAAATCGGGACAAGGATGGTCTCTTACCACCCTTGTCCCGATTTGCCTGATGCTAATAAAGCTGTGAGCTTTATGAAACCTGAATCGTTTTATTTCCAGTATTTTCGTCTGGAGTGCACGCCGGCGTGAAGAGCGACAACACCAGCAAGCTGCTCGACAGTTGCGGCGCGAACTTCTGCGTGATCGGCGGCGGCCACCACAACAACCTGAACCTGCACCGGCCGCCGGACGGCGAGATCTACGAGATTAGCGCCATATACCTCGCGTGCGTTGTCGTCGCTGTCCTCATGGTGGCGCTGCTTGTTGATCCTCTGTCACGGTAAGCCCAAACTACCATACTACATGATGATTAATTTAATTATCATTTGTACCAAAAAGTGAATTTAACTGCGGCATGTGTTAAAATTATACGTAGTAGCCAAATATCAAACAATAATTAACAAACAGAAAAAAATTGGGTTGATATACCTATCTACCTAATTATTAGTTACCGCTTCGTTGATTTCACCTCTACAGGATCATTTTAATGAATTCAAATGAGGTAATAATTGAATGAGATAAAACTAACCAAGTCTGAGACTCGGCGCAGAAGAGCTACAGCGATAGTATGTAGGTGTGTATGTAGTATGTTGAAGCTGTGGTTGTCACCAGTGTGCAGAATCACTGTTTAATTGAACTTATTTATGGTAAAAATATTCACGTTCCTTGTATTTTTAGGTATGGTGAAAAGAGAAACACTGATCCGTCAAAGGAGCTGACGGGGATCCAACTGCTGTCTGCTACCGCTTATCAGCTGAAGAAGCCTAACCAACAGCTACTGATACCCATTACATTATGGATCGGAATGGAACAGGCCTTTATTGGGGCTGATTATACCCAGGTATTGCTTCTTTGAGATTAATTCAACCCTAAATAACACTTTGTGTCATGTCATATTTAGATACTATTTCAAATACATACATGTATATACTCGTATTTACTCAGGATTATAAACACTGTCTAATTTGTTAAAATAAAGTTATTAATAGAAGTTTAAATATCAAAGTTTTTTGTATAAATATTTTGTAACTACACTTCAAACACTTTTGAGTAATCGGCTAACATGTGATCAAAATTGTTCACACGGCAGAACTGATTCAAAGAAACCCTCAAAAAACCTAAAAATAGATTAAATTAATTAGCTCATTTCAATTTGCGTAGGC
The DNA here is from genome assembly GCA_911728515.1 of Peribatodes rhomboidaria. NCBI lineage: Eukaryota > Metazoa > Arthropoda > Insecta > Lepidoptera > Geometridae > Peribatodes > Peribatodes rhomboidaria. The sequence goes on from OU452166.1 coordinate 2,653,320, forward strand.
ATAGGTTTGGATCCGGATACCAGGGCGACATAAATTCAAAGCGTCGTTGTTTCGCTCAGTATTCGATCGATCCAAAATGCGTGTTTACAAACTATACACCACAAACGTGACTAAGATTGGATACAGATTGAGTATTAAACTTGCTTTTTGACCATTTCAAAATGTATAGGGTTCGACCGAATTTTTGTAGTAAGGAATAACAAATTTCAAGATACAAAATGAATCCGGTTTTATATTTTTTTTTTTTCGAATACTATTTATTGTGAGCATTGTAGAAACTTTTTCTGATATTAAAACATTATAATTGTCAATGCATAGGTTTTGTTAACACGCAGCAAAAATAAAGGGCGGTAGAAAGGGCGAGAGAAGGGGAGAGAGAATCGCAAACAGATTTTTTTTCAATGTGCGTAGCGTAATTACCAGAGTATCATAGATACACGGAGTGTTTGGGGTTGTTTCATTGAAACATATTGATAGTAGTAGCTACCGTACCCATTTTGGAGCAAAAGGGGAAATCATATTGATTATTTTTCAATTCTAAAAACGCAGCTACCGGGGTAGCATGGATTGCAAAAGCATTTCAGCATAGGGTTTGACTTCCTAAACTTTGAAATTTCCGCAATAACCATTGTTAGTACATACTATCATACTAAGAGAGGAGCAATTAGGTATTTGATGTAAATGAAATAAACGTTTGGTTTGGCGTTCAACACTTTCGTTACAGTTTATACTATGTCAAATAACTATAAACATTTTGGTTACGGATCGGCTTCTAATAATCTGAGATGCCACATTTTGATGTACTATGAAATCTCTTGCCGAGGCAGCCTGACTTAATTCTCACCACTCCTTTTCCATTCACGAATAACTATTTATTTAAACATCTTTGAAAAAAAGTCATAAATAAAGTAAGCTATGTTTGTTTCCAGGCGTATGTGTCGTGTGCTCTCGGTATTCGCTCCATTGGATACGTGATGATTTGCTTCGGGGTAGTAAACGCTATTTGTTCACTGCTCTTCGGAACAGCGATGAAGTATATCGGAAGGTAAGGGTATTTTAACAAAATATCAATCACAATCAAAAGTTAAATCGCTACAACTACTTAAAACAAATCTTATTTAACACCTATTTACCTTTTGTTTTTTATTTCTTTTATTTTTATTACAGCCTCGTGACTTTCTTTCTTACGCCCATTTTTTGGAATTTAGTTAAATTTGTTGTTCTAATTGAACCATAATTGTAATTTTCACCATCGTGTGTAGGCATTTCCCAAAAAGCAGAGAAGAACAGAAATACTGATTTCCCCTATATCTTAGCTTTCCGTCTGCAGATTCCCTATCCTAGTGATGGGTGCAGCGCTGCACTTGGGGCTCATCGTCTGGCTGCTCATCTGGAGGCCGAGCCCTGACCACCCGACGACGTTCTTCGTTATATCAGGGTTGTGGGGCGTCGGTGACGCTGTCTGGCAGACACAGGTCAACGGTATGTACATAATATATGTTTATTATTATAAATTTCATTATTTTTATACAGCCTGTAGGTATTGCAGATTAAAAAAAAAACTACAAAGAAGCAATAATTCACGTTACTATAATTAATAGCCGTATTTTGGCAGTATTTCTTTCAATAAGCGTATTCATTTCATGCGGTATCAATGTCCTTTATTAGCAGCATTTCGGAGATCAAAAAGAGACACTAAAAATGCATAAAAGCGCGTCGTGCATTCCGACCGTCCAATGACATGCGACCGAACAATAAAAGCAATATTTGTGTCATCCGAAACAAAGGGTCAGGGCTCTGTTGCATAGCTGTGATTGCAAAAAAGTTGCATCACAGACATGAGTAACCAGATGACAAGCGTTTCCTTTTACGGTGTTTTCTTTGAATCGTGCATTCGTGTTCTCATATTGTTACCTGTATTTTATTGTTCAGGCTTGACAAAAACTTCCGTTTCACGAGAAACAATCTCCGTGTGGAAGATATTTGCGCACTTACTTCTTATAGTACCTAGGTACAACATGTTATTTTACTCAATAAGAAAACCTACTAAGTTCGTGTCGTGACACGCTCATAGTAGAGTTTTAATTTTTAGTTACTTCATCGCAACTTAATCATCATCATCGAAGCATCTCGTGACCAAAATGCTGGCCGGTACTTTGCCCAAAGGATCAGTATCGCAATCCAAAGGGGCAATGCGGCCAGCATTTTGGGTACGTTGGCTACAGCTGGCAGCGGTTTATTAGATTAAGATTTCTACATTTAGTAAAGTAATTGTTAGTTTAGTATGGATCATCATCATGGGCCGAATCCTCGACTACTTGTTTGAATTACCATAGATTAAGTTAGATAATATCTCAAAAACTATTAGACTTATTTTCCTAATTTGCTACGGAACCCTAAAAACTTAATTTAATTGTATACTAAGGCGACCTACGTTAAGCCAATGGACGGGTTTTGAAAAACTGCTTTAACGAGTCTGGAAATCTTAAATACCTAAGTAATTATAAATTGAGGAAAATATAATAACATTCGTATTCAGTGAGATATTACAGGTATACTTACTCGGGTTAGGCATGATCTTAAATTGACGGGGAAATCCAGCTGTTTAAAAAAGATAAAAACATACAATGTTGAATATTAAATCTTTCTTACGTCTTGGAAAAAGATCTATACGTACATACCTATATGTTTATTCCTATTCACGGCTCTTTCCCGTAGCGGTAGCCAGAGGCCACTTCTCTCCACTTGCTACAATCCTAGTACACATGTTACGCTTACTTTACTTCCGTAGAGAGTTGGAACTTATTATTTATTGTAAACATTTGTTTCTTTGTAACAATAATAAACATGGAAACTAATCTAAATTATAATTATTACCTCTAGACATTACATATTTAAATTAATGCCGTTTCCGAGTCCGGTGAAACGGAAAATTGACGACTTCAACAGATTTAACTTGAATATTAAATTCAATATCTAGGAAATATAATAATGAGATGGATTCTCATCAGGATGGCTCTCCGTCGTCTTATGATTTTATGATAATGTAAACGGAAGGAAAACTCAAGATCATCACTTTGTATAGGTATAACAGGTTAATAATGACGCGCATTTAGTTATTTACACAACGTTTTCAAAATACATAATAAAGGCCCTTTTCAGTTCTCCTTCTTTCTCAATTCGTTTTTTTGTGTTGTTACCGCATTACCTCCGTCGTTTACAAATCGATATGAAACATTTTTTGATAGGATATACCTACAGATTATTCCATTTTATCAAATACCAGTTATTTTTCATTTTTTTAAGGATTATTTCTCTGTAGATTGGCAGTTCGATATATTTAAAGTGGGTATTGAATGTAAGTAGATTAATAAGTAACTTCGTTTATTTATATACACTCGTTTCGTTTTCTTTCGTTTCGTTTTTTGTCAACAAGCTTTCATATTTGTTCAAGTTTACGAAGTATGATTTGTTTTTTTATTTTTGTGTGTTTTAATGTCGTTTTATTAAGCTGTTTGGTTTGACATTTCCTTAAATTCCTATTAAAATACATGTTTTAAGAATTACAAGGAAACAACATTCTAAAAAAGCCTTTTTTTTTGTTTAGAGAGGAAACATTATTGACAAATTCGAAATTCATTTTTACGGCGTTGTTATACTGGTTCATTGACGTCATTCATTTTTGTCGTTGATCTTTTAAAGTAGGCACTGAACTGAGCGATTCTATTATTACAGGTGCACCAATAAAGTTCTGAAACTGTAAAATAAAAACCATATTTAGTTAAATTAATCTTAGAAGAATTTACATTTTAGCATGTTCCCTTTATATTCGTCTACAAACATTTTAATTTGATATTTCTATCAAGATTTATTTTTTTATTTCAAGAGCAAGGTTCAAGTGGTACCGCGGGCCCAACAAAATGGGCCCTACATTGCTGGATCATGCGAAAAAAAAACATGATTCTGTTAATTGTGAAACGTTTATTATATTATTCCTTGTTTATTTAGCAAAGTGTTAAATTAGTCAATTAAAAAAACACATTTGTATGATGGAAAACAAAAATAAACACTATTTTAGCATTTTTGAAGCTACAGCGGGTGCTGGATCAAATAGTCTCGGTTTCAATTAACCCATTTAATTTAATAAGTAAATTTAAACACAATAAAAAACTTATAAAGTAGAAAAAAATAAGTTTTGGCCAAACCGTTTTGGCAAATCAAAAAGGAGAGTTATTATTAGTTTATTATTTTTCTCAAATACGTCATTTTTAGTTGAAAAATTCTATGAACATATTTCCATTAGTATTTTTCTCTGGCGCTCCCAACTTCATAATTTCTTAAGTTGCCCGTCCGCTATGATTTTCACGATTTTAGTAAAGCATAAATTATACTGCCAAATTGTAAAATTGTGGATTTAGAATTAACACCAGTTTTTTCAACTTGCTCTTCTCTACGACGTTTTCTAGCTGCAAGCTGCCTTTTTTTTATTTTTCATAGATTCTATTTTTTTATCAGATTCAGTATTTTCTTATTTCAGTCTGACTTCGTTCATTAGTTCTGTTCGTTTTAAATCACGATCTCTTTCACGTTTGAGATGTTATGCAAAAAGATTAGGTCTTTCCTTTAACAGTCGCCTATTTCTGTTCGAAGCAATATCTTTCAATGCTTCGAGACGTTTTTCTATGAAAAACTAATGAAACTTTTATATCTTTTGCATCACGAGGGCAACAAGCTAACAGTATTTTCTTGACCTTTCTATTGCAGAAGATGTTTAAAAAGTATAAACAAATATTGTAAGTACGTTTTTTGTCAAATCAGAATAAATGAATATTGTCACTTCATGTTTAGCCTGTAAAACATAACTTCAAACTATCAGAACAGCTGTTTCACGCCACTGCACTGTTGCCTGAAGTTATGTCGCAGTTTATACCAATTCTTCGATAGGTGATAGGCGTGTTATAAATTTCCAAGCGCCCCAAAAATTTAAAACATTCAGATTAAACCGAATAGAAATATTTTAAGATTAAATTTAGACTTTCATTTTTGCACTGTTAAGAAAAAAGAAATAATAATGACTTAATAACACATTCTATAATTAACAAAATAAGTACGAGTAAAATTTTAATTGGTTGGAGTAAATGCACGACTTTATTTATTTATGCTTGCATGTTTGCCGATGTATATCGATATTAACAAGTTGCATTACATAGCCATAGTTAAATTAAATATATCCCCATACTATTTATAAGCAGTCACGTTTGCATCATTGTTCCTACTTGGAGATTACTTCCAAAACCGGTCTATTAACAAGCACACAATACACAGGATTATCTCTTCCCATAGTTCGTTTTATCTCGTTCGATCCGAGCAATTGTTTGCGGCGTGTGGCGTCATATTCGTTGACCACTCGTGCATCTGTGCAATCATTTACAAAGATTCTGCAATTAGATACGTGAGAAAAGGAAGCGTGTATACTACTTGATAAATTCATTGATTTAATGTTTAGAGGAATATCCTCGATCCACATCTACTCCTATTTTCGTATTAATTTCTGCTGTAGTTCGGAAAGAAAATTTAAATATTGAATGCTCCAAAACGAAAGGGTGTTAGTACCTAGCGCAGAGTTAGAGCGGAATGCTCAGTAGCATATGAGCGCATTCGAATATGAGAGCTATATCGTTTCCAATAGTTTCTACATACATAAATTTTATGCTATAATTTATTTATAATAACTGGACATTTTATTGTCCGTAATTCTGCACCCAGTACAACACAACGGCACCTTTAAGTTATAATCGTTTCATTTTCCGAAGACGAAGTCTCTAAACGATGCCCTCTTTCCAGGCTTGTACGGAGTCCTCTTCAGACGCAACAAAGAGGCAGCGTTTTCCAACTTCCGCCTGTGGGAGAGCGCCGGCTTCGTGGTGGCGTACGCCTACTCCACGCACCTCTGCGCCCGCATGAAGCTGTACGTCATGATGGTGGTGCTGCTGGTGGGCGTGGCTGGCTATATCGTCGTCGAAATACTGCACAAGAGAAAGGTACTGGCCTTTTTATTGTGGAAACTGACGTGGTTTTCACACATTATGATTTTCGATTTAATTACGACTATAGTCGGAATAACCGACTTAATCGTAAGTGGGTAATGCCCGTATTATAAAAATCATAAGGTACTGTCTTTCTTTTTAGATTTTTTTTTGTTATTTATTTATTGCGGACCACCAGTAACACTCATACTAACATCTATAACACAACCAGAACTTTAAAAAATACATTACTTTAGTAAACTTCTATTAAAGGTGACTAAAAATGCGTAATTAAATATATTTTAAATTAAAGTAAAGTTGAAAAAATTAAACCATGGATAATAGAAGTAACAAAAATTAATCAAAGAAAATCACGATGAAAATTTACTAAAGGCCTCTCAACAACTCTAGCAATTTCTTCCGAAACTGGCAAAGAGCGGCGAGGAAGATATCAACAGGTCCGTCTAAATTATTGTGAGAGTAGGGCAAGCGTCACGTTGCACAATGTGTACGGATGTTAGTGCTTGCACAAGGCTTACTAAATGTTAGTGTATTGCTGTTTAGAAACAATAAGAATTGATGTCGTGCGGACGACGAGAAATATTTTGAAAAGTGGAAGAAATGTGGAATTCCTATAAATCCAGCCACAAGCTCATCTCACTTATTTATATTTTTAGAGTCATTTGAATTTTGAACGGTCCAAGATTGTGTTATTATTATGTCACACAGCGGCATCGTCGCTCAATAGAATACGGAATACCTGTCATGTCAACCCAACGTCAATGTAGGTAAATACATTTAAAATTGATACCAAGTCCACTTTTAGTATTCAACATTAAAACAAAGACATATATTCTGGAAATAAACGTATTCAGTTATAGAAAACGTTAAAGCGTATGCTATGTAAATACATACTCTTAGATTTTGCTATTACCATATTTCTTTTGTACGTCAATGAAATCGTAGTAGAGGGAGATAGAATGCAGGGTTGTGCAAACGTTTTTTTATGCTCTTTTACTTTGTGATATCCTGGTATCAGGAGATGAAAATCGGATCAATATCTCCGGCCTGCGCGTACCTGATGCGCGAGATAAAAATATGAGAACGGTGTCGAAAACGCGCTCTTTTATTTATGAATATACATTTTTTTTGCACACACATCAAATGACCCTCACAGACAATTCCACTTTTTCTTATTTAAATATGAAGAGCTAAAACTCAGTTCATAAATATTTTCCCGAGGCTTTTGAGAGGCTTTAGAGTTCAGATTTGGAGTGATATTTTAGTAATTGATTGCAGATGCTACCAACACTTGTAAAGTTTGTCCATGTGTTATGTTCGTAACATTGCAAGTGTATGGGAAGTGCACGACACGTTAGGTCTCTTTTCAACCACTGGATTTCCTAACAGGCAGCGCTGAAACGGCAAATAAACACTAGTTTAGACTTCCTAGGCGTTTCTTAGAACCTAGTACGAGCGATGCAATTTCCCCATTGTGATGCACTAAATGTGAATTTTCAAAGAGCATCGATGGTGTATGAATGCAACCTTTGTTTTGATTTGCATTTACTGAATTTGTGTATGCGTTCCAGTCCATTCATTCTAGTTTTTAATATTTCAGCGAAACAGCAAAATTATGAAGTGTTTGACGCATCAAAGCGTGCACCTGTGGGTGCACACCTAACCCCCTTTCTTACTCCCGTCCCCTTTTCACAGCTGCCCTCCTCCTCTAAATTATGCTCTTTTTCTATTTCCATAATTTTCAGAAAACGGTACAAGCCATGATAAATTAGTCAAAGGGTTAACAGATGCTCAAAAGATACAAAAAAGTTTAAAATTCATTTTAATATGAGTTTGTAATTAAACTCACATGGAAACTTGTGAGAGGGCACAATTTTAATGGAAAGCGGTGGGAGGCATGGGGTGGAGGGAGATATTTTTCCGCAAATAAACCTGAGACACGCGGTCTGACTTGTTTCAGTTCATGTTGCCCTGGTAGCACTGGCCAGACATGACTCACTTGTTGGTTATCTTTGTTGTCCAACAACGTTGGCCGTTGTGAAATGCCCTCCTAGTCTAATTATGTCTAACTGACTTCATTAACGAGGAGGTTATCAGTATGTAGGAATCTTTTTTTTTTATGTTAGTCCCCATATAATCCCCAATTACTCAAAGATGGCTGGACCTATTTGGAAAATTCTTTTTTGTTTTAAAGAGTCTACTTCTCAGCTGGATCCATTATCATCAATGAAGGATATGTTGTTAGGAATTTGTAAATTTTATTTTATATTAGGTATTTGTTAAATTTTTATTTGTGTAATTTTTTTTGTCAAATGAAATTCGATCGTAATTAATCAAAACATACTATGTGAGCATTCATTTTAAATTAAGAAACTATTGTATTAATAATTTTAAAAATATGGATCATATAGTATTGTAGATCTTGAATCTTTATTTTCGCATTTAGATTCTTTTTCTAGCAGCATCAGTTCACATATCTTTAAATAAAATTTAAGTTTGATAAAAAATACATATATCGAATTTGATATGGCGAATAGGAGCGCTGTATTCAGTAGAGTTGCTTGGTGCTTCTATAAATGTTTCGATGACGCTGTCCGCTGTCCGCGATCGACTCAACGTCTTCGGTTCTCATGTGCTCCTGGTAGGCGAAGCTTGGATAGGCCTACTTTGTTGCACTTGCAGCACAATTTGCTTCAAAATACGATTAAACTACTTCGAAAAAGCGCTCGATATTTTATTAGGGTTGGTACAAAACTTGCTTTGATTGAATATAGTTCTGTTAATAGTTAATAGTTGCGGAGGAGGAATTATCGGAATGTAGACCACTTTTACGCTGTAAGATTTTTTTCTAGAAAATATTTCACTATCTGCTTTAAGTATAAGATTAGTAGACAACAGTAGATGTCATTTAGTTGTCCCGTACGCAGTTCAAAAATAAAGTGTATTTGAACCAATGTCACTTAACTTTTATTAGTGATTTACGGGTTGATCTTTTATCGGCATTGCTATAGGTAATTTATTTTAATGACACACTTATTATGGCATGATAATTTAATGACTCACTATAATACACAAAATTCACTTAATTTGATATTATTATAGCACACTAATTAGCACAAAATTCTGCTCCGATAAAATTGAATATGCTACTGTTTTAGTAATTAACAAAGAGTGTTTCTTTTGAAGGCTCGCCGCATGAAAGCCATCGCCGAGGACCCCGTCGTGGCCGCCGAGGCCGCCAAGCAGCCTCCGGAAGAAGATGACGAAAAAGACGAAATCGACGACGAAATCATCATCACCCATCTTTAAATCCGCTGCAATTTAACTGTTCAACTTTCAGTATTCCCACACAAATCGTATACATAAGTTGGGCACTAGAATGACGCGTTTGCCATAAGATTTTTCGTAACGTACAAACCCACGAAATTTTATCTCACTTTTCATTAATTTAATTCGAATTTAGTAAGATTCATGTATCCCATAGTTAAGTGAATTTTAAGATTTAGTCGTAAGAGTCAGCTTCCCGAGTTGAAATATCACAAGTACAAACTGTTGCTCTTTTAACGAAATGTCAAATTGTATTCCTACTTACAAAAATAGAACAAGTATTAATTGTGATTATGCAATCAGCGCAGTTACGACACGAGTTTAGAGCAAGTTGCCGAAGTTAAAATGGTATACGAAAGATACCTTAGTTTCGAATTTATCATTTTTTATCCTATGCATCGATGGTCTCAAAGAATCTCGTGTTTTGATCAATTATAATGAATCATCTGTTTGTTATTCATTCACAAGTTCTGCTTCGCTCTCGATCTGATGACCCTCTTGTACTCTCTTATATTATTCATGAATGAATAGTAGATGTGTAGTGAGACGTAAAGGGCCGCGTTCTCGCCAGAGCAATATCATTCACGCATTTTCCTCATTTATTTTGTGAAGTTAAACAATCATGGAGTGGGAATTATAAAATTTATTATGTTAAGGACCTTGCAAGAATCATTCAATGCTAATTCATCCACATAAAGATACCTACATAAGTATGTATTGCTATTTGTTAACAGAATAAAGATATTAATATCAAAAATTGAATAATTAATTATTTAAGATTCTGGCATCGTCCTTTTATTACTTATAGTTCTCTCTTATACGTAAATATAAGGTTAACTAAGTTTGATGTAATACAGTTAGAAACTAAGTATCAAATTATTATTGTCATCACTTTCATAAATTTTTAGTAGACATTACTATTTATTAATATTTATTTAGATTTCCAACATATTGTACCTACCTATGTTTGATTTAGTTTTACAAGACGATGCTGCTGCTATTCTTATGGATCACGTTAATGGTTGCTGTTTAATAAGATACATTTAAGATAACTATTCTGCCGGCTTCCGTACTAAAATGGTAACAAGGAACTGGTATAGTCAAAGTCCATCTTGTCTGTCGATCTGTATGTTAAAGCCAATTATTTCAGGAGCTATCCACCTATCTATCGAAAAACTAACAGATCTAGGGTAAAGGGTTTCGTTCGCTAAAGGTCCACACTTTATCGATTGCTCCTTGAACTTGGTTCATGCTGGCTTGAACGGGTACTAGGAGCGCAGGAACAAAAGGAGCTCTTATGATTCTTACATTTAAATGAGTGCGCTGCACGGCTTGCTCTTAAGTTGTTTGGATTCAGTAAGTGTTAAAAAGAAACTGTTAAAGTAAGACTCCGTTCTAGTAGTGTCTGTCCATCTGCATGTCAAAACTGATTTCAGGAAATAACAGCTATCGACTTAACAGGGATCTAGATAAAAAAAAACCAGTCGCTAAAGGTCAAACTTTAACTTTATTATACTTTATTATATACAAATTTGATAATTTAATTGATTCTGACATTCAAAGTAAGTAAATCAAAATGTCTTTCCGTAATATTCAGAAACTGAACCACAACACAATTTTATAAAATATCGATTGTTCCTTGAACTTGCTTCATGCTGGCTTGAACGAGTACTAGGGGCTCAGGAACAAAAAGAGTTGATTCTTGAAAGCTATATTTATATGGGTGCCTTCCTCGGCTCGCTTGTTAAGTTGTTTGAATTCAATGCGACTTAGCTTTGTTCCCTCGTAAATTGAAATGCGTTTTTACAATACCCTCTAGACGAGTTGTTCATAATAGATATGATAAAATTATCAATAGCTTTGATCATTTTATAACACAATTTATTTTTTGTAGAGCATTTTCCAACACCATGCTCGATGAGTTTAGCTACCGATAAGCAATATTGAATGTATTTGCATTATTAACCATTAATAAATACATAGTAAGAATTTTACCACAATATTGTACTTAGATCAAATAGTTAAATTAATTAATAGAAGTAAATACGTAGTTGATAAATTGATTAAGTTAATTAATAATTATAAACATTCAAATCGCAAAATTAGATAAAATTATTACTGATGATTTAATAATACAGGTATATATTTCTAATAAAGGTTCCAAATATTCATTTTTAGGTGTTTCGTAATCCTATTTTGTGTTGATCTACAAGGTGTTTCAAAACCGGGTAAGATTCCATGCGTAATATGGAACGTAAAATCAAAACATCAGCAGTAGCACTGAAATCGTAGTTTCTTTTAGAGCTATAGAGAGATGAAACACTGTCTAGGCACTCCGCAGACTGGCATGATTCATCCCCCGCAGGGCTGATTAATTACTCACCCTAATTGCGTAAAATTGTCGAGGGTTCCGTACTATGGGACCATTTTCAAGATCAAAAAGGGGTTCGAGCCGGGCACCCCTGGCTTCGTTTCTATTGGGTCAAGGTTATTGGGCTAAGGAACCGACTGCGAATAAATATTATACATACCAGGAAATCGAAGTTTTTATCGTTAAACATTTGTAAATCTGAGATTTTAAAAAAAAATGTATACGGGACACAAATGCTTCTATTACGTTTTTGTTTTTGTTTTTATTGACTGCAACCTTCCTTTTCCGTAAATTTTGCCTTAGTATTTTTTATCAAAATCCTAAGATAACCGGCTATGACATACAGACAGACACTGATGTCTCATCGTAAAGATTTTAGCATGTTGATATGCTAATCTGATAAAAAAGGTTTTTTTTTAAGAATATTATATGAAAAACTCAAGCTGTAATTTGAGCTACATCATTAAATGTAGAAACAATGGAAACTTCGTTAATCCAGCCCCATTTTGAAACATCTTGTACCTTGCTATTAAACGGATACCTAATGAATATATCGTCAACAATGTTTGTAAGTTTTAGGATAATTCAATTTTAACAAACATTCTTCAAAAATATAATCTTCTATGTAATTTTTTTATAGTTCGTCCTAGAAAATCGAGACATCTAAATTTATTCTTACAGACTATCGTTGGTGAATCTCTCGAGGCTTTTATTTTGGGAAGGGTTATTATTTTAAAACATAAAAATTATTTTAGTGTCATACCTAGTTTTAATATTGAAATGTCCTCGCTTACCCATCAGACTGTATTAAAAAAATATTTATGCTCTTTGATCACAAAAAATAACAATACATATTTCAATCTTTTAGGATTCCTGTGTGATCAATCAATCAAGCAATAGGAAGGAAATTCAGTCTTTAGGGTAATATTTAATGGCGCATCGGACAGAGGTACCCGACGTGCGGGAAGTTTCCACTCGGAAAAATTGAAATTTCGCTGTGCCTTTAAATAATTCTCACTAAGTACTTTCATATTATCGTGGGCTTGAAGTATTGAACAGATAGGTAGGGTAACAAAACCACGTGATAATACAGTAAAATGTAGCTATAAAAAAATAAGTAGATTTGTAAATTAAATTAAATTAGAATTAGAAAAGTAAGTATATTATTTTCTTGTAATAAAATTGCTTTATATTTTGGAATTACACCTAAAATTTTTATTATTTTTGTTTAAGATTTATGTTATTTTATGATATCATAATTATAATGAATGAAATAAACATTATTGTTTGGTCATCGTTTTGTTTCTTTTTTTCTATCCATTCTAGTTTATCTGTAGGTTGCCCTCTAATCTCTAAAACGTTCTAAGTCTTTTTGGCTTATGGCGGAGGGACAGCCTGAATTTCTATAGAGACGACTATAGGTACGAAAAATGTCGCGCGCTCAGAATTTCGCGCGTGCCCGAGGCATCACATTACTGTGAAGTTCAGGCCGACATTTCCAAGTGTGAAAACAAACAGAAACACTACAAAACTAAATATTTTTTAATTAAAAAAAAGCTGAAAGGAAATAAACTAAATAAGTAGTATATATATAGAACAGTGCATAATCAAGATGTTCTGCAAAAAGTGTAGAGGCGTAGGAACGAAATAAATAAATAAAAAAACTATCGTTCTCTTAATTATTCAAAGTCGGTGATCTAAACATTTTTACAATATACTCAGTAGCTATATAGGTAAGAATAAAATAGGTAAGAAAAAAAAAAAAGAATAAGAAATAAAACTAAGCTACAAATTGCTTACCAATTAAAAATAAAGCCGCATTAGTCAATTGATTTTATGCATAATTCATTGACAACAAAATTAAATGTAAAATTGCAAGTTTTCTTTCAAAGTCGTCGACAGTCGACTATGATTCTTGGAAGTCAAGCTCAGAAGCCTCTCTCGTTTGATTAGAAGAAATAATGTAAAAAGTTGCGGTTCCTTTAATGTCTCTTATGCAACATGCAGTCGTTGAGCCATGGCCGGTGTGTCTTATTCCCCTCGTTCTAAAAATATAAAATCAATAGAATGTCTGAACGAAACTACATAGCGTTCGCCGAACCCTAATGAAAAATTACTATTGAAAACTGTCGATCACTTTGGAACTAGTTAGGCTACCTGCACAATCTACAATTTGATGCACGTGGTGAAACAAATGTTAAAGTAAATTGCAATTATTACACCTCCATTTCAGCAATAAAATGATGTGAATTCGAATCGATGACTCTATATTTGAATCCCTTCTGTTCAGTTATCAGTTTAGCAAAAACATGTGTATTCATTTAATTTTATATTTCACTTCCCGAGATTTCATACATTACTTCCCGAAATTATGTTCGGAGCGATCGCGTCATCCAAATGCATGTAGTAACGCGCCGCAGTCCAGGTGCGCTGTAAGCCTAACTATGCTACGCGATGAATCTCCACCCCCTTCGGCGCACGCAACAGTTTGTTGTCTGAAACCTAGGGCTCAGATTTGTTGTAGTTTGAACCTTATCTTGTAAAGTACAGAGACGCAATTTCATAAATTTACCATCATGTAAGCAGTAAAGGTATATCGTTTACCTTTCCCCTTCCGATTGCAGTAATGCAAGTCTAATTCGCATAAGTCATTGCCGCGTCCGTCAGTACGCCGCCGGCAGTCCCCGCAATCATTGGTACCGGCAGGACTCCTCCGTCGCGCGGACTCGCGCTTCGGGAACTTGCAGTTTGGACTGAAATCGGTTTTGAAATTTTGTTCAAAGGAAGTTGTGAATAGTGATTTATTTTTAAAGTTGTTAACTAGTGACTGATATCAAGATGAATATAATTAATATCATTTATTATTATATTATTTGTATTATTATACTTCGAGCGATAGACTGTATTTACTGGTAGACATTGTTTTTAAGAACTTGTGCAGTTATTAACAAAGTTTATCGTACTGAAAGTGGTTTGAACTAATAAAGTCAAAGTTTAAAGTGTTAAAAGGTGTAAAAAATGTCAAGCAAATGTGAAGGTTAGTAATTATCATAACTCTTTACAATGAAGATATCGATGGAAAGATGTCTTTATAAAGTAGAGTTCAAATTAAATGAAAAGTTGTGTCGGACGGTCTAAAATTTTGATTTTAGTCTCGTTTTTATTTCGAAACGGATAGGAAAAAATGTTACGCCCAATCTAACTTCGATTCAGTGTTTAATTTGTAAGTCGAGTACTTGTGATATTGTGTGCTAGCGGTACTAAGATCCGGAAGAGTGTTTTGTTTTAATATTAACTTACAGATTCGATGAGATAAAATTATTTCAAGTGAGGTTCACTTTTCTTTCACGGTTATTCATTACAGACATTACTTAGATGTTTGCGTTTGTAAAAATTATAATTGCTGACCGGTGAAATACAAGTAATTAAAAGCACTAAAATCTATGCTTGAATAGACTCAAAATAATAAAACACAATCGCAAAAAATATGTAGCTTGCGATTAACTCTGCGGGCCGCTGTTTTGAGATGTTTTAGTAAATATATTCGAATTTGAGAGTGTTTGCGCAACTAGTAGCTCGCCTTTTGTGTACGTTTTGTGTGTGTGTGTTTTCATTTGAGGGCGTTTCATTGATGATCGACCATCAATATTTTAATTACATTGCAACTTCCTAGCTCGGAGTGTAACACTTTGAAATAAACCTTTGTTTTGCCTGGTGCCTAGTGAGTGAAACTAATAGAATAGATTACACAGACTTCCGAAATTTAACTTTTAGTTTCCTTTTTAAATAATTATACTTTTATCTTGTTGTTTAGGAATGTTACATTAAAATTTAACGCTGTTTTTGTAGTACATCGCGGGTTATTTTCTATCGAAGATATGCATTTCCTTTTGTGAAAAGGTAAAATGTATTGAAATGCTTGCGGTTTTTTGATCTACTAGTAGTTACTACAGGGCTACTAGCGCGGCCCGCGGCGTCGCTCGCAGTTTGATAGTAACAAACGCATTAATCTAGGCTTTAAACTATCTCCGTTTTTAATTTAAGCCTAATTTGTACATTAATTTGTTTAGGCGTGGAATGGAATAGGTTGGAAAGGAATATACTTGCCGTATTAACAAAAGCTTAGAGCTTATCCCAACCAGCAAAAGGTGGTTCTATAAAAGACCATAGAACGTTTCCTTAAAACCAATGGGTGGTGAAATAAAGGGCCTAAGAAGGTGCACCTACAAAGAAAGTGGCGCAATTATATCTCCATTCGGCTCTAAAGTGGAACTATAGCGGCATCAAACATCATAATTTTGGCTTATACGGTTGATGTAACAGTAACGCAATCTCCATTTGGTGATATACAAGCCACTACAACACTTCTAAGTACCTTTTTGTACTGTAAAAGAGTTTATGATTCCATTACTACACTATTAATTTATCATTCACTCGTTTTTCATTCGTTCACGCGTTAGTTCACACAGCTGAAGTGTTTTTTAGAAAATAAATAATAAAAGAAGAATACGAGGATATCCTGGTATAAGTTAGAATTTATTTTGTAATTAATTATTCGACTCTTACGTGTGTAATGATGTGTGGGAAGGTTATTTTACTGAGAAAGCATACGTGATATTACGAGAATATTTTAATGCCCTCTTCGAATTATTGAGATTTTATTAAAACAATTACGAATTTAACGTCATAAATATACTTTTGGCGTCCTGAAGTCCACTACAGCACTCGTCATTATAGACCACAGCCACCATTACATGAAATTAGGGATCCGTTTGTGCTTGTTCTAGTGCCATACATAAATGCAATATGTTTTTTATTCAATAAAAAAAATAAGCCTTTGTTAAATAAGCCTTTGATAAGATCAGATTTCTTAAGGCATCAGGTATTTTCCGTTATTGATTACTGGGATACTTACTTTGTCAATATTGTGTTTTTTTTCTTTTTCAGTGCATTGCTAAGCAAAATGGTTGTCATTATAGATATTGATAAATTTCTTACTCGTGACGATTTCAAGCTACTTGCAGAAGCGGAATGGCCGTGGGAAATTACACATTTTCTGTTAACTACAAACTGTATTAACTGTGGTTTATATACCTGTTCATCTTTACCAAGGCACTTTACCATATCCAAAAATTATTTGGTGTCTTTATTAAACTTCACATTTTCAACCTTATTATATATAATAAGGTTGAATTAAGTAAAAAGTCGCGTCGGACGGATTGATATTTTGATTGTAGTGTCGTATTTGGGTTTAGTTCGGATAGGAAACAATGTTACGTGTAATATTCGCTAAGTTCCCAAAGAGTGTTTTGTTATAACTTTTACTAACAGATTCGACAAGATTTATTTTAGATGAAATACGCTTCTCTTTCACTGAATTAAAATATAGTGCTGTTTTTCGTAGCACATGTTTATTTTTTGTCGACGATATGCAATCATTTTTTTATTAAAAGTAAAAATGTTTTGAATAACTTGCGCTTCGTTGATCTAGCTGCGGCCCGCGGCGTTGCTCGTGGTTAGAAAGTAGTAAATCTATTAATTCAGGATTTGAGCTATTTCTCTTCCGAATTTCATCTCAATCCGTATATCTGTTTATGCGTAAAAATTTACTCACGTGCAACATAATTAAGTTTTTCGAAGCAAATACAAAATGACATGCGCTTCGCTGACCTAACTGCGGCCTACGGCGTTGCTCGCGGTTAGTAAGTAACAAACGCATTAATACAGGCTATAAACTATCTCCGTTTTGAATTTGATCCTAATTTGTACATTTGTTTTAGCGTGGAATAGAATAGGATGGAAAGGAATGTATTTGCTGCAATGACAAAAGCGTAGGAAGTGCTTTGAAAATAATAAGGTTGAATTAATAATAATAATAATAATAATAATAATTTATTGAACAAAATATACAGTGCTTACAGATAAAAGTTAGTAACTGATTCTTATTGACTAATATTAGTAGATACATCTGGATAAGCTATGAACCCTGAGTCTCACGCTAGGGGAGTCCTGTGTTGTGAAACTCAGTGGCCTTCCATGATGAAAGAGTAAATATGGAAACAAAAAACTAAAACAAAACATTCCAAATTAATATTTGGCACAGGTGAAAAGTTTACAGTTATTTCGTTGGTGTAGGTAAATTCTAAACAAAGTACAATTATCTCGTGTGAAAAAATGTGTGTGTTAGTGTGTGTGTGTGTGTGTGTGTGTGTGTGTGAATGAGTGGGCTTTGGTTGTTTGTGTGAATGAAGAGGGTGGTTATATGGTAATTAAATTAGAAGTCGCGTCGGACGGAGTGATATTTCGATTTTAGTGTCGTATTTGGTTTTAAACCGGATAGGAAACATTGTTACGTGTAATATTATGCGCCAAGTTCCTGAAGAGTGTTTTGTTATAACTGTAACTAACAGATTCGATAAGATATATTTTACATGAAACACGCTTTTGTTACACGGTATATTAATTAAGTTGCTGACGTTTTTAGCTTTGTGAAAATTACACTTTGCTGACTGGTGAAATACAAGTTTTAGATAGTTTCAACTCAATTATTTTCGAATTCAGTGTTTGCGCAACTATAAAGAGTTAAGATTTGGCCGCTTGTGTACGACGAATTTGTTGTCTTTTTTTTTATGTAGAATAGGTCGGCGTTTGACCACCAACTCGCCTGATGTTAAGCGACGGTGTGGTCTAAGATGGAGCACGACGACCTATAAGGTACTTATTCACTCTAGCCTTGAAGTTTTGTAGAGTGAAGAAGTACAAAGACGGTAGTTGAGTAAGGCGCTACAGGCGCGCTACTGCTCAGACCCGTCTTCGGATGTCTCCCATCAATATCTTTATTGAATTGCTACTTTTTTGTCAGTTCATAATTTCTTAGTCATAATAAACCTTTGTCTGGCCAGGTCTGAGTGAGTAAAACTAATAGAATATATTACACAGGCTTGTGAAAGTTAACTGTTATTTGTAGCTTCAAATATTTTTTAGTACTTTTTCATCTTTTATGAGTGTTGAAAAAAATATAGTGCTGTATTTTCGTAGCATATGGTTGTGGTTTATTTTTTATCGACGATATGCAATCATTTTTGTATGAAAAGATAAAATGTTTTCAATAACTTGCGCTTTGCTGATCTAGCTGAGGCCCGCGGCGTTGCTCGCGGCTAGGAAGTAGCAAATCTATTGATCCAGGGTTTGAGCTCTCTCCGTTTTGAATTTGATCCTTAAATGTATGTCCGTTTAAGCGTGCTTATGAACGTCAAAGAAGAAAATAAAGTTCGGTTTAAATTAAATAAAAAGTTAGTCGGACAGACTTAAATTTTAGTTTTAGTCTCGTGTTTGGTTTTAGATCGGAAAGGAAAAATGTTACGCCCTTTGTGTTTGTTATGTTTCAGCGTTTAATTTCTTAGCCGTGAAGTTTCTAATATAATGGGCTAAGTTCCTAAAAAGTGTTTTGTTATAATTTTAACTTACAGATACGATAAGATCTATTTGACACAAAATACGCATTTCTTACACGGTTTATTGTTAGGTAGGTACAATATTAAGTTGGTTACGGTGAAATATAGATTTTTGATAGTTTAATACTTATATCTATACTTATGAATAATCCTACTAATATTATATATAAACGCGAAAGTTTGTAAGAATGAATGGATGGATGGATGTTTGTTACTCTTTCACGCCAGAACGGCTGAACAGATCTGGATGAAATTTGTCACAGAGATAGATTATAGTCTAGAATAGAACATAGGATACTTTTAAACCGCGGGTAAAACCGCGGGGCGCAGCTAGTAAAATAAATAAAACTAAATTGAAAAAAAAATTAGCTTGCGATTAACTCTGTGGGTCGTTTTGAAATGTTTTAGTAAAATTACTCAAATTTAAAAGTGTTTGCGCAACCCTTAGGATTTCGTCTTTTGAGTATGATGTTTTAAATGCTGGTGTTTTATTGACCGGTGACCATCAATATTGTTATTTAATCGCTACTTTTTGTCAGTTGATATTTTCTTAGCTCGAAGTGTAATACTTTGAGATAAACCTTTGTTTTGCCTGGTTTTGAGTGAAACTAATAGGATATATTACACAGACTTCTGAAATTCTACTTTTATTTTCTTATTTTTAACGTTTTCGTTGTTTAAAAATGTTACATTACAATTTAACGCTATTTTTTGTGGCACATCGCGATTTATTTTCTATGGAAAATATTCAATTTTTTTTTTAAAAGGTATATGTATTGAATAGCTTTGCTTTGCTGATCTAGCTGCGGTCTGCGTCGTCGCTCGCGGTTGAAAGTAACAAACTCATTAATCCAGGCTGTAAACTATCTCCGTTACGAATGTAAGCCTACTTTGTACATTTGTTTAGGCGTGGAATGGAATAGGATGTTAAGGAATGTATTTGCTGTATCAATAAAAGCTTAGAAAGTGCTTTGAAAATTATAAGGTTTAATGAGTTAGAAGTCGCATCGGACGGATGGATATTTTGATTTGAGTGTCATATTTGGTTTTAATTCGGATAGGAAACAATGTTACGCGTTATGCGCTAAGTTCTCAAAGAGTGTTTTGTTATAACTTCAAACTTACAGATTTGATAAGATATAATTTACATAAAATACGTTTTTCTCACTCGGTGTAAGAAAAGCGTAGGTATATTATTAAGTTTGTTACGTTAATTAGGTCTGTAAAAATTAAAATTTTGCTAGCCGGTGAAATAGGTGCAAACATAAAAATCAAAACATATGAATAAATTCAAAATAATACAACACAATTGTAAAAATATTTAGCTTACGCTGAGCTCTACGAGTCGTCGTTTTAGGATATTTTAGTATTTCATTATTTTCGAATTTAAAAGTGTTTGCGCAATTATGAAGAGTTAAAATTTGGCCGCTTGTGTACGACGAAATGTTTTCTTTTCAGCCATCAATACCTTTACCGTATTGCCAATTTTTTGTCAGTTGCAATTTCGTAGCTTAGTGTGTTACACTTGGATAGTTTATTTATATAAATACTCGTAGATATATATTATATAGATACCTTTGTTTTGCCTAGTTTGAATGAGTGAAACTTATAAGGTAGATTACACAGGCTTGTGAAATGTAACTTTTATTTTTATCCTCAAATAATGATAGGTACTTTTTTCTATTCTTAACAATGTTAACTTGAAATCTAGTGGTTATTTTGTAGCACGTGGTTGTGGTTTATTTTTTGTCGACGATTTATGAACATTTTTTTTTAAATCATAACATGAAATGAATTGAATAACTTACGTTTCGCTGATCATCTAGCTGCGGTCCACGGGTAGCAAATCTACTAACCCAGGGTATGTGCTATCTCCACTCCGAATTTTATCTCAATCCGTATATCCGTTTAAGCATAAATAATTGAAAGAAGCGTAATGCGTATAAGTATAACACAAGACTACGAAATTTAAGTTTTCTCCTTTTAATAAGTAATTATGTCTTCAGTTGATATTAAAGTATAGTACTGTTTTTTTAGCACATCGCGATTTATTTTCATAGATTATTTCACATACTTACAAAACATTTATGAATGAGAAAAGAACATCTACTCATTACACTTATTACTTATAGACAGTAATCGTCTCTCATTACAAGAAACACAACATTTTTGTCATAATATACTATTCTAATGTTGGATTATATTTACGTGACAACAAAAAGTTGGCATGGGAACATCAGAAATAGACAGCACCGAGAGCCCGCAATAAAATAAAAAATCCGAAAAATATTTCATCAGCAAAATTGTATTAAAAATCACTGCTATCGGTGCAATAATTCCCTACTATAATTTCTCCAACGACGGTCGGTTGCAAATCACGTGGTTAAAATAAAGTTAGGGTTACTAAACCGTAACAGCCAAATTTAACCACCGGAAGATAGCCAATCGGGTTGCAAATGTCAAGGTTAGCTGCTCATATCCCTACACAATTAGACTCGGTCAAAGCTTGGCTAACGGGTGCCTAAATTTAATCGTACCACACGATTTAATTATTAGGCACCCGTTACAATTTTACATAGTAGGTTTGTAACAACCGACCTCCAACTGCAACTGTTTTACAGACTTAACAAATCTTTGGAAATAACTGTGCCCGTCAGGTTCTGGCTTGTTTTCTGGGTAGTGTTCTGGTAGACGTTCTTAAAAGTGTATCTTCGATAACCAATTGCATAAAGTCGTTTTACTTTGACTTCAACGCAACTGACATCCAATTACGGCCCTAAGCTGGTCTTCAAACTCCGCCGGCAGATCATTAAACGATCACAATCGTGGCACTATTCCCTCCCGGTCCGCGAGCCATATTGATTCCTATTTCCATAGCGCACTTCAGCCTTGGTCTATAATCACTCGCGGCTTATTACAATAGTTTTCGATTTGTATAAAGTGAACGCGTCCTCATTACCAGGTCATCTAAAAAACAAAATGTCACAGTAGCTCTTTACCTGATACGCAGAATATCTCATTTGTAAATTACCTAAATCGCGTCAGATCTTAAGTAGCAAAATGCCTGAAATACATTAAGTCTGGTTTTCTAATTACCTAAACCTCGCTATGATTGAGTAGAGTATGCCTAAAATGCACAATTTTCGTTCATCAAATTAACCAAACCGCATCATGACTTAATAGTAACATGCCTATCGTTCCTTTCAGAGTTCCACAAAGAAGGAGGTTTAATAGAAATCGGTCAAGCCGTTTTTAAAATATCAACAAAACTCTAAATATTGTTCGCGAAATTGTTCATAACAATATGAAAAATAAAGTTTAAAAACCGACTTTGAAATTTAACTGTTTATTGAGGGGAAAAAACTTGATATTCGCCTAGTCTTTTCACCCGCAGTTAAAAAGAGTATGCTTTGTACTATTGCATACTATAATCTATCTCTGTGCCAAATTTCATCCAGATCCGTTCAGCCGTTCTGGCGTGAATGAGTAACAAACATCCACACATCCATCCAAACTTTCGAATTTATAATATTAGTGAGGAGTGAGATGAGATTATTTCATCATTCAAAATTTAAAACAAACTGAAACGTTTCTCATAAACTAAATGAATAATACGAGTATGTTTTCTTGAACTGACTAGCAAGTAACAAAAATCAATGAACTTAACCGTCATAATTAATTAAACAGGTTAAAGTTATCTTACATGCTCCAACCTAAAACTCTATTCGAACTATAAAGGCAAATTACGTTCTAGACACTACACCTTAGGTAAACTAAGTATAAAGATAATTGCCATTGAGGAATTTTGCGTCGTAGGTGCTTAAAATCTGGTACAATAATGAGATTAATGCACTTCACTTTTGTAGCATACTAGTTTTTAGACATTGGTGTTAGGCATTTTACTACGAGCACAACGGCTAAAAGTATTTTAGTGATTATTTTTTCAGTCAGTTTTAGGAAAATAGAGAAAGAAAAATGTAATAGAGAAAGACCAGAACTCCAGACAGAGTTCGGAATTTCGGAAGTACTTTTGTCGAAACTGAAGCAGAGGCGCTACGCTTTTAACGCTCGCTCGGTCGAAAAGTTAACTTTAGTTGAAGCTGGCAGTATTTTACATATTTTTAGCAGTTTATTAGGCTCAATTCTGGCGTCACATCTTAAAATTCGTAAATTTTATAAAAATTCTAAATTTAAGTGACAGAACTTAAAATCGCAATTCAGGGGGCAACCTAGAGCTAAAATATTGAACGGAATTATCCTATTTCTTGTTCACTTAAGTTGAATTCACAGATAAAATAAACCTTCAAAAAAGAATGTAAAAGCGTCCCGTACACTGGCGTATTAGAACGATATTTTCATCGATTCATTCAAAAAAATTTTGTATCTGTAGCTTCGTCCATGCATCAAGTTGTTAGTGTTGCAGTTTTATGCCACTAACATAAATTCGTGGAATTATTTGACGGGTGTGTCATGTTTTACTGAATAACCTACGCTTAATTAATACGCAAATTTTTAAGAAACACATGTTAGCAAATAATTAGTGCTCTGTAATTATCCATTAATTACAGAGCACTAATTATTTGCTAACAAAATAAATCGTGATATTTCAAAAATCTCAAGTACTTTTGGTTTTTAATACTGGCAATTCACTATGGAGTTTTACAAGTCTTTGTTTACAATTTCGGTATCAAGAGTTTTAAATTATTGTGCCCAAAAATAAAGCTAAACGATGATGTGCTGATGAAATTCTGAATTATTTTACGTTCGTGTGACTGTGCCTATGTTTCTACAAAAACTACGCAAACGCTGTAAAGGTAAATAATAAACTAACCTAAAATCCGAAATACCCATTCGATTTTAGAAGTTCTGTCCATAATAGAAAGCTACACACTCACTGAGTGCTACAGGCTATGCAACGTGAGAGAAGTTGTGGGCAGATAGCTAGTCTAAAATATTGTATTTACAGAAAGTCAACTTGTAATACTTGGTAATGATAATTTAATTGTATCTTGCCTAGGCACTAAAATTTGGTTTTAATTTTCAGTGTTATGAGGAATGCTACCAGAAACACAACCAGCCTAAAAGCGTAAAATAAACAGACTTGAAAACTGTGATGACGACTTTCCAGTCTGTTGTATCTATCACGAGTGGTGCAAGTACAGTGGGAACTGAAAAAGCTATGTTTGTGCAGAAAAGGCTATGAGATAAATGTGCTGAAGATTAAAGCCCTATTTGCTCTGGGTTTCCGTAAATAACAAGAGTTACTTCCTAGTAGCACTGGTACACCAGCCATTTGGCCTAGAAAGGGAAGTGACACACTAGCACGCAAGTGACATACTAGGAAGTAACAGCCAGAAAAGTCCCAGAGACCATTGTTTTATATGAAAAGTGTATGTTACTTTGCAAGATTTTTTAAACATGGGCCTGTGTTATATGTCATAATAAACAGTGCCTGCAATAAATTACATTTTAAAAAATAACCAGAGATCTGTAAATAATGAAATCCTACTGATTGTTTTTTTATTTACTCTTCTCTGGTATCTGCTTTTGTTCATGCCCAAGTTGTAAAATATGGAAATTGTAAAGTAATAAATATTCAATAATAGTATTTCAAGTATGTACAGAAAAAGATGAAGGTTATTGATAGCAAACATTTAATTTAAGTACAATAATTTTTTATTATTTAAAATTGAATTTATAAACTGTAATTTGTATTATTTGTGTTGTCCTTTGAGCTTGTTGATATAATGTGAGTATCAGAGAGTGCTTGGGCTAGCACACAGGTTCTTCCATGAAACCTCTTGCCAGTACTTAATCAAATGACCTCGCATCTGAAAGTAAATTTATAATTACACTTGCAGCTCCCTACTAAGTTTCCATGTCAGGGATGCCATGTAATACATAAAGCCATGGATAACGACACCTAGCCCTAGATCTAGATTTATTTAAATCCATCATTTAAATAGCATCCTCACCGGGAACTGCTTTCAAGCTGTTTCATAGATACCTATTTAGAAACCAGTAGTGTCTACATGTCACTGCTGATACCTTCAGTTCGCTACAGAATTATACTTTATGAAGACACCAATTAATGCTTCAGGGTTCAATGACTGGTAAACTGTTATGAGAGGGGTAAGTATAGTGAGGCTTGGCGAGTCTGTCACAGTAGGTATAAACTTTCTGACACAGCATTACGCTAAAACAGGCCAGCTGCGATGCACCCAGAGATCTTAACAACTCAAGTCACCTCAATTGATTATCCTGTAATTATGGAGGATAGAAAGCCTCCATACATGTAATACATACGAAATAACAATGGAATAATGGAAATTAAGCACTCTCTCTTTTGATTTTGTTATGAAATTATGATCGATTTTGTGTTAATTTCTCTTGGGGTGGGTTTTGATGCACATCCATCGCTATTGTTGCATGCATGTTCTATAATATAGGTTCTTGCTGAGATTATTAATGAGATGAGAGCTAAGTACACTTCCAGATTTTGACTTTTTAATCCTGTAACAGTGCGTACTTTGATCACATATCGTGCCGAACTGAAATGATTATGAGGCAAATTATGCATTTTATACATTTTTCTGAATCGTTAACTTTGCAAAGGTTTACTTAGTTTAAGTAAAATCAACAAAATACAGAGATTTTTTTCACTTTGAAATTTTAGTTTTTTTAACAGGATTCCAAAATGGTGCCCTCTAAAATTAACCTCAAATTCGATCTAAACAAGTTAAAATCATCTAAAATGTGGGCGCAAGAATAGCAATTTCAGCTAAATTTTCTAAATTGAGTAATTTTACGAGATTTTGTTCATTCTATTTAAAAATTTGAATTTGACATTTCTAAATTAGTTAAAATGTTGCCCGCAGAATAGCATTTAGCTAATTTACGTTTTTTAGGATTTTTAGCAGATTTAAGTGGCTTAGGAAATTTAAGTGTGACGCCAGAATTGAGCCTATTGTATTCTTTATTTTATGCTTTTTTTAATCGGTCATCTCTTCAATATTCTGAGTAGTTGGTTTTTAACTAGTTGTAGGTGTAGGAAACGTGAGTCCGTAGCACTCAGCCCGTAACTGATTGATGTATGATGACTGATTGCGTCGGCCGATGTGTGATAAATAACACATACACGGAGCCGCGGTCTTAAATAAAATATTATACTATAACAGTATGCCTAGTACAATCCGAGTTTTTTTGCTAACGTTATTAAAATAAACTTTCATGAAAAAACGTAGTCTATAGTAAGGCCTTAATTTTTAATTTCGGTTGCTTCTTCTAAATATGTACAATGACATCGGGCGACATAATGACTATACTATACACCGCAAGCCGACCGACCGGAGGGTATCTTTCCGACCGTATCAGATAGTAACAAAATATAAATAATGCCACGGTGGATTTACTAAGAAAGTAGAAATTAAAAACTAAAAGGAGGTCCCGTACAAGAAATTGTTTTTAAACGTGTTCTCCTTTTAGTCCTACGTAAAGAAACATTTTTCTCAGAGCGTGATGAAATTTTATAATGTTTTGATTGGTTAGATGATGGATTCATTTTAATTACTCAAAGTATAATTATTCTGTATTATTGCAAAAAATTAGGTAAATTTAAATATTCAAATAGCATTCGGTTGACTGGATTTCAAAAGCTCAAAGCCTTATATAAATACAGGATTATTGTTGAAATGAAAATTAATTATCCTGATTACATGTAATTAAGTCAGGGCTATTTAAAAACCCTCAAATTTCGATACGAACGCGCTTGTCGAGTTTTACGTAAACTATCCATCAGAGCGTAATTAAATATAGCATGTCCAATTAAATAGGTTGTAATGTGCAGTAGGATTTAATTCATCCTACGGTCTTGTTTTCAAAACGTTAAAAACCGCGCCCTCAATTGAAAATAGAGCTATGAGAAATATACTGCAGGTCACTTTGGACTGATTTATTTATTAGATAGACAAAGTAAATCAAAATCCCCTCCGTTTATGAAAGGATGGGAGGTTGCGTAAATTAATAGCTTTTGAATTATTCGACAATACAAGGGAAGTTCCTAGTTATTAAGGAATAATGTGCACACAATTGCGAAGGTCATAAAATAATATTGAAATTACGATTCGATGAGTTTAAGAATAGAGGCTTTTTTAGAGGAGATATTTTTTTTTTGTACCCACATTGCGATACAATTAAAAACCACTTAAGAAAGGTACCTATTTAATTGTTACAGCGGACGACCAAACTTACGAGGAGGTGGAGCTCTCACTTCCGTACATAGTGAACAGTACACTACCCAGACCTCCTCGCCCTTCAAGACCTTTAAATATCGATAACATCGATGGTGATCAACACGCAACTTTAAGAAAGTTCGTACCTATTCAAAATGCTGAAAAGAAAGGGAGCTCACTACCAGTTGATGCCCAGCCTGACCATGTCATACACAAGCCGGTTGCAGTCCGGCTTCTACCCAGCGCGAACAGCGGACCCTTTACTTCGCTGGTTAACACAGCCAACAGCAAACCAATGTAAGTATCGCATTAAAAACACACTTAGAACCCGTTATGAATCCAAGGAGATGGCTAAGGGGTTCGAGCCCCCAAAAAACATCTAGTTCTACACCACAGCTGGTCTTCACTACTTCCGTCATAAAGGTCTGCTTCTTTGGTGTTTTAGGTAAGCTGAGGAAAACAGCTTGATGAATGATGATGATGATCTTGAATGTAGCTTGATAAAGCTTACCCTCAGCTTAAGCCCAACAAAAACCTAGATCCACCGCTGCGCAACTATATGGAGAATCTACTAATGTATTCCATTAGAAAGTGAATCCTGTGAATCGTAATTTTAACCAAGTAGATGTCATATTCTAGGTACCTGTTGCGAAAATGACACAAATAATTTAAAAGCGAAATTTTTATCGGTGTACCAACTGAAATAGTTTGATTTGTAGGCAGCTTTTACACTAGATTCATGCCTTTTTTTCAGTGCAGCCTTGTATAATGTGCATTCCACATTGTTACAGAGCGCGGCGGCTGAAAATGAAAATTGATTGAGGGAGAAGAAAACTTAAGGCTCCGCAAGCTTTTAGCGAACTCTCCGTAAGCAGGAGAAGTGATAAGATAATAAAACATTTTAGAGATAAGTCTAAAACATCTCAGGGCGCGATGCGAGTGTGTAGCTCTTTCGAGCTGACCGCACCGAGCTGCGAGCTCACTGCCAGCGTCTTTGTGTTCGCGTGAACAGGGCTCCAGGTCCGGCCTTTTGTCCATATATTTCATTCGCGCGAATGAGACAGCGATGACCGTGTGTAAATCTAAATGTGAATAATGAATCTCATATATGTCTAAGGGAATCTAAATAACAATATAAAAATTGGAGATAAAAGACTTCTGTGCTGTAATGCGTATTATGTTGCAGCTATGACTTGTTAATATTTCTAGTACATCTATTTCTGCTGGAGTAGATATGGAGTATTTACTGTACTCTGGCATTTACTTTATTTAAAACGAATTGTCTATCACTTATAATTGTCTATTAAATGAAATTTCGTACTAATTAAATTCTTATTTGTTAGAAAATATAATTGTTATGTAATTGTCTATCACTTATAATCATTGTCTATACATATTCATTGTCTATTACTTGGAATTTTTATAATAATCAAATTATTATTTGTTTATGTAAGTATAATATTTATTATGTCTATCACTTACTAATTGTCTATTATATGAAATTTTATAATAATCAAATTATTATATGTTTATAGTAAGTAATTATAATTATTATGAAGGTATAAGGTACATAATACTTACTCCCTTAGGGTCAATTAAATTGTGTTATAAAAAATTGAAATTACGAATATTTATTAAAGGCACTTTATGAATATCAAGATTTTATTAAGGTTAGGTAAGAGCGTAAAATTAAATAAGAGCGTTTTTCTTTTTAAAAATGCATATCCTTATTACCTAAGACAAAAAGGCTATTTAGATAGGTACTTACTAAGGTACCTACGTAATTATTGGTACCTACTATATTATTTGCATTTCAATACATGGAAAACTTATACTCACTCGACTACTCGTATATTACCAAGATTGTATTAAATAATGGTTATGAATGAGTAGTAAGTGCTCTTAAAAGGTCAGTTGGACAGTGAGCTTGAACTTGAACGGTTAGTACAAGTGGCGATGCTTTCGTGCAGACAGCTTACAGACAGACAGTCGTACTCGGCGGGCGTCAGGGCCGGTGCCGCCGCTGGGCGAATGACATCGCAGTCCCGGGACGCCTCGTGGCGTGCCGCCTTCATAAGCCTAGAAAAGGTTATGGTCATGATTCATGAATTCACGAAGATCCAAGTGATGTTTGTTATTGAATGTAAATCATTAACCTCATACAGGTTATTGATATCTTACGCACAACCGCTTAAGGACTACCTACTTTAGTACATCAAGACCAACTACTTTAGCTATACAGCTTTTACTAAAAAAAAAACCACACAAACAAAAAAGTTTATGTAAAAAATATTAATTCTACGCCTTTAAGCAGTCACAGCGCCGTAGCTATAGCGCCAAAGTAGAGAATGTGGTAGCGTGGCAGAGACGAGGGCGAGGGTGGGTGCTTGAACTTGACCTATTTATTCCGTAGCCGTCCAGTCTGTTGCGAAATGCAATGCGCGCGTGTCACAATATCTTATGACAAGTCATAGAACAAAATTTGTTTGTCTTGATGTATTAGAGTAGCACTTAAGAGGTTGTGCGTAGGTTACAAAAAAACCCTGTATAAGGAATAAAGGCAGTTGTGTTATTATTTGTACTAATTACTATTCACTGTCATTCTATTAGATCTTCTCAAGACCCTAATAGAAAAACATAAATACCATAGGAAAATTAAAGTAGGTTTATTAACACAATGTATCTCACAGGAACTACAGGAACTTCAGGATCTTGCGGAAGCGTGTTAAGAAAGTCGAGCACGATTTCTCTCTCAGTTAGAGCAAAGTTTTTCTTACAAATGATCGAGACAGGCCAGCTCTGCTGCTGACATGCACTGCATTTTGCACTAGTCATGGGCATTTATTTCGTAATTTATGCATGTGATATACTAATTGTGATTTTAGTAAATAAAAAAAGTTACTTAAGTTGTTATTTTATTTATTATTATTATTTTTTTTAGTTTCGGGCACCAGCTATAAGAATTTAGATAAGACAACTATTACAAAAAAACTTTTTTTCTTTTATCGCGCAATCTACTGCAAATTGCTCAGCTGCTAGAGGTCAACGCACCGCGCGCGGCCGCGGCAGCCCAATAATCATCACTGTGTTTGCGACACATTGCTAGTTTGTAAAATGTTACAAGCTTAAAGTAACAAATATAAGTAAGTAAATGGTTAATAGTTGTTGGTTTCGGACTGTACAGTTTCCCCTTACACCTGTTACTAATATTCGTTTACTATTTAATCGTATTGTAATGTATGTTTATGTCGCAGCCAACTAGCTTAAATACCGTTCAATTAGCCTAGTTATTACTAAACGGTGCCTACGGTACCTTCCTGATGGTTTTCAGCCATTCAATCAAACGGCTAGGCAAAATGTCTTGGATCGACAACGTTGACTACTTGCCTAGCCCAGTCATTTAAGTAGATAATTTGTTATAAAATAAATAACTATGAAGGCTAAGGCGGGAGCGAAGCGAAGCTCCCGCCTTAGCAAACATTACTATCCAGGATGCTAGTTAAACGGTGCCGTTTAGTAAAATGGCTAGGCTGTTAATTGAACGGCTGATTAAGTAAGTTAGCTACGACAAATCCAATGCTTTTATTTATCTGTGATATAATGTCATCAGTATATAAAAATTATACCGGTTGATTTTTTTACCGTCTCGAGAATAACATGATAAAATATAAGCCATATACAAAATATTTATACAGAATAAGTGGAGTGGGCGGGCGGGAAAATGCATGTGGCCGTGTTCTACGAAATGATATCAGAGAGGCCGACGAGATGGCCTGTGTGGCGAGTACGTTCCTATCGGCCGGTCTTAAATAATGGAACCGCAACTCATTCATTGAAAATTCTGCACATTTAGTACTTGGATGTATGGCTTTTCCTCCGTTCACCTATTAAGTATACCTACCCTATTTTATTCGAGATGGTAAAGTAAATCAACCGGTATAAGTACCCTTACTTGTTCTATTTTGAGAACCTGGTTGTCTATAGTAAAAATAGTTCCTATTTTTATTCTATGTATTTTAGTTATTAAGGTACAAAAATAAGTAGCGAGCTATGCTTAAACATAAAAAGAAAAGAATATGAAAAAAAAGCATTATAAATTTGCTAATGTCCAATATTATACAAAGCATTCTTATTAATAATAATACTATTGAATTATAATTATACTAATTAGTTAACTTATTTTGTAGTGGTAGGACTCTTCTGCAGAGTCCGCCTGGGGAAGTATCACACCGTTGCCAGTTATTCAACCGCCAAGCAGTAGTGTGCAAACATTACTGTGTTCCGGATTGAAGGGCAATGTTTCCGGAGAAATTACAGGGCACAATTAGATTTAACATCTAATATCTCAAGTCACTAGCGAATCCAGGGAGGAGTTGGGCGGAGGGGGTCTTGGCTTAGGTGAAAGTAAGTTTAATCATGATGAGGATCAAGGTAACCTTTATCAGGATAGGTAAACACAAAAGCAGACAAAAATAAACAGAGATATTCAAACTACTCGTATCATAGAGTGTGAATTACATATATTTGGGGGAGCTTTAGTCCCTTTGCCCCACTGGATCCGATAGTGGCTAAGGGGCCCAAGCCTCCCAAAAGTATTAATTCACATACTACAATTAGTCGAAAATGTCTGTTTTTAAGTATTTGGTGTACTCGTACCTTGATAAAGGGTATATCCTCAGCTAAGCCGTCCTCCAAATCAAAATCTTACCTACCTACCTTGATTAAGCTTACTTTCACCTCACTAAGGTAAGCCCCGCCCCAACCCAAAACCCTGGATCCGCCACTGCTAAGAGTGACGAGCGTGAGCAAGCGTAAGGCTTACCACCACGCGAACGACTTACTCGGCTCTTCACTCAGTGTTACGTTTTTAGTACTATTGTAAAAACTTTTAAAAATAAATATCCAGCATACAAAAATATATTTTTTTTAATGAATATTTCTCGTTTATTTCTAAGAGATTGTTCCGTAATTGATTATTTATTCAATCGTTTTCGTTGATTTTTTTTTATTACAGATAATACAGACATGTAAAATAGCGTTATATGTAAATAAAAATAAATAAATAATAAACATAATAAAGTCTAGATGGTGAAAATTTGATGCTAATATAGCCACTCGGCCTATCCAAACTTGCTTGCTTGCGCGCCTGGAACAACAATATAGTATTTTATTAATTATTTTACTAAAAAAAAATCTACATGAATAATATATAACACTGATGTGACGATGACAATAAAATGCTTACAATTAAGAATAAAATTTTTAAAACGTAAATGTAAAAAAAAAAAAACCTAAAATAGACTTGTGATTATTTTGTTCTGTTCTTCGCACTAATAATTTATGTATTTTGCTTCGAATCTATCTATTAGTGATCTATATAATAGTAACTTAAGTTTGTGTGTAGTTTTAATTAAGTACGAGTAGGTAGCTCCATCCATGTAGATAATTTTCAAATATTTTATTAAATAAGTAATAAAATAAATAAATAATAAGTCAAAATAAAGTCTAGATGATCCAACTTCAATTTTAATATTATTATAAAGGAAATATATTATTATGTAAATTAAAATAAGATCATCTAGACTTTATTATGACTTTACATTTATTTCTTTTATTACTTCAATTACTAAAAAAATTAAAAATGATCTACATGGATAATATATTACACTGATGTGACGACGACAATAAAACTCATACAATCAAGAATTAAATAACTAACATGTAAAAATAAAACTAAAATTCTCAAAAAAAAAAATGATTTCTGGTTATATTGTTCTGTTCTTCAAACTATTAATTTTTAAAATATTTTACTGAAAATATCTACATGGATAATACGAGTATACAACACTGTAGTGACGATGACAATAAAATTCATTAAATTAAAAATTATGTTAAAAAAAGAAACTTAAATTCTTATTGAAAAAAAAAATGATTTGTGATTATATTGTTATGTTCTTCACACTATTAATTTATATGTTATACCTTTAGAGATAATTTAAGTTTTTTTGTAATTAGAAATATGTACAGGTAAGTCCTATCCATGTAGATAATTTTCAAATACTATCTTATTTTGTACGCAGTTTTAAATCTTTAGGAACGTTTGTTTAAAACTATGCACGTTTTTTTAAATATTTTGAATTTTTAGCTCACCATAGTTTCAGATTGTTGATAATTTTAGAATTAGTATAACATTTGCCGTTTTAGTTTTGTGTTATGCAATTCAGTATTTGCTCAAAATTGTTCTGACTTAAGTATATGTTAGCTTAAATCATTATTGTAAAACACGAATAGATATTAGTAGGTCTCTTATAATATTGTTAATTCTAAATATGTTTGTGGTAAAAGTAGTTTCTTATCCTTCTGTTTCTGTAAATAATAAACTATCTACTATCCCTCCCATTTAATGACTTTTATTTTACCCATTAATTACCCTTTTAGTTATAGGTCAGATAGTCAAGTCAAGGGTAGATAGTCAAGTGATTCCGTCGAGCACAAGGCAAGCCACCACTGTACCTTGCGAAGCTTACTCTTTCGGATAAAGTCAAAGTCAAAGTCAAAGTCAAAATGTTTTTATTCAATTTAGGTATCAAAGATACACTTATGAACGTCAAAGTTATTTAAATAGACTCGACCGCCTTGTTCGGATAAAAAGCCTCTACTCAGAAGAACAGGCAAGAAACTGAGGGGCATTATTTTTTTCAAATAATAAATAAATTACAGTCTCACAAATTTTGGCTTACAACTAGGTAATATCTATAAATACTAGTGGCTACTTGGCGGAAGTGGAAAGCTCCAGACATCTTTATCTTCTAAATAATTCTTAACCTTATAATATCCTCTTTTCATTAATGTAGTTTTTACATGTGATTTGAATTTTCCCTCGGTGAGCCCTGTTATATTTTTCGGGATACAAACTATTAAATAACTTGACCGTAACTGGAAGCTATATATATGAGAGTGCATTTCCGTTTCCGTCGAAAGTACCAGCGTTTTCGTACTTTTAATGCCTTTTAACCGGAAATACTAGGTGGCGCCACCTCTGCATTCGCGCTTTGTGAAAATATCGCGCGCCATTTGTCATCATTGGCGTTTTAATTTTCGTCGAAGTAACATCGCCGCAGCCCTAGCAGCTTGCGTCGTGTTGCATAATTAGTTAATACAAAGTGATAATTTGTTAATAATTATGTGGTAAAGTACTGAAATGTAGTTATTTCCCAAAAATAACTCAGTGTTAAGTATACATTTTACGCAGTAAGTACCACATTATATTTCATTTCTTCAATTCATTTGTTCGAAATGAGTGATTAGAATTCGTTTTAACGGTTTTACCGTTCGATTAAATTGATATTTAAAAATTTTAGTGTGCCTAAATGTTTTTTAACCATTTGTGGCTTACAAAATGGCGGTCAAACGACGCCTCATAAGTATTTTTCAGATAATATGTAAGATTATTACCAGTTTTTAACATAGTTTTGCTTCCAGAAACGTATAAAAGTTTGCCGCCCAACGCCCAAGCGGCAAAGCACGGGCTGCGACCGTGGTTCAGTGAAAGGTGCGTAACAGCGTGCTTTTGCGATTCTACTAGTTCATCGATATTGGTTGACGTGCTGGCCGATAATTGAAGAAATTTGGTGAGTGAAAAATTCTTTTTATAAAGACAATGGATTTCAAATGTTGCAACAGTGTATCAATTGCTTAACTACGAGTCATAAAAATAACTCGACCTTATCTAACGATCTATCAGTTCGTTCGCTTTAAGTCACTGTATATTTTTGATACACCGTGCCAAATTTTTTGATTACATGTTTTTAGCGGCTAGGTAATGCCTATTATTGTGGACGTAAGAAATCATAATCCAGGTGTCACAGACCTGGGAACAAACAATAGTGGGGGGAAAAAATAATATCTTACGTCACCTAGCTATATGCCGAAGACTTTTCATTATTTAAATGCATATAAAGGCAAGAAGGCTTTCTTAACCTTCTTTTGAAATAGTTTTTAAATTGTGGACTTGATCTTTTGACATTGCGTTTAAGTTTAGAGGAACAAATATTTTATTTTGATTTTATTCCCTTTTACTATATTGTTATGCAAACAATCAGTTCAACATGCATTCGCATGGTTATAATAGGGAGATACGGGAATACCTGTACCTCCTTACATTGAATTATGTAATCAATACAGCATACTCTGAAATGCTTGTAACGATACGCCCTCGCAGGGTGAATCTCTTTGCAAATATCATATTACATTGCCTTAAGCAATCAATACATCATACATCATTGTATGCTTGTAATAAACCACCCTCGCAGGGTAGGTAATCTTTTGCAAAAGCCACCCTCGCAGGGAGGCTACCTATTTGCAAATGTCACTTCACAAAATATTGAATCAAGCGATCCATACATACACTATTACTTAGTATGCTTGTAACGATACGCCCTCGCAGGGTGAATCTCTTTGCAAATATCATATTACATTGCTTTAAGCAATCAATACATCATACATCATTGTATGCTTGTAATAAACCACCCTCGCAGGGTAGGTAATCCTTTGCAAAAGCCACCCTCGCAGGGAGGCTACCTATTTGCAAATATCACTTCACAAAATATTGAATCAAGCGATCCATACATACACTATTATTTAGTATGCTTGTAACGATACGCCCTCGCAGGGTGAATCTCTGCAAATATCATATTACATTGCTTTAAGCAATCAATACATCATACATCATTGTATGCTTGTAATAAACCACCCTCGCAGGGTAGGTAATCCTTTGCAAAAGCCACCCTCGCAGGGAGGCTACCTATTTGCAAATGTCACTTCACAAAATATTGAATCAAGCGATCCATACATACACTATTATTTAGTATGCTTGTAACGATACGCCCTCGCAGGGTGAATCTCTAGACAAATATTACATTGCGTTTTAACACAATGTATTTCAATTTTTTTTTTTTATGGTTATAATAAACCACCATTGCAAGTGAGTACCTTTTTTGCAAATATCATATTTCATAGTATTAAGCAATTAATACAACATACAATGTATGTTTGTAATAAATAAACCACCCTATTTGCAAAACTTGAACGATAGTTGCGCAAATGATATTTGCAAAATATCAATTGCATGATAAACATAGCACAAACTTGTTTGGTTGTAACAAACCATCCTCACCCGATGAGTATCTCTTTGAAAATACAATATTTCATTGTATCAAGTAAGTATCGTAGGCTTATTACAAACCATCCTGACAGGGTGATTTTTTGATCTTAATAATGTTGTATGTTCATAACAAACAACCATCGCTGGATAAGTATCTTTTTTGCGGGCTAATATTCTTAAAACCTAGTTTTGAAGCTGGATGAAATATTTCAAACGTATTTTATTGTTGTTGTAATGCCTAATCTGTCTTTTATTCTTCATGAAACTATTAACATGGATACACTAGCTTGTTTGAAACAAACTACCGTTTCAAGGTAAAATAAAAATATACCTTATGCAAAAACTACCCTCGCGGGAACGTCTTGAACAATCAAATTGTAAGCGCGGCTTCAGGCCAGTCTGTTTCAGTCTGAATGAGAAGTTTTCGTTATGTTCCTATTATGTTCCCTGTGTAACGTTAATTTAATTAGAAATAAAGTCACCACCTCAAGGTGGGTTGCATAGTATTAAATCATCTGCAAAGTGAAACATGTTCTTTCAAAATTTCGAAGTGAGTCTTGCCTCTTACTTGTTTATTCTGGCATACGACAAAAGTGCTCGACAAGCACAATAACCTTTAGGAGTTCATGCAGTATTTCTTGCGACTCCAATCACAACGGAGATGCCTGCTACTTGGTTTAAAACGATGTTTTATCTTTTCGATTCTTGCAATTTAGGTCACTCTAAAAATGACATTCTGTTACGCATAATGTGACGATAACGAATGTTGTGTTTTAATTATTTCTTTTGGAACAGCCTCGTAATAGGTGAATGTGTGGCCCATTGTCTGTCATACTAAGTGCGCTATCGCACTGACACTAGCAACCTCGTTTGCTCCCTCCTCGTAAGCAACGTTTCAGAATAACACAATTATAAGTATTTAAAATATGAAATTAGCTAAATATTTATACAATCAAATAATAATTAAAAAATAAATAGTAGGGTCGGGCGCTTATATCAATTATTTTTGCACGATTTGTACTTGATCATTAGAAAATTGTATGTTTCAAATTGCCATAAAACCTACCTACCTATAAAATGTTTGCAGTAAATAAAGATGGTACCTCGCAAGTACCATCGCCCATTCTTTTTGATTACCTACCTTCTTCGAATGGTGTTTCTTATCTTATCTTACAGTATAAAGACTTGCACTGCGAACTGTGACGTGTAACTATTATAGTTATCAATAATTCTGATTTCTGGCTTATCGTAAGTTGCTTAACTGAACTACCAAATTTTCTTAGGGCAATAGGTATTGGAGCAGAAATCCTTCCTATATTGCATTTGTTAACGGTAATTCATAACAAAATAGTGTTATTAAAGTGATAGATTATTTATTAGACGACGTTTATGGTAAAATTACGTCGTCTTTGAAAGTCTGGCGTGATTTTCATGTTATATTTTACAAAATCATCACAAACACTGATGATTAATGCAGTGACTGGGACACTCACTATCAAAAATTCAGTACATCCCTATTGAAGTTAAGAGATGTGAAAGTAAGCCTAATTTTCAATATAAACGTTAGTATCGGCATAAGCTGTCTAAAACTTGATGAATTCGATTTTTAGTCTAAAAATAGGCATATTGAAAACCCTAATAGTCTTTGGACATTATCTTAATTCTACATACATATATTAGCTGTCTACCACGTATAACTGATTTGTCAAGTCAGTAAAGTTTTTTCGAATAATAAATATTCTTGGTTTTCGTTAAATATGCGTAATATACTTAACTGTTCTAAGCTTTACGAATTTATCTCTTACTCACATGAGTTACGGTAGCTTAATACAATTGTTTACGTAAACACTAAAGTTTATTTTGCCATTTTAAAACAAATGCCGATTACCAGAGTCGGTCTGGTTCAAAGATATTTCTATCGATCCGGACATTTACCTGTCACTTAAATTGTCACCCCACTTAGTTATGGTTGGCTAGTTAAACACTATCTATAGAAAGAATGCTATCGCTGTATGTCCAAGAAGTAGTTTGTTGGCGGTCGCCTGCGATAGTACAAAAATCTTTCGATCAACGACCTGTTGTTGATTTTTATAACCATTTTTAACCACTTACATAATATGTATGCTTTTGTATACAAACTTAATGCAAAGGCAAAGTATGACATAAATATGTGTATTTATATATTGCCTTAACGTGTCAGAAATTCAATGGAATGGATGCCCAAAGCATTCTATACAATACGATATTATACAGATGCTGGTGACACTCATTTTACAGATGTAAAAATTACTATTTTAATATACGTAATTGTTTCAGACCAATAGATCAGAAATAATATAATGCCTTGTTACCGGTTTAATTTTATGTAAACAAAATATATCTATTGCTGATATTGCTTTTACCATCTATGCCCTTAGCTTTGCCGTTTTACTTACGGCGGTAATTGAGTTTTGGGAAAAGCCTTGATGTCATGCACTAATATAGTAAAAATTTTTAATTTACTACACTTGAAAGTCCTAAAGAAAAACCTTATATTCAAGTTGTTTTTACAACAACATTTTTGATTAGATATTTAATCATTATTAATATTATTTATAGCTCACATTGGCGTTTCTTTTAACAATAAGGTTAATAGACCTACTGTAGGTGGCACCACCAGGCAATACCAAACAGACTCTCATATATATAGCTTCCAGTTACGGTCAAGTTATTTAATAGCAGCGTTTTACCTGAAATAAAACGCATATTAAAATACTTACCTAACTGGAAGCTATCACTTTAATTTCTGCCTGGTGGAAATTCGGAAAATTAAGCCAATGATGACAAATGGCGCGCGATATTTTCACAAAGCGCGAATGCAGAGGTGGCGCCACCTAGTATTTCCGGTTAAAAGGCATTAAAAGTACGAAAACGCTGGTACTTTCGACGGAAACGGAAATGCACTCTCATATATATAGCTTCCAGTTAGGTAAGTATTTTAATATGCGTTTTATTTCAGGAAAAACGCTGCTATTATATATATACGTCATTATTTTCATTATCATTAAACGACGTTCGGTGACTAAATAGTTACTAGGTGAAACATTCCGCTAAAATTATATGATGCGCGAAACTTTATCTAGGGTGCGTATGTATGTTTGCTACTTCTCTACTCTGAAACAACTGAAAGGATTTAAGTAAAATTTAGAATTACAGAGATTGCCAGCCCTATACCTGCAATAGCTTTTATCCGGAAGTCCTGAAAGTTGCGATCTTCAGCCATGTAGGATCCACCAGAAAGTTAAATTTAAAAATATTTATATTTGTAAAAATATATTCATAGTAGAAATATATCGCGATCTCAAAATCTAAAATATAAAATCTAAAATTACAACTGTTTTCTTGAAACTAGTAGTTTGCAATTTACATTGTAGAATGTTCAAACAGTGATATCAAAGAATAAATAATAGTACTACGTTGATCCTATGTGTTCACAATAATGTTCAATGAAACCCAAATATTAGGAATTCTATTGTTGAGATGACGGATTCAACACAGAATAGATTTTCCACCCTACTCAAGTAGGTACCTACCTACTTTTTCGAAGTAAATATAATATCTTCAAAGGTTTCCCATAACAACTACGTTTAAAGCTCGACTGATCGACGGCCGCCGTATACACTTCAAAATGTAGGCACCCTACCTAAATGATGTCGGCCGGTAAAAAATCAATTCCAAAAAAATAAATACGCGTCAAATTGTAAACCTCCTCCGTTTCGTCAATAAAAAATTGTTGTTAATACAACGTCATTTTGATAATGGAAGGGCATATCCAGTGTCCTTGCAGACTGCCAGGCTATCCAAGCCGCCCTGGAGCGGTCGGCTGGGGTGATTGCTAGGGTTCTCTGGTAACACAACGAGCCTTTATAAAATCGTTACGCCCGCCCGCCTGTCCATATCTGTCACAAAGTCACAATAAGCACCATAATTTCTACATTTTAAGATACGACAAAAAAACAAGTTTTATTTTGTTGTTAGATCTTAATTTTTTTAAAAGAATAGTAAAAATGCAGTTGCTTATTATGTACTTTCTTAGTTCAGAATTAATTGACACTAGAAAATAAATCACTTAACAAACTGGAAGTAAGGGGAACGCTCTCGAAGCCGAAATGCCATTATAATAATATTATCTATACACTGTTGTAACAAATAAATATTTGTTCTAAACTTTTATAATTTTTCAAACCAGCAATGTATCGCGCGCGATTTGCAATCATTTCGAAGTTCGGTGGGCTGGCGCGGCCGAACGCGGTGCGTTGACTTTTAGCAGCTGAGTAATTTGCAGTAGATTGCTCGCCAAAGGGAAATTATTTTTCAATAAGTTGGCATAACTAACTCCATAGGCATGTGTAAAATTCAAACAAAGGCGCGTTTGTTCAGTTGTAGTGTATCAGTAATCACCAGCGCTACTCCCAGTTTTCGTTTCCGAAAGCGTTCGTCTTACTCCCTGTAAAAAGATTTCCTGGTTTTGTTATTTAATTAAGTAGGGTCAACTGGAGCAAATGCGTCCGTGAGGCAACTGTGTCTTTCGAAAATTACTGACAAACCTTTCACAAATTAGGCACCACCTATATACATCTATTTTCTATCTTTAGTTGCAATAATCTGTACAAGATGGCGTTCGTTTCCTAATCTGTGAAGGGTTTGTCAGTAATTCTCAAAAGACGCAATTGCCCCACAGACGCATTTGCCCCAGTTGACCCTTTAGATACAAATCATTAAGGTTTTTCGTTTCGTTTATTGCGCATTCATTTATTGTTTTTTCAAGCAGTTTTTTTTTTGACGCTAGACCGGATGGCTAAATGAAGTAATCATGGAATTTGCAACCATCGTAGAATATTTTTATTCCTTGCGATATTTTGTGGAGATATTGAACAGATTAATACTAAAATGAACAATAAATAGACTTTGATTATTTACATGACTAGATCGAGTCTATGACAGCGTATAGTTATTTGCTCTTTGGAAACGTGCCGGAACTACCAGGGATGCTTTTAAACTCCTAAAACAGTTACCAGTTTATTTAGACGACATTTTTTGTTTCATTTCTTCTCTCACCGAATGTCAAAAAAACGTGTATTAAACCTCGATTTTTTTTAAATCTAGGTCTTCTAATAAATTGCTAGCTCTTTAATTTCAGAAACTATGTGCAAGTTTTTAGGATTTCTCGTTGACTTAGAAAATACGATTTAACTTTACCGTAAGAAAAGAAACAAAAAATTATAAATACGAATATACTTAGCAAATATTTAAAATTACAAAGTGTCAAGTTAAAATAGTTTACCAGACTCAATGGAATTTTGGTATCTGCATGTCCAGCAACTAGATATTCTTGGCCATACATTTAAGGCGTTATTAAAAAATCCTAGCTATGACCTAATAAAAAGTGCTCCATCTTATTTAAAAATTGACTTGCATTGGTGGACGTCTAACTTAGATAGAGGACATTCACCACTTAAGACTAGAATGCATTAGAAAATTTTTCGTACGCTTCAAAAACGGGGTGGGGAGCGTATTCCAATAATGAAGAGTGCTACGGTTATTGGAAAGCAGAGGAAATAAACTTGCACATCTATAAACTGGAACTGAAAGCTGCCTTTCTATCGCTAAAATGTTTTGCCAAAAATGTTCACGATACTGTCACACTGTTAAGATTGGATAACGTTACAGCTATGTCTTGTATTAACAGACTTGGTAGTATTGAGTATTGTCATCTTAATAAGATATCTCTCGAAAAATTTGAAAGTGGTGTGAAAGGCGAAAAAATTGGTATTTGCATCATACATTAATAATTACAATAGTAACTTTATTTATTTTAAGTAAAAAATATTACAGAGCTTAAATGTGAACCCTGACTTGGGAGTCAGGGTCATTAGGAGGGCACTAGGAGGTCCTGTGCTGTGAAACTCAATCCTTTACCATCTTGGCTACTTAGTTTAGTTGCGCTGTAGGTAAAAATTATAATAAACCTTACTATTATATAGTAGTTACTAGTTTACAGTAAAAGTAAGTACATAGGTATAGATATAAATGTTATGCATAGGTGTGTGTATATGTGTGAGAGACTGTTTTAATTTTTTTTTAATTTATATTATTTTGAAGTTGGTATTTTAGTATTTTTTTGTTAAAGTGTGGTCTAGGAAAGAAAGCCAACATGAGATTTTTCTTTTACAAATGAAACGTGATAGTGGCAACAGTGCGCTGTCTATGTACTGGTATAGAAACGGGGCTTTGAAGTAATAGGAGCGTTTGGCAAATGCGGTTCTAGTTCGGGGAAACGACCAGACGTTGCGTCGAGATGATCTTGTCGAGGTTGTTTTGATGGCTGTTCTATGGAATCGCAACGTTACGGCTAGGATATATAACTGTCGGACTGTGAGATATTTTGTGTCTTTATAAAGTTGGGCCGTGGAGTGTACGTATGATTTCATGAAGGCAACTTTTAGAATGATCCGCTGCACGCGTGTTTGCTGATCCCCAACAGATTATGCAATAGTTGACTATCGATTGGCACAGAGCTACGTAAACGGTTTTGAGTGTTTTGAGATCTGATACGGAACCCATCTGTTTAAAAATGTGAGTAAGTAAAATATACCTATAGGTACATATTTCCAAACTATATTTATATATACCTAGTCTAGCCATAAGTTCTGTTACAAATAAAAATGCATTTATTTTACACTTTACTTTACACTTTGGCTGAAGTTTTCACCCCTTTTTTTACAAACATGA
Source organism: Peribatodes rhomboidaria (assembly GCA_911728515.1). Lineage (NCBI taxonomy): Eukaryota > Metazoa > Arthropoda > Insecta > Lepidoptera > Geometridae > Peribatodes > Peribatodes rhomboidaria. The sequence goes on from OU452166.1 coordinate 2,696,684, forward strand.
AGCTTTGTGACGCCAGGATTAGGATAAACCCCCCCCCAAACCATGACTGACGCAGGATGATGACCACGCTGTACCTTTCCGACCACTTTCGTAGCTTCTTTAGACCTGCGAGGGTACACTTTGTCGTTTTGCTTGTTGTAGTGCTCTTGTATCGTGAAAATTTTTCGTCGGTAAAAAGGATATTTCTGTAACTTTCACCTGCGTAACGGGATAGAAGACGTTTTGATCTATCCACTCTCTTTAACTGCAGCGATTGATTAATCCTGTATATCGGCGATATGCACCAAATCACGAAAAATATATGTGAAATTGCGGGAAATTGATTGTAGTTTTCGACATAATAAACGCATTCCAAACATTTTGACTTTGACCTTACCAATTAACAAAGAGAGGTATAATGTTTAAAATAAGATTTTTGAAAATGATTCAGCCTATCTGATGACTACAGGCAACTCATTCCACAGCCGGACAGCTTGCATAGTTAAAAACCCTTACAGTATGTTAGATTGGTGTGGGAGCAGGTATGGAGTTGTAACAGCACGCGAGGATTTCAAAGAACTGAAGTGACCTTGAGCAAATTTAAAGCGCTCCTTAAGATAGTGTGGAGTAGAGGGAACAAATAAAAATTTAAGAAGAGAGGAAGGATGTGAGTTTTACAGCGAAGTCAGATAGGTAACCAATTAATGATCAAACGAACTTACCAAGTGAAGTTCGATCACAATTATGTAAACGGCTTCATTCGACGCGATTTATAGACACCCTCCTTAATTTAAATGTTTTTCACATGCACATGAGTGTCAATGCCCAAACCCTAGAATAAAATGTGTATTATAGGTAGGTTTGTTCCTCTGAACGAAATGAGGCCAATGGCAGCCAGTCCCAACAGAAGTGAGCTATATGCTAGTTCGTATTGTTTAAATTTATTTTAGTTGGTAGTACGTACATAAAAAAAGTACAGGAAGCACAGTAAATCTTAAAAAATCCGTGTTGAAGGCCTGTACGTGCAAGCATAACTACAACATGCAAAACAAATAAATCGCGTCGAATAAAGCCGTTTACATAATTGTGAACACAAGCTCTCCAGAGCTGCTGGCCTGCTGTTAAATTGCGTATGAAGCGCTACACTTCATCTAGACAAGATTTATCGAAGTAATATTAGATTTAACGGTTAACGTTTTTATTGTCCTATTTGAGTAATTAGGTGTATATTTCTTAAATATGTCTGTAACAGCAAAAAAATAGTATAAGATCCAATTTATAATGTTACTCGGTCTGGCTTATAAACCAAAAATCGCGCTATGAGCGAAACAAATCACCGTAAGCGCATAGCAGCCCCAGAGCAAGATGGACAACGTAGTGTTAAAGAGCATGTCTTTGTTAATGGTCAGCAACTCACAGAACACGAAGTCGAAGATAGAGCTAGGTGGAGGAGAAAAGTATTGCTGCGTACGAATTACGCGCGGCAAACCCTCAGACATTAGCTAGCGCGGCGGCGGCCCCCTATGGAGACGATATTGCCGAGTGCGATTGATCGACCGCTGCCGCGCTTGAACGTGCCGCTGGGCACACACATAAATAGGTTCAAAAAGGTAAATAGGTGAATAGGTCAAGGTGGGAATCGAACCCACGCCCCCAAGCTTAGAAGGCAGGTTCACTATCAACTAAGCTACCGCAGCAGTCTGGTCTGACTATCCGCCACGATCTGTTTAGCTAGATCACTTGCCGCGCTCTACGCGTAATAAAAAGTCGCCTATGTACAAATCCAGAGTATAAGCTACTAGGTAGAGTGATTGTACTAGTTCGCGACCAGTTGGCTTGTGATCTTTAAACTAAATATTCTCTTACTAAAAAGTATTCTTTTAAACATTGAAACTTGATAGTTATAGAATACACATCAAGTTATAGAATTGATATTTTTTTATTAAATGTTATCGCATTTTTTTATGTATAAAACCCTAGGATTTATCTAAAAGTGCATTAATTTCAGTTCTCAGTTAGGGTTTCGTTCCCGGGAACCGGGAATCGGCAATTCCCGGGAAACACAAAGTTCCCGGAGTCGCGTCGGGAAAAAAATTGCGATTTGATAATGGAAAGTTTTTATGTAATTTATTTCTCTAAAACACTGTAATCATTGTTATACAAATATGAAAAACTCCCTTCGTAAAGCTAAACGTTAATTGTGGTATTTTCTCAGAACTTTTTGCGTGCTGCAGTGCAAACCTAGATAATGCCTAGGTATGTCTCTTTGTTTAAATTGCCTCCGCCCGCTCACTTTTTGTCAGTCAACTTCTCTTTTTCTTGTTGCGCTGAAAAGTTTCAGGATCCTATTCAAAACGTTTAAAAGGGAGCTCCATCACCAAGAACTTAATTTACAAAACTCAAAAAAGATTTTGACGTACCTTCTGGTAAACGAACACCTAACTTGGAACTGCGTTACAATGTTCTACGAACCATCATGTCAACATCCACCGAAAGCGAATGTTCATTTTCTGTATTGAGGAATTTCTCGATCAAAATTAGGAATGTTTAAGCGATAAATTGCTAAGCTCTTTAGTATTTCTAACGCATTAATTACTTAATCGAAGATTTTTTTAAGGTTTAGCTTGACTTTTTAGGCTGATTTTCTAACTTGTATTGTAACTGAATTGTAACTAATTAACAAAACAAATAAAAAGCTTTTTAATCAAATAACACGTTATACTTGACTTTTAATAGGTAAAACTAAAAAATAGGATGGAACGAAAACATTCCGGGGAAAACGAAACCCTTGTTCTCGGACACTTATAGCCAGTTTTGGAACGCCTTATCCGTCGATACTCGTTCATAGAATTGTCACAGAATAAAAGACCTTGACAAGATAGAATTAAGGTGAAAATGATATTATTTGCAATGCGTTTACTGGAACTTACAAACTGGTCAGTTTATTCAGAACGGGCCGCTCTCAAGTACGGGGTTTGTTTTAAAAACTTTTTTTTAATGTCAGCTTCTACATCGCTGATCAAATCATCGGAGCTTTATGTTGGGAAGATTTAAACAGCATCTTCTTTGAGGTACTCTTGACTGTTACTTCTATGCTTGATTATAATTTATGGATGTGAAACCGTTAATTTTCGACCACTACAAATATAGTACATACTATTTCTATGAATTTGACCATACAATCGTAAACTAGTCAGTTTTCGACCACCAAATCCGACTGTTATTGTATGAACTTTATTCAATGGTCGTCAAGTGTTCAATTTTTGACCTTCGTAATAGGTATCGCCATTGTAATATGTTTAATTTTAATCCCTGCTATTACTCGTAATTTGCTGGTCGCAATCTGACGCCCAAATGCATTTTACATTAATGAAACGAGAGGGACAAGAGTAATTTACCCTTTACCATAAAATAGGACAAAAAAAGCTAAAACATAATAATATAAAAACAGCTCGTTTTCGACCAGGTTGTCGTCAACCAGAGAAAGCGTCTTTTTGGTCATTTAATTTCACGACCACTTATATTTTAATAAAAATACGAACAAATTATGACAAAACATGGTTTTAGAACAAAAACCAAAAGAATTCTGACAACCCAAGCGTAATTTCCATGTAAAATCATTCCTTGTAAATCCTAATAAAACCAAGTGCTAGTTGTGGTTGAAAAAATCCGTCTTTACTATTTTTTGTGATCGTTGCGCGGCATGTACCTACTACGTACAGACTCCGTTCTGTCCCAGTTCCCTGCAGGCCATCTAATCAGCGTAGACCAACGACAGGTCGGGTGGAGGGTGGTCACAAATTAAACCTTCGTTTAAAAACAAAATAAACTTTTGCCGCGTTCCGATTTCGATGTTTTACTTAAGTTACTGAGAAACGACCGGGAACTAGGTAGATAGCGGTGGTAGGCGAATTAACATTATCACCCAATTTCCATACCAGATTTCATCTGAATCCATCCATCCATTTGAGCGTGAGCGTGAAAAAGTAACAACCAAATACACAAACACACACAAACTTTCACCTTTATATCTATGTAGGATTCTAGCTCGCGCGGCCGCGCGTAATTTGTACGCCGCTTAACTGAACCCATCTGCGGGTCTCTAGTATGAGCCGCGGAAAAATTGTCTTTCCAGTTTTCGTCCTGCGAGAAAGAGACAAACGTATCGCCCTGTATTCTTATCTTTATCACATATAAGCACGGATAAAAACGGTGTAAAGACAAATTGTCTTTCTAATAAATTTACTTACTAAAATAAAATAAATCTGTGGAAAGGCAATTAGTCAACGGCTCATGCCCCTGCTGGTGCTCGGTTTTGCGATACGTAGTCGGGAAGAGAGAGATTAAATATAAATAGGTACTAGGTATTATGCTGTAATAATGAAAACATACCTTTCAACCTGTCGTTATGTCCTTGAGCTTCATTCTATCATAGTGGTAATATCTACGGAACTCTATCATAACATTTGTTTACGCTCTGCGCTCTGATCTCTAACGTAATATCACAATCTAGTTACAGGCGGGACGCGGCCAGGTCATACGAGGGCTGCGTTCAAGCACTAGTTTTAGTATTTTTTTGCGTTGAAAGGCTGAGCTTTCCAATTAACGATAATTTGTTTAAGTTCCGACCGTAATTTGCGTGCAAGTTCATCGTGTTTACTTGGTGAAGGTAACAGGATTACTATGTAGCGAGTCTTTATTTACCACTAGCTGGCCCCGTGGTGCTACTTACTGTTAAATAGTAGCCTGTTTAAAACCAGGGTATAAGCTCCACACCAAATTAAGTACTTAAAAGTCCGTCTATGCGTTTAAGCGTAAACAAATAACAAACAAACACATACACACAAACTTTCGCCTTTATCGACCGAGCGGGCATTAGCCAGCGAAGCGTCCATTCTTGGTCTTCAACAGAATGCTTTCGTATGTCCGGCGTCTGTCTTGTCTGTCGGTCTGTCTGGCGGTATTTCTCTACATGTCGCTTTTCTCATGATCTCATAAGATTTTTACGCGATAAGAATTTTTTTTCGTTAAAACAATATCTATCTTTACCCTTTTGAAATATTTTCAAAAAGTGACTCGACAATAAAATCTCTACAATTATCGATCCTGTTCACAAACCTTCACGAGAATCAATTGAGAATTGCGATCTGTAAAGGATGACAGCCGGACAGGCGCCGCCAGCTGTGAGGTCAGCTCACAGAGCCACTATATAGATATAAGGTAAATAATATTAGGCAATATATTATTAGGCATATGTTTAAGGCAACGGCGTTCGTTTTTACAATAAAATCCCGAAAAATATAACAGGGCTCACTGAGTGAAATTTCAAATCACATGTAAAAACTACATTAATAAAAAGAGGGTATTATAAGGTTAAGAATTATTTAGAAGACAAAGATGTCTGGAGCCTTCCACTTCCGTCAAGTAGCCACTAGTATTTATAGATATTACCTAGTTGTACGCCAAAATTTGTGAGACTGTAATTTATTTATTATTTGAAAAAATAATGCCCCTCAGTTTCTTGCCTGTTCTTATGAGTAGAGGCTTTTTATCCGAACAAGGCGGTCGAGTCTATTTAAATAATTTTGACGTTCATAAGTGTATCTTTGATACCTAAATTGAATAAAAACACTTTGACTTTGACTTTAAGTAGGTAAAGTAGAAAGTAGGATAAGGAACGACCAGTTCGTTTAGGCCAAATGGCTAGGCCACTCTGGTGGCCGTATTTAGGCCGCCGAAGGCCTTTGACTGCTTAAAGTGCTGATTTTTTAATACCACGAAAAAAACACATTTAAAAAAGACTGGAGGGGTAAAAATGTGAGTGATTTAGATGCAGAGTTCATTCGTGATATAAAATTATTGATGTCTTTTGGTCCAGGACATTTTTTAGTGGATAAGTGGATAGGAACAACTCGCCCGTCATTCAATTTTTCCAGCGTTAAGGTAAGTTGTTCCGATAGCAATTGCGATCAACGCTTTCCCTGCCGACGTTTTTTGGCCGAGACCCTTATTTAATACTGTAGTACCTAGAAGTATCACGTGGGAAGTGCACATTAATCGACCGAGCGAGCGTTAGCGAGCAAATTGTCTCTGCTTTAGCTTTGACAAAAATGCTTTCGTATATCCTGTCTGGACTTCTGTCTGGGTCTATGTCCGGCATCCGGCATCTATCATTGCATTTTTCCACAGGTCGCATTTCACGAATCCTCTTCAAGTTTTGTGAGTAGATTCGATAATTATACAGACTTTATTTACTTGTCGAGACAGTTTTGGGAAAATTTAAAGTTTTTCTTATTTCTAATTCTAATCATAATAATCGAACCTGCTCACAAAATTTCAAGAAAATCGGCTGAAGAACGCGAACTTTAGAGGAGGACAAACACCGGCCGCGAGGTCTGCAGCTCACAGAGTCACTAATAATATATGGGGAAAGCCCAACGGAGCGTGTTTTGCCTTGAATTTCTACCTATTAGTACCTGAGCCCATGACCAAAATTTTTGTCTCAAAGCAATACGGCCTAAACCGCATCAAATTGATAGATTCGATTATCCTGAACTCGAAAATACAAATATTAAAATTGTTTCGCGTAGCTTTTGACCTGGCCAAATTTTCAATTTGTAAAAAAAAAAATACCGAACTGTATATCTGCATACCTAGCAAATCTGTCTGAGTTTCGGACTGTAGATGAATGATAGCTGTAAGACAGAAAATAATTATGTAATTCAGAAGAAAAAATATGTTAAATTACTGTTGTAAGTACGGTGTGTAATTTTTTGTGTAATTCAATAGAAAATTTGAACGCATTACATTTGGAAACGATATAAAAATGTAAAAAAAAAATTCGATCGGTAACATAGTAATCTGTTTGAAAATTCTTAGATAATATTTCAGAAAAATTTAGTGTAGTAACTACCTTTTTTATCAGAAAACTTTTCGATACTCCAAAATCATTTCGAAATCGTATTCAGCCATGTTGAAGTCTACGGTGTGAGTCAATTAAGTTTCGATCCTCAAATTATTACATGAGTAACAAAGGGTTTATATACCTGAAACCGTAAAGGATGATTTCCACCAAACGGCTCGCACTGCATCGGATCCCAAAGGAAATGAACGGATGCGGCAACAGCCGATCGTGTCTGGCAGGATATCGACGCATACGATTGGTTCCGTAGCGTCGCTTGCGAACGTACTCGTATACGTTTCTGCGCCTAGTCAAATAGTTACATTTCTAGTATACCGTGTTGTCGTGTATACTAATTTCAGTTTAGGTACATATTTTTCTAGCCTTTATCAAATAATAAAAAAAAAACTTGCTGCATGTACTCGTACTTTCGAAATATCACGTTTTATGATGTTTGTATCATTTGCTCACACAAAAAAGTAAAAAGGTAACTAATTCATATTCAAACTTTATTATGGAAACTGACGTGGTTTTCACACATTTATCCGATTATTCCAACTATACATAGTTTCAATCGCATTCGACGGTCTTTATAAAGGCCAGTGCGCGCGCGCGGTTGGATCTCGCATAGCACTGCGGGCCATCGCACGGTGAGCACGAGATGACAGCTGCTCGGACACGAGGGTGGGGGCGCGTAGAGTAATCATAGAGTAATGTTTTGCGCCGGCGCGCACTAGAGCTCTTCCTCACTACCATCTTCTTGTGGGTCGGGAATATCCCAGCAAACGGAATTCACTACGTCACCACCAGTCTCACGGCAAATGTTACGTCGCCAACGTGACATTTGCCGCAATCGCAGGGGATCATATAAACACCAGGAACCTCTAAAGAGTCTCTATCTTTAGGAGAGCGGAGCAGCTGTCTTACTTGGGCTAAGGGACGGAAGATCGTCTTGATGTTGTACCTCCGGCGTAACAAGTTTCCAATGCTGTCCGTTAATGCCTTAACGTATGGTAAATACGCTACTACTCTAAATTAGAAGGAAGAGAACGACCCGACACACGACGCCGCCGCAAGAAGGTGCCTTCGATAGTGAGCATGAATGCTCGAGATGGACCCACAATTTCTATAAAAACGCGAAATTATTACAATTATTATTATCGTATCACCATGGCCTCCTTCCTCCCAGTCCCAGCGCCACCATCACCGCCGCTTTCCGATCTCTGATGGCCATCTGCAGGTTGTACTTCTTGATGGTCTTCGGTGAAGCAGCTGATTCTCGTCGTACAAACCGGCTAATGACATCGTCTTCGATGTCATGTCCAAAACTCGGATTTGGAAATGTTTGCTTTCGGCAACTTGCCCTTCCTCAGTAACAACGAAACATTTTGTCTTTAACACTCAGTGTCACGACCGTCTCTACGATCATATTTCGTACAATAGTGTCTTCAATGCCGGTTATGATGAACTCTACCGGGATGTTGAAATTCGGTCACCTAGCTAAGGCTGTAGTCGCCTCTTCTGATATGATCTGCGAAGATAAATTCACGACCGCCCTGTCCATCCAGTTACCGTCTCATACAATGTTTATTTGCTGTGAGCATTTTGTCAGGCGTTTCATTTTAGAATCATGCACTCTTTCGGTTGGTTCTGATTTTGACAATCTCAGCCCTACTAAATTTCATTGCAGGATATTCCACGAATCCGAGCTTAAGTCCTGAGACAACTTTAGATGAAACTGGTACAACTCTCCCGTTACAATTGTTATCTTCCTATTATAGTCTTGAATTACCCAAATTAGCAATTTAATGTTTTCATTTTAAAGAAACTATTGTAACCTTGAATACACATCATAGGTTTAACTTTAATTAATTTTGGGCATAACACTCGACAACGGCACTTTTTCAAAAACGCTAACCTTCATGAAAAAAAAACCTAATAATGTTTTTTGTTCGTTTCTATGAGTATAGGCAACATCGAACATTTCTGTTTTTTTTTTATAATCCCGCTTTGAAAAATTACTAATCCCGGCTGCCAAACGAAAGGTTTAAAAAAAACCGGGTTACTATGACTAACTTTTTGACATTTTTAAATATGCGCTCAGGCTAAGCTGAATTTCTGAAAGCTCTCTGTAACCGTTTTGGTAGTGGGCTCTAGTACTATATGGAGTATATGGCGAGGCGGTGCGCTCCTGTTACTTCGCTTCGGTGCATTCTTTACGGTACGGAACTAAACTTTGGGCTGATGTGCATTTAGGCTAGATGGCAGCCCGCGTTTATTTGCCAAAAATGAGGAGTGCGCGCGATACCACGCATCTCGCTAGATCAGTCAGCTGGACCATCCTTGTACTTATTTTATAATCGTAAGTAATTCTCTCTGTCTGTTTATAGGCTTTTCACGGCTAAACGCGGCTGAACTTCTTCTGATCTTGATAAAATTTGATAATTAAGTAGTTACAGTATATCACGAGAAAGGTCTTTCAGTACCTACTCATTTTTGAATGAACGCGAACGATATCGCATGTAACGGGGTTACAGCTAGTTCTTTCAAACATTTAAAATTCTAGTTGTTTTTAGGCTAGTTGTCACAATTCAGCCAATGTCCGTTTCATGCTAGGTTCATACTTCTTGAATTATGTGTTTACTAATAACTATGTACAAAATCTCTGAGGGACAATCCTAAGCTCAAGAATAATACATATACAATACTACTAGCTGTCACCCCGCGACTTCGTTCGCGTTTTGTGCTATCCTATCTGTTAAGTTAGATCGAACTGCACACGGTGTGCAAATTTGATTGAAATTGGTTAAGTAGTTTATGAGTCTATAGCGGACAAACAACGTGACACGTAATTTATACATATTAAGAAGAAGAAGATTATAGTCTGTGTCAAGGCTTCACTAAAACTATCTACTACTAAAACAGCGATATGGTATGACAATCTGCGACGCGCTTCACACTTCTTATTACATTTTCATAGTAGGAAATAGTTCCACCGGAACAAAATACTCCCGGCTCTTTCAACTCCGCTCTCCCCTACAAATAGCATTATGCTGAAGTGGCGGGGTCTTTTTTGTAACATAATTATTTGTGTATTCATCTGTATGAATTCTAATTCATTTGTGAACCTGTTCTTATAGATTTGAAAATTTCCTTGACGATTGTTGTTTTTCGACAAATAACCGGCGCGCGGCCTGTCATGCAACCCAGGATAGCGCTCAGATTTGAATTCGCAATGCGGTCGCTCATCTGAAGGCTAGCCGGGCCATTATTCATCGTGTGCCTACCCGTTCGCACCAAGTTATTAGCGTCAAACAAGAGCACGGGCCTTCAAGGGAGGCCCACCACCATGCTTCCACAATAATAACCACGTTCATCTGTTGAGCTTTTGGATACCTAGTACAGCTAAGCTACAAGCGTAACTATAGTTCGTGCCAAGTTAGAAAAAAATATCTATTGTTTCAGCGGCTACAGAGCAGACTTGAGCGCTATTTCGCCCTCTGTTGTACAGTCTATAAACTAATTTGCTTCCATAAATTCCCGGTGGCGCTGAAGTGTATGGAGCGCCGCTGGCGGGCAACTGCAGGTGGGCGATCGGGTTCCGTAAAACGGCTATGCACTCGAATTTAGTAGCAGTTAGTGACCCTTCGCGTAGTGGTTGCTGACGCTTTGCTACAGATGTCGCAATTCCAAATTTTATCGGTGGTACCTTTGCTAGTTGGACTTGGCGGGTCACTGGCGCGCAGATTTAAAATGAACGCGAACTACCCGTGACCAGACAGTTGATCGGTTCATAAACTCGTCTCTCAATCCTCAATGAGGCCCTAAATTGGTCCCTTTAAGGCCGGATGAAACTAAGATCAAAGAACTCTTCCCCAATTAATTTGGCTCGAACCAAAGATTAGCTGCAAGTGTTTATGTATATTTGCAGGACAATGATCATAGCTTAACTAGCTTAACTTAAATCTATGGGCAGGAGATAGGTAAATCTGAATCATAGTCTCGTTCAAAATGCACGTTTATTTATTGAGATATATCAGAGAAAAATCACAAAACCCATGCCGGCATATATATACACCGGCTCAATTTAGGACATCGTCAGCCAGATTGTATAAAATAATAGTAAAATTTTAAATTCCAAAATGTATAGTTTTGTGCGTAGAAGGTAATTCACACATAAAATATCTAACATTTATGCTACCACGGATAATGTGGGATATAATACGTGCCCAATATTCCATAGTGAGTGTCTTATACTAGTTGGCGAGTGCTTCTCGTGCTCCGGGCGGCGCGGCGAACGAACCCGCGGCCGCCTCGCGTAGAATACATTCCAAACGATTACAATAACTTGTTCCTTCACAAACTGACATTAAACTACTTGTATACTTATGCAAAATGACTACATTTTTATAACGACATAATTCAATCTTAACTAAAGGAATAAATTGATATTAAACTGATCTAAATCAATCATAATATAACATTTGTTTTGCCAAATAAGCTATTCAAACAACGTAAAGCTTAATATAGAGAAATCATTTAACGTAAAATTAAATAACAAAATATATGTACAATTAATCAATAAATAATTACACGATAATAAACTAAGGACAATAAGTATGTAAACCAATCAAATTGTAAAGGGATAATCGTTCTAAACGTTTCATGGAATGAAATATAAATAATAATAAAATTTTACTTTTGAACGTCGTACTATTCGTATTAATATTGCCACAGACAGTTTAAATTCTACTACATGGTTGAAATAGAAAGCGTGTTACATTTATCTATTGCGGAAAATAGAAAACGTATCTACTTAAATACAATTTCAAAGTTGTATCAATCAATATTAAAAACATGAATACCATCGTATCAGTCATTGATTAATACATAAATATAACATTAACACCCTCAGGTTTTGTTGATGGTGTTGAGGACGCTTCGTCATTTTCAGACACGTCAAAATACAATAGTTTAAAGTAGGCCGATGATGTCTGAGTTCTCGTCGCGCTAACAACCACACGTGGCAAGTATACGGTTAGTTGGCACTTTGGAGCAAAATTTTTGTCTTTACCAACAGAAATAATAAGCCAATTTCCACTTCAGTTTTTGAATCAAGTAAAGCTTTCAATGATTAGGTAAATCAGTATACGTGTGGAACAAGATCGAAAGTGGTGTTAAGAAGTTGAACTCCGTCTCAACGAAGGTGTCGATATTGGTTAAAACTTGCACTTATCAATCTATATAAATTCAAAACAGTTTAAACAAACAGTCAAGGTCAGCTTAAAGTGACAAAGTGGCGATACAAAGAGAAAGGACAAGTCGAATATACATAATACTTCAACGTTAAAACGAACGCCTAACATTAACACATTAAATGCAGTACATGTTTAATTAAATACATACGATTACGCTAAGTTCGTATTATCTACCAATTGTGATACATATAGATAGGTACATTACTAGAATTTTAAAGTTATAGACGATTAAATCACGCTCCCAGAATAAACCTGCTCTACCATCGGGTCGACGGAACGATGCAAAGAATGGCATTCGCTAGCCCATCGCAACACAATCAGTCAAGTCTAAAGCTAGCGCAGTGGTGATGCATCGCGCCAGCCGGGTTCCGCCCTCCCCTTCCACGCACTACGGTGCTCGCCCACCCCCCGAAACAACGCGCGGTCTACAAGAAACCCAACTAACAAAAATCCATCAGACTCCAATCAGTCTTGTCTCACAATAAAAAAAAATGCTCGCAAACGAATCGTACCATAGTAGGGGGGGCTTTTCACTCTGTCGCCGTCTTCGTCTTACATGTTGTAGGCGATGTAGATGGCGTCTATTTGGTCTGAGAGGAAGCCGTCGCGGAGGTGCATGCGTTGCTTCTCCCCGCGCGAGTTGATGGGCACGACGCCGGGGTCCACGACCACCACCACGCCGACGATGAGGTGGTGCTCCTCCAGCACGGTGTTGGTGACCAGCGGGACCAGGTTCAGAGCCTCGCTGTCGCTGCCGTCCAGCTCCACCACCACCACCAGCAGGTTGGTCCACGTGAACACGGCGCTGGAATGGGCGACACAAAGCGTTTTTAACACAAACGGTATTTATTATTTTGGATTTTCAAAACATTTCAGTTTCAATTTTGATTTCAAAGTTTATTACATTTCAAGATGGGACAGTCGAGATTAGATAGAAAAAGTAGCTGTGTGCAAAATTAAAAAAAAAAAATCCAAATATTTCCATAACCACCAAGGCGACTACACTCACCATTCAGCGATTTTCTTGTGGCAGCGCATGACCGAGTTCTCGATGTCGATGGGATGGTAGCGCATGCCGCGCAGCATGATGGTCTCGTCCAGCGCGCCCACCACGAACACGGCGTCGTGCGTGTCGTGCGACTCGGCCGGCCCGCTGCAGCCCGACGCGACAGACTCGGTGTCGCTGTCGCGCGGCAGAGACTCGTCCAGCGAGCCCGCTCCGCCCGCCTCCGTCCGCCGCAAGAAGCCCAAGTAGCCAGTGCGGGCGTAAACTTCACCGGTGTTCCCGGTCACCAGCTGGGCGCTGAAGTGGTCCGCGTAATCGCTCTCGTCGCCGTATATGGTGAAGTATCCGCTGGCGTTGTGAGGGGATTGCACCCATATCTCTCCGAGATGGGAATCGCCGCATTGGCCCTTGGTCTCCGGGTTGGCCGTGATGACTCTGACCCCGGGCAGCAGTTTCCCGGACTCCATGAGGCAGAGCGAGTGAGGCGCGCCGCGCTCCACGAGCGAGACGCGGTCGTTGCGCAGCGCGCGCAGGTCCACGTACACGGTGGACGGCTCGGGGCTCGAGGCGCCCTGCAGGCAGATGGCGATGTTCACGCGGCATCCGAACGACGTCGACACGGCTCGAGGGCTCAGCCCCAGCGCGGAGAACAGCTTCGAGAACGAGTTGGTCAGATTGATCCGAGGGCGCTCCTCCGCGACCACCACGCACGTCCGCACGCAAGCCAGGTTGATGCCCTTCTGCTTGAGTTGGTTGACGGAACTTCCGAGGCCCTTGGTGCACAGCTCCATCACTCCGTACGAGCAGAAAGTGTCGCGCACCTTGTACTGCGAGACGGCGCTCAGCCACAGGGCCGGGTTGATCTCGACCTCGGACGGCGGGATGAGGATGGAGTGGTGTCCGGAGTAGATGCTGCTGAGGCACCAGAGAGCGAAGCCGAGACCGCAATAGGGGTCGAGGCAGAGCGCGATGTGGCGGGAGGGGTAGAGCTCGCAGGCGATCTTCATAGCGCGGCAGAGAGAAGTGACGGCCGCGTGCGACATCTTGATGCCCGCCAGCATGCCGGTCGTGGACACGCTGAAGTCGAGGTACGCGAGCATCTCCGCCGTGGGCGCACGGTACAGGATCGGCAGTTTCTTCTTGGGCATGTCGTCCGTGTCGAGCGTCAACGGCCAGGACTTGCTGTCGAGCACGTTGCTCGCCTCCTTGGAGCGGAGCAGTTTTATCACGGACTGGTTGGAGAGGACGAGAGTGGCCTTGCTCACGTCGACGATCATGCGCACCGTGGGCAGAGTCGTGTGGAGGTTCTGCGGATGCGGCGGACGAATCGTGACCGGGACCGCGCCTACGTACAGGCATCCGTAGAAAGCGCAGATGAGATCCAGTCCCGGCGGGAAAATCAGCGCCACATGGTCTCCAGTGTTCACCCTTCCCTTCTCGAGCAACAAGTTACCGATCCTCTCGGCTTTCTTGTGCAACTCTGCGCACGCGAGCGTCTTGGCGACCGCGCCTTTGGAATTGAGCAACGTGAATATGACGTGATCGGACGTGCTCTGAGCGCGCCATCGGAGGATTTGGGATATGAACTGATACTGAAAAGGAATAATTAATAGAGTTAGTAAAACAAGAAATGAAATAACCCACATTTTTAAATGTTTATATTTTATTTCGAAAAACAAAAATAGACACTTAAGTTATTAAATTGAAAATAACTACGTAAATCTGTCTGTTTGGAAGCTTTACATGACTGAGCGGCTGAGTGCATCTTGATGAAATTTGATAATTCGTTGAAAGTATATTACAAGGAATATTTTTGAATACTGTTTTCTAAATAAGCGCGAACGAATTCGCAGATAAAAGCTATAAGATAAGATAATTTCGGTAGATGTTGTGATATATCTTAAAGATGTTTGTACACAACTTTCTAATTCTGAAAGAGACTCATTTTGAGAATTGCCCATTTAAATCTAAGCGCCTTTTCTGAGAAAAGCCTTTTTTGGAAAGTGCTCTAATTGAAAAGTAGTTTTGGATCAGTACAAACTTTGGAAAGTGCTCGTTCGAACCTAACTCTATCATGAGTGTAAGTACCTTTCTAGCAGCATCAGAGTCGTCGGTGTATCCCATATCGCGGCCCTGGGCGGACGCCAGACGGTTCCCCTGCACCAGGTTACCGACGATCACGGACGCCGGCCCGACGTCTGCTTATAACAAACACCATGTTAAATTCTTGATAGTTGACAGAATACATTGGAAAAATCGTATATCTTATGCCGATGCCACATCAATACAAATTTACTTTTTAAGGAACATACCGACGATATTCAGGGAATTACCAATTCTTTAATCAATATTATATATTTTGATATTTATTTGTAATATATATAAAAATATATATTTATAAGTCCCAAAATTAAACAATATCAACTTCCAACACAACAGTTTGGTACTAAGCATAAATAATTTGTGCACTGCCATTCGTCATATTTGAGACACAATCTTTCACACAGTTCCATCCACATGCTTTCTTCAACTACCCTCGAACCCACAATATGGAATGTAAGCAATAAATAAATAACCAATATATTAAAACACTTACCGGAATGTATCTCCCTCGGCTTGGGCAGATTGGTGACGCAAGTGTGCGGGCACATGAGTACGTTGGCAGGATGCAGGGTGCCTTCCAAGAAGCGACGCTTGCACTCGCTGAGGTGGATCCCGCCAAGAGGTGTCTTCGGCAGGAAATTCGGCTGAACGAGAGCCAGGCAGTAAATGCCCACTTGGTGGATGGAGTCCACCGCTTGCAGGACGCGGGACATCCATTGGAATGACTGGAAATATTATAAGGAATATTCAACACTTTTCTTACTACGTAGATGGTCTAGTACTTTAGGCACACGTTTCGTATACATATTCATTTATTTCGTAAGTATTATTTATATATCAAGGTATTATAATAATGTACCTGCTTAAGTTGCCCTGCACGTCGTGTATGCTCGGCAAACACCGTATACCTATTTAAATTGCTCTGAACATACAACGCCACTTGTAGTATGACAATGCATGGCAACGTAAGGATTCTCAATTTTGTAAACTGGGGCGTAAACTGTAACTTTGTTTCCAGATAGCATAGCGTATGGTTTCCAATAGGGTTTTTGATTCTCTGTGAAACTATAGTCGGAATAATGACTAATTCGTACGTGAGTAATTCCCGCCTCATAAAAGCATAATGTGAAAACCAAGTTTAATGTTTGTTACATTTTCACGCGAATGGATCGACGATTTGGTTTAAAAATTTGGTTTGGAGGTAGCTTACTCTCTGGATGAACACATAGGCACTCTGACCGCGGAAGCAGCTAGCAATAAAAAAACAGAAGCTTACCTCTTCCTCGCCGCAGTCGGGGCGCTGTTCAGCCACGATGCAGATCCTCTCGTCCCTCAGCACTCTGACCGAGAAGACGGCGATGCGTCCTCTGTAGATGAACTTCATCGGCTCCACGGCAAGCACCGTGGCTATGATATCGTCCATGTTGTGCTTGCGACCGGTCACCGTCATCAAGCCATCGCGCGAGCCGCACACGAACACCAGGCCTGAGAGGGCGATACATACAAACTGTTCTGTATAACAATGACATATGATGATTTACAGGTACATACAGAGCTATTTACTGGGTATAAACCGATAGAGGACGGCTCGCGAAGCACGCTTCCATCTCGTTCTTGCTGCTAAGTTGACACGCTCCAGATTGAGACGGAAAAACTGTCAAAGTTTTTATCTTCAGACTTTTCAACTGTATACACTACTACTTTTTATGAACATCTAAAAAAAATTTGGGGGTATCAGTACACGATACTAAACATATATATGCAATAAAAAGTTAATAAATCAATATCCTAAAATTATCCCTTAAAAATTGAAATAATTGGTTATTCTAATCCATTAGACTCCAACTACAGCTGTTTTGCGTAAACAAGACCGTAGGTACTTATCACCATTCATAATTTCTCAGGCGGCTACCGCCCAAAGGAAAGCAAACTCGCGTCAAAGCTCAAGCCACGCCCCTCTCCCCGTGTGCCCCTTTCGGGGGTGCACGACAAGTCCGGCCCGGCCAGTGCCAAAAATGACCGCGGCGCGTACGCATCTCGATTTTTCGGATCATTTCGATTTTTTCGGTTGTTTTCGTGTTGTTTTCGTGTCGCGATGGCCTACCAGTTCTCGTCTCGAGAGTACGTGGCTATGCAGCGTGCGTACTTTTTGTGTGGTGAAAATGAGAGTGCTGCATTACGCATGTACAGAGAATTGTATCCAACCAGTCGACAGCCAAGCGCTCATACAGTGGTAAATGCATATCAGCGTTTACTAGAGTACGGTACACCCATGGATTTCTTCTTATGGAGTGAGAGATTTTTGTAAATAATGTAGGTAATTATTGTAAATATCATGATTCTAACTTTTTAAATACGCCAACAATACTTTTCTTGTTTTTGAATGTTAAATTGAAATTGTTTTATTCAGTTTTTTTACAGTTAGGTACCTATTTACCTATTTTACCAAAAGAAAAGTATTTTTGCCGGTCCTAAGCCCGGGTAAAGTATGAAGGGAACGTTAGAATATTAGAATAAAATAATTTGTAATTTTACAGATGTATTTTTTATGTCACTTCTCCTTACTTGATTTTTTTTTTAAATTATTTGCTAGCCATGTTGCAAGACTTGTAGGTTATAAAATTGTGGGCGGGCTTTTGCGAGCGAGAGAGCTAGCAAAGGGAATGAATGCAATAGCGATACATGAATGAAATTGACATTAGGTGCATAATTTTAGTCTAATTTTCGGATAAAATAAAACCTAAATAACTAGGCTACCTAAGATCTTTTTTAAATTTTAACTGTACACATATGTTTTACATCGTGTACTGATACCTACATTTTTTTTTTAGATGTTCATAAAAAGTAGTGGTGTATATTGTCTTGTTTTAATGTGTGATATTTTTGATTTGTTTATGGTTAAGATTAACTTATTGAATGTTTTTGGATAGGGATGATATTATAAAGAGCAAAGAATAAAAAACCGACCTCCCGTTATATAACTGGTTGTCTGATTTCGATAAAGTTTATATGGGACTACCAAGTATGATCAACCAAACAAAAAAATAATCTTTAAAATCAATTCGTAATTAGCGGAGTAACGGCGTAAGATTCATGCAAAAAAAAACAACATACAGACGAATGGAGAGCCTCCTCCTTTCTTGAAGTCGGTTAAAAAGTGCATTTGCCTATGCAAAAAAACAGTGAAGTTGCAAAAGCCAGAGAAGGGTAGCAAAATCATATGTTTTAAATAAAAATAAAAAAAAAACAAATGGTAATAGACCAATGTTTAACAATTTATATTTTATTCTGAATTTGCGAAAGGAAAACATCGCCTATTACAACAACAAACATACATACTTAGTTACATCCTCACATACACCCGAAAACCCCCTCTTTCTGTGCAGTCGGGTAAAAAAGCAGTCGAATTAAAAACCTTGTCTAATTTTGAAAACCGGTTAAAGGGTAAGCGAGCTGATCTGAATTACAACAGAAAAAACGTTGAAGTACTCGTAGCGCAGTTAGATACTGTAGAAATCAACTGATACTTTGATTCAAAGAGAATCAAATGTTTTCTGCATGTACTAAGGTTGTTAAGGTTTTCATGCTATTTTAAGCATCGAAAGAGAAAATCTTCGCATTAGGGCAAGATACACAGTTGAAGTGTGCCGCGACACTGGCCCACATTGAACTGATACTACCTGTCTCTGTTGCTCCGGCATAAATATATATGCGTTGCGCTTGCACAGATGCAATGACCGCCTGCAGTGCGACCGTAACGCAAATATATTATCGCAGGAGCGACAGAGACAGGGAGTGACAAGTCAATGTACGAAATTCTTTCTGCTCCGCGACCGCTCTTTAGATACATTTACACAAAATTTGCATTTGCATTTTTAACAATTTCACATTTTAAATAAATAAATTCGGGACTTTTGACATCCGGTCATCTGACCCCAAACTAAGCAAAGCTTGTACTATGAGATATGTATGATGCAAGAGACATACATACATACATATTTTTAAATTCATACACAAATAGATATTAACATCCAGACGTAGAACAAACACAAATGTTTGCCCTGGGTGGGAATCGAACCCGTGCCCTCATGCCTTCACACTCAGAAGGCAGGTTCAGTACCAACTGAGCCACCGAGGTATTCAAATAATATAAATAAATAGCACGCTTAATATAATAACGCAAAAAAAAATTCAATCCATACTAAAAATCCTTACTTCCTCACTTATTGTAAATTTGAAAGTAACTCTGTCTGTCTGTCTGTCTGTCGGTTTGTCTGTCTGTCTCTTGTTTGTAGGCTTGTCATGGCTAAGCGGCTGAACGGATCTTGATGAAATTTGAAAGCTAGGTACAGTATTTGAAAAGGAAGGTTTTTGGATACTATTTTCTGAATAAACGCAAACGATGTCGCGGGTAACAGCTATTGGATTATAAATCGAAAGTAGTTCTGATTGTCTGTCTGTTGTAGGGTTTTCACGGCTAAACGACTGAACTAAGTTGAGATGATAACTAAAGTTGATAACTAGTCACAGTATATCATGAGGAAGTTTTTTGGATAAGTACTAATTTCTGAATAAACGCGAATGAAGGAGCGGGTAATGTGTTATTTTTCGTGTTATTTATGTGTTTCATATTGAGTAGCATAAAAGCTGAGCAATAAAAATATTTTAGACATAAACGTTGTATACAGTTGATGTACAGATGTAACGAAATCAAGGGAGACTTTTATACGGAGTCAAGATGGTGGAATTCACTATTGTCAGCTGATCTACATATACGAGTAAGTAACGATTAAAGAATTTCTGTACTGTGAGAAGAAAAATGTTGGCTGTGATCTTGGGAATTTGTTCGATCCATTGTGATATAAATGTATTACCGGGATTATCTACATATATTATTTTAAGATATTTGACCAATGGAACATAGAACAGGGAAATCAAACACAGCGAAAATATTTTAAAGAACTTTCAAATCCATTTCTTTTCAGTGATCAAAATACATACAAACAAAAAACATAATCCTGTTTGAAAACATGTAAAAACTAACTTTAAATATAAAATTCGAACACTTTTTGTCAGTCTATTTTATTGCTGTTGTTTGTGCTAGTATCGTCACACTTATTTTATATGGTACTTAGTCAGCTTGTATTTCAAACAATCCCTGAGAAGAATCTGAAAAAGAACAAAACACTCAAAATCTGAACAAATTAACGGTAAGTATTAATTATTTACTCAATTATAACTATGATTAAAACCAGTTACATTAGCAATATCAGATATTAGAATTATAAATGTTGAATTGATTCTATATATTAATCATGTTTTTTTAAATATGAAATTGTAACGAAACAATAATACAAAATGCCATTAAAATTAGTATATAAGTAAAAAAAATTAATTATGAAAAGAACTAACTAATATAGCACTGATTTACCTTCTCTGCATCATCCCAATTTGGATTTTGTTTTCGTTTCTTGCTGCTTACATATTCCATTGTTATTATATTTCTTCATAAATCTCATGGATGAATAATGCTGTAGTTTTTTTTTAATGGAATTGATTACAAACAAAAAACAAAACTTTAAAAAACAAACATTGGTAGGAATTAACCTAATTTGATAAAATGACATTGACAGTTCTGTTCCGATTCGAAATTTTATTGTAATTGTCCTACTCTAACCAAAATGAAATATTTTCGTCGATAATAGTTTAGATTAACGACTTTTTGACAATAATTTCAAAAAACAACTAAGTTTGATTAACATTCCATTTCTAAAACGAAGTTGTAATGTGTAATATTATTAATTAGTGAACTACATTAAAAAATACCATTAATCATTATTTTAGATGAAAACACTTTCTAAACGAATTTGCCAAAAGTTATATGCATTTTTTTATTGCTAAGGCTGTTGTTAGAATGAAGACCTAAATAATAAAATCCCAGTCGCGGTGGCCAGTAGTTCAAGGATGCAGGTCGCTAACTAACGATTGCTTTCAAGTCCCAGATTTCACTGGCCATCGTGATCTGGGCGCAAGCTCGATTGCGGCCTAGTGCGCCTAGCATTGTACTGTCTTAACTTTTCGACTTTTCTAATCTTTCGACAATTCTAGTCTGAGATATCATATTATAAACGCTGATTTGTCGAATGTGGTGTATTTCCTTACCGCCAGGTCCCAGGAAGCCAAGCAAGCCGCTGCGTACATAATGCTCCTCTCCTATCGGCTCGCCGTCAGCGTCGAGAGGCCGCACACGGAACACTGTGTTCGTAAGGCCCGGGAGGCCCCAGTAGCCGGACCCGGTGGCCCCGGATAGGACGCAAATCTCGCCTACTTCGTCAGTCTTGCACAGGAAGGAGGGCCCCTCCATTTTGACGACTACGATCACGCCTGGAAAGTAAGAGGGAGCTACTGTAAAGAAAATGGTTTTATTCCTGTAGATGTATTGAATATGAATGAATACGCCTTACGAGAGAAAAAATATACTGTGTGATTATATTTGGGTGGTGATTATTTTGACTGCTATTGAGCCTGCGACGTGTTAGGTTGTACTCGTAGTTGCAAGTTGTTAATCATTACGAACGTGAAATAGTTAGTTTAAATACGGCGTTAAAGTTTGCTAGGGTGACTATATTCCTGCATGTTCACAAAAAGTAGGAAAATATGTGGCATGACACGGTAATATACAAGATTTTGTTTTTGGCTGTAGTGATACATAAGGAAGTTAGTCTACCCGTCAAAGTGAACAACTTGTCAAAATTTTGAAGTTGAACAAACGAGTCTCCTTACGAAATAACAAAGTATGACTATTTCGGTCGATCGACCATTTTTTAAATACATAATTAAACAATACGAGATACTAAGAGCCGCATTCAAAAACGACGCTCAGTCATGAATTTCAATTTAAAAGTTTAACCATACTTAAAACCAAGTTTTAAATCAAGGATCATGAGCAAGCGCCGCGGCTCTCAGTCAGGAAGTAAGATAGGGACTCCTCAGAGTAGCGTGTGCATAAGTGACTCACATGAAGGCATGACCTGTCCGCAGTCCTGCAGCGTGAGCGAGGTGAGCGAGTTCTCGGCGTCGACGCGCACGACCCCGTAGGACAGCCCCGACATGGACAGCACGCCGCGGCCGGCCGACGAGCCGCCGCGGCCCGCGCGCCGCACGCACACCGTGAGCGACTCGCTCGAGCACGCGCACGGGCAGATCGCGTCGCCGCGCACGCCTGCGCACACGCTCGCGTCAACACCAACAATAACACACGGCCGAACAAACACCATACGACTTATGAAAGACACTTGTAACTAAATAAAATTTGATTAAATATTGAGATGAAAACTACAATTTAAACATATTTTAGACTGAGCGACCTGAAATCAGTCAACCAGTCAGCTTATAATAAACGGAGTTCGTATGAAGCCTGAATGCATTAACGCTGCTAATACCAATTTTTTAATACATGAGAGCGGACACTCGCATCAGTATTAGCGGACATCTTTAAACGTAGTGTTTACCTTTGCTCTGGAACACAGACAGGAACTGGTCGCAAGAAGAGAGCGACCAAGGATTGGCGCCGTCAGCGACCAGAAGCATACGCAGAGAGGATAGGGAGATTTCCTTGTGGTCGCGAGTAGCGAGCAGACCCCAGTGCAAGTCGCGCGACTTCACTATAGCGACAGAAGCCCTGTAATATAATGACCAGGAAAATTTAGTTCCTAGGTGTGGCAAACGGAATTTTCAACTCATTCTTTTTGTTTCCTTTCTGTAAGCAGGATTCTTTCCAATTCAATTAAAACCTTTGCACCACATTAAATGATAGGAAACATCATGGAACTTAAATTGTTAAGTATAACGTAGAGAAGCTGCCTGCAAGGTTTTGGGTAAATTAACAGTAGGCTTGTATACTTAAGTTTATGCCGAAGAGAAAAGGTGAAGCACCACTGGGCAGATAGATAAATAATATTCGGCTTATTTTAATAATTCGTATTACTCTTAATGTATTAGACACTGACTTGTACTTAGTGATCATGAGCATCAGGATCAAGAACCCGGGCTGACCTTCATGAGTGCATACGGTATGAAGATAACGTCGTGCATTTCGTTGAGCACCCTCGCACGTACTGAATGCTGCAGGCCCGTCTCGAACTTGAAGTCGAGCATGCAGACCATAACTTTAAACGTTAGTATTAGACACTGACCTGTACTTGGTGATCATGTGCATCCAGGAGGCCGGGCTGACCTTCATGAGCGCGTACGGAATGAAGATGACGTGCATCCCGTTGAGCACGCTCGCGAGCACAGCGTGCCACAGACCCGTCTCGCGCTTGAAGTCGAGCACGCACACCATGTGCTCGCCTTCGGTGTAGTTGCAAGCTACGGAGAGCATGCGGCAGTGGGCCAGCATCGAAGCCCTGGTCGAGAGATAAACACATTACAAGTATGTCTATTTAAAAGGTTTTTCAATTAAGACTAGGGCCGATGTTGAAATTGAATAAAACAAGCTGTGAGTGAGGTATAAATGTATTTTATTTGAAAGGCCTATTAATGCCATTATTTATGGAATATGACATCGTTTGAATGTCGGCCGCGGCTTCGGACAGTGGCATGGATCCGAGAGGTCCAATTTTCTATGACTCTGCTGCATAAATCCGGCTGAATTTGAGCGATGGCCTGCGTTATGCTGAATTTTGCGGTTTATTGGTGTAGACTTGTGACTTCAGGAAACCCCACAAAAAAAGTCTAACGGGGTCAAATCGCACGTTCTTGGTGGCCAATTCACGTCACCTCTACGAGGGATAACCCTTCCCTCAAACCGATCATGCAGAATGTGCATTGTGTCGTTCGCTGTGTGGCACGTGGTGCCGTCTTGCTGGAACCACGCGTCGTCCACGTTCACATCGTTCAATTCAGGCCAAAAGAAGTTGTTTATCATTGACGTGTAGCGCTCGCCGTTGACAGTGATGGCTTCGCCATCGTCGTTTTTAAATAAGTACGGCCGATGATAACAGCGGCGACGTTCTCGGCCGATCTGGTGTTCCTTTGACGTGAGGGTCTTGGTTGGTTGTTTACTAAGCCGATCGTCTCGAATTTTCCCACCAAACGTTGTAGAGTCGACTTCGAAGCGCCGCCGCGTCTGCCGTAGAATGGACGCAATGCGCGCAACTTTTGTAATAACGAACACTCATTTTGATAATAGAGTTTTATCATTTGGACGTGTTACTCAATCGTGTAACTTGCCATGGTGATTTGGCATCAAAGACGAAATAAAATAAAACAGATTTGACAGATGCAACAAAAACAACATGGCCACCACAAACTCTTAACATCGGCCCGACCTTTTTGAAACACCCTTTATTATTCAGTGTAAAACAAAGTCGTGTTCCGGGTCTGTCTGTCTCTTTGTCTGAATGGCGGCTGCTACACGCTCGATTAGTACCGCGATATTTGCAAGATCACATTTATCTATCGACTGTATAGTATGGTGTATCAACGGATTGTGATCAGTATCACAAATCGTTGGATTTTTTCAAACACGGAGATCTACTATTTTTTCTTGTATCACGCGATGAATATTGAGATTCTAGTCTTGGAGTCGATGTTTATCGTGATCATGAGTCAGTACTGACCAGAGCCGCCATTTTAGCGATTTCTGCGTTAGTATTAGCGTTTCTTAAGACACGTTTATTTGATAAAATCTAGCGCTTTTTAAATCGCTTTTAGCGCTGAATGGATATTTTGATCTAGCAGCACTGGTCAGTGTCACTGGTGATTTTTATCGAGCGTGTAGCTTAGCTTCTATTTTACTCGATTATTAACGCAGCAAATATCGCCATACATATCGAGCGTGTAGCAGCCACCTACGTCCGCTAAGTCCTCCTAATCCACGCAACGAATTTTGATGCGGTTCTCACCATCAGTTACAATATATTGTTTCTCAGGGAAAGTTTATAGGCACCGTATAAATCTGGAGGATATTATAAAGGAGAAATTTGGCATGTATTAATGGTACTCAATCAAAGTGGTTGCTTGTAATTAGCACACCAGCGTCAATAAGTAATTTGGTACGTAAGTATAAGTACCAGTTAATTTGGCGTATTTTTTTGTAAATGAAAAAGTGCTTAGTATTTCATGGTAATATGTGTACCGGTAATAATGAATTATTTGCTATTTTGTTAGCAATATTTCAGGTGTGTTAGTTTTCATAGTACTTGGAATTTGCGCGAGGCAATATCTCAGGCCGCGGCAGGCTTACGCATGCAGACAAGGCTTTTGCTGAGTTCGAACGTGGTTCCAACTATGGGCTGAATGATTTCGATTTGTTGTCTTACAGTTTAGACAAGTCGCTAGAAGTCGGCACTAGATCCAACGTTACCGAGTTCGATTCTCGCTTATGATATTTTTTTGTGCAACTTTAGTCTTCTAAATAAAAGTCAAATTTTAAAGCTATTCATTAGTGGCATCATTTGAGAGTTCATTGAAAAAAGAATAGTAATTATATTATGACCTAGGCCCGACACTGAAGAGACCTAACCAAACTTTTTTTTTGTTTCATTGAGTACAACAAAAATGTGTAATTTTTATGTTGAATACTCGTGACATGTAAATATGTTGCTTTGTTTTTTCTACAGACAAAGTATGAATTGAATTGATGGAAGTAATTTTTCACGTAATAACCCTAATATTTTACCTATACCTACTCGGTATAATAACAATTTGTGTAATAATAGAGTAGATACGCTCTTAGCGACCCAAGGTGAGTAGCATCCTTTTCACAAAATCTCTCGAGTCTCCAGAAAGCGTGCATTAACGCTCAACACAACGCAATTATCTTCTGCCATATCCACAAACCAGTCGTAATGCAAGTAGCCAGGGTCAGGAAAAATTGCAACCCTAATCATCCATCCATCCATATTAGGACTGTAAAGTGAAAGTGTGTTGATATACCCTTATTTATGTAAAAACAAAAAACAATTAATTACCACGATTCATTTATTTATTACTTATAGTTTTATTTACATAACAAGAAAAAAGAAGCTTTATGGCTGCACAAACGCATCTACCACAAAGCATTCTGATTATTGCGCACTGTTCTTATGACAACTTCGGGAAAAAAGGCACTCTTTGATGACAAGTAACATTATTAAAATAAAAACAAAAAATCCGGCTGAAAAATATTGTACCCTATGTCACTTCCGCTATCAAACGATTCAAATTACACCTCACATGTCGAAATCCATCAAGCACTTTAGGCTGTAGGGAGTGCCCAAGAAACCTCATACACACACACACACCCAATACTCGTACGTACATACATACACTCGAAAAACATAGCCCTCCTTCTTTCGCAGTCGGGTAAAAAGGCACTCTTTAATAAAAACAAAACACAAAGAATCAAGAAAAATCATCGATCGAACGGAATTTGCAACGGACGCAAACTATAAACTGTAACGTAGGCACCGTACGACATTACCTGTGTTCACTTACACATTGAACCAAAATGAACAAAAATTTCCACCTTATTTTTGCTATTAATCAATTTTTTTTTCTTTGACTTAATATGATTTACTGCCAATAAAGGCTAATACAAAAGCCAACATGTCAGTTCAATGTAAAATTAAACTCTCTTTGCCTTGAACGGTAAAATACATTAGTATGAAAATCGTATCACCGAAAGCACGAACGGCTAAGCGGATCTGGATGAAATTCGGTATCGAGATAGATTATAGTCTGGAATAGCACAGGTGATACTTTTTAGCCACTGGAAATACGGCAGGGCGCAGCTAAAATTTCATTAGTCTCAACCCCCGAAGCAAAACAGGGGTGTCTAGCTTTACGTTACGTGGGTAATAAGGTTTACGTGTGGACCTCCTATATGCCTCTGGCATCGTAACTCCCGAACGCAAAATCCGATTTTGATTAAGGCTCGGTCATTCCACGATTACCTACCCCCACATACGTTTACTTAAGCCACTTCATTTAGAGTTGATAATCGTATATCATATTTGATGGTGAAATGAGATCGGCGCTTAGAAGTACATTATTTGCCGTTTTTATTGGTATTCATCCTAACAAGGACACAAATAAGAATAAGTTGCTCGGTTATCGCTATCTACGGGATAGGTCCCTGCGAATCATTGAGAGATTTATTTAAAGAAATAAATATATTAACTTTACCTTCTTTGTATATGTTTGAAAATATTGTGTACGTTCGTAAAAATCTACATAAATTTAAATTGAACTGTGACTATCACAATAATAACACTAGAAATAAGGATAGGATAGCTGTACCGAGATTTAGACTGAATAAGTAATTTTTAGGGAACTGCGTTCGTTTTTACAATAAAATCCCGAAAAATATAACAGGGCTCACTAAAGGAAAATTTAAATCACATGTAAAAACTACTTTAATGAAAAGAGGGTATTATAAAGTTAAGTCTTATTTAGAAGACAAAAATGTCTGGAGGCTTCCAATTCCGCCAAGTAGCCACTAGTATGAATAGATATTACCTAGTTGTAAGCCAAAATTTGTAAGACAGTAGGTAATTTATTTATTTTTTGAAAAAATAATGCCCCTCAGTTTCTTGCCTGTTCTTCTGAGTAGAGGCTCTTTATCCGAACAAGGCGGTCGAGTCTATTAAAAAAAAACTTTGACGTTCTACAAGTGTATCTTTGATACCGAAATTGAATAAAACATTTTGACTTTGACTTTGGTTAAACTTTAGAGAACTACGTTCCGATTGTATTCTTAAGAAGATACTTTTTGTGATAGATCTTTTTTTCCAAAATAAGAATGATTTCCAAAATTCTACTTCGGTTAAACTGATTTTGGTTGTTTTTTCTACCAGCTGTATTTTTTTTGCACCTGATCATCACAATTGTTCATATCAAACTAGGCGCAAACAAAATCCTTGTTTTCGTTGATTTCGCGTAATACCAGGCCCTAAGGTTTTTTTTGTCTGAGAAGTGACTTGATCAAGAGTGTATGATCGTCATGGGTTTTTAAAATTTTGTAGTTTATACTTGTGAGATATAATCGTGACTTCCCCTTGGCACAACCAGTTGTGTTCAATTGTCTAGACTCTTTCACCAGCTTTATTGTATTGTTTGCGTAAAAACTTGTTTACCTACTGACTACAGACTACCTAGATAAACCATATTGTTATGCGTTAATGCAGATCATAATCCACCTCCATTCCAAATCTCATTAACACCTGTCGAGCCGTTGCGAAGTTAAAAGAGAACAAACATACACAAAACGCATAAACTATCTCATCCACAATGCTAGTGTAATCTCTTACATGTTTGCAAAGCTCATTCCCAGTGAAACTAGTGAGCCTTCGGTCAAAAGCTGCTTTGACAGAGCTCGTATGTGCAGTGTAAATAAAAAAGTCGGCTTGTGTACGCTGAGCCGTAAGGTCGCCGGTACTTTTGCGTCGCCAAAATAAATATCCCACATTTTAGCACGGAGCGAATGTACACAAATTGCACTCGCTACAAACGCGGGCCCGGTGTGCGTGACTGCACACTGACGTATCTATGAGGGCGTTTAGTGAAGCGACGTAATTGTCGTTGCACAAACGTATATCCGGTGCGCGGCCTAAGTGGCAATGGAATTAATTTAACGTACACGAGTTTCATTATTTTAATTTGCATTTGTTCAGTTATCATCAAATGAGGCAGTGATAAGCTACATGCAAAACTGCGCGTCAGCAGCGTCGAGAGCGGAAGCGTCTAAAACGCGAAAGTAAGACCTTCCCGTGTTGTGGTCACGCAGACCTGTGAAGAAGCCTTAAGAAAGCATGGGCAGGTATGGTTGGCCACGCGCCTGGCGCTTCCGTTCTGCGTCCCAGTCCCCGACGCACAGGTCGACCCGTAACTTTACACTTTCTTATGGTGATAGATTCTCTACTTTTTTAATAGGGTTCCGTACCCAAAGGGTAAAACTATTACTAAGACTCCAAGGCCCGTCCGTCTGTCTGTCTGTTCGTCAGTCACCAGGCAGTACCCTTCGTGCGCGAGTCCGACTCGAACATGGAGTGTTTTTTGTTATCTCATCTATTCTAGACATATGTGTGTTACTAAGTGATAGTAACTATGCTGCTCCATTCAATCATTATATGTTAGAGCAAAAAGGAAAACACGCTCTAATTGTTCTGGCAAATATGTTTAGCGATCATTTCAAGCGTATGATAATAGCACGAACCTTGGCTCGGAAATTTACTGCTCTGGCCGAGAAACGAAATATTTAGCAACCGGTTCACTCGTGCGCAAATATCAAACGACAGAATGCAATTATAGGTTTAAACTATTTACGCATGTATGCGTTAATCATATTATAAAATCTATACACCGGGGACTCTTAATAATTTCAGTTCATGCACTAGTTGCGAATCGTTTATCACGCAAAATATTATAACACGAGATACATTTCAAAGAACTACGAGTATCTACCTCCTTTCCTACTTACTCTATCTCCTTTCGCAAGTTTAAAACTTTTGAAACCTACAATTCTTCGCAAGTTGAATGTGCCTAGACTAGCTCAAACTTGGACGTCAGGTATCGGGTACAACAAGTATCGAACATCGGGTACACAGCGCAACACAAAGTCAGACGTCAAAGTTTAAGCGCCTAGCTAGACACATCAGAACTAGGCATTCACCATTCGAATACAATGCAAACTGCAAGCTTGTGACGGGTATTGTGATAACTTGCAGCATACGTTATTCTCTGTGGTAAAACTTTTGCTATGCACAACTGAACGTGTCGCCGCTCACATATGACACTGATGGTTGTTAGTAAACTGTCGCTTACTTATTTTAATAACAGAGTTCATTTTAGAACATTTATCTATTGTGAAATGTTTAATAGATTTCAATCAAATAAATAGCGTACTTACTCGTATAATAAAATATGAAACACGTGTATCTCTTTCCGAGAAAAGATAACGATCTTGTCTGTTATAAAAATTCTAAGATAAATTCAATAAAATCGTGTAGGTTGAATCTTTTCAGAAAAACATTCAAGCGTAGAATAAGCCGGCTAAGTAGCTTGTTGTTTTGTGTTATTTGTTTTACTCATTCCTCGTAGTTCTCTCGTTATAGACGAAAAAAAAACTTGAACGAATAATGAGAAATATTGTGTTGACGTAAAGGATACCAATTACTGGAAGAATCTCATCTGATAAGCTGATAAGTCCAAATTATCGAGACGGCAAAGACAAACAAGTCTTAAAGTGAAATGTTTAAATGACTACTTGGTTTAGAGAATAATAGAATATAAAAGCATAATAACAACTGACTTATATTCTATCGTAGCGTATGTCTATGCGTAGGAGAAGACTGCACAACCTCCAAATGCTTAGATCTTAGTATTGGAAACTTTTATGTCTCCATTTCATTTACTCCCAATAAGTACCTGTTTGAAGCACATACTATATAAACATTTGACGACTCACAGTGAGCAGTTAGCACTCACCTGGTAACAATGACGCCCATAGCAGAGCCGTCGGCGGCGGAAGTGTGCTCGATGTGCGCGGGGCTGTCCTCGGCGGGGCGGGGCGGCGGGATCCAGTCGCGGGGCGGGCGGGCAAGCTTTTCCGTGGAAACCCACTGCAGAGACGGCCAACCGCGGAACGAGGCGACGTCGCCCGATGACGTTTTTGGTAAGCCTTGAAAACGGAACAATGTGTCACCAGCTTAAGGGTGAGAGCTGTGTGGAGTTCAGCGACAGTGTACCTACAGCACATATAAATATATATAAAGTAACAAAGCATTGCAGCGTTCAAAAATGGTCTAAAGCTGTCGTGATTTTTACTTTGCCTTGCTGCCATCAATGGTAGCGAAATCAGCGGACGCTCACACTACGATATTCTATGACGTGTTACCTTCACTAGCATATTATCTCATGTAGTCACAAGCCATTCAAAAACAAAGAATAGCACACGCTCCAACTCACCTTTAAGGCAAGCATCAGAAGTTAGCGCATACTGCACGCTGCAGGAGCCCAACAGGAAGCCGACTTGCTGCAAACCCGCGTCTCGGCGAGTGAGCGGCACTTCTATCGGGACCGGCACGACTCCGGCCTGCAGGCACCCGTAGAACGCACAGATGAAGTTGATCGGATCGTTGTTCGGGTAGACTAGAGCGACGCGGTCTCCTGGCTTGATCGAGTTGTCCCCTGTCAAAGGGCCACCGCTGCTATTTTTGGATGTAAAGGTCTTGTTGAGCAAAGCGTGAGCTATCTTGAGCGAACGGCTGAGCAGTTTGCCTGCAAAGGTAGATCGAATGAAATTATCGTCAGCGAATCACGTAAGAATATTATGAGAACGTTTCCCAAAATATTATTCAATGTAATAAAACAACTTTTCCGATTTACGAGGTAATTTTAAAATCGTAGTAAAAGCAGTGAGTTCGTACCGTATGTCAGAGAGTTACTGAGCTTTCCGTTGGGATCGAGAACGGTACCGATGTTGGCTTTAAAAGAAGCAGTTCCATATCTCTGGAGGGCCGCTTCCAGGTTCCTCGGCAGTCCGGCCGGCACCACTAGCTGTTCTCCAACGGCTGGAGTCATCGTGCCTCCCTCGGGTTTGGGCGCGTTTGGATCTTTAGGGTTCGCAGCTAGCTCGAGCTCGATATCATCGTCTTCATAGAATTCAGGCAAAGGGCGACGCTTGGGCCGCTTCAGTGTGTTAAGAAGCTGCTGAATTTTGGCAGATACCTGATAGGAAAGTGAGATAAAAAACCAAGTTAGTTACTGAGATGTGTGTATGTTAAGTCGAAACTTGCTTATCAAAGTTGCTCCTCAAAGTGGTTGTTCTGTAGTTGTTGGAGGCTCAACTCGGGTGTGTTACCTTCCACCTGCCAGTGCCGGTGCCGGAGTCCTCGGGCTGCGCATAGCACTGCACGCGGTCGGCCACGGCGCTGCCGCCGCGAGCGATCCGCGCCGACGACACCGTGTGGGTTACATCTGGCGGGACGTCTGAACAAGTAACTTTTATGTTAGGACTAAGTCGCAAACAACTACTTATCGCCTTTCACTTGTGTTTGGCTTTTACTTTGATCATGATGACTCAATCAAATCATGATTGACTACTAAAAGTCCTTCAAATAGTGGTACGAAAACTTATCATCCGAATAAGAAAATAGACCAGAACTTGCTGGCTGTTTTAAAATTCTGAATAAGATGACTTATAAAGATTTATAAATCTAAATGAAATTAAATTTCTTCAGCTCTATCGGCCAAGTTACGTGGCTAAGAGAAGTGATGACTGATGTCAGAAAGAAAGCAATGGCAGAATGGCGGTTGAGGCCGAGTTACCAAATCTTGGTCATCCAGTAGAAATCTGCCATCAAAATCGTTTATAGAGCCTGGTTTTATTCGCACAGAACCAACCAGGAAGATGGTATGTGGTGGAAGGCAAAAACAGGCTTAGACGCAGCAATGGGTAAGAAAAGCTGTGGATGATGATATTAGTAAATAATTCACGTAGGTGAAAGTAACAAGGTAAATCAAGAAAAAGTAGAAGAATGTATACTAACAAGATGGCGGAGGGAGACGTGCAGCGAGCTCCGTCCAGTCGAAGTCAGTTTTCTCCCGCGGTGTTTGTTTCTTCTCACGGTGGTGCTGCGGGATCGGGTGCGGAGGCGGCGCACGAGGATGCGGAGGGTGCGAAGGGTGCGGCGCGGCGGGGCGGCGCGCGGGCGGAGACCCCAGCTCGGGAGGCGGAGGCAACTCGGCGTCGCCTGCGCAAGAGTCTTCATCGGAGGACGAAGCTACAAAAACACACAGTTTTCATTACACTTTTCACCTGTTCAGTTCCATTAACACTCTGTATTCAAATTGTTTTTCCAGCATGTCATGTCAGGTTAAGGACTGACAAACCTTCTACACCTTTAAAAACATTAACGGATCGACTTTATAACTATGAGGCACATTATCTTATCAATGTTTAACGTTGTTGTCATTTAGATAAATTAGACCGCCCTCCATAATCTTAGTTAAAATTAGTTTAAGCTCTTTAAATCTGTAGATAAATTGTAAAAACTACTCACATAGATCATGGCGCTCCCTGTCGGGGCTTTTAGCCATCATAGACGTCCTCTTGGATGGCATTGGAAGCGAGGGTTTGGGCCTGCTCTGCATCTCAGCCAAGGCTTGTTGGACTGCCTCCTGCCTCACTTCTGCAATATCTCTCTTTAATCAATAAACATTCATACAAAATGTTTTATCAAAGCAAACCAAAATAAAACAGGCTGTGAAAATTAGCTTGAAATGAAATCGATATTACGCGGTTACTTTGCTTTCTGTTTGAAATTCTACTTCATATTATTTTGAAACACCGTAAGTTACACTTTTGAGTAAAGTAAGTTATCGACGAGTATAACTTAACTTTAACAACGTAAGTTATCTATAACTTGTTCATGTCTTGTCGAAGTAAAGTTGCTTTTCAATCAGCGCGAAATGTACGATTTTCGTGAGCGTATTGAACTATCTTTTGAAACTAGCAACATCGACTTCATTTTCCAGCTTTATCTACTGAAAACAAAATGTTTAAAAAAAAACAATACATTCAATTACTTTATCATGCTGCAATTATTCACGAATATACTTCAACTAATGAAATTATTAAAATTAGCACACACATTCTCTCTAAAAGTCATGAATACGAATAAAGCCCATGCTTCAATTTATCAGACAGCATGCATGCTGTTAGTGCTTCTTTTAGAAACATGGATGGATGCGTATAATAATTATAAACAAATAATGTACCCATGATGCTCTAATAATACATTATTTAACAAATACATTACTAATAAGAAAGGATCCAACTATTGGCTTGATGACATAATATAGTTTCATAGTAAATTAGCAAATTGTTTTTTCATACAAACAATCGTGATATGTAGTCGGATCCGTAGCCACCACGGTCCTAATCTAATGAACAGAACCATTAGTGAATTACAAATTCCTTTATTACATACTTGAATAGTTACCTCTTTTTTCGTTCTGGCTTCACTGAATTAATTAACTGTATTGATGTAGCTGTTTTAAGTAGTAGATATACCTACTACTTAAAACAGCTCGATCTTAATTGTGCTCGATTTCAGTACATAATATTATGTAGGTAGTCAAAAAAGAGAACATCAGAGCCCCCGTGATTTAACATTTATAATGTATGTATGTATGCGATACCTCTATCTGTAACCCAACAGCATTCACTTTTCCTAACTTTACCTATGACTTCACGTTACTTCACCTAGCGTGTACACAGAATCAGTGTCAAATTACCAACACTCATTCATGAGTGCGAGGCATTCCAACCGTGAAATGGCGTAGTTGTAAAGAGTTTAGCGAGAACGGCATGCTCTATTGTCTAATTGGAGTGTATGTATGCTCATCGCATACCATGCAACCCCTTCACTCGCCTACGTACACAGATTACCTACTTTTTTTGCCGCCTAGACATGACCAATTATCTACTTTTTATACTGAAAACTGACTGCAAAACTGGATCTACCCAGATATCAGCAAGCATTGTTTAACACAATAATTGTTTAGAATTATACGAATGCGATATTTTTTGTTTAATGCGCAGAAAAAATAACTATCATTATATTGAGATCACATTATATGTACGAGTACAACGTTGGATACCTATATTATATTTACGTATATATATCAAGGTTATTATAAGAGTCTTGACGATATTTTATTGAATTATGAAAGCTTTCAACGTCTTTTGAAACTATCTGTGTTCAATGAGTTTGAAATCACTTCCGGAAACAGTTAAATACATTGAAAGAAATCCAAGGTCGCGGGCAACGGCAAACACACAAGTTTGTGTTCAATGCACATCCTCCACATTTAATTATGTACTTACTAATTACTATTGTGTACAACAATGTAACACGAGTAAAATAGTTAAATATTAATTTGGGAGTTGGAACTGACGTTTGATTTTAAAAAAAACAAGTAACGAACAATAAAGGAGAGGCAGCTTAATTTATTTACTGGTGTCTAGTCCATAACATGCAACGAAAAACGGCGGAGATAAATAAAACAAAAATCTAAAAGAATTCTGTACCAATAAAGTACAAAAGCAAGGCGTCTGCAGTAAGATCTGCATGTTCATTAAACTGCCACATAGCATTAGTAACTCACTCGCTCAACGCTTTAAAACAAAAAATAAACAGTCCTTTGAGTCCAACCCCTTTTTTCTCTCTATTCTCTGAACGAATTTATGAATGCGCGTCTGACTGAATCTTCATTCTTGTGTTTCAAATAATAAAGTTCATTTTAATGATATGATGTAGGTATGCCTTTTTACTTATTTTGTAATTAACTTGCCTAATTGATTAAAACCGATGATAGCCTAGTCGGAGAAGGCTCGCCTCTCAAACCAGAGGGAGCGAATTCGATCCGAGCCGAAGGCACGCACCAAATTGTTCATTGTGTCAACATTTGTGCGTATTTCACGTCTTCATCAGAGGTAGTAATCTGCTATATAACTGGAGCCCGGTGTATGGCGGCAGGCTCACCCCACGCCACCTTTGGGACTATCGTCCGGCAAAGTGTGGGTAATACACCTCTGCCAGCGACTACTACTACGTACTATCTCATTGACTTCCCAGTATAACAAGTTGCTATAAAGGCAACTAAATCACTTAGTAACTAAACAACTACACAACTAAACTACTTACTCTACATTTTAGTTACAAAAATCATTCATTCTTTGAATGTTTCTGTTATACTCTAGACTAAATGAGACTCTAGAACTTTTACTCTACTCTATTTCCATACCGTAGCATCTCTAGGGTAACAAAAAGGAAATGGAAAACCAGCAGGTAGGCACAACAAGTAACTGGAATTTTCAATTTTACAGACTAGACTCTAGAGCTTTTACTGTACTCTACTTCCTTATCGTAGCATTCCCAGTGTAACAAAAAGGAAATGAAAAACTAGCTGGTAGGCATAACAAGTAACTGGAATTTCCAATTTTACAGACTTCCGTAAATTTCGCTGGAATACATTTCAGCCTAAACGGATAGTTTAATATAAAATTCTGTTACAAAGAACTGCAACATGTTATTAAAAGTCAAACAATCCAGCGTCGAAGCCTTTGATAGCGTACGAGTAAAATGCTTTTCCATTTATCGTGGAACACGACGGTCAGTCTGCAACGTGAACTTTGTTTGAATAGGGTTCTGATGAAATTCCTCTCAATACTGCAACGTGTATAGGCTTTTAAACTCAAACAAATGAATGCCAAAAGCCAATGCCAAAAGCTTTGGAGCGCATACGTTTTAAATACTTTTTCAGAATTTTCCTGGAATATTACTCTGTCGGGATAGAGGTTCGGATAAAATTCCTGTTACAAAAGAGCTAAACTAGTACCATGCAAAAGTCCTTTCAAAGCGTTCGTGTTAAATTGCTTGTCAGTTTTTTGTGCAGTGTATTTTTCATCGCCTATTTTAAATATCAATGGCCCGGGGCTAAAACTTCTATTACCATTTTGGAACGGACTTGGTCGGAGTTATATTTTTTCATTGAGATATTTTGGTACCGGTTTGTTTTGATATTATTCTGTATTGTTTATTTTAGGACAGAAAATAACGGGAATCGAAAAACATTTTTAGTTAAGGCGTAAGTACAATATTCGTAAAATTCTAGGCTACCGTTCTAAAAAGTATAGGTTACATATTTTAGAACGGTACATGTGCCTAATATGATGTAATGAAAAATTGACAAAATACAGTTTCAAGGTTTAGTAAAAAATCAAGTCGCTTAGGTTCACAGCTCACAAATTATGTACATCTTACAAAAAAATATTACAAATTCTGTTGTTTTGTCGTATTGCCAGTTGAGGTAGTCAATATAAAATCCAAATTGAATTACATAGATGCCATTCCACAGCACCGGACAACACGGCTAGTCTCCAGATAGGTGACCGTAGGTGGCATACTTACAATTAGGCGCTACAGTGACACGGGTGACCCGTTAGTTCTTAATAAAAATTATCAAGCTTTGTCAAAGTTCTCCGGGCGGCCTATACTCGTAACTCTGATATCAGGGCAAGCCACTCGGCCTATTTATAGACAATTGCTTGTTTTTTACTTGAATTTTATTTGAATTTGTCGAGTTTCCAACTTTTATTCAATAGAGAGCAAAGAATGGAGTAAGGAGTCTGGCTTCAACAATTGCTTCACGAACTTTCGAGCTCGCAATTGTGCAAGTTTAATTGCTTGGGCTTCCCCTTTGGCTTGTTACTGAGCTGATGCTGAACTATCATATGGATATACATATTTAAGATGAAGCAACAAAAGGCTTCGTTATTTGAACTCATACATAAGGCACATTCAGATAGTTCAGGCATCATTTAATTTCTTTAAAGCATGAAATCATATTTTATAGAGATACGTGTTTTGATTTACTATGCGAACCTCCATTTTTTATATGCCAAGCACTAATACAGAACATTTTACAACGTTCTAAGGAATCTATTGCCCAGCCTAAAAGTTAATCACTGAATCATATAATCGAGTCAGAAGCTTGGAATCATTCCGGTTGAGAAAACATCGCCACTGACGTCTTACTGATCGTCGGCGATAGCTTCAAATTTATTTGAAAATTATTTTTAATTTGCCATAATAAAAGTTTAAATAAAACTTCAGTAATATAATATGCAAACGTATAAGTGCGGTAATGTGCACATTTCACGGCTGAGTTCAGCTCATACGCGCCTGAGAGATGCATTTCGCCGACATTTGCAGCACATCTGCTGTCTGCGCAGCAGTACTGAGTTTATTGTTCCTCATGAAATAAAATAACTACACACTTATACGTCAGTTCCTACATGAATAGGGAAGTTAGTTAGTCTTAGCTGTATAGGCCAGCTTTGTTAAAGTTTATAGGACGTCGAGTCTCGGTTGAAGACAACTTGAACCGATCGTCCTCGAGTGCTACCAATTATCATCAATAAAAAAATACAAAAAATATATCTAGCTTTCTCGGTATTTACTGAATGAAAGAGAGTTCAATGTAATACATATACGTAATATGATGCTATTAACGGAAACAATAACGTCCGGAAAGCTGTACCGGTGGTGCAGCCATTGTTGAAAGCTGGCGCGTACAGTATCCTATACAGAATTACCACCTATTCATTAACTACTTAATTATTAATTACGAGTAAACACGTTTCGAAATTATTAAGTTTTCATATTTCGTGTTATTAAATAGATTGCCTAATTTATGCGATGTTTACTAGATGGGCGACGACAAGTCGGCAAGTATGACAGGTCTCTTTATTGCAGCTTGGATGGTTCATGATCACACTTCACTTCACTTCACTAACATCATAACAAGTTAACACGTTTATAGTGACTACATTGTATTTTTAATTATTATGAAGTTGAAACAGAATATGCTGCTGTCGATTTTGTTTTAACACGCTTTTGCCTCACACCTTCTCGCCCCTTGCGAAACCCGATAAGTTTGATTTTACACCTGACATCGTCCATATACATAATAACTTTGTAAGGGCATTTACACATTTACTTAACGTTATGTAACTGCAGAGCTTTCATACGATTTAAGTTATACTGATCTTATTGTATAACCGAATTATCTGACGTTTTGTTAAATTGCTACAAACATTTTTTTTTATTCTCAGTTAATATTGTATGTTTATAAATATAAAATTGTAAATAGAAAGTCATGCGATCTGGACCTGTATTACCGGTCGTGTCTCAAGCGCTTCTGATGTCCAGTTTCACTACTGTCTACGAGTATAAAATAATTAAATTGGCTTTAAGTAGAGTTCACTTCCGCAACGAACTCAAATACAATTCTATATCATTAAGAATGTAGAACACTGCCAGCGACACGATTATACGAGTGTTTTAAAAGGTTCCATACAACATGTCTATCACTTTCTTCGTCATAAATACATTATGAATGGACAGAGTTTAACAGCACCGCCCGCAAATGGTCAACTATGAATGCATTAATTGATTGTACTTGTACTACACACACATACATTTATTTTAGCCGAGTTTTTTACAGTACTACTCTATGAGCCGAGTAAAACAAACATCCTAGATAATTATGTATATGACAGTTACAAAATCATAGCCAAGTTTTTTTAATGAATACTGAAAGATATAAACACCCTGTCGAAGAGATGAATATATTGATACATAGATATAATACTTAAATATAATAGACGGAACCAGAAAAAACACACCAATGTACACCAAACCTGAGAGAATAGATGCAACAGATACTAACACCGACCCGAAGAAGTGAAGATAGGTAGGATTATATATGACACAATGACGTCACGCCGGTGACGGCCTTGCACAGCCCAGCAATACGACCCGAGGTAACACAATGCATGTAATTACGTAGTTTGTATTAAAATCGTAGAGACCTTCAATATTTCTGATGATTTCGATAGATGCGGTTCAGATGAGCGATTTTATATTAAAGAGTGACGCGTATGTTGCCATAGTAAAATAGAGGTTTATTATTCTATGCTTTTAGGATTCTTTCACATTATTGTACGTTCGACTTGTTACTCGCACGTCTTCGATAATTTTAGAGCTTGATCAGATTAACTATTTCCGCTTGCAAGTATTGCCATGACTGAACGTCAGTGGCGGCAAGATATTGGTCAGTAATCGATAAAGGCTGGTATTTGCATTGTGGCACCTCGAGGCGCATTCCTCGCCGGTGCAGAGCGGGCGGCTCCCTCGTTCAGCAGTGACTCACCGGAGTGGTAGCGGCTCTCATTGCGCGTGAGCCGCCTGTTGGTCCTGCCGGGCGGCGAGCGCAGCGCCGCGCCGCCGCGCGCCGCTACCCGAAACAACCACGTACACGTAACCACACGCACACTTGTACATACATACTACATACACCACGACTACTACTGACGTTTCAACTTGGAATCTTAGCTGTTAAAAAAAACTTTATGCTTAATACAGGAAATAATACGCCCCAGCTTAGCTGTTTATGTAAGACGTATTGTACTGTCGTGTGTATTCTTCAAAACGCACTTTGACCTCAAATACCACTTTTGAAAAAGAAACTGCAGGTTCATAAGGCATTTGATCCTTTCCTGAGTTTTTACTCATGAAGTAGTAAATCAGATAAATCGCATCTAATAAAAAAACAACCGTTAGTGGCTTTCTAACATCCAAGGTTAGTAAGTAGACATTGTTGATGCCAAATTGATTTACAGAAAACACCTTCATTTACATTACATCTTTACAATATACAATAGCTTTATAAGTTTCACACATGAACTGTACATATTAATTAGTAGATACCGATCCGTCATTGGCACATAAAACACAAACGACCACATTTTACCAAAGCACTCAATACACTGTTTAATTTTTTTTAAATAGTATTCGGCTGAACTACCTTGAATTTGAAATAGTAATTTGAAGTAGGAAAATACGACAAAACGATACAAGACAGACAATTACACGTACTAGTACAATCACAATGGACTGATTCAATTAAAGTAAATAACTGCATTTATACGGCAATTATTATTAATATTC
The DNA here is from genome assembly GCA_911728515.1 of Peribatodes rhomboidaria. Taxonomy (NCBI): domain Eukaryota; kingdom Metazoa; phylum Arthropoda; class Insecta; order Lepidoptera; family Geometridae; genus Peribatodes; species Peribatodes rhomboidaria. Next base: position 2,737,496 of record OU452166.1, read on the forward strand.
CCGTGACAATTATACTGGATAGGCGTTCCGACCCGAACGTTCTGGTAGGAAGGATCTAGTGGCGTATTCAGTATATTAGTTTGGGGGGAGGTTTTATATTGGTGAGGGTTTACTTAGGTAGGTAACATTTGAGAACTAAAAAAGCAGACATTTTAGACTGTTGTGGAGCTAAATACTTTGGGGGGTTTGAGTCCCTTACCCCCCCTCGAGATTCGCTAGTTTGAGCATATGTCTGTGTTCCAATTGTAGTTTCAACTGCATTTGATTGCCTATTTAAAGAAAAACCCAATAGAACACGTGTGAAAACCACTTCAGTTGTCATAATAAAGAGACTAACCTACCAGTTTCTTTATTAATTATCAAAAATTAAATTATGGACAAGTGTTAAAATAAATTTGACTTTAATAGTTGTTTTACTCAATTATGCGACCGGCTACTGTAACGGAATGGCTATTAGCCAACAGAGCGGTCGCAGTTGCGGGTCTTGTCCTGTTCAATTACTAAAGCTAGCGTTACTCGAACTTCGACGTCCTAACACCATTTATTCGAACAATCGTGTATTGACGAGCGAAGCGTCTCTGCTTCAGCTTCGGCAAAAATGTTTTCGTAAGTCTGTCCGGCTGGCGTCTGTCGGGCTATCTGCCTCCAGAGATCGAATTGTCGCTTGTTTTAATCGATTCTAGAGAAATTTTGTGAGCAGCTTCATAATTCTAATCTAATATATAAGTTTTTGTCGAGACAGTGCTGGATTTTTATTCAACATTGCGGTTTCCGCTCAGAGCTACTAGTATGTAGTTAAAAAGTCCCGAAATTATACAAAATGTACTGAAAATATCAGTAAACAAATTTTTAAATCAGGAAATTCAGCCCACAATCCCCTACGATTAACAGATGTTTAAATAATAAATTTAAAGTTCCGGGTTCAGTTGTTAGTTGTCCATGCCTTTGCGTGTTCTATGGCATACCCGGCACAGGGAAAGCTAGTGGTCGAGGTTTGAGTGTGAACCGTCATTAATTTATTTCTTATTCATTGTATAAGTCAAAGGACCGAGTTCAAAATTGAGGCGATCGTCCGAAGCGCTCATATTAGCATCAAATATTGAACAGCACGTCGGTTGACAGTCATTGGAGGTGGGGTTGGGCTGGGGTGGGCTATCTATACAAATCGATATATTTATCATACATACGCTAAAGGGGAGATAAACTGTCGCTTGTTACCTCTTTCGCGAGTTTTTATTTTAGCAATTGTAAAAGAAATGAAAAGCCTGTATGGAAAATACTTGTTAACTTGTTTTTTATTTTAAATAAAATAAAATACTTGAATAACAGTTAGTAACATCATTCAAAATTTTCACTCAGTGATTTAATCTCTTCTTTGTGCGAAAGAGACAGCTGGTGATAGTTTATCTCATCTTATCTACTTTTACATTTGATAAGCCTTTTACCCACATAGTGGAACTGACTTTACAACCCTTTTTTTAAAATTGGTTCTCATTAAAAACCCAGCCCGATGCACAATGCCCGTAAAGCTTGTAAACAGTCTAGGAGAGTTACTTACAAAAGTTTTTACTTTATATTAGCAAACCATACCGAGTATGCATTAGAAACTCTAAACTGTGGCCCATCAGTGCGAACTTTCAGGTGGACTATAAAGTTTAGCGATGGGAGTTCTAGAACAAAATTATATCTTTAACCGACGTTTATTAACACACGTTGGGAAAATTGAGATGAAAGGTCCTTTTATTCACGTTGCAGCTATTAATTTACTTTTAATTACTTTCATGAAACCCAGCATAGAATGAAGCATAAAATGAAATTACCCGTCAGACCCAGGATGACGAAACACAGACAAAATTATAGACAAAGTGAACATCGTGTCAAACATAGTAAAACATAACCTTGCGAATATAAAAGTCCTTTCTAAAAGGTAAAAAAAAGAAACTCCTGTTTAAAAGTTCGTTAATGATGGGTAAACATCGAAAAAGCTGGAAGCTACTCCACTAACGAGAGAATTTACACAATATTTCCCCTGAGACTTGTTTGATTAAATATAATAGGGAAAATATCCACACAATGCGATATTACAACGCTCTTAATCCGAGAAGTCACTGACCATAAAATGCGTCAATTATTGTATCAAGAGCATGTTCATTTCAGTCGTTTGATATTTATGCGCCCATTGTGACTCGGCGACAAATACCTTCGATATTTTTAAAGTACTTGAACAATTGCCAAAACTAAATTAAAGGACACGTAAAAAGTTGAAGCTATAAGGGCAGAATGGGGTCAAATCGGCAAGGGTGACAATATGAAGGGCGTGCCATTGACATTTGGCCGCTACGTCTCGGTTAGAGTGCAATGTCAGAAGTCAGGACGCCGACATTGTGTTTATACACAATATACATACGAGTACATACATTTCACGAATCAAAGATTTTTAGAAACGTCTTTAGACATGCTAAATAAAGGACAACGTCAAGTTTTCCATGCAAAGATAGTTAATGACCTACCCGTTTTCCGCCACAGTTATCTCGCTTGCCTTTGAATAACTCGAATAAAACTGCAAACGTTAGGAATTCTAAAATACATAAAGGAGAACGAGCAAACGCAGTCTGACTGTACAGTGTACACTACTAACGAGATTTGCTTAAAGGGGTACTCCACTAACTGCTAAGCAACTTAATTTTCATGATCATTTGGTGCTATGTTCATATTGAAGTTTGAATATGAGAGCATTGATATGCTTTCAGAAATGCTTACGTTATGCCTTACTAAAAATGTAATTAATTTAAAAAGTTAGATAACCTTAGGCTCCTTTATATCATTCTACGTAAAAAAAAGTTCCTTAGCGGATTTATGATACAGAGACCAGTGGCTCTCACAATTAATGGTGCATGATTGGTGGTGGGCAGTAAGACCAGCCGCCATTCATTCCTGTCCATTGTTCTTAAAAAAGTACTTTTAAACCGTTGCCTTGGTAATTCGAATTTATACAGTGCATTACAGCACGTATTACGTACGACATATTAATAAGCACAGTAACCATATTAGGCAAATATTATTCATGTAAGATATAGCTTTCCATTTCACCGAACTAAATAGCTAGTAGATTATTGGGCCAACAATAGATACTCCGGAAACAGGCATCCGGTAAGGTAAAGTTATAATCAGGTATGGATTAGATAATTATATAATAATAGGTTTCCATATGGCAACAAATGAAGATGTTACTCGAATTGATTTTCCCTTTGATTACTGTATTTATGACGCAATCAAATTTGTTTCAGTTACAATTACCTAAAGAAATCAGGGCTATCAATCGATTTTAGTGAATTTATACACATAAAAATACAGAAACGAATGAATAATTGTTATAATCTAACAGAAACATTTGTACTATTTTATTTCTACACTACAGAAAAACATTTTCTGCTTGAGCTGCGCCGAATGAATAAGTTCAAGGTTTTTGCGGATTACAACATCGACTGAATAAATTTCCAAGACACAATAGAAAAATTACGTAGACAATGAGTTTTAATTTAATACATAATTTATGTGACATCATTTTTTATTATTTTTAGCCGTACTTCATTAGTCATCCCTTGCTGACTTGCGGCGTTTTTATCGTACTCGTAGTAAGCACCTGTTACCTACTTCTAAAGTAATACTTATTATATAAGTAAGTAAAGTATAGATACATGAGTAGATCTACAAATACTGATAAGCATGTATATTTATGTAGATTATTGTATGGAACAGATGATGTCTTAATGCGATTACAGGGTTGATGGCATAGCTTCATCGATAAGTATGAGGTCCTCTATTACTCAGCTGTCAGCTGATTTTCATCTGAAAACCACTCTGTATTTATAAATAGAATGATATATTATGGATCTAGCTAAATTATTTTTAGCGAAATTTCTAAGCATGATCAATTATCCCGGGAGGAGTCTCTGTATTTCTGTGTGGAATCATAGATTATTATTAGCGAAACTTTTAAGCATGATCAATAATTTTGTGACGGAACTGTGTATTTCTATATAAATCATAGATAATGGATACGCCTGAATTATTTTTAGCGAAGCTTCTAAGCATGATCAATAATTCTGTGACGAGTCTCTGTATTTCCGTATGAATTACAGATTATGCATGGATACAGCTGAATTATTTTAGCAAAGTATCTTAGCGTGATCAATAATTATGCGACAGAAGCCTCTGTATTTCCGTATAAATTATAGATTATGGATACAGCTAACATATTTAGAGCGAAGCTACTAAGCATGATCAATAATTCTGTGAAGAGTCTTTGCATTTATGTATAGAATTAAAGATTACAGATCCGGCTGACATTTTTTCACCAATTTTCCAAAACATGATCAAATTGTTTAACAATCCCGTGACGAGTCTCGTCACCTCGTCGCCGCGGCAGTTTCAACGCAATGTACTCTTAGTTTACACAAAACAGCCAGCTGACCTGCTGGTCGCCTTGCGAAACACTTGCTCTCGGCGGCTCCCGGCCGTACTGCCGGAATGCATTTAGATTTTAGACGATAATGGTGTCGTTTGTTGTTTACTTACTGAACTGACATTATCTGTCACAACTAAAATTATCAGCCCCCTTTCATTTGAATGTTGTGAAAAAAAAGATGGCAACCATTTAAGAGGTGTATTTTTTTTTTCAAAAATTGTAATAACAACAAAATATTCTTGTAATTACAATTATACAGTTATACAGTTGAGCATAACTTTAAAAGTTATGCTCAACTTTAAATATTTTGTATAAAACAGAGTAAAAGAGCCAGTTAATTAAGTCTGGTTAACATTTTGACGTAATCGAGGAAACACGATCAAAATTAAATAAGTGTCTAAGACATCTAAGAGAGGCGAGCTCGTCGCTCGTAGAGTCGATATGTACTCCGTAAAACTTTACAACCGGTGCATAGAGCGCTCAACAAAGACTCGCCAATCAATAAGAGCAGCTTCTTCGTTAGCGTAAGGCATACGCTATATGAAACAACTGTAAGATTACTTAGTTTACTACAGAACCCTAAAAAGATAGACATGATGTAGTCGCGTGAATTCTATCGCAAAATTCTGCACTACACTTTTATACGTAGATCAATGGCAGTGTTAACGCAATTTTAGCATTCAGCCTGTCTGTTTCCGACCGGTTAAACAGTGTTCAAAGGTAGGCGTGTCTTTGTGAACCGTTTTTCGAACCGGTGCGAATCGCATATTGAAATTGGACTAGAGCCACTGATTTTCACAAACGTTTCCCTACCCTGCTTGTTACACGTCAACGTGTCAACGAGACTGGCACTTTGACAAGGTAGATTACAATTTAATTAAAAATGTCGCCAGAAGAGTTTTGGATAGTTTTTAATGCTATTAAATTTAAATACTTACTTTGACTTTGGTGATGAAAAGCAAGTGTAATCCTTTTTCATCCCAAAAAAAATTCTTGAAACGCGGTTATCTATATTAGATACATTTATGTCTACATCTATGGATCCATTTCATTATATATTATGTACAGTTAACATTATTAAATAACTACAAAACCAAAACAAGACAGTTAATACGAATAAAACAACTATTTTAAATATCTACAGTGTTTTCAACTATCTACTGTGGTGCAAGCTATTTTCTACCAAACCTCTACATTTCTATAAAGCACTATTACCAGGTACTAAAATGCATATTGCTCCAGCAGTGCTAGCACCGTACTTAGTTGATCGATAAACTGACGTTTGAAATCTTATATTTTTGATCATGAGTCAAACAAATTTATCGATTTAGTAAATTTGAAAATGAGTTATCGGTAAACTGACATTTTTTTTAATTTCTTAATTTCGATCGATTGACTAAGAACGGGCCCAGCACTGCAGTTTTGTTAACAAACTTCTAGTCCGTCATATCTTACCAAAGATGATCGAACATTACATCAATGTTCTCAACTATTGGATGAATTAACACTACAATAGTTACATACACTAAAAATCTACGTACTTTTTCACGCGTAAAGATACAATCCAGCTAAAATTACATATACAAAGACATTTTTATAGAATAGACGCTCTGTGTCACGGACTAAAAGTATTTAAATTAAATCATTCGAACTTCGCAAATTAAATTACAAAAGACATTAAATCGTTTCATGCGTAAGAGTGAAACTCCAAAACTATGACTAAATAATTCCACATCATGACAACCTAATTATTATAAGAGAAACGCAGCAAATAATACAGTAGGCTACGTGATTCAATATATTACAAGGTTGAAAGGGCCGTGAACATTGGTAGTTGCCACCTTTTTGTGTCGTTCAATGTGTGAATAGGCTAGGAAAAAATCACTGCCGACCTAGATAGCCTGCTGATAAAAAATAGATACCTTCTCACCGTATCTGGGTATTTAATCAGATATTTCGTCTAAAGTTATCAAAATCCGTGATGACTAACAGCTGATACAGACTCCATAGATTCCATAAATTCTCAAAGGTACGCTATTGAAGTTTTAGTTTTGAACTTCACAATAAATCTTATTCGAAATTTCATATCGCGCTAATGAATGGCTGTACGCATTTAAATGTTTTCGTTAACATTACCAAGTATTGTAAAAACTTACTGTCCGAATAAATATCTCGAAAATGAAATCTCCCTTTATTTGACGTTCGATATTTGTTTCATAGTCAAACGGCTCTTTGCACAAACTTAAATTCTCGGAACGAATATTTTTGTAATTTCCAACACTATTCACGCTATAAATCACTGACATCATCGATCATGCAATGTCATTTAAAAATATGCCTGGTTTTTAACCCCCAGATATTTTGATTTCGGGTCAAAACCCAGGCATTTCTGTTTGATCTATCGGTACCTGATATGTGAACAGAATTTTTTAGAACATCGCTCTAAATCAATGTAAGAAACGAGTATCAGACTTATTTACGTATGGGGTCGTATTTGTATTTACATATTCATTTGAAAGCATTTGCTTACCTAATTAATTGTATTCATATTAAAATATAAGATAACAAAAGGGGAGCCGATAGTAGGAAAGGGTTTAAAAAAAGTGAAAAAAAATGTTGTGAACATACTTATTTTTGTTCGATTGAAGTTTGATTGGGAATAGTGAATGTCATTTCGTACAACAACATTATTTATTAATGTATTTATACACTTATAATCAATCAAATATAAACAGTAGTATATAATGTACAAACACATTTATATATCACTGTTTCTTATTTACAGTCATCAATTGAGCGAGCAAAATTGTGGTAGAGGATACACGCGAGTCAAAACAAAACAGTATTCTAAACTAGCCAGAGCCACAACAGATTTGGCGCGACTTGATTCATATTCAATGAGAGTGGACTTGAAAGCAAACTGTTGTTACTAGTCGGCTTCGTCCCGCCGCCTGCACTCAAGCAGCTCGTGTCATCTGTCTACACTAACACAGCCTGAGCCTCACATCCGTGACTGACCGCAACAAATATAGCGACCACAATTGTACGTGCAGCTGCTGGCACAGGTGCTATTTCAAAAATATTTCATAGTATTCAACTTCCCAGGGTGTTTTGAATAGTGAAAGAAGCAACAGAATCGACTTAACGACTTGAAAAAGGAAAACATTTTCAAAGAGAAGAGACAGCGCAATTGTAAAATAATATAAACCCGATAAAATTTTACAGTGACACTTGAGATTGGTCAAAATATTGAACAGAATCATTTGAGGTCGTCGTGAGATGGCGTCACGTCACAGAAGCAGGTGCGCCCCACTAACACACTGAACAAAACAAGCGATGGACCGGAGACATGGAATGGACTGGCGAAGCGCGTCATTATTATTTGTTTTCCTTTATCCATTAGTCATGACCAATTGCTCTTGGTAAAACATTTTTGTTCTTACTTTTTATTGAATGTCCAATTCACACTCGGTACACGAGCTCACTTCCCGATGTCTACTTGCGAATGACGACAAAGCTTCAAGAAGACTAATGGATATTAACTTCAATAAAATTATATTAGACAAGAATACGTCTAGAACAAATGCGGTATTTAACCAATATGTTACGGATACCTTCTGCTCGTTCAATATTATTCTTGAGCTAGCGTGAGCATTGAGCAACTTTACGTATAGTATATTTTTAACTAGTGTACACCGTTGACGCAGCCTATCTTTACTGAAAAGGTATAAAATTATCCCGTAAAGTTGCGTGCACATAAGAATGATTATACTTTATTAATTTACTATTAGACTTTAAGTATGCACGGTTTTAATGGCGTAATTTACGTCAAATCTAAACAAAAATGTGATCCTAGTGTGTGTTTTTTTAAGTGATTTAAAGTTTAGTTTTGACAAAGGATGGTGAACGTAAACTCGGGGCTAGCAATATACATACAGAAACGCTATTATCAGCTTAATAGTATTCTTTTTATAGCTGTATATCCAGGCGGGCAACCAAAGATTAAATATGGCGCAATTCAAATGGCCCCGGGCACATTCGTACTCGTGTGCAGTAATCACAATTTCTTCTAGGCCACGAACAAGGCAGGCAGAACGTTGCCCCTTGCAAACTATTATACTTTCTTGCGCAACTCTAATAATAGGATTGTTAGATAACTATTTTTAACTTGGACATTTTAGGGTTACGCGTTTCAAAAGCATTACAATGAAAAGTTTGTGATAAGAGGACAAATTGATATGAGACAAGCTTTTACAACGAAACTAATGGAACGATAGCGTACTGTATACTAAGTGAACAAATAGTTGCCGGCCATTACTAGTTTATCTGATAACAACGAGTGATTTAGGTTTATGGATGCTCTACTTCTTGTTCAACGGCACACGTTTAATGCTATATGTTACTTTTGAAATCAGAACAAACAGTACATTGTGTACAAATATATTCGCTAACTATATTAGAATTAAACAAAATGCAAAATATTAACTAAACCTTATTATGGAAAAGGAAAGGAGAGAAAAAAAGGAAGGGCTCCCGATTTACTTTCTTTTCGGAGAGCAGGAGTCATGAGACAGGGAACTGGAACAAAATAAACCTTAGTGCAGATTTCAGTCTGAATTAATTATTGGAACCGTGACTTTGACGAGCCTAACTTTAGTGCTGATTCCAGTCTGAATTAACTATTTGAACGTAGCCTTACATTAGTGAATATTTAAGTTCGAATTAACTATTCATGGTACAGTTCCATTTTGGTACAAATTCTAGAGCTTTATTTCGAGCTAAAAACCTATACTATTATGTTGGAACAGTTTTTTTGTAAAATTAGGTACTCACCTACCTACATAAAATCGAAAGTTTTGGCAAATTATTTTTAACGTCGAGAACAAAAATTATCCATGCATTTGGAGACAAGCCAGCAAGTCTAATTAAGAATTCCTTTGAAACCGGTCATAAGTCCCGCCCTAATAACATGGCAACGTTTTTACAACAACATAGAAACCGAAGTTTTATTGGTTGTGGTTTAGATAGAGTAAGGGAGTCTACGAAAATCAAGCCAAACAATTAATACATCAATAATTAATCTAAAATAATTTAGCTGCACGCATGACATGATTCCTTTGGAAATAAAACCACCGACATCAAGGTCTCATACAAATAACAAAATGTTGGCGGCTGTCGGCGGCTTTGGTGTGTAGTAGGTATCGTTTAGACGCAGTCCGTCCAACACGCAATCCGTCCAATTTCAAAATCATTGTCGCAATCCGTCCAAGACGCGAATCCTCCAATACGCAAACCGTCCAACACGTGATCCGTCTAAAACGCATTCCGTCCAAAACGCAATCCGTCCAACACTCAATCTGTCCAACACGCAATCCGTCCAACACGCATTCCGTCCAACAAGCAAATTGTCCAGTAATACAAAATTTAATCGAGACATATCGTTTGTCCCTATAGACCAGGTTTCTAGCTATTACTAGAAATAAAAAGAACTTTTGAGACACTAAACCATGGTTTATTAAACTTAAAGGTACTAACTAACATACAAAAAACAAAAAGGGGAATGAATTCTCAACCTGCACATCTTAATATTTTAAACTACACAATTTTTAACCTCGTATCTGCCGTTACTTCCTCCGGACCAAATTTTAGAAGTCTGGATGTCCATTTTAAATATTGCTCCAAAAACAGAAGTAATGGGTGGAATGTAGGAATGAAACACGGACTATCGCAGAATGACGTTTATTTTTATGTCACTGAGCTAGTTAACAACTGGAGGGTAGATGAAAATAATATAGTCTACCCCCATCTTATCTAATACATTACAATGGGAAAGCCTAAACAATACTTCGATAGCCAGTGGATTATAAAAAAGTCCCTGAAGTGCTAAGTTGTTGGGAGAGACATCGAACCACGAACGCCCTAGAAAAGTGGCATCACAGACTTAACACAATAATAAATAAAAACCCTACATTTTTCTTGTTCGTGCACCAGTTAAAAAAAGAAGCTAAACATTATGATAGAAAAATAAAAAACATTTTTTTTCATCCCAAAAAAAAAACGGCCACATGTTGAAATTTTGTGAACAGTCTTTTTTTTCCACATTTTTGTGAACCGATTATTATATATTTTTAAAGAATTCCCTTTTTTGTCGGTCCCATATACATTTTAATAAAATATTTGATCTCTCAGGGGAAATGAGAGAAAAGAGGGACTTAAACTTGGTTGAATCCTTTTTTTAGAAAAAAAAAAGTTTCTGGACAGTTTGCGTTTTGGACGGAATGCGTGTTGGACGGATTGCGTGTTGGACAGATTGAGTGTTGGACGGATTGCGTTTTGGACGGAATGCGTTTTGGACGGATCGCGTGTTGGACGGTTTGCGTATTGGACGATTCACGTCTTGGACGGATTGCGACAATGATTTTGAAATTGGACGGATTGCGTGTTGGACGGACTGCGTCTAAACCGTAGGTATAGCTCCCTAGCTACAGCAGTTAGCGTACGACGTCTAGACTGAAGTTCGAAGATTATATCGACTGAATTAATTACCCTATAAGCCCTTCAATACAAACCTACGCATTTGCTCCAAATAAAATTATTTTAACATTATTTCGTCGAATCTGTGTTTCGAAGTATTAAGAAATACTTTGAAACACAGCTTCGACGAACTCAATTAATTTTTATTCAGAAGAAGCCATCGTTGAGTTTCCAGGCTACTTTGTTAAAGAAATCAAGCAATTACATTAGGTAGCTACCTACAGTTCTTTTACTTCTTTACAGAGTTTTAATGAAGTAATTTGTTCGGTAAGGTTATTGTAGAAGTGGCAACTACCAAAGGGCGTCCCGTTAGGATACCTGAGTGGTATCTCTTCTCATTGTGCGTGAGGCGGCGGTGCGTGCGCCGGTTCCTGGTGTCGCGGCGGCTAGCGCTGGCCTCGCCGCGGGGCCCGCGGGCCGGTGCGCAGCCCGCTGCGTCCGGAACAATCCACACATCACTACTTTATTCACAAACGTACTACAAGTCTAAAAACCTGTATTAATAATTTGTAACTTTTCGCCGACGAGAAATGTCTCGCGCAAAAACGAGACACGGCACAAAACAAGCTACTTAGGCTTAAACAAGCAAGCGAATACAAGCCTAATTCGACGTTATCTAATAATACAGTTCTATTTTACTATCAATTTGACAATTTGCATTTTGTGGGTTTCGTCCTAAATAGAAGTACATTTGGCGTAAAACACGACTAAAATAGCACCACGTCGCTGTCGCGACGCTTTTGTGAATTTCAGCTTTAATATTCTAGTGCTACAATCAGCACTGAAACTGAAATAGTCTGTAACTAAAACTTTAACCCGCTCATTAATAAACGTTGTTTAGCTTCGAAATAGTTAAACAGTTTTTCGTCTTTTCGCGACGTTTTTGTAACTTTCAGCTTAAATATTCTAGTAGTACAATCAGCACAGGAACTGCAAAACTTAATAAATGAAACTTTAACTCTCTTATAAGTGTATAGCCCCGGAATAGTTGAGCAGTACTTTCAACTTTTCAATCGAGTTAAAAATGTAAAAGGAAGAATAAGACAAAACAGTGTATAACTATTCCGAGGCTACACAGCGTTTATTAGTACTGAGTCATAAATATTCTTTGTTGCAGCAATTTCAGTAATTCATTCTCATTGAGCTCATATACCGTTGTTTGTGCTCATAAACAATCACCGATGTGAAACCACGACATAGTGAATCTTCGGATGGGGGACCGTGAATTGCATTCCATTGAGCGCTACCATCGTTGACATTTGATTTGTGACAGTATGTTCTGCTATCTTAACATAAACCGACCGAACTGAAGACTGACGGGATGCCAGAACAACGCTTGCAAATCGTGTAAAATTATTTTGTAAATCGTTATTTGGTTTACTAAACTTCTTGTGTGCTACGTTTATTCTACGGTTGTCATAATCGTCTATCTGAGCGAGTTATTCGACACACCATTTAATTTATAGACCGTTTTTTACGTTACCCACTTTAGTACGCGACCACAAAGACGACAAAGAGTACGCACAGAAAAAGGTATTGCTGTTGTGTAGTGTACTGCAGAAAAATACCTTAATGTTACCGGCCAAAATGATACCGTCAGAAGAGAGCGCTACAGAACCATGATTGCTGACTTCTTAGGCATGGCCAATTCGTTTCCCGGTTGAATGCCATTACAGCGAAAGAGCTTTAGTTTTAACAAGATAGCATAACATGCCACACAGCATGTCAAGCAGTCATGTTTTTTTTTGCGGAAAACATTTCTGAGCGCATAATTTTCAGTAATGAACCCGGCCTCCACCACCGTGTGATCCTTTCACACCTTTAGGGGCGTACCTAACTCCTGAGAATAATCTAAGAATTGAGACGCGGGCGTCTATACTTCTTTTTCAAACTGTAATTCATACAACATGAAACTGCTGAAATGAAAATGAAAAATGCTGAAATGGAGGCAAAAATAAAGAGTGCGCCCTCGACGCGATTCTGTCGCGCCTCTGCCTCGACGCCTCTAGTAAGAGCACACTCCCCATTCATCTAAGAAGAAAACATAGATGCGCCGCACCGCTTCCGCGCCCCTGCCTCGACGCTTGATCATGTGGGCTACCCCCCTAAGATTACTTTCTTGGGGGGTTAGTGAAGTCTACGCCAACAAACTAGAGACGTTGGTGCATTTGAAAATTAACATTCGCTGTGTTTTTACTGATATACGGCCCCAGTTCCTCTAGATGTCGAAATTTGAACTTCTAGGTTCTTGGATCTGGATTGCGCTTTATGATTTCGGGCATAATTTAACACTTATGCCATTGAATTATCTATCAAATAAAGCTAATATCATAGACATTCACTTTATTTTTATATGATTTATTTCATTTTGAATTTATATGCCTCTAAAAACACCCGTTATAACGACAACTTTCAAGTCATGTCAAACACTTTTGGACGGCCCAAAAATTCTGACATACATTCTGACATACTACTCACTCATCTTATACGTACTCATTTTTCATTAACTTTTAATAACAACTACGAGTATAGCGAGAGCCTAGAACTAATTTGACTACAGCTTTTGAGTCAAATGCCTTAAAGCCTTAAAATAAGCAAAACTTACACTATACACAAAAAGCAAAATCTTTTTTAAATAGCTAAATGAAATCATACAAAAATAAACAGAAATAAATTTAGTGATAGTATAAGTGAGTTGTTTGTGTAGGTGTGTAACGAGTACGAACATATTTACGAGTAGTTCATAATGATTCTGCACTGTGTCCATAACATAGCAATTAATTCATTTTCATTTACGCCTAATAACAGTGTGTCAAGGTTTAAAACTTTAACACAATTGTGTCATAGTTATCAACTGATAAAAACGTTGCAGACAATATTGATAATTTATAAATATAACTACATCATTGACCGTTTATAATTGATTTGATTGTACATAAAGGAGATGTGACTTTGTTACAAAAGTATATGAGGCTATGAGTAACAGTAAGAAAAGACCCTATCCACTACTTCATAACCCAAGGGTGTTGAGGACTGACTGATGACATACCCTACAAATAATACCATCAAATTTAAATATGTGCAATTGCATGTCACAATATTTTTTTGATTTTCAATTACAGTTCAAGCGCCCGTAATGGAAAATCCTGTACATGATATTAAAGTAAGTAAATGAGTGGCTTCAGTCGCGACTAGACTGTCTCTTGCCTCGCTCTAAGTAGTCGTGTTGAACAGAGAGGGCATCGTGTCATACGAAGTCGACGGCCGCGGACAAGGTAAAACCAGTAATTGACGAATTAAGGGGCAGACTTCAGCGCGCCACTATTTTTTAACGTTTCAACATAGAATGCATAAAAATCACTGAAGATTTGAAAAATCACAATCAGTTAACTTGCTGCGAATAACTACAAAGGTTTGGCAAAAGTATTGTAAAAAATCATAGACGAAATTAGGGAAAAACGAAAATCGCATTTTTAGGCACTGAGACTTGTTTCGCTAAAAAACTATTTTTTTTGCTGACCGTTTATGGTGTTGTTCTCAATAACTTCACGGATAGCGAATTTCATAATTCTCTTCAGTGACTTTATACGTTCCAAAATGTTGCGATATAGAGCGCACAATGTTCTGCCCCTTAATGGGGCACTGAACGTTCTGAATAAAATATGTAAGTTGATCGATGTCAAGTTGTTGTGGCTGAATATCTGAAACCCTGTAATTTCATTCGTTTATTTTAATGGTTGTTGGATTGCGTATGACAAATGCCTTACACCGTATATTGATATATTATATGTACTTGGCGAATCACTACATTGAAAACCCACAATATTCTAACTATAGTACTTTTCAACTAGCTTTATTTTCACTTTTCCTACCTTATCAGAGGTATTTCATACCTAACTTTCGGTTTGTGTCAATGCACTAACTCGTATCATTATACGATAAGCTATCAGCTGATTTTTTGGTCTAATCACACATGCTTCTAAGAAACATCGTAAACCGAACTTCAAACAGAAATGATACTTCATCAAGTTCTTGGTACACTTTGTTTGCTCGATATGTGTAGTGGCAGGCCAAAGCGTCAGTTTTAGGCTGCTCGAAGGCTTCCGAGATGCCTGAACTATACTTATTGTACTAGGTCAGTTTTATCCAATTATTGTTACAGTAGATTTATGCTCGGAAATTCGTAAACATATTTCCGTAAGCGTTAGGTATTAGTCGCGTCCTAGAAACCGGTCGCGATTTATGAGGCTAAACGCTGAGCGGGTTATCACACGGGATCGTCGACCTCGCCGTGTGATAACGCGCTTGTTATCAGGTGGCGCAATGCAGACCCGAAAACTGGAGAGGTGCAATCGATACGCGAGGTGTCGGCACCGTGCTTTACACGTCACAAGAACTACGACTGTAGCGGGGCAAAGGGCTATGCGCTTCCTCGCAATCATCACCCTACACCCCTTTCTAATCAACGTCATGTAGCCTCGCAAAAGTTATACAGTGTTTTGTCTTTTTTGATCGGGTTAAAAATTTAGCAGAAAGATAAAGACAAAACTCCGTGTATTATTCCGAGTCTATACAACGTTTATTAGTAACGAGGGCGTTTAACCAATTTATTTAAGCTATTATTAGACTTTAAATTGGCAGTCAATTGGCTATTCAACGAGGTAACATTGCTACTATTGTCAGCCTTTTGGGTAGTTTAACCGCAGATAGTGACTTGAGTTCTGTTTCTTATTTAGAATGTTTATTTATGTTTGTGCAAGTTTATGTTGTTTTAAATAATTCTTTAATAATAATTAAATATTTTCTGAAGTTATTATTCGACTTGCGAGCAATCTAATTGGGTTGCGTGGTTTGCGTGCAAAATTGCGTTTACGTAATACAAAACCATTGTAAAAGAATGGTATTACATCCAGCTTTCATAAATCGGCTTTCATCGAGCTATAAAATAAACAAGCTCAAACAGTTCAAGTAACCACCGAAGAAAGCCATATAAGCTTTGCAAATATCCAGCCACAGCGCAGTATCTAGTATCTACCTATACATCAGATGAACAAAGAGATTGAAATAACGGAGGTCATACAAATGTAGTTAGACCTGCACAAAGCGAATACAAGTAATTGAACCCATTCGAGTATGGCTTCCGGCATAGTACACTCAACTCTATTCATAGGTTACTCCTGCCGCAAGAAAAATCTTAAGCGCCCTATCAGTTTACTATGGCTGCTAGACTTGACATTTTAATTAAAGTTCTTGGTTATTAGCAATGTCATTTAAGCTGGGACCTATGTTTTTTTACTTAGCTTATAACTTGCCGTGTTGGCTATTGCGTGCACATGTATGTTTGTGTATGGTCCAAACCTTGTAAACCAAATTAAAACCACTTCATGCCATTTGATTGGATTCAAATTCGGTATGCTTGTGTATCTTCCGTGACAATGCAATAACATGGTGCCATGGTGCTGGGGTAATGATGGTATCGGAAGGTGGCTGTAGGGACTACTCGACAGTTAATAGTAGACTGGTCGTATTTCACTGGTCATTTTAAAATGCTCACGGCCTGTTACTAACTTCATCATCACAATTAGTCAGATGTACACTTCTTAAACCAAACAATTTTTTTTGTAATATTATTTTTGATAACAGCGTGATTTCAATACATTTACAGGTAAGCACACTTCAGCCGGGAGACCATTCAGGCGTGAAAAATCGATCTAGCTACGTCTCGTCTCTGAGAAAATTCATTTTCAGCGTAGGACGGTCGCCTCGTAATATAAAGTGCTTTTAGATTGATAATATTTTATGCTGGGTAAACTTAAAATTTATTTTAAAATATGATTATGAATATGCTTATGTGCATACCTTTGTGTTAAAGAACAAAAAAAAGGAAACACTCGTCTAAATAAAACAATTTTGTTTTGTAAAAAACTAGAGTAGTAAAACTAGTAGTAACTAATTTAATTTTTGGATTAAGTATTGTATTATTAGTTATTATTTAAATGTATACGAGTGCGCAACGAGTTGAAAATAGGCACGCTAGTTGCATCAACAAAACAGAAATTAAAAAAAAATGTTTTGTACATTTTCCTTTTTTTTTTGTCGACAGTAAGTTATCTTAATTTATTATTTATTTTTAACAATTCATGTTAAATGCATACAGCATTTTTGATAAACTCGGGCATTTATTTAGGCAAAAAGCTAGACTCGCCATCCAGCGGGGATGTAAATAGTAATTGATAAGTTGAAGATAATATAATTCTGATATCAACCGCCAACATTTTACAAATCTGTAATTTATTAGAAGTGTATGAAAATAGACTATTAATTAAGTCCTCTAAGCTCCTTTAAGTCGTTTAAGTCCTTACCTATAACTTTGGATTTCCACGATATTCCAAAGTTTGGAAGGCATTGAACTTGTCTAGATTGGTATTGCTTTATCGAGTCTGCATGTCTGGAATGGAAAGCCCTATGCGCCCGACGGCCCACCCACCCCATCACAGATTTGATTATTAAACTTGATTTTCTTTTTAAGATAAACAGCTTCTAAGCTGGAACAGCGCGTCGTTGCAATAATTAAAATATGCCGTTTAAAATTAAAAGAGTACTTATGTACAGATTATTGGAGGATGTTTTATACACTTTTTGTTGTGTGTAATAGTGCAATTTCAGATTGAAAAATCTCTACCAGTGGTAACTTACATCTTAGTGCTGTTATCGTTTGTATATCCAAGAGTCGCAACTGTTGATATCAACGCAAAAAGACAAGATACTCCTAAGAAAATGTATCCATCCATAAATTCATTTGGAATGCTCATTTAAAAGGCATTGATTGCCATCATTTTAAATGAGCAAGCAATCGTCTAGTATCGATTTACTAAACGACTGTAAACTGAAGACTGTTTACTCTGTTTTCCACTGTAATAGACAAACTGCTAGTCTTTGAATATGTCCGGGTAAAAATACTGTCGTACCGAAAGTACACAGAGTGTCTTCACTATTAAACATATACTATAAAATGTTTACATTCTTCTATCGTGTCTGAGTGAAATATTCGTAAGTAAACAAAACCCGTCTGGAACGCCAGTACTTCCCAGTAAATTTCAAGTTTTTCAATATGTATCAGGCGAGCCGTCGGCTTGTTTGCCACTCTTCTTCTCTACACAAAATAAGGGGAAAAATGCACTCAGTCGTTTGAGATCGTCACAGTGAGCGCATGGTTGTTTGCAATTCAATCTAGATGCAATTGTTGTGCTAAATTATCTGTAATATCAGCATGTACCGCAAATTTTCACTACTTAGAAAACAATCCTCTCACGCAATCAAAATACCGCAAAGCCCGATAAACTAATAGCTATTAATTATTGTTATGCTCAATAAACAATTTGTAGGGTGCCCTTGCATTTTCAGTCTTCACTTCCTGATAGTTTTTGCTGACGTTTGAATTTAAATATTGTAATTTACATGCAACTAGTTGCATACAAAGTGTCATAAAAATCAGATCGACGGTTAACAGTTGTCTTCGAACAGAAATACATGCGAACGCTGATTTATAGTTCTCGTTAACTCTGAGATCTTTGCTTAGCTCGGGCAATATTAACTCAGGCATATACATATGTACTTTTAAAAAACATGAGTTTCTCAAAAATATTTCAGAATCAAGAATTTCAAGCAACACGTGACCGAAGTTTATAAGACTTTATTGCCTTCCGCGTAAAACACTACATGGATATTTATTTATTTCATCTGTAAGATAAGTATAGGTTTGAACTCAAAACACGATAAGATGTAGTACTGTACATGGTAATAATGTAGATTAATTTCAACAACCGTATAGTAGTAGATAACTGGATAATTCCTTGTATCCATTTCCTAGATTAGACTTTCTCTGGTCACCTGGGCTGTAATCACAAAGGTTGGTCAACGCGGTTTAACCTTCAGTTCCAATGTATTAATACCCTATTAACGTACCTACTGCTGCGTGCGCTGAGGAACTAATTGATATTTCCATTAGCAACCCGATAGCTAGGAAGGGTGCTTCCAACCGAGCTAACTCGCTGAGCTGTTCCTCGGTCAGGGTCCATGTTCAATAGAATTCAACTATATTTAATTATATTGAACATATGCGTACGCGAGTATACATAGGTATATGCCTATTAAGATATAGTTGATATGGGCAAGGCAGCCGCTCCCGTATTCATCACAGTCCTATTATGCTCCCACTGCAGACACCGGCCTACCCTCAATAGAGGGGTGATTGAGTCTTTGTCCACAAAGCTGGCTTAGTGCGGACAGCTCCCGTATTAGTATCGTATAAATTAGACAGCCACCAATATTCTATGTCATAGAATCTATGCAATAGATACTGTCACATACACCTTAACCTTACCTACGTTACTACCATATAAGTACACATTTTAGCATATCTCTTTTTAATATGGCCGCATATTGTACAACTTAACGAGTTTGGTTTAATAACATGCTAGACATTGCGAGACGCCTGTCGAACAATCTCAGAGATGATAATTTTTTATGGCTTGATAAGATATCGTTTTCATTGCACTTTTACGACAAAATTTGAGATATTATAGAGTTAAAAAATCAATGAGCAGATGATGACAAGCACGTTAACATTTCTGATGATGTTTTAGAGCAGTGAGGACTTGTATTTAGTAGTAATTTATAAATAATTATGTACTTTAATTCACATTGTCTAAAAAGTTGTTGTCCAATAAAAAGTGCGCTAATGACGCTATCTATATGACTTTAGTGTCTTGAGTATCTGATAAGCATGACTAATAATGACATGCTGCGTCATTTCTGTCGAAGAATATTGGATAAAACTTTCTTACTAAATGAAACTTCTAAAAAAAACGTTGCTCATAAAAGATGGAATAATTTGCCTATCCCCGAGCGAGATCAAGTCAAGTTACCATCATTGTTACATGGTACTTTATGTCAGTAACGCGATTTCCTAAAACACAATAAGAACATAGTCACGTTCTTTAAATAGAGTTCTGAGCGCGAGTTTCGCAATCTCTCTGTTGTGAGTTTCCCGCTGAAGCTAAGTTCCGAGGATGGAAATGTCAGTCGATTAAATGCGATTCGAGAAGTTTCCGTGCCAACCGAACTGTTCGCAAATTTGCACGGCCCAGAGGAAACGGGAGCTCGCCAAATCAGCAGACATATTCGCGTTCGCACAGTTAGATACTCGAATTTGATATCGATATTTCTCGTCGATTAACAATTTAATAACGTAACATGGCATATTTGTAATATGACATTTGCATTTACGGCTTGCCTTCTCCCTATTGCTTATAAGCCGAACCAAGGGGGCTATTCCTGCGCGTGAGATGAGATGAGATTTTATCTTGGTCACTCTCACACCTACGACGTTTCAAACGAGAGCAACAAGGACGAAAAAAAGTGAGATGGAAATCTCAAATCTCCGAATAGGGTCCCAAAACCATTTCATTTGAAATATGACATTTTGTACCTACTACCACTGAAATTAGTTTCAATTGCTAAAAAAATACCTTAGGGCAGTCTGGACTTCTCATTGCTATGAACACCGTAAGCAACTAAAGCAGAAGGCTCCAGCAGTGCTAATTAGATATAAGGTGTCCATGAGTGCCGTGATAAAGTGTGGTTGTGTGCATGTGTCACCGTCTAACTAAACCAAAACAATAATAACAAAATTTTAAAATAAATCTTAATAAAATAAATCGTAAAGTAAATAAGTCGCAGTCGATGGTCGCCGGCGGGTCGTCCTCGTTCACTGTTTAGATTAACGTTTTTTCGCGGCAGCCGACGTTGAAGGCCGACCTCATTACTTTTAATAATTCCAACCTCCCGGCCCGGTACAAAAATTTTTTGTTAGCTCTAGAGGTAAAAACCGTAAACAAAGAGTGAACTCTAGTTGAGAACTTTACTTCACTCTGTACAAGGATAGCTTTCAAACGAAGCTCGCTGCTCCTGTTCACGTATGCCACAGATCTACAGTTTTCTCAACGTGAGATGGTCCTTTTGCGATAGTTCATCGTACCGAGTGGCTGGCGCTCGAAATTATTAAAGGATCCAGATTCGAGGTGGCCTACCGATTGACCCCCATTGCTGAATCAGGACAAGCTATAGTTTTGCGATTGTCCAGCGACCATCGGCTGCGATTAATTGGCACTTGACCCTGCGACGATTTAGTCGCGAACTCGACTCATAAGTACTGGAGACTAGATAAATTCGTGAATGTCTTCATTAATTTCAGCCAGTACTTACGGGCTCTAGTTAACTTATTTATTAGTTGAAGCGTTAAGGGTTAGCGGCGATATTGCATTTTATGTAATTAGTGATAGAGTCGAACTTACCTTGAGGCTGTTGTTGGGGCACAGTGAACGGCGCGAGCAACCGTGTACGTTTCTTTTCATAGCCCTTCTGTGTGATGTCACCTGGAAAATAATAACTAGCGTTAAGGCAGAAGGCGACTGTAATTTCAGTTTAACAACAGGAGGTTTTACTTTCAGATCTTAAATATTTTTGAAATAAATATTTAGCAGTCGCTTAAAAACCGTAAGTTTTTATGGCTGAACTTAACTCTTGCCTACCTTTTTATGGCTCTACCGCTTCTAATCTACTCGTATTACGAATTTAGTCTCTACAGCGTTGTAAAAGATTTCGTATTTTCAAACAAATCGATTCATGTAATTGTAGATAAAATCAGGGACAAAATAGACGGATACAGCCGTCAAAAGCCAGCGTTAACAACCGGTTATTAAGGCCTCGAAACCGCGATACCATTCGAAATTGAAGTATTTTAAAACACCAATTAACTCGAATTAATCGTTGATAAATATCCTGCACAAAAGGAACTAAAAATAAGTTTTTCGGAAAATGTTTTTAAAACACAACCCAGAAATTACATAAATTAACTAGCTATGAGGTATATTTCTGAGAAAATCAACCGTGTATACCAGTATTATGACAATACCAGTATTATGACTATGTATTAACATAGTTGTAACACTGGTATAGACGGACAGACAAGGGGAATCCTTTTGATAAGACTTGCCACAGTCTTACCAAAAGGATTCCCCTGGACAATTTCGCAAAGGAACCCCTAAAACGGTAATTTATAGCTGCTGCATCTGAGTCGCGAATCTTACACATATTTTAAAATGTTTAGTTTTTGTTGGGACACGTACTTTATTTTATCGGTGCGTCGGCTTAGTAGATGAGGAAACGGTTGTGTTAGACATTTCGAAGATAAACCTTTACGATAACTTTACTGGTACAGGAAGCTGTTTTGTTAACTCAATACAAATAACTATGAGCTATTTTTAACTATTATTTAATCTCTTAAAATGTTCTTTTGTCAACAATTCACTAACAATCATAGCAAATATTTGTTAAATGAACTCAAGTTCAAAAACGTAATAATATCGCGCATCTCAAACAGTGCAGAATAACTAGCTACTAATTATGTTTTTTTGTAACTTGTATGAATATAACAAAGGCCATTTTTTAGTTACCTTTGACTGAGAGTAACAAAAAGAGGTGCGCCAATCAGATTTCTTACTAAAATTAGTAGAATACAATAATGAGCAGAGATTATAGAGAGTTATAGATAGAGGAGCTAGCTCGATCCCAGCCGCTCCCTAAGATAGAGGAACCGCCGCCATGCAACTGTCATCCTAATTGAACATTAACCCATTGACACAAAACGGGGCGAGGGACCGGCGCGGGCGCAGCGCCTGCTCGGCTCGAGCACATTTAACACTCTATACTATTTAACATAAAAAATATATAAAGGACCGCCGACGGGAAGCTAGAAACTAAAATATTATCACTCTGAAGCGTTTTATTTTTACCATGATCTTTTTGTTCGCCTCGGTTGAATAGTTAAGTTTGGCAACTGCCTACTTTAAATAAGAATATAGATACGAAACGCAGTGACTTAACAGTTAATAAATAGACAGCTCTTTACAGCTAAAGCCTGAACATCCTATTGAAGATATTGACGGCTTTGTGAAATAGCGATAGGCATAGCCGGCGCCGGGCCGTATTCAGCTGCACAATGTAAGAAGATAAAGCTATTTTAATAAAAACGCTGCGCTGCCGATTCGAATAAAGGCTTGAATTTTACTTATGCGGAGTCAGATTTACCGTCTAGCATTTTGTCTGTATTATGTATGACGCTCACAGACGCTGCTCACATGCTTACACTTCCAAGCATTTAGGTTTAGAGTGAAATTTAAAAGTCAACACTCGGATTTCTCCCTTATTTGCATAGAGTAGTCGCCAGGTGGTGATATCAGATAGATAAGTTTTTTTATGCGAGATTAGATAGAACCTATCTGGCTTTTCAAAGTTAAGGTGATGTTGTCAAAGTCCAGACAGAACAGACAAAAAATACATGTGGTGTACTTAAGGTCGAAACCTACTTACTGTGTAGGATCAAATGATCGTTTAATTATTACGTTTTTATGAAAACTCACTTACGTTACATTTGCAACAAACCTGACTTTGTATCAACAAAATAAAGTTCTCATAATTCGAATCTGCATACCTAAATGGACGCGCACCCTAATCTTACGCAACCGGTCTGTGACAGCAACGTGCGAAATGGTTAGGAAACAATTTCAAAATAACGTAATTTTATTGGCGAGAGTGGTCCATGTTTACTGACATCACGAGATGTGTGCCGCTAACGCAAAGGGCAAACATTTCGCAGCTCAGACCCCAGTGTTCGAGGAAACTGTTTCCTGTTTCATACACGTAACTCTGATAACATTGTTATTTAATCCGATGAGTCGAGAGGAACAACAGAGCAACGCTGCGTCGGACGGAGGATTATCAATATAAAGCGTAGGTACTAGGTAGGTATTTTTAACGAACTTTAAAAAGGAGGAGGTTATCAATTCGGATGCGCTTTAATGTTTATTACCGCATAACTCTGTTATTTATGAACTGAATTCGTTTTTTTTTTTTTTTATTTGGAAGGATATGATTACAGATTACAATTTTTTACAAAATTAAATTCGGATAAAGGAATGTCGCTTTTTTAATTTTAAAAGACTTATGTATGTTGTTATATGTGTGATGTAGTAATTCGTTTCGTAGTTCTATCTAGTTACGTCAGTAAAAAGTTGGTGTTATTTTACGATGCTTGCATGACAACTTACTGTGTGTTTCGATATACCTATTTAGATACCACTTCATTTGAGCGTTGCTTCGACGGCTTGTCTACTCAAGCAAACAGTCGCATGGACGGCCTGGCTCCGTCGTCAGTGCTGTGGCTTTTGCTGTACTCACACGCAATGTGCTCACGCACCATAGAACTATACGGCTATCACTAGTGCACTGGGCTGTTTGTTTGCCTACACTGCTGTTAGTATGCACACGATATACTACACACGCGCCAAGCGCATGTTAAATACAAACAGTAGCAAAAGTAGATTTTTATACCTGTAAATAACTCTTTGCGGGAGAATGAGACAGCTGTTATTCGTAAATACGACCCAAGGTCTAGCGTTCCAATGGCCTAATTATTTGTTTCCACAAGATCAACATTTAAGGTAATTTCAGTAACATGGTAAGTAAAAAACGTTTATTGCACAAAAATCAATTGAAATCTTTAGCTTCCTGTAAGACACTAACTAAACGAATCACTAAAATCGTGTCATTAGATCCTCATATAAAATACGTAATACCACATGCGATATTTACGTCAAACAGTAAATAAGAAAATTTATACCTCATGGTCACGTTCTTCGTAAGTTATTTTATTATTTAAACAAGTTAAAGTAAGGTTTATTAAATTCATTATTGGTCAAGAGAAAGACTAACCTTATTCAATAATGTTTTTTAGCCATCCCTTGAGCAGTTTAAACTAAAAAGATAACAACGCCGTTGAGCGTGCTGATGACAAGCTTTGTCTAAGAAACGCGCAGGAACAGGAATAATAAAATTACACCATCACAACAATTATTACTTTCGAGAAGCATAATTGGGGCCACGGATCGGGCTGGTTAGTCAGAGTGGAGTCCGTCACGACGGAACAAGTTTGCGGTGATGCGTCATTTGAGCTGAGAGACCCAAAAGGACCTATGTACACCACCATGCGCAGCCGCACACCACTACACACAGTACACCAAATATAGAAAACACGCACACTGCAAAGTATACAAGAACTATCGAAACACTTAGTCACTTATAGAAGACGATTTGAACAATGAAAATGAGTAATATTAAATAGCCCCACTTTACATTGCGTAAATGGATGTGATAGCGAGTTTGTTTTTTCCTCGGAAATACGGAGAGGTAAACAATAGCCGGTCTAGGGCGCGATCATGGTTCTATTGTGTGCGGTTCAAGGCACGTTGCAACTTTTTATTTAAGTGCATCGTTACGTGCCATGCCATGTGACAATGTAGTTTACAAAACGTATTTGTTTTTTAGTATGGTTATTTATAAATATAATATATAATTAACTTCAGAAAGTTGTTAGTATAGCACCGCCTCGATCTTTAATAGACGGTTCGCGTAATGCCGTTGTAACCTCCAAAAGGCAAGCGGCTTACCTCCTTACCCTTAAGAACCCACTCCATGCCCACATAAGAAAAGTCTTCATAACTTTTCTTCTAGTTGTTGTATTGCCCGGTATTCTATTCTCTAATTAGAGTGAGAGTAATAAGTGGTATACGTCATTGTACCTCTTTAAGTTGTTTTATTTTAACACAATTGGACCGCGTGGACAAAAAAAATCCTTGCCTTCTGAAGTTAATAAATAAACACTTTTAATTCTGTGCAATAAGCACGTCGCTATTGGCTGCAGTAAGCCGATTTGCTGAGTCTGAGTGGTTAATTAAGGAAAGAGAGGAAGATTTAAAAGCGCAGTATAAACAAAAGCCTTTTCACATCGTAGACTTCTTAGAGCTTAAGTCAACATTGTAGGTAGAGTCTGGAATTCCAAAACGAGCAAGTTTCGTCACTGTATTTCATTTTCTCCGCTGTGAATGCACAACTAATAGACTTGATAAACAGGTAGGGAGAGAGATAGCTGCTCGCAGGATATGGAGTAGGCGACGTTAATCACGCGTGACAGAGTCTGTCACACTGGTTTACTCTGCGAGATCACGGGGGATTTCGATACAATCAGTAATACGTTTAACTTATATAGTTTTCTTTTATAATTATTTATAGAGTAGGTTAATGGTCGATTGGCCACCAACACGCCTGATGTATAGCAACGTTGTGACCTAAGATAGAGCACGAAGAATAAAATGTACTTGTTCACTCTGGCCTTGAAGAAAAAATAATACTAGTAACGTAAAGTTTGTATGTAGTAAACTGATATAAACGCAATAATATTAAATGATTTGGGATCTAAAGGATGACCCGTAAAAGTGGAGACCTATACCAGTGGGCGCAAAATTGTCGATGATGATGATACTAATATAAATTATTTCTATCTAAACTAATCTTGCCTACTGATGGTTATTATGTAGCGTCCGATTGGCTGTAATCAAGCCCATACGAGAGCCACAGATATAGGCATAGTTTCGCAGGTGAATTGAGTTTGCGACGAGGGTGGCAGCCGGGTGTTCTCGCGTTGGTGCATAATCGCGCGTTTACGGGCTATCGCTTCCAACCAGGTATCGTCGTGAAACTTTACACCATCTGCATGCAACTTTACACCTACATCATCCTCATGCAACTTTTCACTGCTAATCGGAGGCGGCGCTCCAAACAAAATTCCACTTAAAATAGTGTTTCTTTTTATATTTGCAACATAATATTTTAGCCAGCAAGGTATTTGGGTCATTCCATGGTGGCGGTCGGGACCATTTTTTTCCTTTTTTCAACCTAATCTGCAACTTTGTTACTAAGTAGGTATATTTTTTGGCGTAATATAAGTATGTATACGGTATACAGAAATGCAATAGCTTGAAAATTTCTCTTTACATGCAAAAATGTTAGCATTTTATTGTGTTAAATTCGACTTTAAAAGCGCGGCGAGCGGGATGGGCACGCTTCTATCTTTTCCAGATATTTTGACCAAAACAACTGCGAAATTACTTACTTGTGTTACAGCGCTGTATTTTTTACAGATACCTAGGTAGTAGTTTCTACGGAACTAGATATAAACCAGTGTTTTTTTTTAAAGAATGTGATCTGACAAAAAATATGATAGTGCGACGTTTGGGACACAGATTCGTGGCAGTCGAGACGAGTGGTCAAATCATGGTATTTATCAGAATACATGTTATGATGTTTTTTTATTGGTCAAGCAGCCTTAATTAGTCATTAAGAAAGGCGACATACTTTATAAGAAATCAAAATATAAATGATTTATTTATTGACTAAACTGGTCAGAAACAGGCAGCCTGCAGCTTACAATGTAGGTAAGTGCTACAGTCGTACAGCGAAGTGTGGGTGTTGTACACCTTTGCCACCCCTTTCGAGGGACAGGCGTGACGATATGTTATGCTAAAATATATTATAATTGTCATTGTAATTGTATAGCTTTAGGTGGAATATATTGATGTGTCTGTTGGAGACCAGAATTTGATTGTGTTAATGGCACATTCAGAGAACAGGGTTATAATAAGACGTGTTGTTGGAGTAAAGTCGTACACTAAACATAATATTGTAAATTAGATTACGAGACCAGGATCCAGTAACAAACAAGTGGATAATTTTATAAAGCTAGGTAAGATCAATGCATCCACGGAAACTTGCTAATCTAGCTCTACAAAGTTATGGAAAAGGCTAAATGAATAGCAGAAAATGAAATAAAAATTGGAGAAAAAAAACGAACAAGCAAACAATAAGAATACTCACGCCTAAAAGTAAAATTGTAAAAATGGCAGGTCCTAGTGAAGATCATAATAAAGAGCTAGTAGAGCTCTAGCTAGAGCCTAGCTAGAAGTTGTAAAGACCCAAATAACAGATAATTATTCGAAAGCTGAAACACATCAAGTGAAAAAATGATTCCAAAAAGTTTTATCTTGCCCGACGGTTAGGTTTGCTACGCTTCGGTGACCTATTTGAGGAAACCAAGGGTTTTGCCTGTGCAATTGCAGATGAAATTATCAAGACGAACAACTATCGGAAATATATTCTGAAGGAAGGTACGGTCGCCATTTGTCGGGAATGCCACAGCCCGGAGAGTCACTTAGGCAAATCATTTCCGGTTGTTCGCATGGTCACGGCGACTACTTGCACAAGCACAACCAAGTAGCCAGGATCATCCACTAGAAACTTGCCCTTCAATACGGTCTTGTCGAGTCCGAGGTGCCATACTACAAGTACACACCAAGACCAGTTTTCAAAAATGGCCATTCTTTGCTCTACTGGGACCGCTCTATCATCATGGACAGGACTATTATAGCCAATAAGCCTGATTTCGTGATGGTCGACCGGTCCCAGCGCCGGGCGCTCGTCGACATCACCATCGCACATGACGAGAACCTCATGAAGGCCAAAAAGGACAAACTCAGCAAGTACCATGACTTGGTTCACGAGGATGTCATGTGGGATGTCAACGATCATTGTCCCGATAGTCGTCACAGTAAACGATCTCATAGCGAAGAGCCTCGACCAACATCTCAAGAGGCTCTCGTTAGACGGTTGGATCAAGGGCCAGATACAAAAGGCAGTGATCCTTGACACGTGCCGTATTGTCATGAGGTCCCCCACTCTGCAGCCCTAACCACCGGTAGCTTGGGCCTCGCCCCGCTGCCGACTACGTCCTAGATTTTAAGTTAAGTTCTTTATAATATTCGTTTTTTATATTTAGAGAATTGATAAATAATTTAATATAAAAATTCTTTTTTGACACAAACTTAGGAACTTACAAAAACAATAACATTTACAGGAGCTACATGATGAATAACAATACAAGTAAATTGCCTATTGTCAGTAAGAACTGGCTGACACTCACACTAGTGTTCATCACACTAATATTGCGAGCACCTGAGCCCTCAGAAGCGAGTTTGTAATATAATTTAAGCAAACTATTTACTATTAATGTTTACTCCTTTTTACAAATAATAATAAAATACGAGGGCAGGTCAATAAGTCTGCGACTTTCTGCATTTCCCACCTTTTTAGTAAAAAAAGTAAATACTGTATGGTCAACAACTATTCTTCAATGGATTGCTGACAAAGTTTGAACTTGTTCTATGATTTGGTTTGTTTATGGCAGCCCTTGAAAAGAAAAGCGCGCGTCTTTTTTCAACAAAATGGAGAAGTGTGAGTTTCGTGTGCTCTTTAAGCATTATTTTTTAGGAAAAAAAACATTACGCAAACCAAAGAAAAGTTAGAAAAATACTATGGATTCTCCGTACCATCGATTTCAATGATACAAAAGTGGTTTACTGAATTTTGATGTGGTCACACAAGCACAATTGGGGATGGGGAACGTCCTGGGCATCCAAATGAGGTCACTACGCCACAAAACATTGAAAAAATCCACGATATGGTATTGGCCGACCAGAGATTGAAAGTGCGTGAGATTGTAGAGACCATAGGCATATCTCACGGCTCAGTCGTTACGATTTTAAAGACTTTGGGGATGACAAAGCTATCCGCGAGGTGAGTGCCGCGCTTGCTCTCAATCGATCACAAAAGGATGCGTGTGACAACTTCGAAAGGGTGTTTGGCGCTGTTTCAACGCAAGCCGGATGAGTTTTTGCGCCGTTTCGTAACTGAGGATGGATCCACCACAATACACCGGAGACCACGGAACAGTCGAAACAGTGGGTTTCTAAGGGCGAATCTGCACCGAAGACGGCCAAAGTGTGTCTGTCGACCAACAAAGTTATGGCTACAGTTTTTTGGGATGCAAGTGGCATAATCCACATCGATTATCTCCAAAAGGGTAAAACGATAAATGGCGAATATTATGCCAACTTATTAGACCGGTTCGACCAAGATTTAAAAGAAAAACGACCACATTTGGTAAAGAAAAAAGTGCTCTTCCGCCAAGGCAATGCAAGGGTCTATAAGTGCGTAGTCGCAATGGCAAACTTTAGAGAATTGGGATGCGAAATGCTGCCACATCCACCGTATTCTCCGGGCTTAGCGACTACATTTTGTTCCCAAACCTAAAGAAATGGCTCGGTGGAAAGAGATTTAAATCGAATGACGAAATCATCACTGAAACAAATGCCTATTTTGAAGACCTTGAGAAATCTTATTTTTTGGAAGGGATCAAAAAACTTGAGAAACGCTGGACAAAGTGCATAGCACTCAAAGGGAATTACGTCGAAAAATAAAACTGATTTTTTGCTAAAAATATTTAGTATTTTTCTGCAAAAAGTCATGGACATATCGACCCACCCTCGTACTAAGAAGAAGGGAGAAGTCTAAATTATTCATAAAGTACCTGGATGGCCGAGCTTTGCTCGGTATTTTTTTTAATTTTTTAATTGTGTTTTTTGGATAATAAACAATTGATTTTAGTCTAACCTCAAAGCAAACACTCATTGACTTCGTGTTACTTAACAACGCCATCTGCTGTTGTGTCGTTAAAGCAATTACTCGTAGTTGCTCACAAAAAATTGTATTATTGTTCGCCAATAGATGTCAGGAAGAGTCATATTTTACAGTTGAGATTGATTATCGATAAAACACGAATAAAATTACATTTTCTAAAAATGATTCCTAGCTAGATCGATTTATCGCCCCCGAAACCCCCTATATACTAAATTGTATGAAAATCGTTGGAGCCGATTCCGAGATTCCAATTATATATATATATATATATATATATACAAGAATTGCTCATTTAAAGATATAAGATATGATAATATGAAGATGACAGTAATAGTCTCAATGCGGCAGAAAAAAGAGTATCACTCATAAGACCATTAGTAAACAGAAAAGGTTGGACTCCTTAAAAACCTACATACATACATAAAAGTCCTAACGTCAAACAAATACCTTTACGGTTGATAGTCGTTATTTTGTCAACTACGTCAATATTAGGTAGTGCGCCCTAAGTACTAAACTTACGAACAGCGATATCTGTGCCTGTATTGTTTGTGAAAATATCAATTTTAAAACTACCTGCTCTGAAAAATTCGAAAACTCTTGGATTCGGGAACTATCAATAAGTATTATAGACACTCTGTTGTGATCGCTATCCAGAAAAATATTTACTGTAAAAGCGCAATGACTGCTCTACGAAGTTTTACCATATGCAGAATTTGATGATGGTGTAGGCATCTCAGTGAAACAGTAGACTCACGGGAAGGAAATGATTATAGACCCAAAATCAAAAAAAGAACGTTTTGTCACAAAATAAAAAAAAGAGACGAAATATATGAAATCTCGAAATTTGATTAAACAACTGGAAACTTTCAAAAATTCTTCCAACATAAAGTAAACATTGTTCACCAATATTATAAAACTATAAAGTCTGTCAAACAGTCACTCGCAGAAAAGGACGAAGTAATAATATATGGATTTCTCCGAAAATTTCACAACGAAATGTAACCAGGAAATTCAAGCATATTAAAGTAAGAGTCAAATGACTTCATTCAATTGGGTATCGAAGATACACTTATGCACGTCAAAGTTTTATAGTAGACTCGACCGCCTTGTTCGGAAAAAGAGCTACTACTCAGAAGAACAGGCAAGAAACTGAAGCGCATTTTTTATTTTATTTTTTTTATTTAGTAATTTCATGGTAATTTAATTCAGGTAAAATGATTGGTGGTTCTCCTACACAAGTTTCCATGAGCACTGTGGTTGTTTAAACCAAAGATTCGATAAGCTCTCATTGCACAAATTGACTTGAAAATCTGTACTTTTTGAGTGATGGTCCTTGTAACCCAATTTAGAAATAAAGGAATTATTTTAACTTATAAAATTCAAAAATTTCATCCAAACGTTTTCATGGAATTACCATGAAGCAGGGCATGGGAAACGGGCACGCGATGGTGTGGGAGCAACATTCAAGCGAACTGCAGATAAAGTTATGGCACAAAACGGCGATATAACTAATTCATCCAAGTTTCTTAATACACTGCGTGAAAACTGTCCAGAAATAAAGATTTCAGTTTTTGAGGATGGCGAAGCCAAGATAGTAAATAATTTAATCAAGAAAAATGAGAGTTACCAGAAACGTTTCAAACCTTCTGGTGCATCAAATAATGGGCGACATTTATGGTCCAAACACTCACTATGAAAGCATGTTTTTAAAGACTCTAATGATGTTATCCCTGTTAAAGCCCTGCGCAAAAGCGAAATGAATGCACAAGTAAGCAAATTCTAGTAACTACTGGAGAGGGCAATCGCAAGTTACTTAAGGCAGTGGTGGTTACGTTTTCAAAATACCGTTATGATGCGATTTGCTCGATTATTATTTTTTACAACAGAATAGGCATGCGTTTGACCACTGACTCACCTGATGGGAAGCGTCGACGTGATCGAAGGTGTAACACGCTTGCCTAGGAGATACCTATTCACTTTACTCTTAAACAACCCCGGATTGTATTTAGGTGGAAAGACAGACGCAGGCAAAGAGGTTCACACCTCTGCAGTTCTTACAAGAGAAGTTGACTTGAAACGCTTAAGATTATTAATTGCGGTAGTGTTCCTTAAAATCGGCAATGAAGAAGGAAACCTCTTCAAATTAGACGACGAAGATGTCACCGATGTATCTTATGAAGACGTGATGGAAAAACTGCCGATTCCGAATTTGATTGTGAAAGGTGATAGGGTATTTTACAAATTCAAAAAAGCTGTTATGTTTTCGAAAAATAAGATTAATTTTATTTTGATATTAAATAAGTCTAATATTGTCACTTATATTACACAACTGCAAAGAACATAGACTGATTAGTTTGTTCGCAACTAAGTATTGTTTGTTACCTATTAGTGAACATTGATCAATATTGAGTTCCCATTATTTCTCACTTGAGTAATTTGTTACTGAATATGCTATTAATGTTGATTTTGATATAATTAATCTATGGATCTCATTAAAACTTTATGTTATGCCTATGCTATAAATGTTGATTTTCATGTAATAAATCTATGGATCTCATTAAAACTTTATATTTTGCCTTATACGTCGCATTTTATTACATAACCAATACTTTTCATCAGTCCTTAAGAGTTCCGCGACGCTATGAATTTTCCACACAAACGCGCTTGTCGAAATTCTTGGAAACTATACGTCAGATTGTGATGAAGTTTGGAATGTACAATTAAATGAACTATTTCTCCTTCTTCATGTTCTTGTTTTTTTTTTAAACGTCTTCAAGAGAAAATAGAGCTAAGAAAAGTATTCGTATTTGTAAGGGAACACTTTTGACTGATTTATTTAATTGATGGACAAAGCAAATCATAAATTCCTTTGTTTAGGGAGGTTGTCTTACATCATTAGCTTTTCAGTTAATCAATAATACAAGAGAAATTCTTAGTTATTTAAGAATGAGTAGATAAGTGCGAAAGTCATAAAAAGGATCGAAATTGGAATTTGTCACTCTATAGATAACTTTAGAGATTCGTCAGTCCATTTACTTGCTTTCTTCACTCATCGTCTCTTACTAGACGAAGTGGCAGTAGAAAACCTTTGGCCAATCCGAAGTTACTCAAAAGTGTTCGCCAGACCCTTAATCATACCCAGGGTTGGGCAATTTTTGAATTAGTTGTAATTAAAATACGTAATTGAAATACAAAAAACGTATTTGGTATTTGTATTTCAAATACTTTCTTAAAATGTAATTTGTAATTAATATTTCAAATACTTGGGGCTTCAAAATACATTTTAACATTAAAATACATTTAACCTTCATTTAGCGTGTGAGTGAGAGGCGAGAGTGTAATGATGGATGAAGCAGCTATTAGAGTTGATACTGCACCAGTTATGTAGTATACTGTACGACAAAAATGGCCACAACACAGAATAATATTGTCAAAAAAAGTGTTTGCCTCTACTTTTCCGTGCTGGACTAGATTATTTATTTTGTATGTATTTCGTATTTCATTTGAAAATAGCTAAAATACTGTGTTTTACTTTATTTCAAATAGTTTACCTAAAGGTATTATGTATTTCGTATTTTAATTATTTGCGATACAGTATTTTTTAATTTTTATTTCAACTAAAGTAAAGCATGTATTTTGCCTAGCCCTGACCATACATATCAGTCCCTAGATATATTTCTCGTAAAGTAAAATCATTCACGTAAAATGACTGGCCCTTTTGAATATAACATTATAAATGTATCGTATCTTATATATGTCACAGCCTACTTGCTTAATCAGCTGTTATATTCTATCATCAGGAAGCTAGTTGAACGGCGACGCGCCGTTTAGTAAAAAGGCTAGGCTGTTAATTGAACGGCGAGCTAAGCTAGTTGGCTGCAACGTATACACTAAACGGAATTCCAATAGCATTTAAAATGGTCAAATTATTTTTAATATTTGCCCTATTTTCGTGGATCCACCTTAGCACGTATGTTTGTACATTTGTTTATTAACTCGTATTTTCCAAACAGATAAGATGGATTTCGACATTTAAAATATAGTTATATTCGTCATAAAAACCCAAAGTTCCTTAGATAGGTGTTCATGTTCAGTAAGATATTTTTTTATCATCAGAGCTACGAGCCCCGATGCAAAATAATTCGTCTAGTATGGAAAGTAGTGCAAAGCGTTAAATATAGAGAGTAAATATTGGTAAAATAATTAAGAACGTTTAATACAAAGTAAACCACAATTGAACGAACATTTTAAAGTTTATAGTAAAAAACATAACTGAAATTCTATCATGACTTTACATAACATGAAAAATTAAAAAAAGAATTCTAAAAAACCTAACGCAAAAGTATTCGTCTACCCTTGTCACTCACGCAAAATAGTTCGTCTACCACTTAGTTGTGTCGCCTTTCCTCTCAATGACAGCTTTAATGCAAAGAGGCATGGTTGCAACCAACGCTGCACACTTCTCAGGCGGAATTGACTCCCAGACAGGCAAGAGTTTAGCCTTTAAGTCGCTCTGCGATCTTGATGGATTTTTACGAAGAACTTTTTTCATTTTCCACCAATGGGTTTCAATCGGCGACAAGTCCGGGCTGTTAGATGGCCATTCGATTGTAGGGATTGTTTTCGTCAGTAGCCACGTCTTTTTGTCCTTGCAGTATGGCAGGAAGCACCATCCTGTTGAAAAATGAAGCTTAATGAATCTTGATGCTTAAGTGACGGAATAGAGGGCAGTAAATTCTTTGGTTTTGATACCTTGCAGCATTGATAGAACAATCCACAAACTGCATACCACCAACACCTTGTGCAGACATGCAGTCACATATCATAAGAGACGCCGGAAACTTCACTTTGCGTTTGAGACAATCAGTATGAAATGCCTCATTTTTGTTCCGAATCACTTTTTCCTTTCCTCGCCGACTGTCACTTCAAATTTGGACTCGTCACTCCTAATGATACAACGCCACTGATCGGAAGTCCAATTTAAATGATCACGAGCAAACTTCAGCCTCTTTTTCTTTTGTACAGCAGTCAACAGTGGTTTCTCCTTAGTGGTGTAAAATTTGTAACCCATTCTTTTTAGGATTTTTTTTGCAAGTATCAACTGAGACGCCTTTGCGAATCATGTCCTTCCATTGCACCGTGAGTTCTCCAGCTCGAGCACGACGATTATTTTTGATAATTTTCTTCAGGATTCTGTTTTCTACTGCACTTGTTAAGTAACATAATTGTACAAAGAAGGAAAAATCTTATTTAACTCACCGATAGACCAACTCTTTTGCAACGATTAACAATTAGACGAACTATTTTGCTTATAACTTCTTCGAATTTAAAACAGGATATGTATTAATTTTAAAAGCTAAAATAGTTAAAAAATGTTATGTTAAAAAATAGTTAGTTCATAATTAAAAAATGGCATAGGTAACGCGACATGTGATAGTAGAACAGCTTATATTTTTTACAGATATACAAAAATAATGAAGTTAGAAAAAAATTCACAGAGAAAATTTCACACTAGACGAACTATTTTGCATCGGAGCTCGAATATGTTTAAAATTGTTTCGGAAAGACGGCCTGATAGAATTCGGTTTTTCACCTAGCCAGCAGGAGTAGGAAACGGGAAACTAACCAAACAAATAAACGAGGACATCATAGAGCATACCTATGTGAAAAACGATAGCATGACTCGCGCAATACCAACAACCGAATCCAATGCAACCAACGGATTTTATCCGGGAATATTTTGGAGCTCCGGTTCCGCGAATTTTAACTCCATATTATACACGATTTTGATCAACGCGCGTTTTGACCGGGTACAATTTGCAATGCATTTTATTTAGTCTTCACTGCAAAATATACCTGTGGCCCTATTCGGAGATTTAAGATTTTCATCTCACTTTTTTTCGTCCTTGTTGCTCTCGTTCGAAACGTCATAGATGTGAGAGTGCCCAAGATAAAATCTCATGTCATCTCACGCGCAGGAATAGCCGCCCTGGTCTCAGTCAAGTCGCTGCGTACTGCTGAGGTATAATTCGGAGTGGTCACATAAGGAATTAATTTTCTAAGTACACGCGATCTCAGTCAAGTCTGTGACGTTGTAGGTGTATAAGGTATATTTCATATTTACGCCCCGAAACTACTATGAATGAAACTGTCTGTGTCTACGCTCGTAATATGATTGACTGACTTGTGACCTGTGTATAAGATAGACTGAATGTCTAAAAACATATACATGCAATATTTATTTGTCACCTTAACACTACTTGTGGCGGTCGGGACGGGTGGGGACTTTGATCCTTATACAATATTGAAAATAATTCATTGTAGGTAGTAAATAAGCCTAACGGGTAGCCCCCCAGACCTTTCTTACTTATAGAAGTTATTAACGTCATAGCTTTAGTACTGTTACGGTAAAACAACTACACGTTTATTTTCAGTCTCAGTCAAGACGCGAGACATACCCTATCTTTGAGGCGTCATAAATCGATAATTTACGGACATAAACACACATTAAAAAAGACTGTTTCATCAAGTAAAAAGCTAAATCCTCCTGTGAATTTTCTGCCTCTATAAAAGGCTGTGACTAAAAATGTACCTACCTAAATGCAAACATCATTGCTAATCTATCGGAATTATCTCGTATCACTCAGAAAATACTAGAAGTTCATGTTTAAGTACAACATTTTATTAGAAAATAGTAGATTTTTACAAGCGCCGACTGGGATGGACCGCATCTTTCGATCTTTCTGAGATCGTGGGTTTGATCCCGGTCGTGGGTCAATTAACTTTTCTCTAGTTGAAAAGTTTATGTGCGTTTAAATATTTGACACATGATTTTACAGTGAAGACAAACATAGTGAGGAAACCGACATGTCCTGAAAGAATAAATCGAATGACATGTGACATCCACCAACCCACACTGAGCCAGCGTGGGGTATAACGGCTCCATCACCCTCGGCGTAGGACGTAGGTTGGCAGTGGGACGTAAAAGGTCGTTTTTAAGTGAATTTAGAAATATGGGGTTTTGACTTACGATCAATACGATGGTTACGATTAATATTAAGTCCATTATAATTGAGATTTTCCGATCGTGGTTTGAATTACCGTGGCATAGCCAATTCATGATATGAGCCTATTTGCCTATATAAAAGATATTCATTCAATTATTTGACATACATAATTGAAAATCTCAATAAATAAAGACGTGTGTTTTCAAAACTTTAAAATAATGGTACATTTCTAATAAGCAATTAATTAGCTGCAACAACAGAAAAAAACGAAACGCATGCAATACAAACACATCAAAATAAAATAAAAAAAGTAAATTCGCATCAAACAAAGTACATTCGCAACCATCTCCAAACCGCAAAATATAAGTTTGGTGCAAATAATATATTAAGACACAACACATACTAAGACAGAATTGTTTTCAAGTAAATGACTAAGCATCGGAGCCAACCTTGGGCGAATTTTTCTGTGAGCTTTACGCAACACCTATATTTCAATGCCGACGCCCTAAAAACTGCTAAGGGCCAGCGCAAACCAAGCAGGGCTTCACGTTGTACATGCTAACGTGTAGCACATCCATTTTGCAATAAGAAAAAACACAGATAACTGAGTGATTCAATCCATAAAACCGCGCTTCATCCTCTTAATTTATAAGGAAACATTTTAATCATCTGCTTGTGACGATCTTGTGACTCCGAGCCCGCTCCCGACCAGAGTTCTTTAAAAAAACACTGAGTAGTAAATGTAAAAGAAAAAAACAATCTAGCGCGTGTTCTGACATGTTCATGATAGGGTTCTATGTGTAGGCATATAGAAATAAATAATAATCACCTCATATACCTACAATATTCTTAGAATGCAATTGTTGGTCCGGATTTTCTGGAACATGAGATAGCTTGAAGTGGCTTATAGAAAAAACCAAGACCGCGCTTCGTTTTAAATGGTTATCGACGTCTACCAAGGTGGACACTGGACAGTTGGACTAAACTCAATATATCTTACCTATTGTTCTTTGTTTCAATACTGTGGAAAGGACAATGGCTTGTCTGCATGGTATAGACATGAGACATGGACATGCTACTGAGCCAGTGGGCTTGGGAGATTAAGATAAACCTCAAAAACGTTTGGGCACCTAACATCAGAAAGGAGTACTGTCAACTATGGTTAACTCCCATGTGTGACGATTTGCGTAATGGGGTAGTCTCCGGATAGTTCCATGCCACTTTCAATTTACAATATTGTGCAAAAAATATTGTCAGTATTTAAAAGTAACGATACTACTTAGTGTAATTGAATTATTTTTAATTAATTATATACACATGTGGATACAATATTCATGGTAAGTGGTTGGTGGTGGACAATTGGTTTATTGTCCTTTTGCGATATTTTTAGATAGGTCACCGGCGATTAGCAGAAGGAAAATGTTAGACTTTTGGAAATCTGACGCGGCGGGACGTGGCTGCGACCAGCTTCCCCGTGCCGCGTAATCTTTCGTATCTATTGCCACGCCTTTCCCCCGAAGGCACTGTCAGGCAGAGGTGTATTATGATACTAACATAAAAGGATAAATAAAAAAATATGAAAACCGCCAATACAGCTTGTCGCAAACCACTTGTGGTTGCCGCCGACGGTCCATCTGCGCCGCGCCTATAAAGGTCACCATTAACAGGCGTACCAATCCGCCGGGTTTGTCGCTGGCGTCAAATTCGCGGACGAGTCTGCGTGTGAATGCTATCAGCGAGCAGCTCGCGGACCAATCCGCCGCTCACCGACGAAGATGCGAGCACGGCGCCGAGCCCTCGCCGCCTAGCGCACCTGAGCCCTCATGCAGTGTGTGGGCGATGACGGATTTGTCTACCGATTAGTATGGCGCGGCGTGTGGCTCGTGGCTCGTCTAATGAATGGCGGGCTTTAAGGTGCTGTAGACTGTACTTTACAGTTAAATACGCGATAACCATTTTCTCCTGCTTTATCAGTATAATAAGTATGCCAAGTCCGTTTTAGTGACGTTTGGTGGTCCGTTTTGGTAACTACATCCTTACAATTTTTAAGTGGACTGTACAGTAATTTAGTCACGAAAAGTTCACAAATCAAGTCTTGCATGCACAATAAGTATAAGATTAATAGGTCTCTAACTTTAATATGCTTTGGTTCTACAGGAACTTTTTATTTTATTGTTTTAAATCTTTAGTCAGTGTCAATAGCTTCTACCCAAGAATACAAAACAAAAGTATGTGCATGTAACCAACACTGAGATATAATACCTACCACAATCCAACATATTCAATTTAAAATGGCATCTGACTCCGGTATGAGACTTGAAGTGACTCTTGATTCATTCCTTGAACTTTATTTTATTGGGTGATTTTAGGTTTGAAGTTTATTATGTATGTAATTCTTGGTATTCATGTTTAAGGATAGTTATAACTAGTATGAGAATCTTATTTTTTTTAATTTTTAAAACCTGCGCTTTGGATGACTGAGTGAAGCTACAGGTAGCAATAGTATAGGTGGGCCCAATTTGGGCCTAAACATTTGATTTAAATTATTAAGCTAAGAAAAGTCATTTGACGTTTTTCCACTTGCTGGAATGGCACGGCACGGCCCGGCCCGGTATGGTACGACACCGGCGGGACAAATGATCGGCCGTCACCTTGCGTCTCCGGCTGCCTCGCCGGGGAGGGCTGCGCCGCGCCAAATCTTGCCGGCAAGGGGAAAAACGCCTATTGGCTTCCGTGTTGCACAAATTCAAAGTAAATGAACAAATACACATAAACATACTATATATATATATGTCATTTTCTTAGTATTTGCGGGTCTGCTACAGTGAAGCTAATGACGGAATTGATCCTTAAGTTTTACGAAATACAGACTCACAATAATGTTTTATAAACTTCCAAAAGAAATACAATAAATGCTATAGAGTAATAGCATGTTTTGTGATTGTGTAAACTAAGTTTACCGGTTTTAAACTGTTTTGATTCTCTTCTAAACATATTCATGTGAAGAAACAGATAATATTAATCAGTATTTAGAAAATTATTCAACCACGAATATGTACTGAGAAGAGGATATTAACCTTCCTTATTTCATCTATTTATGTTTTTATTGTTTTTATGAGTTGTTGGTTGGTTTCAGAGAATGCAATTTTATGACAATTAGTTTTACAACTTTTATTTTGACCGTTTAACACTGTAGTCTGTTTATTGTTGGATGATTGACAACTGCTGCAGTTAATTGTTTCCAAAATTAAATAAAAAACCTATTTCAATTGGTTAGTTTTTAATTTAACAAAACTATCAGTTTTGTACCATCATCATCATAGTAGGATTCACAACAAAACGGCTGAACCAATAAACATGCAATTTGGCAAGAATATGGTGTGCAAAGTGAGGACAGACATAACGTAGGACAACTTAATATTTACATGAACTAACTGGGAAATTGTAGGTAAGCTGCAGAGAGCAGCTAGTTTTAAACATGTCCCTAAATTTGGTTTATTCAGTGTTAAAAGTTTCTGGTGTGTTTGTTTGTACATATTAGTTTGGTTTGTAAGAAATGTAAAGAATGAGTCACAGTTGATTGTGTATTGTTTAAGCTGGTTAGAATGAAAAGGACAGAAGTTTTACCACACACGTAAAACTTATTAAAGTTTGTAATGGAAGAAACGCGCGTAATATAAAGTTGTACTTAATTAAAGTTATGTTTGAATGACGAGTGCAAAGCGTGGAGGTGCATTGCTCGATACGCGATGTGACAATGGGCCGAGTGGAGCGTGACCACAGCGCCGATACATCGTCTCCACATACCGCAAACTCTTCTACTCTCTCAACTCGACCGAACACCTTTTATTTACCGAAATCATCAGCTGTACTACTACGTCAACGTTCGACCAACTTCATCGCTAATAAGCAAACAAAAATAATGCAACAGAGCTTTCTAACAATTAAAGTTATTAAGCAACATAATAATAATCAACAAATAAACAATTTATCGATCGCATTGTCCGAATTATGCAAACTTGCTAGCACTACTCGTTACCTTCAGACAACTCCAAGTCCAGTTCAGCTAGTTTATCTCTTACGTCCTCCGGTAACTTCGAAACATCAACACTAAAGTCAGCCA
Organism: Peribatodes rhomboidaria; assembly: GCA_911728515.1. Taxonomy (NCBI): domain Eukaryota; kingdom Metazoa; phylum Arthropoda; class Insecta; order Lepidoptera; family Geometridae; genus Peribatodes; species Peribatodes rhomboidaria. The sequence goes on from OU452166.1 coordinate 2,779,116, forward strand.
TTGTGAAAAAAGCACTTTTCTCTCACAAAATAAATAAAGTTTTTTAACGACAACAATTCAAGAAACCATTATGACACATGGCCATCTTGAAATAAAGTATCCTGCCAGACTCCCGCACGAACGAAACGATACTGACTGAGCTACCCTAGCGGCAGCGGCAGCGACAGGGATAGCAACATTTGCAAATAAAATTTCCCGAAATCACAATTTAATTATTAGGGAAATTCCATCAAGATTTTAATGACAAATTAAGTTAATACTAGCTGCGACCCGTGGTTTCACCCACGGTCCCACAGGAACCGTTGATTTTTCCGGGATAAAAAGTACCCTTTGTCCTTTTCTGTACCCTAAACAACATGTATGCAAAATTTTAAGACGATCGGTTGAGTAGTTCAGACATGAAAGCGTTACAAAGAAACAAAGAAAATGAACAAAGACTCACTTTTTCATATTATATGTAGTACCTTTGATTTTAGTCTAACCTCAAAGCAAACACTCGATTGACTTCGTGTTACTTAACAACGCCATCTGCTGTTGTGGCGTTAAAGCAATTAGTTGCTCACAAAAAATAGTATTATTATTCGCCAATAGATGTCAGGAAGAGTCATATTTTTCAGTTGAGACTACTCAAACGCCTCCTTTTTGTTATTTTTCTTCCAAGTTTATGTTTAAGTTGATTATCGTTAAAACACGAATAAAATGACATTTTCTAAAAATGATTCCTAGCTAGATCGATTTATCGCCCCCGAAACCCCCTATATACTAAATTGTATGAAAATTGTTGGAGCCGATTCCGAGATTCAAGAATTGCTCATTTAAAGATATAAGATTACAACAGAAAAAAGTGATTTTCATCAAGAGCATGATTTTCAACTCGCACAATTATGGCAAACTTCACTGATATTTCTTAGGAATTTGCATAACGTTCTGAGATAGAAAGATATAAAGTAGGTACATTTACATACTCGTACCTACACAGTTACATATTTCAATGAAAATTCAAAAGACGTAGTCAACCGAGCAAGCGTTAGCGAGCGAAGCGTCTCTGCATCAGCTTCAACAAAAATGCTTTCGTATGTCCTAACTCGGTCCGTATCTTTGTCTTCCTCTACAAGTCGCATTTCTTAACCGATCATATTGCGGAGATACGTTTTTTTTCTTAGTAACAACAAAAAATCTTTATAAATATCTACTGACTAATAACTAATACTTACTCACAAAGTTTCACAAAAATCGCTTGAGGAATGTGATCTATAGAGGAGACAAACGTCAGCTGCGAGGTCTACAGCATACAGCGTCACTAATAATCATATAGCAACTTCACTTGAAAATACGTACCATTTTTAATAACCAATTTTTAAATAATGGGTAGGTATTTTAAATAAATTAATGTAAATATTTATTTTGTCATAAATATTAGAGCTAGATTAATTATTGTAGTCCTTTCTTAATTTTCATTTACATACTTTGCTCTACTCTGGTGTCCCAAATTAGGCTACTGAAGTTTAGGTTATCTTCAACCAACATCGTTTACCCCGATTACCACATTATTTCAAATTCTCCCACAAATTTTGTAGTCCGCTATACTTTGGTAACCCTGAGAGACAAGACATTGATTTTGTTTCATTACTTCTACGATAGAGGGCTTAACGGGACGCAATAATTCATGACACAAATAATGTACAGCTTGAAATTATACTCCACGATAATCCAAAACAAGACAAAATTAGTTTAAATGATCGACAAGTTTCTCGATAGTTGAAACTTAGTTTAGAACTTCAATGCTTTTATTCTATGGCTTGAAGTAACATCGTTTTTTTATTCTGTGTCCTTGATTCAGGTACCCTAACACGTTGATTGGCTCTCGTAGCAATTCTTGAATATGAGGGGCTTGGCTTTCCTTACCATGCATTATCGTGTGGCCAAATATCGTGTCGCACAACCAGCACTTAGAGTGCAAACGAAAACATAGAATTGTCTCTGGTTGTGAAAAAAAAACTTGATTTAAAGTCTTGTGATTGGTCTATTGCAATTGTCATAATAAGTTCATTGGCTGTACGTCAAATTTATATTATCTTTTTTAATCATGGTAATTGTAATGATGGAATGAGATGTGATTCGACACCGACAAGGCGAACCGCGTTAACGTAGCGATGCTATGTTTCAAATCGCTCTATTTGTCTGTAGTTGTCGTCAATCAAACCTTTAAACCGACCGGTGACTTGATTGGTAGGAAGTAAGCTAGCGGGAAATACCCGCATGTTGTATATCGACCGGGGTAAAGATGGAGAATTTTAATTTAGTTCCTATAAAGTCATAACTTCTAAGTGATTTGTACTTTGAACCGTAACAGTATCAGGACCCAATAAAATTCTTTTTTGAGAACCATTATCCGTAAATTTAATTCAGATTCCTTAAATTGAAACACACAGTAATTAAATTATGGTATTAATAAACTGATTTTCAATAGGTTTTTCAGTAATCATGAATTACCATCTACTTATTTATTATTCAAAAACGACGTTGATGAAAAATAACCGTTAATTTGCGTCAACGACTTTGATGACAATGTTGTAAATAAAATAAAAATAAACACCAAAACTATATATTGTTAACTTTGAAAGTAAAGACGGAAAACCAGAGGAAAAGACAGAGAGTTAAAGTGTTTAGTTTAGCGCAGAACATTAAGTGTTTTTTTTTTTAATTTCGTTATCTAGATATTGACCAATAATTTGTGCAAGAAGTTTAATTTTGACTTATGATGAATCAGGGCTAAGTTACTTAAAATAATCACAATTGGCCTGCAAACGCCCGTTGCTCAGTATAGGGCCAAAATAACGAATACCCCCACAAAGTTTGAAAAAAGTAAGGAAGTAGTTTCTTTTTCTCATGAAGTTAGGCACAATCACGTGACTCGCGTGACTCGCTACTAACTTTGACGTGACGCGTGATGCAAATACGTGACTACACAAGTTGTGTCCATTCGAAACCCAAAATATTCATACAGCGCAGCTTTGCGAGTTATTTTCTAATAGGCCTACCATACGTTCGAACTTCCCCACACTTTAACTGTGCGTACTTAACTGACTGAGTTGAGCCGCGTGGTAAAGTAACGATTGCCTCAGTTAAGTGTGCACAGTTAGGTATTCGCAGGCCTCATTCTTTTCGTTGTAGAAACAATATTGCCTAATGAAGAATTGTTTCTTTTCTTTAAGTGTTTGCTTGTGAAAAAAAGACGATACAAACGTCTAAGTGGAAATGATCAAAGTGGAAAATAAATTGCTGTTAAATAGAAATATACATTCCTATAGAAGATCGAGCCATAAGATAATTTTCTCATTGCGGCCAAAAAAATCCTCAAAATGATACTTAGGTACCATATTTTTGCAACTTTTCTCCAACATTTTTTTTACTTTTTATCTGATTATACATTACCTACGTATTATAATTGATGCACTAATAAAGCAACACGTTACTGAAATAATCACATTTTATCAGACAATTAATATTAAGATATACCTAAAGCCTATTCTAAAATTTTCAAACTGGGGAAAATCCCAATTTAGAGACCGTGACTGCGGCTTGAATGCTGAAGTCCGGGCTTGCGCAGACAAGTAGAAATCACGCAAGCCATGTCGTGGGGATGGATGACGCAGTGTACAGTTTTACTATCCACACGCGCGGTGTGCCGTATTCAAGCCTGGCCTGAGCAGTTAAAAGTGTGGGGAAGTTGGAGCGTATGGTAGGCCTTTAAGCTTTCAAAAACAAAACTATTTGTGCTCTCTGTGTTTCTATCTTGTTCATTAATTCCAACAATCGTCAAACGTTAATCTAATTCACACCAGCATAATTACCTATTACCCTTACATTAACGAAAAATCGCAATATGTCCCATCTCTATTCAGTTTCAGCTTGTTCTTATTTACAAATATTCGACCATAAACAAGATGAAACGAAGAGATAGGTTATGGCAGCCCTAAAATAAAATGAACATTCATCCGCTAGGTGTCGTTAACGCTAAGCAAATTCATTCTTCTTCCGTCATTCTCAATTCCTGCCTAGTTTTTTCTTTTTACTTTACATGTAGGTAGGTACTTTAGTTAGCTGTAAAAATTTATTCTCGTAATGGCTGCCACGCTAAATGTGTAGCTTATTGGTTATGTCATGTACGTAGAATCGGTGTCCGTATGTGGTGTGGTTCGAGATCAACAAGTGCCCAGGACAATGATCGCATGAAAGCTGTATAGTATCAGCCTCCCTGGAACGTTTCCTCTTTCATGTTTCCTTTTTTGGCGAATAAGTTACGGACTCGGCGTTTATATCCTGAATGTAATAAAAACATAATCTATGCTGGGTGAAAAGTGCGAGAAAGGTCCATATTGAGTGCCAAGTGGTCAGTCGAGAGTGAAAATGACGGATAACAGGTCATCCTCGGCGCTGTTCAAACGGGCCGAGCAGTTGAAGCGATGGGAGGAGTCAGACACAAACAAGCAAAGTCCATCGCCGAAGCGTGCGTCCCGCATACAGTTTTCGTCGGGGATCGTGTTCCTGGCCGCTTGTACTGCTGGCGACAAGGACGAGGTGCAGCGGCTGCTCAAGATGGGAGCCGACATCAATACCGCCAACGTCGACGGCCTCACTGCTCTGCATCAGGTCAGTACTCTGACACCTAGCCCACCTAACGCACAACATCATGACGCGACAATGTATCGTCATTTGTCACAGCAATCACACAACACTTGCCTACAATCCAAATCAACTTGTATACTAAAAACAGAACAGCTATACATTTGGTTGGAAAGAGAACTGCAACTGGTTCTGGTTTAATTGGAACCACTATTAGTTATGTTACGATTTTAGATTTTCCACATCTTATAATTGTTGGGTAGGTACCTGGCATAATCATAGAAAAACTACAATTGGCTTCTCAACACTATCCAATTTCCAAAAGATTGAGTGCACTGTAAATTCCGAATTTCCGTGGCATTTTCTTAACCAACTGTACTACACCAACAGTCTATTGATGTGGTTATACAACATGCTCAACTAATTTGGCAGGATCACATGTTTAAGTAATGACAAATTGATCTTAATAAATTTAAATTTGAATCATTTTAATTTAAGATTCTAAGAAAAAGATAGCATCAATCATTGAGCCATCAAGTGTAGTTTAGAAAATGGCCCAGTTCATTAGAAACCCTCAAAACTCACTCAGTCTACTCTTAAAAACAGCGATTACTCATCTACTGTTGATGTCTAAAGAAAACCCTACAATACATACAAAACACCACACAGGGTGACACAAACTTACTATGTTAAAAAACAAACCATGATTTGTCATCTTGAATGGTTATAATATGAGAACCTTATCCTACTAACTTACTATGCCCTGGTCGTGAACCACACCACTTTACATTGCTTAATGTGGCGTAAGCATGTGGTCAAAGCTAAACCTAAGATGTGTTTTCATAAGCATGCCAACAAGTAAAGGCAACAATGTTTCATAGTTTAACAGAAGTACAACAGAATTGAGCTCTAATACATAGCTTTGACAACTGCTTAATTTTTTATATATAAATTATAAAATCATTCATTTCCTACAAAAAATGTCCTATGTAAATAAATCACGTGGCAGAAACAAAGTTTCTTACCTGTTGCTTTGACTACATTGTTGCATACTTACGTGAAGCTAAGCAAGAAGCATTCTAATAACTACAGAAACATTGTGAAAAGTAGAATAAAACCAGTTATAGAAAATAACTTTTGTTAATTTCTAGAGTTCCATAGCAAACTACGGAAACAAATCAAAGTTTTGCTTTATCTGTTTGTTTGTATGTTTAATAAATGTTATCCTTTTATTCAGAGATTAAATATTTATAGCATAGCAATGAAATTTGATACATTATGTAACCAATAATGACAAAACCTACCACTAATAACCAACAAAAAAACAAAATCCACCTGTAATGCTTGCACATTAGGTTATTTTTCTCTCCCCTACAACAAAGATAATGAAACAATATTAAACATTGACTCTGTTAGGATGATGCTGCAACTTGAGAGACATCAATTTGAACTTGACGGGTTCGAAGTTTTTGACCATACAAAATAGATGTGTAAAAATTTTAATTTTATCTAGAATAGAAAAACACTAGAAGAACAATAGAAGACACTTTTTCTCTTCTTAATAAACATTGCATAGTATCAGTACAGCATTTTTACTTTTTCTTTCTTTTTGTAATTTTTGAACTCCATCAAAAAAGACAAAACACTGTATAACTATTCCAAGGCTATCAGAAAGGGGTTAATCTATGAGCTTCTGTGAGCAGACTCAGTTTCCACACGACTGACCTCAACTTCGCTCCCGCACAAGCCGTCGTCTATCACAATGAAATGTTGCAATCTAGCGCCATGCATCGTTTTTTCAAAACATTTGATCAAAATTTCAGGTTACTGTAAAAAGCTCACATAGAGTATGTTGGTAATGGAACTATGTATTCAATTGTGGTTCAATTTAGTACCTTGCTGATATTGAATAGATTAAGTTTTAAGCTCTATTGTTATAAACACTGTATCATGTTGGGTTGCAGCATTTTGTCATAGCAGGGTCAATATGTTAAGAAATAGGATAACCAATCAACAAGTAGTGAGAAACTCTAAAAGTGTTGGAGTCCAAAGTGGCCATTTTGGATTCCATCTCTAATAATCTCTAATTCCATTACATGGTGATCCATGTAATCCCAACACATTACCAAAAAGGTATTTTTCAAATTTAATTAATCAAATTTTGTAATGCGCACATAAATCTGAGGGGGGCCGGAGGCTACGTAACCTGCACTGATGTTGCATTTGGAATATTTTGTGCATTGTTTGATTTTGTGCATTGTTTGATTTTGTGTCATACACCAATCGAAATTTTAGCCTAACAATAGCTCCTTGTTGATATATTTACTACTTTTCTGAGATATTATCAACAGAAAAAAAGTTCATTGACGTTAGAAAAAAAAAAAAAAATCAATCAATTTTCGCATAGTATTAAAAGTCAAAATGTTTTTATTTAATTTGGGTATCAAAGATACACTTAAAATCTCAAAAGTGAATTAGTTTTTTAATGGTTACTTTCACTGAATAAAAGAATTGCCAAGTCCTTGCTTAACTAGTTTAATCTACTTCTAGCAAAATATTCACTTATTGGCCACATTAACTTAAGAGTTCCTAAGGAAAGGCTTGAGGTCCATGCAAGAAAACTTAGGTAGAAGCTAGCTAGGTGTAGTTTAGCCTAGTTAAGAAAACTTAGGTAGAAGCTAGCTAGGCGTAGTTTAGCCTAGTTAAGCAAGGACTTAGGCAATTCTTATAAGTACAAGTGGCAGTCCATGTCTTTTATTCAAACCCAACAATGTAACAGCAACAGATAATTCAGAAGCTATTGACAACTTTGTAAAGCTTTCAGATCACTGGTTTAGGCTCTATCGTGTTAACCAAACCATTTTCAAGATAATAATAAATAGTAATAATAAATAAATTCGGGACACTTCCACACACGGTCGCTTGACCCCAAACTAAGCAAAGCTTGTACTATGGCTGCCAGAGACTGATATACATACTTAGATATTTTTAAATAGATACATAAATACATATTAACACCCAGACATAGAACAAACACAAATTTTCATCACATAAATGAAGGTGTAGATGAGTAGTAGTAGCACAGTGTTCTATTCAAACCCAACAATGTAACAGACAACAGAAGCAGAGAATTCAGAAGCTATTGTCAACTTTGTAAAGTTTCCAGACCACTGGCTTAGGCTCTGTCGTGCGAGTAAGTGGTTACAACTTTATCAAGTACTTCAATATCATAAAAATCTACTATGATGATTAGAGATTAGATGACATTAATAAACTACTTTTATTCCTATTTATTTACTAATAATTATTGTTCTAAAATTCATTTTTAATTATAAATATTCAACAAGTTATCAATAAATTCTGATTTCTCATGTTTGGATACATTATTTACCTTAAGATCACTTTTCGGAAAAACAGAAAACATGGAAGCAATTTCTAATTTCGCCAGGTTTTTTTATATTATTTATTTTGTGAAATTAAAGTAAATTTTAAGAGTGGCATAATTTTTTCAATGCTACGTAAATTATACAAAATCCATCGGTCCTGGAAATGTGGAATTGTTCTATGAAAGAAATTTAATGTTGTCCGTACTATGTAACCCATAGAGTATAGGTACTCTATGGGTTACATATTTATTATACTACTATGGAAATATTAAATGATGATAAAAGTGCCTAGATTTGTGATACACTCATTACAGTAGAACCCGTTTAGGACGATTTCAGAAGGACTGCACCAAAAACGCGTCTATAGCGAAAAAGCGTATTATGCGGGATAGTGAAAATAAAACGTACTATTATTACGTAACTAGTGGACCCGGCGAACTTCGTTTTACCAGCAATCAACTTATCAATTCATTATAAGTCCCATTACCGCTCCCGTTCTCGCTATTAAGCACTTTTTAAAATTTACGAATGTTCCGCTCAACTTTCTAATTTTTTTCTTTTTAATCTTCTTCTGACAATAATAAACACAACAAAAAAAGAATTAGCGGAATTAGTCCATCCGTCCACGCGTGATGCGATGACCAAGGGAAATAGGGATTTATGTAAATATAATATGTTCTAATTTCGTAAATTATATTAAATTTTATACGTATAACATGAAATACATAGTGTAATTATAATTACATACATCATTTAAAGTAACCCCTTATTTTGGTTTGACAAAGACTTTGATGCATTAGAAATTACAAGATGTTCAACACAATTTAAGTTTTGCGGTGCGTCTTCGCTTTGATTCAAAGCAGCTACTTAGCGTCTCAATACAATAAGATCTTCAATTGATTGAATTTTGTACGTGCAACATTGTCTTCAATGGAAGAATATCCAGGATATTCCTGCAGGATCACGGGTTCTCCTTCCAACACGACGTCAACCCCGTAAACGACGTCAATCCCGGCGTTCGAATGCTCGGTCAGTTTGCCGTAGTAGGCGTATTAAGCGTTATGAAATATGAAAACACGTCTCAAGTTGCAAGAACTGGCGTATTATGCGAGTAATCGTATTAAGCGGGTTCAACTGTATTTTACTGTTATCATTTGATACCTCTAAAAATATTGAATGTATAAGGAAGACCACGGGAGATCCGCGCCTATCTTCTTAAGACTGAATCTTAATTAAGCCTCTTAAGCCAGACTAACGCGCCGCCATCTCACTTAACATGGGATTATTATATTTCTATAATATTGTTTACTTGCAACTTAACCTATTGAGTCTGAACCTATTTTTCAGTCATACCTATATCCAGCGATATAAATTATGCTTTAAAAAAATAGAAATGTGCGACCAAGATAGAGCGGCACACGAAATTCTTGGCCTTAAATCTCCTACGAGCACTTAAGACTAACTTCGCATTGGGTAAAAAAGTTTTTCTATTGCCATTTCGTCTAGAAAAGATGAAGAGCGAAGAGACCAAGTCAAGATACTAATGAGCCTTTAAAGTTATCTACACACAAATATATCACAAATTGCGATTTCAATATTGTTTTTAAATGACCTTCGCACTTGTCTTATCATTCTTAAATAACTAGGTATATCCCTTCATATTATGGATTCATATAAAAGCTAACGATGTAGGCAAAGTCGATAAAGGAAGGGATTTGATTTACTTTGTCTATTTATTAAATAAATTTGTCTAAAGTGACCCCTTATAGTTGCGGATATTTTTCATAGCTCTATTATCTCTTGAGGACATTAAAGTTTAAAAGAAGTTTTCATAACAATATGACAAATAGTTTCCAAGAAGCTCGTTTGAACGGGAACATCAGCTTCCCAGGATCCTAATTTCTGTAGCCTCGGATTAGTTATACAGTGTTTTTTCTTTTTCTTTCTTTTACATTTTTGAACTCGATCGAAAAAGAAAAAAACTCTGTATACAACGTTTATTGCTAAGAGGGTTTATGTGAAAAGAAAAGTTATTCTGCTACAATTCGATAAAAAATAGTTATCGCTGGCCAAATATAATTTTGATTGTCGAAAATCAATTTTATTAAACATCCGTAGCACAGAATAGACTTCCGCGAATCGTAGTTTCGGCTAGAATGCGGCGCCGAGTCACGTGTTCGAGTTTAGCACTCGGAATAACTTTCGATTGTTTCTGTCTTACGACGAACATCACTCGGACGGATTTAGACCCTGACACTGTCCGTATACTCGCTCCGTGTACATTGCTGGCTAAACTTATCTCACTTGAATTTGTTCTTCTTTAAAAGCGGCATAGCGATCGAAAACCGTTATCTGAATAATCGTTCCGGAGTGACAAGTCCGGTGGATTTATGTTACGGCCTGCGTGTCAACGAAATTGCGTCTGCTGATCGGTTAATATTTGGCATCCTCCTTCATTAAATTCATGGACTTGAAAAATACTTGTATCATGGAGCTTAAAAACATCGTAATATAATGGTCAAGTTCACTGTTTAAATAGTATCTGGACCAAATGCATAAAGTCGCAACAGAGAAATGACCTATTTTTCTCTAAAAGTCTGTTGTACATACAAGACCTACAACAATGTTTCTACAATTCGATACGGCCGTCGTGCGTCCACCGCTGCAAGATTAAAACGATCGGTCAGTTAACTCACAGGATATTATTAACGAACCTTAATAGATGTAATTAACATGACCCGGGTATTTGCTCTTGACGGTGTGTCAATCTGCAATATGAAATGAATAATGAAATCTGTAAGTTTTGTGCTTTAATTTCAGTTTTTGTTTGTTTTATTTTCGTGAAACGTGAAACAGGTAAACATTATTAAATGGGGTTCACTATTCACTGCAATAAGATACATATTTTTTTGACTTACTTACTTTTAAATAATTCTAGCTGTTGCCTCCAACTTCGTTCGCGTTTGTTCAGAAAATCGTATCCATGAATCCTCGTGATATACTGTAACTAATTATCAAATTATGAATAATAATCCGTTACCAAAGAGATCAGAGTCCAACATTAAAAAAATACTGGCTGGCTTTGAGCGGAGTTTTATTTTAGCTGTCAGTTCTTATTTTAGTACAAACTACGTACTATTCTGTGATGGTGTCTGACGCATTTGGTAAGCGGCGCGTTATTTTTTAATAATTTACAGAATTTCATGACAAAAAGATTTATTTATTCAGAAAAAAGTATTCAAAAACCTTTCTTGTGAAATACTGCTACTATTTATCAAATTTCATCAAGATACGTTCAGCCATTTAGCCGTGAAAAGCCTACAAACAGTCAGACAGACAGAGTTACTTTCGATTTTATAATTAGTATAAGGATTATTAAAAACAGTAAGTACGATAGCGATGATAGCCTAGTCGGAGAACGTCCGCCTCTCAAGCCAGAGGGAGCGGGTTCGGGCCCAGCTGAAGGCATTTTTTGTTCATCGCTGAACTTATGTGCGTATTTAATGTCGTCTGCTACATAACTGGAGCCTGGTGTATGACGACAGGCTTGCCCCCTGTCACATTTGGGACTGAATATCGTCCGGCGAAGTGTGGGTGTTGTACACCTCTGCCAGCCCCTTCGGAAGAAATGCGTGACGATATGTTATGTTATTTAAGTACGAGTATGTTTCCCAAAGATAAATATAAAAATATTTCTAATTTATTTGATTAGAGCAGTAGAATTCCACAATAGACAATATGTACGCCTAACCTATAGAGTGAAGAAGATAAACACTATTATAGGTACAGTATCAATAACATGAATCATTACGTGTAGTGTTCCAAAACAGTTCTCGTGGGAATCAGAGACACAAGCGAGCTGCATTCAGCAGGTAGGTAAGTAGTAGGTATCCGCGAATTCGATCCAGTGTCAGTATTACGACTTAGTTAATTCTGCTTGATCAGTAGCGAAAACTGTTAACTTGTGTGTTTCTACACATAAGTTGCTCGCTCGTGTTATCTTTGTATTTAATGAGAAAGAAATGAAAACAAAAGACAATACATTTTTCAAATTTGGTAAAACTACTTGCTTCTATGTAAAGGGCGTATTCTGTGTTGCTCTTTATAATTTTGTAAGTGCTAAAGATACATTTCAGACGATGATACTCGTAGTTACACCAAAGTACGAGTATGTACAGTTTTACAAATGTTATTAGTTTTATATTATAACGTTTAAATGTGCACACAGGACGCATTCCATTCGTGTATAGAAACTACATGGTATGTATTGTGCGCATTCCGCTGCATTCAGGACTCCATCCAGTTACAAGCGCTGCTCTCTCCCGCCTTGACCGCTTCGCAATGGTATTAAATGGAAAACGAACTTAGACTTTCTAGCATAAATTTAGAGGTATTAATTATTTTGTTTAACTTGGAGAATCAACTGGCTTCCGGCATACAGTCTGACTAATTCGGGAGCCTCTGGAATCAAATTTGTAATTGTCACATGTTTTTATACCGAAATAAATTATTTGTATTTATATTTGTAACAGGTAGATTATCGTCAGATTCCTCGAGTCAGATATTACCGTCAGATTTGTCAGTTATAACTGACAGTGCGAGTAGCTCGGCGAGTCGACCTTAAAAGGACTTAATGCCACATTTACGTTATCGTTTACGTTTATTTTTCATTTATATCATTGCAAAGTAGTCGGCCGCGGCTTGTAAGTAAACAGAGTCCTGTCCTCAGTCCAGTGAACACGGGATATGGCTGGCTGGACAGAGTGTGACGTATTCCGCCAATCTCATGTCGCGGCTCACATTGGCTCCAAGCTTAGCTTCCATTTTAAATGGCCAATATTGAACCTTATTACTGCGCGACACATTAGCTTCCATATCGACTTTGTGTGCAAAGACTGATGCACTCATTTGTGTCTTGGCCCCAAGACCTAGATTGGTGCAAATATGACCAACGTGTGGCCGCGGGAACAGACGATACACATTACGATGGACAATTTTTAAACACGGCACTTTCTTTAATAATCGACTGATATTCTACGAGATATTCAATTCATTCAATTTCGATAACAATAATCGTACACAAATTTGCGTTACCGAATTCTTGTTTCCGTCAACGACTTGAACTTGCAAAATTATTTTCTACCTTAGCTACAACATAAAGACTTAATCTGATATTATTAGTAAATACATTTCGCTATCTTGCAAAATACCTACTGATTGATATTTTTCTCTAGATTGTTTACGTGTGATCTAACTTCTAATTATTTGGTCCCTGATAATATCAGTCCAGTGGTATAAAATACCCATACATTACAAATGTCGTAATCATACGAAATAGCCATAGTAGTGTGTAACTTTTAGTCACGTTTTTCGCTAACTACCCTCAAATATAAATTGATAAATACTAACGTTTAGGTTTAGCAATTAAGTTTTAAAAGGTGGTCCTAGCCTACAAAACAACTACTCATTTGATAACTTGTATCTTAGTCACTAACGCTGAATGTACAAAATTCTAGTATGTGTTTATGTCAATAAAGAAATTTTAAAAGCAAATCAACCGTACACAAAATATTCAATAAGAATTAAATAATAATAAATTGTATTTTGAAAACAATTTAGACTTTTGTCCATATTTTAAAAACCGTATGGTTATAAAATTTATATTGGACCACCTCTATATGATCTAACAAGCAAAAATGAATCCGTAATCATCAAAATCGATTTATAATTGGTGGAATGATCGCGTAGTAACATAATAAATACTTATACAAATAAAAACATATGTAATTGAGAACCTCCTCCTTTTTTGAAGTCGGTTAAAAAAGTATTCGACGAATTGATAACCTCCTCCTGCATAGGACTTGACAATGATTCGGAAACGTTTCCGTTTGGATTGCAAAAGTTTGAACTTAAATTATTCGAATCTTAGTCCGTATTCATAAGTTTTTGTACGTAATTCATTCTTCTGATTAGATATCAACTTGATTCCCTATTCCTCCAAAATGTATAGAACTAGACAGACTCGAACAATTTGAGTTTGAAATTTGTGGGATCCGATCGGAAACGTTTCCGAATGATTGTGAATAGAACCGCTGAAGTCTGGTAATTAGATTGAAAAGCATTGAAATTATCGACCGAGCGAGCGTTAGCGAACGAAGCGTCTATGCTTCGGCTTCGATAAAAACACTTTCAGATGTCCGAGTTCTGTCTTCCTCTACAGATCGTATTTCTTAACTGTTTGTCTTGAAATTTTGTGAGTAGGTTCAATAGTTATGTAGAATTTTATTGTAGAGTCAGATTTTGTAATTTAAAAAAAACATATCTCCAAAAAAAAATTCAAAAACTGACTCAGTAAAATAAATCTGCACAATTATTGAATCTGCTCACAAAATTTTACGAGAATCGGTTGCGGAATGCGACTTGTATAAGAGGACAGACGCCACAGTTGCGAGATCTTCAGCTCACAGAGCGACCAGTTAGAGATGCTTTTATTTCCTCGGTCGTACATGGTCAGTTCGATGACAGTACAATCATACCATAATAACCTTCAGCTCTAAAGGTTTCTATCGTTTTGTAGAGTTATATTTTCTTTGAATACCTGAAGGTCGATTGATTAAATTGCTGTCCTTGTCATTATCGTGTAACTTTCCATGGTCTATTGCACGTATCTATCGTTACGTGGTAACGGCAATGTTTTGATTGATTCTTTAAAGTTCCTCGCAAATAAAAGTATAAGTTGGCAACGACAACATTGTCAATGGACTTGTAAACACTATTGTTCAGTTTCCCGGATCGACAACATTGGTTGTTTATTCAGACGTAATATTTGCGTACTGAGGATGCTCCGTTACTGCTCACCTGAGTTAGGACTCCGGAAATATGAAACATGTGCGTCAGTCGCATTTGTATTATTTTATTTTATTTGTATTCCAAGCTCGTATCGCATTTTCGGAAAATTAAACATTATCTGAAAGCAGACACTGGAGTGGCGACTGTAAAACATCTTTACTACGTTAATTCTTATTTCCGTTTGGTTTGCTACCTTTTACTTGCAGTTACGACTTACGTACTTATCAATTTATTGAATAATTAGTCACTTGTAAAATCAAATTATTCACCTGCACGCCACATTCACCCAATCGCGGCGGGCTTCGTTCAACAGCTCCTTAACGACTCATCTTAAAGCGAGAACAGTAGAGCATTCGCTGTCCGGCAGCGAGATCGGTAGACAGTATTGGTAAGAACTTAGGGTCGACGGCATCAGATCATCAGACCAATAGCAATCAGCATAAGGTATAAAGGACAAGGAGTTTTGGTGCAAGGGAGAAGAGGCTTATACCTCAGACGACAATTATGGTGATGAAGGCTGTAGATTATAAGGCTTATGACAATCGTCTTGCTATTGACATTAAATTTGTCACTGTAATAGACGCACATGTATTAGTATCGCTTTCTTGCACAAACTATTGCTGTGCTTTATCATCGTCTCAAGTACCTATCTTATAAATAAGAATCTATCAGTAAACTGAAACTTTTTCACAGTAATCTTTGTTTTGAGATAATATAGGATTTAGAAACGTACATACACTTTTCTTATTCGTTGTTGCAACAAGACACCTACAATAACACGTTTCAAAGTCAAAGTCAAAGTCAAAATGTTTTTATTCAATTTAGGTATCAAAGATACACTTATGAACGTCAAAGTTATTTAAATTGACTCGACCACCTTGTTCGGACAAAAAGCCTCTACTCAGAAGAACAGGCAAGAAACTGAGGGGCATTATTTTTTCAAATAATAAATAAATTACAGTCTCACAAATTTTGGCTTACAACTAGGTAATATCTATAAATACTAGTGGCTACTTGGCGGAAGTGGAAGGCTCCAGACATCTTTATCTTCTAAATAATTCTTAACCTTATAATATCCTCTTTTCATTAATGTATTTTTTACATGTGATTTGAATTTTCCCTCGGTGAGCCCTGTTAAATGTAGTTGTATGTTTATTGTAGTTGGTGAGAGTGATAATTAGTTTGTGAAATATAAAGTAAGTGAGTATACTCGGTTTCACTTTTGAGGTATTTGACTTATGATTTTTACTTCACAGTAATGTAGACTTCCGCATTTGAAACGACAGTTGCTAGTTTGCACCAGCCAACACACTATACTCGATACACAGTCACATATCGATCTCCCGCCCGCGTGCACACACACACACTCACACACACACACACACACACACTCACACACACACACACACACTCACACTAACACGCACACACACTAACACACACACACACACACACACTCACACCTTCTGTTTTACCAGGCACATAACAAACTTAGGTTTATTAATGGGAGTAGCCACTGGCTACCGAAACACAGTTTTCACTAGTTCGGAGTCAGTGGATTCATATCTTATGTTGTACTTATTGTTCGTGCCTAAATAAAAATATTTGATATTGATTTGATATTTGATACATTCATTGATATTGTTATCAACCCATCTTATACATTTTTCTGGGTATGGGTATCTCTATCTCACTATGCCTTTTGTCTGGACCCTGTGCTAATCGCGTTCAGTTTCGACTTTCAGTTCGATGGTGACGATAGTCGACCGGGTGAGCGTTAGCGAGTGAAGCGTCTATGCTTCAGCTTCGACAAAAATGCTTTTGTATGTCCGAATCCTGTCTGGATTTCTGTCCGGATCTTAGTCTGGATCTGTCTTCATATACAGCTCGTATTTCTTAATGATTCTCTAGAAATTTTGTGGTTAGGTTCAATAATTATACATACATATATTATATAGTGTTTTGTTTGTCGAGTCAGCTTTTGAATAATTTCAAAATCTGACTCAGCAAAATAAAAAAGGATAATAATTGAACCTGCTCACAGAATTTCTCACGAATTGGTTGAGGATTTCTCGTAAGGAATGGCTTAAGGTTCGATTTACAAATATTTAGGTAGGAGCTAGCTAGGAGTAGATTAAACAAGTTAGTAAGAACTTAGGCAATTCTTATATTCAATACAAGTAGCCAACAGAGTCACTAGTATTATGTTAGAAAGAGTTTTGTATTGTTGTATTGTATATTATCGACCCGATCGTGCCGGTAGTCCAATAACGCTCGATGGTACTAATGCCCACTTGCACTAAATATAAGAATTGCCTAAGTCCTTGCTTAGCTACTTAAGCTACTCCTAGCTAGCTCCTACATTACATTTTCTTGCATGGACCTTTAGTCATTCTTTAGGAGACTCTTAACTTTATGTCCCCGATAAGCGAATATTTCGCTAGGAGTAGGTAGATTAAACTAGTTAAGCAAGGCCTTGGGCAATTCTTATATTCAGTTGTAAAATACATTAAAGTAGTTGTGCGGTCACGCTTAAAGCTCACTTCACCTTAGAAGTACTCATAAGCTTGAGTAACTCCCTCGTTTTAACCAGTTTTATGAAATTTATAACATGGAACCTGAATTGGTTCCAATAACTTTATTTAAAACAAAACAAAATACCCGACTACAAAATTGTGTACTTACACTTTGTCACTTCCACTATCAAGACGATTCAAATGACACCTCACATGTCAAAATCCTTGAAGCTGCTTAGGCTGTAGGGCGTGCCACAGAAACCTCATACATACATACACTCGAAAACATAATCCTCCTTCTTGCGCAGTCGGGTGAAAAGAAACTTAACGAATGAAATCAAAAAACCAGAACCCTACCTAAGTATAAACCTACAATCCACCTTGTGCTGATGCGGGCACAGATTAATTATATACAGACTAGTTGCGCCCCGCGGTTTCACCCGCGGTTAAGAAGTATCCTATGTGCTATTCTAGACTATAATCTATCTCTGTGCCAAATTTAGTCCAGATCTGTTCAGCGGTTTTGGCGTGAAAGAGTAACAATCATCCATTCGAATCGATATAAACGCGAAAGTTTGTAAGAATGGATGGATGGATGGATGTTTGTTACTCTTTCACGCCAGAACGGCTGAACAGATCTGGATGAAATTTGGCACATAGATAGATTATAGTCTAGAATAGCACATAGGATACTTTTTAATCGCGGGTGAAACCGCGGGGCGCAGCTAGTCTGTTAAATATTCAATAGTTTGCACTATGGATCTCAACTCAACTCGATTTGCGTCTGTACTGTGTACTGGTTGCATCACAGCTCTTTGATGACGCATAGGAATACGATACGGGTAGTATGGGTCGGCCAACCGACAGCGTGCAAAATGTGCTAGTGGTCGTGCCTACCCATGATGTAGGTAGTCTCTTTTGTTAATGATAGTTTTACTGCGCTTCTAGTTGCACCAGCGAATATGAACGGCGAAGTTTAGTTTAGAGAAATCAGGATGTTTTAAGATATCTTCTCTTACTTTGCTATTCGTAAAATATAATAAGCGCCTATATTGTAAACCCCAAAGCGATCGGTTTTTTTTCTATTTTGATGACTAACCGTCGGAACTGCTCTGGACGTGGTGAGGAGGTAGAGTGCTTCACAGGTATTGACATATAGTTTTTCTTCGGTAAAACGTGAATAAAAACCGAAAAGGTCTCGAATTAAACAGTTCTTAGTATATCCAAAACCAAAATGTACCGAAACACTGCTAACTAATTGTACGTGTCTAACCTCACGAGTTTTAGCACCTCATAGTGCCAAGAGAAGGGCCTAAATGCTAATACAAACATCCGTTTACACGCTTTTTCCTTTGCCCTTTACGTATTTGGTACAGTAAAGTATCTAGAACTTTGCCAGGGTTAGATGGCTACCGTTCTACCAAACCTACAATAATCTTAAACTATTTCTCTGGTCAGGTTCAGAAGTTACTCTCTATCCGCTTCCTTGAAGTATTCCTGTACAGTAAATGATTATTTTTAATTTTCAAAATACCTAAAGGATCAAGGCCACAAATGATAGCTAAAATATTGAAAGACACAAGGAAGGAAGATCAACACGTGAATAGTCCTATCGGTTAGTATTAGATCCGCAATAACACTGAGGCAACATCTTGCGGCATCGTGGCAAGCCACATGACTAGGCGTCAACAAGTGCCATGTAGATCATTAGCGCCATTCTGTGGTTTTATTTAATTAGAACAAAGCCCTTTGGCGTTGACGCGAATCCAGTGTCGAAGCGTATGTAGGTAAAAGTGGTGTATTTGGATTTGAGCTTGTTGTCAGATGATTCCCGGGCTTAACGCAGTAGTATCGTCGCGATGAAAAGCTTTCATACTGTCTGTAGAAACTTTCGCTACGGTGATAGTGTGACAGATCGCCGGGTGTCGGCTGTAAAGCATGAGATTTACGAGTCGGAGCCGGTGCCGGGTTGGCAGTTGGCAGCCGCGCAGACGCCGCTCGCCGGTGCCTCGGCCGACCTATAACTGTGATTGTCGATACCTAAATATGACAGGCAGCTGCCCGGCAAATATTACTTAGTGTTATTGTAATTGTCTCTCTATTTCCTCTTTTCGTCTGATTGTTACATTTACACGACTAAATGGCTAAGGGAACTTTTTTTTTATGTTGGTGTGCAACATGATATTTAGAATATATTTTTTTTTATCTAAAATCTGCGGGACTATATTCAAGAACATGTAAAATTATTAAAAAAAACACCCGGCTGCAAAATGTTGTACCCACTTCCACTCTCAAGACGATTCAAAATCTATCGAACCAGAAAGTTGAATTCTCATAATGTTGACTTTGCAAAAAGTTGAATTTTCAGCATGTTGAATCCTAAAATGTGGAATTTGTAGGAAGTTGAGTTCCTTAAATGTTGAGTTTGCAAAAAAAAAAAAAAAAATTGCAGCATGCTGAATCCAAAAATGATAAATTTGTAGAAAGCTAGATTCCTAAAATGTTGAGTTATATAAAAGATCATCCCGTCACCCATTTCTCATGAAAGGGCTGGCAGAGGTGTATTACAACACCCACACTTCGCCGGACGATATTCAAAAAGATATATCTGAGCCATAAAACAATTATATCCAAATGAAATACTGGAATGAATGAATTTTTGTGGAACAGGTGATAAGCGTTTCTAGCAGTAAGACACACAGACAGACATAAGAGTCTCAACATAAAGGTTCGTTTTTTCCTCGTTCTTTTTGTTCTTTTTCTTTTTTTAAGATTTTGATACGGAGTTCTAAAAACTATGTGATGGAAATTATTTTTTGAAAGAATTCACCATTCTATCAATTCAACATTTCGCGAAACAAAAATAAATGTACTTTCTAGGAAATCATACATTTGAATTCAACATTATGAGAATTCAGTTTTCTGGTCCTTAAGGATTCAAAAGACACCTCACATGTCGAAATCCTCAAGCCGTTTAGGCCGTAGGACGTGCCAAAGTAACATCATAAAACATACATACATACACTCGAAAAAGAAAACCCTCCTTCTTGCGCAGTCGGGTAAAAAATAATGAATTCTCATTATAATAGTATTTATTATTTAAAGAACAATAAACTAAATCGCTATGTAAAGTCAATAAGTTTTACCGAATGAGTTTCGATTTGATTTACGGCACTTTCAACAACAACAACACTCCTAAACGCTCACTGTAAATCTGAGAGAACAAATTTAAATTTATTGTTACAACCTTGTGTTTAAAAATAAAAATGTTATGTGGAAATGTTCGCGGGGGACGAGTACAAATGAAACGGAAATATAGTTCCGTGGCGATTTTACTCTACTTGTTGCAAATATAGATCGGTTGAAATGAGGTGCCGGTTCAACAGTTTTCTGATATTTGTCTTATCGAGTCTATGATTCGATTATATTGTGCTCGAATAAGAATTGAGCAACCCTTATGAGCAACAGTTGGGTGGCCTAGTTTTAGCATACTAAGTAGAGTATAGTATAGAATAGGGCACGACACGATGTGAATTATGTCCAACAATATTTGAGGGCTCACACCGCAAAAACATCGTGTCTCGAGCCTACTGTAACCACATGTTATCATGTTATCCTGAGCTGAACAAATTGCATGTGGTTGTGGTATTATGTCGTGCGATCGTATTTCGTGATACTGTTACTAAAGCACGCGTTAAACGCGGTTCTTTCCACATGGTGGTTTTACAGTTTACCCTCGCAAGCTCGCCACTTAAAGCGACAAAATCCTTAGTTTTCCAAAGCATAGTAACGGACCTTTTAGCTATGTTTTAGTTGAGGCAAACTGCTACTAACTAAACTGAACTAAATTTATTGGTATTGAAAGAAAAATATACGAACCAGCGGCTATCTTTAATGAGTTGACCGTCATGAGTTGGCAGCTGTAATATGGCTGATTCTATAGGTAAATAAGTCAATTGCCGGTGTCGTCTCCGCCCCACCAACCACCTACTCGCCTAAAATTTGTTCTTCTGACTGAAAGACCTAGGCTCTGGGTACTGTCAAATACAAATATGCTAAAGGGCATAACGCTGAGCCTGACTTAAAACAGTAATCCCACATAATAGAACTTCAAAACAAAAACTGAAAAGACCTTAACTGGCGTCTCCGGCTCTATGCATCCAGTTTCTACTCATCATTTTACCCAGCACATGGAATCCCCTCATCAGATGCGTTAGCTATTTATATTAGTATCGACTGTTAGTTCATCGGTTACTCGTCCATATAAATAAGAAACGTTGAAATTGAATAATACGCTAGTACTGTTGGCAGTACCAATCATGTAGGTACTATTAATGCCCTATATCGAACATGTTTCGGGCGGGTATCTTGGGCGAGTGCGCATTCATCTCTGTTTACATCATCGTAGCCGCGGCGCACAGATCATTTTATCGATTCCTATATATTTTTACATTTATGTGCCGTACGCGTACCGCATCTGGCGTGTGAGCTTGCCCTATTTATAAAGTGCGGTTAGTTACCTTAGATCAGATACACACGACAACGCACGCTAATGAAAATGACGACATCTAATCTCTATTTTATATCGACATTGCACTTTATTTTTATCGTTAGATTGTGTCGAGTCAATGATCTCGGGATGAAACTATCACAGATTACCTAATAGATTTCTGCTCAACGTGCACTTTACATTACGATAGAGTGTCGACGCTGTGCAATGGAAATAAGATTAGAAAGAGCATTGCTCGTGGAAAATGTGTTTCAGCCTATGAATAACATGATCCACGCACGGCTCTATGTCCGATGTGTCGATTGCCTATTGCGTCAGGGTTATAATTATTGTGAGAGATGTCGTTCCAAAAAGATTGTTGAAGTGGGAACGGACGCGTCTGCAGCTAGTCTGGGACGCTAGCGATCGTTTGGCACGGGCTCCGAGTGGCATTATGCTTTTTTGTTAATTTTATTAGCCATTTATTTTAAAGGAAATCGTCATTCACTGTCCCGTAGCTGAAACTAATTTTGTGGTCAAGTATTGTTGTAGATATATGTAAGTAAATTAATAAAAAATTGCACAGCACGTCGGAAAGGGCTTTTAAGAACATCCTCAGATCCCTGAGTTAAATAGTACCAAGCAACAAGTTTTATTTGCTACCCGTGTAGGTATCTAATTACTACGACGTGTAAACACTTATCTGCTATGCCATCGTCCTTTGAATTATTATTTTGGCAGCGTTTGATTGCGGATGCGTTTTGTCTTCGCCATACGTCTTATTATAACGTTTGGTATTTATAGTGTGCGATCTTTGTGCTTTAGTCTCGTTGGACGTTTTAAACTAACTGGGGCGCTTGGGGTTTTATTTAAACATTAACTCTACCGTGGCTGCAATGATATCGGTCCAAAATACAGCCTAATTTGCTAGTAGTAGATACATAAAGTTCTATGTCACTACGTCAATCCATATTTTATGATTGTGCCAGAAGCTTACGTTCTGAACTTCTGAACAAGATGCGCTAATATTCTTTCTGTATGAAAATCTTGGAAGAAAAACAACCTTCATAATACAATATGTATAATGTACATATGTAAAGTACTAAACTTTAAAAATATTTAGTGAATGTTATTCGCAGTCAGATATCAATCGCAGTCAGATATCTGTGAGGGCCAGCTTATTGCTTTCCTATAGAAACATTAATTTTTAAAATTTACAAATTATACTTACATCGATGGTTAAAATATGAGGCAAGTATCAGTGCCAAAGTGCCTACATTCCAAACAGTATCTAGATTCAAGTTTTGATCCTGTCATTGACCGACCCAAATACTCGGTGATGGCGTGACGTATGTTGAATGACATAGCGCCGCGGTATTTTAAAATTGGGCGAGAAAAATTTCATTTCGAGGTCATGTAGAGATTATTAGGACACGCACATACTTTTATTATTATTCGATTACGTCATGCACGCGTTCTGATTCGTTTTAGTAGCATAGCATTTTCTATGTTATACCTACTTGTTGCGTATTGCGGATTTACCCAAAGTTTTCCGTCATTTTGTGTGGTAGAAGTCTGCCATCTGGCTGTACACTACCTTCTTATCTTACTTAATTTAATTTAGATCATTTCAGCTGTTGTGTCGAGTAAAAGCGATAATTTAACAGACAGAGCTACTTTCGCGCTATGATAATATTAAAGTGTAGTGTGATTAGTATGACTAGATGAGCGGTTCTCCGACTGCTAATAACCTGTTCTTTAAACTATTCGTATTGGCGTATGTCTGCCCAGTGCCCAAGACTTTTCTTAACTGATTTCGTATTGGACATGTCATAGCATGATTCAGTTTTATACTTGCTAGACTAGAGTTACGAGTACTTCTCCGTAGTTGAACACCTAGCATTAAGAGGGTCTTTACCAGTTCAAGCTAATATTACACACCGTATAACATCCTTAAGTTTATGATGACATTATTTATTAAGTACAATACTCTGCTTTACATTTTACGTTATAAATCTATCTAGCACACAACATCTGTGCCTATTTCTACCATACGCCTAAGGGGCGATTCAGACCAAACGGAAAAATGCTCGAGCAGTTTTTGTCGTCATTGACAATTGAACCATATCGCCATACTCTAAAATCCAAAATCGTGTAATATCAACAGAGAGATTTAGGATTTTACCGCTGTGATGTGGTTCATTTTTACCCGACTGCGCAAAAAGGAGGCTTATGTTTATCGAGTGGATGTATGTGAGTATGTATGTATGAGGTTTCCTTGACACGACCTACAACTTAAACAGCTTCATGGATTTCGACATGTGAGGTGACATTTAAATCGTTTTGATAGTGGAAGTGACATAGGGTACACCATTTTGAAGCTGGGTTTTGTTTTTCTTTTATCAATATTACTTGTTCAATGACGTCAAAAAATATCCGAGGATTTTGCCGTTCTGTCTGAACCGACCCTAAACAAGTTTTTGTTATAGGTAATTACAGCTCATAATCAAAGAGCGCGTAAACGATTTTTTACAAAAAAAAATGGACGGGTTGGTCGCTCGATGATGTCAGTACTGAATATTCTATTCACTAAATTGCTACCTTACATAAGCACGCTATTTAATAATAGATTTCATTGAGCAGAGACAACTCTCGAGTGATACAAAGATGCGTCACCTGGGGGATTTAAAAACTCGTAAAGACGCAATTAATTTGGGAATGCGGCGTTTGATAAAGAGTGTAAATAATAAATACCAACGTGACGAACTACTACATCAAACATTGGAACCGGAGACACGTTACTGCTGCAATTTGTTACCTTGAGACAAATATTTTTGTAATTTGCATACTTACGAGCTTAAAGCGGTAGTTCAGGGGCTGATTTCCATACAAATTTGCTATAACAAAACTTTAAAAGTTTTCTAAGGTTCCGTAGGAAACAAAAGAGGCCTTAGTTTTTGCTCTGGCAGCCATAGTATAAACTTCGCTTGGTTTTGGGGTCATATAGTCATGTGTACAATAAAGTCTCAAATATTTATTTATTTATTAGGCCCATACGTTAAAACAAAGGTAGAGAACAAGTAACAGTATTAAAAGAAAATCAAAAAAATCCGGCTGCATAAATTGCACCCATGTCACTTCCACTATCAAGACGATCCAAATGACACCTCACATGTCGAACGCAATCCATCAAGCTGTTTAGGCTGTAGGGCGTACCAAAAATACATACGTACTTACATACATACACTCGAAAAACATAACTCTCCTTCTGCGCAGTCGGGTAAAAATAAGATTCACTAGTGAACACTCCCGGCAAAGGTGAGCCACGTCTACTAGATTGAAATATAGTAGAGTTGTAAATTTTCTCGAACTAGTTGTCTGATTGCGTTTCGTACTTACATTGTAACAAGAGTTAAGACCAATCAACAAATGACGATCGGACTAGTTTGCAGCTAGGTCTCAACCACTCTCTATTTGCTACACAGAAGTGTTAAAATCTACATAATAGTGGGTATCGATTTCATTTACTCTCTAAATTACTCTACAACACTAAACATTATCTTTATCTCTTTCAGACTTCATATGTGAGAAAAGAATAACAACAAATTGGTAGCCGTCAAGATAGTTTTATTAGAAACTAGCTGTTACCCGCGACTTCGTTCGCGGTTATTCAGCAGATAGTGTCCAAAAACCTTCCTAGTGATATGCTGTAGCTAATTATCAAATTTCACCAAGATCCGTTCAGCCGTTTAGCCGTGAAAAGCCTACAAACAGACAGACAGAGTTACTTTCGATGTTATAATAAGTAAGGATGGCACAGCATGAATATCACTGCCACTTCTTTCCTTACGAGCGAATTAATCATGCTCGTTATTATTCTAGTTTTCAAGTTAGAACTACGCTTATTTGCATCTAAATGATGCTTCTTTTTGATGAGGTGTCCGCCTGTTTAGTGTCTGTATTTTATCGATTCAGGCCCGCATTTAAATACACCTAGGTTGCTACTAAATAGACTGCTAATGGTTTACACTATACAGGGTGGAAATTGGGTAATGCACGTCACTATAACTGCTAAATCGCGATAAAGAAAAACCGTAATTCACGCAAGACAACATATTGCATCGAATAGTGAATTCGTTTTTTTTTTGTGGTTATAGTTTTGGTGTAGTAGTTTGTTTGTATCAAAGTTATTTATTTTGTTGTCGCTGATCGGTTTACTTACATACACGCTGTATAAAATTCGATATCTATCACCAATGAATAATGCATTGCATTTAATTACCTTTGCGGATTCACAAGTAAACCTTTAAATATAGGTTTGAGGCCAATCGAGCGACACACGCTTGTATTCTTTATTAATAAATAAATCCGTTCTCCTTGACCGAGTGTGTTTTAATTGAGGATTGTAAACTGTAAAGCTTTTGGCACATTGTATTTCGTATAATTTTTCGACTAAATCACACCATCACATCGCACTAAATATTGTAATTATGCAAAAATAACGGTCTTTCCTCGTTAATTTCTATACCTCTATGTTTGCATATAAAATAAATGTTGTTCCGTAAACAACAAAGATATGAAAATATAGATTGTTAGTATATTAAGTAGGTTTGTAGCTAATTTTTATATCAGACGCTTAGTCCGTCCTAGTTTCAACATAGGGCTTAAACATGATTCGTAAAAGGATTTCATTTATGTCAAGTACTCCGTGTACTATAAACACTATTATAGTTCATGCTAATTGATTCTTCTGTGACGTGTAACTAAAGAAGTTATCAATAAATTCTGATATCTAATATCTGTAGGCGCATTAGGAGAAAAACCCCCGTTATTAATCATCCAGAAAACAACTGCTAATTATATAATGAAGTGTCGTAACCGCGGGCATGTCTGTGCTTCCACGATGCTAATGGCGCTCGCATCCGGAGTTCCCTGATAATGTTGACCCTGATAATACTGTTTCGTCCATTGTTCTCTGTCGTTTGCGTCTGTAGCTCGAGTCGAGTTGCACAGGGACCAGTCTGGGCCGCACATAAAAGCAGAATCCACCAACTGCGTTTTGAATGTGGCTTTCGTCGTGGTCGTTAAACTCTCACAGTAGACTTTGTCTATAAAATCAACCAGTTGAGTTTGAGAAAACCTCTGATACTAAAAACTCGTAAAGTAGATTTTGCACAAAAGTGCACTCTGAAGATGGAATTTGTATCCGCTCAATATGTTGTAGATTTTGATGTCAGCATTGATGGATTCATCTGTGCTCAGCGTTATGTTTCATCATCATTAGGATTTAAGAGCGTTGATGAAAAGCGATCAACCAATAGAAACAATTAGACAATTTCAATGTCATCGATCTAACTAATCAGTTTCATATCATCATCATCATCATCATCATCATAAACCATTTTCCACACACCACATGAAATGACTATCCCCAGCGTATAGTCATTTCATATCGTACTTACGTAGTAAGTTTCTGTATTGGGTATAAACATGTAGGTACATATTACAAAGACAATTCAACACACACTAGGCATTATGTAATGTATCAATTTCCTCAGATTTTTATTCCATGTACTTAGGAAATATTGTTAATTATGAACTGTGATTCTGCTATGCGAAAGTTATATAACGTATGTGTGGCGAATTCGTGGAATAATGTGCAATTCTCGGCGAAAGCGATGATTCGTCTGAAGGAAGCGTGCGTCAACTGTGACTATGACCGATTTCGTTTCTGGGCGCTCCGAGTCTGCTATATGACACATTGATAGATTGGAAATACAGTACAATCCTGTTATAGCGAAGGCCTATAAACCGGCCACTTACATCGTCCTAACAAGACGATTCCAGGTTAAAGAAGTGTGTGTAATAAATAAAAATACCTACGTGGTGGTTATAATTTAATCCACAGATCTAAATCGTGGTAGAAGCGAAAAAACCCTATTTCTCACATCAACATTTTATGATGTGTCGAGCTGCTCCAAGATCGTTTTATTATTCGAATTTCTGCTTCTTCAACTATTGTACCTACGTAATACGATATAGAGTTGACAATACTGTGTATATTCCTCTGCCTCCGGCACGTCTCTTGGTCAATCAGCGTGGCAGCTAGCCTGGTCGCGACGGCCGCCGGCCGGACACGCGCCAACGCCAGCGGTCATGGCACTGACCCTGCTGCAGTTCCGCTCGTTGCACAATGCATCTAATGTATGCTAGTTGTAACTGCAATTACGAACTTTGGACATCCGAAGTCTTCCGGAGGTACTAGTGATTTAGCGTAAATTATGCTAAAATCTGTAGAGAAAAGCAATTCCTCTTTTGGATACTGTATTCAGCTTTGTGCCTAAGAATGTCGAAAGACTTCAGGGGCTGTCTCATTTCTCTAGGTAATTATGGTTTACCAACGCTTTAGAAAATGGCTTTTAGAATTTGATGATGTGTTAGGCAGCGGCAGCGCATAGTACTTTTTCATCCATTAATAGTTTAGTGCCTCTTAATGTGCTTGACTAACGGAATCTGTTCGAGCACGCCGCTATTACTACACACTTTGGCAAACCTTATGTGTATTTATGGAATGTTTCCAAAAGAATAACTAGAATTTGGCACTAATACCGAAGTGGTGTTCTCAAATACGCTTACGCTGTGTGATTCTTATATAATTAAAATATCTGCTGTCTTTTATGAAGATATACTGGTGTGGTAGAAGTGTCCTTGAGGTGGAATCTCGTGATCTGAAACTTAAATTTTAAAACATTGAAAGACCAATACTCCCATTTCGGACACAGTGTCTGAAATGAGAGTTGGGACCAAGCCGATTTACCGATCGATTTTAATCTAATCCAAATTATAAGAGTCATCTTCATTTCAGATAGACTACTGCGTTTTTTTTTTAATTTACCTTGATAAAGCTGTTGACACCTGCGTACTTGTGGCTTATTTCCATTCTTCGACTTATTGAATATAGTAGGCCCTTAGCTGAACTCTAGTTCCGCGGAGAACTAAAGTCCGCCAAATAAATACGTAACCCTTAATCCTACTAATATTATAAACGCGAAAGTTTGTATGTATGGATGGATGGATGGATGGATGTTTGTTACTCTTTCACGCCAGAACGGCTGAACAGATCTGGATGAAATTTGGCACAGAGATAGATTGTAGTCTAGAATACATAGGATACTTTTTAACCGCGGGTGAAACCGCGGGGCGCAGCTAGTTCTACATAAAAGAGGCTTGGACTGGCCTCAGGGAAGCGATGACAAAGAATTGTGTATGAACTTGGGAAATACCTAGCTAATAAAAAGTTTTTTTTTATTAAAAAATGTGTAATTTGAGAACTTTGTTTCGTTTTTCCTGTAAACTTCGATTTTAACCATAATATTTACCATAGTAAAATTGTATCATGAGAATACTACCTTAAAACCCCTATTAAAAATTCTAATCGATTGGGCCCACTCGGTGTTTACGAACATATTTTTTGATAGGTATATCAAAGACTTCTCGCTGGCGTTGGTGTACATAGGTACTATAAATTAATTTTAGTAAGATAATGCCTCGGAATTAAAATTGTCTCTGTTACTTAAGTGTTATAAACCCAACACACTTAAGGGCTATTGAACTCGTACCTTTTAAAAAATTGTTTCAGTTTATCACGAATTGAATGTTAATTTACCTGTTGCGAGTTCAACAACCCCACTGAAAAGTTGTGTGGTATCAAAATTACATTACTTGATCGGAATTAATTAAGTTGTAATCTAGTTGTGCAAAATACGTGGTTGAAAAACTCAATACTTTTCTTTCACCTTCCTACTGAAATTAACTAATAAATCACGTTATTACATATTAATTTCAGTATTTCTAATATTTCAATGCGTTTCATTGTTCCTTTCACATAAATGACAATACAACAACGACAATACAACAACGACATCGGACGTACACATTGTAATTTTCATATAAGAATTATTACTAGATTATAAGTAGTGCTTGGCTCTGTGAGCTATAGGCCCAGCGGCCGACGTTTGTTCTCATCTATTAACCGCATCCCTCAACCGATTCTCGTGAAAATTTCTGAGCAGGTTCAATAATTACACTGTTTTTTTGCGGAGTCCCTTTTTGAAAAAATATAAAAATGGCGGCGTTACTTTTTTTAAATTCTATAAAATTATCAAACCTACCCACAAGAATTCAAGAGAATTGGTTTGTAAATGTGACCTGTAGAGGAAGACAAAGATCCGGATAGAAATAGGACATACGAAAACATTTTAGTCGAAGCTGAAGCAGAGACGCTATGCACGCTAACTTCGTTCGATTACCTTCGTTTGAAATTGTTATCACTTATTTATCGACCATTTCCAACTATTCAGTGTATCAGGGGCCCTAGAAAAGTTGCAATTGCTTTCAAGCAATTCTGTTTCTAGAAACTTTTTCTGTTTCGCTGACGCTCGAACGCTCAACATGATCTCGTGACATTTTAAAGCTCCTATTTCGTCCAATTAGCAGCTGAAGTTCGAGATTTAGCGTTTCTATAAGCAGAATCGCTTGGATGCGATTGTAACTGGTAGAGTCCTTGGCTTTAGCGCGCCATCGTTTCTGACATATTAAACAGATATTGAACTCTCGGTCTTTTTGTTTTCAGGCATGCATAGACGACAATCTGGACATGGTCGAGTTCCTAGTCAGCCACGGGGCTGACGTCAACCGAGGTGACAACGAGGGTTGGACCCCGCTGCACGCCACCGCCTCCTGTGGCTTCATCAGCATAGCCAGGTAAAATTTGCTTCCAGGTCATATAATCCGGTTGTTGATCGACCGAACTAAAGGTTTAAGTAATGTTTGCAAGATCTTAGTAAAGGTTGTGAAGTCTTAGTAAGGCTGCGAGGTCTTAGTCAGGTTGCGAGATATTAGTCAGGTTTCGAGATCTTAGTCAGGTTGCTAGGTTTTAGTCAGGTTGCGAGATCTTAGTCAGGTTGCGAGGTCTTAGTCAGGTTGCGAGATATTAGTCAGGTTTCGAGATCTTAGTCAGGTTGCGAGGTTTTAGTCAGGTTGCGAGATCTTAGTCAGGTTGCGAGATATTAGTCAGGTTTCAGGATCTTAGTCAGGTTGTCGAGGTCTTAGTAAAGATTACTAGGTCTTGGTTAAACTTGCGAAGTCGCAATTCGCATCAAATAAAGTTATTATGATATTTTCGTGCTGTATAAACTTACCTCCGCAACTCACGCGATGTTTTTAGTCGTAGAATGGGCGGGTTTTAAATTCTACGTTAACAAGCGACACATTATAAAAATCAATTGTACGAGCTAGCTAAGACAATACCCATTGACACTACGTCAGAAGCTTGTGTATTTAAACAGTTCAATTGTGAGAGATTCAATGCTGTCACCTCTTATCGCGAACGATAGTCTAATTCTAAAACACTTTATTCGTAGTCCTGAACCACCCAAGAATAAAAGGCTAATTGTTGCTTTATTTTATCTCTGTGGTGTAAGAAGGAACGGGAACTTTAAGTGCAAAAACCTAGTTAAATCGCGTTTTGAATATATTTTACAAATAAATATATGATTTTTCTGAACAAAATAAAGATAGATATATTCACTCTAACATAAATTAAATCATACAAACATTTTTTACGGTTATCGAGACACTTACACGTATAGAAAATCGTCAATCATGTAAAACATCATAGTTTAGACCATTTACGCATATATATTTCATCAAATCATCAATCCTACTGCTGACCAGAAGTATTCTTTAGTTTCTTCCACTAGTTTCTCCCAGCCTTCCCGCCAGCACCGTAAAACATGATTAGTTGGAAATAACCATTCAAACTGTCAATCTGTAGGTATCCTAGCGATATCGCGGCAACCGCGCGCACTGTGCTGTGACGTGTATACGCAGACGCTGCACTGTAAACAAAGGTTGAGTCACTGTGACCTAGTAGGCAGAGGGTTGTGTGAATAATGGTCTTCCTCGGACACTTGCCTACTCGTACTATCGGTAGTAGAACTCGATGACAATACGCTTTGATTTATTGCTTGTGTAATGAAAACAAGTTGAAAGACGTCGGTTTCGTAAACGCTCGGAATTCAATCTAATATTTTAGTTTCGAGTTCATAAATCGTAACTGTTTTATTTTATTAATCGGAATTAATAAATGTAATTGGAATTTATTTGACAAGGGCATCTATACGTTGTTTAATTTCCCCTTGTTGCTTTCTGTTTTAGGCTAATCCTTCTCATGAGCGTTGAGTTCATATTTCACTTGAATAATAAAATACTTCTTGGTAATATTCTAAACACCTCAAACGTACTGCCGTGTCACCCGTCTATTTTAATATTAACCCCCTTATTCACAAACGTTGAATCACAAAGTGCTTTGTAAAACATTGTCACGGTAGAATTAGACAGAACATACTTTATCTAAAACAACGCCATTGCACGACCCTGAATAATTCTGCAACTCGTGTAAACTTATTGATACGATTCTCAAAGTCGACATTCGCTACGATACAGTGCATCGCGCAGATTTGCGCCCCACTCTCTTCACGTCTTTCCAAGGTTACCGTGACATTTTGACACGGCCGGTCACTTGCGACATGTCACCGAGGTTCAAGCGACTGATGTATTTAAAGGCACTCCGTGATGATTCCCAGTAATTTAGACCGACGTATGACGATGAGATATTACTTCTGGCCTGACTGTCACCTGTCAAAAACGATTTTCGCTCAAAGATATTAAAAATGCGTTTCTTACGTCCACAAATAGTAGATATTTGGATAGTTAGCATCTACGAGTACCTATGCATGTTTTAGGATATGGATAGGGTTGTAAATGTTACCTGATTACGTACTTGATTACACAAATCATTTAGTGATAAAAAGAAGAACGGAATCGCCGTCCTGCAAAGATGCAAGTATGAAAACTCGAAAGAAAATGAAAGTTGTAAAACTACGAATGTGCAATATCTTGTTTGACCCTATTGCCAATAATCCTGCAAAAAAATCATGTGAAGTTACCATGATGCACACCTGATGATGATGATGATGTAACATGATGTTTAGCACACCTTTTTAGCTTGATTTGCGAAACTTTTTTATCACAAATAAGTCTGCGTTTGACCACCAGCTCGCCTGTTGGTAAGCGACGATGTCGTCGTCGTGATGTCATCGAAGATGAAACACGCAGACTTAAATGATACTTATTCATTCTGGCCTTGAATAGGCCCAGATTATCATATAATTCTCAGGAAACAAGGAAGCCAGCAGGTTATTCCAATCCTTGCCCGTACGGATTAAAAAAGTAGAACGGAAGCGTTTGGTACGTATCCGGGGAAAATACATAATTTATGGATGGTAGTGGGCCGATTTCCTACTAGTCCTGTAGTAGAAAGGGGATGGCAGGAAAAGGTCATGTAGCACCGATGCACATTCTCCGAAATGAATCCTATAGAAAATCGACAGACTCGCTACTTTACGGCGGTGTTCTTGGCTACTAACTTCTTATCGCCTACAAGTCGAGCAGCACGCCGGTTTACCGATTTTATAGCTTCGAGCTGGTATTTGGCTAAATCGTCCCAAAGTTGACAGCAGTATTCAATACACGATCAGACTTGAGCATGATAAAGGGTCAACGAAACTTTAGTGATACTAGTTATGATTACTATAAATAGTTCAGTAATCAAAACTAATTTATGCTATCTCCAAACATAATAATTGATTGTTTTATAAATTTGTAATGACTTCTGAAGTCTGGATATGGAAAGGTCACTGTGTAATCACCAGTTATCGGGTATCCAGGTGTCGGGTTGGTCTCCCTGTGTCGGGGATGCCATGGGACACGCACAAAGTCTACCAACTAGCCCTATACCCAGAACAGATATTTAGATTCATCATTCAAACATCAGCCCGGCAAATCGTACCTTCTTAACTAGCTTGTTTTCTAATCACAATATCGGTATTTTCCAGGTACCTGCTGGAGAACGGCGCCGACGTGGCTGCCGTCAACTACGACGGGGAGCTCCCCGTGGACATCGCAGAGAGCGACACTATGGGCAACCTGCTGCAAGCCGCTATCGACGAGAAAGGTAATCAAATCAAATGTCATTATTCAATTGGGTATCGAAGATACGCGTATGAACGTTAAAGTTATAAAAATTACTCTACTCAAACTCTAAGCTTCTAGACCCAACTAAGCTCACGCGCACTGATACTGTTAATTGGGATTATTTAAAAATAAAGATTCAAATTATTTTGTTTTTTCCGAAAAGTATATTTTCTGTATGTCTAATTTTAGCTTTCGATGTAATATTAGTAGGCTTGGCGCTTAGCCGCCTGCGGATTACTCATTGCCTCCTAATATTACCTGATTTTACCGATTAATGTTTCTCGGTTTTAGTGGTTAGAATATCATATTATTAGGAGCTTGAGTCGCTGCCCGACTATGTCAGTTTCATGTTACACATCAGTTTAAGGAGTAGGTATTAGCCGTTTTACTCAGTGGAGCGGACAAAACACTTTGAATCGTGCCGACATCGAAATAATTAGAATCGTATTCAGTGGGCACGATATTATAATGACAGATAGATCGGTAGATAAACTCTTTATTGTTCACACCTGAAATAACAAAACATAAGATGAGATATATACATACATCACTTAATATATGGTAGAATAACTGGCGTCCCTTTTATTAAAAGCGATCTCTTCCAAGGCAACCTTAGGATGGAAAGTATACGACGCATAAGTATGAGACGGGATATGCAAAATTAACGAAAATAAAAATAAGATCGTTGATAACAAAAATCGAGTGTTAAATACACCTACATTCACTAATTTGGTACTTTAATGTAAAATATTAGTGACTTGTTATAGTGATATAATACTTTCTAAAACTTAAAATACATAGAGTTAATAAAACATACTAAATTTTACATGTCTCACTAAAATAAAGTAACATATTATATTTCGTGGGTTCGGTTCCCACTTAGAGCAAACATTCATGTGATGAACATTTGTATTTGTTCTAAGTCTGGGTGTTAATCTATTTAATTATGTATTTATAAATATATTTGTACCTATGTGTATCAGTCTCTGCAGCCATAGTACAAGCCTTGCTTAGTTTCGGGTCAAGCGACCGTGTTTCTTTGTTAAATTTATTTTGTTTGTTCGTGTGTTTTATTTATTTATTATTAGTGATGATAGCCTAGTCGGAGAATGCTCGCCTCTCAAGCCAAAGGGACCTTCGGCCTCAGCCGAAAGTACGCACCTATTTGGAGCCCGGTGCGACAGGCTCGCGACAGGCTCGCCTCCTGTTACATTTGGGACTGAATATCGTCCGGCAAAGTGTGACTATTGTAACTCTGGGGCTACCTCTGCTAGCCCCTTCGGGGGAAAGTCGTGACCATATATTATGTTATTAGTGATGATAAACTCGAAACTACAGCGTTGATACTAATAAACCTTCTATTTGTTCCAGGCGTCGATTGCGAGAAGTCTCGTAACGCCGAAGTGGACACACTGATGGCAGACTCGAGGAACTGGGCTGCCAACGGCTACGTCGAAGTACGGGACCTGAAGACGGGCGGCACGCCGCTTCACGTCGCCGCTGCCAAGGGATATCTTGAAGTTAGTCATATTACATATCGTATTAAATCAAATTACCAACCACTTGTAAGTTAAAAGTCTTGTAGTTTAAAGCTAACAAAACTAGATGGCGCTTTTCATAATTTTATACAGTTACAACTGCACGCAAAATACTAGAATTATTATTATGGTTTAGTCCAAAAAATACGTCCGTCTCTTTTATCAATTGCTTACAGTTCATGTGGTTTAGACTTATAGGAGCCCTAGAGATTGAACAGTCATTCTAAAGTCTCGTTTTACAGATGCCTCAATGTTCCCCAGCAATAGTTACAACCTGAGTCTCTTCAAGACGAGTGAATAGACACCTCATGGGCAAGCGTGTTCCATCATAGACCATATCATCACTTTCCATCAGGCGTTTTGTGGTCAAACGTAGGCCCATTCATTAAAATCAATCATAAAAAAAAACATGGGGGCATTCTAGCGTCTGCGATACGATCCCGTTGGTAAAGTTGTAAGAGTGAGAGGGACAAAGGTAATATAGAACACGCTAGAAAAGGGCCGCAGACGTAATGCCCACATTTTATCAAAATGTAAAGTTTATTTACCAGCTAAAGTTCATAGCTAGTACAAATAAACACTCAAGAGCAAATACTCAAAGCGCGTAAATGACCAAGCTTTTACATTTATGCTGAGTACTTTCTTTTGGCTGAGGGTTTTGTTTTGAATGTTTGAAAGACATTCGAATCTTGATCGGTCCATTCAACTCGAATCAATGACATCAAAACAAGACAATTTACAGTATTCGATCACTGATTGTCTTTTTGAGTTTAGTTTTTTTGCTAACAGTACGACCACTGAAGAGTTTAAGAATAACTACACATTGTAGAATTAAAAAAACCTCTGGAAATTATAGCTAAGAACACTCTCAATGAAGTCATCTGTCATAAATAAATTACATTAAAATCGGTTTACCCGTTCGGGCATTATGATGCTACGGACAGACACATAGATACATACATACATTGAACTTTTAACACCACTCTGTTTTGCGTCGGGGGTTAAAAGTATTAGTAGTTGCACTGTCGCGTCGTCGAGCGAGCGACTGGGTACTGTTGTTTCATTAATAGTACCTGCCACACGCACAAGCTTCACCACACTTTTAAATGCACAGGCCAGGCTTAAACAAGGAAAACCACGCGCGTAGTTGGTAAAACTGTACACCGCGCCAACCCCACGGCATGGCTTGCGCGATTTACAAGTCGAAAACATCGTGTCATTACCACATATTTCAGATAATTACGCGCAGGCCTCAGTTAAGCACGCACAGTTAAAAGTGTGGCGAAACTTGTGGTTGTGGTAACCCTATTACGAAAGTAATACTAGCCGTGTAACTACGCGCAACTGATAGAGACGCCAATAATAAAATGTAGTAGTTCATTGTTTACTCGGCTAGCGATAACTCGCTTTACCATATCATCCGTTACTGATCAATCGTATTCTGAGCGATCAGTGCGCTCGCTCATCGTACACAAAGCTTATGTCACGGATATAATTCGTTTCTCGCTGCTAGCAGCATACTAACTAGTTCCTAGTTCAAGTCTCGCCTCGATACTAGTTCATAAAATTGTCTGAAGAACGTCTCACTTCTAAACTACAAAAAACTTTAAATTGGTACTTGTTTCTTTTCTTTTTTAAATATAACGTGTCACACTGCTAGCTCTCCTCTAAGATTTTATGTGTCGAAGATGCCATGGAACATATGTACAGAGATATGAACAACTAACATTCAGGCCAGGAACAGATCATTTTAATTTCATTATTGAAATATCTGCCTCACCGGGAATCGAACCCGGAACCTCCTGCTAATAAAGCATCCGAACTCTGCTACTAGGAGGGACTGATGAATTTACGGATATTATCGCAAATCACTTCTCTGTGCTCCAGTTCCGAACTGAAACATTAAAATGAATCTAGATCAGTTTCGAAATAGATTCCTCCGAC
This sequence comes from Peribatodes rhomboidaria, assembly GCA_911728515.1. Classification (NCBI taxonomy): domain Eukaryota; kingdom Metazoa; phylum Arthropoda; class Insecta; order Lepidoptera; family Geometridae; genus Peribatodes; species Peribatodes rhomboidaria. The sequence goes on from OU452166.1 coordinate 2,816,560, forward strand.
GCCGTTATTTTGATAGCTGTCAGTCTGTAGGAAATTTGTATTACATATCTTGTCTGAGTAATAGGGATGTATATTGAAATTGTGTTGTCTTCTGAGGACTCCAATTAAATCTGAAAAGATAAAAGCACAAACGATATTTCCAGGAACATCTAATAAGCTTGGTTCAAAACGACTTATATTTACATCGAGCTTACACAATAATAATACTTACGGATGATATTAAAATTATTAAAAAAAAAAAATCTCAGAATGTCCGAGCCATTGCTCAAGAAAGATAAAAAGCCACCATACATTCTATTATATTATTTTCTACTTACATTAATCACTTCTTTCCTTTCGTAATAGAACATTGATTTCGTTTTTTTTTTTTGGTGGCTGAAAATAGCCTTGAAAGGCTCGCCTCGCAAGGCATGAGGAGCGGATTCGATCCCAGCGAAGGCACGCAACAATTTGTTCATTGTGTTAGCATATGTGCGTATTTAATGTGATGTGATCTGCTAAATAACGGGAGTCAGGTGTATTTCGACAGGCTCTCCCCCTGTCACATTTGGGACGGAATATCGTCCGTCGAAGTTTGGGTGTCGCAACACACCTCAGGGAAAAGGCGAGACGATATATTGTTTAAAATTAGAGAAAGAGGACTTATTTCTATTGATTAATATTTTGTTTTAATTATTATCACTCACTAGTCACACGCCCAGGCTTCGCACGGTACCTCTCGGTTCGGGGGAAAAACGTGATGATGTTACGGCGCTCCTTGGCGTCTTATACGGCAGTATATTGAGTGTGGCCAGGCCATTTATTCGTACAATTCTAGCATGGCTGATAATGGCCGGGCTACAGTAAGCAATGTTGCCAGTATTTCCTGGCCAGTATTTCAGTGAAAATTTGGGCCGTCTAGGAGCGCCCTTATGTAATTTTGAACTATATTTTTATGATACTTGTGTATTTTTATCGCAGGTGGCCAAAACGCTTCTGGAAGAGTGCAGCGCGGAGCCAGACTGCGTCGACTACGAGGGCTGGACGCCGCTGCACGCGGCCGCGCTCTGGGGACAGAAAGAGGCGGCGGCGCTGCTGCTCAAGTACGGAGCCGACCCGCAGCTCAAGAACTACTCTGTAAGTATACTCTGCGCCAAGAATAATCATTAGGGTGCCATTACACTAGGATATGGTGGCTTTTCAGCTAAAAGTGAGCGGGGCGAGGATGTGTAGTGTAAGGGAAAATTAATCATTAGGATGGCTTCGTTTATCGTTTTTATTTATTTAATTATTTTGCTTCAGTGATCCTATTGATGGCTGTTTTTCCTTGCTACACATCCTCGCAGTGCTCAATTTTTGGTGGAAAGTCACGTGCGATGTGAGGTGAAGGCACAGCGCAGGCGCGATGTCGCTTCGCAACTTGTTAGTACAACGTCTATGAGAGCGTCGCGTTGTGCGCCGTGTCTTCGCTTACGATACTAGCCAAGCGAATGTAGCGAATACCATTTTTTACTATTCATCCTATATACTTCTACGCTAACCCCCTTAGCCACAGATCTGGGATGTAAAAGATCGACTATGACAATTCGATAATGATACCAAAAAAGTATAAAAAAATATTCGAAGTATTATAAAAAGTATTCGTGAGTAAAATAGTGTTGTGAAAACTACTAATTATTTTATCGATTGACCAAAAATGGTTCTCCGGGTGCTTGTCGATAAATATAATCTTTCGCATATCAATTCAGTGGTTTTTTGCTCTAAGCAACACTGCTGCTGAGCTAAAAACCACTAAGCTAGGCGGAAGAGTTAGATATCAGTGTCACCATGTATCGAAATTAACGAAAGAAAAGTAAATAAAAAGATAAATAAATAATAATAAATAAATAAATTCGGGACACTTGCACACACGGTCGCCTGACCCCAAACAAAGCATAGCTTGTACTATGGCTGCCAGAGACTGATATACATACTTAGATATTTTTATGACACCCAGACATAGAACAAACACAAATGTTCATCACATGAATGTTTACCCTAGGTGGGAATCGAACCCACGCCCCTAAGCTCAGAAGGCAGGTTCACTACCGACTGAGCCACAGAGGCAGTCGATCAATATAATACTAGTAATTCGAAGTAGCTTCGAATTGTGACCCTTGATTAATGTAATGTAGTTATACATACATATTTATTTAAATTATTAACACTTGGATGTAAGACACCCAAAATGTGTAAATTGAAACAAAAATTATGACCAGAAATTGAAGGTACCTATTTAAAAAAATGTTTTACGCCTCAACAGTACACATTTGGAAGAATCAAAATTTACTGTTGATGGCATTGATTCAAAACTGTTTTTGATTATGTATTGCACCCATCGCCTAGTGAACTTTGCTAAACAAAAATATCGTCAAAAAATAGCGTCATCATTTTATCCATCTCTAGTGAAAATCGAGCAAGCAATCATATATTTTTATTTTTTTATATATTTTAATTATATTTTTGGTTGAATTTCATCATCAATTCTACTTTCACCTAGGAAATATAGATATTAGGAAAAAAAGATAACAATATACCGCTGGTAAATCGGTTTTTGGGAACAATTTTTGTTAATTTTTTGACAAAATTTAGACAAAAACTAGAAATAGAAATATCATATTTACCCATGAAACGAAAAGTTTTATAGGTTACTTCTTGAATTCACATCACAATCGCTAAACTCACAGGACGGCGTAACTGCATTTAGTTGCAATTGCTCTCTTTTGAACCAATTTATAATTATACTAGCGACCCGCCCCGGCTTCGCACGGGTGCAATGCTGATACAAAATACTCTACAGAAATTTGAGATTTAAACTATCCTATCTCTCAAGTTGGATCGAACTGCACATGGTGTGCGAATTTTATTATAATCGGTTAAGTGGTTTAGGAGTTTATTGAGGACAAACATTGTGACACGAGATTTATATATATTAAGATTAGTAAAAAATAATATTCATAGGAATTTCCGCGTGTACCAATGTGCTCAATGTCATTAATGACAACAGAAAAATTGACTAACATTTTATTTGTTGGCGACCTCTTTCTCTCTTGTGGAGTTTACATTTCGATGGAAACTTCTCTTCTTTCCCACGCTTCGTTGGTCTTTTACGAAGCAAAAAAAAAAATCTTAGGTCTGTGCCCATAGCAATAAACGTTGAATAGCCTCGATATAGTGTTTTTTTTTCGACGAACATAAAAATGTGAAAGAAAGAATAAGACCAAACACGAAATAGCTATTCCGAGGCTATACAACGTTTATTGCTAAAAGGGCATAATATTGTAGAGAGGAAAGATTTTTATTTATGTATATTTGTGACGAATAAACCCAAACACCACTGGTCCGATTTCAAAAATTCTTTCACCATAGTAAAGCTACATTATCCCTGAGTGACATAGACTATGAAACGCGAGCTAAGCTGCGGGCAAAAGAGCTAGGATATGTTATAAATGCGAAAATTTGTAAATACATAATTTGCGTTAGTTTTTTACTTCTTCACGTTCAAGTTCACGTTTGTTGCCACCAATAAACTTTCATTTAATTTCAAGTTGATGGTAGGATTTGTTTGAAATTTGGTACGGAGACAGGTGATTCCCTGGATTAACACATAGGCTACTTTTAAACCGCGGGTACACCGTAGGTCGCAGCTGGCTATTATAAATGCGAAATTTTGTGATTTATGTTTGTGCTAAGTTTGTTACTTGCTGAAAAGTGGAACAAAAGATATTATTTCGGCTCCCAAGAAATAGGAAAAAAAATCGTGGTAGGCAGTCTCGATGGTGGGAAGAAGAAACTAAGAGCATAGGAAGGAAAACATGGACTAGGACAGTGCAGAATAGAACAGAGTGGAAAGAAATGGAGGAGGCATTTGCCAAAGTTCGGAAAATAGACCGGGATGTCGGTGTCAATGACTCGTCAGAGTAGTTAAATTAGGATATGAACTATGTAAAATTCTAGGCAATAAAAACTTATTGTATTACTAGCTGTTACAGGCCGATTCAAGCTTAATGGCGGGTGTTAAGTTAGGTGCGAAACGCTGCGCAGTAGCGAAAACGAAGGTCAGCACACGTCAGAGAGGCAATACGCCGCAAAATGTCGCTTGCGGCGCACTTCACAGCTGCCATTAAGTATGAATCAGTCTGTACCCGCGACTTCATTTGCGTTTATTAAAAAAACACTCCAAAAACCTGCCTCGTGATATACTGTAACTAATTATCAAATTTCATCAAGATCCGTTTAGCCGTTTAGCATTGAAAGACCTACAAACAGACAGACAGACAGACAGAATTACTTTCGGTTTTATAATATTACCTAGCTGTTGCCCACAACTTCGTTTGCGTTTATTCACAAAAATAGTATCCATGAACCCTCCTATACTGTAACTAGTTATCAAATTATGAATCATTCATATTCCGTTACCAAAGAGATCAGAGTCCAACATTAAAAAAATACTGGCTGGTTTTGAGCGGAGTTTAAATTTTAGTTGTCAGTTGTTATTTTAGTACCAACTTCGTACTATTCTGTGATGTTGTCTGACGCATGTGGTAAACGGCGCGTTATTATTTATTAATTTACAGAATTTCATGACAAAAATATTTATTTATTCAGAAAAAAGTATGAAAATTGTAGGCAGGCGTACTCTGGATTAACACTATCGATACTTTTATTCAAAAAAAAAAAATACGGTTAGTAGGTAAAATGCGGGGTGCAGTTAGTAGCTAATATACATACTCGTAGCATGTACAGCCTTTTTTTTAAACTGGTCTTAACATCTGACCAAACGATTTCGAAAGTGACAGCGATTCACTGTCACCTGGTCGCGCGCCTCGAACGTCTGCAGTGCTAAAGTTTAGTAGCATTTTGCTGTGTGTACTGCAGTTGACTGTTGCGTCGTTGCGAAAATATCCATTCAAATGTCATTTGTAGACTTAGGGCCACTAGCAGAAGCTCGGGTTATCTCTTTAACTCGGAGTTAAGCACTCATCACAGGTTAAACTGATAAATCGTCTTACGCCACCAAGAGTTGGAAGCCAACCTTGAGTTAACACAATAGTAGTGACATTCATAACATATACATATACGTTTACAAATGTAACATCACATGTCATTAACCTTGCGTTTATGAATTTAACTCCGTATCTTCTGCAAGTGGGGTAAAGAGGCAGATTCCTTTTACACGAGTATTATCGTGATTAGTATAGAATGACAAAGCGCAAGTGCGGCTCCATGTGGTGTGTTGCTCTCACGTCTGGAATGGAGCACCTAAATGCCACCTTCAGCCTCTAGACTCCCTACAGAGACGAGCCGCCAGGACCGTTAACGATCCTAAGCTCTCCATCAAACTGGATCCTCTTAGTCTCCGCAGAGATCTCCGACCCTCTCTGAATCTTTTACCGATTGATTTTTGGGGAATGTTATGATGAGCTCTTTGACCTCATTCCTGCGACAAATTTCCACCACCGCACTTCTGCAGGACTTATGTGAAATAACCTTCCCCAAAGTTCGTTCTGCTGAGGTACGACATTGAGCGTTTTAAAAAGGGAGTCTACAGCTTTATTTCCGTGTTGGCAGTGCATCAACAGCACCGCTAATGTTACAGGGGCCTTAGGCGGCGGTTACCGTTTACCATCAGGCGGGCCGTCTGCTTATTTGCCACGACTATAGAGTAGTACCGATGGTTTAGTCTAGATTTAAACGATTTTTCCTAGGCATGCGTACATGTCGTAGGCTGCATCATTGCTTAATTATTGATTATGCACCGAGGGGACAAAGCAGTGGCTTATTGAACCCTGAGCGTGACGAGGGATTCTAGAGTTATGTAGAGTCCTGAGTGAAGCGAGAGGTTCGAGCCGCCCAAGACAAAGACACTGCTTTATCCCAGAGGTACACTTTTCACGCCTGCGAGGCAATAAAAAGAAACTGAAAATATGTTACACCAAACACCGTCCTTTGTTTTAAATTTCGTGGAGCTCATGTTTCCAGATGTGTTCTTTTTTCTTGGCGGAAAGTTAAATTTTCGAATAAACTCTTTTACAGCGCCCGTATGCTGAGTTTTTATTCTATTTCAACCTCTTCGCTCGAAAACTCCCTTGGGATTTTCACACAACATTATCTGGAGACAATGCCTTGTTTTACGTTGATACTAAGTAATATGTAATTGGTCATTGACAGGCTGGTGGTGTGAAAAAAATATATATTTGTAGACTATTTCTGCGAACGTCGAATTAAAACATTAAACTGATTGATGAAAAGTTACCGTCATATTTTTTTTTATGCCGTAGGTGGCAAACAAGCTAACGGGTCTCAACATGGTAAGCGATCACCATTGCCTATGGATACCTGTAATGCCAGGGACATCCCAGATACGTCGCCGACCTTTAAAGACTCTGTTGACAGCACTTTTGAAAACCCCCGAGTTGTAGTTACTCGCAAAGAGCTCAGTCCACAGATTGCAGGTGTGCGGCAAAAAATATCGCTTAAAAGGTACATGTGCGATTGCCACCGATCGATGACATGTAGATGAGCTTTGAAATACAAAAAAAATAATTAAATACTTTGAAAATACAAAGAGACCCAACGTCTCTGCGCATACTGAGCAGCTCTAGGTGTTCAGAAAGCTTAGGATCGTCGATAATTCTGACAGCTTTACGCTGTAATGCATCAAGTGACTCACGCTGTTACTTGGGTGCTCTGTTCCAAAGATGGGAGCAGTACTCAATGGAGGTCGGACTTGTGCTTTATAAAGCAAACATTTTAGTCATGACATGAAGTACCGCTTCGCCTTGTTGAGCACACCAAGTTTCTTTGAGGCAAGCTTGGCCTTACTGGCAATATGACCACGGAACTGTACATTCACAGAAATGTCAACTCCTAAGATTCCAATATTCTCTGAAACTTTGACCCACAACTTGAAACTTGACGTGTTCTGAAAGCGAGGACCCACAACAAAAGGAGACTTTATTGCGGTGAACGTGCAAATTTGCGATTTTGTCGGATTGAACTGAACTTAGTTCAGTTCACCCGAATCTGAAACCTGCTCAAAAGAGGTCTCAACTTCAGACACTAGTTTGTTCCCACTTTCTCCACTCCACCGTTGTGGAGAAGGAAAAGCGTTAGCGATAACTGCACAGAACCCTGCGGGACGCCAGCGTTGATAGGAATATTGTCAGAGTAGGAACCGTCGACAACGACTTTAATACTCCGATCAGATAGAAAGCTGGCAACCCAAGTGCATTATCCCTCGGAAAGGCCGTACGATGGTAGCTTGGATAAAAGTGCCCTGTGCCAAACCCGATTGAAGGCATTGGCTATGTCCAGGCTAACTGCAAGCGCCCATCACCTTACAGAGGAGGGAGGTTAATAGCAATGGGCCTGTAGTTAGACGGCTCAGACCGAGCCTAGTGGTGATTGAGATACGCAAAAAGATCACCAGCTAATCGGCCGTGGCGGAAACCATATTGACGAACACTGATGAGCGGATCTTCTTCAAGGTTTCCGAGGAGCTGGGTGCTTACAACCCGCTCCATCACACTTACAGAGGAGGGAGGTTAATAGCAATGGGCCTATAGTTAGACGGCTCAGACCGATCGCCTTTTTTGGGCACGGGATGGACAAGAGCATAACGGCATAACGATAACGGCATACATCCGTATAAATACGAATGCCATCTTGACGTACGCACATCAAGGGACATGACTTCCTTCCGTACCGCTCTCTGAGTGAAACGTACTTCAGGTATGTAACTCGCACAACGCGGAATGGTGTGGCGTCCCCATTGTCGAGAGTCAAGTTCGAGCCCAAGAGAGTACAAGGATACCAGCTTTCTCAGGGCTGGTATAGAGGAGCGACAAAAGTTGCCTTCGGCAGCCTTTACAAGTGATCAAAGAGCTCTACTTCCTGTTGGAAATTTAGCAAGTTGGCCGCCAATTCTGCTTATATGAGCTGCTGTGGCCTCGGTAATAGTCTTTTTGCTGGACCAGGAGGCAGCATTAAGTTTTTTCTTCAAGACGAAGGTCTTCGAGTTTTAACTGGCCATAATATTACTCTCCAGCTATGTAAATGTTTTAGTTCGCAGCGAATGAAACTAGATGGCGTTTTTCATAACTGCCTACAGTCAGAACAGATCATGAGCAAAAACTAGTTGAAAATTATACGTGTGTTGTCTGTGTCGTAGGGTCAAACGTGTTTGGACCTCGTCGACCCGTCGATCTCGGCGTGGCTGGCCGACGCGACGCTCAAGGCCGCGCCGCGTCGCGTCAAGAACAACAACAACAATAACAACATCAACAAGCGCAAGCTCAGCCCGCCGCGGCACGATGTCAAGCGGGTCGACATTGAGATCACGGGGACTACTGATAACAAAATTGTTAATGGTTAGTATACATATATATACATCACTATAGTTATTTATACTATGTGTATAGTTTTTTATTTCTGTAATACAAGACGATTAAGACTAGTTGTTTGTCAAGATTGGTTGTTATTAATGTGTTATTGTTGACGTATTTATGAGTCTAGAGGCGAACATACGGCTCTGCCGATATTGATCGCTTTCGAGTTTACTACTCAGTAACAGTCAGTAGAACGTCCAACTGGTCCAATTTGTACTAGGAGTGCGATTAGAAGCTTCTACTTTACACGTTCGCAATATGTATGTATGTATGTTTGTTAAGAACAAGTCTTGAAGCAAGATTTGAACCACTTTCCGGTGTCCTATCGAGTTGAAATTTGGTATTCATACATAAAACATAATCAAGTAAGATAACAATGAAAAATAAATAAAAGTAATCAAAAAGCGTGTTTTAGAAATGGGGTCGACAAATTAGTTTAGAAATAACATATTTAGTCGATTTGTAACGTCAGTTTAAATATCGATGCTCGCACCAATGATGATATAGTCTTTTCTAAATCACCTCTTAAAATATGTTGAAAAATGCAACCTGCAGAGGAGGCGCCGGCAGCGAGATCTTCAGCTCAGAAAGCCAGTAGTTATAACGTGACGTTCATAAGTGTATCTTCACAATGCAATTGAATTAAGACATTTCATTTGATTCGAATACATAAATGAATGCTTGTATAGGCCGAGTGGCTAGCCGTGATGGCAGAATTTCTAGGCCGGCCGAAGGCCTCTGACTTGGCTTGACGATTCGAATAGTTAGTCACGTATACATGTACATAATAGTCCTGTGGCCCGCAGAGAAGCCCCCCGCGGAGATCATGAAGGTGGCGGACTCGAAGCCGCCGAAGGGGCGCGCGCCCTCGCCCGAGCCCGAGGCGGAGGCGCCGCCCACGGACGAGCCGCCCTCCTGGCGCCGCTCCGCCTCCTTCCGCAACAGACACCAGGAACCGACCAGTGAGTGCACCTAGGCTCCTACTTTATGTCTACTCTTCACAATCGGCGATGATCGTCTGTTATCGGCACGATCATCGGGCGAGCATTCTCATTCATATTCGTCAACGTCCCTTCGTTGCATTGCTTTTTTGCAATTTCCTTTGATGCGTGCCCGAAAACCAACTTACGGATTGATGTTCAGCATCAGACTGTGATCGGCGACTACAGACGACTAAGCCCTTCACACAATAGTGCTCGCGAGTGATCGTTTATGATCGGTGATTGTGAAGAAGAGCCATTACGTTAGCGGTTGTGACGCTGTTCGCCGCCTGACGCTTCCATGACCAACGTTTTCGATTTGAATGTTGCGTAAAATTGTTTTTGCTTGTCATCACATATAAATATAATACTTACTTGATACATTTAAAAATTTATTTTGATTTTTTTATTCTCTCAATTTATAAGCTTTGCTCTTCGAGCAATAATCCCTGTAAAACTCAAGCCATTCAATTATCAAACAATATGGTCAATACAACACATTATTGTATTGTTTCTTTGACAATGTTTATTTCGCATCCAACACTGTTTGCTCGCGCGTTTCAGGAGACAACAACAAGGCCGCGAACAACAATGTTGACAACGACACAATCCTGCGCAGGACGCACAGCTTCGAGAATGATAAGACGTGAGTACTCTCTCGGCCCCTGTGGCTAGCATAGCCAATACAGCGCCACCACCAGTTCAACTCATGAACGGTGGCTCCACTCTTCGGGCATGAGATAACCAAAAATGTCATTTGTTGAACTTGAGTGTTGTATTATAATATATTTTAAACAAATTCCTTTGATAATTGAGATATTTTTGTAGCATGTTGGTAGCAAAGGATAAGTACTCAGAAATTATTGGAGTACATTTCCGTTGTCTCTCGACTAGCCAACAGACTGCCGTGTAATTTAAAATGAGTCATAATAACATTGGATTTCTGTTTAAAATATTATTTGCAACGATGCCATGTCGTGTAGTGTTGGTATAAAAAATGCCATTAAAAAGGATCAAATTTTTGTTCAAATATAATATTGGGAATACTTCCTCGTCGCTTGCTTCTTTTACTTTGGGTATCATCGTTTTTCGTCCTTGTTACGTGTTGCGTAAGGACGCTTTTCATTATACCAACACTAGGCGAGAGTGTCATGATCTCAATTTATAAAACAGCATCGAACTCTCTATACGCAAAGTTAATTTTAATCAATAACAATGTGCTAACTTTAATTATTCCATTCATATAATGCTGTTTTCAGAACAAAAGCAAAAGGGCAAAGATCCATTGTCGGCTTACTAATAAGACGATTTGATAAGCATACGCGGTCTCCCAGGGCTTTCGAAGATCAGTCTAGAGCCGAGTTAGTCTTTGACAATATATGTGTTTATATATGTTAGAGATTTGTGTATAGTTTTCGGATAAAATTGTGTCGTCCAATGTCCTTCATCTGGTGGCGGTATAGGACGCAGTGTTTTGTGAACTGTACGACGGAAAATAGAGCTTTGTGTAGTACTGTGAACGTTTTGTACACATACATACGTTTTAAACTCTAGTTGCAATTTACACGTTCGTATTTCACGTTCGTTTATATTTCAGTAAAACAGCATCTAGATAGTTTTTTTTGAAATCAGGTCTTCATGAGCATTGTCCATGAGCTAATCAAAAATTCTAATTACAATTCAAATAACAAAAACACAATTTGCTTAATAAAATGGAGTACTTAATAGTAAAAGTAAATATATAGTAAGAGGTACCGTTCGCACCGCGCCGTGATTCCGTCGTGCGGTCGCCGCCGCGCCGCAGCCGTCAGCTTGCTTGTGTGTGCACAGCTTCTACCAGCGGTACCGAGACGTGACCGCCCGAATCAAGGCATCGTCCTGCCCCTCGATACCGCCGCTGCCGCACTCCACGTTAGCCGCCATCGAGCTAAGGAAAAAGCAGCCGACTAACGCGACTGAAACTAACGAGGACGTTCACACGAGGTTCATACTCACGACACTCGATTTGATATCGGGAAAGCGAAGGCACTGCACACACATGCCTACATGCCGGCTATAGATATGCCGGCTTTACACTGAGACCAGTCCAGCGCGGGTTTAAAGTTTTTATAATAGTTCAGCTTAAGAGTCCCCCGCCAGCAAAGCCAAACAAAAAACGCACGGATAAGGCGGGGTAGGAGTTCTCGTGTGACAATTTGCCGCGCACTCCTACCTCGATCCCCTTTGACGCACCTCCCCACCCCTCGTACCATGGTAGAAACAAACAAGTATGTTATATTCTTCATAGACAAACAAAAACTGTCTTCGTACAAAACGAAACGGAAATACAATAAATAAATGAATAGAGCTAAAGTAGGTATTTAAATGTCGTACGGGCTTCCAGTTGACATACTATCTTGTTTCTATTATGCCTGCACCACGCAAGTACCACTATAGCAGACGCTCTCGTTGGGTCTCGCTCGTGCTTTACAAGAGAGATGTTGTGGGTAGAGTGTATAGCAGACACCATTATAATACAATAATTTGTTCAGAGTATGCTAAATCAGATTGGTAACGTCCTAACCATCATTATGAATTAATTTTAGCAACGTAACTGATACTGAAATCGCGCTCAAATTTTCAACAAGAAAAAAACTTATGAATAATGTTAAAAAAGTCACATTCAAAACACCTCATTACAAAGTGTAAGGATTCGTCTTCTGTCATGCATTTGTCAATTTACAAACATTTATTTTTATGTGCATAGTTGATTTTGATTGCAGCTGATTTTAATTACACTGAAACTCAAAGTTTCGCCCTAATTAATAATAAATAATGAATAATGTTGAATACAATCACGCATTGACTTAGCATAAACTTTCCGACCTTTGCTGTTTGTGACTGTTTAAAATTTAAAATGATATTAAAAGCAATACTTTTATCATTGAAATCGATTATCGGTAAAATCGATCAACGTGTTTGTGCTCAATGCCTTCGCTTTTCCGATATGTGGGTTTTGGTTGATTATAAAACAACACATTCTACCTTGCTTATGGTTCTCTAGTTATTCTCCAATAGCTTGCTCTGCCGTAGACCGTAGTTATCCAAGCGACATGTGGGAGCCAGTCAAACGTAGACAAAATACGTATTAGTATTGTTTGGAGGGACACAATAACTACTCAAACATAAAAGTATTAATTTTGACGTCATCGTGATCGTATGCGTCATTCTCGGTTGTTCCCAGCCCCTCGTTTATAATCAATTTTTAACACTAAAGCAGCATCATATTTGTAACATATCATCTGTAACTGTTCATCTTATGTCTGTTTGCTTACCTATGCATAGTTTATGTATGTCTATGTAGATATGTACGCCTATGTAAATATGTATGTCTATCATGTGTTTGAGAAAATGTTGAATAGTCCAAAGAAAGAAACTATTAAACAAGTGCAGGAGAATATTTTATTTTGAAAAATAATTAGGGTCCCGTAAAAAGTAAAATATTTTAAATGGATATTAAATTCGGCGTAAGATATTCCCTTGATGACTTATTTTGATTCCTTGTAAATATTTATTTTTATACCGACTGAACAGTGAGTAGACTCTTGTCAAGAAACGTAGATACCATAATAATTTCAAACGGGGTTAGCTGGTAGATTGTGGGTAAGGGTAGATATTTACCATAGCTTTTACCTGTCAAGTTTGTTAAAAATACAAAATGTCAAAAATTGCTGCAAAAAACAACAACAAACGAACTATGTTGTCTGCTATCGACTTTCACTTTGATACTAAAAGTTATACCAGCGCCACTTTGACAGGTGACAGCCTATTTTAGCGTGCGTCACATTGAAATGCATGGTGACGCGCGCTTTCAAAAACTCCCCTGACTTGAAAGACAGTTTCATTTTTTTCTAGCAGCAACTTGCAAATAACAACAAATAAGTAATTGTTTATAGCAATCTCTTCCCAATTTTCAAAACCCAAAGTTTATCCTATAAAACTGCATGTTCTATATCTATTATGTACGTCCTATAAACCCGTTAATAGTGTAAATGAATGCGAACAGAGTGAGCCCGTCGGAGCGGCCGGAGCGGCAGCGTGACGCCAACACTTGGTCGGCGCCGAACACAACTACAAACACGAGTCCGACCACAAACACACAGACCACAGTCAGAAGGTATGTATACTCGTGTATGTCGTATACTCGTGTATCTATTTTGTATGTTTATGTCTATTTTGAGACTTGTTTAGGGTGACACTCCATTGGGGCGGGACAGCGAAGTACTGGCCAATAGAAAGGAGTAGACTACTACCCGACTTCGTGCCAATTTCGTAGAATACGCGGATTTCAGTCGGTAGGTCGGGAGAGTAAGCGACAGGTTTAAGTTATTTCAGTTGTGTATAGTGTTCTAAATAAAACCGAAATTTGCTTAGGTCCTCGCGCTTGCATTGATGTGCCAACTAAAAGCAGCGTATTGCGTTTATATTAAGTTGTAGCCGCTCAGCTTCAGTGGAGTGTGACCTTTAAATTTATTTAAACGAGTCATTTCGAACTGTCAATTCTCAGCCATCCTGACGCCGTCGTACGGTTGAAATTTTGACATTGACAAGTGACTTTAAAACTTGAGTTAAGGTAGCAGCACTATAGTCTGTGGAAGACAGTGAATGAAGTTCGTAAAAGTCTTGTAGAGTTCGTAACAGTTTATAGTCGTACAGTTGTTGTTGATGTTATTTAGATTCTTATGGTAACTAGACTTGAGATCTATAGAAGTTAATAAGTTCTGCACACAATTTAATTGCCCAATTTCAGTTTAAACATACTCAGTATCTTGGCAGCCCGTCGGCATTGCCACGCTGAACAACTTGTCCGTTAAAAGCAACTATTTAAATGAGAAAACACAGATTTAAACTGAGAATAGATTGAAACGAGTAGATTATACATTGCGTTGTTGTATCCACGCCAGCACGACGGACTCTGAGTCGAACAGTAGCAATTCGACCCCTAGCAGCGCGACGCCGACCAGACTTTCGCCTGGCAACATTTTCAAGAACTTCTTCAAGTACATACATAAGAGCTGTATTACAACTCTCTTCACTTGAACACTGATTTTGTAACATTTAATTTTGTCATACTGTTGTATATATCGTTACTTTAGACTTCGTCTACTAGATTACTGAGCAAACTGCGAACAGCTGACTGTTTGCCTCCAGTTAGCCATCCTTTATATTATATTTTAAATGGAGTTTTCGAACATCGCGTACAACGGTGTACACCGGTTGCGGCGTATCGCTTGCTGACTTATTCATTAAACAGCCGATGCGCATTTTGTTTACTAATGTTCGCCTCTTCCTCAACATCGAGTTTGCCTAACACGCGATTCAGAGTCACCTAGCGGACAGTCAACCGCTTACAGTTTGCTGAGTCAGGGCGTAGCCTAACGCGATGATCCATCAACGCGACATTCGCTGAGAGCAAAAATTTATGTGTCCTACATTTTTAAAATAATGTTGTCAATTTCTGTTGAAACGATACGTTATTATTTCCAATTCAACTACACAGATAGTTGGTTGAAAAATGAAAGCATTAGACAAATATCTACAACAGTTCAAGTGAAGAAAGTCTCGATGTGTGTGACTTATTGTTTTTATTGGTTACTTTTTTTTTTAAATTATTTTGCAGATTTTTTTAATTACTTGCATGTATTTTTTGCAAGCTATTAAACACTACAAGTACCTACGTTAAATTATTTAGCATTTGGCAACTGGCTTAACGAAGTTTTTTGTTTTCGGAGTACTTGAGCTTGGATACGCATGTGTTTTATTACGTGGTTTTGATAATGATAACATATTTAGTGTTAGTTTTCTAAAAATATAAATACGTTTATTGATTTGGCAACCAATGGTGACCTTGTTTTTTCGTTATTTATGTACAATTGCACACACGCCTTACTTACATTTTTTTTTTGCAAATAAGAAACAAAATGACGTCAATTGAATCGGACTTAGAAATAAATATCAAAAAATGATTTAAATCAAAATAACAATTGATTGCCAATCCGCTTTACTTGTAACTATCAAGGCTCTTGCATTCATTGACTTTTTCTCAAGTTGTGCGGCTTATTTGTGCCTTGCGCAAGAGCCTCTAGATTATAGAGAAAACTATTAGCTAGATTTAAACTAACTTGAAAAAAAATTGCGTTATGAACTTGTCTGAATTAAAAAAAAGAAGCTCTATGTTCGTCTTCATTTTATTATGTTAACTAACTAGTTTCCACGTATCAGGTCATTCGTGCCCCCGGTGCGAGACGAAGAGAGTGAAACGCAGCGCAAGGCTCACGCGAAGAGAGTGCGCGAGACGCGACGCTCGACCCAGGGGGTCACGCTTGACGAGATCAAATCCGCGGAGCAGCTGGTCAAGAAGAAGACAGGGAACGGGACCACGGAACCCCCGGCTAGTCACAAGAAGAATGACGAGAACACACCACCGCCTAACACGGACAACGGCCCGGTAAGACGCCTTGTTGAAACGTAACGCCGCGAGGTCACAGACTGATGTGTCCCTACAAAAGTATGACGTAAATACTAAGAAAATCGTTTTATTTTTTACTGAAACTGTAGTCATGAAAATGTAGTCAGAAATAGCTTACATTTGGTTATGGTTTTGATTGCAAATGGGTCATTCATCGAGATGCACATAACGGGGACAAAAATGAATGTCAAGAGCTTAAAAATCTAAAGACATCCACTCCTGCAATAATTTCAAAACGTCTCTAACAATACAAAAATATTAATATATGGGCTGGGATTATATAATGGTATTTATTTATATGTGTACATATAATTCGGTATTTTTGTATAAATCGGTTGAAATAATGAATCATAGAAATGCCATCTCTTTGCTTGCTGACGCATACGCAAAGTAAGATGCTGGCGGGAAAATGTTGACAGATCCGAGTGACTCATTGCTTTATTTGGGTTATAATTGGTGATGGGCAGATAATATTAATTTATCCGTTTTCATTGCTTTTAATAGAAAGAGGGTTATTTTTGGTGCATATCGTTGAAGTAACAAACATGTTACTATGAGATGTAGCCTCAACTGACCGATTTATTGATTTCTAGATTTTTTTTTTCTAATTCGAATTGCCACAGTCTACATTTGCAGTCGAGTGTATTATCTTTATTTTAATTATAACACTTGTTCGTGTTTTCGAACTTGGATTGGTAGTTGATTGATTGTACATAGACTATAAAAAGTTGTGACATAAAAAGGAAATATGTATAACACTATTATTATGTACTATTGATAAGCTTGAACATTGTACATACGTTGAGTTTGTTGTGGTTTCACTTGTAACGTGTTACGATACATACGATTACATGGTTGATTAACTCAGTGATTGATTTCTAGATGTTTCGAGACCATTTTAGAATCATGCAATTCGAACCAAAAATTCATTTACATTTGTCGAAATAAATTCGATTTTTTAGTAAAAAAAATTAAACTTTAAAATCAATTGGTTTCTTTAAATTTGGATTATAAATGCGAACTGACACTTTGTGAATAACTTGTAAATAAGATTATTAGGGTCGGCACACATCGGTGGACGGCGGGTGACAGAATTTTAAATTATTCATTGAACATTTTATTTTATTCAGTCGATTTAGCGCATATTTTTCAATACTCGAAAATCGATGGATTGTGAAGAATATCCGCTGCGATGCTTTGAAGGCGGAAACTTGATAGAGCATTGAAAAAATCTTATTTCGGTTGAAGGTAAATGATAATTTTAAAATCTCGTCCCCTACCGTCCGCCGGTGTGCGCTGACCCTTAGGTCTCCGTTGTTGTTACATCAGTGTTTAACTTCATGCTTAATCCCTTTATTCATGACATTGTAAATCGTTATATTATAGCTTGCTGTCTTTTTTATTCTAATCTAACATTGTCAAGGAAAGAAAAAGACAACATGCCATAGTTTCTTATCGGTATACAACGTTTGTTGGGCCGGTCACAAGCAGCCATTATTAGGGTTCCGTAGTAATTCTAAACCATTTTGTTGTTCTGATCGAAGAGACGTTAACAGAAGGAAACTTGCCTCGCAAAAGTAAAGTCGTTAAAAAATGCAAATACAAGAATTTAGACTTATTTCGTCGAAAACACTCCTTTCCGATTTTGTACAAAATTTGCCTTCGAGACATCCTTAATGCGGAAAAAGAACTTTGAAAAAGCATCAAGGGAAGAGATTAAAAGCGGTCATCTACTAACATTCAATTCTGTAAACTGTAACATTAATCCGTACGAATTAAACGGCAATGTATTTTGTATGGGTCCTCACAAGCGGGTCACCTAATTTTTAGGCATTTTTTGTTTGGATTCTGCGTTTGAGTCCGGCAGGATTGAGCGCAAGTGTTTGGCCAATGATTGTGGCCGGCCCTAGTCAGCGAGAGGGTGTAAGCATGTCGGGTATTTGGTAGGCGCGAGCGATCAACAGCGGCGAGGTAGCGGTGTCAGTCGCGCTGGCGTGCGCGACCGCGACCGCGACCGCGACCATTGCGGCCAACAGCGAGCGCCGCCCCTCGTGGCGACTACGCCTCGACCCCACTAATAAGGTCCGCATGCTAGTGCCTTCCCACCAAAAGGTGACCGGTGCGAGGCTGTGTCGCAAAGAACAATCCACCAATAGAATCTTATCATTTATCATTCTACATAATACATTTCTTCCAATGATCTTATTGGTTGATTTTTTCTTTGCGGCGTATCTTCCCACCGTTCATCTTTTGATGGAAAGATACCCTAACGGCCGGCGTACGGCACGGGCGAGGTTTTCGATCACAACGATGGTATCCGACAAAGCGGCCAGCGCGACGTTGATTACAGCTAGAGTGAACAAGTACCTTCTAGGTCTTCGTGCCTTCGTCTATATTAGGTCACAACGTCGCTCTACATCAGAGGAGTTGGTGGTTAAAAGTAGACCTTATTCCATATAAAAATTGACAACAAAATTGGACGATAATAACATGACGCAACGCAGTCTATTTTGTGCATTTCTGTTAGTTTGTATCGCGATGCTTGCCGATTTGGATGATACCAGTCTATTTTTATTTACTAGAATTATTTCGTAGGCGCACTTTAAAGCAGCCGATGTCGGATTCTGATTCAGAGTCAGACATCGCCTGATTCATCGTCATCCTTAAGAACACAATTTACCGATCAGTCTTTGACTGAGTCTTCTATACTTTTGATGGATCGTTGAATTGTTCGTAATTACATTCGAAAACATACTAACATAAATAAGTTTAAACCACCTCATGAAAAAAAAACAGGCTTAAAAACATTCTCAAATAATATTTAAAAGTTCAAAGTCAATCCTCATAATAACCGACTACATCCAACATTACAATCGACTAATTTTGAAATTTATAACATTATACATCCCCGGGTATAATACTAAAACTTTATCAGTATTTAATTGCATGTAAATTAATTTAAATTGAAAATACATAGACGTTTCATTAAAAGACAAGAAGTTTCACTGCAAAATTCTCATTAACATCATTATCTTTCGATGCAATGTAGATCATAATCAGAATGTAGATCATTAATGTCAACTATACTATTTTCATTGTAGGATGGTGCGGGTGACATTAGATAAATCGTTTTTCTTCACACTCGAAAATTGCCATAATTCACAAATCATGACTTCAATCAGCACTAAAACCTCACCAGTACCCTTTATAACACAACACTAAAATTGTTAATTCCGTAAATCATCAATAATCAATAGTAATACAAGCTATAAACTAAATAAATACGGGTGTCACCTTCACCATGCTACAGAAAATCGTGTATAGTTGATCGAAAACCTTGCTAGCTCTCGTGTAGTCCCCGGCAACACGCATGGTGTGCTCGCCCTGTGGACAGCAATGACAAACGCTTCTTCGGTGTAATAATGTTACTTTTTTTCCGAATTATTTGCACTCGGCATGTAAACCGCGCCTTGTAATCCGCGCCCGCTATTCTGTAAACCAAAACCATACTTGTTGATTTTATTGACGTTTAAAACGCTTTTAAAATGTTTCATAGATCATAGAATAACACACAAAAATAATGTATCGTTTATAACAAGCATTTGACAAGACAGCCGGTCCATGCTAGGTGTTGCACTTAAATATTTGTCGACTTACGCCTTATCACACTTTTATGCTGGTTGTACACTCATTAATTTCTTGGGTGATTGAGGTCGCCCGGCCGATAGATGAGAGCTTTTAGTGCATCGTCGATGTGAGTGTACAGCCCGCATTTCATTTTGTGGCCAACACAAACAATCCTTTTTTCCCTTACACTGAAGTCGATGATCAAAACTAAAACTTCCTTGTACTGCATGGTCGTTTTGTTAAACACACTCCGATGGTTGTGTCTGCATTTACATAACATTCGCTAATGTTATTGCTTTTTAGATTGTGCATTGTCATTAAGTGTCTCTACTAGCCTAAAGGACTGAACAGCTGGCAGATGATTGTTTTAGCGTAATGGCAGTAATCATCACAGCGATCCGCTCTCGCCACCCTACTCGCGCCATACGAGCGAGCGGGAGAGCACAGGAGCTTTTTGGTCGCTGATTGTTAAGATGATAATTGGTCGGACGAACTTGTCCCTAAATCGTTTAATGTATTAGACAAAACAGTGGTCCGCTGTCCGCTGTTCACAGTCCGCTGGCTAGTAGATACTGTCGAGTGTCCGTGAAAACAGCCGTCTTACAAGCGTGTGTGGCCGGTAGTTCGAGCTGGAGGACGCGGGTCGGTCGTCTCCGCGGACGGGCGCGGCCGAGGCGACGGTGACGCTGCCGCTGCGGCGCGCGCCGGCCGCCTCTACCGCCAACACAGCCGCGCCGCCGCCCAAGGATGACACGCGACCTGGTTAGACATTTTTCTTGTAACTATATTTGTTCCAGACACATTTGTTCAGTCATTTCAGTTTGAAGGAGTACCCAACACAGCCCTTTATAAACTTTGCGTTTATTATGATATAAGTAAATGTGATTGGACGAAATGAATGAAACTCACATTTCGAAGTAAGATTTCCAAATGCAGACTTAGGACCGTATTCGAAAACGACGCTGAGCCATGAGTATCGATCTAGAATTGTTTTTATGGATGGTAAAAGCAGTTTTAAATCGAGACTCTAGACTACAGAATTTACACTAAGGCACGCTCTTAGTGTAAATTTTAATTTAGCTTGTGTCCAATTAGAAATTTGTGTTAAATTGTGCAGGTGAAGAGGAGAAGGAGCGCGAGAGCAGCCTGGAGAGCAAGACGAGTAATAACTCGACGCCGGCGAGCACGCAGGCCGCGCTCAACGTGATCCAGCGCCGGCGCCGCCCCAAGCGACGCTCCACCGGCGTCGGACACGTCGACATGGACGTAAGATATACACACTACACGTAAATTATTATACGCTTCGATTATAGGTTACAAGAACTGCGCTGATTGGCACCAACCCACTACGCATTTCCAAGGAAGCGGAGACGAGCGAAGCGGTGCATTGTCGACCAATCACTTCAGTGCAAGCATTGTTACTGGTCAATTATGCTCAGCTACGCCTCAGTAAAAATGCGTCCCTAGGCGTCGATGCCGAAGCGGAGGCGAGCGAAGTGAAGCTCAGTGGTGTATGCCATTCGACTGCCTCGGTGGCTCAGTTGGTAGTGAACCTACCTTTTGAGACTGAGAGCGTGGGTTCGATTCCCACCTACGGCAAACATTTTTGTGATGGACATTTGTGTTTGTTTTGTCTGGGTGTTAAATATCTATTTTAGAATGAATTTTAAAAATATATATGTATGTATATCAGTCTCTGACAGCCATAGTACAAGTATTGCTTAGTTTGGGGTCAGTATTTATTTATTAATGAAATGACTGAATGAATTATCGGAGCGAGGATTTCGAAATTGACCACGCATTGTTATTGATCAATTTATGAACAGCTAAACTCCGCACTCCTCAGCTCCGCCTCAATGAAAAACGCAGTCTAGTTGATCGACCGAAAGCTAAATCTTAGAATGGATCTAGAACAAATCTGTTTTTTTTCTTCTGAAAAGGTGAGAGTAGGTTCCGAAGTTAAAGTTTTGCATGCAGCAAAACCGTCGCGATTAGTGGCTGCGTTCGTGCTTATAAGAGGGCGGAGCGCGATGTGTGTTCAAAATTTTTGAGTCAATATTAGCATAACTGACAGTCGTAAACAGCTATCCATGCCAGCTGAACGAAATCGTGCGGCTGGAATCTGAAATTCTATGCGTTACACAATACAGGTTAAAAGTATACTAACATCCGTGTCAAGGACCGAACGGCTTATCTGAAAATACTTCATCGCTAAATGTCAATTGAGAAATCACAAATTTGCATTCCTTTGTATTTGTCACATGGAAAATAACACACGATTTCACATTGCTGTTCTAAAGTAGTCCATAAACGCGGTAATAAATGTATGTTCCAGTTCTGAGTCTGTTAATTCATAGTAAAACTACCTCCGTACCAAAACTCTATCCAAATCTGTCCATCCGTCTGAGCGTGAAAAAGTAATAAACTAACACATAAATTAAGAAACTTTCACATTAATACTATTGAGTGAGTAATATTTATGTGAGTTACTCCATGTTGTCGTTTATTTCTGTCTTAGTTTGCGGTTATTTAAAACCCCATTGAGTAAGGTAGTCTGAGTCATTGTCGTAACGGTTTCCGAATGCTATCGAATTCCACGGGACAGCAAGATTACTAAGAATTCGTTTGAGACACCAAAAAAATGTGCCTATGACTGTATCTTTTCATTTCTTACTAAGCCCTTCGAAATAAGTTTAAGCTACAATAAAATGTCATCTGCTATATAACTGGAGCTCGGTGTATGGCGACAGGCTCGTCCCCTGTCACATTTTGGCCTTAATATCGCCTGGTGAAGCGTGGGTGTAGTAACTCACCTCAACCAACCCCTTTGGGGAAAAGGCGTGACGACATGTTATGTAAAATGATTTTGTAAGTTTCGCGGTTTTCTGAAAATTTCACGTTTATTTACGTAACATATTATGCCACTTTATAAGATAATCCCCTTTAACTATAAACGTTGTATAGCCTCAGAATAGTTATACAGTGATTTGTCTTTTTAGATCCGACTTCTAAACTTTAAAAGAAAGAAAAAGACAAAACACTGCATAGCTATTCCGAAGCTATACGTTTATTGCTAAGGGGGTAAATCTTTGTTAGTTCCATTTCTATGTTTGTTTGTCTGTGCTCGCGCTACACTCCGCTAAATGCGCTCATGTAAAATCGACACGCGACCTTGTGTAACCGCCGTGTCTATGCTCTACTAAACGCGACTCTATCGGATGGAATATAGGCCTAATAATCGACTACAGTAACAAAGTGTGCTGATATTAGCTAGTGTTGTTCGCGTCTAAATTGTTGTATAAAAAAATCGTCTGTATTGTATGTTACTATGAAGTAAATTATGTTTTTTTTTCGTAGGATATCGTGAACGATCGCGGAGGGGGCGGTGAGGGCGATGTCGACACTGACACAGCGCAGGTAAGAGAAAACAGTAGATAAACTCTTATAAATATGCTAATACATGAACGTTATAAAGACAATGGCCGCAAAACTGTACTTCCTTACTTTTAATCAAATTTTCTCTCTGAAACATATTCAAGTATTCGTTAAAAGTAGTTTGAACAATACCTTAAAAATGTATTTGAGTTAAATATTACTTCTTAATTAGAAAACTTTATGTTCTCCGAAACGTGCCAACTGTCCTAACTGCCAGAGTTACTACGGTGTTGCAGAAGTCGAAGCGTCTAAACAACAAAACTAGAATGTTACGATAACTTCCAATTAATTAAATGAAAAATTGTCCCGTAAGGTCGTGTGCATTTTGCACACATCACTATTCACTACTATACCTGATACTGACCGTTAGAAGGACCGGAGTTGTACCCATAACTCCTTATAACAAACCCACGCTTAAAAACGACTCTTAAATTATTTTTTATTGGATGGCCTACCTTATTAGGTAGATGTATTTCATAAACAAGCTTGCACGTTTTTTTAGAAATTGGGCTATAGACATGGTTCAGAAATTATAGGCGTATGTAAGCTGAATAAGTGTTAGCTAGTTAGCTTAGATCTAGTTATTTGTCGCCTGGAAGTACTAATTTACATAATAATTACTAGTTTACATAATTTTCTCGTGCAAAGTGGTGTCTAATTGCAAATTCCTTTGTCAATGCTCATCTCTAAATTTCCAATACAGTTGTTTGTAGCTTTTGGTATAGCGCGACATACTAATATACTAACAAATGACTATCTAGTCTATGATGATACTACCCCATTGAAGTCAAACAGCTACTACGTAAGAGCAAAAAATCGATTCGAATCGAAGATGGCCGCGGTCATTCTCTTTCGGTCTATATTTGTTCAAAAAACGGACATAGCTCGATAAGATCAGTACCTAACCCGTCTAAAATTATAAACCGGAAAATTGTAGAGAAAAACTAGATTTGTTGTGATACGTGTCCCCGGTCGCTGACCGAGGTTGACACGTCGTCACTGTAAAGCTGTCAGTGAACAAAGGAAGAGAGTAATTCATTTTCGTTATTTTCACTGTGAACGTATTCATTGTGCGAATATTTCTTACTGTAAATCAGTCGTCACAGCCCGTTGTTGCGACGTGCAAACGTTGTTATTTATTTTAAAGATACAAACAGAAATTCTCTCAATTCGTTTTTTTACGCAAATGTAAAGGACAATGAGTTTTTTCTCCTCCGTGTAAATCTACCTTACAGTAAACAATGGTCATTCATAAAAATGATTATTCCACTGCATCATTTTAAAAACAAAGGTACTGTTTAGTTTCAATGCAAAATATCATTTTACCATTACAAAAAATATAAATTACGTACTCACGTTGTTTTTGTATTCCAAAAGTCGTTCGGCCACGTCTATAAATAATAATTAAAAAAAACTAGAGACGTCTTCTTTTTTTCAGTTTGTAAATTTTGTAATAAAACATGAACGTTCTGTCCGCTTCCTGTATGGACCGACGCTTGCGCACAATTTACACGGCTTTAATCCCGATCCACAAAATTTGTTAACGAAAAAATATCGGAGAGTAAACAACCGAAATAGATCCACCGAAGGTCTTTGATATCCAGTTCGCCAGTGCTCGTTCCCTAATCAATTTATAGTTCGTTTTCTATTAGTACCATTGAACGGATTTCGTGAATATTTTCGTTTCTTCTAATGCCGACTAGTTTGGTCGGCCTCCGTGATTACAAGCGTTCAGAATTATAAATAGAGTAATTAGGTCTCTAAGAATATTTCTTGCCTTGTTGTATTGGGACCACCGAGTCGTTAAAATAGTCCTACTTATTATAAAGGAGAAAGTGTGGCTGTGTGTGTGTTTCTGTTTGTTTGTTACCTATTCACTCTCTAGATGAATTTCGGACGAAAGACGGATAGATGGTGGTTGTTTATACCCTCGAGCTACGCATAGGCTACTTTAGAACCGCGGGTAACACCGTGAAGCGCAGCTAGTGTAATAATACAATTACGGTTGCACATTTATCAATGTGGCATTGTCAGATTAATTTATTGGGTGTTTAGTGCGTGAGACAAGTGCGTAATTAGGCACAGATATACATATATCAGCTAGATAGTTTATTGCACGTCGGCGTAGCTCTCTAGTCACCTGTGCGGTCCGTATCAATTTTTGAATATTGCATAATTGGTGTCTCAGTAACAAGCCCAAGGACAATTTGAAATTTGTTTTAAAAGATCGACGTACTTGTAAAATAGATTATCCCACTTACTAATAAACGTTGCCTCGGAACAGTAAAATTATGAAAGAAAGAAAAAAACTAAACACTGAACAACTATTCCAAGGCTATACAACATTTATTAGTAAAGGACATATGTTTAAATGATTTAATCGATCCTATATTTAAAAATTGTAGGCGTCTATGATTATCACTCTCGTTTTCTTTCTCTCTTTCTCGTCTATGTTAAGAGGGCCGCGACGCTCTGAAATTTCCATACAAACGCGGCACTCAAATTTCTTGGAAACCATTTGTCAGATTATGATGAAATTTAGCATGTGCAATTAACTTAACAATATCTCCGCCCCTATGTTCTTGTTTTTTTTTAAAAACGTTCTTAAGCTAAAATAGAGCTATGAAAAATATCCGCATTTTTAAGGGGTCACTTTTGACTGATTTATTCAATAGGTAGACAAAGTAAATCAAAAATTCCATTACATAGGGAGCTTGTCTACATCATTAGCTGTTAAATATTTCAAAATGATTACAAAAGTCATAAAAGAATTTGAAATTGCACTTTGTCACTCTGTAGGTAACTTTAGAGGCTTGTCAGTATCATTACTCGCTTACATCGCTCGTCTTCTTCTAGACGAAATGGCTATAGAATACCTTAAGCCAATGCGAAGTTAGTCTAAAGTGGTCGCCGGACTCTTAAGGGGCGGACTTCCGAGCCTGCATAAAATGAACTCCGCTCGTCGTCTGAAATTCCCAGTTATGGTTACGCTCGACCTCGTCTTGATGCATTAACCCGCGATAAATCTGTGATGCTACATGAAAATCACGTTTTAAAATAAACTTCGTCGCTATTTCAGCCTCGCCACGTATTGACGTAAGCAAACAATGGTCCGGGGTATTTCTGTATGCCGACAGGGGATTCGTCAAACCCGTTTGACAAGCCGTTTGACAGTGTAACCGATACGCGCAGTCTTCTTGATGCTGTGTTTTGACAGCTTTACAACAAACTTGACACACTATTTGTCTTATTCTAATTTATCAGTTTATTTTTGTATTTCAAAGTGAATAAAGAATATTTATACGCTTTTCAGTGAGACTAATTGATGTTACCGGCTTCATTTGAGAGGGTTTTAGACGAATGTTATGTTTTTTTAAAGATATTCTCGGCGTGTTCAATTTTAGATGAATTGTAGGTTCTGAAATATAACAGGTACATGTGACTTTTTCATCTGTAATACTGGCATTCAAATTACAGAAAGATCTCCACGAGCGTGTCTTAAAACACGCTCATTTCGTATTATACGTGCATTGAAACATCGTAAATCGTCGTAATTATGTACTCTGCACTCTAAAACGGAGTGCTTTTATTTGAAGTAGTACTCACCTAGACTCGTAAAAAAGTTACAGTTCAGATCCAGATGACGTCAGTGACTGGGCGAAATGAAATGCACATATTTGGGTTCGAGTCAAGTGAATTTAGGCTAGGATGCTGGTAAATAAGTTTTTTTTACAAAATGATAGGGACAATGTAGAAACAGTGTATTTCTTATTAAATGTTTACTATTTTCCGTTTTGTCAGATATTCCTGGAAAAAAGGAATGTTGTTTTATACATACTTGGAAAATGCTGAGATATATTGGCATTGTTATAAGTATAGAATCCCTAATGAATCATTGCGTCAAAATCATGAAAGTCGACAATTCCTCGACATTTCACGCAACATTGCAGAGCTGCGCCCAGTGATTAGTAGTTTCTTTTCTTTAAAGCCGTCGTTGTGTTACTCGCTAGCATTCTCTTAGCTCATGTCATCGTTTATTTTCTCCCCCGTGCAGCAATGATTCACTGCTTGCTAGATGAGTGACGGCGCGATGTATTTGCGCGGTCGGGAGCAAGGTCGCCGGCGCGGGCGCTGGGTTGAAAAGGGCCGCCTTCAACCACACAACCGCACACGCGTCATGTAAACAAATTGCCAAGATTTACGGGCTGATGGCTTTACACTTGACTCAATCGCGAGTTGGGATCTCACTTAGATGGTTTCAAAATAATCACAATCTATTCTTAGTTCTCACACATCGCAGTCTATTCTTACTTAGGGTAATAATAGTTTAGAATTGTGGTTGATTGACCAATTGTCGATTGCGTCAAGAGTTGGGACCCTCACCCTCCTAGCCTGCATGCTGCCTTGAACGTCAAGATACATCTCAATTAGACATCGCTATAATTAGTTAATTAATAATCGAATTTGGTAGACTATAAATAGATAGTCTCAAATGAAGAGTTTTTCGCATATTTTAGTGGACTAGTCCTTAGATTTTCCCAAAGCATTTGATCAGTCAATCTGATTTATCATCTTCAGGCTACATCCACATCCAAAGCAAGCCACTTAACGCGACTCCAATGCCTGTTGACTACCGTTTTTCTTATGGGTTTTGCTTCAAAAGTTCACAGATCTTGTCGTGAATTAAGTATTGTTAGATCGCAACGATAAATCGCAACTGCTATGAAAACATTGGCGGTCCTCCAGCCTTATAAACAGCGATAAATTGGGGCTAAATGATTGCCACAGGCAGATATGTATTGTTATTGTTCTTTCCCGTGTTTTTTTTGTTCGCTTCCTGGGGCCGCACGTCGACCTGTTCGATGAGGCATTTTTCGAGGCATTTAACTTTGAGATTATTCCTAGATTGCTTACATTAAAGTCTAGTCTTTAGTAAGCTTCGATTTTCAACGAATACGTTTGAAACAATTAAACATTGTGATGCCACTGTTTGTTTCACATGTGCATCTCGAAAATCATCCATTCGCAGTGTGAAGCTAAGTTTTCGTTATAAGAAACAGTCTTACACAATATTTGCGCGGAAGTCACAACATTTACCGCACGTGTAAGCAACTCAAGGAGTAATGGTGCGATATGGATGATGTGTTGGATACTCGTTCCTTATTATTTCTGGCATATATCTATCGGTCGATGACGACGACTCCGCACACATGGCCGTCTGACGTCTTACCACACTTGTGTACATTGTATACACTTGTAAACCGCAATACACATAATGCTAACACAGTTTCGTACTGACACTAACAGAGATATTGTGCTCAATAGGATTAAATAGACAAGATAGCCTGTAAAGTTAAGCTCTGGAAACGAATTTGCTAATTAATTAACAATCGCGGCAAGTTCAATATTGCAAGTTTTAGAATAGCTTGCAATACATTTTATTTAAAGTGCATCTCCATCTTGCGGTTGCGGGAACATCATAAGCACCAGTGCTTATGAAGGCTATTATACTATAACAAAACAAGAGTAAAGATGTCTTGCTGAAGCTTTTTCGTTTCCTGTACTCGTTGTACATTGAACGACTGGAACCATACGTTTTGAATGATTTGCCTCGAATTCCGATCGCTGCTCGATACATTAGGACAACATTTAGATGCAGTAGTGCATCTCTAGTTACGCGTCATCAAGTCATAGAATTTATATCGGCGTTTGACAGGGGACTCCGTGTCGGCGGTAAAACGCAGATTTTATAGTCTACTACTAATTTACAAGTACTTTGTCAATGTCCACGATGTAGGACAAAGCAGAGCGTCGCTCGCCCACGTGGCCCGCGACAACAAGCGCGTTTCTCGCCAGACGCTTGCCACATCCACTCCTTTGCAGGTGGCGAAATAAAAAATATTCGTGCTAGCGAAATACGGAATAGAGGCTCTGTGAAAATACGCATTCTCTGACGTCGACAAAACATTAATTTTCCTGAAAGACGGTCGTTTTATCATCTGCCGGATGTGGGGGCAGTTTTTACAGAAATACATAATGTTGTAATATTCTTTTGCGCAACACGAGTCGCGGCCACTCCGTCTGTTGACGTCGGCCCGCGCGGCTCCAAAACTACACTAAAACGTTCCAGTGCACCAAACACCACGATTTGGGTCACTCTTCAGAACAGACGCGTAAACTTGAAAATAGAATTTATTTTCAGCGATAGAAGATAAAAACCGACCGAGTTTTATGAAATAGTTCGAATGAAAAGAAACTATTGGCAGTTGTCGTTTTCGATATTTGCGCTACGATATATGTACTATTGTGCTGTAATAGCGACTGCATGAATAAGACGAATGTTTACACGAGGCACAAGTGCTTATTTTTAGTATGCACTCGTGCGTACCTGTGGTATACAGGAGCGGGGGTTGCGCCAACCATCGGCCGCTCTGCCAACTTTCAGCAAAACTGTTAACTGATCGATGAGGCGTTGCTAACGATAAGGAGCTCGTAATTTCTATTTGCGACACGTCCTTGAGCCTCTGATTTGACCACACTTTAAGATATCGGCCGTCGATCCTGATGCGAAGTCAGCCAGTATATTTACAGGTGATGCGCCCTCACGTGCACGAACTCCGCCCCTCGGGCTCAGTGCGTCACCGGCGTCTCAACCGCGCTCTCCTACCGGCGCGCCACGTACGGCGTGGGCGGCGGCAATCATTTTACTAGAATTAAAACTCGGGGAAACAGTCAGTGTGTTTTCGCAACGTGCGGCGTCCGCCCGCCCGCTACCGATGAGCTCGAGAGTGAGATGCGATCGAAATGAGTCGGAAACAGGATAGGTACACGTCGCGGCCGAGGAGCCTCACCTCGCAGTATGGCTCCTCGCCGAGCATGCTGGGCTCCGTACTGGGATCGCAGTACGGCTCCTACGGGAACAACTACTCGAGCTACAGCCCGAGTACCTACCGGAACTATAACCCGTATTCGGCGGGCTTCGGAAGAGCCTCCTCTAACCTTGGGATCTACGGGGGCACGAGTTCCGGATACGGAGGGGTTTACTTGAGTGGTGCGTCTTTGGGGTCGTTGAATTTAATGACGCCAGTGTTGAAAAAGTTGGACAAAAAGTTGTTAGCGAGCAAAACGAACTTTAAGCCTAAGCCGGTTCCGCCTGCCAAGGTGCAGGAGGCTCCGGCGGAGTCGGCGCCGGAAGAAGTGGTCGCGGTCGCGGAGCCGCCTCCGGTGAGGCCGGAGCGGAAGTCGCGCGCGAGCAAGGCAGGGAACCTGAACAAAGAGCGCTCGCGATCGCTCAACTCCCTCGACACATCAGGCGCCCTCGGCTCTCGCTCGCTCAGCCTCAACTCATTAGCGTCAGATGGATATTGTGTATGTTTGTTATTTGTAATATTTCAAAAACTTTATTTGAAACTAACACTCTTTATTAGCGCTGATCAAAGGTTATAAAAACGTTTCATGGGTATGATTAAGATTTTTAATTTTTGAAATACTAAAAGTATCATCAATTTTTTTTAATTAATAGGTTTTAATACTTCGGTCGCGTCCTTCTAAACCCTCATATATTACCAAAGACAAAAATCTTATTAAAAACAATAATAAATATGCGTACGTATCGATAAAAATATAATCAAGCATCTAAAAATAATAAATAAACAAAACTCAAATACGAGTATGCTTCAAAAGTAATGTCACACATTGAAACATAACAGAACCCGCTTGATAACTATCAGAGATGTATTTAGGAATGTTTTTATCTTGCTCGGAAATTAAGTTTTCCTGTTCTCAACTGACTGACACAATGAAACTACAATGAATATTTACAAAGAAACGATGATATGATTTCCTATTAGCAAACTAGTCTCAAGCTTTAGTCTGCAGGGTCTGTGGCAGGTTTTAACTTAAGGTGTACTTCCCTGCGCCGCGGCAAATGATAATTTATGTTATTTATCTATGACTGGGCCGCGTTCGCAGCCGCCACGCAAGAAAGTGTGCCTTAAAGCTGGAACCTCCCGTCGCTACAGGACGTAAAGACCATTATTTTGCTTTAAGCTTTTATTTTACCTTAGTCTCGCACGTGAACAGGCATACTTACAAACACCTTGAGTCAAGTAACGATCCCGATTAAATCTCGACGCGAACTTCCAACTTTACAGCGTTAGGTGCCGACTCGGTTCCAACGGAAGACCAGCGTTGGTTGACAGCTGGCATTATGCTGAGTTGGTGCCGATGTGTGACTTTAAAACCGATTTCTCTTTGTGATTTTACCTGACTGCCAGGAAGAGTTATACATTTTCGCGCGCCTTTTGTATGTTTGTAAAACTTTATTACCTCGTATCTTAGAAAAGGCTGGATGGATTTCGACAGTTAAGGTATCGTCATATTTCCTAATAAGACCTGTGTGTCCTTAGATAGGTGTGCAATTGGTTTTTTTTTGTCATACCCAGGTATCTGTAGAGTAGCAGTAGTTTAAATTAGTAGTAGGGTTTTTGTTAATAATTTTCAGACCCACTTTTTAGTACGCTTATCGACCGAGCGAGAATTAGCGAGCGAAGCGTCTATGCTCCAGCTTCGACAAAAATACTTTCGTATGTCCGAATTCTGTCTGGATTTATGTCCGGATCTCTGTCTTCCTCTACAGGTTGCATTACTGAATCGATTCTCTTAAAATTTGATCGAACCTGCTTACAAAGTTTCACGAGAATTAGTTGAGGAATGCGACCTGAAGAGGAGGACAGATGTCAGCAGCTCACAGAGTGACTAGTTTAGTTGGTCAGAAATTAACTTTTTTCTTTGTTTCTTTCTCTATCGGTGTCTCACTCTGGCGCTGTTGTCGTTTCAGTCTGGCAGCGAGCGCACCGAGGAGAGCGAGGAGCTGGACTACAAGGCGCTGTACGAAGCGTCTTCTGCCGAGGTGCGGCGCCTGCGCGCGCTGCTCAACACCTCGGAGCTTCAGCTGCGGGACGCGCGCGCCACCATCACCAGCCTCACGCAAGTGGTACGCACTGCTAGCCTTGCCTTTTTAACCGACTTCGAAAAAAGGGGAGG
Source organism: Peribatodes rhomboidaria (assembly GCA_911728515.1). Taxonomy (NCBI): domain Eukaryota; kingdom Metazoa; phylum Arthropoda; class Insecta; order Lepidoptera; family Geometridae; genus Peribatodes; species Peribatodes rhomboidaria. The sequence goes on from OU452166.1 coordinate 2,848,563, forward strand.
CTCACAATTGGATTGTATTTTTTTTATTTGGAAGAGCTAATTTCTTCATTTACAAAACCGATTTGGAAAGTTCTTTTTTTAATTTGAATGGCTAAAAGTACCTACTTACTTATAAATTGGACTATTTTTTTTTTCAAAATTCAGTTTTGATGATGAGAAGTCGGTAAATTATTATTAAAAGATTATTTATGTTATTTTTAGAGTCCCGTACTAAATTGTTAACTAGTCAGGTGGTGTCAGTAGTCTGTCCGTATGTCATAGCGGATCCTACTTCTTACTTATATTATAAAGACAAAAATGTGTGTGTATGTTTGTTACTTCTTCACACTAACGGATGGATAGATTTGGATGGCATTTGGTATGGAGGTAGCTTATAACCTGTATTAACACAGGCTACTTAAATTTAACCACGTATAAAACCGCACAGGATGCTGCTAGTTCGAAATTTAGACCTTACTCAGTTGGTGCAGTAACCACAAAGTGTTGGATTCCAACTTTAAAAGGCATCGTACATCGCAGTACTGTGAGTTCTCATACGTATCAAGTTCGACTTTTTTTTTTCTAACAGATTTATCAGGAAAGGGCCGTCTAAGCCGAAAGGGAGTCATTGTACTCAACATTATTTCAAATCTTTTTATTTCAAATTCTGTTATTTTGCGTTGTTTATTTTTTTTTGTAAGGTATACTTAAATTCTATTTATTTAATCATTCTATTTGTGCGTCAATTCCTTTTTTCTATTATATTTCTTAGAAGTGTCTCCTTGTAAATGACTTTTCAGTAAATATATTAATTTTACTATTCTGTTATTGTAAGGTCGTTGGTTGACCTGAAATTTAAAAATAAAAATATGAACAACATTTACCATGTGACCAGCCCTAAAATCGAAAAAAAAAAACAGCTGCATCATCAACAAAAAAACATTTTGTTGACGATCTACTAAATTTTTATATGGCACAGCTGATTTTTTTGTCGCGATTTTGGTTTGTCTTCCAAGTAAAAGTCGTTCATATCTATGAGTATACTGACCCCTTTTTGGCTTAGTACACCCTATACCGATAACCCTGCATAGAATTGGTCCACGTTTGACCGCCGACCTGATGTAAAGCGGCCTTGTGGCCTAGAAGGACGAAGACTTCAAAAAAAGCCCGAAACTCAATAAAAAACCGATAAATGTATAATTGGAGTCCAAAGCTTTCCCATGTTAAACTCTCAAGTCAGTGATAAGGTAAATTTTGCGACGCATTTGCCAATTGTAATGTAAATATTCCATGACAACTTTTTTTTACACAGGTACTTAAACTGTAGGTTTTACAAGTAAGGATTGAAATTTACGACCGGTAATTGCTTGCGCAGCGATTCATGAGTGACCATTTCATAATCAGCCTCTGCAAAACTCTATCTTGTAAATTTTCGAAAATATTTTAGATTTTTTTATTGCGCGAAACTCTAAATTTTGAATAGTAAAAACTTTAAGTACTTACCAATTTCTTGGATTCAAGATAATTTTTTTCTACAAAAGTTAGAAAGTATCAAATATACAACAATTTGATGAGTTAAAGAGTTAAATGGCTTAGATGGCCTATGTCAAGATAACCAGGCTGCCAGAAGCTAATGCTTATCGAATGTTGTTTAAAGACAAACGATTATTTATGATAAAATAGTAGTTACATAAGAAATAAATAGTAATACCCTGTTCTAAATTTTAAACTCGATCGAAAAAGACAAATCACTGTATAACTGACTCGGTTGACTGACTGACTGTTTGACTGTATCGGTGGCTCAGTCGGTAGTGAACCTGCCTTCTGAGTTTAGGGGCGTGGGTTCGATTCCTACCTAGGGCAAACATTCATGTGATGAATATTAGTGTTTGTTCTATGTCTGGGCGTTAATGATCTGTATAAGTATGTATTTAAAAATATACGTGTATGTACATCTATAAAAGTATGTATTTAAAAATATATGTGTATGTATGTCCCTGGCTGCCATAGTACAAGCTTTGCTTAGTTTGGGGTCAGACGACCATGTGTGCAAGTGTTAAGAAAATCTATTCCGAGACTATTCAACGTTTATTAGTGAGGGCAAGAGTACCTTCGTTTAGTAAAATTTCCTTGTCATTTAGACATGGTCACCGCGCAATAAATTTCTAGTCGCGTATTACTTTGAGCTGTCAACATATAAATTAAGCGCTTACAAATTTGATTACAAGCCAAAGAAAATTAATTAAACATTTAAGATTGCACCCAATGATATTCATAAATTTATCAAAATTACTGCTTAGCTGGATTGAAATAATTTATACTGTCGCATGAAATCAGAATATAGGAAGAGAGCAATGTCTAAATGGTATAGTTTGTTAGTTACGCCCTAGTCCGGTTTTCTTTGAGCGGCATTTATATCGGACGCAATTTCATCCATCGATTCAGTCGTTCATTTGGAAAATAAACAAAGAAATTCGATATTTTTTTCACTTTTCTTGCTCAAATAGTCCGTCATGTAGCACATTAGAGCGAAGATAAAATATTTCTCTTGAGCGCGAAAAATTTTTTTTTTAAACAGAATTTAAAGCGGCGATCTCTATCAAAATGCGCGTATCCCGTTACGACTACAGAAGAAATAAATAAAAATGACATTGGCGCGAAGATATTGGCGCGAAATCCATGGTTTTTTTTTTAAATTGGCATTTAAATTGGTGACCGTAATTTATTTTTAATATCGGATTAGATTATTTTATTATCTGGTAATCGAAGTGAAAAGTAGACTGTAACACACGGGGCTGAAGACCTTGTATGACTCGGTTTCTATTTACTCTCTCGCCAAAGCTTGGGAGTAAAACTACCTCGTACATAATGGGTCATTTTAGCCCCTTGTATCACAGTCTGCTATTTTAAAAAGTTTCATAATATATTATATTACTGTTTGCTTGCTAAGAAATAATAGGTTTAAAAATAAGTAAACAAAGAAATGTATGTATGTATGTCTGTTTGCTCGCTAAGAAATAATAGTTTTAAAAGTTAACTTCAGAGTAAGTTATAAGCTAGTGGGTCCTAAATCCAAAAAAAGCTATGCTGCAATAAGCAAATAAAATTTAAAGATGTTAAGCATTATATTTTAAAATAAAGAACATTTTTAGCCGATAAGTTGGCACTTCTTTCATATTCTAAAGACGAAGAAAAAACAAGAAAATAAAACATGTAAATAATAATATTATGTAGGTGCTGTTATAAATGTTATATCGTGATGTAGGTACTATAAATGTTTGTATGTTGACGCATCAACAGCAGAAGGAAACACATGTGTAGTGTTATATATATCTGAAGGGATGTCTTTGTCCGAACAGCAAAGTACTGTAGTCACATGCGGTCGTTGTTATTTTTGCGTCTGACCGCTTAACGTTTTATGATTTTCATCCGCAAGGGATTTAAACAGTATTATTAAAGATCGAGCGCAATACTCCAGCTACTATTTCAGTGCTATTGACTAATTCACTCCCACGGAACACTAAATAAGCCCGTAGGACAGCTGACAGATTGTCGCGTGTTATGACCTTCTTCGTTTAAATTATTGCGCGCACGCATTGCCGCTTTTAGCGAAATTTTGTGAAACTCATTACCTGACTCATTTGCCAAATATACAGTCGAGCAGTCGCATGTCATGCATCTCTGTATTTTCAGAACCAGAACTCGTTATCTGAAATTGAGAAACGAGAAAAGAGAGCAATGGAGAGGAAACTGTCCGAAATGGAAGAGGAACTCAAGGTACCGTGTCCAATACGCTTGATATAACGAGACATAAAATACATGACACCACACATTTTTACAAAGATTAGTCCATAGAGTTGTTATAGTGACGTTTAGTTAAGAGAATGGAGAGCATACAGCCACCGTCGAGGATCGTTAATGATATTTGTTCGTGTTCGTTTTGTAGCAATTGCAAAAACTAAAAGCCGAGAACGAAAGGCTGAGGGCCGAGAATCGCGCCCTCACGCGGGTCGTGAGCAAACTCACCAACTCTGCCGCCAAATAGGTAAATGTGTACTTGAGCGTTGTGCTCGGGGTGACGTCGCGTGGTGCCGCGCCTCGGGGTAGCCTCGGGGGACCTGAGTTGTTTATATCTCTTGCTTCTTTTATAGTAGAGAGAGAGCGAGGCATTCATTGGAGAGTTAAAATAATAGATGGTATTGAGCCATCTGGTTGAGAAATGAACGAAATGTTTGACATCAAAGTCTCTTGGCTAGATTAATTGCTAATTCAATAAAATATGCTTCACTGATAATTTTTACAAGGATTACGAAAAATTGGACCTTATTTGATTTCAACATTTTGATAACAATTGGAAAGGTTAAGAAGATAAAAATTAAAAGTTTATTAAATTTGCTTATTCATTAAAAGGTAGATTTTAAAGGGGAAGGAGAGTAGGTACGTGTTCGTTAGACAGGCATCACGCGGCGTTACGTTTTGTCGCGCGGCCCCACATTAACCGAGTGCTATGGCGAGCATGTTTTGGTACGTGATTAACTTGCATCCGGCGCTGCGAGCGCGCGCGCGCCGCCGCTCGCTCGCACGCGCCGCGCGGTCGACGCATTGTGTTTTATCAGAATAGACGACTTGCAGAGATGGCCACTCTAAGTCTTTGTTAACACAACTAAACTAACAAAAAGCGTTGTTGTCCTCGTCTAATAGATTTAAACCACACAGCAGTATTTTTAGTTTTGTCAACTAAAACCTTCAAAGTCGACGTCGTTAAATCACATTAGCGAATGAAACCTCCCTCTCAGACTTAGTGTGAAAGCGTGCCCTTTTTGTAGTTTGGTTTAGGTAGCACCTGTTTCTATGCACATCCCAATTAATACGGTCTGGTAAATAAACACTAGAACCTACATAATTGAAAAATATACGTCTAAACAAAGTGTAATAGTGTTACATTTTATAATATAATGCATACATAGTAATAGTAAGGAATGAAGACTAAAGATGGTTCCAATCTGACCGAAACACAATGCAAGCAAAGTGTTCGCTAGAGTGTGTTTGCATGCCGTGTCCGACCTCATACAGCGAACATCACACACGCACAACTAAAACGTTCCTCTATCAAAATACTGATAGTAAACGGTAGAACTGCCGTTATGATCATCTCGAAATTTGTACAGATTACTAAAGACTTTTCTTTTAAAGGTTTCTATAAGTTTGGTATGCTATTTTTTATTCATTATATTACACAAACACATTTCATTATTACACTATCATTCTTTAACACTTTAACACACTCGTATTAAAGACGTTAAGGTTAGTAATTTTTTATAACAAAGTGTTTTTCAATTTCTCGACGACGAGAAATATCATGTGAGAAATACTTTCAAAGCACTTAAAAATGTATAGTAAGCAGATGTCAAGTCAATTTAACAATTAAATGATAGTTTGGAATTCTAACTGAAGACTTATTTTAATTTCTATAATTATCGATATAGCGATACAAATTATTTATCAAAACAGATATAATATAACGGTAAGCTAGAATGGCTCTGGCCAGCGTTCATCAAGTCTAAATTCCATTCTACGTCTGGCAACACCAGACACTATCGAAACTGTTTCTTCCGGAGTACATGTAAAAGAATTCCGTTGTTCCACAGAAGTCACAACTAAAGTAGATTCACAATACCAGAATACTTGGATACGTTTTGACCTGACCATGTCGTTTACCTAATCTCAACTTCCCTTCGTCACTCGAGTTTTCAATGGAAATTTGTACCCTTGTGACATGAGCCCAAGTTCTAGTTAACTGTTTGTTAGATTCCAACTACATATTCTAACACACATTTTGCGCAACTGTACATATAGCTTTTAGTTTTAGGAGAACATACGCCTTGAACATAAACTAGCTGTTACCATTTTTGAATACTTGATGATTGTAAATATTTGACCATGGCTGTGAGCGTCAGACGTTGTCGACATCATATATCCATGTATGAGTCTGTAAAGAGATGTAGCCTAGATGTTTTTGTATTGAGGTTCCTCCCTTCATGTCCTCACACGATATATTGCGGGCGTGGACTGAGTGGCGACGCGACTGCTAGCGTCACACTGACGCGCCGCTCGAATGATTCATTAAGTTACACAACACCGTTAAAGGCACCGCCACCCCGTCCCATCACGCTCACGACGTCGTATGTCTAGACCGCAAGGAGGCCGCACGTGGTAATGTGATTCCGACGCGACAGCGATGTTTTCAACAAAAAAACGTTTCGCTTAGGCGATGCGGCCACCGCCTTAAAGTTCATTTCAACGTTACCGCTAGCGCGTCTCCTCCCGTTACCAATGCACTCTCAGCCTTACTTTGTCAAATGTTTCATGACACCAACCATGTGTTTATCATTTCCAGTACCAACAAGCGCTGCAGGCCGAGAACCAGCGGCTGAAGGACGAGAACGGCGCTCTCATCCGAGTGATTAGCAAACTGTCCAAGTGAACCCCCCGTCCTTCCGCAACCCCTCCCATTAGTCATTGGGAACCTTCATAAATGACACCATACATTTTGAAACCCTTATTCTTAAAACATTACAAACGTCCTACAAAACAACCGAAAATTGACAGTTTTGTGAGAAAGAGGACAAATGGCATTTTCACTTAAATAGGTTTATCTGAAGTTTTAACTAATAAATCTGTTCTTAGAATATTCTTCTGAAACTTATGTAAATTACCAAAATGGCCTAAGTACCTGTCATGTACATAAGCAATTATATTTTAATAATGATCTAATAGCTATTATTAATTGTTATTATTATTATAATTTGACGTATAAATTGGATTTACAAAATATTATGTGGACGTGGGAGTGGTTACCTAACTATTGTTTTAGTGAACAGTCATGACTGCAGTATCGTGAAAACAAGTGCTTAGTCGCCCCTATTGGTGATATAATAAGTACAACACTTTCAAAACGATAATTAAGAAATAATAAGTCAATTAAACTCCGGATGAACTTTATTTTGCGGGTTTTTGTTTGTATGGAAACCACTCTTCACCTCCACTTGTAGATTCTTGGTCACTTGGACGTCGTGCCTAAAAAGGTTCCTTGTATTTATACCTAATATTTATATGTTTATTTAGAATGTACGATCACGTGTTCTGTTATCTTATCAGGTAAGTAATATGTTAGTCACAAACATGCCTTATTTTATAGTATTATTGCATGTAGTATTTTATAATAAAACTTAGTTAAAATAGTTACGTGTTTCAGCTTTATATTTTGACGGTATAAAATTATAGTATTTTTTTCGTGTAAAATAGTTCTGTATGGATGAATTTTAACATGTACGAAACTGTTTGGTTTTTAATCTGCGGCCTCTTTCGTTAGTTATTCGATATCGTTCTGGGACCGGGAAGAAAATAACCGATCGGAGCTTATCGAGTTTCCTATCCCTATCGTTTTAATTTGTTAGTTCCGATGACAGTTTAGTGTTTGTATAGAATAGGATTAGAGATTTATTCCGCTTGTGCGTTTAAACATTATTTTATTTATTAAAAGTGCCTTTGGAATAGTATTCAGTTTTAAAAATGATGAAGTATTTGTGTACTTATTGTACGAATAGAACTGTACAGTCTCTTGTGCTTAGAGAAATAGTTTCGACGTTTCACAAGAGTTGCGAAGGACATGCCGCTTCACTTCACAGCAGTCGCAGACTCTTACTTCTGTCTTCTAGTCTGTCTGTACGACATATTTATCACCAAATCTTAATGAATTTGACAATAATATTTATTAGTGTAAAATTTACATTTAAATTAATAAATTAGTAAAAAATTAATAAATTTAAATTTGATCAAGTTCTCTATCCCTTTTTTTGCTAGAGCGCGTAAGGGAACATTTAAATACTTCACTTTTGAAATATAATGCTTTAGTTCTGGCTTAATTCAATAGCACATTCTGTAAAATGCTTTGAATACGTGGCAACCCCGATATGCCTTCAAGAATCCGCGCTCCCAAAGAATACTGTAAAATATGTTGATATGCTAAACTCCTTGTGCCATACACTTTTTTTAAATAAATTAACGGTATAACATCGCATCGCTTGTGTTCGTCATTACTCATTACTTATTTTATATTAACGAAAAATCGAATAAAACATATATTGTACAGGTATAATACCATGAAATTGTTTCTGTACGCTAATATTCCTAAATGAGCTAAGTGTAAAGTAGTTTTAGTTATTAAAGTACGCGAGAGAGACTGCGTCTCTCGATAGGTTATGCAAGAAATAGAAACGAATCGAGGAACCGCTTCGTTATTAAAGTTGACTAATACCTAAGTGGAATTTGCACCATTGATTTACAATGATGTACTACTTACTGAAGATGGAGTTACCATACTTGACTTCGGTTCAGTCACTCACTAGACACTCGCTGTGTCGCATATTCTATTGTATTATCCGCGTAAATACATCGGGTTTTGAAACCACTTGAAATACCGGTTAAAAATTATTTTATGTGATTTAGATAAAAATTTCTTTCAATTCTAAATTTGTAAAATAATAACATTACGACGTGCCGTGGATGTTGTACATAGTTACTTAGCCACAAACACTTTTTAAACAGACATTACCTGTAACTTTGTGTGTTAAATATGTTTTATTCTTGCAATAAATACTTTTACAGTTATTTTCGTCGCTGCGTCGTAAATATTATTTTACAGACATAAAAAGGAAAAATGTGTTCAAAAGGCTATTGATATTCTGACATGTATTTTATTATTTCGAGCGAATTTTCACTATTGTGAAAGAAAAGTGAAAGTGTACCGAAATCGACTTGTACCTTTTTTTAAATGCAAATTTATTGTATGGGAGCGATTATAACGCAGGATATATGGGTCGGTTCGTAAATTAAACAAACTTACATAGTAAAGTACACCATGTTGGTATACGGTATACGTAGGAATTAATGTGCATTGTATACTCAGTATGTATGGGTTATCTAGGACTGTATTTCGTTACTGCGAAAAACAAACTACGAATAACGATAATGCGTTTTTTTTAAATCACGAATTAACAAACGGTCGGCGTTATATTAATGCGAAGCATTTTTTTTCTGTGAAAGCCCAAGGCTACGTCCTGAGTGTACAATATACATATAAGTATGTATATTACTTCGTCAAAATTATACATCGATGTGTTGTGGAACAGTATACAGAACACGCGTTGGCGCACGTAGATTGATTTAATTAAGCCTGTGAAAAGTAAATTTCAAAGTACCAAAAACCTCTCAAAGCCCATCTTAATATATATAAATCTCGTGTCACAATGTATGTCCTCAATGAACTCCTAAACCACTTAACCGATTATAATAAAATTCGCACACCATGTGCAGTTCGATCCAACTTGAGAGATAGGATAGCTCAAAACGCGAACGAAGTCGCGGGGTGACAGCTAGTATAAAATATATATCCCAGTAAAATATTAACTTACCTTAATTTACCTTAAATATTAACTACCTAAAATATTATTAAGTAACGTACCTGGTTCGCGAATCGGCTACTGAACATGTCCGCCGTTGTTAAAAACTGCACAAGATGTTGAGAGCACCCTCAAGGCACGAAAGTAACAAAATGTTGTACCTACATAAAATAATCTCTGTAAATAATTGTATCAATTGCATGGTGCAACTAATGTTGCATTACTGCAACATTTCTTGACTTCTTTTAAACTATTTTATTATATTTTTAAAATTATTTGCAGAATTAAAAGGTAATTAAAAAAAACGTTGTATAAAGATTTTTTCGTGTTTATGAATTTTTGTGCCTAGTATGGCTAATTAAAAAAAAAAACTTTAAGATGACTTAAGCCTAAATGCGATCTTAAATAATATTGACTGGCTATTAATGAAATCAACCTGTGGTCGTCGAATGTATTCTTTTGTTTGGTTTTTAATTTTTACTGAATTTAATACTTTTGTATAAAGGCCATTTTACTCACGGCTTGAACAACCGGTCACCGCTATAATGAGTTCACTAATTTATGGATTAATCTAACGAAATTATTGTTGAAATCAGAATTAACATCTCTAACTAGCTTTTACGAACGCGAATTTAAGACCAAGGTACCAAGTGCACCAAATTACTCAAACTCATTTTTTTTGTCCTAATCCGCGTTCGAGATGCGAGTTCTAGTTGAACATTGATTTCGTTGATAAAATCGCAGATTATTTTTACCCAACTGCGCTAAAGAGGGTGTTTTAATGATGTTTCATGGATTCTAGAGTTATAATAAACACTAGCATTTTATAAGTTTCTTGTATAATTGGAAGGTGTCTTAAAATGATCTTCGATTACTTAGTGTGTAGAGGTAAGGACTTCAGTAATATATTGTATAAATTTGTATTCAACAGTGTTTCGAAATTTTTGTTCAATATTTTTTTTATTTATTTCAAGAGTTAAGAGTTTAATAAAACACAATTTCTTCATTTTCAGTTTTGTTTTTATTTTAGGTTTTTTTTTATTATGTTTTAAGTTCCTTATTTGTTTTCCTGAAATGTAACCTCAGCTTTTTATATTTGAAAATAAAAATATGGATATTTACGTATATTTACAACCAAGAGAAGGAAGATTTAAAAAGTAACATTCTTTAATGACATTGTATGCAATACCGGCGACACGCACCCCCTTACTAATGAACGTTGTGTAGCCTCGGAATAGAATTATATTTCTTTATCTTCTTTATTTATCCCTTATCTTTCTTTTGAATTTTAAACTCGATCGAAAAAGACAAAACACTGAATAACTATTCTAAGGTTAAACAACGTTTATTAGCCAGAGGGAAAATGTTTAATGTGCTTGTAAATTATTTTTTAGTTGCCTGCTTTCGAGGAAGTAATCATGAAAATCGAGGTAGTAAGCGTGTTAAAACCTAGTGAGTACGTCTATGAAACAAGGGAAAAAAAAACAATTTTAAAGACGCTTATTTAATTAACGATTCGGTTCTTAGTCTATTTGTTACAGTTCATATAAAAGATAATAAAAATATTATCTAGATAACTATCTTGATCAGCGCAATAAAAAGATGACTGTTTCTTTGAAATACTTAGATACCTAAAACGGCTTCCCGGACATCGGTCGATTTCATACAGACTATAAGGCTTACATTTTTTGATGATGAGTTAATGATGAGTTTTTTTTTCTTTTATGTTGGAAAGTATTTTGAACTTTTATAAATTTAGGATTATGTATTGCCACCAAGTTTCTTGTTCATCAAAATCGTTCAAAGATAATTTACGAAAAACAAAAAAAAATACCGATATCCGGATAGCTATTATTGTAGATAGTTTTTTTATTCCCAACTAGATATGAATGTCCAAAAGGCAGTGATATTTGTCACATATTGTAGTATTTAGATAATTATTATCATTAAACTTAACTAATTAATATTTACAAAACAAAACAAAACTAAAAAATCTAATAATTATTATGATATTATATAATAAATATCTGAATTACGATATCAAAGCAAAAAGAAAAAGGCGTTTGAATAATCAGTTAAGATAATCTTTAGCCCTTTTACGGGCTTTTGTAAAAAAAATATTAAAAACTATGTAAAAAATTGTTCTTACCTATTTGATTTAGTTAAATGTTAATATAAAGGAACCAAGATCACAAAATCTTCATGAAGCAGAGACAATTTTGGCATCAAATATTTATCGTTATAAAGTAATATAATATACTTAAATATATTACACTTCTCTCGCTAATGCCATAGTAAAGAGAAACTTTTACTAAACTAATACCTACTTGTTGTTCACTACCAGGCAATGAACGTTAAGTATTATATTATTTCTGGACTGTAACTCATTTAAATATTAAAAGTAAGTAAGCGTGTCTCCTGCGCGTTTTTTCAATTGTCCCACGTACACAAAACATGTTGTGTTTGACACACTTCGTCTAAGGAATTTTTATTTGTGTTTTTAAACACTGTTGCCCAATGTTAAAACCAAGGTATAACACATTATTAAAATAAATATGGATAAAAGATTTACTTAATCAAAATTTGTAAAATCGTGTATAACATAAATATGTTTTATACTTTGGTAGAGTTAGGAGGATGAAAAAGTGTTTTGTATTCCTCCATTATTAACCATGCGGTTTAAATGTGTAAAATTACATATGTTTTGTCTTAGAAACTTGCAATAATTTTAATTGGAAATGTTTTGTGTAGTAACGCCTTGTTCTATATAGTGCCTACAGTAACTTACGCACAGAAGAGACTACTATATAATTTGGCAAGTAGTTTCTACATCGATTAGTGAAAAAATATTGTTAATATACAATAAGTAGGCACTTATATATTTGTGTATGGTTATTATACAAGATTATAACTTAAATATACATAAGAAAGTAGATGCGTAATATTTTTAATACATAAGTAGAACTATGCTTTTCACGAATTCGTTTTAAGAAACTTTTGTTTAACTTTGGACAACACAGACATATGGGTAATTGTATCCACTGTTATAATTTACCTTTTATTTGACAAAAAAAAACCGGAATCAACATTTATCATAACTTTATGCAAATGAAGGCATTGTTGAGTTGTCTATAAAGCATTGAGATATTACTCATGTATGTCTGTATAACACTATTGACGTCATACAGTCCTAGATAGGTATAGAGTAGCTAGAGCTACAGTCCACAACGCCCACTCAGATCCAACACATTTACATCTTTGGTACGATACCTATAGAGTCGGTGATCGCAACGAACACATCTTACACCACACGCACACTAACCTACGCTATCGTTATACCTACGACTGAACCGCAGTAGCCAAGTCTACAGTCACACAAGGAGATCAGATTTCACACTAATTACTCTCGGCTAAATATAGCACCTATCTTACTACGTCACGCGTCTCGCAGATATCGGCTATTACCTAGATTATGGAAGCCACCGAACAGAAGCTACCGAATAAAGCTGTAAAACGGGCTACTATGAAATTGTGTTATACGTTATTTGACCTAGAAAATAGTCGATAAGTTGATCTGTATGCGCCGGAACTGGTGCTCTTAACCTCAACACAAATTTTATAGATATCCACATTCACACCACTCCTTGTCCGACTGCCTATTGTGAACCACAGTTGCGACCAATTTAACTGATCTGTGGAATGGCCAATTATAAATTTCAATAAATATTAATTAAATAATAATTAATAGAAGAGAGATTCGGTAGATTGTCACTTTTGCTTAGATAATAGGAATGTGGCTTTCTCAACTGCAGATGATTTGGTCGCACTGTAGAATAGGTACATAAGATGTTGTCTACCGCGGCTGAACGCTCGTTTCTCCAACTGGTAACCGTTAGGGGCCGCCACTAAATTTCTTCAAAATATCTCGACCCTAGACCAGCACCCAGTACTAGCACAAAAACTATTAAAAATTCTTCGACATGTATTCGACAAAAACGTTTCGTATCCGATTCCATAGATTGTTGATATTCGTATTCGTTACGTAAATTGAAGCTACGTTTTCCTCGGATTTAATTTGCAGTTTCCAATGACTCGGAAAGACGAAGAAGTTAATTAAACAGACACTAACTACATATTAAATGAACTACAAAGGTGTGGTTGCAATAAAATAATATAGGTAGGTTTGTAAATGCTTGGCCAAATCAGTATACGTTACGCAAAATAAATGAGTACCTGCGCTATATAAAATCAGATTGATCATGTATCGAGGAAAGTAAGGAAAAAAGCTTGTTATAAATTTCCATACATATAGAATTTTTGACTTAAACAATGAAATGTAGATCTCTTCATAATTGCAACAGTAGACCTAAAGGCGGCCCCTTAAAATTTAGTATATCATTTTAGTCCGAACAACAAGGACATGAAACTGAAACCAATTTATGACACAAATTGGTTACCTATAGCACTTATGTTGGCACAAGGGCCGTTTTAATTTGGCAAAGGTTCTACTATAAACCACATTAGGCACTACAAAGAATACCTATTTACGCTCTCTTATTTTTATTTTCAGAGATGAGACATCCATTTTTTTTTGTTAACAGGAAAATCCTACCCAGCGCCATATTAAGACGGTCCTTAGTGCCTACTATCACATCATCAGCGCACCGCCACTCCGTTGATTGTAACCACCGCACTGGGCCCGGTCGGCTCTGGTTCGTACGCAGAATCCGTGTCACTGCGTCGTCCGTAGGCTACGTTGTCTGACAAATGGTCGCTGTAAGGAGAGTCGTAGACGTTATCACTGACGTGATCGTATATGTGTCGTCCGTTCGTGTCGTGAAGCGTGGCGTAGCTCATCACGGCCGCGTTTTGGTCTTCTTTACGCTCGGCGCCTTCGATGTTTTCCGTGTTCTTCACAGGAGTTGCTTTACGCCTGGAAGTATAAGTATACGGTTTTAGTGGAATATGATCAAATCAATAATGGACTAAGAGTAGGTATCTATCTTAAAAAAACGAAACCTGTGCCACATTGTAAGGTTTTTTTCTGCTTGTCAAGACAGCAAAAGCACCCAAATAGCACAAATCTATCGACTATTTAGGAAGAGACTTACAGCCTGAGATAGATGACTCCCAGCAGCATGAGCAGGAACAGCACCACTCCACATCCCACGCCGACACTGAGCGGCAGCGCTCCTCCATCAGCCGCCTCGTTAGTGGCCAGCTCGCAGGTCGGCTCGTCGCCCGACCAGCGCCCGTCGTCGAGGCACTTCCTCAGAAACGGTCCCACTCGCTGGAACTGCGGCAGGCAGTGGTACTCGATGGAACTGCCGAACAGAGTCGAGCTGTTCGCGATGATGATTCGGCCGTTTTCAATCGTGCCCGGTGACTTGCAGTCGATTGCTGTGGAGAGATAGATATTTAGAGTGGTGTAGGTAGGTAGGTAATACATTATAAAGTTTACATAAATAATAATAATGTAATGTACTTAACCTAATCCATCCTAGATCCAAAAACTGATAGATAATAGGGTCAAGTCTAGGGACCACATAATTGTAGAGTATTGTTAGGATTGATCTCCAATTACTGTCATAGTAGTGGTCTTACTTTAACTTTAGGATGATTTTATTGAGTATTGTCATACAATATTGAAATATTGATTTTATGATTTGAGTAGGTACTTCCGTTTTCAACTTTCGCTTATTACGACGCCGGGCTACATTAATCGAAGGTATTAGGTAGGTACTCACGTATACAGACAGGTGGAGCGCCGCTCCACTGGCCCCGCGGTAAGCATGTCCGGGTTTGGTTCCCGCGCAGGCCGTATCCACGTTCACATCGGTAGTGCGCTTCTCCGCCGATGCTGAGGGTAGACGTCGCAACCACTAAGCCAGTGCTGCCCTTTATCTGCACCGACGGATCCGTGCATGTGATTTCTGATCGAGAAACGGTTAAATGTTAATTAGGAAGGTGTTAGAAAAGTATAACAAATGGAAAGGGATCTAGATCTTTTTATTAGTAGAGCATCGCTATTAATGATAGTTACGAGTAGGTTGATTGCAATTGCGATGCGTGGTTCCTAATTTATGCTCTACATAATCAATTAGGGATTAGTACCTACCTACATACTGTAGATATATTACCTACCATCCTTAGTAAATATATAAATCCTAATAACAAGCTAGTGAACGTCGATTCGTGTCGTAATTATCATCCTTAACTATTTTATCCCAAAACTGGGTCGCATTTGTTAACTAGGCAATAAAGCCACGAGCTACCCGCGTACCTTTACAGACGGGTGCCTCTGAGCTCCAGGTCCCGTCGTCCTGGCACAGCCTCCTCGAGACGCCGTCAAGTTGCCAATGCTGGTGGCACTCGTAGAGCACCGCCGCGCCGTAGTACGTTGCGTTGGTAGCCAGCGTCACTAGGCCGTTCTCAACCCGGCCGGGGTTACCACAGTCTACGTCTGTTAATAACGAACAATGATATTAGAAATATACAGGAATAGTTATATTGTTTATTACTATCCATGGTTTTACCGCTCTTTTGGGATGAAAGTATTCTGTCTTACTTCAAAATAGACATGACAATCAGAAATATTATTACTCGTTTTGTCGTAACGTAACAGCAATCGATTAATGATAGAAACGTAAGTTCTGCAAAATACGATTCAAGGATTAAATTCACAAAGGTTCGAAGTGTGTTCCTTAATGGACTGAGGCTTTTTTAAATTGCATTGAAGAAGTAATACTACTATACTAGTAATATAATAATAAAAAAAAACTTTAAATTGGTAAGGTGCAATTTAAAGTTTTTTTAATGAACACCATTAGAACACACCGTTAGACCATCAACTTACCCATGTAAAGAGTTAAGGTGTAGTGGACAGAAAAATCTTACATTGACATTTAGGCGTGACTCCGCTCCATTTCCCATTGTCCTCGCAGGTGGAGAGGCTCTCCCCGAGCACCTTGTACCCTCTCTCGCAGCGATACTTGACGAGCGCGCCGATGCGGTAGGTGTTCCCGCTGGTGGTGGACACGGACGTGCGGATCAGAGTCCGGCCGTGCATGCGGTCGTTGCCAGTCACGGACACGATGCTGTTCTCCGGGACCACTGGGTCGGGGCAACGGATCTCTGCAAATAAGACTTTATGTCATGCTCTGCCGCAGAGAGAATATATTTTTAACCGACTTAAAAAAGCAAAAGGTTGTCAATTCGATTATATTATTCGGTATTTTTTATGTTCTTACCGCATTTACCAGTTTTGAAAATTATTTTTAATTCGATAGGATATACTAACAAATTGGTCCATTTTTTTATAAAATTCAATTCGGATGACGGGAAGTTGCCTATCTCTACCATTTGATTGCATGTTTGAAAATCAGATTTTGTTAGGTAGTCTGTTAATAAATTAAAAATTAAAAAAACCCTCAGCACCGATGTTCATCAAATACAGCGAAGAACTCTCCCTCGAAGAACACTCAGAAAAAAATTTAAACAAAATGGGTTCATCCGTTCGGGAGCTACGATGCCACAAACAGACAGACACACACAGACACAGTCGTTTTTGCGTCAGGGGTTAAAACAGATCTTTAGCGTTCTTTTTTTAATGATGCACATTTAGCTAAAACGTAATGTTAGTTGAATCTGGTGGGAGGCTTCGGCCGTGGCTAGTTACCACCCACCGGACCAAGCCATGCCGTGAAATGACCTAGTCGTGTTTCGGGATGTGGTCCTTTGTAACCGTTCAGAAGACTGGTCTGAGCAGTAGCGCACTTGTAGCGCCTCACTCAACTGCCGTCTTTGTTCTTCTTCACTCTACAAAACTTCAAGACTAGAGTGAATAAGTACATTATAGGTCGTCGTGCTTCATCTTAGACCACAACGCCGCTTAACATTAGGCGACTTGGTGGTCAAACGCCGACCTATTATTTACATAAAAAATTACCTAAGTACCTACATAAAAAAAAAGAATCTGTTGAACAAAGACGGTATGTACCTTCGCATCTAGGCGAAGAGTCGCTCCATTGGAAGTCCTCGGTGCAGACCCGGCGCACGGGCCCCACGAGCCGGTAGTTGGCCGTGCACGAGTACTGGAGCACGCTGCCAAGGTGAGTGGTACCGTTCAGCAGATCCGCGGCGCCGTACGGCAGCGGCGGCAGCTTACCGCAATCCACATCTATACGGACACAAATGTTACACATAAGATTAAGACACTAAGGCTTAGTCTATACATATAAAGCGTTGATAAATTAAATTCATATAAAACACCTTAAACCTTGAAAAAATAATTCGGAAAACTGTTACCAAGCTCAGAGTTCAGAAAGCGTAAGTTAGGCCTAATCTATATTACCAGTGAGTCGAGGAGAATTTGACGATATTGCACATAGTAAAAACTCATTTACGGGTGAAATCCAAAAGTCACAAGCGTTCTACGCAAGCTACGATAAATTCTCCTCGACTCGCCAGCAATATAAATAGGCCGAACCTACGCTTTCTGAACTGTAAGCTTGGTAAGTAACAGTTCTCAGAATTATTTTATCGAGGCAAAAAGAAGCTACGTAAGTACTTACTTAAGTATGCATTTATTTTATTTCAATCCAATTTACTCTCCTGTGATAAATAAGTAAGAGGTGCCTCAAGTTCGCTTTTGTTATTTAGCCTCAAATCAACTCATAAACGTTAGACCAATCAGATAAATAAGCAGACAGTCGTTTAACAGTATCCGAAAAAGAAATTAATTAACAATGCCTCTCCAGGTCCGTATTTGTGACAGTGCCTTCCGTACGGATGAAGGAATAGTCTGATATTAAGATAATGGGGAGGCATGATAGACTTTATGTATGTAGGTATACTGCTAAATCTTATTTTCTTCTTTATTTTCGATACTTCTGTATCTTAACATGGAATAGTTACTTACATTCACACTTGGGCGATTCCCCGGACCAATCCCCGTTGGGCTGGCAGGTGAGGCTCGGCTCGCCGACGAGCTTGTGTCCACGCTCGCAGTGGAAGTCGATTGTCGAGTGCACGTTGTAATCGAACGCCTCCATGTACCCGCCCGCCGGCACCTCGGGCTCCGCGCACGATATCACTGGAATGTCGACAAACAACATCAGAAATATATTCCTATATAAATAAATGAATTCGGGTCATTTTGCACACAGTCATCTGACCCCAAACTCATTAATGAATGTAAAGTTTGAATGTGGAGGTAATTTCCAGATCTAATGGTCGAATTAAAAATAAACTCTCATCATCTATGAAAGCTGACTTTCATTCATAGACTAAAAAACGTGTGCGAAGCCGCGGGGAGATGGATAGCGCATAGACATAGAGTAAAGACCCCTAATCGGTCAAAAATAATGATTCCAAAAAAAGTAAACCAAACCATTGAAAGTCAACCAATTCACTAGTCAGTCTTCGATGTCATCCAGTATCGGTTACGTCTCCCCACTAACCAATAAATATGGTGAACTGTGTAGTCCACTCATGTCGAAATTTCAGAATATCCAAAACAGTAAAAAAAGGCAACGTCACATATCATCCGTAAGTCATAAATATATTTTTATGTGCTTTATAAAGCTAATAATTGTAATTAATTCTTAATGTCAACAGAGCGAAAAGTTGCTGAAAAAAGTGTTGCCACAAGGTATTTTTATATTTTCCCTTTAATAAACTTTAGGTTTCTTAAGGATCCAGTTTAGCCGATCAGTGGACAAAAATAATTCGACAAAGTAAAAATGAAAATTAGTGAAAACTTCGTCGCCCCTATAACAATTTGCTCTGTGCACCTTCTCAAGAAAGAAATATACGTAACAGTGAAATATCCTGACAAGCAGGCGTCAGTTTTATTTTTATGTAAATGTAATGTTATTTTATTGCCGAAAAAATAACTTAAATGTATGATGTAAATAATGATAGTGTGTAAATAAGATAAAATCAATAGTTAAAATCAATGGTAATCCCTTTACTATTGATTTTAACGCAAACTCGTACTCTTGATTTTTACTTAAATTTTTACCTTTTTCCTACTCTGATTTTAGTTAAGGTTTACATACAATCTATAATATTAGTTTGTAGAATAGTGTCATGAATGGATCTGGGTAAGGCTTTGTGTGTAGTTTAGCTCTGGCCTAAGCTGGCCTAATCCTTTGTTTCCGGTCTTGTGATTTCTACTCTGATCGTTATAATCATTTACCCAACTAAATCGGGTAACCTCTTTTAATGGCAAGTTCATCACGTATAGAAAAAAAGGTTTTATTAAGGTACCAAAATAAATTTGACACGTTTCGAAACCGTGTTTTGTATGAAGACTATCCTTCTGGATCTATGTAATAGAGCATATTCTGTGGGATAGCGTTTGATATTTGTGGAATTTATAGGGAGTTGGGTAACCGCTGCTGCTTAATTTCTAATCTAGGTACTTTTTAGTCATAAAATATAGCTATAATAATGCCCTTTCCTAAAAAGTCAGCCATTTAATTTATGCATAAATCTGAAGATTTATTTATTTATTTATAAAGATACGCCAACAGTGATCATATTACACCTTCAAAATTTAACTGCTAAATACATGGAGCAGATTGCATACAGAGACGATTGCATACTCACATTCGCAGGAGGGTATATCATGCGACCATTTCCCGTCTCTGTTGCAAAGCAGCTCCTCAGCGCCCGCGAGCCAGTAGTCCGGCTCGCAAGAGAACTGCGCCACCGAGCCGTAGGTCGTGGTGCCGTTCAATAGGCGGAAGGAACCCTTGTACACTTGAGCCGGGGTCCCACAGTCCACGTACTTGCAAGATGGCGGGGAGCCCGACCAGCTGCCGCCAAGAGTGCAGCTCACGCTCTGCACATTACAATAATTTAGTTCTTAAGGAAAAGTTATGTTAGCAGACGTAAAAACAGTTTCGCTAACTTCTATAGTTGTGGTGGCAAGGTGACTATAAAGTTTCAGTTATTAAAGTTTTACTTTATTGCTTTTTAACGTATCTAGACATTAGAAAATACATGCGCACTATGATTCCCAACACAATCCTCAATATTGAATGTTTGTTTAAAAAAACTGCTCTTAAACTCCTAAAACTCATACTAATTGGTGGATACCTTTAAAGTATAAACAGCAGTAGAAAAATACATAAATCAATTTTGAGAGTTTTGTCAAAGACTTACCGCTGGGCCAAACAGTATGAATCCATTCTGGCAAGAATAAGTGGCAAGAGATCCGGCCTTGTGCCCACTGACGGAGACGACCGCGCCGGCTACGGGTGGCGGGTCCGGGCACCAGTCGAACAGACACTTGGGTGGCTCTCCATCCCATAGTCCCTGGTCCCCACAGACTCTCTCCGCCTCTCCCACGAGAGTATGGTTCTCTTTGCACGAGTAGACGGCGCGCGCGCCGTGCGTGGTGCGCTCATCTGCCAGACGGACTTCGCCTTCTTGAATAGGAGGCAGCCCACCGCAGTTGACATCTATAAACGAAGGAGAGCATAATTAACTCCAACCACCTAATATGTATTTCAAACTAGACTTGACATCTCGAACTGGTATAGTAGTACACCCGAGGATGCTGGCCAGCACTCGAAAACCAAATGGCGGTTTGTGTTAAATATTGCCTCATCCAAAAAATGAAAAAATAAAAAAAACCGATGGAGTCATTTTCTCTATGGATGTGGGCGGAAACGAGAAGTACTAAATAACTGCATAACAACAACCGCCGAAGTAGTCAGAGGCGTCCAGGCGGCCTAAAAACTTTGTCTTTGGCTAGACACTTTGGCTAGACGCTTGGCCTGTACGACATTTTTTTTACCATACTAAGTATATCTAATACTTAATCACAATCAATATTAAAATTTTACCTAACAATTTGTCACAGATACCTACATTTACAACTGGGAGCAGTTCCAGACCAGAAACCATCTTTCATACACTCTCTGCTCTGGTCCCCGGTGAGCATGTGTCCTTCAGGACATTTGTAGGCGATGCTGGCACCCACTTGGTAGTTGCTGCCTTCAATGGTGGTGTTCAGAAGCTTGTCCGGGCTTCCGCACGAAGGGGGTACTAAAAAACGTTACAGGATTAAATCAAAGCCAAAGAGTAAAAAACATCGCTTAAAAATAGGTCGGTACTTACGCAACAATAAATGCGCAAATACTTCACGAATTCGCATATTTCCACTCGACTAAGGTTATAAAAGGTTTTTACCGTACCTAAGTACAAGGAAGTCATACAATAACTCCTTACACCTCATTTCAATTTTTCATCTTATACAATTCTTTGAAATAATTTAATAATTTCGCAAGTGGCTTATTTTTTCCGTTTTCTTAGGAATCTGTTATTGACCTATTATGTAAGCCGTAGGCAATTACGCACTTCTATGATTACGTAGCGGACTCTACATAAAATAGGTACTCGTTCTTTCTAGCAGAAATCCAATGACAGAGCTTTACTCGATTATTCCCTTGACCTATTTGATTCAGTCAATTCAATGGCTCACATTCAAATGTTGTCCAGGCCTGGACAGGCCGGATTGTGAATTGCGAACAAAATATTTCCATAAAATCGAGTGTCGTTCGCTTTCATTTTGTATCATAAATCAATCAAGTACTTCGCAAGCTATAATTATGATTACGCTGCTAGTATAAATTAAATGCAATATTCATATCGCATGCATAATATACTCGTACATAGTTATCTGAATGTCGTTATGGTCATAAAAGTCGGCGTTTTTTGCTTCCCCCGCGACCTCATTAAAACAGCAGCTCGTTTTCTTTACCCATAGAAAGATAAACCATAAATAATAATAATAATAAGTTTATTCAAAATCTGTACAGATAAAGATAAAAGATAAAGAGATAAAGAGCCATTAATAGGGAGTATTCTGTATAAAGAGCATAGACAAGTTATTTCCGTCCGTACTCTGACTAGACGATGAGGCAAAAAAAGCGCACTGTAACCACAACTAACGACCACTAATTTTAAATAAACCCTTTAGATTTTAATGGTTTAAATCTTTATAACACTATCCCCTGTCACAAGACAGAAAAGAGTGTTAACCGGACCTTTATTCAGTTAAATAGAGACACAAAGAACACGTTTTAATTAAAAAGTTAACAGATATTAATAAAAAACAACACGCAAGAAAACAGTTATTCGTACAATATTATAACGCAACAAGAAGTGGTGTAACAATTAAATAAATATAGTTACAACATTCGCTTTCTTTCGCTTGGTTAGGCTTGTGATAATTTAACGTGTTATACTTATACAGATATACCTACTATCATTCACATTTTAGGGCAAGGCCAATTGGATATTAGTTACGAACGTTTTGAATAAGTTTGTAATATTTACATTTGTAATTAATTTTACATTCTAATCGCCCTTTAGTATAGTTTACAGATAAAATCATTATCATCTGCGATGTGGAATTGGATTCGCGGGATCCGTCGGGACCTGACCTACAAAGACTTTGTTGTCAATATTCAGATCTGATCAATGCTCGGGCTCGGATGGGGCTCGGTGACCTAGATACGAGCTATGTCAATGACACAACAAACTCCATCCGGAAAGCGCATTGGTAGAATGCGTCACGATTCGAGACAAAAATCACGTGAGAGTTATCTATCCATCTATCGGTATGTAAGTACAAAAAAAAACATGCCTTCCGAAATAATTATAACTTTTATGGCAAGCTAATGTTTGCAAAATAATTTCAAAGTTTTATAAAAAATACAGGTTGTTTGTTCTATCACAACAACAGTTAAGCTATGTCAGAGGCCTATAGGCGGCCTGGAAACTCTGACATCAGGGCTAGTCACTCGGCCTATACGAACTTACTTGTTTGATCTGACATAATATAATCGTATTTACCATCTGATATTTGTAGGTATTACAAAATAATACAGTAAATAAATGAATAAAAAAATGACATAAAAACCTTCGCAAATTCGCCTGGCAACATAACAAAACAGATATGTACCTATCTATGAAGGTGACACTCACGGTACTGGCAGATCCAGTGCAGGTAGTCCAGGTTACAGCCGACGTCGTTCCACAGCCAGGCCCGGCCTCCGTCCAGAACCACGCAATTCTGTTCGCCGTTGTAGTTGTTGGGCTGGTCTTTACCCCAAGTTGGTTTTGACACAATTTCACCTGGGAAAAGAGTAGATTATGTTTAATGAAACCTACATTAACATAAAAAACATAATTATCGTAAACTAGCTACGTCCCTTGGATTTACTCGCGGCTAAAAAGTACCCCATGTCTTTTTCTGTCGCCCTGACAACGTGTACGCAAAATTTCCTATGATTGGTTGAGGAGTTCAGTCGTGAAAGCGTAACAAGCCAACGAACAAACAAACTTACTTTCACATTAAAACTTTGGCTACACAAAAGGTCGGTGATGTAACCCCGTTTAACATTCATGCTAATAATTAAGGCAAGAACAGCCCCTTTGTCGCTTGATCTTTCTATCTTTCAACTGAATAAACTTTTCATATTCCCCCCTTGTTTATCTCTCAACGGAGTACCGGTAACGTCGCACGTTGGGCTGTCTCATCTTGGAACCAATGTTCACGATCAGACATATGCTAATGTCGTAAATTTTCACCTGACCGCCCCATAGCTCACCTCCCGCCAATATTTGTGCGGTTAAATTGCGAGGGTGAAGTTTGGGGCTCGAAGTAATTTATTCAATAGAGTCAAAAGCTTATGAAATTGAGTTTGGCATAATAATAAATCTCTCCTAGCAACTAGACTGGCAGTACAGCGAGTAACTTGACTATCCTAATTAATATCTATCGTCAAGAAAGTCGATTCCCGGTATAGAGGCGAGGACAGGAAAATTATACGACTGTGGGTAATTTCATGTAGTTTACTTGCGACTTAGAAAACATAAAAGCAGGTCAATTCTATTGAAGTTTCTGCTGACCTAGTCACTGGCCCGCTTTGAAGTGTCCTAATAGTTTCTACGAAACGTACACTCGATGGTGCATTATTAGGTCATTTTCAAACTTGAGACCCCATGGCTGTGTCTAGGTGTTATCTATTGATTTTGAAAGGGGTGAAATTAGTTACCCTTAGTGACGTCCACATGAAATATTAATCCACCGGCGGTGACCTACTGGCCCTACTGCACTTTGCTTTTCAAAGAACTTTCTACCTACAAAACGTATAGCGCTAGTTTATACGCGTCGAAACTTGATATCCAGTTAGCTTTTGATATATGTTGTCATAGAAAATCCGATAAAGCCTTATCCCACATATGCCAAGTCTTTGTTATAGCTTTTTTACTCGTAATAGACATCTTTATTAGGGATACTCGTAGTAGGTAATCAACGTTGGTAATCGGTAATAATAATATATACTGGTCAAACCCAAATTTTCTTGTTTGAGTAAAGACCCTGAAAACACTCTCATAGGTTTTAAAATCACTTAATAATTTACTTCAAACGAAAACAAGAATGTACTGTATGTATGTATGTATGTATGTAGGTATAATAATGTTACATACCGTCGACCCACTTCCAAATCCTCGAAGTGAGTCCTGGTTCCTTCTGGGCTCCGATCCACACCATCTGTGTCTTCAGCTGGGCCTTTCGTCTCTCCAGCTCCTGGATGAGGAAGCTGGTCGTAGCTCCCTGAGACAAACAAAAACATTTCCAGGGTTTACCAAAAGATCTGAATTTCTTGTAAAAAAAGGATAATAAAAACAATATAAGTCATTGACTTTTCATGAAATTTCAACTTGTTATATTATCTATATTTGAAATAAATTATTTCATAACAATATAAACCTACAGAAATATACATAATAAAAAAAGATATATATAAAGAAAATAACTGTGCTTAATGGTTGCTAAAAGCCTCAAAAAGCTTATAACAACCATTTAAAAACACTTCCGCTGGCATTCACGGCTATACTCGTACATAATCTGGTTCCGGCTTTTGACGAAACAAACTTCGAAACAAAATGATATGTTCATGGCGAATCGTTGGGATGGAGAATTAAGTATTTACTAACCGTTTGTTCAAAAAAAAACCCGTCATCTTACTTGTCTAGGGTGGGCCATTTAGTAGTTTATAAAAACTCATAATTTATTTTAACACTGACAACTTGCTCGAAATATTGTCGAAAGATCAATAGTTTACCTATTTCCGCGGTACAAAATATGTGGATTTTTATCAATTCTTGATCAACGTCGGGAAATATTGAATACTTATTGTAGCAAAAGTAACTCTGTGTAGCTGAAACAGCGTGAATTTTGTAAACGAGCTCGTTAATCGTGTAATCAACCGTCTTGGTAGTGTCCATTGTCCGCCATTGACTTTGGTCGGAGCTGTGATTTTCCGCCTTCTTCGCTTCTTTTTAAGGAGCACTGAAAGATCGTCGTTGTGCAAAGAATTCACAAACGATCCAGGCCCTTTAGTCGAATATTGGCATAGCCATCCGTCAGATGGAGCCCGAAACTAACAACAAAGTTTTGCAAAACTGAGTGCGCTCCAGCCAAACCAGCCGAGCCAACGGCTTGGTGTTATTTCGGAAACAAGATTTCGGTACACTCTGTCCGAAATTGTACTTTTGAATTTTAACACTACACATACACACTTTGTATATCGACCATTGTCATTTTCGGACACCAAATAATAGTCCTTAAATAACGGGAATATTTGCTCTATATATTAAAATCTGCTGAATAATAGGAGGAAGAAGTGATTTGTTAATTTTATTGCACTTTTATACAGAAACTTATGATAGGGCCAGCCTATAATAAAAAAAGCAAAAGTATTTGTGTGCGTGTGTGTGTTTGTTTGTTATTTCTTCACGCTAAAACGGAAAGACGGATTTCAATAGTGTGGTGTGCACGTAGCTTATAGCCTGGATTAACACAGGTTACTTTTTAACAACGAGCAACACCGCGAACGCAACAAGTTTATTTTAAGTAATTGAAATCTACCAAGAAAATCCTAGACATTAGCTTTCTCCAACGTCCAACCCATACAAGATCATTAACGTCCCAGTTGCATTACGAAGCTGATTACAAGAGAAACTTATTGTAATCGACACCTCCTACTATTGTTAGTCAGATGACTTTCAGATCAGACTACACAACGGGTGAAAACGATTTCCATATTCAAAGTAGCTAATGGAATTACCGAATTAATGAGACAATGACATTGTGTTTTTTTTTTCAACAATTAATAAAACTTAAGTACAATAGTTAAAGAAGTTAACTATGTACCTAAATAATCGATACATATCTGATGTGCAACAGTGTTGGTATACCTGCTGGGTGTACTAGATATTTGAAATTGGGTTAAGGCCTGTCTGCGTGTCCACTTGTCATCGCTGGCACCTTCAAGGCATGTTCAAATTCATATAGCTAAGGACGAGTATAATTATTATAGGAGCTATAGGTAATGCATTCAATACCACGAATACCACGATACATTTCAACATAATTATCATGCCAATAGAAATCGTCGGAGACCACAAACGAGAGCTATAATATATGTGTAAATTGAAGGCAATTTGTATAATTCAGGTATTGGATACGATACCTAGGCAATGTATAAAATACCGGAAGCAGCCCGGAAATGTATGAAATGTTATGAATATTATTGTCCGTTATACATACTTTGACAATGCACAGGTGTTGTATACAGTATCGCATGTCCACCGGCAATTTACAAAGTAAATAGATTTGGTCTATATCTAACATCCATATCATACCACGTATCATATAGAAATAAAACCCGAAAATCTGTGAAACGAACTGCAATCATGATAGACAGTATGATATTGTAATACCCTAAAACCTCTTCTGCCTTTATCATCGCAAATCTGCCTTGAGTTGCCTAGGTTAGAACCTTCGTTCTAGACGACTAGTTCTACACGAACCAACTAGACCTTCGTTAGACTACCTTTGTGATCGTTTTTTTAACAATCCAAAACCACCCCTACTCAAATGTTCCCCTTCCTCGTTTACGTCTTTTTTACACATTGCCGGTTGCGGATTCGGTACTGTATAGAATACCTAGGCAAAGTATAAAATAAACAATATTTCTTAAATAACCTCAACGTTTTAGGTATTCTATACATTGCCTAGGTATTGTATAGAATACCGAATTATACAGATTGCTGGTAACAAATAAATAAACAAACTAACAAAGTCACTTGCGCATTCACAACATCAATTTTGATGATAAACTTTAATTTAGATCGTAATTGATAGGATTTAAAAAAAAACCTTTTCGTCCGTAAAATCTTGACACGCTAACAACAAAAATTTACAAACATACCTACAATATGTACTATGTTACCCGCGCCTTCGTTCGCGTTTATTCGAATAAAAATGGTATCCAAAAAGATTCCTCGTGATATACTGCAACTAATTGTCAAATTTCATCAAGATTCGTTAAGCCGTGAAAAGCTTACAAACAGACAGACACGAAGTTATTTTCGATTTCACAATATTAGTATGGATGGATGTCTTTGGCAGTACACGCTATGCTTGGACAGACAACCGTCTATGCAAAAATGTTCCCGATTTTTTTAATGACATCAAAAACAAACCTTAGTAATTTTATTATGGAAACTGACGTGGTTTTCACACATTATGTGCGCGCGCGCGGCTGCGTCTCGCATAGCACGTGCTATGCGAGACGCAGCCGCGCGCGCGCACTCGCCCTGATGAAGACCGCCGAATGCGGTTGAAACTATAGTCGGAATAATCGACTGAATCGTACGTGAGTAATTTCCCGTGTTTTAAATCATAAACCTTAGTAAGTTCTTCGTTAGACTAGGCAAGGAAAAGATGAATTATATAAAGTTAAAAAACAAAGGTAAGGGAAAAAGAAAGAGACAAGGAAAATAACACGAAAATGCAAGATGGAATTTGTCGTATTGTTGTAACATACTTTATACTTAGTAAATTATTTACTAGTAATAAAATAATTACAAAACCGTTTATGATCGCTCTTACGACTGAATAAATAAAAGATCTATAAGTACTTACCAGGTTAGTTTACTACACGCCGCGCCCAGTGGTTAAAAATATCCTATGCGCTATTCCAGACTAAAACCTATCTCTGTGCCAAATTTCATCTAGCTCCGTTTAGTTGTTCTGGTGCGATTGAGTAACAAAGAAACATATCGAGGGGTGAGTGATAAAACCCGATAAATTCATAAAAGTGAGTTGCGAGATATTCCATGTTAAAGTTTCTTGCCAATAAAAAAATGATTTTCTGTGAAAACCATGTGTAAATTCTTAACTATTTATGAAGATTACATATTGTATTTTATTATTAATCATGATTACCAAAAGTAGTAATGTAGCTTTTATAAAAAAACAGACTTAAGTAAATTAAAGGATGAGCTTATTGGATTACATCACAAAATAAAATAGACAATTTTACAATTTCACGGTTTATTAGTATGAAAATCAAACTTAAAATCTACTTTATTGCTTAAAATTAACCGACCAAGTGCAAGTCAGACTCGTGCACTGAGGGTTCCGTACGTACTAAGAATATTTAGGTGAATATGAATGATTAAAATTGGTAAAAGTTAGTTAGTTTGGGAAACAATTTCAATTTTTCAGGCGAAAAGTAGTGGCCGTCTATAGATTCCAACTGCATCTTTGTATTCGTTTTTTTCGTCAAATATTTAGATATTCTCAATTTTTGGAATATCCCTTTTGATTCAAAGTCAAAGTCAAAGTGTTTTTATTCAATTTAGGAATCAAAGATACACTTATGAACGTCAAAGTTATTTAAATAGACTCGACCGCCTTGTTTGGATAAAGAGCCTGTACTCAGAAGAACAGGCAAGAAACTGAGGGGCATTATTTTTTCAAATAATAAATAAATTACAGTCTCACAAATTTTGGCTTACAACTAGGTAATATCTATAAATACTAGTAGCTACTTGGCGGAAGTGGAAGGCTCCAGACATCTTTATCTTCTAAATAATTCTTAACCTTATAATACCCTCTTTTCGTTAATGTAGTTTTTACATGTGATTTGAATTTTCCCTCAGTGAGCCTTGTTATATTTTTCGGATAATATTGTAAAAACGAACGCAGTCTAAAACTAAATCTCGGTACAGCTATCCTATCCTTATTTCTAGTGTTATTATTGTGACAGTCTCAGTTCAATTTAAATTTATGTAGATTTTTGCGAACGTACATAATATTTTCAAAGATATACAAAGAAGGTAAAGTTAATATATTTATTTCTTTAAATAAATCTCTCAATGATTCGCGGGGACCCATTCCGTAGATAGCGCGGACCGCTCGCTTTAGACGGTTGCCGTGGTGTGCCGGCAGAGTAGAATAGCACCCCCCTCTAGTACCAGGCGTCGTAAGAGCCGACTGAGGTACAGCGGAACCGACAAATGGCGGTATAACCATTCGAAATAAAACGTAGCTAAAATGGCACAGGGCAGGGATGGGCAGCAGCATCCTTGTCGCGAAGCTACGTTTCTGCGATCGCCACCACGCCTGCCCAGCGTGGCGATTACGGGCAAACTCCCCCCTAAATGACGAGCACAAATACGACCAGGCCCCCAGTCCCCAGCAGCGATGCTATTCCGGGCTACGACAGCGGCCCCGGTAACGGCGTAGCAGGGGGTGCTAAGAATCGCTGGCAGATGCACGGCTGTCACACCAAACGACGACTGGCCCTGGTAACGCACAACGTGCGCACAATGAGGACTGACGAGAAGGTTGCTGAGCTGGAGGAAGAGTTGAGTAGGTTGCGCTGGGATATTGTGGGGTTATCCGAAGTCCGTAGAGAGGGTGAGGACACGATTACCTTAAAATCCGGCAACCTGCTTCACTATCGGGAAGGTGTTCCTGAATATAAGCATTGATTCCAAACTGCAATGGGGTCCACATATTAATGCGCTGTCTGGGAGACTTAGTTCTGCTGCTTATGCGGTTCGTAA
Organism: Peribatodes rhomboidaria; assembly: GCA_911728515.1. NCBI lineage: Eukaryota > Metazoa > Arthropoda > Insecta > Lepidoptera > Geometridae > Peribatodes > Peribatodes rhomboidaria. Next base: position 2,878,952 of record OU452166.1, read on the forward strand.
AATTAGGCAACTGACGGATATAGCTGTAGTGAATCTTTAAATCTCCTTTTACATATCCTAACCTTATATTACGACTTAATAACTAACCCCCCTCTACCTGTATTCCCCTCAAATAATAATTAAAGATTTATGTTAACAAAAGTCCCGGTCCCCGGAGTCCGTGCAGGCAAATTTTAAATAAAAAAAATCAACTCCTTGCTTAAAATACTAGCAGAGAAAACCACGGGGCGCGTAATCATGGCGCGTGTTATCATGCAACTGCAGCAGCCGACCGCCCGGCACGCGAAATCTAGCGCATTATCGCGCGCGACGCTCGGCTGCGATTGGCGGGAGACGCTCCACTTCGCATGACGTCACGGGCGCAAAGCTTAAAGACACCTTACTGGGTTTTGTATCGCAAGAGTTTGAGTAAAGCGCTTGATTCCGGATAGTGCGAATACCCACTAAGTAAATATAATATGATTCTTTACGATATTTTTCAGTTATTTAATACATTAAATATACTTATTGGATTTAGATTTTTAAAACACGTTGTATTTAAAAAAAATCACATAGAGCTATATCCCGAAAATTATATTTGATAGGTTTTAACTTTAGCTTAATTTCGATTTTTTGGAAATTTACCTCAGTGTTAAACTCCGATAAACCAAATTAGCCATTTTGACCATAAGCATTACCTTCATATATGGTGATTATAAGTAGGGTATTGTGGTTGTTTCACAAAACAAAACTTTTTTTTCTTCGTATAACTTGTTTTACAGTATTGTAACCTAAAATAAAATAAAAAAATAGCACTTATTGGATTATTTGGAATGAATATTTTTGTATTGAGCCTTAAAATGACCTATTGGATTTTATAGCTAAAAAGAGCGTAGGATTTTGGGTACAGCAGACTTTTAAACTAAAATTAGTTTTTTTTCGATTTATCGGGTTCTATCACTCACCCCTCGATATATCATCATACATCCATATATACTTTTGCATTTATAATTATTATTAAATAAACATAACACAAAAGGAAAAATACATTACAATACCTGCTGTGTGAAACTATACATCTCGGGACGTAAAGTACATTAATATACATTATAGCTCCCCGTGTGTGACATCCTTTACTTGTGCATGATGTACTAGTAAAATACCTAGTACATAAGGATTTTAACTACAAGTATCATGTACCAACAATCTAACTTATCCAATTTAGCAAAACATTGTTGTTTTAATGAACCCGGGTGTAGGATTCATACATTTAGGTAAGGATTATTAAAGCAACAATTTTAGAATTATTTGCTCCGCGAAGTTAGCCGCTATGAAATAGTTACCATCTCCACGAGCGAGCTCTCGACGTTCTAAAATGTTCATACATTTTGGAGCATTTTGGACAATCTGTGTGGACTGAACAAGTGGACTGAAATTCGAAGTATTAGAGTTTAATGTTTTTGAAATCCGATCGGAAACGTTTCCGAATGGTTGAGAATATGGGTGCAGACATGGGCGTACCCAGAGGGGGGCAGGGGAGGGCAGCTGCCCCCCCTTGAAAATCTCGCAGAACATGTATGAACTCGCCTAATTACTAATTACTAATTAGAGTGTAAACGGGTTATGCTATAACTTTTAAATAAACCGCAAACCGCGCAGTAGACACTGACAAAATGCACGATGCAATAGGGACCTTGCATCCAAATTTTAATGACATGCACAGAGGATGGCCACCGAGGGAGTTTTAGTGGGTCAATCCCCAAACCCGGATGCATTGCATGATGCAACCCGGATGCATTCCCCCCCCCCCCCCCCCCCTCAACAAAAACAAAAAAAGGTGTGTTTATGTAGTGTGTATGACAAAACAGCCGCGGACGACCCGACCTAAAAAATCTGACTTGCCCCCTCCTACGCCAGAAGCTGGGTACGCCCATGGGTGCAGACTAATCTTCCCCTCGCGGAAACTACTACGATCCCACGATAGCGGCGGGCTCGTAGCGAAACCATCGCTCGTAGAAGAAGCGCCGTAGCACAGACTCTTGGTATCCAATAACACGAGTTTTAATGATCCAGAACTCAAGTTTTTCAGAAAAAGTTTGCTCGCCTAGATATATGATATTCATAAATCAAATTTTCTTACCTCCATATTCGAAGAACAGTTAACTACGTGTTTAGCACATATTTTAGGTAAAATAAGATAATATCATAATTATTTTTTTCATAGCTTAAAACAACTAGTAACCTCAAAGTCATTCTGGCTTTCATTTACACATGTTCACTTATACCTATACAGATGTAAGTAAAAGTACTAAGTACGTATGTAGATGAAACTCGTTCCTAATTATTCTTTTGTCTGTTTTGTTCGTCAGTTATGCAGGAAAGCTGCAAGGGTATAGCTATAGAGTTTTTGAATGTCATAACCCCAAGTTTACCTGACCTTGGGACGCAATCAGTTCCAAACTCGTTTAACTCGTTGTATCGAAGAGCAAAAGGTACTTAGCGAGAATAAATTAAAGTAAGTAAATTATTTAACAAAAGCGACTTTTAGCATTGAATACTGGAAATGCGAAGTTTTATAACGAGTGAGAGAGTTTTATGTTTATTATATTTTCAGATTCACAATTGAAATAATTTGAAGCTTTCAGTGAAATTCGGATCTCTACACTCTCTACACTACACACAATCTCTATATCCATTAATCTCTCCATTATAAAAAAAAAATTATGTGCGTACACATTAAATTTTTTTTATAATTACGTAATCATCATGTTCAAAATTATTTTTTTGGTCAGTCCTGTCCATCAAAAGGCTGCCTGGAAGAAATCTCTAAGTGATATGGCCGCGCCCTTGAATTGTATGTTCAGAGAGAGAAATCATAGATTCGTTTTAAATATATTTTTTTTGTTTTTGGTATACAACAAAGATGCATTGTATAATGTCTAAGTAGATGAAGTCCGGTTTCAAACAGTTCGTGTATACTCTTTTTTTAAAATTATTAAAATCACCTGAAATCCATGTATGAGATCCCCGCCATGCTTCTGGCATTGTTTCCTGGCGTCGTCGAAGGAACCTCCCTTCGCCACGTTGAATTCATAGCAGTTCCTGGAGAAAGCTGCCAGCTCTATGTCAGCAGGGGCGCTGGCTGGAGCGCAGCGGTCGTTTGAGAATTCTGAAATATATTGTGATGTTACTGATTTAAAATATCGATAACTAGCTCTGTCTAAGTAAATACCCGTCGCAAATTTAAAAATTACGTCATAGCATAATACATAACGAACTACACGCATTGTATTTGTATTTACTATTTTAATTAATATGTCTATACATATAGTTATAATGTCATAGATAGTATGTGGACATTGTGGTCTCCCTAGACCACACAGTCATAGGTAGGCCAATGAGCTATTCATCAGCTTTTGGAAACCTTTTTATTTATTTATTTTTTTTCACCTTGGGAAAATCCTTTATGAATACCACCAACAGCCCCGAAGCTTTTGGAAACCTACCACAACATCCAAAACCTATTTCAACGAAGCGCTGACATTTTTCGGGAAAATAAAAACGCCTGATTAATAACTAATTAAACTTCTGAGTATGACAGATTCACCTATCTTATATCTTTAAATGAGCAATTCTTGTTTAAATATATATAATTGGAATCTCGGAATCGGCTCCAACGATTTTCATACAATTTAGTATAAAGGGGGTTTCGGGGGCGATAAATCGATCTAGCAAGGAATCATTTTTAGAAAATATCATTTTATTCGTGTTTTATCGATAATCAACTTAAACATAAACTTGGAAGAAAAATAACAAAAAGGAGGCGTTTGAGTAGTCTCAACTGTAAAATATGACTCTTCCTGACATCTATTGGCGAATAATAATACTATTTTTTGTGAGCAACTAATTGCTTTAACGATACAACAGCAGTTGTAACACGAAGTCAATGAGTGTTTGCTTTGAGGTTAGACTAAAATCAATTGTTTATTTTCCAAAAAACACAATTAAAAAAAAAAAAATACCGAGCAAAGCTCGGCCATCCAGGTACTAATACCTATAAATAGTATTTTAGTACCTCCGTAAGTTTCTCTCGTTAATAAAACTTTTTTTATCTTATCTCACCTTCTGTAGTAAACACCTCAACTTCGCAGAGGGAGAGCGACCCCTCGACGCCGACCAGCTGCAGAAACACGTGCTGGCCGACCAGCGGCCGAGCACACGTGAACGTTTTCGTCACGCCCTCATCTGCAACAGAAAAAGGACAAAGCTATTGTTTTTTTTTTCTTTTACCTTTGTCATGGATACAAACAACAATATGGAATCAGTCTTTGTTGGAGACAACAGGTGATAGGAATGCTATTTACGAGTAGCTCAGAAATTCAACATTGATACCTAATCACCTAATCTTAAAGGAAAGGGTTCACCGCGTCGCTTCAATTCAATATCACATCCTTCACTCTCGCCTCGTACGCACCAGACTGCGGTTCTCCAGCTTTAAAGCTCCTACGAACACTTTAAAGTTTTAAACTAACGTCGCATTAAATAATTTCGGGTAATTTTTTACACACGGTCGTCTGACCCCAAACTAAGTAAAGCTTGTATTATGGCTGCCAGATACTGATATAATACTTATGCATATATTTTTAAATACATACTTAAATAGATATTATCATCCAGACGTAGAACAAACACAAATGTTAATTTTAATAATAATAATATAATAAGTAATAATATTATTATGTTAAGCTCAGAAGACAGGTTTACTACCAACTTAGCCATCGAGGCATTGGCTAAAGATTTTCTATTGCCATGTTATCTAGGAGCCATTCTAGGATGAGCCTCTAAAGTTATCTACAGATTGTAAAAATTACGATTTCGTAATTTTTTATGACTTTTGGTTTTGCCTTATTATTTTATTTCCCTTATACGTATACTTATTACGAATTTATTTGGAAGCTCATGATTTCGCCACCCTCTAAGAGGGAAAGGATTACAAACTAACTTTGCCTGTTAAAAACAATTGATGAATTCAAAGTGACCCCTTTATTTTTATGCGGTTTTTTTCATAGCTCTATCCGGAAAAAATATAGCCTATTTAATTCCACATCCCCAATTTATACACAATCCGATGAATAGTGTCCAAGAAATTCGACCAGTGCGATTGTATGCAGATTTCAGAACTCCGAGAGACCCTTCAAACTCACAACGCTGTGAAGCTTGATTCCTTATCAAATGAGATAACTATACCTACTCATCTAGTGCTTGAATTACTCTCGCGTCGGCAAGCACAAAGATAATTTAATTTATGTGGAACAACAAGTTGACATGATCAACATGACGCCACGGTGGGGGAACTAGAATATATAATAACCAAAAATCTAAGCGATAAACACGGATGAGGTAGAGTGCTGATTGAAAGTGAAAAGGCCCGCTCGCGTGGTGATGTCATTCCAGCTGTTTCTTCACATCTATTGGACGTTGTTTCTGAAAAACGTTCCAATCCACATGGGTTAAGTTTTTGGGAAATCGCGTTTAAAGTTCAATCCGGTATTACTCAGTGTAAACGTGTAATTATCTAATATTTAACTTTAATTATCGAAACATATCGTAACACACTTTAAATTAATGATTGCTTTAATTTTACAACCTAGGTAGTTTTTTTGATAAAACTAAATTAATTTCTTTGGAACGTTTTTGAGAAATTGCTATACACATGGCATAGTAAAAATGTAAGATTCACTAAAACGTTTCAAGTAAAAAGAGTATAAAAAAAACAATCCAGCAACTTAGAATGTTTTATAGAAACGAGTTAAATTCTTTATTGAACTAATTAAAAAAAAAATAGGATTCAGGTTGTTTGGAACGATTTAGAGAAAGTGATATCTCCTGTATTGGCTCATATTTAATAAATTAAAAACGATCCTAGTGGCTTGAAACGTTTTAGATAAAATTATGTCATATTCCTCCAATAGGAGATTTTTATTTAATTAAAACGTTCCAGGTGGATTGGATCATTTTAGTGATTTTAATTTTGAGTGTTTTAGTAATGTAAATAAATAAGGGAAAACGTTTCAAGATACTTGGGCTGTTTTTGCTTTATAAATATTTGCGCGTTTCATACATGTGGGTTGGGCTACTATGTCTTGATTTCATATTTAGAATGAGGAGAGGGTTGCCATATTTTATGAGGTAATAAATATGAATGACATGAGAAGATTGGCATATTTAACTCAATTTTGACTGGTTTGTGGGTTGGAACGTTTTTCAGAAACTACGTCCTATTTATCAGCGGTTTTTCTAAGTAACAAGACACGAAGCGGAGTTTGGCATACCTATACTTCTTAAATATTGTCCAAATTCTGAACAACATCTAGTTATAAACAATACAATATACAGATACAATATATAATACAGAACAATATTTAGTAATAATATTTAGTTGATCGATCTATACTAAAATATGTACATATTTTATCGGTATCGGTCTTTGTTACTGCTGCCTATGAGACATGAACATAAATAGCAACATAAATAGCAAGTTTTGATAACTCAAGCCTTCCAAATCCGCTTAATTATTTATTTATCTGCCTTGAAAGCACCACTTGGCACCAATATTTCGACTGCCTCGGTGGCTCAGTTGGTAGTGAACCTGCCTTCTGAGCTTGGGGGCGTGGGTTCGATTCCCACCTAGGGCAAACATTTATGCGATGAACATTTGTGTTTGTTCTATGTCTGGGTGTTAATATGTATTTAAGTATGTATTTAAAAATATCTAAGTATGTATATCAGTCCCTGGCAGCCATAGTACAAGCTTTGCTTAGTTTGGGGTCAGGCGACCGTGTGTGGAAGTGTCCCGAATTTATTTACTTATTTATTTAAATTAAAACAACTGCATGAAATTGTACTCGTATAGTACCCACTACTAATCAATCTTCTTTTACTTGTTTGTTCTCAGCTGCATGCCGAGTGCCGAGTGTCACGCAATTCACTGTCTTGTCGTGTCGAGAGTTGGCTCCCAGCCTCTTGGGTGGTTTATTGCCAATTGTCCTCTAGTCGCAAGGTCGTAGGTAGGGTGCAACTTACGGTCCTAAGGAAAAGTACCATAAACGCCTAAAATATGAAGAATCAGTTTTTGACAAATATCATATAACAAAAGCTTTCTTTTGTAATATGATGTTGTTGATGATGGCGCTAATCCAAGATAGTGTTTTTAACGCATTTTATTATTTAAATTTAGTTCATAGGTCAGATGACCTACTTAAATTTAACTATACTTTTTTACCTACTGACTGTAGAGTTTTAAAAAATCTGCAATTATGAATTAATTAAACGCAAAAAAAAAGTTTTCCTTTTCCTCTCCTGAGAGAAAACCAACCTATACCCAATGCAGCTAAATATTTGCTCCTTAATTGTTAATAAAAGTACGAGTACCTAAATAATGCACATTGCGAGAGCTTGAGTCGTGACAGTGACAGCCACTCTACCATGTGCATTATGAATTCTCGGCATAGCATGCTCGTCTAATAGGGAAGACGCACGCAAGCTCGGCTGTCTGTTACACTGTTCGATGTCGGTATTTCTACTTCTATTGTAGTACTGCAAGGTTTGATAGCTTAATTGATTTTGACTGCCTCGATGGCTTAGTTGGTAATGAACCTGCCTTTTGAACTTAGGGGCGTGAATTCAATTCCCACCTAAGACAAACATTATATTCTGATTAATGCTTTATTTATTATTGCAAATTTTACGTTTGTGTTCTTGGGGTGTTATCAACTATTTAAGTAAATACCAAAAATAAAATAACGGTGGAGAGAGCTGAAGGCCTGGCGGCCGACGTCTGTCCTCTTTTCCAGGTCGCATTTCTCAACCGATTCTCGTGAAATGTTGTGGGATGGTTCGATTACTGTACAGATTTATTTTGTCGAGGCAGTTTTTAGACACTTCCGAAATGGTCGAGTTAAAAAAAAACCGCGATTTGGGAAAGTTTCAAGAGAATCGGTTAAGAAATGCGACCTGCGACGAAGACAGAGATCCGGACATACGAAAGCATTTTTGTCTAAACTGAAGCAGAGAGAATTATAATACATATGTAGTAAGTATTTACATAAATATTTATAAGTAATATGTATAAGTATATGTAGATTTATAAATTAAATTAGAATTGGCTATAATGGCTGAAGATTATAGTATACTTTCTCGTATAGGGAGTATTTTGTTTAGATACGAGTAAGTGCTAAGTTATGATTAACACCGGCCAGTGATTGATCGCTTACGTTGTGGCAGTCACCGTTTGTATAAAAACCTGGATTTTTCAAACATACTGTAAACACATGTATTCTGTTGCTTGAATGCGAGTAAATATATGTACCTAATCCCATTAAAATTATGGGAATTGTTTATAAAGTTCTCACGTTCACTGACGTAACATAGGCGCATAGTATTATGACGCAATTGAAGCAACGAGGCCTCTACTATAAGTACAAGTAGTATTTTAATATGTGACCTCCGAAATGTGACAATTACAGAAACAAAAGGCACTAAAAGTTGCGCAAGAGTTGCGTCATTACGCTACGGTGTAACCGGCGGCGGCGACTGGTATAACAAACTACTTAATTATAATAACGACACTTCTATTAACTGTGGGAATCGCTTGAATTATCAATTGTTGTTGTTAACCGTCTTAGAAAATGCTCGACGCTAGATTAGAAAGCGCAAGTAAAATTCGCTTTCGCGATTTTATCGTTAGATTCAGGTGTATAGAAATTAGAATACCTTTGATGGATCTAGCATCAAATATTTCACTTCTGTTCACAAATAATCGATAGGCTAAAACTGAATTGGACTGACCTACTTTACAGTTGCTAACTGCTAAGGCTGTTGCCAGCACTTGTTACAGTTTTGAAGATAGAGACTTATAGATAGCCAGGCTTCCTCCGACCGGTCGTGGTCCGACGATATTAGAAAGGCAGCTATGCGAGTGGAGGTGATTGGCCAGGAGTGATGACCGACAAAAGCCAAGAGGCCCAGCGGAGAGAGACCCAGACCTGATGGATGACCCTCAGGTTCCAGGGGAAGACCAAAAATAATAATGAATAGCATCAACAGTTCAGCATACAAACAGATAACAAAGGTAACATAATTAGGTCACAAACTTTTCAATAAACAGAAATATAGACTGCATTAAATTATCCACCAACATTTTAACAAACGATTAATTTATTACCGACTGTATTTGACAGCTCTCCAATAAGTTAAATGGCAACAAAGGACGGTTAAATAAATAACCACATAATTACATTTCAGTGCACATGGGTCTAAGTATCAGAGTCGGTTGTTTTGTTACAATGTAAGTACGAGTAGGTCTAGTAGCATTGGTTCAAATCGGAAGAAATTCCAAAACAATACAATCCCTGACATTCCTCAATCAATTCCTCCACTATAACGCATTAAATAATTATTCGTTACGGAAATAGTACGCGATTTATTAATGAAAAATCCTTTGAACTACACATTCTCAATGGGCAATTAAGGTAGTTATTTTTGTCGACAACATTGAGTTCTTGCTCTATTTACCCACGAAGTGTAACGTTACTCGCTATAATTATTATGTATAATTATTTTCTTTGTGTGATTATTACATAAGCCATATAATTTGCGCTTCACTGAGTCGTTTCGGTGTTTTTATGCGTTACAGGTCAAAAACCTAACTTGATTCCACTTTAGTTTCTTTCAACCTATTTTTTCAATCTTCAGAAAAGACTGATAAAGAAGAGCGCACTGGTATCTGCTAAGTTATTTTGTCTTTTTCTATCGAGAAAGAAAAAAGGCAAGACTATAACTATGCCGAGGCTACAGAACCTTTATAGGTAACGGGGAAAGTGGGTCACTTCATCTACTACTTTTTTCTTATTTTTTCTCAGAAAAATTATATTTTAAATATCACCTAAAAGGTACCAAAGTCGTATTCGAAACGACACTATAATTTTATTTCTTGAAACCATGTGTATTTTCAGCGTGGCCTAAACAAAAAGTAGAATAAAAGTAAGGTAAAGTAGGCTATACCAGCATCGACAGCCTTAATTGTGCTTAGAAGTGCTCACCGATTCTACAAAAAAATGAGATGAAAACGGACGTACCCAAAATATGGCATCCGTACCCATACACTTTCTACCCACCGATTTGGCAGGTCCAAAAATCCTGATATTGCTTGTACTTAAAACAGCTTACAAACTTAAGTATAATTAGCTAATTTGAGCAAGTAACCATTAGTAGAAAAAAAACCAGTAACTTAACGAGAACATAATGACTAAACACTAATATCAGTGGCGTAATCGTTCTACGAGTCATACTGTGAGAAGTACATCAAAGAAAGTGGAAAATATGTCAACGCTGTTTCACATCAGTACTCTCTAGCCATTCGCCATGGGAACCAACCGCTGGCAGCAAACAATTCGAATGAATCGAACGTACGATCTCGCGTCCAAACGAATTTTTTAACCAACTCCTTTTACAGAGTGCACTTTGTGGGCCTAACCCAAATGCCTACATATTTCCTCTTTGTACGTTTATAAATATTGTTTTTTATTAATCAATTCTTGTGGTTACATAATTACAAAATTACAATTGAAATAAATATAGTCAAAGAGTTCCTTAATAGTCAATATCGCACAAGTGGGTACAATATACAAAAAAATAATAATTCCCTCTCGCACGATAACCCCACGTCCGACCTTTCCTCAATCCTCTTTGTTCAATTTATTTTTAGTTAATTTTTTTTAGACAAATTTTGTAGCTTTTTAGCTTCCGCTACTAATTGCTGCTACTTAGATAACAAATTCATTTTTTTTTTAATATTTTTTTTTACATTTACAGTTTTTATCTGCTTTTTAATTTGAGTAGCGGAGTAATAAGATATTAAGAGAAAAAGCTACTTATTCTATGAGTTTGAAATTCTAATAAGCTACTTATTCTGTGGTTTGATGCGAAAGGGTGGACGAATTTTGATGGAAAAGTCAAAGTCAAAGTCAAAATGTTTTTATTCAATTTAGGTATCAAAGATACACTTATGAACGTCAAAGTTATTTAAATAGACTCGACCGCCTTGTTCGGATAAAAAGCCTCTACTCAGAAGAACAGGCAAGAAACTGAGGGGCATTATTTTTTCAAATAATAAATAAATTAGTCTCACAAATTTTGGCTTACAACTAGGTAATATCTATAAATATTAGTGGCTACTTGGCGGAAGTGGAAGGCTCCAGACATCTTTATCTTCTAAATAATTCTTAACCTTACAATATCCTCTTTTCATTAATGTAGTTTTTACATGTGATTTGAATTTTCCCTCGGTGAGCCCTGTTATATTTTTCGGGATGTTATTGTAAAAACTAACGCAGTTGCCTAAAAATGACTTTCTTGACTTAGTCAGTCTAAATCTCTGTACAGCTATCCTATCCTTATTTCTAGTGTTATAATTGTGATAGTCACTGTTCAATTTAAATTTATGTAGATTTTTGCGAACGTGCATAATATTTTCAAAGATATATAAAGAAGGTAAAGTTAAAATATTTATTTCTTTAAATAAATCTCTCAATGATTCACGGGGACCCATTCCGTAGATAGCGCGGACCGCTCGCTTTTGCAAAATAAAAATGGCCTCCACTTCAGCAGCTGATCCCCACAGCAAAATGCCATATGACATTATGCTGTGGAAGTAAGCAAAGTAAACCATCCGAGCTGTAGCTATATCCGTCAGTTGCCTAATCTTGCGAACCGCATAAGCAGCAGAACTAAGTCTCCCAGACAGAGCACTAATATGTGGACCCCATTGCGGTTGCAGCTACCCCAATGGAGGTAGCTGGGATCCTGGACCACATTTTAACCGGGAGTAACACTGCGGGACGCAGAGTATCTGATCATTGTATGGTAATATGGACCTGTAATTTCAAATATAATTAACATTCCACTATCTCATAAATAGTTTTCGCTATGATATTAGTAGTCCGGTAGTATTTCGGTAGTCCTGTTGTATTGTATGTCTAGATAATATTTACTATTAGATTATTACCGTATTCTTATTTACTCTTCAATTAAAAATTGTAAACTGAAAAAAGTGAAGCATCTAAGTGGTAAAACAATACTCCAAGAGAAACTTATTGATGAGAGAATTTTTCTCGTTATTGTGGTTAACGAGAGTTTTATAAGGGTGCTACACACATAAGCGGGCCGACATCGACACAGCCGGGCGGCAAAACAGTACATGTGTAAAAGTTTCTTCGGACCAGCAATGCCGTGGTGAACCGAATATGCCGACCCCCAACTCGTATGTGCAGCTCAGTAAATACCTGTTGCGAGTAACCGTGTTTTTCAAAGTATTTCAATTAGATTAGACGTTGAACATTTGCGGAATCGCTTCTATACAATTTCATTCAATTATTTTAATCAAAATAACCTTTAAACAGTAATCTACATTACAACCTATTTCATTTCAGCTCTTACCACTGCAGTCATGCAGTCTAATGAAAGAGGGCCCTACAAGCGTGGCCTAGTTTGCGCCATGGTTTCTTATTTCTAGCTCGATAAAATAGGTGAACTCAATAAACTGGCTAACGAAGCCTGTTGCACATTGTTTACAAATTGTTCTTGATTCTTCAGCAAGCGTATATTATAGTTTGTGGCTGCAGCTCCGCATATAGGCCAGGGCTGGGCCGCGTACCGTAAACGCAACATAAACCTACTTTGTTGTGTTTCTGAACATATTCATATTAACTAGCTCACATATCAGTAGTCTATGACACTAAAGGTAATATTATAATTACGAGTATGTATCACGATAGGAAGGCCACCCACCAGATACGTTTTTACACCTGAGTTGGTAGCTGTGGCTGCGAATTTGCATTTTTTTTTAATGTAAACAACAATAAAATACTGTATAAGTGTTTACCTTTCTGAGGCAATATAAAGTTTATTAGTGAGGGGGTTACTGTTTTACTGTATTTAGACATATACATATACTTAGTACACCGATATACGAACTACACAGGTACAATCTCGAAAGCTACTCGTGCCAATATCTAAAACCCCGATAGCTTGCAGCTAGAGCTCTCAAATCGTTTTGCTTGCCTGGAGAACTTGGCGTCGGTGGACGAGGTCAACAACGGGCTCGTAAAAACTGTCCAAACGGTGGGTGCTAAGTTCTTTAGACCACACACACTCCGATCACACTGTAAATCTCATGGCCGAACGGCGCTCGCTAAGACTGCAGTCTTCCGATGATGCAGATTCATATAAGCGACTCAATAGACACATTTCAAAATCTCTACGGCATTCGTCTTTTTAATGCTAAATATATTGAAGAGACAATAGAAAAGAACAAAGGCTCTAAAGTCTTGGCAAGAAATTTGTCTATTGGGCAAAGCCAGTTGACAAAGCTGAAGAGAGAAGACGGCAATCTAGCATCGACCAAGGCAGAGATATTGGAGGAGATCGAAGGGTTCTATGGACACCTATATGCTTCGGTCGCTAAGCATGTTAGCAGCGCGGGTAAAGACCCAAGAGCCAAGCTGACCCGACACTTCACCGAAGATATCCCGGACATCAGCCTGTACGAGATTAGAATGGCCATGAATCAGCTTAAGAACAACAAGGCGCCGGGTGATGACGGTATCACAACAGAGCTTCTGAAAGCGGGTGGAACAGCGGTACTAAAAGTCCTTTCTACAGCTTTTCAACACCGTCGTTCTTGAGGGCGTAACGCCAGAAGCATGTAACAGAGGCGTAGTGGTTTTGTTCTTCAAGAAAGGTGACAACACCTTATTGAAGAACTACAGACCCGTCTCGCTCCTGAGCCATGTTTATGAGCTGTTTTCAATGGTCATTACGAACCGTCTCGAACGCAGGCTTGATGAGTTCCAGCCTTCCGAACAAGCTGGTTTCAGAAAAGACTACAGCCCTGTAGACCACATCCATACGCTGCGGCAAGTTTATACAGAAGACAGAAGAGTATAACTTGCCTTTTTTCTTAGCGTTTGTTGACTATAAGAAAGCCTTTGATTCTGTCGAGACATGGGCTGTGCTGGAGTCTCTCCAACGATGCCGTATTGACTATCGGTACATCGAAGTGTTGAAGTGCTTGTATAATAACGCCACTATGTCGGCCCGAGTACAGGAAGAGAACTCCAAGGCGATCCCTTTAAAAAGAGGCTTAAGACAGGGAGACGTAATATCGCCTTGGAGAACGCCTTTAAGCTTTAAGATTCGGCATCATCATCAATTGCGAATGCATCACACACCTTCGGTTTGCTGACGATTTCGTAGTCATGGCAAAATCAATGGAAGAGCTCAGCACGATGCTCGGAGACCTAAATCGAGTTTCGAGTGGGTCTGAGGATGAACATGGACAAGACGAAGATCATGTGTAATGTTATACCTACTCCAATTTCTGTCCAGTCCAGAGTCCAGTTAGGTAGGTCGAAAGTGTTCGACCAGTGTGTGTTACCAGTGATGACCTATGGCACTGAATCGTAGTCTCTTACTATGGGCCTTATTAATAAGCTTCAAGTAGCCCAACGAGCTATGGAGAGGGCTATGCTCGGAGTCTCTCTGCGAAGTCGAATCAGGAATCGGGAGATCCGTAGACGAACCAAAGTTACCGACATAGCCCAGCGGATTGGCAAGTTGAAATGGCAGTGGGCGGGGCACATAGCACGAAGGACTGATGACCGATGGGGTCGAAAGGTTCTGGAGGGGAGACCACGTACCGGCAAGCGCAGCGTAAGACGTCCATCCACAAGGTGGATAGATGATATTATCAAGACCGCAGGATCGCGCTGGATGCAGGCCGCTACCAACCGGTCTTATTGGAGATTTATGGGAAAGGCCTATGTCCAGCAGTGGACGTCCTATGGCTGAAGGATGGATGGATGATGACAGGTACAATCCAGTTACAACCTTACTAATAAACGTTGTTTATCCTCACAATAGCTAAACAGTGTATAGTGTTCTTCGATCGAGTTAAAAAGTTAAAAAAAAGGAAAAAAAAAAACAAAACACTGAATAAATATTCCGAGGCTATGAACGGTAATCAGCAAGAAGGTTAGTGTTTATTTCTAGCTCATAATGAATATTAGCAGCTTTAAAGTGGTGTATCCTCAAAGCGACCCACGCACTTCTGATTCGTTATTTTATTTTCGTGCGTGAGTATTTTTTTATTGTTAACTGCTGAAGTAGATTGTTTTGTTTTTAAGTTGATACTTACGGCATCTTTTTCGAAGAACTTGAAGGTTCTGCCTCTTATAGACTTCTGCCTCAATGATTTTGTTTCTATATAATCCTCTAATAAACCTACTAATAACGTATTTTCAAGGTAAAAATAAAACAAGGAAAAAAATGTAAGAAATAAGGTTTGCCCTTTTATAGGTTGGCTGGTATCAAAAACCTTTGAGTAGGCAGACGTATGTCTTACCAAGTTATTAATACTGGCACTAAGAGAATCAATTACCTACTTTTCTCTTAAAACATATTAGTGAAACCAATAATCAAGGTAAATTCGAGCTTAACAACAAAGATCTATTGACAAATTAATAGAGAGCTCGAGACAAGGTTACATCAAGGTTGGTTGAGAATAAAAAAAGGTATGTAATATTTTGCTAACCAGGGGTCGGCTGGGCGTCTCTCGTCATGGTGGTTGATAGGTAAAAGAAAATACAGTGAAACCTGGCTAAGTGGCTGGATATGTGAAACTCTGCTACTGATAATTACCACGAGGTTCCGATACTTTGGCATTGAAATACCTCCGTTACTTTGAAATTAAAAACCGTTTGTATTGAGATTTGCTTTCATAGATTTTTTCAATGTTTCCTCTTTTATTGGGACTTTGTTTGTTTGTTGTGTAAAGTTATCATATTCTAAAATGTTACGATACGTTCATTTACATTAAATCGATTCCTTCTACATGTGCTTGGTTTTTCAGTAGTCTCTAAGGGAGACATTCTAATCTGCCTGTTAGATAAACTGAGTAAATGAAAAGCGTCCTTAAGTGAAATTCAGTCTATAGTTCGAGATCCCGCTTATACTGGTTTTACTGTAAATGAAAATTCACCTCCATGGAAACGACTTATTTGTCTTTTACTAATATAGATGACGCACCTAGGAGACAAGATGAGTTCAGCCGACATCGTCGAGATGGCTCGTGACCGTTTTGTCTGGACCTCAGGGTTCAGGAGACAATCACTGTCTATCATTCGAACTATGCACTAAAGCGCACTTTCCTCTACACTGTAGTATGGCGTTCACTGTATTTATAATTGTTTCTAGTTCCGGAACTCTATAGCAATCCCTAAAATCACATAACAAATAAACATTTCCATCATTCTGATGTTAAAGTTCGTCAACTTACCAATGGTTCCTGGAAACCAGGCACAGAGCGGGTTTCGTTGTAGGTCTGAGCTGCTGTTGCCAACTCTGATCTCCAGGTCTTGTAGCGGCTGGTGACCTGCCCGTAGAAAATACAGGTTTTAGGCAGTAATCAATAACAGATCTCAATTTAACTCTAGTTACAATTCAAAAAAAAATTTTTTTGTGCATAACAATAAAAAATTTGATATGATTGATTCATTGATTCTAGATTCCGGCACAAAATGGATCTATAAATGTCGTAGTTGTGTAAAGAGCCCAATTTACAAAGTTCAAGAAAAGTGAGTCAATCGCTTACGAAGCGATCGACGATATAAATATATAAGTGTAACTCTAATCTTATTTTGTAGGTCTGCAATTGTAGTGCCTTTAGCAACAGCATGTTGTAAGCACGACGCGTCGTGTCGACGTCGGAGGCTATTGCGACACGACTGACCATCTGTGACGGATCGCAGACACGTCCGACATACGCGATGAGTCTTGTTTCAAGAACAATATTTGGTAACCTCACATTCTGTGCTCACCACATAGCCTGGAATGAGATTTCTAAACACAAAATCAAATTCCTAAATACTTAGTTAATAAAAAATAACGTCTAATGTCTACGTTCAATTGGTTATTGAAGATACACAAGAACGCCAAAGTTGTTTAGGAAGTAGACGAATTAGGATTTGATGAGTTGATACCTTACAGGGAAAGGACGTTGTAGGAGAGGTAAAGTTAAGAAGTGGACAACTTTCTAAATGGACCAAACTGACCAGAGGAGGGGCAAATTAGCCGCCAAGAGAACCCATAAGAACGAGCAAGAAACAGAGCGACATTTTTTTTTCAAAAACTTATTTTAATCTTTCGCTTAGGTATTACTAAAAACATCACACTTTTAGCTATCTCCATAATTAACAGCTGGCGGAAAGACTTATTGATCCATGAACTAACAGTCAACTTCGCATAAAATATCAGTTACAACATGAAAAAAGATGACGAGATAATTTTTTGGGATTTGTATTACAAAGCTTCTGCTATATCATGATTGAAATAAAGCACTTGTCATATCCATGTAGCGGGTAATAAAAGAGCTATTAAGGCAAAAGTTATCGTTGTGGACAACGGTACACGCACGTAACTGTCGCTGTAACTTAGCCTCATCAGCGGAGAGTGGGCATCACCTGATAGATCGTATGTCGGACGTCGAACATGATCGAGCACTTGAATTTATCTAATATTAATCTCAAAGGTGTTACCTACTCACAATACAATACCACGCTGTCGACACCACGAAAAGAAATGCAAACACATTCTTATCGCCTAAAGCTAATCCCTTTTTCCTTTCTAAATCTTCGGATGAGAGGTAAGAAAATTATTTGGGGGTTACATATACGGTGTAAATAAAATATGGAGTACTTACACGGACAGTGTTACTAAATAATTGTGTTTTTTTTTAAACCTAGTCTAGGAAAAGCTTCTATTGTTATTGACTTCGAAAATTGTTACTGTTCTCTTTTTGTGTCACAGCCACAGGAATAGTATGTTCAGTTCTTTTACGAACTCACTGTGCTTAATTGACATCAGTGGTTGACGAAATTGCAGTATTACAGCATCAGTAGAGATCTAGATAGAGATTTCTCTTGACGTTTGTGTTCCATGATTGCATTCACAACTTCTATTATTCTGACCACAAAGCAGGTTAGGTTAGGACTTATGGCTGTACAATCTGTCCATGTACCATTTAAGAGATACATCCGCCCGCCATCTTTCCTTGATAAAAACTGTATGCCGGGATATTTTTTAGTTTCGTAAATATTTCTAAATAATCCAAATTTTCATTAAAATAAAAAGTTTGAGTACATCTTAGCGTCTTAGCGTCCTAAGTTTCTCTGGACATCGTGCCCCGTATTGAAAACTTTACTCGTTGAGGGCGAGATTCACAAACCGCACTTGGCCTTCACATTGGTGCAAAGTTCAAGCATCGCGTCTGGAATGTTGAACTTTCAAGAAATCCATCAAAGTAAAGTTGAAGTGCTGTTTTTGAACCCCGCCGTGAGCCCATCGCGAGCTTACCGCAGCATCCTCTCGTGGTGACCCTGACAACCTTGACCGCGTAGTGGCGCAGCAAGTCCACCTGCCACCAGGGCGAGGCCTCCCGCTGCGTCTCGGTGCATCGTTTGCCGTCGTGCTCGGTGGTCCGCTCGCCGTCGTTACCGTTGGCGGCGGCACCACCACGCACGGTCGTCGACTGGTTCGCTGGCTTTCGGAAGGCGACGTTTGTACCTGATCATAAAACATTAATTTGCTTAACAATCATAATTGATTTAATACTCATTTAGGCTCTTTAAATAATTTGCATTTAAATAACTATGCGTAAAATAAGTATTTTAACATAACAAATTTTTTAGTCATCAAATTACCACAAAATGGCGGTTCAGCAGTCCAGTCGCCTCTGAGGGTGCACTCCCTTTGGTGGGCTCCGAAGAGCTCGTATCCCTCGTCACACTCATATGTGGCTATCGTTCCGGGAGCTACCTCGTTCTCGTTCGGTAGCGACACCCTGGCGTTTGGCGGCACAGCCGGGTGCCCGCAGTGGCGTTCACCTGGAACAAACGCATGCATTTTTACTACGGACTGTTTCTTTAATTTCAATGCTTTATGAGTAGTGAACAGAGAGGTCTACGCTTAGCAGTCGGCGGTTACGGGCTGATGGTGATAATGATGATCAGTTCTACGACCGTAGACCTCGAGATAGTACTCGCAATGCTGTAGTAAAATAAGGGTTGACTTCCGACAAATGTTGTCTGAAGTCGAATTAGCGTTAATTTAGACTGGGAAAAGCTGTCTGATCTCTATAGTATTTACAATTTTAGTGTAAATTTACAATTGTACAATACTTTACTAAAATACGGAATCATTAATAACTGTAAATGAAGCAATAAACGCGGATAAATAAATAAATGGGGCAGTCACCCGCAACATGCTACAGTGTAAAGTGTACATATAGTACTAATTTTATCCAAACCGCTACGAGCTTTCACAGCTACGGCCGCAAGCTACGAAATGACAGCCGGGTTGAATAAATTCAATTATAAATAGTCATTATGACCATTATCATCATTGAATTTACTCTATCTACTAATAATTGAATTTAATCTCTCTAAATAGATAAATAAATAATATCTCCCTCTCTGCCACCATCGTCGCAAACCCAAATCACCTGCCAAAAGTGTGGCCGAGTCTGTAGCTAAAGGCTTGTTTAGCCACGAGTGCAGATGCATCAATCGGACGCTACATACGAGTAATATTAATCACTGTAGACTGATGAGAAAATGTCTCTAAACTGAACATTTTTGGTACCTACTTATTCTAAAAAAAAGTTCACCCTATTGGTTCATCATGCGGTTCATTAAAGTAAGTATCGTACATCTAAACTAACAATCTTTCCACTTAGTGCCATTCACCCACAGTTTCTAGACTAAATCGTTGTGCAATTGAAGAGATGTAAGTTTAGTACTCATCAAATGGTTTATTGCCGCCGTCTCAGTAGAGAGATCCATTAGAACTTATTTAATGCAAAAAGAAACGCAGAAGGTTGCTCCATTGCATCCTAGGTGCGACTGTTACACGGTTGGAAGTTGCATTGCGTGTCGGATCAAGAGAGCGCTGTGCGGTGACCCTCACAGCCTGGCGTTGTACTTCAACTAACTTGGTAACTTCCAGTAACTCGCACTACATTTGTAACTATTCTGGCTGTTAGATAATTCGTGTAAAGAATGTGTGGTTTGAACGGAAACTGTACATAATGTCTGTTAACGCGTAACTATTCGTATTTGGTAGCCACAGTAAACTTTTATTAAGTTTGATGTTATTGAATAGGCGACTTATTCACACCCGAGATAGAAAACGACTTTGAAATGACTCTATTAGATCACAAGACCTCGCTTAACCGATTTGACAAGTACAGACACGTGAAAACACATAAAACTTTGCAACTAATATTTGGCTATTTTTTATTTGAATATTAGCTATTAATAATAGCATGTTTTTAACGGTGTAAATGTAATGGCTCTTAAAATTTATAATACCTTACCCCGTAACTTAAAAATATTGGAAGGAAATAGATTCAAAAACAAACTTAAATCCTGGCTTATCCATAGTAGATTATGCACCGAGGGCGGTAAGCAGTGTCTTACGTCACGGGCGGCTTATTGAACCCTGAATGTAACGAGGGACTCTAGAGTCAACTCCCTCGCTGTGCTCGGGAATTACGAGAGTCCTGGGTGAAGCCAGGGGGTTCAAGCCGCCCAAGACGAAGACACTGCTTTATCCCAGAGGTGAATACTTTACTTTTCACACCTGCGAGGCAATAAAATGGAACTGAGAGAATTTGTAATACATCAAACACCATATTCGAATAAAATAAATATACATCAGTAGGTATATCTATTTTAAAAATGGGTTGTTCCTTACTCATCTTTTGTCAACTCATAAATTTAAATTTAGTTAGGTAGGTACTTAATATTAAAAAGTGGCTAGACCTCGACCGTTACGTAGAGTTATGTAGAGTCCTGAGTGAAGAGAGGGGTTCAAGCCGCCCAAGAAGAAGACTTTGGTCTAGCCCAGATGTGAATACTCTACTTTTCACACCTTCTGCGAGGCAATAAAAAGGAACTGATAAATATGTTTTACATCAAACACTGTTTTTGATTTCAGACTTTTTCGATACTCCAAAACATATGTACACATTATGTCAGCATATTATGTCTAAGTATCTCTACATTTACCTCGTTTCATATCCGTGAGCTGATAATACAAAATCAAAATAGAACTTCATCTACTCGATTTGTGAATTATTGGATTTATCCACGTTCCCATCTGCTCTACCTAGGGGTGCTAAAATTACTAGACTAACGGCTTTTATTGGATTTAGGGGCGGAAGCTAGAGCAAAACTCAATATTGATGGCTCTGCATCAAAGGCCAAGTTCAACGGTGCATGCACCGCCCACTAAACTCGTTTCACAGGACTAAAATAGTCACCCGTGTTTACATTTTTCAAGCGAAAAACTATGGAGACTTTCCAATACTTGCAGTATAAAATATTGGAAACTCTAGTTTCGTCAGGAAACTAGACAAGGTACTCATAGAAATACTATGGCAATTATTTTGTGAATACAAATAATTATCTCTAATTTCATTTTTATTTCATTCATATATTCGTTTTATCCAGAAAGGAAGTGGAGGATGTCGCCTTCACTTCCTTTCTTCCCGTCTTAACACCTACCTACATACGGTCGAAAGCACAAAGTAATATATAGGTATAAGAAAAATTAGCAGTTAGTGGAAAACGTTGAATATCTGTGATGGTGTTTTTTATAATTTCTATCTCCCCATTTTTGTTAACAAATGATCGGTGCACAATGAAATATAAGCATCTACCTATAGTAGGTAGGTTGTTGGTACGGACAACGTTGCAAAACCAAAAGCATAATGAACTTATTAGCAATTGTCATTTTACAAACAAAATAATTATATTTGGTGAATGAGTTTGTAATTAATACCTACGAGTACTTAACATGCATGATAAAGGCTTTCAATGTTGACCACAGTACATGAATATGGAATACATCCACCTAATACCAACATATCAACCTACACTAAACTAACTTCGTTTAGATGACCACTGCTGCTATCTGTTAATTAAGCTTCGAATTGCTATTCTATTTCTGTGTCTCAATCAGATTCATTCACTCATAACTCTTACACGTGCATGCCAATTCTGTCGTACATGTCTTTATACGCAGTAACTGACTTTTGACGTTTTTGATGCAAATATTGCACCGTGATGGACACGTCGCCGTGAAAAACACATTGATACCGGTTTTTCTTAGCCTGACTATAAGATAGAACAAAACAAATGTCTGAACGTAGTTACTAGTAGTCATGCATGTTTTATCGTAAAAAGGCACAAACATACAATAATAGCAATTACGTCAAAAAGTACCTTATACGTCAAAATGCAGCTTTTGCAAAAATGCAGATAATTATCTTAATTACTTACTACAAAAATCTGTACACTTTAATTCATGTGAAGTCCTCGCGACTCTCGAGAGTTTGCCTCTTTGCATATTGGCAGTTTTTTCTTCTTCACATTTTCCACCCCTAAAAGCTATTTTAAAAGCAAATCCAATTATTGGTTCGACGCTACGCGCTCGCTCGCTCGAAAATGCAGTTTCCTGGAAATGTTAATACGACATCCTGTGCTTTTACTTAAGTTTTACGGTACCTACTCAATAAAATTAATGCATTTTAATCTGATTAAGTACTTAAGTCTACTTTTCATCTAATTTTAAGTGTTGTAATAATTGATTTTTTCCAGCCTTTTTTTTAAATGTATGATACAGGGGTATCAGGAAAGGATGTACTAAGCCGAAGAGATCAGTGTTCACATCATTATGAAAACTTTTACTATGGAGTCAACCCAATATTCGAGAAAAAAATTGCAGCTGTTCCATACATTTTGTAGACGATCAATGAACTTTTTTATAGAACAGCAGTTTTTTTATGAGGCTCTATAGTTAGAGTATTGCTTTACAGTTCATGGTGATGAATACAATGACCTCGTTTTGTCTTAGTACACCGTTTACCGATATCCCTGTATACGCACTTTTTAAAATCTAAATACGGTTTTTTTCTGAAATAGTCAGATAGTTATCTCAACTCTTGTCAACACTCTAGCAATAAAAACGTCCATCATACATATTCATAATACAAAAAAAAACGAAAACAAATTATCTTTGGCGGTTTCCTCTAAACTATGTTTTTCCTCATACTGCGTTTTACGTTGTAGCTCTACACGGCGGAACTGTAAACACCCGAAATTGAGTTTCAGATGCTGCAGAAATTGGGTTGGGCAGTGCAAATTTGCAGGGACCGTGAATATTTGAACCTACGCAGCAGTTCAGATTTACGCCCACGTTGCTATTTCAATTAGGCGATCCTCACGCTTCTCCGCGCCACGCGCCGGCCGGCGGCCGGCGTATCGATCCGTAGTGTGACTGTTAGGCCGAACTACCTCCGTCTGTTTATTTTACACGCGCGTTGTAACGCTTCACCGCGCGGGATATTGGCTCGTCGGCGTCGCCTCTTCCCACGCACCGCTGGTAGCCACGGAGGTGTACGAATCGCTTTATAGGCAATCAATTTTGAGCCAATACAGCAGTCAATTACAGTTTCATCTGTGTTCAGGTAAAAATTTCGTTAAATAGGATGGAACTGTTTTATCCAGCATGAACCGAAAAAATTGAATGGATTGAAATGAAAACATGAATGAATTTAGTAATATAGTAAAATTTATGTAGAACAAGCACTATCCAGCAGATGAGGCAGCTAATAAAAGTTAGCTGGCTAATTTCCCAGTGATGTCTGCAGCCACGACAGTTCGTGTCGAGGCAGCTGAGTGCACGAGCAATCAACTTGAAATGCGGTTAATCGCTACAAACTATACGCAAGAAAATACTTAGAACATTGTCAATGCTGTTTCTACGTCAGCTAGTAAATTTTACTCGCTCCGCTCTGCACTTCAGGCAAATTGTAAATTAGAAGCTTTCTGGAACTGAATGTTCAAGCTACACAAGCATACGTATACACAGGTAGATTGGCACTCAACAAATTTTGAGATCTGCAATCGTCATAAATGTTTAAACAGTCTCTATGAGCCATATATGACGTAGCTAAAGTAAAGTTACATTGTATCTCGCACAAAACTTTATGAACAGCACAAATACATATTTGAGCATATTTATGCATAAATATGAAAAAGATCAGAGTGACTAAAAATTATCCATACTTACTTACTTATCCATACATACGTATGTACACTTTCAATAGAGTTCATTCAGGATGCGAAATATCAAAGTGTTGCGTTGCGTGTCCACGCGTGGTGACTGCGTAACCATCATGACATGTAACGTACCTAGGAGTCTGTTGCATGTTCATGTGTTACAAATAATATACAATTACGTGTTGTCTGCTTCCTTGTATTTTAAATTGTTGCCCCATAATTTGGCAAAATATCTTATTTTTTACTTTTACTATTAGCTTCAGATATGATTATTTCTGAACAATTTTTGGTATTCAATATTTAAAAAAATTACTTCGGAGGTACACATTCCAGTCGACGCTAGATTTTAATTAAATATGCTAAAGGAGAATAAACGCCGAAGCAAATTATAATATACGTCGCGCAGTGAGCTGAAAACGCTGGTAGAAATCCTTGAACGGTGAAAATCTGGAATAAATCTATCGACGACGAGAGATAGGCGGTTGTGTCGAAATCTCACTTTGTTCGCGCTCTTCTAGCAAATTGTACCACCAAGTGAAACAGATATGAGCGATCTAGTCACGTCGCAGTTGCCGAAGCGTGCTGGATTGGAAGTCACCTCGTAACCGATACTTTGAATATGGAACAAACACTCAATGGCACGCAACAGAATAAAAATTGTCACACTTAGCGCCTCTGGTTGTAAACATTATGGTCATTTTATATTTTCTATGCGTTCGGCTTTGTTACTTTCTAACTTTTGTTAAGGGCCTCAACGTTCACCACAAAACGGATTCTGATTGAGTTTGTACCACAAGCTTCACAGCAAAGTAAGGGATTATTAGTTGACCTAGTTCCTCTTTGACGCAACAGATGCGATCTTGAGGAAGTCTTACACTGCGTACTTGATTGATTTTACGGATATTAATAACGATGCTTTCACGCATTCTGGATGACATTTTCGAGAGACGAAGGTATCTCTAAATGAGAATCTGTGAAGTAAGTCAGAATTTTAAATATTTTGTCTTGAAACGAGAACAGAAATATCATCGATAGCTCTAAAGCTGGCTGCTTTTAGCTCTGTCCAGACTCTAGAGTTTGTAAAATAACATTTTGTCGACACGATAGCGCTGCAGTTAAGATAAGATAGATAAGATAAGATAATTTATTTCCAAAAATACGAATTATTACATTTTAACACAAGTTTATACAAATATTAAATACAAGTTTACACAAAGATTAAAAAATCCCTGAAAATTAAAGACAATTCCCAGAATATACCTGCGGTCCCACACTAGGCTCAAGGCCCGTAACGTGGCAACCAAGAGGACGAAAATTTATTACATTAAAGAGGTGTCCTAGCGAATGTCTACAGTTATCAAAATAGAATTTAAGTATTAGCAATTTAAGTTATAAGTACAATTTTCCTAGTAAGTGTGTTGAGTGTGTGTATGCGTGCATACGCGCGCGCGCGCGCGCGCGCGCGCGTGTGTGTGTGTGTGTGTCTGTATGTGTGTGTGTGTGTGTGTGCGTGCGTAATAATAATAGTAATAGTAATAGTAGTTGTAATAAGTATTATAGGTAATTAGGTAGGTATATAAAAAAAAAATACGGATTGGTGGCCGCGTATCGGCAAACAAAGCATTGGTTGACCTCCAGTACGTTGGGTCGATGAAGTTGTAAATGACGCGGGTCGAACCCGTACAAGATTATCACAGGACCGGGATGAGTGGCGTACGAGAAGAGAGGCCTATGCTCAGCGGTGGTATGATCATCATCATCAGCCCAATAACGGGCTGACGATGATATCATATCATGAAATAAGACAAAAGAAAACTAGAAAAAGTTAGCTAGATTATAGAAATACTTAGCGAAACTAGACAAGTTGAATAGACTATTTAAATAAGCCACCTGTCACAAATTCCGATAACGCTTGCTATTCCTCGCAGATTCACGTGTGCGGAGGTCGCACGCTGGCCGGGTCAGAATGACCACTTCGGCCCACATACCACTAACGGTAGTCGATTGTTCTGAACACAAAACCTATATGCGGAGACGTGTACATCCTACTTACTATTTGTTTGAGTTAAGAGAGCGAGATTCTCAATCATCAATTCTTTAGAAATACTAGGTAGTTCCTATGTTAGCAAAGAACAGGGCTTAATGAGCTGGTCAATCTAAATCACGTATCGTCCAAAGGTAGATAAAGATAGAGATATTTGGATAGATATATTTATTAGTATGGATTCAGAGTTTAGAGAGGTAGTTGCTGAAATAGAGTTGGTAATCCATACCAATATTATAAAATCGAGGGTAACTCTGTCTGTCTGCCTGTTTGTAGGGTTTTCACGGCTGTAAAAACCCTACAAACTGAACTGAACGGAAATTGATGCAATTTGATAATTAGATACAGGATAATATTTTCTGAATAAACGCGAACGAAGTCGCGGGTAACATCTAGTTGTAAATAAAGTAAAATAGGTCAAGGTTTCTAGACAATTATTAGGTTTCAATTTCCACAGTTCTGGTTCAGTTAGTACCTACCGGGCATATGGCGGCAACCGATAGTGTTTAAGGCCCTGTATTATCACGAAATCAACGAAAACATGCATTTTATTTACGTTTAGATTGATTTGAAGAATTGTGATGATCAGGTGCAAAAAAATAAAGCTGATAGAAAAAATTATCAAAATCAGTTCAACCAAGAAATTTGAAAATCTCTCCGATTTTCGAAAAAAAAATATCACAAAAAGTATCTTTAACTGTTTGAGCGTGATTCTCTAAATTTTAAGCGATTATAACATTTATTTTTTCTATTATTAAATAGCCAGATTAGTTCTGTAAAGTTAAGCCAATTAATTTATTCTTATTTGTGTTCTCATTACGGTTAATGCCAATAAAAACGGCAAGAAAATGTTATTCTAGGCGCCCATCTCATTCTTCCATCAAATATGAAATGTGGTTTTCAACTCTTAATAAAGCGGCTTAAGTAAACGTGTGTGCGGGTGGAAAGTCGTGGTAAGACCGCGCCTTAAGCATTCAAACAATAATTATATGACGCAAAATTTCAAATAACCTAGATTTCAACATGTAGGTTACCGCGTGCTTCACCTATATTGGAAATCGCAATTATATTTGGATCAAGGATTTTAATATTGATTCTCAATGACTGCTGGAAACTGAATAGCAATTATTTTGTAGCCTTGTAAATTTAAAGTTGGTAAAAAATGAATGCTAAATGTGCCATGGGCTGCTCGCGTAGAATTTATTCATCGGGATTTTAATCGATTAGTGTTTAGTCGTGCTCCATCAATTGACGAAAAAACAGAAACTGGTTCTATCATTTTGCAATTTAAAAACAATCAAAGTTCTTTGTAAATATTATATGTAAAATATCGAGTTATGACAACTAGACTTGTAATCAGATATTTTTGTAAATTTACCGAAACTTCATAGGTAGGTAGACTAGGTAGTATGGATAGCACTTCTTTCATCAAAAATTGTGCGTTTCCGGGAACGATGGATTTAATCGATCGAGCGAGAACAAACGAAATATCTATGCGTCAGCTTCGACAAAAATGCTTTCATATGTCCGAACTCTATTTGGATCTCTGTCTTCCTCTACTGGTCGCATTTCTAAACCGATTCTTTTGAAATATTATGAGTAGGTTCAATAGTTTTTTTTTTTACTTTTTTTCAAAATCACGGTGAAATACAAAATATACGCTCCGATATTTTAAAAAAGTTACTGGGAAAAACAGTACAGTAACAGGTTACAGTATAGTTATCAAACCTGCTCTAAAATTTCACGAGAGTCAGTTGAGGAATGTGACCTGTAGATGAGGACAGAGGCCGGCCGCAAGGTCTACAGCTTACAGAACCACAAGAATTACATAGTCAAAGTACAGTATGCTACCTTTGATCGGATTTACCTTAAGGCCCGGTATTACATGAAATCAACGAAAACAAGCTTTGTTTTTACGTCTAGTTTCATATTAAGAACTATGATGATCAGGTAAAAAAAAAAGTACAGCTACTAGAAGAAACAATCAACAACAGCTTAACCGAAGTACAATTTTATAAATCATTCTCGTTTTGGGGAAAAAAACCCAGAAAAAGTATCAACCAAAAAAGCTCATTGAGCGTGGTTCTCTAAATTTTCAGCGATTACAGCACATTTAAATAGCCAGATTAGTTCTCTAAAGTTAAACCGAGTAACTTATTCTTATTTTTGCCCTTGTTACGATGAATACCAATAAAAACGGCTAAAAATGTAATTCACTCTTCCTTCACATACGACAAAATGCCAATATTAAATTAATAATGCGTCACGCTCATGCCCGATACGTTGACTCACAAAATTCGTCACTTCTTCACCTCAGACCATCAGACATAAGCAGGTATATTTCTTTTAAAAAAAAATCTTTCTTTATATAGCTACTTAGTCTCACATACATGAATGTAAACGTAATAGTAGACGTCCGCGATATTGGTTTTTCCTAGTGGGGGGTCCACAGTTTTTGTGAATTGCGCAAATGGTTCGATAATAAAGATATTCGTATTCATAAATCAAAAAAAATATTTAAAAAATTCGGGACCTTTTCACACACGGTCGCCTAACCCCAAACTAAGCAAAACTTGTGATATGGCTGCCAGATACTAATATCGGGAACTAAAAAAATTTCGTTTAGCTTTATTGAATTTAGTGCTAGCCATATATACTCGTAGGTCACTTTATACTTCTGTATATACCTACTATAGATCTAAACCTATCAACTGCCATTAGGAATCCTCGGGTTCTCGTAAATGGGTCATGTAGACTTACTTGCAGCTCGATGAGGTATTCTTGTTTCAATCAATTAATACCCCTTTGTGCTACTTCTCGTAAATCCACAGTACGCGGTTACAACGGTACACAGTTTACCTGCGAGTCGGATGCAATTAATACCGCGGGCACTGGTGTATTTACTCTTTTTGCGTTATTTTGTTGTTAAAAATGGAACGTTAAACCATAGGTTGAACTTTATAACGTAGAACCATTGATAAGAAATAAATGAGTATGAGTTGAACAATACCTATTCTAATCCCTAGCTCCTTCTGATCAAAGCGGAGGTGGCTTGTCATAATAAAGCTTGCCATTTACCTCGAAGAAGCTTTCTAAATCCAAACAAAGTAGAGGAAACAACGCAAGCAGTGCTATTGACAGCCTTTGAGTAGTGTATCCCGCATTATACGCTACTCAAAGTAAAGTCATAATAAATTTCTTGCTCAGTTTAATTTAAAATGTTTGATTTATTGGTAAAATTTACGGTAAGATATCTACGAGAGGGGTCCCCGCAAATCATTGAGAGATTTATTTAAAGAAATGAAAATGTTATGTGCGTTCGTAAAAATCTACATAAAAAATTGAACTGTGATGACTATTATCACAATAACACTAGAACATAAGAACAGGATAGCTGTCCTTCGATTCAGACTGATCAAAGTCAATTAAGTCCTTTTTAGGAAATTGCGTTCGTTTTTATAATAAAATCCCCAAAAATATATCAGGGCTCATTAAAGGAAAATTTAAATCACACATGTAAAAACTACGTAAATTAAAAGAGGAAATTACGAGTATAGGGTACTTAATCAATTATTTAAAAGAAAAAGATGTCCAAAGCCTTTCAGTTCCGCCAAGCAGCCACACATACATAGAAATAACATGATGTTACACAGTTGTAAGTCAAAATTTGTGAGACAATTCTTTTTTTTATTAAAAGAAGCCAACAAGGCTATTGAGTCTATTATAAAACTTTGAAGTTCTTAAGTGTACCTTCGTTATCCAATTGAATAAAAACATTTTGACTTTGACTTTGATATTGAGGTCTCCGAGCTAACAGGCTACTTCATGTAGTCTTTGTTCGCTTTGACGATCAACAATATTAAAATGTACTTACCTACTATTCGTATTCAAACGCAGATTAAAAATTAAGACAAAGCCGGTTGCCTCAGTTTATCAGCAACAAGTACTCAACGATATTGATATGGATTGTTATTACTTTATTTGTGCTGCTAAAACTGGCTTTATTAATTTTCTCAGCAGAAAACAAGGTCAGCAGGTACATGTCCATTTAAAGACCTATTAATTTAATTCTAGTTACTATGTAAGAATAGCTATTAGATGCTTAAGAAACATCTCGAATGTATATAATTACAAATCACTTACAGCAAAACAATGAAAATGTGATATCCTGTGGAGCTTGTAATAATATTCGCTAAATGTGGGAAAATAATAACAATAGGCCGCGTATAGTTTACAAGTAGTGGTCGCCCTTGACGGACCACTCTTTAGATTTATATCCTAAAACTTAGCCATGTAGGTACTTGGTTAAACGTTAATAATAATTAAGGAACCTGAACCTCTCTTGCACTCGCCGAGTACCTGCACACCGCACATTCGCCCTGGTTTGTCCGGGATTGACCTGGTTTGATTGGGGCCGACCCGGTTTCGATCTAGGTCCCGGGCGGCGTCCCAGCCAGTTTTGTAGCTAGACCCAGTTTATTTACGTTTGAGCGTTGACAGGAGAGGAGAACGAAAAAAGGTTGAAAAAAGTTTCTTTCAGCGCGCAGTACGACTGACACAAAGTAAATTGAAAAATTTTAAACAGCTTTTCCTTTTAAAGACAGTATCTTGTTTGCATTTAACTTTTGTGTTATTTGAATATAAATGTAACAACTTTTGGAAGTTTTCTTTTTGCCTGGTTCAGGCTCCTATCCTGGTTTAGATATTCATAATTTTGATACGTTTACATCACATCACGCTATCACACTAATATACTATACAGACAGAAGTTTGTGAGTATGTGTGTAAGTGTGTATATTTGTTACTTCTTCACGCTCAAACAGATGGACTACTTTGAAATTTGGTATAGGTTTAACTAGGCTAAAACTTTTATCACGACAAGTGAAGTATTTCCCGCTCATAACACCGAAGCGCAGCTTTAATATAACAATAAATAATTAAATTATACATAATATAACTGTCATGGATCAAGTGATAATGGCTAACTAAATCAGACCATTATTTATCACATTGTCTGGTCATTATAAATATTGGCAATTTGATTATAAAGGTACAATAGACGAGGTGCGGGGAGGGAAACAAACGCGTGGCACGCGTTGACCAATCAGAGATCGGAATTGTGTTACGGGCAACTTGATTCACCAGGCAGTATTAATATGGACCGGTTAATTTAATGAATAATTAACAATGGCGTCTCTCCTGTCTGACTTCTCTATCAGAGCAAATCAGGCTTGGATTGGTTAGGTTAGAAGGCTATGGCGGGAGCGAAGCGGAGCTTCCACCTTAGCCTTAGTGTTTTTTTTTTTTATAATAACACTTTTACATTCGATTTCAGTTTTCGAAACTTTCCCTACTTAAATGACTTTTGCCTCTGCTCCATATGTGATGGACATAATTAAAATAATTAAAATGTCAATGACAATTTAATTATTTGAATAGTTTTTATAAAAATGCCCTTTCTTATTGGTCATTTCTTATAATGCCCGAGAATTATGTAAAATGACACTTGGTCCATAACATTTTATAATACTGGTTTTTTTACCCGCGGCGTCGCACGCGTTTCATAGCCTATGTCACTCAGGGATAAAGTAGCTTTCTTAATGATGAAAGAATTGTTGAAATCGGACTAGATCTTTTTAAGTTTATTCGTTACAAACATACAAAAATACAATGTATTCGGTTGGAGCTACAGGACACCATTTGTATGTTCGTAACTTTGGTACGAAAGTTGCACTGAGGTTTGTTTCGCCCCTAACTAGAGCAAACTATATATGGCCCAGTTAACCTGGGAGTCAGTCGCAGAGCACAATACGAGGTGAACCGAGGCGCGCGCGCGAAGCGGGAGCTCGGTCGGTGCGGCGAACTTTGAAATAACAACTTTGCAAAATGTTTTATGCACACACATTTGCCTTTCAGCGGAACTTTAATACTACCTGATACTGTCACAAAGAGAAGAATTTACTAAAAAAATAAATAAATAAATATTCTTATCCGCTGCCTTGTTTGACCTGTTGACTGTTTTATATTCATTATGAGCCATGTCACGGCGTGCCAGCAGTGCCTGGTTAGTTTTACAATACGTCAAGGGCTACCATGACATGCTACCACATGTCAAACAACCGATAGCATTCCTCTGCAGAAACGGCGTTTTTTTTCTATGCTGGCTAGAGTCGCTAGACAAGGGTAAATTACAGCTTTTTAATCTATGAGGCTCTGAGTTTTTCAAATGACGCGCTAGTTTTGAAGAGCAATGGCAAATTTTAATGTAACTATTTTTACATTAAACTTTATCAGACATTTTTAAAGTTTTCTGGTTAAGGCCTAGGTTTTGAATGACAGCCAAGAAAGTCTTGGTTCGAACACCTGATCTTACTTTGTATGATAAAAGGTAAACATGGTCTTGCCTGTTTTCCTGACGAGACTGGCAGAGGTGTATTACGACACTCACACTTCGCCGGACGGTATTCAGATCCAAACGCGACAGAGGGTGAACCTGTTGACCTAGATACGCCGGTAGCAGGGCTCTCAATTTTCAAAGCTGCTAATACAATTCTACAAAGCAACAAGCAAAAACGCAATGTCAACAGGGCAGTCCCTCGACAATTTCCAGTCTACTTGGATATACGAGTGCACTGCTCGGATAGAAACTAGGTTAGAGCACTTTACTGTTTTTCATTGTTACAGAGTCTAAGTACCGCCATCGTCCATGTGCTACTTTATTCAAAATTTTATAGGGCAGGCTATTTCCAGCAAAACAACCAAACCGATTTGTCATTGACATAATTCTTCACAATGCTTTTGTCTTCACAGTTTTAACTAGAGAACGGATGTTTAAATAAAATAGTTAAGGCAAAGCCCTCGCTCTTGAGCTTAAGGGTAACCAAATGTGATAAAGCTCTAAATGATAATCATGGACGCGTAACGAGAAGTTAAGCGTCCCGCGAGTATTGCTATTTCGAAACACAGGCTCATCCTCAGTTTGGATAGCAATGCTCTCAGCTTCGATTTAAACGAGGAACAACATTTTAATTAAAATCGTGATCGAGCTCGTGGACCGAGTCGAAGAAGACATTTCTTACCAGCAGTAAATACATTACATTTCACTCTGGGAACGGGAAATTGGAAATGCTTATAGATAGTTTTACAGTCTTGGCGCTATCTCGACCCGCCCCGAGCTGGAGCCCTAACGAAATCAGGGAAGTGCACTTTCTTTATTCACTGCGTTCTAAATACATTTATAGACTTGCTTAGTTACTATGGTACGCTTACACATGTATTTAGACAAATTTCTTTAAGTTCTTTTTCTATTGGAAGTCTACTTAGGTCTAAAAAATATTTTCAAGTTATTTAATCCTCTCACTATTTATTTGTACTGTCTTATTATATGGCGAACATAATACTATTTTGTCATTATTTTAAACAATAACCGAGCAACACGCACAGATCGATCGATGGTCCTGTGCGTTACTGGTGATACTTTATTTGTACATTATTTAATATTTTAATTACTTACCTTAATGTTTTAGCAAAGCTGATATATTTATAGAATCTAATAAAAAAAATCAGTTTTGAGTAACAGACAATTAAAGTGGAAACAAAAAATTAAGCCATTTTTTTATCCTAGCAGCGAGTATACCTAGTTACAATGGAGCTTCCAAAGGCGCACGCGCATGTGTCCCAGATGTCGTCAGAAATGTGCCCGTGAACTGATTTATTGACCATTTGGGTGGTGATAGTTTTTGTGGCCGAGTTTTATGGCAGAGTGCAGGTCAACGGGCCTCTTGTCAGCTTAGTTACCATACAACTGACCTCCCTGCGAGTAACGACTCTGGGAAGGACCCGGCCATTTTGAACATTCTAATGAAGTCGATAAATAGATTGTTTGCCAACAAGCAACATGTATATGCACTGTTGAATTTCGAAGAGATAAGACGATGAGAAGTTTTCAATAAGTAGGTAAGTAACTTTATTATTCCAAGCCAAGCTGATTCTTCGAAGAAGCCTTTAAGAGAAAGAACTTGCTTTCAAAGGAACTTAACTGAATAGTAGATCGAGGATAAGTCGAGCGCTGCCAGGACTTAACATAAACTTAAAATATAGGTAGGTTGCTAGTTGTATCGATGGGTTATCACTGATCGATACAAATATAGCCATGGTATAATAATTTACTCTGCCAGGTATAGTATTCCGAATCTAAAATGGTCACGTGAGCAACACGTAGTGACGTCAATCGATGCATAAGCGAGCCCGAAATATGTCATTTTCAAATATTTAATTCGAAAGAGACAATCACGAGTGACGACTTCACGTGTTAGCTTCCGGAATGCTAGACCTTTCCGGACCTATTCCGATACCTATAGTTTTATCGGGGGTATGCACACAACAAAGTCCTAGTCAAAGTCAAAATGTCTTTATTCAATTGGGTATCGACGATACGCTCATAAACGTCAAAGTTATAAATGACTCCGTAGTGAAAATGACATCGCTACAATTAGCTATATAAAGGACACGCCAGTCTGGATTATTTAGCTACAAATGCATAACTATAGCTAAATAACCCAGACTGGCGGTCCTTGTTTTGCAAGGGGAGCGCTCCCCTTCTATAACCCCACACTGGAAACCTGTTACTATGGGCTATAGGTGCACACAAACGTACATTTGGAAAGCCAGACATTTGAATTTACTCTACCGTATAGCAAAATTATTAACACCACGTTCACAGAGACTTGACGTCAATAGGGAATGATAATGAAACAATGATGATAAAAATAGAAAGAATATTTAAGTAGAATTTCAAAGCAAGTTATCTCGATACCACCCTCAAGTAACGTTACTTTTTTATTATCAAAATTAAATAACTCTCTGAAAGATAACGTAAGAAAACGTAGAGCGACCGAAACTGACGCTATAATAATACTTAAAGTACTTAAACTGTGTAAAGATTTTATTATCTGCTCGTCCATCATAGGTCGTACTTCTGATCCAAAATCACGAGCTTATTTAACCCACTAAATTAGATCATGATTCAGTGCACTTTCTGCATGTCTATAAATTATAGGGCTATATAATATAGGTTCAGGCAGGGTTGCCAAATGCATATAAGTTTTCTATTTGATTGTAATGTTATGACTTCGTCTCAAAATAGAAGTTTTTCTAACTTTTTGAAAGTCAACATGGGAAAAGGTACACGTACAGCGTTAAAAAATTTTTGTCGCCAATATATTATGTTTGAGTGCTTAGGCAGAGTAGCACTGGCCAGCCCGTTGTCAAAGTTTTAGGCCACTTGAAGGGCTTCGTATCTTTTCTTGTTAGTTTATCACTCTGCAAAGTTTCATCGACAAATAGATATTATATAGAATCTATTTTATTAGGTGCCTATTTGTAGATCCTAATTAATAATACAAACGCAAAAGTAAGTTTGTTTGTTGGCTTGATAGTTTTTTACGCTTTCACACCTGTGTTACTAAACTGATCGTCATGAAATTTTGATACACAGAAAAGGATACAGGGCACTATTATCCGCGGTCAACGACGCGGGGCCCAGCTGCTGCTAGTAGTTGCTAATAATATTAAAAAACATCAGCAACAGCGCTCCATCTGCGCTCTCAACCGCTGCCCTATTTTCAAAGAGTAGTTACAAACTCAATCAGCCTATAGGTAAAACGAAACAAGCAACATTGACAACCCTAACAATGTATATTGTTCGAGCTTCTCAAATAGCTTTTCCAGTTTCCTAATACACACGATTGTTAGTTGTTGTTTTTGTAACACTTTATCGTTTATTATTTGAAGTCGATCGCGGTGGCGAAATGTTTTCGCCAGCCGGCAGGAGCAGACAATACTGGAGTTGAATGTTGATCCGAATGTTAAGCAGCCGAGTACTGCGGCGTGTTGTAACGCAGCTCTGTGAACGGCAGTGATATAATCGATCGCTTTATTAGTTAGCGAACGATAAATAATAATTTTGTCAAACTGCAACAATTTAGACAAAGTAAGAGTTTTGTATAGGTCGAGTGGGTTTTCTCGATTGTAGGGTTGTTTCCATAGTAAAAGTCGTTCATAATGACCCCCCCCCCCCCCCTTTCGACTTACTACACGCTGGCCTGATAACCCCGTAAATATTATTAAACTTAGGGAACAAATCAAGAAGCATGGAACACCTATAATTTATAAATTAAAACGTTAGCTGCATACGTGTATGACAATTTCCTTAGGGTAGGTACTTTTGGTAAATTCAGTTTTATTCGTGTTTGTGCAAACTAATTATTCTCGAAAGTACACTTGTTGCGTATAAGTAGGTACCTGCTATTTAAAGCTAGACAGCAGAAGACAATGAATGATCAAGGTTACTGTGCAAGAGAATGTACACCTTTTACACAAGCAACTAGAGATCGCGGAGGTACTCGTATTTTATGAAGGGGGTCGAACTTGGTCAAATCCTTCCTTCAATCTCCGGCCCAAGGCTTCATAGGAAACAGGTAGCAAAAATAGAGGGGGCACCACCCCCACGTTTTATTTTAGGGAGACATTTGGCCCTCTCTACCCCACTTCCGCGGTCCCTGCAAGCAACAAACAGCACGTGGTTGTGCCGATGGACAATCAATGTGAAAGTTTGAAACTTCAAAGGAAGTCACAAAAAAATTTGGTCAAATCCCAAGACATGTGCCTTGAGTCCGGACATGTGTCTTCGGCTAGCAGAACCAATGTTAATAACATCTGTTCGACAATCGACCCTTCTCGGAAACTTTTACTGCTTAGTGTCCTTCAAAATTGAGTTGAAGTAGTCTAATAGATATTTCGGAGAGAATGCCCGAAACTAAAATTAAAAACCAGAGTTCCAATAAATGTCAAGTAGCAATGTTCAACTACGGCTCAACCTTTCTAACTGCAGACCTACTCAATGAACTCAAACATCTAGTCTATTATCTAATGACACAGTACCTATTTCAGTAAGTTAATAATTTTAAGTTATAAAAAAA
The DNA here is from genome assembly GCA_911728515.1 of Peribatodes rhomboidaria. Lineage (NCBI taxonomy): Eukaryota > Metazoa > Arthropoda > Insecta > Lepidoptera > Geometridae > Peribatodes > Peribatodes rhomboidaria. Next base: position 2,916,193 of record OU452166.1, read on the forward strand.
TGTCAGCATAGGAATAGATTTGAAGCTCCCATTAATATTTTTTCCCATCTAAATTATTAAGTTTTTTTAAATTGAGGACTAGCTGAGCTGAACCGGCAAACATCGAATCGCCATGTATTTTATTTTTATTCTTAAATTTTCTTTTACCAAACCTTGACCTGCTATTACGAAGGCAAGATTTTTTTTTTCAATATTTGCAATTTGGTCCAGTCGTTTGCAAGTTAAGCGAATACATGTATTTCGGTGATTTTTTTTATTTATATACTCGTAGATAGATTTATATTGTCGCAACATGTTATTTTTTTACAGCAATTTTGTGTAGATACACCCATAGACAATTATTATTTCGGTTTTCCGAAATCAAAAAATTCATGCGCCAGTAAAATGTCTCTCGTTTGACTGTGACCAATAGACATTATACTATTCTAGGTTTAGGTTTAAAGACTTTTTATTATCAACAAAGACAATTTGTCGCTTATGTGATAACATGGTTTAGTTAAATATAGCTTAGCGTTTGTAGTCGCATACTTAAAGTATTTATAAACATATTTATAAAATTAAAATTTAAAAATTCTTAAGGTTTCAAACTCATTTCACGCATTTCCTTATTCAAGATAGGGATCTGTCTTCCATAATATGTCGAGCTAATTTTTTCTTGAATGCGTGAAATGAGTTGACATTTTTTATATGAGAAGGTAGTTTGTTAAAAAGCCGCGCTCCTTCATTAGTTAGCATTGTTTTGCCATATTTTGTTCGATGCCTGGGTATGACGAGGTAGCTAGCTCGCCGAGTACAGTGGTCAACAACATTTTTTCGCTTGGTGAATGATAAGTTTGTGTGAATGTTTTTATTTAGAGTTTTTTGTATAAAAATGCATATATTATTTTTGTATAGTTTTTTCAAATTCATTATTTTAGTTTCTTCGAATATTTGTTGTGTTGGTGTTAAATAGTGGTAGTTAAAGAGAGTTTTAATAATTTTGTTTTGTAAACGTTGTAGTTTGTCTAGCCTTGTTTTTGCGGCACACCCCCAGATTTCGATCAGATAAGATAGATGTGGTTTTACTAGGGCATTGTAAATTGTAAATCGTAACCTACGTGGAATGCATCGAGCAACGGTACAAAGTGCACCGCGGAGTGCTGTTAGTTTACTTTTTATATGTTCTATGTGGGGATTCCATGTTAATTGGGTGTCCATGTACAATCCCAGGTATTTTTCATGTGTTTTTTGTTGGAGGGGTATATTATTAATTTTTAGTGGGGGATGTGGGGGTATCGGTTTGTTTTTGGCTTTAAATAGCAGGTAGCAAGTTTTGGAGATATTAATAGTAAGTAAGTTGTATTGAAACCAATTATATAGGGTGTTCAGATCGTCTTGGGCTTGTGAAATCAAATCATGTATAGATGAACCAAAATAGAACAAACAGGTGTCGTCCGCGTATAGGGTGATATGACCGTTCAGACCCAAGTCATGTATGTTGTTAATGTAGAAAATAAACAGCAAAGGACCTACGATTGAGCCTTGAGGGACTCCACACGTTATTGGTAGTGCGTCACTTTGAGTGTTGTCGTCAGTTTTAACTATTTGTGATCTGTTTGTGAGATATGATTGAAACATTTGTAATGCCTTGTCCGTAAGACCAATGGATTCTAATTTTTTTAAAAGTAGTTTGTGGCTCACAGTATCAAATGCTTTTTTTAAATCGATGAAAATACCTAGTACTATATTTTTTTTATCAATATTGTGTTTTATTTTAGTAACAAGATCGATGGTAGCCGTTAATGTGTTACTTTTGGGTCTAAAGCCATATTGCCGGTCGGAAATTAAATTATTAGAGTCTAAATATTTTTCTAATCGAGTATGGAGAACTTTTTCAAGTATTTTTGACAGTACTGGCAATACAGAGATAGGCCGGTAGTTACCAGGATCTGTTTTTGGTCCTGATTTGTAGATAGGAGTGACTTTAGCTACTTTTAACGTGTCAGGAAAGATACCATCTCGTAGTAGTTTATTAAAACATTTTGTCAATTTATGTGTGATTAAGTATCGTATACATTTTATTGCTTTAGTGCTTATTTTATCTACACCAACACTGCAGTTAGGATCGAGGTTGTTAATAATATTTAAAATTTCTTTGTTCGTACAAGGTTCAAATGTCGAGATGGTGGACTTTAGCGAACTGGATTGAGATATGGCATAGGTATAGTTATCATGAAACTTTTTTGGTATTTCGTCGGCTAATATTGGCCCTATATTCGAGAAATATTCGTTAAATATTTGGCAGATACGGTTTGGATCTACTACATCATGAGAATCTATTACGAGTTTAGAAGGAGCGCAACTTTTTTTAATTTTATTAGTTGCTAGAGTATTAACTAGGTTCCACATTTTCTTAGGTTTGTTGGCACATTTGGTAAATTCCTTAAAATGATATGAATCTTTGGTGTTCTGGATAAGTTTAGCTACTTGGTTTCTTTTTTTGTGAAATTCTTCCTTCAATAGGTTATTGTCTGGGTTTTTCTTATGTTCAGCCCACATTAAGTTTCTTTCATTAATTTCTGCAATGACAATTTTATCTATCCAGTCTTTTTGCGGTTGATTAAGGATCTTGGTTTTTGTTTTTCTGCAGTTTTCTGTGCATCGTTTTATCTGTTCTTCTAAAACTGCGTATTCATCATTATCTTCTTGTGATACTTCTTTTTCAATTGAATCAAATAGTTTCACGTAGTCTATAGCTTGGTATTGGGAATATATTTTAGGTGGTGGTTTCATTTTTTTAATTTCTACATAAATCTGCTTGTGATCCGACAATGAGGAATCAACTATAATCATGTGGAAAGTGTCGTTTTTCAGATTGGTGCTGACGTGGTCCAGTATGGATTTTTTTGTTATACCGTCTCTGGTGCAGTGTTTTTTATTGATTTTCTTGATAATTTTATGTCCACATTCCTTTAAAAGTTGTTGATATTCTTTGGTCTTTTGGTCTTTTGTAAGTAAATCTACGTTAAAATCCCCAAAAACTATTGCTCTTCGTCTATGTTCCAATTGTGATTCGTATACTGCAAGGAAATCCTTATAATCTGTGTTGCCAGGGTTATATACAACTCCAACGTCAAGTCCATATTTTGTAATTGTAACCATAGGTAGTTATTCCCTCCAATGTATTTAGACTCTGACATACTGTGTTTTAGGTTATTGTGGACATAAGCAGATACCCCGCCTCCACGAGAGTTTGTTCTGTAGTTGTAATAGTGCGTATAGTTGGGAAGTTGAAGTTGTGCTGCTTGAGTTTCAGTACGGATCCACGTTTCAGTCAAAAGAACTACATGTACTGTGTTTGGTATAGCCCGTAAAATACATTTTAATTCGTCAATTTTTCCTTTTTTGCGAATACTTCGGGCATTAAGGTAGAGAAATGTAAGGCTGGATTTGTTGACTGGGAAAGTTTGGTAGTTGTCGAGTGTTTCGTAGGTATTCGTATTCGCCATATTCTGCTCAGAAAAATCAGAATATGAGTACAGTTTTAAATGACAATTATTATTTCTTAACTTTTCCAAAACAATGACTCACACAATGATCATGAATGCACTAGGAAGTTGAACCAGACAGCAATATTCAAAACACAGTACTTACAACTATTCTAATACTGACTACCTAATAAAATTCCTATTGCTCTATCTAGTATTTCCGCCTACTCAGTAAACGTAGCGGACAATATTGCCAACCATGATATTACCTGTTCAGCTGTCAAATTGAGTTTGATATTTTCATTGAAAAGTCAAGGATGTATCGCATGCGATACATTGCCGCGCCGCGCCGCCCGCGTCGAGTGCAACGTACTTGTTCGCCTACACTCTAACATATTTGGTTGAGTTCCCCATACCTAGAACGGTGCCTAAAATGTAGCTGTCATTTAATGAAATGTTCTACTACAAACTTCGCATAGTTATTGTATCCCTATATATAATTATATTTAATGCATAGGTCAAATAAAACTAAATAACTGCCAGGCAGTAGTGTGCAAAGTTTACAGCAAATAAGAAATTAAGAGATTTATTAATTATAATATTACTAAGAAGATATTAAGACGACCGCACTGTGCTGTGCTGTAGTTACATCAACTTTTTTCGTGTCGATGTGCAATGTCAAAATATAAATTGCATGGAGCTGTTTCGCGGTACAAATCATGTGAACAACTTTTTCGTTAAAATATCATTAACTCTATAATGAACAACTAGGTCATTAATAAATACTTTACAAACTTAACACAAATAATAATAATTATAGAAATGAGTTAAATTATTTCTTTCGAGATGTTGCTCTGTGCCGTCTCCCAGTAGCCCCTTTGGCCAGAACTAGGGCGAGACTTATAGTGCTGTAATCAAAAATTCATTCTAAAACTTTTAAAAGGTTCGAGTAGACCACGAAGTCTGGAAATTTCTCCACCAACAAGAGCAACGCTCTTAAACTTTGACGATGAAACTGATTATTTTCAAAAAGCGTCATTTTAGCATCATTATTTTTCAAATATGCAGCGCGTAGGATAGTTCTAGAAGTTCTTTGATACATTCTTGTCTGTTCCAGGTGGGAGCAATAAGTCCTGCACTGACGTCCCGCTGGGGGTGTGTTGCCCCCTTCCAGCGCCCACCCGAGCCAACCCACCTCCTTGAAATCCCGGGGTGAGGTGCTGGGGCGCTGACATACTTCCTGCAGTGGCGTATTCTTTAATACGTGTTCATTGACACAGGCAAAGCTTGCCACCGCCTCAGCTCTACATAGTTTCAGAGCTATTTTTAAGCACCGTTAACTTCTCGCAGTCAGCTGGGAAGCAACTTCCTACATACTTGGGAACTTTAGGTCCATGACTTTTAAACTAGGCTATCAACTTAAAAACTCAAAAGATTCCCGAAATAAAATTCAGCTTTGTATTCTATTTTAGGCGTAAATGTGAACTTCGAAGTTTGTTCAAGCGACGTTTCTTTTATTAAATTTATTTTCTATTTGGAGTCCTAATCGACCGAGTGAGCGTTAGCCAGCGAAGCGTCTAAGCTTCAGCTTCGACAAAATGCTTTCGTATATCCAAATTCTGTCCGGATCTCTGTCCGGATCTCTGTCTTCCTGTGTAGGTTCAAAAATAATATGGTTATTTTTCAACTTTTTTTATATTGCTGAGATTTTTTTACTGCTCGTCAAAAAAAAACTGTATAATGTTCGAACCTGCTTACAGAATTTATCGAGAATCGTTTGAGGAATGCGACTTGTAGAGGAGGACAGATGTCGGCCACGAGGTCTAGCTCACAAAGACATTAGTTATATTGATTTTGTTTTTGGGATTATTTAGAGAAAAGTACACAATTGTTTAATTTCTAAAATTTAATTAGATACTCGTAGATCAAAATTAAAACGTTTAATTCAGAGTTCGAACTACGGTTGTATACCGGTTACGTATTATATACAAGGTGCTGGTTTTGGTTTTGTAATACATATGGCTGTTGTTCTACCCTCAACGTTAACAACTTTTAAAACTTTGCAAAATTTGAGAGAAAAATAATTGAGTCTACAAAATAACAAGTCACGTAATAAATTTGTTATGGACTGCTAAAGGTTACTTAAAAGAAATGCTGGTACATTGAGTTCTAACACGAGCTAAAGCTACGTCCAGAGTTGAGTCACACTAGGTTTCGGTTAAAGTGCCACTAGCAGAAGCTCGGGTTATATTTTTAACTCGGGGTTAACTGCTCATCAGAGGTTAAACTTATAAATCGTCTTGCGCCACATTACTTTTATTTGCTACTTCCAGTGGCTCGCGTTATCTTCTTAACTCGGAGTTAACTACTCATCAGAGGTTAAAATGATAGATCGTCTTGCGCTACTTAGAACCACTTAGGTTATTTTTTTAACTCGAAGTTAACTGTTCATCGGAGTTAACTGATCATCTTGCACTACTAAGAATTAAAAGCTAACCTTGAGTTAACACAATATTAGAGTGATAACAATAAATAACATTTTAACTCTGAGTTAATTAACCCTGCACTTAAGAATTGAACTTCAAATTTTCTGCAAGTGGGCCTTATTTTAGGAAGTTGGCTTGGGAAGGTACTCGTAATTTAAAAAAAGCCTTAGTTATATGAGTTATATGCCGGCTCTGTCCAAACGAGATACATTGAGCATGTAACACCTAATATAATAATAATCTTGATCAAATCGATAAACTAAAAAATGTCTAATGCCAGAGCTCGGCGGGTACGTGAGTGCTCGTGTGTAAGCGTGTCTTAGTTTCGTACTGTGGTATATATTACACGCCAAGGTCGGTCACGCGTTGCCGATTCCGGGCCTTTTGTTTTCGAAACATTTGTCTGTGAATATAATTATATACTTATCTACTCATTACAATAAATAGATATGGCACGAATCCGAGACGATGTAAAGTCTCTGATGCTGAATGAAAACCAGCCATGACATCAATTTAATGGGCAGGAAGATCACAAAGGGATGCTTTATGATACCTGTGCTTGAGAAGGCTCAAGGCTAATCCAATTTAGCCAAGCACACATTACATTTAACACATTTCACACACTATTTTATGCACTCATCATTTTATTTTCGTTATACCTATATTTCTACATGACATAACATATCGTCACGACTTTCTCATAAGAGGCTAGCAGAGGTGTATTACAACACCCACACATCGCCGAACGATATTTAGTCCCAAATGTAACAGGAAGCAAGCATGTCGCCACTCACTGGGCTCTAGTTATGTAGCAGATGATCTTATAAGTTCACACAGTGAACAAAATGGTGCGTGCCTTCGGCTGGGATCGAACCCGCTCCCTCTGGCTTTAGAGGCGAGCCTTCTTCAACTATCATCTATCATCGCTTTCTATATTGTCATATTTCTGGTCATAATTTAATATGCCTCTGAGCTATGACCTGGGATATTTACTCTTATGCTCTATCTAATAGCCCGCTAGAGAAGAGTAGAAAGTAAATACTTCAAAAACTCTCGAAAGTACCGAAATTTACTTCGAAAGATTTATTGGAACTATCTATTGGACTTTTACGAAATATTGGAAGAAGGCATACGGAGGACTTGAAGTTGGAGAAAGCAAAGAAACTTGAGGTACCTACGTAAGGACAAAATTGTACCCATCTACTTACAAAAAGGTGAAACCTGAAATACGTTAAATTTATTTAAAGCACTTATGTACAATTTCCAGAAAATACTTCCACTGCATTTATTTTGAATTTTTGAAACAATCGTTGAGATTGAATTACATTTTAGTAGGTATGTAGGTAATAATTACATTCATGGCTTAATTGATAGTCAGGTACTGACGCGGATGACATGTACATGTTAACTCGGTTACCAGACACGAGGCATTACAGCGCTCCGTCCAGGACTAACTAACCGCATTGTGTGCACACGTGTACCGTTAATAGGATTTATACGTGCGAGGTCCAATCGACATATGACAAGGGGTCGCAAATTGTTAACAGCAATATGTCCAGAGACTACCTACAAAATAAATTTACAACCTACCTATATACCTACAATATAATACTAGGCATCGGATCGAAGATACTAGGACCTCCTTAATGTTCTAAACATTTATTTTCTTTAATTTTAAATTAGCACAGCTGCCAGTGAAAACTTTTACGGCTAATTTGATTCTATTAAACTTAGAATTTTTGTTTTAAAGCTGTTTGTTTTCCATTAAATAAATAAATAAATCCAAAGCGCACAATGACAAAGGAACAAAATCTCCAAAGCTAGCCTTTGCCAAAGAGCGAAACGTCCAGGTCAGTTTTGTGCCTCAACGGTTAATAGAAATATCAATTCGTATGACAAACTAAAACATTAGTGTCATTTGAAAATGAGGACAACTTCTGTTTGTGTACTTACATCGCCTCAATTGCAACACTTGTTACACTTTTAATTCCTTTGGCATGTCCTTCTTAATTCGCGAATAGGCTGAGTATGAGAACTGCGAAACGAGGTCACTTTAGGAGGCAGTGCGTGTTGGAAGCTTATAGCGGTTTTGCTTGATCGTTAGTGTTTTAAAATAGTTATCGACCGAGCAACGCATATCTGGTTCAGCTTCGACAAAACTGCTTTCGTACGTCCGATTTCTGTCCGGATCTTTGTCTTGCTCTAAAAGTCGCATTTCTTTACCGATTATAGTGAAGTTTTGTGAGAAGGTCCGATAATTATACAGTTTTTTTTTATACATGACAAGACCTTTACAAACATACAAGATACGCACAAAAAACAGAAGTCAAATAAATAATAAAAAAACTTTTTCGAGTTTTTTACATTACTTTACGAAAAACCACAAAAAGTTTTACACTAAAGCCACATCAACAGGCGAATTGTTTGCAATAGCCAACATAACTTGACCTTTACAACGAGCTAGTTTCATATTATTAAGTATATCATTCATTTTGGGTACCAGTTTAATTATGTATCTGCAAAATTCATTACGAGGCGGTCTGTGCTGGCTGCTCTACTGTTGAGTCATTCCGATGATGTTAGAACCATTCTAGCAGATATCAAAAACTTAAAAAACTAAAGCTTGACATCAAAATATTAGGTCCTTACGTATGAAATCAGCGTTTTGTCGTACTGATCAATTAGATCTGAAATATCTCCTCTTTGGTTAAGAATTCGAAATTCAAATTAATAAATTCATTTAGCTGGTTTTTTTTCTTTGGAATACAGTCATTCATTTGTTATTTTCCTCATTATTTTTTCTTTGGCGTCGCTTATTACCGCGCAATGGAAAACATGAAATATCGGTATATTTACGAGTACGAGTTCTACCGTGGCACCAGTGCTGCAGAAACAGCTCGAAGAATTAATGATGTGTACGGCGCTGGTGTCGCTAAAGACAGCATGGTACGTTTTTGGTTTCAACGTTTTCGTTCTGGAAATTTCGACCTTAAGAACCAACCCCGTGGACGGCCGGAGATCAAAGTGAAAAACGAAGAATTAAAGGCTATTGTGGAAGCGGATCCATCACAAAGCACTTCAGAGATAGCAGCAGGCTTCGGGGTAAGTGACAAAACTGTATTAATCCACTTGAAGCAAATCGGGAAAGTAAAAAAACTCGAACGATGGGTACCTCATGAATTGAGTGAATCGAACTTGCAAACACGGGTCGCCTGCTGTGTTACTTTGCTCAACCGACACAATAATGAAGGGATTTTAAATCGAATCATTACTTGTGATGAAAAGTGGATATTGTACGATAATCGAAAGCGCTCATCGCAATGGCTGAACCCTGGAGACCCAGCAAAATCCTGCCCTAAACGAAAATTGACTCAGAAAAAGTTACTTGTAAGTGTTTGGTGGACTAGCGCCGGTGTCGTTCACTACAGCTTTCTTAAATCTGGCCAAACGATTACGGCAGATATCTATTGTCAGCAACTGCAAACCATGAAGGAAGAACTAGCTGTTAAACAACCGAGATTGGTCAATCGCTCTAGGCCACTGCTGCTTCACGACAACGCAAGACCACACACTGCATAACAAACAACTACTAAGTTAGCTGAGCTACAATTGGAATGTCTGCGACATCCACCGTACTCCCCGGACCTTGCTCCAACAGATTACCATTTCTTCCGGAATTTGGACAACTTCTTACAAGGAAAAAAAATCCACTCCGATGCAGCAGTCCAAACCGCCTTCAAAGAGTTTATTGATTCTCGCCCCCATGGTTTTTATAGTAAAGGGATCAATTAACTACCCATAAGATGGCAAAAGTGCATAGATAACAACGGTGCATACTTTGATTAATTAAATATATTTTACAAAAAAAAATCGACTTTTTATTCCTCCCGTACAAAACGCCAATTTCATACGTAAGGACCTAATACTAAAAGATTGTACCTGAAATGTGATTGTTTATTTAGGGACGGAAGCTCCTTCATAGAACGTGGAGGGCCAGCAGTACTGGGAAATACAAAAAAACAAAAGAGAGAGAAAAAAAGTTGTGTTTCAAATTTATTGAGTATCCATAGTTTGTACTCGTAATGTACCCGACCGCATCTCCTTGCTATTTGCTATCAATCACTTTTTCGCTTCTATATTAGCGTCACAAATTAAATTATATATCGCCTACGTAACATACCGGCATGACATAACAATATTAATTTACTATTTCAAGTTCAAGTTGAGGATTAAAATTCTGCAAATGTAATTTGCACCTTATTACAGTGGCAAAAGAACTAACAAGTAAGCAGTGAAGAGGCGCTGAAGATGATTAAATATTGTGTTGGCGGAAGATGAGATACAAAGTAAGGTTATGGACGAAAATAAGCTTATCAATTGATAAAAGTACTCGTAATATGCTTAGGTAATATTCCTCTATTCATCTTTGAGTCGCAATAAAATGGCTAATTTGAAATGTTATTTAATCAGCATTCAGCAGTACCTTCTATAAGTTTTAATCAAAATCTACTTACCTTAATTGATTTAGAAGACTTACGTAGGTCAGACTTACCAATCACGTTTTGTAAAGGATCTTGAAATAGGTACTCTATCCGATCAATGTATCTTAGATTTAAATTTAATATCCGTCAAAGTATCTGAGACTTTAGAATCAAGACCCAATTTACTTACGCTAAACGTTGTCAAGCGCATTTTTTGCGTATTTCTCACACTAATATTATAGAGGCGAAAGTTTGGGAGTGTGTACGTTTGTTACTTCTTCACACTCAAACGGGTGGACGGATTTTAATGAAATTTGGTATGTAAGTAGCTTACACTCAGGATTAACACATTACTTTTTAACCGCAGGTAATACCGCAGGCCGCAGCTAGTTTATAAATATACCGTCACTGTATCTACTAAATATACCTGTTTATAGCTATTATCGGGGAGTGTTCTGAAGAATTGTTCCAACTGATGCCTAAATCGCGGTTTTAACATCGCACCAGCCGCCACCGTCTGAAAGCTCATCCACGTATGATCGATCGGCGGAAATCGAACGCTGTGTTTTTAGCGATCTTTTTGCAGCACACCTGCAATCTGTGGAACGACCTCGCTCGTACAGTATTTCCGAGTAACTACAACATTCAAAAGGGTTGTCAATAAAGTCCTTAAGGGTCGGCAACGTTTCTGTGATGCCCCTGGTGTTACAGATATCCATAGACATTTGCATCATACAGCATAAAAAAAGGTTTGTTTGGATTACCCGCAGAAGAGTGTCATTTTTCTATGCCGCCGAATGCCATGAACGCAAAAAGTCAAACACACAAAATGTCAGGGGCCTACCAAGATTCCGAAAAATGACAATTAGCTACGCATCCTTGCAAATTTCACTACAAATTTGACTTCTTGCGGTCTCGACGTTTTGGGCAATTTGTTTAAATGTAAAAACAGGTAAGTATTGTAGGATGTAAGTGTGTATAGTCTAGTCCTTATTTATTTTGTATTTTTTTTATATTACCAAAAACAGTTGCAAAGTTTTACAGCAATGTAAACTCACTTATTTTGCAACAAACGCCCCGGACTGAGAAAGTGCAATATCAAGCACATTTCTAAAATTGTAACGGCGTGCATGGTATACAACATCGCCATCAAGTTTTGTTAATGGATTATTTTAACGTGTAGACGGGCAATTAATACAGACTATTAAGATTGTTAAGTTGTGACGAAAACTTGTTAAACTAAGAACCCGTTTGAGTCTACCTAGCCTTCACATTCACTAGGATTTCACTAATAACAATAAGTGTGTAGTTAAAAAAAAACTAAAAAACACGTGTGCATATCCTGGCTCCATCATCAGATCAGTTTCGCAATGCCAAATCATATTTTTTTCTTTCCAGCTAAACCTTCCTTAGGTCCATACAAAATTTCATTTTTTTTTATAAATTCGGGACACTTTCACACACGGTCTCCTGACCCCAAACTAAGCAAAGCTTGTACTATGTCTGCTAGAGACTGATACATACTTAGATATTTTTAAATACATACTTAAATAGATATTAACACCCAGACATAGAACAAACACTAATATTCATCACATGAATGTTTGTCCTAGGTGGGAATCAAACCCACGCCCCTACGCTCAGAAGGCAGGTTCACTACCAACTGAGCCACCGAGGCAGTCATTTCGATACGACAATTAGGTTAAAATTGACTTCTTAGGTTGTACGTTGTTTGTTAGTCAGTTGCGACAGCAATATTTACTCTGTGGTTGCGAGTGAAGGTAAAAGAATCAAACTACTTGCTTTCGTTTACAGGTATAAAAACTTTGCTCAAACCTACCGAGGCTTTCGTCTAACATCGAGGTAAAAGTTTAAAAATAGCGTCCTTATTTATTTATAAACAGCGCAAATATAATTAATTTTAACTTTTAATAAACTTGTTCAGAGGGTTTCCCCTTTCACAACTGCAACGACAGAGTCTGCAGTTCGGAGCAAACTTTGTTAACTCTTCCTTTGCGGAATGGAAAATTTAACATTTCCGACAAATATAGTCGCTTTCCATCTACCCAATTAGTCAGAATATCTCCTCCCAGTAAGTCAACTCTATAGTAATTGCATAAAGTTTCGCGGAAAATTATTCATTTCATGAAAGGCTTTGCAAAGGCTTGTTTTGACCTAAATCAACTGCGGGAAATATTGTACATTGAGAATTGAGATTTGAAATAGGTAGGTTAGTGCATATGCGTACATTATGCGTCCACATCCCACCCTACATTGTAAATTTTTGTGTCGGTGACCTCGACTCACTATCGATTGCTTTTTAATTGGGAAAAGGCCAGTTGTAAATCGTGTAAATCGTCAATAAGTGATTTCAAATAAACGTACTAATATTGTGAAGTATAAATGACATATATGTAGATAAGAGTTAAAAAAAATAGGTAATTAATTAATGATAGTTCATTGGACTGAGGTTCAGATTAGTTATTAGTCATTAGTAAATTATGTTCGAAAAATTGAAATGAGTGAGATATTACTTATCGTTATGACGTCAATGTGCAAAATTGAAATTTTCGTCAAGTAATATAATGCTGAAATCATACCATGCACAAGATTGAACAGAATTAATTAACTACGAGTAAATTAGTTCCATCCCCCTCTCCCTAAAATTCTGCACAATACACGCATACTCGTGTGCGTCACAAATCCTTTGTTCCTAGCCGCTGTTAACGTCGGTACCTACATCGTCATCTGCATGCTCTAGTCGAAGCGCTTGGCGCTATTTGCTAGTGTTTTCTTCCTTGTATAAATGAAAACTGCCTTCTCTTTTATGCTATTACATGTTTTTGTGGACAGTTAATTGACTTATCAACATCCACGTATCGATCGATACCTATTACCTACGTAACTGTAGATATACTCATCTCGATAGCGAGTTTTACATCTCCAGCAATAATTGGTGTTATCTAGCGGTACCGTTCTAGTTTTGGGCTGTTAACACCTGCGCAGCGAACCCACACGCCTCGCCGTTCGTGTTGATTGGTCAACGGTAAATATCATTGTATTGCTTTTTGGAAACCATTGACACACTATTGGAGGAAATACAGATAAATGACTTAAGAAACTCTGAAAAGTAGGTCGAAAACGATAGGTCCGGCGGCGGCGGTTTGACTATCATACTGGTAGATGTTTTTATTGGCCTTTTATTTTGGCATTAACCCAACAGTGCTTTCTATGTTTTTAACAGCCAAATGCGAGTAAAATTGCAATCAATTAAGTTAACGTGTTCAATAATGAAAGGCTTGAACGTGATTCTCATAAATACTTACGTTTTTTTACTCATCATACTCTTTGACATTTCCTGTGTGTAGGACTTCTCTTTATATTCTTTGTCATACTCACCTACTAATTGACTTAGCAATGATCCAAATCACATCCTCCGATAGGTAACCCTAAAAAAGTTAAAGTGCTACTTCTTAATTTTCCATACTCTATTTAATTTTCCTTAGACCTCTTTCCATAAATTTTCTTTCTTTCCGGAAACCCGCTTTTGTTGATTACTCACTATTTCAAGTTTAATCCATTAAACATACAACGTGCTGGTTTTGGGTGCAGTAATTTAATTTAATAAGGGTGTTGTTTTATCCGTCAAAATTAACAACTTCTAGAACACAAGTTTACAAAATTCGAGAAAGAAAAATCAACTCTTCTTGCAAAATAGATCACGTGATACAAATAATTTGATGATTTAATTTAGTAAAAAACACTCGATTATTTTTCTTTTATGTTCTAAAAGTTGTTCACTTTGACGCGTAGAAAAACCAGCACGTTGTACTCGTATATAGTCATTTATATCCTTAATGTATTTTACCATAAAAGCTTGTTCATTTTAAACCCAGAGACTTTTAATTACTTTTCTCTTCTCTTGCTCAAAAAGTGCGTCATTGTAGCGTACCAAAGCGAGAATAGAATAACTTTGACCCCAGGGAATAAGTTTATTTTGTTGTTTGTTACCAATGAGTGTTCAAAGAAGAAAACATCTTTATTCATAAGTATATTTTAAACAAGAACTCGACTTATTACTGTTTCTTACAAAAAATAACATTTTTATTTTTGGAAAGGGAACTTAAAGCCATTGGAGCACCTTTAGAAATTTTCTATTACAAATTGAAATGGTGAGCGTAATTTATTTTCAATATTATATTGGATTCTTTTATTTTCTCGCAATCGAAGTGAAAAGTCGAGTACACGGCGCTCAAAACCCATTAGAACTCGATTTCTATTTACTCTCTGAAGCTCGGAATAGCTCACTAAAGCTCGGAAGTAAAACTACCTTAAATAGTACGTACGTCATTGTGTAAAATGTACTATTATCTTCAACATTCACGAAATAAGTTTTTCCAAAATTATGAACGATCGATCATCATCAGTAAAGACTGCCCAATCCTACCCTGCCTACTGAAGTGCTCTAGTGTGAATGACTAGCCCTCTGACGTCACCATAGATGACATAGAGATATCAATAAATCCTTATGCTCCTTGATTATGTCATTCCTCTGGGTAACATGTGGATTCATTACTCACTTGTTAAAATAATATTCAGCGAGTGCAGTGTCCGCAGCAAACAGCCTGACATGGTTTTACCTGGCGACCGTGGTGGCGGCGATCGAGTGAGCGGAGGTCGGCAGCCATTTTATCATTTTCCGCTAAGTGGCGTCATATGGATACGACATACAACCCACATGTTGAAAAAAATCATAACAGCTTAGTATTGAAGTATAATGACTCAGTGTTCATAGGGTCATAGGGTGAGATCTATAAGTTGTTAGTGAAGGAAAGAAAGCTTTGTGGATGACGACGCTGACACGATAGCGTGTTGTCGATAGATTTGGTTTTTTTATCAGTGAAGCAGAAATAAAACAGCAGCTGTCTCTTTTAGGGACATCCATTGCATTTGTATTTAAACTTGCCATGCCACTGACGAAAGAGGGCGTGTGAACTTTGTGTGATAAACATGCTAACAAAAGTTTCACAAACGTACGAGTTTTGCTATGTAAGTACCTACTTATTTTATATTTTCCATGATGGTAGCAATATGGAAGCTAAAAATGTCATTACAAGTGCTATGATATGATGTGCCCACAGACCTAAAACTGTAATTGTTAACAGCGAAAGTTAAAGCAAATAGAGCCGGAGTATAGGCATCGCTTTGGATTTTGGGTAGGTGTCAACAGGCATCATCTGATCATAAAACTGCTACAACCACATACAACAAGCAGAAAAATAACAACCTTGTTAATGTTGTTTACAGTTTGTGACAATTGACGTGAACTAACTACTTGCAAATGAACAAACTTTAGGGACATTCACACATTCTGGTAAATGTGTAACAAAATTCGACCTGCTCAAAATGACGACCGTAAATTAAACGCCAAAGACACAAAGCAAATACGTGAGTCGAGTGAGAGCAAGGCAAATCACTGCTCCGAACTGGGCACTCGTGTCGTGACCAAAGGCTCGCAAGCGAAATGACAGAATGTCCGCTTCTTTAGCGGACTCGGATTGTGGAACCGGTCTGGTCGGTGACGTCACGCAGTGAGCTGTCGACAGCAGTCGCCGTCTCACATGCTGTGCTCATTCACTAAATCGCTTACCTACATTTCCTTGGCTGCTATATGTTAGTGTGCCTCTCGCCCGGAATGGATATTGTAGGACCTCTCCTACATAGGACCTTGAATTTTTATCCCCTCATTAACTTGAGAAACAAGAAAACTGCTTTCCATCTTTTTGCTCGCACATCCGTTATATATTTTTGTTTACTAAGCAAAATTGATCAGTTTTCTTTATTATTTTTATATTAATTTAAAATGTAGATTGGGCAAGCGAGCGCGTAGTCTTTTGACCATGTTCATTATACGCCCTGTCACACTGTCGTAACAAAGTATGTCTGTTTCGTTCATTCTTCAGCACTTTAGACGACGCTATCTCTTTCCATGTAAAGACCAAGGGAGTTCTTGACCAAGGTAATTTGTCTCATGTATCATATCCGTATTTTGTCGCACGGATTTGAATCGTCTTGTGGCTGAATCGGCCCTGAGGTGTTCTAGAGAAGGCGGTGGTTCATATCAATTTATAATGACCAGCTACTTAAATGGTATGCATAATAGTGAATTGCCATGCCTTTGCATGTTTAGTAATGTCGTAAGGCTAAACATAGACTAGACTAATCTTTTGGTTATGATTGCCTATTACAATAAATAAAGTTTTCAAATATAGACAGATACCTACTTACTTTGCTTAAAAATAATAATTCCTTATTGTTATCGTTGTAGAAAATAAAATGAGTGTTCATAACTCTTAGCGCCAGACCTTGAATAATAAAAAACAAGAAGATAAAATATCTTCAAGGTTTAAGTCATATACCTAGTCAAAGAACAATCTAAATGGATTCACTATTTATTGAAGAAGATATCTTTGAAAGTACAGAAAAAATACAGTCAAATTGAATTGAGAACCTTTGTTTAAAGTAAATAAAGCAGTACCTACTTACGAGTACATAAATATTATATTGATGTTACTTATTTTATTGCCATGATCTAATCAAATCCTTCGAAGCGTAAACCGCTTTGTTTTTACTTTCAACTTCCGTCGACTCGCGTCACGTCGTCCATAACGCGTCGCCAAAGTATTGTGTTGGTTATTACTTTCGTTGATCTCGATTGCATCAGTGAAAGTTACGTCAAATACGATCGACACACGTTTCAGTACATTCAATAGTCTAGCAGACATGGGACCGCCTGGGGTTACAAACCATTTGACTGGATTTGATTTCCTTTAATGACTTTTAGTTTTCTTTTTGTCGTTTGTCAAGCTCAATCTAATCCTGTGTCATCACGCTATGATGATACAGGATACCATCCTGTGCACACACCCTCGACACTCCAATTAATCTCTATACAAAAGCCGCGTTCTAACTTCCTATTACACAGACACTACACACATTTCGTTTATGCACACGCGCAATTGTGTGTGTGAAGTCTAAGGTTGTCACCGCATGAATAATTATTGTACTTACTAGGTATATGAAGCTTTTGATACTGATGTTATTTGTATCTCTCTATAGATTTCGTAAATTTACGTTTTGCTTACGTACTTACGTTTCTTAACCTAGTACAGGCACCTGAGCGAAAATAACTAGTGTAACATAAGGTTTCTTTATATTTATCAGTAATTTGTAAAACTCAATTCGTAAACTGTGGTAATAAATATTATTTTATTTGATTTGATAAATAATACGAGAAGAACATGCCATCAAACTACGTGATTAATTGAGTTGGAGTGTTGCGATTGTGAATGTTTCTGTAATAGGTACTTACAGAAACATTCACAATCGCAACACTCCAACTCAACTAGATTGTGAATGTTTCTGTAATACTTACATTACTCGTTTTATTTATCAAATCAAATAAAATAATATTTATTACCACAGTTTACGAATTGAGTTTTACAAATTACTGATAAATATAAAGAAACCTTAGTTATTTTCGCTCAGGTGCCTGTACTAGGTTAAGAAAACGTATATAAATAACCATGAAGTGTGGCGTGTCAGCCGTGTGTCAATGTCAAGTCAACCGTAGGCATCGACCAGCAACAAGCGTCAACTTTAAATTACAACTGTCGCGTTGCGTCGTCGCGTCCTGCGCGTGTTGCATGTCCCGGGCCAAGTCAGCTCCTCGACAGCTCTGAATCGGTGGCGGGGTGAGGAAGCTCCGATTGGTTGGGGCAGGTAACAGTGGCCATTCTACATATACATACTCGTATGTACAATTATTAAATGTTCTATGCTATGAGGTAACTAATAATTAATAATACTTTTCACGTTTTTTTTTATTATTATACAAATATTTTTTTTACTAAATAAATCTTTATAATCATATTTTCCAAAACCTTTTGGGTAAAAAATATCACATACATTCAGATCGATTAATTTGATTGTTTAGTTATTGAAAAAAAAACACTCGACGGAAAACATCTATCGAATCGACTCACAACATTTCAAAGATCAGTTGAGAAATACGACCTATAGAGGAAGACAGCTGGACAGACGGACAGACAGACGCTAGACATACAAAAGCATTTTTGCCGAAACTGAGGCAATCGCTTCGCTCGCTAATGCTCACTCGGTCGAAAAATAAAAGAAACGAAAACATAGAATCAGAAACAATCAGACCTACCGTTAGGTTAAAATTAGAAGGAACAATAATTGAACTGGAATACCTGTGAGATGCACTTGACGTTTGTAACTAACTTTGCTCGGAGTCTTCTCTAATCTAGTTTCGCAATTGAACCGATAGCGTTAGCAACGAGCAGCTGCTTGTTTCACAACTTTAACTTTTGTTTGTTTTGTACTTCTTCTCTTTGATCTTGAAGTCTGTGATGAGATTTGAAGTAATACCGTCCCTGAACAAAATTAGTCGTACACAAACTTGTGCTAAACGGTGGATTTTAAACTTGTATTGGAATGAGCTAATGATGATGACCTACATAACTTCGTGAAAATCGGATCGACGCGACGGTATGCAAATAAAATACCGATTTGTCTATTTTGACTCTGAAACCACTTTTTCGGACAATACTTTTTAGACTATTTTTTTTTATTTTGTCAAGAAGTAACATCTTTCGATTAATTGAATGTTCCCTAAGTATACATTTGACTGTATCATAAGTGTAATCGTTCTAAATTTTCTAACAATGCAAAATAAAAAACATTGCAAAAGATTTCATTTACTTATCCCCATCAAAAAGATGCTACATCGCCGATATGATTTTCTTTTTAGAATAACATTAAAATTGATTGATTGGCTCAGAATTATTCAGTAAAAGCTCCATCCGCGTTCCCCCTAGGTTCACTCGATTTAACCCCCGGTTTTTATCCCCGTAGTAGTTGGAACAAGGTAGAGGCCAAATTCAATTATCCGGCGAGCTGGCGACTAACTCACTAAAATGCGCAAGCAAAGTGACTTCGACCTATTCTGCAGCAGCGACAAAGTGCATCCTCCTTTACAGGTGATGTTACTGTCTAGTGCCTCGTAATAACTTCGTAATAGTTTACGTTCGATAGTGTTTTTTACTTTGATGTTAGAACATCAGTTGCCGTGCGATCCGTACCGTGGGTGAAATACAATTTGTAACCTAAGTAGTAAATTAAATATAAACTACGGAAATGAAATTGATACAATATAAAAACGAACGAATCTAATTTATATTGCATAATAATTTTGGATTAATTGTTAATAAATATTCGTTTTAGGTAAGTATAAATTTCTCCTCCATGTAATGTAGTTTTTTTTTTATTTTAAACTTACAAACATTATTAATTTTGATTTCCTATAAATTTTTAATGTTAAGTACTTATGACTAGTGATGTAACTCATTGCAGTGTCCTAATTTAGTGGTAAAAACTGGAAGTACTAGCACCCATATTCAGATTTGTATTTTTAATTGACCTAGTTTGGGAACTGGCTCTAGAGAATAAATTGCCCTATTTTGAGTACCTGCCTAAAAAAAATGTTACACAAGACTGCAAAGTAGTTTTTGGCACTTGTATTTAATTCTGAGTGTAGCGAGGGTTTTAAAAGTACGAGAAGCCGACACTGCCGATCGAAACACAACTTTTCACAGGAAAATGATGTGTTTTTTTCATGCAGTCGTGGTGGCCAGTGCGATAAGGTTCGATTTTAAAAACTCTTTCCACGCTAGCGGATAAAATACACTTTTTCAATCAGATTTCGAATGATAAATAGAATCTTTCCGAGCTAACAAGCAACCCTTACTAATAAACGATGTATTTCGTTTTAGAGTGTTTTGTAATTTTCTTCTTTTTTTTTAATTTTCATATTGATCGGAAAACAAAACACTGTACAACTGTTCCGGGAAAATGTGTAGGTACTTCTCTCATATCATAAAATTTATACATTTATTATTGATACGTTTGCAACTAAGCTTGTAATAAGTTTCCCGGAAATTGATCAGACCGTAACTCCTCGATATTATTTTGACGAGTAAAGGGAAATGTGTAGGTGGTTTTCCACGATTCAATAACGCATATTTGATTCGTATTTTCTATTTATTCCTTACGAATGTACGTAGAGTTGTGGTTTTTTATTTTTTACTTTGAGCTATGATTGTCAATATTCTAGTTGCTAGCTGGAGCTAGCTAGAGTCCAGTTCAATGGAAGGTTTTTGAAGTCAATTTTTGTCATGTCATTTTGCAATTTTACGTTGCGTCGTGGATATGTTAGTTGTAGTTTTGATGCTGCCTCATACTCGTACATTTGGAATTTGTTTCGGAATATCGAATCGGGATTCCGTGAATACGCCACACAAATATCTACGTTCTTTCACTGCCTCGATTCTGCTTTAACTTTGACGACTGCTTTGAAGATTTTTCTTTGACTGGCCTAGTGAACCTGCCGTCTGACCTTAGGGGCGTAGGTTTGATTCCCACCCAGGGCAAACATTTATGCGATGAACATTTGTGTTGGTTGTGTGTTTAAGTGTAAATGGTAAATGTATGTCTTATTTTATATTTTTAACAAACAAATGTATGTATACAAAATATTTATATGTATGTGTTTTCATAGGTTCAGCTACCGACGCTGCGCGACTAAGAACTTTATTGCGCGGCGATACGATTCGCGGTCGCACAGCGTCGGCGGTTAAACCTGAAAATCATCGCAATAATAAATCACGGTACGGGCGCAAGCAAGAAACTGAGAAGAATATTTGTTTATTTTTTCAAAAATTTGTTTCACATATTTTGGCTTATAAGTAATATCAAACACATAAGTACTAGTTGCTACTTGGTGGAAAGGTTCCAAACATCTTTATATTCTGAATAATTATTTACCTTTTATCCTATTTTCATTACAGTAGTTTTCATGTTATTTTTATTGCATAATAGGCTTGCGTTTAGCCGCCAACATGCCTGATGTGTTTTGAATTTCCCTTCAGCGAGCCCTGTTATATTTTGGGAATTTAAAAAAAACCAACGCGATTGCGTTATAAGGACTTATTTTAATTATTCAGTCTAAAATTAATGTATATACTAAGTAATCTAATATTTGCAAAGATTTACCTTTATGTACCTCTAAGCCAAAGTTATTAAATTTATTTATTTAAATAAATTGCATAATTTCATAAAGCGATGGCAGCCTAGTTGGGAGAAGGCCCGCCTCTCAAGCCAGAGGGAGCGGGTTCGAACCCAGCCGACGGCACGCACCAATTTGTTCATTGCGTGAACATAATTATGTGCGTATTGTAAATCATCTGCTACATGACTGGAGCTGGTGTATGGCGACAGGCTCGCCCCCTGTCACATTTGGGACTGAATATCGTCCGGCGAAGTGCGGGTGTTGTATCACACCTCTGCCAGCCCCCTCGGGGGGAAAGGCGTGACAATATGTTATGTTTAAATAAATTTTTCAGTGATTCGCGGGGACTAATAAAAATGGACTCTACATCAGCAGCTGAACCCCACAACATAATGACATATGATATGACATCTCATTATACTTACTGTGGAAGTAAGCAAAGTAAACCAATCGAGCTGTACCTATATCCGTCAGTAGCCTAATCTTACGAACCGCATAAGCAGCAGAACTAAGTCTCCCATATAAAAAACTAAAATGATTATATAAGATAAACTATATTATTAGATCAGACTCGGAGCAATTGATCAAGAGTGAGGCAGTCCGAGCAGTCTGTATCTGAATTTCGAATCGGATTAAACTTCTACCGCATGTATGCCATAGAATTGGATGAATTTACTGCGTGCTCCGAGTCCCTATTCGATATTCTGAAACGAATTTCCGAAACATAATTCCGAATGTATGTAGCGGGCGGGAAAAATTACACTGTTGTTGGAGTATGGTCCAACCAGTGCCAATTTTCGACAGTGCCAGTTTTGATTGACAAGTCAATAGTCGACACATTCTCAAAAAAAATGTACGTAAACTAACATTGTAAGTTTATTCGTTTGTCTCACGGATGTGCCCATTTTATTATCTATGCATATAATTATAACTGTGTTTAAATTGTAAATGCCAATCAGTAAAAGGAAGCTGAGAGAAAGTTTATGGCAAACCAGCTTCAGCTTATTAAATAAGCAGTTGTAGGTGTCCACTGCGGACCGAAAGAAAGTACGGCGTCAGGTACTTGACCACTCAACTACTATGTAAATACGTGCTGTGGAATGTCGTACTACGATATTTATTTAAGCTTGTTAGCAAATATACATATTTATGATTATGTAGTTCGATAGACTCAGTCTGTACCATTTTCACAGATATGTCCTGTTCAATAAAGCTAACTCTTTTTCTTTTTAATTTTTAAAACTTTGACGTTCGTGTAGCTTCGATACCCAATTGAATAAAGACATTTGATTTGATTTGCAAGTACATATTAGCTAATGATAGAAAAAAAACTTATCTGTAGTGATGGTGACAGACGATTACTCTAATTATTTTTTTCTTTTTCCATCATTGGCTTAAGTTATAACCATATTTTCCAACGTATTATGTAGGACTTGTAATGTTAAAAACTGAATGTTTTATGAGAGGTCTATGAATGCTTTGATAACGACTGATGGAGAGAATTAAGCCAGCTCTGGAGGGCTTTTTTTTCAAGTCGAGTTTTTATTTTGTTTATATTTTTCTCATTTTAAAAGTCATAGGAGTGAGAGTAACCTGCCTGGTGGCATAATAATTATTACAGGAGAATGTAATACCCTTTAGTGTAACCACGTTTTACCTTAATTAGCTATCTACATTTTTGGCATAGATATATCTATATTAGTAATATTATAACATTGTAGTTTAGTGGTTAAATTTGTTTGTAGAGTAGTGATCGTCGCAATCCGATTAAAATAAAACATTTCGCTTAATTAAAGATACACTACCACTACACTGATATTATCTACATAAAATAAGTATTTTACTTTACTAGGGTTACCACATCTCTAGATTTGTCCTAAGATCTCAGGATTTTTTTTAATTATTGATAAAATAGATAGAAATAGAGTCGATTTTTAAAACTTTTATTGAAAAGGTAAAAAAATTACTTATGTAGGTACTTAGTTAAATATAGGTAATAAAGAATAAAAAAACAACTTTGGGCATTCGCGCACTGACCCCTGCCTATCGTGCCAACGCATAAGCATTGACCCCCCGAGACTCAAGATCCTCAGTGCACAAAATTAATAATAAATAAAATGAAAAAAGTCATATGACTTTTTTAAATTTTAAATTACGTACTTATGAGAGAAATAAAACCGATTTCTTTTTTAAACTTGAAACGAAAATTTTAAAATTTCGATGAAATACGAGTACCCTGATTTTCTTAGTAAATTCTAAGAATTTATAGTACGACGAGCGAAAAACAGGGTTCATGTCGGAATTTTAAATTTTTCATCTGGTTATCTTACCTACCTACAACAGCTCACATAGCGAGCCAAGCCGAGGGCAAAAGCTAGTTATAATACAGGAATAAATTCTTGTTGTTTAATGTTGTTTGTTTAGGTCACAGCAGCTACCGTAGGCTTACTAGGCCTCCATCTATGTAGTTATGTGGCGCACTCATCTTGACCTTACTTTGGAGAAAGTTGGTCACAGGCTATTGTATAATTTGCACATTAAACAACCCATGATTGTCACTTGTAGGTAGTGCTCGTACTAACTGACTGAACAAACTGGTGATGGTCATGCACAGTCTTCTTTATCCCTAGTCCCATCTGCATCTGTCCTGGGACTCTATTCGGAGATTTGAGATTCTCATCTCACATTTTATCGTCCTTGTTGCTCTCAATTGAAACGTCATTGGTGTGAGAGTGACCAAGACAAAATCTCATCTCATCTCACGCGCAAGAATAGCCCCCCAGAGCATTTCGAATCCAGATTCGACCTGCGATTTTGATCACTTTGTCAATCCATCTCGCCACTTACTACACATGTAATTATGAATGTTGATACACCATCCAAACCATTTTCATACCAATTCTGCTATTTATGTCGTCAAATCGAAAAGGTCTTTGATTTTTGATTTTTTGATTTTTAAAGCTAGCCATTTTTTTAAATCCAAAAATGATATGGCTAAAATGTCATAAATAGTTATGTAACTTGTAAATAGTAAGATGTAACTTATTGAATAGCTGTCAAAAATAGACGGTTAGAAATTACCTATTGGTAATCGACCAAACGAGCGTTAGCGAGCGAAGAGTCTCTGCTTCAACTTCGACAAAAACGTTTTAGTCTCTTCCGTCTGGATCTCTGTCCTGATCTTTTTCTTCTTCTACAGGTCGCATTTCATAACCGATTCTCTTGAAACTTTGTGAAGAGGTTCGATAATTAAACAGATTTCTGAAAAATTGCGTAGTTATGTTTTTTTTTTTCGGAAAAACATATCGTACCTCCTCAATTTTGAAAAATTACCGAAAACTGACTCGATAAAAAACTTAAAATGATTATCGAACCTAGTCACAAAATTTCATAAGGAATGCGGACCTATAAAGGAGGACAAACGTCGGCCGCGAGGTCTACAGCTCACAGAGTCACTAGTTTAGTCACCTCTTTAAGTTTCGGTGCACTCTGTTCTTACTATAAAAAAAAACCAGAAATCTTCCCATAGCACAGATCATCATTTCATCGATTTAGTTGCAGGGTTCGTCGTGCAGATTGAATGGATTCTCGCAGACGCCATGTGGCCCTACCAAGGCCCTAGCGGGAACCGGTCACAATATCGTTCAGTGGAACGTGTCAACGTTCCACACTCACTACACAGACATGCGCAGGATAAGTGAAAGCAATCTGCGCCGGCGCACGCAATCTCACACGACAAATCAATCTACGAGTAAGTACTTATTTTTATTGTTGACCGTTGAAATCTAATTTGAGCAGTTTTGTGAATGTCGTAAGAGTCGAAGTATGCCGCTGTGTCAGTTTGATTTTTATGGCGAATATTTCGCAAATGTAATGTACCTGAATATGCGGTAGTATCTAAAATATTGTGGAAGTACTCATAAAATTAATTATTATACATTTAATTAATTTGAGTTAATCATAAATTTATTTCGACTTATTTAGTGTCGTTTCAAATTAGTTTAGGAAGTTGTTTTTATTGAAAGTAGAGATAAAATATATTGTAAAATTTTATTGTTAATAATAATTCAACTCTTTTGAGAAATTTACAATTATTTACATTTACCTATATAAGAAACTTTTTTTTCAAAAGAATAGGTCGACTTTTAACCACCACTCGCCTGATGTTAAGCGACGTTGTGGTCTAAGATGGAGCAAGAAGACCTAGGAGGTACTTATTCACTCTAGCCTTGAAGATACCCAGGTTATAGTTAGTAGGGAATACAGATGATTGTTTTTCAGGAAAATATATTATACCACTTTTTTATGGCTGTGAAATGTAAAGAAAAGTCCTCCGTGCGCTACTTGATGATGCAAGTGTGGAAATAGTCTTAATCTCTTCGTTTTACTTTGAAAATACATATATAATTTCGGTGGTGGCACTCTTGAAAATGTTGCCTTAGAATACTGCGAACAAAAAACAAAATAGCCGCCATTGCCAACACGTTTTTCTATGTATAACAATAACCGTTGCAATTTAAATTGCAAAACGAAAAAAGTTTGAGAAAAAAAATGTAGCAATTTAAATTATGTAATAGGGAGAATTCTGTGCATTTTCACAACTTTTACGTCAAACGTTTTCTCATAAAAGTGCATTTAAATTTACTTTTTTGTTTTTTTTACAAGTGCATATTCTTTGTTTGCTGAAAACTTCAACTAGAAACTTCAGAGTATTAGTATCGCCCTGTACCCAGAACTTTTTTTTTTTTTTTTTTTTTCTTTTTTTTTTTTTAAGTTTTAATCTTGCGATCAGCCCTGCTGGCTATAAGCAGATGTGATGGTGGTGGTTTATGAGTAGGGAGCTACTCCCAGTGGAGTAGTACAGCCCTTTTAATTTTGTAGTCAGTCTGTATGCTGGCTATCCTGGTCAAAGATGTCTCGTCTCTTTTTTAGCCGACGAATAATTTCTGGGAATGTTAATTGCCCCGCAAGTTGATTTGGATGCTTCAGCAGTCTTGTTTTATAATCTTGGCCATAAGAAGCGACTTCTTCTTTAACTGTTGGTATATCGAGGATTTCGTGAAGCTCTGTTGTTTTGAGAAACCATGGTGCATTTGATGTCTGTCTCAGTATATTGTTCTGCACCCTTTGGATAATCATAAGATTGGTGGTACTTGCAGCGCCCCATAGTTGTATGCCATAGGTCCAGATTGGCTTTAGCATGGTTTTGTAGACCAGAATCTTATTGTCCGTAGCCAGTTTTGAATTTCTTCCCATAAGCCAATGAAGACATTTGTACTTTAGATTAATCTCATCTCTTTTTGTTTTTACATGTTTGTGCCAGGTTAGTCTCCGATCCAAGTGCATACCAAGGTACTTTACGGTGTCTTGATGTGGGAGTTGCACTCCGTTTAAGGTGACAGGTGCACAGTCTTCCTTGCGGAGTGTGAATGTAATGTGTACTGATTTGGTTACACTAACAGCAATTCTCCATTTAGCTAGCCATTTCTCCATTTCATTAAGGCTGTTCTGTAGCATCCAGGATGCTTTAACTGGGCATTTATTTGAGGCCAGGAGAGCAGTATCGTCGGCGAAGGTGGCGATTGTAACATCTGAGCGTTGTGGTAAATCAGATGTGAACAACGTGTACAAGACAGGTCCAAGTACAGAACCCTGTGGCACTCCTGCAGTTATTTCATGAAACCCTGATGTGGAGTCGTCTTCTCTTACTTGAAATATTCTGTTAGAGGTGTAGGACTTTAGGATTCCGTAGAACGTGTGGGGTAATAGGGACTTAATTTTATACAGCAGCCCTTTATGCCATACTCGGTCAAAAGCTTGCTGTATGTCGAGAAAAGCCGATGAGCAGTATTCTTTCATCTCGAATGACTTTCTAATTGTTCTGCATACCCTGTGGACCTGTTCTATGGTGGAGTGTTTTTTCCGAAAGCCAAACTGATGATCAGGGACAATGGATTTTTCCCTTAAGGCACCGCTAAGTCTATATAGTAGACACTTCTCAAAGAGTTTGGACATGATTGGCAGCAAGCTTATCGGTCTATAAGAAGTTACTTCATACGGAGGTTTACCAGGCTTATGGATCATTATTACCAGGGAAACTTTCCACAGATCGGGGAAGTATCCAACCCTCATGATAGCGTTAAAGAGCATCGTCAGGTACACTATAGCTTTGCGTGGTAGATTTTCAACAACTTTTTTGTCGATGAGGTCAAATCCTGGTGCCTTGTTGTTATCCATAGATTTAACATTTCTAACGATTTCACTGGGCGTCACTAGTCTTAGCGGAGGGTCTAGCTGAAAGTCTTGGTTGAGGACTGACTCAATATCCGATTCGTCTGCAGATACAGCGTTATTTGGTGTAAAGACTTGGCTCAGATGTTTCGCAAATACTTCCGCCTTACTCTGTCCGGTTCTAGCCCATTCTCCATCTTGTGTTCGCAGTGGTGGTTTGTGGTGTAATGGTCGATCGAAATTTTTGCATGCTCTCCAAAGTGAGTAATTAGTCGCTTTTGTTGCTGTGAGTCCCTCCAGGTAGGTTTGTAGAGCTATATCATTGGCTTCCGTTATTAGAGTCTTCAATTCTTTAGCAGCTCTGTTGAAGGCAGTTTTATCGCTTGGATGTCTACTGGTATGCCACACTCGTCGTAGTCTCCGTTTGTCCCGAATTTTCAGTCGAATGCTTTCTGAGTAAACTTACTTACCCAGAACTTACGGGCAAAATCCGAACCCTTCAAAAGGTCAGGGTATGGTACCCTAAGATATGTTGGAAACAAAAAATATTTTTAGTCACAAAACTTGGAACTTTTTATAATGGAGAAATTAAAAAAATTACGCCTTATAAACTTTAAACGCTTATTAAATAACTCTGGAACCAATCGACTTAGGTGGTGTGTGGTTTGGTGTCCGGTGGGGTTGACAAAAATCCAAAAGGACGGCCAAATTTAAAAATGGCCTGCAAAGGGGGTTTTAAAGATCCCGACTTTTTAAATCTCTTTAATCATACACTTATTATCCATCTATGTCGATTGGTTCCAGGGTTTCAGATCCAGTTCCAGATTAGTCATCAAAAATTAGACAAGTACTTTTTATGAGAAACTGATTGGTCCACACAAAAAGTTGTCCTAACCTTCTCTGTTTAGAATCTTTGTAGCTCTATTTTCTATTAAAAACTTTTTTCATAATCGCAACGGTTGCTGTCATAAATAGAAAATCGTGTTTGCAATGGCGGCCATTTTGTTTTTTGCTCAAGCACTCAAAGGTTACATTTTCAAAAGTGCAACGTAAATATGTTTCTCCAAGTTCACACGAAGATAGATATTGAGACTACATCCACACTTGCATCATCAAGGAACACACGAATGTACAAAGCGAACTAGTTTTAGCAATTACATATGTACTCGAACTTGCTTTTTAATTATGAATAAATATTAACTTTTTCTCATAATATCTCTCATTTAAAATGTCTTATGTTATTGTTTAAGTGTAATTTTTGGTCAACAATCTGATATTTCGAATGTGGATAAAATTTTAATGTAGTACCTAACTATCTACATCGAATATAAACGAGTTTTCATATAGCCGAGAGTCATACTTTATTAGCAAATGCCGTGCGTTCAGATTCGACATGGGAGAATTACTCTACCAAATTGCGTGATTGGACGGCCTCTGTCACCTTTTAACTTTCCACTACAGATTTAAGTTTGTGTTTTCAGAGATGTAAAAACATCGATAGTAAAAAGACTAATAAAGTTCACGTTCGTAAGACTGGCAGAACTTTGCATTTCCTAGGTTTTCATTTACTTTGTTCTTACTTGTGTGACATGTAACTTATTTGACCGTTTGTTATTAATGACAATAATAGTAATATTTAAATCCTTCTAGAGAATAAAAATAATCTTACTTGATTAAAAGGCTAGTTTAAAAATAGTCTCACTAATATTATAAATACAAAAGTTTTAGTGAATGTCTGTATGGGTGGATGTTTGTTACTTAATCACGCCAAAACGGCTGAACGGATCTGGAATTCTGGATGGATTTTATATTTTTATATTTAGCGTGGAGATTATAATCTGTAATAGCACATAGGATACTCTTTAACCTCGAGTGTATTAGTAGTTTAAAGCCTACTTTACGCCGGGTCGTAAAGCACAGCGCCCTCCTCTCAGGGGTCTTGGTCAACATAGGCCTAATGCAGTTATTACATTTTACAAATAAGTTCTCAGGAAATATATATGTAGATGTATGTGTGGTTTGTTGAAATCAAACATTTTTTTTTGTCTATTTGTAAACTGAGGTATACTCAATCTTTCGCTGTTTTAATAACGTACCTTTGGGTAATATTTGCACCTACCTCTGAATTTACAATGATAATAATAAATTCGGGACACATCCACACACGGTCGCCTGACCCTGAACTAAGCAAAGCTTGTACTATGGCTGCCAGGGACTGATGAACATACTTAGATATTTTTAAATATTTATTAACACCCAGACATAGAACAAACACAAATGTTCATCACATAAATGTTTGTTCTAGGAACCCGCGCCCCCAAGCTCAGAAGGCAGGTTCACTACCAACTGAGCCACCGAGGCAGTCATTATAGTTAATACATTCTCTTTATTACATATTCTGATCAATACCCAGGGACTTGTGAGTGTTAAACCTGTTTATAATACAATTACTAATACTGCTTTAAAAAAAAACTGTTAAGTAATAGTGATATAGCTGCGCCTGTGGTGTATCTCGAGGTTTAAAGGAGCGTATTTGCTATTCTACACTATAATCAAGCTCTATGCCAAATTTCATCCAGATCCATGCAGCCGTGCTGGCGTGATTGAGTAACAAACATCCATCCATCCGTCCATCTAAACTTTCGTATTTTAATATTAGTCTGATAATTATCATTTTAAATCCATTATGCTGCGGCTATATTAGCGCGCGATAATTTGTATCGTGTTGTCGCGCTAAAATCGCCGTTATCGGTTATCGGCGATGTTCTTGTCTACAATTATCGGTCAACTCGTTGTCTTTCTGCGGAATTGATGTGAGCGATAATTCGCTCGCTATATCGCCGAGTGACGATCTAACCGGCGACACTTCTCCCGATAGCCCGAATTATCGCCGAAGGCCGCTAATGTAGCCGTCTCATTAATGTGATTTCCGAAACATTTCCAGTTTTTCTACTCATCATAAAACATTATGTAAATTTACAGATTTTATGTATGTACTCGTATCTACACTAAGAATTATATATTATATTTTAAAAAAATATTATTTCTTACCAAGTAAGTTTTTATAATAAGTATACGATTTGATTATTTTTTCACGGATCATAAACTTGATAATATTGAAAGTACTTAAGTACATCCTTTTGTGCTTTAGTAAGTAGATATTAAATTGAGGGCACGGACTTCAGACTTACATTCACTAGCAACAGTCGCCCTTATATTTTTGTGTAAGGACGTAGTTTCGTAACAGCATCGGTAGGCATTGCTTACCTATCATAGCGCAACAAATGGAGGCTAAAGCTATCTAATAGCAGCTCGCCGGGGCGGCGGGCGACGGCGGGCGGCGGCTGGCTATGCACGCCGGATTTTTAGCATAATAACCGAGAATTGTTCATTGTTCCACTCACCTTGGGTCAGAGCCGGTGCAAGAACTGCGCTCCAAATAAAAAGGCAAACACACAACAACATTTTGTCATTAATTTTGTCTCTTGAATATCAAAATAACCGTCACTCGCTCATGGCATTGCACAGCACAACATATTAAAAAAACATTTATGATACCGCGCGAAAGTAAAAGTTTGACATTTGAGTTTCGATCGCACGACTAGCTTCTAGTATGCGCGCGCGCAAAGCGTCGTGTCTGACGTAGGGCAGTCGCGGACTGTGGCTGCGAGCGGCAAGCTGCCCCCACTGCCGACCGCCTTTCACCGTTACCATTCGTAACCAGAAACTCTGCGTTGAGCAGACTTGAGCAAGGCTATACGACGATTGACATTCAACAAAAACGGCCGCTTGCCATACGGAAATAGCGGACACTCTCCTAATATTCCTGAGGCTTGGCCCTGCATTGCTTGGCTCAACCATTGAGTGATGTTGATAAGCTGCAATAATAGATATTTTCAGTATCTTAGACCATATTTCACAATATCACCAGCCAAACATGAAGCAACACACGACGAAGATACTATATTTAATACTATTATATATAATACTATTTTAAAATAGTATTTTATTTGCAAATAAAATACTATTGAATCTTCATATTTTGTAACAGTCATAAATATACTACAGATTCCATTGTTTTCAAATTCACATACAGTCCATTGTTTTCAAAACCTATTTTTAAGTTTGCACAGGATCTAGTGCTGTCGTATAAGTATATGTTATTTTACTTATTCTCGGATATACTTATAACTTATAATGAACTCTTTGCGAGTCTAAAACACTCAAATAATGGTTCTGAATATTGTAATGCCTGGCTGGCTGTGGCAAGACATGTCCAAGTAAAGTAAAGTAACTTTTTATTGCTTAAAACTGTATACATATAAAGGTGAAGCAAGGATGTAAAAGTAGTCTCAACAGTTTGTTCTAGTGGACATGCAGTATTTAAAATCAGAAAATTAGGTAATATTTACTGACATTAAAACTAGACATTTACATCAAATTTATACTACAATAAATAAAATAAACATCAAACAAAACAATTATATGAACTCAAACAGTACTAATGCTTAATTTATTAAAATTGCTTAATTGATTATAAGCAATTTTAAAATATTAAAATCTATATATATAAAATTCAAAGTCCTGACTGACTGACTGACTGATATATCAACGCACAGCCTAAACCGCTGGTCCTAGAAACATGAAATTTGGAGGGTGTATTCTTTGTACAGTGTAGGCATCCACTAAGAAAGGGTTTTTCGAAATTCCACCCCTAGAGGGGGGAAAAGGGGGGTTCAAATTTGTATGAAACTTTTTATTCTCTGGGTCGATTGACTCAAAAATTGGTACAAATGTTCTTCATTTAAAATCATGAGACACGTGTATCACAGTTTTTCCAAAATCATCATCATCATCATTCACCAACAGAGTCTAATAGGGCTTATTTTTAATCTGAAAACTTTGCTGAGAGAGTTATTAACCCACTATAAACGACGCTGTTATCATTTTAGGGGTTCCGTACTAAAATGGTGAAAGGATACTTATCATGAAACTCCGATGTCTGTCTGTCTGTGAGCTGATTATTTTAGAAACTATAATAGCTAGCGACTTAAAAATTGGAACAGATCTAGATAACGGCAGACATAGATATAAATAGATATAGTCAACGTACTCGTATAATAGGGAAAATGTGTATAAAAAATAAAAAATGTATTTAGGTAGTTGGGGTCTGAAAGAGGGATTACAAAAAGAAACACGTGCAATATAGTTATGTGGGGTATCATTTGAAAGGTCTTAACTTAAGCATTTAAAAACGTTTGTCCGCAATGTTTGGTATGTTTGTAAATGGGTTTTTTTTTAATTTAGCGTTCTAAAATTTTTTTGGTCTACATTTTTCATTTCGATGTTTTTGAGGATTCTCTATGTGTCTGTAGTCTGCACCCCATAGTTAAATTTGTTATGTTATGTTTTTAATCATTTTATTGTTCCGTATTGAAAGTGTTACGACCGAGTTTTTGCTACTTTGGCGTGATTATTAATTTCGTAAAACAGAGAATTTTGAAAAAACTATTTTGTATTCCGAAGATCGTTCGCGCTTTGAATGGCAAATATTAAATAAAATAAATGTTGAAATTAAGAAAGAATACGCTTAAGATAGAGTACCTATAGTATCTGTTCACAGTTCACCCGAATAATACCGAGTGTTAGGTACCATCTTTTCTCACCTCGGCACAAGATTAGGGGTCTATCATCCTACGACGATTTCTCTGTCAACGACGTATTTCATCCAAACTTTCAATTAGCTTTTATGACACATGGCTTGCTGGTGGACGACAAATATTGGAATTCTATC
Source organism: Peribatodes rhomboidaria (assembly GCA_911728515.1). Classification (NCBI taxonomy): domain Eukaryota; kingdom Metazoa; phylum Arthropoda; class Insecta; order Lepidoptera; family Geometridae; genus Peribatodes; species Peribatodes rhomboidaria. The sequence goes on from OU452166.1 coordinate 2,949,801, forward strand.
TTATAGGAAGCAGCCTTTTGTGAATAACATAACATAACATATCGTCACGCCTTTCCCTCAAAGAGGTGTATTGCAAACACCCTCACTAAGCCGGACGATATTTAGTCCAAAATGTAATAAGTGGAGAGTCTGTCGCTGTACACCGGGCTCCAGTCATGTAGCAGATGACATTAAATACAAACATAATTATTATGTTCACTCAATTACTAAATTGGTGGTGCCTTCGGCTGGGATTGAACCCGGTTCTTCTGCCCTGAGAAACGAGCGTTCTTCAACTAGGCTATCATTGCTTTTTCCATATGAATCTCCATGTAAAATGTATGAACTAAATTGCTGACATTCTATCAGATTTCAAACCTACTTCATCAGTAAGGAAAAAAAACAAGAATTAAATCTAAGCCTGTGTGGCAAGTGGAGAGATTTTCTGTCAATAGAGATCAAGTAGCTAAGAGATAAAATGTATAATTATGTGTCTGTTTGGTCATAGACGAAGTATTTAGTAAAAATAGACGAAGTCAAATAGAAGAAGCTGCTTTAGTATTAGGAAGACAAAACCTACAATACGGGTTGCCTTTGCTTCGAAGGCCTTAACTAAAGGTCTGCCAACATGGTCTGACTGGTGTGGTATCCAAATGAGTGTGTTTATGCTGAGGATTCCTCTTATATCTCTAACACCACCGAAAACCCCCCCTCGAGTTAAAAACAGTGCAGTTTCCCCTCAAAGTCTGCTTTTCCATGACCATAAATAAATATCAAGCGAAACTCATAATTTACTGCAATGCTTTTCACACGGTTAGTTATACGTGGCCTGCTCCAGTGTAAGCTCACGCAGCAGCCTGGTGTTTCTAAAAAACAAAAAATATGGTTTACAAAGAAATACTGAGGTAGGTTTTCGTTGTAAACAATATTTACTATCAATTATCTAATTTTGGTTGTCTCCTAATTTTATCTTTTGAAATGAAATGAAATGAAATGAAAATATATTTATTGCCAAAGAAAAAAAAACACAATAGAAATAATTAGTTACAATAGTTAGATACATACGGTGGCAAAGGGTGTAAGCTCAGCACTGAGCTGCGTAAACCAGATCGGTTTATGCAAGGCTGATTTTCAGCTTACCCCTAGACTCGAATTAAGATGTTCGTCGAGGGTATTGTCATGCGAGTGTTCACTTTATACATTATTTCGAAAAATTACAGCAGCTTTTCACACAAGCTTTAAGTTCTGTTGATACCATACTGCTACTACTACTACTCTCATTCCAGAGATAGTTTAGTTAACTAAAGAACTTCGTCCTTATTGCTCTGTTTGGGATATTGTCAGTTTGTGTATTTAATTGAGAGCGAGCGTGACCGCTTATAATATTCATTCATAATAGTCATTCATTTCCTGTAAGCCACGCGGGCGAAGCCGCGGGCAGAAGCTAGTTGCTTATAATTGATTATAAGCTATTTTAATTAGATATTATGTAAAATAATCTCAAAGTGCCTTAATTTTAATTATAAATTAATTTATTATTGAGGTTGCCAGCATGAGTCGCAAACCTATCATACAAGTGAGGTAATCGTAAAATATAGACGAAATGCATAACGACAAATGTCCGCAATTTTTCAACTAAGCGCAACTTTCTTAGATATATATTTTTTATTATTAATAGCCTTTAATCAGACATCACAATAGAATAGGATCTTATTATTTAATTTTATTTTGATTGACCCATGTCTGTCTGCAATTTCTTGGCAAAGGCCTCCTCCAACTGTCTCCAATTGACTCTTTCATTGGATGTTGTTGTCCAACTGCTGCCTGCTACCGCCTTTATCTCATCTACCCATCTCCTGGGTGGTCTGCCACGATTTCGTCTCCTATGGCTTGTGAACCAATACATGACAGCTTTTGACCACTTTTCTCTTCCTCTGATTGTATGTGTGTCCAGTCCATTTCGATTTGGGTTTTCTGATAGTTACGTTAACGTCTTATGTTCTTGTACATTTCTTAAAGGTTGTGATTCTTATTTTATCAGATAGTTTCTTTCCCATCATGCTCCTTTTCTATATATTCCATAGCGTTTTGGTAAGCCTCAAGTTTCTTAGTGTGGGTTTTATTGAGTGCCCATGTTTAGCAGCCATATGTGGGGACTAGTAGTATACAAGTATCGAAGAGTTTTCTTTTGATGGTCATACTAATTTCTTTGTTTTTCATAACCTGTTTTGACACCAGTATTGTTTCCATGCATTCCCGATACTTCTACTGATTTCTATAGAGGTGAGGTCTACTGGCGAAATCGTTTGACCTAGATAGACATATTCATTTACGTAATCGATTTTGTTACTGTTGGCTATGATAGGGTTTTGATGTCCATTTGTCATGGCTTTGGTTTTTTCCTTATTTATAACTAATCCTACCTTATGACTTTCTCTGTCTAGTTCATTTAGCATAGTCTGCAGTTCTTCTTTCGATTGCAAGATAATTACCAAGTTATCTGCAAATCTTAAGTGCGACAGGTATTCGCCGTTAATTGGCGGCTTTTTAGATTACTACATTAGAAATCAGTAGGCCAAAGCTTCTTTACCTAAGTCATTCTAATGTAGTGGTAGCTCGTGGAAAAAAGGCCAAGAATGCCTGGACATAAGCTTAACCAAATACTGATTTGCCCAAGTCTTAGCCTTAGTAGAGAATCGGCCTAGAAGCCTAGAAGCAGGTCGTGCTTTCCTTTTCTCTATGAAAATGTAGCCGAGTTACCTTAAGCACCGCCATGCAGCCTTTCCTGGTAGTAAGCGCTTGACTCGAGGGCTCCGAAGATAGCCGAGGGGTTTTCCTGAGGACAGCTCGCCGATGCCTTCAGTACAAAAAAACTATAACCCCCTTGCTAATAAACGCTGTGTAGCCTCAGAATAGTTTTACTTACTCACAGTGTTTTGTCTTTCTCGATCGAGTAAAACATTCAAAAGAAAGAAAAGACAAAATATTATAATTAGTCCGAGGCTATACAACGTTTAATCAGTAAGGGGATAATGTGCATACATGCAGACCCAGAACATCTATGGGAGAGCGAGGGTAGTCTTAACGGAGATAAGAATTAACAATCCGATTCTTGTCAAACGGTTGATATTACGATGATGAAATTCGGTTATCGCATCACTGTTTACGCTGCTAAACATTTTGCGACTCGTCAGTTATCGGCCGACCGTTGGAAACGACAAGTATGTATTCACTTTTATTCATTTATTTGTTGCAGAAATCATGGAATAAAAAAAACGTAAAAACTATACTAGCACAGAGTTCTAGCTTTTGCTTTACAGTTAATTGAACAAGGATTTAATTTTTGATTAATTATAAGTCTCATTTATAATGCTATTCATGTAAAACAGAGTTCCTCTGAAGCTATTAAGTAGTTCCTATATATTACTGAATATTTATTTCCATAGTTGAATTTATTGATTCATTGATATTGATACAAGTAAAACCTTAAAAACAAAACCTAATAAACAGGGTGAAAATATTTTAATTAATAAAGTTAATCTCAATATTGCGTGTATTTTATATTGTACGGACCCATCGGGACATTGAGTATGTTTTATTTTTAATATATACCTGGGTAATAGGGGAAGTAGTAGCCCTGTCTAAAAACAATTTAAATAATATAACGCTTCAAACTAAATTTAAAACATGTGCGCAAGTACGGAATTAAAAGTCTAAATAACGCTACAAAAAATCCTAATTAGTCAGGGACATATTTGTTCCACAATATTTTACTCTAAAGTCAAATCTTCGATTTACCGCGGTTATAGGTGCTTTTACCTTAAACGAACTTTTTGGGGTTTGCAAGAATTTGACTAAAGCCTAAGTGAATACCTACGTATTCACTTTTCTAAATGTATTATAACCTAGAATGAGGAGTTTTTTTGGTGGCTATGAGTGTGTACAATACATTTGTAAAATACCGTTTTCATAAATTTTCAATGTTTTATAAAGTGACCACGCGGGACTGAAATTAACAAATTGACAAATCAACTTAAGAAGATGAGGCAGAAGAAGATGAATGCTTCTGTTTAGTTTTTTTTATTTATTTATTAAAACACAAAACAGAGTACAGTCAAATACAAAGTAGTAAATAGAAGAGAAAAAAAGCCAGAGCTGGACCATACTCCAAAACATGTGGAAATACGTAATTAGTGGCAGACACAAATTAAATATAAAATAAACTATAATAGGTTGTAAAAACTAAAATGAAAACATACGAGAAAAATTAAGTAAAATGTTTTAAATTTAATTTAAAATAAATCCAAATAAAATTAGAAACAATTTAAGCTTAAAGTAATTTAAATTCTTAAAGTAATTTAAATTCAAAACTTAAAATTAAGCAAATAAGACATTTGATTAAAAAAATTCTAAGCATCTGGTTGAACGTATTTGGTAAAAAGAATGTCTTTTACTGACTTACTGAAGACTGATAGATTTGAGGTAAAAATATCAATTTCATTTTTATTAGTAATGCAATCATTGTACTGACGAGCCATCCTGTCTAGTGGATTAATCCACTAGACGGGATACGAATACGAAATATTTTTTTATGAGTTTGCAAAGCAAATAGATTAATAATATTGGACCTCCGATCACTACTTGATATTTAAATTTAATTGACAAAGTAATTCAGGAGTGTCTACTGCGTAGTGTATTATTTCAGAGAGATAAATAAAGTCAAAATACTTATGACGCTCTTCCAATTTTTGAACATTAAAAGCCTGGAGTCAGTTCAGTTGGATCAGTTTGGAGCGATCTATCTGTTGACGGTAGCATATCATCCGCAAGCACCTTCTCTGCCCCCTTTCTAAACAATTTATGTGCACTTTATAGTGAGAGGACCAAATTGGGCTGGCACATTCCAAAATGCTTCTGGCCAGAGTGAAGAACAAGTACAGAAAGGAATGTGGTTTCTTAAAACCATGGGTTGATCTGAAATGAACCCAAGAAGTTGATTGGCTCTTATTATAGAAACGGATTTAAATATTTTTAGATCATCGGCATGAAGCAGACGGGCTCATATCACTTGTGCCAGAGCTGATATCACAAATTACGTGTGCCTTAACTGTTACTCAGACGATGAATATGAAGAGTAGCTCAATCTGATGAGCGGCATCGCCGTGCCATATATTTTATAATATTACTAGCTGTCACCCCGCGACTTCGTTCGCGTTTATTATTTATATATATATATTTAAACTATCCTATCTCTCAAGTTGGATCGAACTGCACATGGTGTGCGAATTTTATTATAATCGGTTAAGTGGTTTAGGAGTTCATTGAGGACAAACATTGTGGCACGAGATTTATCTAAATTAAGATGTATGCTATATTCAATCATTCAGATTACTTTATTGCAATTATTTGTGAAATTGCTATAGACTGACTTTATTAAAGACTGATTTCAATAAAAATATTAAGTTTGATTATTTTTAAATTAGGTAACATTATCCTACTTTGGTTTTCTGCTATGGTTGTTTTTATACTAAGTAGGTATATATACTTTTGAATTTGTAACAGAAAAATTTGAAGAACAGTTAATAAAACTATGTTGATTTTCAAGTATTGTTTTCTTTGGACTTGTATAAAATTTCCTTGTTATTAATTACCCCTTCCGGTAATAAAGTACCTCAAGCTCTTAAATACTTACCCCAAACAAGGGGTATGTATTAACTACTGACTTTTATGTAGTATTTAGACGTATGTATTTGTCGTTAAATTGCCTCTTACTCAAAAAGTCTTTACGTAAGTTATGATTTAGGTTGAAAAAGTTGTAAAAGTTGTCGTATTTGGAAATATAAACCAATATTCAAAATTTGTTAGAACTTGCCCCGCTCTCCTCTACCACCACCTACAATATCTTGACGACTACGTCGTCCTACCCAGCTAATTTTGGCGGATGTTCAGTCACATCTTCAACGACACATGAATTCAGGGCTCTTTACTTATTATTTATTCACGATTTTTGATAGCTTTAACATAACAAATGAGAAGTTTCGTTTTCGAGCAGTCGTCGCGTCATCTTTGTTATGAAAAATGTGATTAAGTACATGACTCTTAAACGAGGCATGCATTATACAGAAAAAGCATAAACCGAAGGTACGGTGCAGGAACGGTTCAGGCGCGCTGCCGCTGGAAACTATGTTAGGTCCGAATTTTGTACTTGAAGTACAAGCGAAAAATTTAGCTTAGGCATGCTTTCGGCTGCGCATGCTTTGCACCAGTCGTAACTTATGTCTTTCCAGCATAATTCACGCTTGGAAACTCTCGTAGAAAGGATTTTCTATTAGGATATTCTATTGCCCTAACACTGACCTACCTAATACTCGTTCATAGGAGGAATAGTTTTTAACAAGTTTTAGACCAAAATTATTAAAATTGATTTTAAGCAAATTCTAAACCGTAAACCTCCTGCATTATTCTTCAAAAGAAACTTGCTAGGCATTAGGATTTCCTGGTGGTAAATAATAAAAGACTCATTTTCTACGTCACATTTATTTAATTTCTGATTACATTGAATTCTACATCAACTTAGGTACTAATAATAACAGCATAGTGTCAATAGCTTAAATTATGACATTTGCAAATAATTAAAAAATAAGATGCAGTGTAACAATAAACAATACCTACGACTAAAACGAGGGTGGTAACATTGTCTAAATAAATAGACTCATTAATATGTTAAACATAATCACAAACAATTTATTATTCTATTTAATTTCGACAAACCATCTCAATTCGTTTTACCCCCACCATAGTTCTACTTATACCAACACCAATTTTTGGTAGATACGTATATACATATATATAAATACAATACATATATGTGCCTACTAAAAAATGGTGTTTATATATTATATACCTACATATATAAATGTATATATATAAATATATATTATAAAAGATACCCATTTCCTTCTAAATAGATCAAGACTTTTCCTTTACACGCACCTTGTTTTAGCCTAGCACCGCTCTTGTCCCGGACACAGTTCACAATAATACATAGGAGCCGAACATTTATATAAAGGGGACGGGTGCTCAAATAGTCAAATAGTCATCCAAAACAGTTTTGTATACGATTATTAGATAATTTCTCAAAGAGATTTTTTTTTTTAAATTCATCAAAATGTTTAGATCTTAGTTTAAACAAAATGAATTTTGTGAAAACTAATAATTAGTTTTTAAATTCGTTGAAAATGTATAGGATTATTAGGTAGGTACTTATCTAATAAAATTATAATTAAGCAAATGTTTCACATCATCTACCGTTAACACTAACATTTAACTAAACTATCTTATTACTATTGGGGCATCAAAAAACAGATTGTTACTTTTGCTTAATTACTTGTTTGGTATGATTATTTTTATAAAATTATTAAAAAATAAATTATTCGTATTGTAGGCCGAATGTCAGAGATTTCAATTTTTATTTTAAAATTTTGGATATCAGATTTGTTTGGTTTTCTTCAAATCAAATCAAATGAATGAGCTTTATAAAATTAGGAATTAACAAAAAGCTTTTTGAAGGCCCGTTAATGACTACTAAGTATATTTAAATTGAATATTTATCTTATCTTAATTTTAATGTCGAAAAGTGTGTGTGCTGTATGGCTACAGCAAGGTGGTAAACTATTTAGAGTATGTGATACTTAGTTTATAGCAACATTTAACATGCTGTACGTACACAGGTACATTTTTTTTTTTAATTTTTTGATACAAGTTCATATTGACTATTAGTAAAACGTTCAGAAGGTATATATTATGAATACACGAATAGGAGTTACACATCTATTTATTAAACACAAATATACTTGATAACTTACACTGATTAGGTGGTGGTTATCTACTAACACTATTTTTTTTTTTTCGTTTATTGATTTTTATACGTAAATCCAGTGATTTGATATAAATATGTTAAGAATGAAAAATAAGTGGAAATGTTTTAACTAATAGAAACATTATACCTTACATCCTATTTATGATTACAACATAGATCACATCAAATATAATATACCTAGTTTATTAATTACTAAGAAAAGATTCTGCGCCGAAGAGTCGTATTGGCGAATTTCACATTAAGTACCTATGACATATTTTTGAGAAATATTGACACCGTAGAAACAGACTATAAGTATGAGTAATTACTAACAACAATTGACACAACAGTGTCATCCCGTTTCTCATCGTCACTGACATCCAAAGACGAAACGTGCCTCCATGATCTTAACAGTTTGCGACACGCTAAAGATGGAATTTACCCTTCGATTTGACATTATAAATGTCAAATTCTTCTTTTATTGTCAATGTCACTTAATGCAGCGACAAAAATTTGATTATCAATCTGGGAATCTTAGCACACGTCAATTCAAATTAATTACCGCAGCCTGTCTCAACTTTCTTAAGAGTATATTCTTCAACTCGCACTAATCAGTTTGATATTTGGCTACTTTCTTTACATTTTTTTTTTGTTTTTTTTTTTGCTTTTAATACATTATCTAAACACATATATTTATTCGGCGAACTTTCTAATATTCGATATATTGTAAGTGATATTTTTAATAAGCTAAGTTGTTATTTAAAGAGTAAAATACATAAATACACCAATTTTTTTTAAAGTGAATCATGCTACAAGAAAAATGTTTTAGAGTTTTTTTTCATTTCATCTGAAAGCTAGGGTAAGACTAGCTGTTTATCATTCCCCTCAAAGTACGAGTATGTATGATGTATCAATTTAAAATGTGTTGCCGAAACAACTCCCGATTAAAACATTTACATATATTTCCTGTAAGTTTAGTTACCGTTAGCCATTCAGGCGTGTTAATCAAAAAATCAATAGATTAACATTTTTGTTATAAAAATAATCGAGAGTGAGTTAGTTACAATGCTTATTCAAGTAAAATTGCCTTAAATTGATTTGAGTGAAAATGAAATGTTGAACATTGAAAAGCTTATATCTAAAGTTGATTACATATTTTCACACAGAGGTAATTTTATCCCGGAATGTAAGAGATTCCTAAAAGACATGATCATTTTTCCGAAATACAAGCAGATTGTTTTAGTAAATGGTTTTATGGTTTACACTGAATTTCGGTAAACTGGGTTTATTCTCCACACCCGCTGCGCTTGCGCAGCATTCTCGTCTTGTGACATGAAAGAAAGTAACCAGTTTCTATGTTGGTCAATAATATGTCCCCTGGTTACCGGCTTTTCATAGACGACGGTATGGGTGGTAAATATTCCCTATCTGTTCGAACAGCGCGAGGTGACGCTCGAAGGGGAAGACTCCACCTGCGCCACCACTGTCGAAACCTCCTGCCCCGGCAACGTCGCCACCTCTATCTCCGCTGGGGTGCCCGCGTGGTTTGAGTCTAGGGGAACTGAATGGTGCAAGATGTGGACGTGTACATTTTCCCTGTTGTTGTTCATCCGACGGCGCCGGTTGTTAAATTGCTCGACGATAGCAATCTTAAGGCAGCAATACTTAAACAGTCGCCCGAACGCACGTCGAAAGTTACGGTTCAATATGCTATACAGTAAACTTGTCACAATAGAACGAGACAGACCCAGCCACACACACCAGTAGAAATTGCTATCAGCGGTTGCAGGATATTTATTTACGATGAACAAATAGGGTAACCAGCTGATTACGAAAAAAATATAGCAACCCATGTTAAGATTGGTAAAATCATAGTCGCGCTGGTATTTCTTCGCCCTCTTGTAGTGGATCAGGCGGAGAACGCGAGCGCGAAGTACCAAGGATGTATAGAAAAAGAACGATATGGTCACCAAACACGGCAAGCCGTGAAATAGTAGTGAAGTTATGAATCGGAAAATGTAGTTGCCGTAAGACTCGCGGGTGCAGTAGTCGTAGTCCATGCCGCGGTACACTCCGACAGCGGATGTGGCGAAGCTGATTATAAATATCATGTCGGAGACCAATCCGACATTGATACGGAGAAACCGTGCATGACAAGCGCGGGTACGGCAAAGCCGTATGTATCTCTCAATGGAGACCATCTGAAATGGACACAAAACACCTATAATACTCGCATAATACTGCTATCCAAGGTTTGTGATTCAATTATGAATTTTTAAATTTAAAATGAATACTTCTCAAATGCTAAATTTTAAGCTGAAAAATTAAAGGTTAGTAGGTAAACATTATAAAGATAGAACTTACCATAAAAAATAGGCTGTACGAATAAGTAGCTGCCTGTGCTAAGAACTGTAAGGCATAGCAGACAGATGCTGTCTCCCATCTCTTAGAAATCATCACAACGGCCACCACAGGCATCACACCAGCGGTAATAAAGAGGTCTGACATTCCGAGGCAAGCCAAAAATACGTTTCCTAGAACAAAAATAAAAAATTGTAAAAGCCTAATATAAATACCGCAAACAATCTTAGCTCAGTACTAGGATGTCCTGCCTCGAAAACACCATGCATGAACAAAGACAAGGACAAATAAACGGACCAGAGAATATTTAAATTCTTAATTAAAAAATTACAAATGTCATATATGAATCAAAGTTGCTGTGTAGTTTTACTCACCTAACTTTCTCAACTGTTTTTGAATAAAAAAACTTGAGACGTAAAAGCCAGTGGACATGTTTCCTGCGATTATAAGCAAAACAACTAAGATCAGTCGCCACAGGCTGGACCACTCATTGTTTAAAATAATGGGAGAGTAGATCCTTGTGGTGTTGTAGCCGAAGTGGTTTTTCACTTCCGCGTCTTGCATCTCGGGAGCTGCAAAATTTAATTGGATGTTACTTAAAAATCTTTAGAACCTTTAAATTCCATAAAATGTTCTAAATAAATAAATAAAGTAAAATAAAAAACGTATTTCTTCTAATTAAGTGGCAATAGAAAATTTTAAAGTGGAGACTGAATTGCAAAGTTTGATTGACTTGGTACAAAAAAAGGCGATGCACCAAACGCAACGAATGTTCGCGAGCACTTGACTCAAAAAGTATTCCATTTTTTGAATTTTGAATGACGAACGTATAAAGATCGCGTGTACTTCATTTACATATTTATAATTATTATTGACTTGTTTTATTGTTATTGAATTTGAGTTCCAGAGTTCGAGTACGAGCTTGAGTCCGAGTACGAGCTTGTGTCCGAGTTCGGGTTCGAATTTTTAAGTTTGAGTTTAAGTTCCAGAGGTTGAGTTCCAGTTCAAATTCCAGAGTTTAAGTTTGAGTGCGGATTCAAGTTCCAGATTCAGTGTTCGAGTACAAGCTAAAGGGTGAGTTAGAGATTGAAGTCGAGTAGGAGCTCAAGTTCCAGAGGTTGAGTTCCAGTTCGAGTTTCAGTTCCAGAGTACAAAAAAAATACTCAAGTTTTTTTTTTAATGATGGAAGACACACTTGATGGAAAGTGAAGTCTAAGATGGAGCACGCTTGCTCATGAGGTGCCTATTCATCCTATCTTGAAGAGACCTAGGTTGTATCTATTGCTGGGGAACACTGAGGCAGGAAGTGCGCTTCACTCGTTGGCAGTTCTGATTAGGAAGGAGTTTTGAAAGCGCTTCGTGCGGGCTTTATTAAAGCTGACGACATGTAGATGAGTACGCGCTTAAGTTCGAGTTCGAGATTCAATGTTCAAGTTTTCAAGTTGCAGGGGTTGAGTTGCAGTTCCAGTTCCAGAGTTCGAGTTTAAGTTTAAGTTTGACCTCGAGATCGAGTTCGAGATTGAGTTCAAGTTCCAGAGCTTGAGTTCCAGTTAAAATTCCAGTTCCAGAGGTTGAGCTCCAGGGGGCTATTCCTGCGCGTGAGATGAGATGAGATTTTATCTTGGTCACTCTCACACCTATAACGTTTTAAATGAGAGCAACAAGGATGAAAGAAGGTGAGATGAGAATCTCAAATCTCCGAATAGGGTCCCAGTTCGAGTTCCAGTTCCAGAGTTCGAGTACGAGCTTATGTTTGAATTCGAGATCGAGATCGAGATCCAGTGTCCAAGCTCGAGTTCAAATTCCAGAGTTTGAGTTCGAATTCTAGTTCCAGTTCTAGATCTAGAGTTTGAGTTCCACCAGAGTTCGTGCTTAAGTTTGAGTTCGAATTCCAGTACCAGAGACTGAGTTCCAGAATTTGAAAAAAGAACAAAGAATATTGGTCGCGTCAATCTGCACTGATTTGCGCCATGTTACAAAACCGCGTTACAAAAACTTGATATATTACAAAAAATCGTTGCAAGTCAGTCTTCACCTTCAGCCAATGCGAAGTTAGTTGTTACTGTTTATATTAGCCTAAGGCAACAGATTGATGTTGTAGTGTTATTACTCCTATTTCTTTTACTTTTTGTACTTGTCATTGTAAATAAAGTCTCTTTAATAGTCGACAGCTCGTATCGGCAGCCAACATTTCCTCATCTCTCAAAGGTTTTCTTAAGACTGACGGCATCTTGAACGTTCTCTCTGACTGTCAGATTTAAAAAAATGAATTTGGAACATGTTGGCTGTCGATTACTATAGATACTTTATTTACAATGAGAAGTACAGAAAGTAAAAGAAAGAGGAGTAATAACATTACAATGTAGAAAACTAAATATTTTGCTTCAGCTATGTCGTATCAAGAGGTACCTAGGGTAGATATTCTTTCTAAAGAATTACATGGACCCGAATTGTCTTTATTTGTAATTAATTAGAGTTGCGACAAATCTTTTTTTATTTATTGGCAATATAACTTAGTTGAACAAAAATCATTATTTCAATCCAATTTTTATGAATTTATTTTCTTCTGCAAGAAATATTCACAATAAATTAAAAAGAGTTTTGTGCCATTTATCTTTACCAATTAACTTTGAATTGTCAACAGCCGATAAATTATTTGCCCCCTCCATGGCGACTGCTGCTTGTGCGAGCTGGTTGTTTATTCTTTGCCAAAATGTATCACTGAAACAAAGAAACCAAATAATAATTTAGGTACACGGATTAATCTAATCTAGTATTTACAAAAGCAGAATAATTATATGTTCCAAAGTGACGAACATGACATGAACATGGCATGAACATGACATGAATATGAACATGACATGAATATGAACATGACATGAACATGACATGAACATGCATGAACATGACATGAACATGACATGAACATGACATGAACATGACATGAACATGACATGAACATGACATGAACATGACATGAACATGACATGAACATGACACGAACTTGACATAAGTTGCTTTGAAATTTATTTGATTTGAGAATAATTTGGCTATAATTCACAAAAATATTGTTCTTAATTCTTCATAATTATTTTTCTATTTTCAGGGATTTTTGGACTAACAAATTAGAAATCTTTCACGAGTTTTTTAATTATTTTTTTTTGGGAAATAAGTTAATAATTATGCGGAGGATTGCGTTGTTTTTTTGAAATAAGCATTTTTTTTACGGTTAACTCAGTTTTCTTACAATTTAACAGTGTAACATTTTACTTTTGTTTTAGTTATAGTTCAACGCACTTATTTACCGCAAAAAAAAATACGTGAAATTAGCTGAGAAAAAAATTAAATGACTTCCGCATTTGTATTTTGGCCGTTTAAACGCAGATGTTGGTATTTCAGACGTTTAATAGATTGATATAGGCCAATTATTATGTTTGATATAAATTACTATAGCTGCGTTGAAAGGTAGTCTAAGTGTTAATCCAGGGCGTATGCTATCTCCGTTTCGAACTTTACCCAACATCTGTTGAAGCGGGAAGAAGTAACAAACAAATAACAAGTTAGGTAAGATAATAATTAAATTTATTTTATTAATGTTTTTACCTACATTTTACTGAAATCATTATTTATCATTTTTCACTTGCTACGATAATCGCCAATTTATTTAACGGGACCTAGCACTTGCAAAACTTAACTTTATAATTTGTGTGAGTTACAGGTATAAATTTATCATGTGATGTAACATCAGTCAACTAATGACCGGCCCGGGAGAAATCAACAGATCGATGCAGCTAGCTTGTTTGGTTACAATATAGCTCGAACGAACTTACCCGGGCTTCTACCAACACACACCAGCTGCAGCTTGCAATTCCACCCGCACAGATAGTCCACCGAAACTTAACGCCGCCGCCTGATTACAACACGAATTGTGAAACGATAACGAAAAAAAACTACCAGTATGATAAACCACATTATAGACTTGTGAAAATTTCAAACACGGATAAAATCGGAAAGCGCACCGGAAATGTCCGTCGCGTCCGGCTTCGAAACGGTTTATGCGGACCTCTCAGTGCCTCGGAGATCCCAGCGAGCTGTGGCCGGGTAGCCTGGGGGATGGCGGAGGTGGAGGCTTCCCCGGCCGCCCCGGCTGCGCCATGGCCCATTGCGCACGGGCTTATACAAATTTAATGTCGTCCACACCGCGACGACTGCCGACACCGTGTCGCCACCCTTTCCCATCATTGCTATTTATAATTCCAGCATGAAGTAAAATAATACTTTTTAGCGTTATAACACTAAGTAATGGTCATACGACTATCGATGAATTAATTGACGTTTTGTTACGAAATGACTGCAGCCAGGCGACAAGCGATGTAGTTCAGCTTAGACTCGTGCCGGACGTCTGCAGCGGACCTTAGTTCTAAATTTAGCTTGGATTCTGAGTTATTTTTAGAACAAAGTAGATTTGCGCTCTGCGTTTTATTTTTATTAAAATCCATTGCATCTTATTTAATTTTAATTAGACTTAGATAAAATGGCATGCATAGTCGATACCGTATCCTCGTGGATAGCTACTTTATTTACTGTCTACCATAATGAGAGTCAAAAATTACTTTTTTTTTTTAATTTAAAAATTACACTCCACGGACTCCGGGGACCGTGACTTTTGTTAACATAAATTTAAATTATTATTTAAGGGGAATACAGGTAGAGGGGGGTTAGTTATTAAGTCTTAATCTAAGGTTAGGTTAAAGGTTTTCACTTATTGCATTGTGAGTACACCAAGAGCAGACCAGCGACCCGCAAGCAGCACCTTATCACGAGTATGACGCATGTGCCAGCCATCGCTCTCCTCAACCATATTTGAGGGAAGAGAACGACCCGACACACGACGCCGCCGCAAGAAGGTGCCTTCGATAGTGAGCATGAATGCTCGAGATGGACCCACAATTTATATAAAACGATAACAAAATAAAAAACTATAACAAGAACAGAAATTATTACAATTTTTGTAACAATTAATATAACATCATGGCCTCCTCCCGACTCAGAGCCTCCATCACTACTGCGTTCCGATCTCTGATGGCCATCTGCAGGTTATATTCCTTGATGGTCTTCGGTGATGCAGCCGATGCTCGCCGTAAAAACCGGCTGATGGCATCGTCTTCGATGTCATCGGCGTAGTAGGTGAAAGTCCCGGTGTGCTGTGATATTGCGACGACTGCGTGGGACACGCTCTCATGCAGCTTCATTTTGGGCTTGGTCTTTATGGCGATAACCGACTCGTACGTTAGCCCCTGAGCTTCGTGGATGGTTCGGATGCGTGACCCTGCGCCTCCCCCATACCCTTGACTTTTGAGGGTCTCCTTTTCTTCCTGCGTATGTACTAAGGGTGTTGGGGAGGGTGGTGGGAATTTGGGCTCCCTTGTACCTTCTTTGCTCAACGGACTTAATACGAGGAGCCGAGGAATAAATACCCGAGTAAATTTACCTCAGCGCATACGCGATGTCCATTGGGTTCCTGTGTGTGCAAAGCAACTCCTGGCTGATGTTTGTGACCAGGTTTGGGCGTTGGTACCTCATTTCGAAGAGATTTTCTCTGTCAATAAAAGGTAACTGATTTACATCTCCGATGAGGACAAGCTCACCAGCACCAGACAGCCGTGCAACCATTATTATGGCTCCAAAATGGTTCATGAGCGCTTCGTCTACCAGGAGGCGGTTGAAACTCTCTCTACCAAAACCATTTACGAGAGAAGAAGCCATTGTTCGTACCCTGGATTTTACCAGATCTCCGATACGGTGCGATAATTTCTCTCTCAGATCTTTTGCTGCCTCTGTTGTTGTGGTGATGATGGCGTCCCTGTCCACATCGAAGTGACGGATCACCCATGTTGTCTTGCCACACCCTGGCACCCCATTGACCCATTGTATCTTTGGTACCGACCAGCTTTCCCAACTTGCGTCGACGTCTGGGTTCCCTTCGATGGTTTTGGCCATCTCTAGGATTCGGTCGTCCAGCATTATCTTGGTGCACTTGGCGGTGACTACAATTGGATCCTTTGATGGTGTCCCGTATTTCGGCTTACCTATTCGCTCCGCCCCTGTCTCGTCCAGCGCTACAAAACCACTTTCTGCGCTATAGGCTGCCATATACTCTCCTTTCATGGTTCCTATGGTTCCTTTTCCAAAAATTACTTTATATGCAGTGGCAAATCAAGGTTTTTTGTGTAGGGGAGGGGTGAAATTAGGCTTGATCAAGGTGGGTAAGATTTTGGTTTTTGGGGGGTTATAAGAGGCTTTTTTTACCTTTGGAATTTTTTTATGGACATCACCAACAGCCCCAGGGCGAGCAGTGGTTATGTAGGAATCCTGCTACTGGCGGCCTACCCAGTAAAAACCCAAGGGTGTTCCAACTCGGCGCTAAATGTCGGGACTACGAGGACGCTTTCGCACACTACCGCAGACCCAGCGGCGCCCTTTCGGGCTCCATCACGTTCCGAACCTGATCTTCCCTCGTAATGACGATGTGTCGGGACACGAGACACATCCAGCCAGTGAGCACGATATAGCACCCGTTTCTGGACACCCATCATGGTAGGGGGGATGGGGCTTGACTAAGCTAACAGTAACCTTCATCAGGGTAGGCAGAAACACTAAATCCTTTAACTCCCTCCCCTCCCCTGCGCCCGCAGGTCCTAACCTCTGAAAAACAGGAATAAGTCTGCCCCGGATGAAAAATTTAATTTTGGGCTAACAATGGGAACACTGTCGAAACAATAGGGAAACTGGGCTGGCTTAATACAACAACGGATAATCTAAAAATAGCGTAAAGCTGGTACTGACCATCGACAAGCAAAAAATTGTTGGACTTTCAAATTCAATTCCATTGACGGAACTGACCTATTTCGAGTGAAATTTCCGTTAAGGTAACCATTCAACATCCAGGCCTTGCAGTCCTCCCGTGCAGGACTGCGAAGCATGATGTAGCTCACGTACCCGCAGCCTAGCATACTGCACATCGGTAACGGACGTGATGCAGGCTGCGAAATACTTCAGCATGGTGAATGGTTACCTTTATCCAAAGTACTTTATAAGCGGTCCCCGAGCATAGCTTGTTCAAATATACGTATTCATTCCATTACGGCTCAAAGGGATGTTTGTCCCGTTTTTTATTATTTGTTTTATAGAATGCGCACGACGTATGTAGTTAGGTATTTTACATAGAAGTACCTAGTACAGAATTCGTTAAGTGTCGTCACTGATTAACGAACCTAATCTTCTTAATAGCACCTCTGTGCTGATCAGAGCACGTAATATTAGCATAGAGTTTTTGTCTCAAGGTTTGCTTACAAACCTGGAACCCTCTGCAAATGCTTTGCAATTCGAAATTTCTCAATGTGATTCCCAGATAAAAACTTATGTTACAGTTAGGTATGTACTTTTCCAAATGTTTTATACTTAAGTACATTACTAGCAAGTGTAAGTAGGCAGGTACGTATATACGAGTATATAATACTTAAGTAAAACGCATTGTATTATTATCGCTACCTACTTAAATAAACAAATAGTACATAGTAAAAAATAGCTTACACCGAGAGACATCCAGACGACGTTGCGTTAGCAATAAAAAACAGCCAGGGAATGGCTTAGTATCACAAATACATGAAGCATTAGTGAACGGAGCCATTTCATGAATTAGCCCCCTGCGGACTATCCATTCGGTTGAATTGCACGAAAATAAATACTTTAGGTACTTACAGAATTATTTTGATTTCCCTAACATTGCCTATCAGTGGCGGATCCAGTACCTATTTTGGTTAAGCATTAAATCAACAGACATTTTCGACTATTGTGGAGTTTGAAATCAATACTTTTGCGAGGAGAGGGAGCTAATCCGCTAGTGTTACAATATAATATACTAGGTGAGCCCCACGCTGTCACACGCGGTTAGAAGGTATCCAACGTGCTATTCCAGACCATGGTCTATCCCTGTGCTAAATTTCATCCAGATACGTTCAGCTGTTCTGGCGCGAATGAGCCACGAACATCCATTCAAACTTTCGCATTTTAATATTAGTGTGATAACATACTCGTATTTGGTTTTATAACGCAAGTGCGTAACTCCTCGTCAAAATTCGTTGAGATCGGTTCAGTCTTTGTAGTTTCAAGAATATAAGATAGCCTAATCCAGTAATCTTGAAAATAAATACCTACCAAACTGTAAAATTTACTTTGTTTATAATCACAGATGAGAAGATTTCATCATTGTTTTGTGTCACGTTAAACTATCGTCCGTAAACCAACTTTACAGACAACTAATGTTTTTTTCAAGTATGCGATCAACAATGACAGAAAATAGGCTTTTTAAATTTCTGAAGTAAATTTGTACTTATCCAGTAAATTTACTTTTGTCCCATCCCTAAAAACACTTAATTCAGAACCCACCACTTCACTTCCCGCCCGGAAACAGATTCTGAGTACGCCAAAGCGGTAACTCTGAAATCGCAAAAAACAATCAGCTATTTTATAATATGAAAATTTAATTGATCGTCGATAGAAACTTTGTAATCCATGTACCTATATACCTACATATATATCTATTTTAAAGTGAAACTTCTAATGTGACTTCCAACAAGGTTGCGTTAAACGTTTAACGCTCCTGGGGAGGAATAGAAAGAGACAGAGTGAGAGTGAATGCGTGGCACTCGAACGCATGCGTGTAGTAAGAAAGTTACACAGAAGTTTCACTGCTTCCGCGCGGAGGGACTCCACGCACTATTTTTTTTAGATAAATGTATTTATATCAGCCAGAGGTAATGATGTGGGTTCCATAAGAGAGCGCGATGTGCGTGTATAACCGCTGCGGAGATCGGTCTAGTCCTTGTTGAAATCAAAGGTGATTTCCACAGTGAGGAAGACTGTCCGTCTCTCACATGGGATGAAAGATCAGTCTCAATCCTACACTAGTAGCTTCTACGAAAGCATTTTTTTTATTTGAAAATCTGGAACTAAATGTAAAATACACTAAGGTAGGAATAAAATACGCTGTCGTTGGATTTTAACCCACAACCTTCTATTAGAGGACAGGGGGCTTGATAAGACTTTTTTTTTAAGTTTTAATTTTGTCCGAACTCCTGCCAGCGGGGCTCGTTGAGTCTTAAAAAATAGTAATTATTTTTATCGTTTTGTAATTATAATGTCATTACAACAGTAATAATATTAATTATTTTACCCAAAACAAACGTTACAGTTGCCTTTATTGCTTAGGATTTCAAATGCTTCATGCAAATTATTTTTTTTTGGACCTAATTTAGATCTCATAAATGTGCATTGTATTACTTTTTTAAAACATATGAGTTTATAACATAACTATGTGTGTTCATAGGGCTTCAACAGTTTTTGATTACATCTTCATCTTTATTTTGTGTACATCTTTACCTTGATCCAACTGCTGGGCATCTGTCTGCTGTATCTATGTCCGCCGGTTAAAGATACACCTTATATACCTAAGACAGGATTGGCACAGAACCGGAATTAGCTGGGGATTAATCAAAGCGTTACCAGCAGTACAATTTCGGGCTTCTCTTACGGCTGGTTATGGGTTTGGTACTCTTTGGTAGTATTTTTTACGACAACTCAAGCTTTACGGCTCTTAAAAAGCACTCAAATCTGGTTTGGTCTGGTTTAAATAGACAATAGACAATTTTTATTTGTGAGCAAAAAACAACTAAGTATAC
Organism: Peribatodes rhomboidaria; assembly: GCA_911728515.1. Lineage (NCBI taxonomy): Eukaryota > Metazoa > Arthropoda > Insecta > Lepidoptera > Geometridae > Peribatodes > Peribatodes rhomboidaria. Next base: position 2,969,739 of record OU452166.1, read on the forward strand.
AAAAAAACAAATATAAACGAAAAAAAAAAAAAAATTAAAAACTATACAAACAATGTTTTTTGCCGGCTATAGCAGCCAGCGCTGGTCTTCCGTTGGAACCGACTGTGACGTCACCCACGAATCAAGTGACGACTAAATATATATTATTAAAGACTAATAAAACCAAAAAATGACTAATAACAAATTAAATAGATAGGTGCGTATAAATACATACATAAATAAAATGAGGATATCCTATCCTACTAATATTATAAACGCGAAAGTTTGTATGTATGGATGGATGGATGGATGTTTGTTACTCTTTCACGCCAGAACGGCTGAACAGATCTGGATGAAATTTGGCACAGAGATATTATAGCTAGAATAGCACATAGGGTACTTTTTAACCGCGGGTGAAACCGCGGGGCGCAGCTAGTGAGTAATAAAAACAATAATGTAGGGTTTATGTGTAACATTGACCTAAAAAGCACTGGTGTCCGTTCTCAGCTGTTCTTCGCCTTTTTGGTGAGAGTGTAAGGCTGGTTAACCTTTCTGTTTTAGTTAAAATCAGTGGATGCAACTCAGCCTAAGAATGACGTATGTACTCGTAGCTATAGGTAGTTGGGTGTGAGCTCCCGGAGCGCTAGACCTTGTTTTTTTTTTGACCATGAGGTACAGATAATTATGGATCACGCTATCGACTTCAAGATCATTGTTTTTCAGAAAAACACGTCTGTTGACTGTTCCACCCACTGATCCATGTTAATATCTCTTATTACCCACACTCACATTACTCACTTCACTCACATTACCCACAAGCTCAAACACAATAGCCACCTTCATTAAGTACTGATAAGTTTATTAGAAATACTATTAGGTACTAAACTATATTATACTAGCTGCCACCCCGCGACTTCGTTCGCGTTTTGAGCTATCCTATCTCTCAAGTTGGATCAAACTGCACATGGTGTGCGAATTTTATTATAATCGGTTAAGTGGTTTAGGAGTTCATTGAGGACAAACATTGTGACACTAGATTTATATATATTAAGAAGATTAAGAAGAAGATTACTAAACTATACTATATTACTAAACTCTAATATAAAGTAAATTGTTCTATAGCACTCAAAGTACTATCAACCCATGCATGGGTTCATCCCATTGGACCCGAATGCGGCAGCAGCGTTCGACATTGCCATCGGCCCTCCTTCCACTTGGATCCACAGCTAGGCTCCACATATGGATCCACGGATACTTTATTCTCCTCTTAAATCCACAGGTGGATCCATTAAAAGTCAATAAATCGTAGTTACACAGTGTAACAGAAACTAATTCTATGTTCATGTTTACGTAACCACTGTTCGGTAATGATTATTAAGTCGCAGTTAAGTTCCTTTGTCAATAATACCTCGAGTTGTTTCGTCTTATTTGTTATACATCGAATATTTTGGGGACAGATTGTTGGAGATATGGGTTTACGCTGTCAAGGTTGAGGGACCAGAGAAGTTTGAGGCGGAGCGGGTGTCGCCGGCATAAGTCGCTTGTCTTGGGGTCCCGGGGTTGGCGGCGTCGTCGGCAGTGGTTGTGTCGCAGGCGCGCGGCTGTGTCGCAGGCGCGCGGCTGTGTCGCAGGCGCGCGGTTGTGTCGCCGGCGCGGAGAGGCGTCGCGTGCGCTTTCTCGAAACCACTCGCTGATCTGAGTGCTCGTCCAATTCTCAACGGACATGAAACCTCGTAGCAACTGCTGGGCACCGTGAGGCAGAACGACGCGTAGTATAAGTAGAATGTTCTTTATTGTGAAACTGTGTAAGTACAGAGATGGTATGTGCTAAGATACGTATTAAAGTGAACAAATTCAGTAAGTAAAATGATTAATTCGCCTATACCTTAAAATGACTAACGGTCTTAATTTTAAATGTACAAGCTAAAAATATCTAAAATTTGAATGACCAACATTCTAAATGTACAAACTAAGTCTCCGCCCGCGGCGGCGCAGGTGGCATTATTACTAGAACTGATGATATTTACGATGCAGCCAATAATGCCCGGCCAATCATGTACCTACTTATGTACGGCCCGTTTTAAACAGTCTGATCCGGGTTAACCGGCCATAGTGCCCGGTTCCTACTACGGTTCGAACTTGATCGAACGGATCGTACTGCTTACGACCAGGGGGGCTATTCCTGGCCGTGAGATGAGATGAGATTTTGTCTTGGTCACTCTCACACCTATGACGTTTCAAACGAGAGCAACAAGGACGAAAAAAGGTGAGATGAAAATCTCAAATCTCCGAATAGGGCCCCAGTAACATTTTAGACGAAGCGTAAGTAAAAACTGTTTCTGTATAATACCGATAGCGAACAACATTACCGACTCTTTGTTACGTACGGATATCTCGCGATTGAATTGATTTGACTGCCTCGGTGGCTCAGTTGGTAGTGAACCTGCCTTCTGAGCTTGGGGGCGTGAGTTCGATTCCCACCTAGGGCAAACATTTATGCGAGGAACATTTGTGTTTGTTCTATGTCTGATGGGTGTTAATATGTAATTAAAAATATTTAAGTATGTATATCAGTCTCTGGCAGCCATAGTACAAGCTTTGCTTAGTTTGGGGTCAGGCGACCGTATGTGAATAAAAAAAAACCTAGGTGGAATGATTAGAACCATGACGCACGAAATAATCTCCTTGAAAAATGTCACCGGACATAATATATAGAAAGAAAGAGGTCTGCATCTAGCAGTGGGCTCCTACGACTATTTGGATCACGCCCAGAGACGCACACGCGCACGTAATCACTCCTTGAAAAAGGTTACCGAATGTGGTCTAAACGGCCCTTGGAGTATCTGACTCATTTCAATCGATTATAGCTACATCCCTCCAATAAACGAGGCATTGATATATTCAAGTAAATTCAATGTTAGTCTTTAGTTGTAGTAGGTAGTAGGTAGTTGTAGTAGGTACACGAAAATATACTCCCCCGAGGGTTCCCGCCTTGTCGTGGCGGGGGGGCTCAGTAGCCGTGGCTTCGGCAACCACGGTGAAACCAAGAGGAATCCGAGGTGGGGCCGCTTCTTGGGGCTTTTAGCTCCAAAGCCCACATGGAAGCGGCCTAAGTAGGGTGTGGGTCTGTATGGGCAGACCCACAACTGAGGCGGGGTGCAGTGTCGCATGTGCGGCACTGCAACCGAAGGCTGGGGGCCGCGGCGGGAGAGGACTGTTGGTGTGTCGTTGCCACTTTCCCTACCTTCCGCGGCCCAGACGGGGTCGCTACCGTTCGATGTTCTGTATCTGTTTAATTTTGATCAGCTCATGATTCTGCTTCTGCTACTAACTTCATTATTATCATTAGTTAAAAGTGAAGAAAAAAAATTGAAAAAAAAAATCAAGAAACAACTTATCTAATACTTACACTTTAAACTTTGATCCATTGACCACTGCGTTCTGCGGTGTTATTCGCGATTAAAAAGTGGTATATGTGTTAATCAAGCCACAAATTGAAAAAAGCTATACACAACATTGTAAATAGCTATAAATACAATAGCTATTTACAATTTATATATAGGAGGGTCTAGCAACACTAACAACTAACAATATTGCTTCTTTATTAAACTTTATTCTTTAATAAATTCTTCTTACAATAAACAAAATAATATAAAATAAACTAAAGTTTGCGCCTGCCGGAAATACCATAGACTTAACTGTCAACTTAACTTTGTAGCCACGAAACATAAAATAGGATTACAAACTTATGCAGTTTTATAACTAGACTAGTATTTTGGGCGGTGCGCGGGCCGCAAGCGGCCCGCGTTTGTGGGTGCCCTGAAGTCGGGGTGCCCTGAAGTCGGGGTGCCCTTAAAACGGGGTGCCCTGAAGTCGGGGTGCTCGGACTTTGGAGTGCCCTACGTTTCGATTCCGCATGAAATTCGTCTGCGTCAGTACGAGTAGGTCGGCCTCGCATTAGTGAGCTCGGCCTTCGGCCTCACGGTTGGGGGCTCGGCCTTCGGCCTCGTTAATGTGATCTGTCCGACTTTGATTGTGTCTGGTTGTACTCGACCGCTGCAAGGCTCGGCCTTCGGCCTCGCCTTGCACCGTTCGAGTACTACTGCTCGGCCTTCGGCCTCGCAGCTGGGTCTCGGCCTCCGGCCTCGCATCGGTAAGCTCGGCCTGCGGCCTCGCGGTTGGGGGCTCGGCCTTCGGCCTCGCTAATGTGACCTATTCGACTTCAAATATAGTTGTACTCGAACGCTGCAAGGCTCGGCCTTCGGCCTCGCCTTGCACCATTCGAGTGCTGCTGCTCGGCCTTCGGCCTCGCAGCTGGGGCTCGGCCTACGGCCTCGCATCGGTGGGCTCGGCCTGCGGCCTCGCGATTGGGGGCTCGGCCTTCGGCCTCGCTAATGTGTCCTATCCCGACTTCAAATATAGTTTTCCAAGTTATTCACGTTTCGATTTTGTATGGATTTTTTTTTGTATGGCGGCCATCTTTTTTTTTATTTCTTCTGAAAACTCCCAAGATTGCCTTCATATTTAGTTCAAGTGCTTCCGTAAAAATTTTTTTGGTTTCCGAGATACGAGGGCATACCACCATCAGGGTTTGACTTTTCGCCAATTTCGGATTTTTCCCGGGCCCTCTGAACCAACTTCTACACGACCCAGTATTCACTTTCTCCCCCCCCCCCCCCCCCACCCGCCTTGTACCATTTAGGTTTCTCTGTATCAAAAAAAAACCATTGTATGGCAGCCATATTAAAAAAAAAAACTTTTCCAAAATATTTTTTCAAAAATGGAATCGGGGACTCAAAAAACTCCCGGATGCAAAAAAACAGATTTCCCGGACCATTTTGAAATTTGGCCGCCATTTTGAATCCGCCATCTTGGTTTTTTTTTATACCCACCTGGTAGCCCTTCTAATTCCCTATGACATTTGTTCAAACGCATTCCCTATAAAACTTAACGTTTCCGAGTTATTAACGTATCAATTTTGTATGGAGAATTTTTTTTTGTATGGGAGTCATGTTTTTTCTTATTTCTCCTGAAAGGTCCCAAGAGTTGCTAAAATATTAGTTCAAGGGCTTTGCCAAAAATAAGCACCGTTTCTGAGATACCAGGGCATACCACCATCAGAGTAGGTAATTGTTCCAATTTCGGATTTTCTTCGGAGACTGTGAAACACCCCTTATACGACCTTATATTATCTTTTACCCCCCCACCCCCCCATTTACCCTTTAGGTTTCGCCGTGTATGGAAAAATTTGAATGTATGGCAGCCATATTAAAAAAAACACTTTTTCAAAATTTTATTTCAGGAATGGAATCAGATACCTCAAAAACCTCCGGATGCAAAAAATCAGAATCCTCGGACCATTTTGAAATTTGGCCGCCATTTTGAATCCGCCATCTTGGATTTTTATGACCCCCACCTGGTAGACCCCCCCATTCCCTATGAGTTTTGTTCAAGCAGACTATCTAAAACTTGAATAGTTTCCGAGTTATTCACGTTTCAATTTTGTATGGAATTTTTTTTTTTGTATGGCGGCTATCTTTTTTTTTTTTGCTTCTGAAAATTCCCAAGATTGCCTTCACTTTTAGTTCAAGTGCTTTAGTAAATTTTTTTTTGGTACGAGGGCATACTACCATCAGGGTAGGGAGAAGTTCCAATTTCGGATTTTTCCCGGGCCCTCTGAACCAACCCCTACACGACCCCATACTCACTTTTCCCCTACCACCCCTGCGTATACCCTTTAGGTTTCTCTATGTCAGTGAGTCAGTCAGTCAGTGAGTCAGTGGTAGTTTAACTTTATATAGTATGATGAAAACTAGATTTTTTTTCCATGCTTTACAGGCTAAACACATTGTATACAAAATTTAGAGGTTGTTAATCTTCTACAACCTACAGTTCACTTAAAATCAACATACCTACCTATTGTGACTACCTAAGTATTAGCAGTTAAAAGTCTATGAGTATTATAAAATTCACTAAGTAATGGTTAACATAGTGCTTCACGAGAAAAGTATAAATTAAATATGTACTTAGTATAATTTATATAAAACTTTAGCGATGATGGCCTAGTTGGAGAAGGCCCGCCTCTCAAGCCAGAGGGAGCGATTTGGAATCCAGCCGACGGCACCCACGATTTTGTTCATTGTGTGAACATTATGTGCATATATATATGTGTATGTCATCTGCTAATTACATGACTGGAGCCCGGTGTATGGCGACAGGCTCGCCCCTTATCACATTTGGGACTGAATATGGTTCGGAGAAGTTTGGGTGTTGTATTACAAGTCTGCCAGCCCCCTCGGGGGAAAGGCGTGACGATATACCTACTAGGTACATCAAACGATCTTCACAACAAAATGCAATAGTTTTTGGTTCTATTCCTGTTCCTGTCTGCGTATTGCGATCATCCACTTCTTCCTTAATACTCGTTTAAGATTTTTAATTAAACTAAAACACTTTTTCGGGTGTTATTAAAACATTTCGGCACTGCACAGAATTTTTTATTTCATTATCTCGTAAGTCGTAATAAAACCGCAACCGGCGCGCAGCGTTGACGGGGCGTGCGATTCTAAATAATTTTGGGCGAAAATGCGCACTTTGATAGCTACTAGCTCGGCTATCTTTGCAAATATAAAAATGCAGATATTCTTGAATATTACTAAAATTACTTTGGCATACTTATCTAGAAAAAAACATTAGCCACATTGATTCTCAGTTATTTCAAAGCTTTTCGTACAAGATTTCGTCCTGGAACAATTCCTTACTTTGTTTGAATAACCTATGGCTGCAGACTGCAGAAGAAAGTGAGTATTAAAGTACCTAACCAAAGTATGAAAGTATAGTCACTCCCATTTTCTAACAGTTTAGTGGCCAGCACTGGTGTCCGACATGGCCGAATTATGTCTTAGGATAATACAATTGTATTTCATACTAGAGTTTGCCCGTGGCTCTGCCCGCGTGGAATCTATTGCATAGCAATTAATTACCTATTATGTAAATCCATTCAGTAGTTTTAGTGGTTATGTAACAGTTAACTACTAAATTATATGTACAGTGATGTAAATAATAAAATGTTCAGCAAAAACATAAGTATTCTTGTTTATTGTTTTTAAAATGATACAAATACATCTAAGAAACGAATACGTACACAATATATAGGTAAATTTTAAAATATAATTAAGAAATTAAAATATATTGATAGCCTAGTTGGAGAAGGACCGACTCTCAAGCCAGAGGGAGCGGGTTCAAACCCAGCCGATGACACGCACCAATGTGATCATTGTGTGAACGTATGTGTGTATTGTAACTATGTCATCTGCTACATAAATTGAGCCCGGTGTATGGCGACAGGCTCGCCCCCTTATACATTTGAGACTGAATGTCGTCCGGCGAAGTGTGGATGTTGTATTACAACTCTTCTAGCCCCTTCGAGGGAAAGGCGTGACGCTATGTTATGTCATGTTTATTTCACAATTATCGGTAGCTTACAATAACTACATCGAGAAGGTAGGTTTCCAAATGACACCTCAATATGCAAGCCACAAATTCGCTAAGTGTGCTGTGTTTATTTGCCTTATCACGCACACAGACGCAGACATAATGTGGTTAGGTGGTTAAAATATAATCTTCCTGTAAGATGATTAATTGGTTGATTTCTTCCATTTCAATTGTGAAAAGCCTGGTACCGTTACTTAGTCCTCCTTTTATTACCAAAATTTTTCAGCAACATAATAGTTGCACCAACTTTCAAATAAAGGCCTATCAGATGAATTAAAATTCAAAACAAACATCGAAATTGTTTTTTGTTTCTCTAAGCAGTGTTGCCACATCATATTTTCGAAAACGCAGTGCTGTCTTCATTAATATACAGTTTAGCGAGAAAAGTACACTGTTTGATGAAACAAACACCTGTACAAAAAAAAAGTTATTGTTTTCCTAAATAATTTAATATTCTCAAACTAACATTTCAGCATCTTAAACCGATTATTCTATTTAAAATCTTACCTCTTTGCAAGACCATGACTTCGACTTGACTCTGAATACAATACTTACTTAACTTTGATTGTGACTATCAAAATACTTGACATGCCACTGGCTTAAATAAATCCACTAAGATGCGACTTTTTTTTGTAAATTTGCATAACATTTGCCCATTTTGAGGCAGATAGAGCAATAACATGCAACACTGACATAGACGTTCTAGACGGGTGCGTTCTATGCAAAGGATAGAAACCTGTTTCTCCGTTGTTTTCTAACAGCTCCGTTTTTTCACTCGCCTTACGAAACGAATAAGTTGTTCTATAACTTTGCTAGTAAATATGTTTTTTTTCAGTTGTAATACAGTTTAAATTTATTCAATGTAATTTAATAATTTTTACACTTATGTTTTGAACGGCAGAGATGCACACGGGGTGCGCTGAGAGCCTATCCTCTGAACGCGACCCCGACCCCGACCTCGGGCCCTATTCGGAGATTTGAGTTTTTCATCTCACTTTTTTTCGTCCTTGTTGCTCTCGTTTGAAACGTCATAGGTGTGAGAGTAACCAAGATAAAATCTCATCTCATCTCACGCGCAGGAATAGCCCCCCTCGAGCAAGCCGGCGATTCTCTCTAATATAATCTCTATTGGCTCGAAATTTGAACTTGCGATTTTATTCTGCTTACAAAAAATTACACACCCAAAACCATAATTATTAAGTTTTACGCGATTCCAGAAGGTCAAGGAATCGAATTACATGCAAATTCCCGAAAAACAGGTAGTTGTTTGGGAGAAACATGTCAAGGAAGTTTTGTAGAGCGCCATCTCACTCCATCTTGCGTTTTTATCTCGTTCTGGTTTTTCACTTTTGTTATATAGATTCCAAAACAATTAAACGTGTGTTGTACATTGCTGTTAATTTAATTTCTATTTCGATTCCTATATCTTAATGGGTGTTTTTTAACCCCTCAGGGGCCCTATTCGGAGATTTGAGATTTTCATCTCACCTTTTTTCGTCCTTGTTGCTCTCGTTTGAAACGTCATAGGTGTGAGAGTGACCAAGATAAAATCTCATCTCATATCGCACGCGCAGGAATAGCCCCCCAGATCAATCTAAAGGAAAAGATGGAACACTGCGCTAAATCTCGCTGAAGCCACTTCTTTTTCAATGTGTGTGCGTGGTAATGTTGCCATGAAAAACATTTACAAAAAAAATTGCACGAAAGCTAATGTTAATTCCCAAACTTTACGTTAACCATTCCGTTCCAATATACAATCTTAGGACATTTCAAATTTTGAAAACTGCACATATTTTTAAGAGTTTAATGATACGGCTTTTTCAAAATTGACTTGTAAAAAAACTGCACAGTTACCTACTGTTTTTAAAAATAACCTCAAAATGTAGTCCTGGTCACACTTATTGCACTTTGTATATTTAACAAAACTTCACTTGAAATTTCAGTAAAGTATCCATAACTTTACTGGAATGGGGAAAGGGGAGGGATTCATCGTCTTCATCATCACCTCATCATCATCATCCCATCATCTGTTACTGAAGGAAAAATTATTACTAAGAATCCGACTGAAGGACGAGTATCCATGGTCATGAATAATTTAAAAAAAAAAAATTTGTATATTTAAGTACACAAAATTATACCATAAATAAATGCACATAATGTCGAGGTAAGAATGACCAAGCGAGTAGCGTAGTTCTTTTGCGTCAATGTGTGAGTGTTGTGTACCTATATGACGGTAGCGTAGTTTTTGAATGGTTTTTTGCTTCACCTAAATCATACGCCGTGCGCTATCTTATTCTCTAGGTTGATCTGAGTTTAACCTTTTAACCGTCTGAAAGCCAGTGAGCAAGTAAACTTGCATATTTGGAGAAAATAAAATCTTCACAGATAATATAATCAGTCATATAATCTCGGTAACAAGGATCAACGAACACCTTGTTGCGGCCCCGACTAAGCTACGAATCTAGGGCCAATGTACCAATAGCTGACCAGACACCAAAAGCTGACCAAAATTTGCCAAAATAAAATATGAAGAATTTGTGGTAATCCAGAACGTTAATTTTAAGTTTTTTTTTACTAAGGTATTGCATCTTTCAAATGTACAGTGAAGTGTACTTCTATTATTTTGGTCGAGAATATGTTCATTCTTTAGGTTTGAAAATGGTGCCTCACAAGTTGCTCTTGTTTTTAATATGACTAAAAATTATGCACTGGTGAGTCAATCATATTGCATCTCCAATATGTTTATAAATAATTATTAAATGTTTTATGTGCTATTATTGAAGTTTGATAATGTGTAAATCTATTTTAAACAGTATTTTAATATTTATGTGTCATTGCGTAGTGTTTACTTTTTGTAACACAAATATCCAATTTTGCCTCGGGCAGATCAGTGTGATCATCAAAGGAGCGTAGTTTAATTCATATGCTAGCATACTCAGTGAATCTGAACTACGAAAGAGTTAATTTTGATTTTAAATTTCGAAACCTTTCAATTGAAAAGGCTGACCAAAGTGTGATTTTGTTATTTATGGTTATGTTAGGTTAGGTATGGTCGTATGGTTAGGCTATGGCACCATCTATCTGACTAATTCTCCCTAAGTTGTCCACGTTCTTCTGATGACGCAGGCTCTCTTTTTATTATTCCAGACAAAAAAATAATGTGAGTAATAAAACTTTATGTTACCCCGACAGGCCCCGAATTAGCAATGCATAGTCAGGATCATTTGATTTAGAGAAAAATATTAGTGGAAGTGGCAACGAAATTATAAATATGAATGAACACCAAGATGTCGATAACGATATAAAGGAAAAAAAAATCAAAGAGCCAAGGTTAATAAATGCGAAACGGGAGCTATATCACGTTCGCGAATTGCCAAGATGCAATTGCGCATTGCGCCAAGATTGCGAAAAATTTCAAGAATTCTATTAAAATGTTATTGTGTACCGGTACCTAGTTATCAAGTAATTAATTTTATAAACACTCTAAAATAAATGTTGCATTAGGTATTTCCTTGTTTTGCGACAATATAAGTAAAACTTTTGAAGTAGTCAACTAATAGCACATGGTGGTCCAGTATCTAGTGGTCAGGTCATGGTACAAAATATTTGTTTTACTTTCATTGAAAAATATAGAAAACCTATTACATTTTTTTTTCGGTTTTAGTGAGGATCAACATTTAAAAGCAACATTGGACAAGCAATGGTTGGTAATAAATAGAAACTACAAACTTTTCACTAAAATTAGGGACAAAATCGCTTAACTGGCCAACTAGTGGTATATTGACCTTAGGTGACTTTTCATACCACGCTGATAAATGCCTAACGTTTGGTCTGGTACTGTATTGGAAGTCTGCGCTTTGACGTTACTTTTTAGACGGCTCACACTTTACAAGTTAATATTTTCAAAGAGTGTTCACCACCGTATTCAAGATTATGCTTTGTAATGGTGTTTACTATATTCATAGATAATTTTGTCTCAAATACTGTGGCAAAAATTTAGAAGTAAGTAACAACAATTTAATCTAGTACCTACTCCGATTAAAGAATATGTATCCATGGTCATGAATAAATTATTTAAAAAAAAAGTTCGTGCGAAACTGCGAAGCGATGGCGACCTGAGTTCGTTTCACTGTAATAAATGTTATTTATACTCCTTTTACTTAAAATGTTTTTGAAAACTTAAAATCTTTCATATAAACAACTCTGTTAAAAGTTCATAAAGTGCTACTGGCGATTCTTCTGCCCTAAAATAGCAGGTACCGGTAAGTTACACATAATCTACTCAGCGACCTTGGTTCAAGATTTGTTCCAATTGGCGGGACAATTGATTTATTCCCTTCCTCTCTGGCACGTTTAAAATCTAATTTTAACCACATTCGTTATTTTATCTATTTAACTAAGTAAGCACACGTAGCAAGTACCTATTGTAAAGTGTCGCCTTCGATAACAAGGATTTTGATGGACAGCGACTGAAACCAAGGTAAAATCTTCGAGCTTCCCAACAATAATTTAACAGTGATTAGGTTTTTTAATACCTCTAGGTTACCAAAATGTACAATTGCAGTTCATTATTAGTGTGATGATTTACAAGTGAATTTACAAGGCTCTAAACGGCGCGAGGCGCATCTTCACGCGCATCCCCGAAAATCAATAAGAAATGCAATGCGCGACCCGAGAGTGCAATACAACCTGTAGCTAGGTATCTGTTCTGATTTAGTAGCTACTGCTCAGTCCCTACTTTGGTACACTGCTTGTTGGATCTTAAAAATATGCATAAATTGTTTTCACTGGGGCTATGGATAGGTAAGTGCTTTCAATTTGTATTGTGCTGGATATGGAAGTTGAAATATTACTCTAAAACACATAATATATATTGAACTGAGCAGAAAATTCAAATAGTTTGTACAGTAGCAACTTTATAGGCTGTGATCCACTGACCTAGATTTGAAAAAATGTAATGTAATAGTCAATTCTTAAGAGTATACAGTTACTGTCAACTACATAAACTTCCAATGACTTATTTTTGTGCAATAGCTATACACAGGCTGTCAAGCTAATGTGTGATGTTAGTGATGTAGGTGTGAGTTTCAGATTATTAGTCAAGCACCAAACAGGATAATGCTTTATTGAAAGCTATTTCCTTTTACAGCTTCTGTTAGATAACCAACATCGACCACACTGTCATACTGGTAGTGAGTCTAATGTGGTCAAACTCCAGGTCTGGCCAATAAGGAAATTAATAATAGAAATTGAAGAAGACTAGTGTTTGTTTTTTAGTAATGATATAATTATTCCGACACATAGTTCAGACCATTTCTTCGTTTGTTTAGCGGGGCATTTTCTGCACTTAGTCACTTGTTTTGGCCATTGTGTGACTTTTCTTCTTTTCAGCCTTTTCAGACTGCGGCTGGCCTTCGGGAGTGACGATGGGGATTGGAGGATCCGTGCCTGATGATTTGTCACAGTCCTGCATTTCAGAACCATAAAATTTCCTCTGCTTCCATGCATCCTCTGCACAGGGCTGTCTGTCACACCTATGTCAAAAAAGTGTTTGTTTTGGGGATAGTCACTAGTTAAAGCCATTACTCAGCGCAGCTGGTAAGATATTGGCCCAAATTCTAAACTGTAGGCTGGGGGACTTGGCTGAATGCATTTTGCCTGAAAGCCAGTGTGATTTCCGTCCAGGCAGAGGTACAGTTGATGCTATCTTCGTCTTCAAACAGCTACAAGAAAAGTCTCTGGAATAATATTGTCCACTTAACATGTGTTTTGTTGACTTGGAGAAAGCTTTTGACCATGTACCGAGATCTGCGCCTTGGATAGTTCTTGCGAAAGCTGCCTGTCCTATGAAGTTTGATAATTTAGTGCGTCAATTTCATGATGGCATGATGGCCAGCACGAAAACGACTTGACAGACCAATTTTCAGTAACCAGCGGTGTCAAACAGGGGTGTGTAATGGCTCCAACTCTCTTTGCTCTCTACTTTGCTACAGTACTGAGGGATTCTTATAGCGACAGATATGCCTTAGTGTCAGAATGGACAAGAGCTTCTTTGATTTAGGTCGACTTAGAGCAAAAAGATCGGTGCGGAAGCTTTCTGTCGATTTCTTCTGTTCCCCTTCTGGCCAGTTTATCTGCTGCGCCAGAACATGGTGAGTTGCCATATCCTTTTATCCATCGCAGAGTTACTCTATTTGTGTTTGCATGGATTGGAGTGTCTTGTGACACTCCAGTATAAGAGCAGAGTTAATGGTGTTGTTTTGTAGAGTTTGCATTACGGATGCACTGTCTTAGATGGTCTTTGTATCAAGGTCTTCAATATCTCTGGTATAATAAATATAAATATAAATATGGGCGCCTCAAGGAGTAGTATGATTTTTGAGTGTGTTGTTTCTGTGTCCTGTTTCCATAGCATTTTAGTTATCAGTCTTAGGGCGGCTACCCTTACCTCCTCCTGAATGACCAGATGTAGAGGATTCAGGTTTAAAAAGTACTCAAGCGCAGCTCATGGAGTGGTTGTCATACATTATACACATTGTATAATTGTATATGTATAGCCATTATACACATTGTATAATGTACTAGCTTCTGCCCGCGGCTTCGCCCGCGTGGCTTACAGAAAATTAATGACGTTTTTATCTTCAGAAATAAATATTATAAGCGGTCACACTCACTCTCAATTGAATACACAAACTGACAATATCCCAAACAGAGCAAAAAAGAACGAAGTTCTTTAGTTCACCAAACTATCTATTGAATGAGAGTAGTAGTAGTTGTATGGTATCAACAGAGCTTAAAGCGTGTGTGAAAAGATAAAATTAGGAGACAACCAAAAGAAGATAATTGATTATTAATATTGTTTACAACGAAAACCTACCTCAGTATTTCTTTGTAAATTTTTATTTTATTTTTAGAAACACCAGGCTGCTCCATGAGCTACTCTGGAGCAGGCTACGTTTCTAACCGTGTGAAAAGCAATTTAGTAAATTTTGAGTTTGACTTGAGATTAATTTATCATTCATCATAGTCATTGCAAAGCAGACTTTAAGGGGAAACTGCACTCTTTTTAGCTCGAAGGTGTAGTTCGACGGTGTTAGAGATATTAGACGAATCCTCAGCTGAGGATACACATACTCAATCGGAAACCACACCAGTCAGTATGGTGGCAGACCTTTAGTTAAGACCTTCGAAGCAAAGGCACCCCGTATTGTAGGTTTTGGTCTTCCTAATACTAAAGCAGCTTCTTCTATTGACTTTGTCTATTTTTACTAAATACTTCTTCTAAGATCAGACAGACACTAATTATACATTTCATCTCCTAGCTCATCTACTCGTACTTGATCTCTATTCACAGATATCTCTCCACTTGCCGTTTGTAATCTTCTGACAGGCTTGAACTTAATTCTTGTATTTTTCCCTTACTGATTAAGTAGGTTTGAAATTTGATAAAATGTCAGCAATATAGTTCACATATTTTACACGGAGATTCATATGAAAATTCAATGATAGCTTCGTATTTAATGTCATCTGCTACATGACTGGAGCCCGGTGTACGTATGGCGATAGGCTCACTACTTATTACATTTTGGACTGAATATCGTCCGTCGAAGTGAGGGTGTTGTAATACACCTCTTAGGGTAAAGGCGTGACGTTTTACCTACTATACGTAGCTACTACCGTTATCTAGATTTGTACTAAATTCCAAGTTGCTGGCTATTACAGTTTCCAAGATAATCAGCTCACAGACATACATACAGACAGACATCGGAGTTTCATGATAAGGTTCCTTTCACCATTTTAGTACGGAACCCTAAGAATGATAACAGCGTCGTTTGTAGTGGGTTAATAACTTTCTCAACAAAGTTTTCGGAGTAAAAAGAAGCCCTATTAAACTCTGTCGGTGGATGATGATGATGATGATTTTGGAAAAACTGTGATACATGTGTCTCATAATTTTAATTGAAGAGTATTTTTACCAATTTTTGAGTCAATCGACCCAGGGAATAAAAAGTTTCATAGAAATTTGAACCTCCCATTTCCCCCTCTTAGGGATAGTATTTCGAAAAACCCTTTCTTAGTGGATGCCTACACTGTACAAAGAACATATCCTCCAAATTTCATGTTTCTAGGACCAGCGGTTTAGGCTGTGCGTTGATATATAAGTCAGTCAGTCAGTCAGTCAGTCAGGACTTTGAATTTTATATATATAGATAGTCTAAGAATAGGAATACAATGTTTTGTCTTTTTATTTCTGTTGAGCTATTGCCTTATGCAAAAAAAAAAACCACAACACTGCATAACTATTCCGAGGCTATTCAATGTTTACTAGTAAGGAGTGTCTATAAATAGTAATCCAACATCGAAAAGTGACAAAACATTAAAAAAGTGCCCTAGAGATTTAAAGATCTCTAGGGACAGATCTAGATCTCTAAGACAATTGATAAATTCCTAACTTGCTGTGCTGAATGTTAGCATGAAACAGTTGTTTTATCCATTTGAGAGTTGGGTCACATGCAGATACACAGACATTCACATTAAACTTACAATGCCCATCTCTCTTGAGTTTAGGGTTAAAAATAAAGCTTTTCTAGATAGCAGCTGGAAATAGTAGTAATTCAAAACGGGTTGCTTCTGCAGGTTCGATGGCGACGCCACCACAAACACTAGACATGACCGCGGTTGTGCAGGTGTTCGCCACCTGCCTCAGCACGCTCACCATCACGTCGTGCCTCTTCCTCAAGGTGCCGCAGATCCTCAACATCAAGGAAAAACAATCTTCTGAAGGAATATATATCCAGGCCATGGCAATGGAAATAATTGGGTGAGTGTTGCTTAGTTGAAAAGAAACATCTACCGGTTATCAGCTATTTATATTTCTTAATTCGGAAGGTGCAGAAGAATTGTATTCCAGTTTGTTAACAGATATAGAATACTTTTCACCATCATTCTGTATTATGCTGAAATACTGGAAAATGGAAGGGTAGGAATACTAGCTGCATTTGTAACATAGGGGTTTTGATGTTGAAACAAATATAGTGAAGTAACTCGCATTAGCATGCATATTTTATTATCTTTGGTGGCTTAATAATATTAAGACTATGTTTGGCAACATTTTGTCCCAATTACAGTTTATAAAAATGACGCTATATTACTTCAAGTCATACATACTTACATACTTCAAGTCATCCTGTAGTCCTGCTCAAGTGTATGATATATTGTGATGCTGAACTACAACATGTTTGAGATTATCTTCCGTTTAGGTTTACCATAATGACGCTGTACAATTACCTGAGCAACTACAGCATGATGACATACCTGGAGTATCCGATAATCCTGCTGCAAGTGTATGTGATGCTGTACTACGTGCTGAAGTACAAGGGCATGCTCAACTTGACCATTGTGCCGCTGCTGACTGCTACTTACTTTGCGTCTATTGCTGGGGTGTTGCTCGAGATTCTACCGAAGGGTGCGGTCTCTTACTTGGTGGTGAGTTTGTTTATTATTCTAAATGTGGATGGATGTGCGTTTTCTTAATTTGAGATCTTTCTTGTTTAATAATCAATGTGTCTAATATGTTTTCAAATTTTTTTTTTGTTATATTATTATTTGACTTTAACTGAGTTTGGGACACACCCCAGACCAGAATTCCTGACTATCCTATTCCTATTCAACTGAAATTAGGAATTTATGACGCACACCGCTGTTTGTACTCCATAATATAGTTCTAAAACTTAAAATATTTTATTTGCAGCCTCTTTGCACCCCACTGAGTGGATTCGCGAAAGTGACCTACATCTATGGCATTATAATGACTGGTAACGCTGAAAACGTCTCCCTGACAACTTGGGCTATATCCTTGCTCACCAACCTGGGTGAGTTACCGTTATCACTAGATTAGTACTGAGAGATTATTGTCCTAGTGGAAATTGACGCACGAGAAATGTAAACATGGTGACGTCGATCTACAAACAAGGTGTCAGCTCTAGAAGAAAATTTACAAATAGAGTTTCACGAGCTGAGCACAGACATAAACATTTTTTGCTCCGCGAGGCCTGGGTTTTCTTGAAAACAATGTCATGAGACATTGTTTTTTACCCTATGAAAACATAAATCATTATTAGATGGTATGTAGGTATGTAATATTTCATAGCTAGCTAAATTGTACGACGGAAGCAAGTGTGAGCTGACGTACAAGTATCATCACATTCAGAATAAATAGTGCCTTCCTTCCTTCCGAGTTCTAACATCTGGTCCAAGTGTAGTATTTACTTTTTTTTTTATCTCGTAGATATTTTAATGAAATATTGTTGCAGCTCGTGTGTTCACCGTGTACGTGGATTCCGCTGACTTTAAGCTGATGGCCAACTTCTTATTCTCGACGGTGCTGAGCTTGGCCGTGCTCTTGACCACGCTCTACTATCAGAGGATCCCCACCCCCAGTCCGAGCAACCTGCGCAGGAAGTCGCCCCGGCGCCGCAGCCACGCAGACTAGAACGACAACCAAATTGCGTTTCAGTATTACTCGGACCGCCTCGCTACCGGATACATACCGTTCGATTCCGAAGAGGCCCAGAAAGATACTGTGATAGAACAGGAGCCGCCACCGAAACGATTGGAGCCCAAGAAGAATCCGCCGCGCCGCAACCGCAGCAAGAAGGACGAAGCGAAGAAAAAGACCATCGTGATGAGTCGACGAGAGCGCGTCCAGATGCAGGCGGTCGCTAAAACTCAGCGTAAGCGGAACAAAAAGACAAAAAACAATATCGAAGAACCAGCTTAAATAACTTTCGTTTAAGAAACAAATTTGGCTCTGGCCTTATTTACTCTTCAAAGCTGTCCTTTTTGAGACTATACTGTTTTTATTGGGCTTCTAATAAAAAATAAAACTGGTCGGTTATCTGTTCAATGAAGAAGTGGAAGTACAATATTTGATGCGCAGTCGCATCAAAATTGTGCTTCCATAGTTTCAAAGTTTTTGCTTGATATCGTTGTATCCGAGAAGTGTAGGCGCTTCTTGATCACGAGTACCATGAATGATCTTCTTGTGCCGAACAAGGGACATATGGCTAAGATATGGCCAGACCTTTACAAAAGTGGTCGTAGATTTCCCTTGATTCGTAAGAAGGTTATCCAGCAGGGATACTATTGTAATTGTATTCGCTGAGGTATTCGTAGCAGCCGAGTAATACTGAAACGCAATGCCACAAGGGTGGCGAAACTTAGAATAAAATTGTACAAGGGTAAAACCCTTTAGAACAGTAATGATATTTATTTTATACTTAATCACGAGGCTGGTATTTATTGGATTGAGTACAGAATGATTTGGAATGGTATATTTCGCGGGAATGCGACAGGCATCTTATAGCTGTGGAACATAGAAATCATTCTTTATGTGGTTTGGTCTTAGGATACGGTTTACGGGTAACGATATCGATAGATATTTTATTCATGCAACTGATATGTAGCTCTGCACTCACACTAGGTGCCCAAAGTCGGTCATCTCGCACAAGCAATGTAGCACAGTCGTAGAATGTTACCTTCATAATCGAGTACTTCGCTAGTAGGATTGTTACACTGCTATAATGCAATATTTTCAGTGTTAGAATATTATATTAGGTTTAAAATGAATATGAACTTCAAATAAAAAATCTACGTTATAAAAGTTTAGTGATAGTGCACCTTTTAAAGTTAGAGTTGTGTGTTAAATTGTGTGTTAAATGACGTTTCTATCTTCTAGTCAATGTTATACGAAATAGTCGAATCCAATAAAGTGTTACATATTTATTTACCTACATTTATTTATCCACTTCGATGTGACCACAAGTAAAATGTATTATTGTATCTGACGGCATCTCTATTTTCACTGTACGTTTCTCCTTACATTCAAGAACTTTTTTAAATATTTTGGGCATAGAAAACACTGTTTTTTTATAAATTTACTTGCTCCATGAAAATTGTCAAACTATGTTTTGGAAGTCACCAGTTATATTACATTTGTTTGTGATTAACAAGTCTGTGCTGTGAAATAAAAATATTTGCGAAGCTTGATATTTTGACTGTAAAATGTTCCATTATTTTAAATTATTTTTAACATTTTTGTTAGAAAGTGATCACTAACACGTTTAAGTGTTATTCTTAATCGAACGCTAAAACTATGTTAGTTTTATAATCCTATTACAATTATTGTAACTAAGTTATATTTACTATTGTTATTTTCTAGTCTATAAAGCTTTGAAAAGACACTTTAACATTATGGTTGCTTACCTATTCTTTTTCTTTACAATAATTTATATTGTATTTGGGAGGTGAAACAAGGACTTCATTTAGCAATCTCAATAAAGACGCCCTATTGCTCTTTTTTTTATTTTTAAGAAAGTGTTTTTGTGCCATATTTAAAAGACATTTAATTAACATTTTATGTGCCAAATGTCTTATGTAATACATGTATGTCATAGAATGTAGTTCAACAATTTTATTCAAATAAATGTATCATCGTAGAAACTGTTGTTTAAATTTCAGCAAAACCCACGCTACTAAGCCCTGCCTGTCCGTTTACGTGTAACACAAAAAGATTTATTATTAATCTGATCGAAGTTACTATGTGCCTACCTATTTAACTATACCTACCTATAGCTTTAAGTTAATGGAAATAGTAGAATTGAAATATTACCTAATGGCATCGATTCTATTGTAGCATCTAAAGATAGCTATTTTTTACATTGGATTTGTAAGAAAAAGAAACTTAAGTAAAATATTTTGATAGGACTGCATCACAGGATTTACACGTTGAAATATAAACAGGCTCTTTAAATATCTGTTTTTAATTTTTGTACCTACCATACTAAAGCTAGACTCAAGAATTATTATTATCTGATGTAAGGTCACCGGTATATCTAACACTTTGACTCTTCGGTTATAAGTTTACCTAAATATTGTCATCGCTTTTCAACACCTCAAATCTCTGAAGTATTTTTTGTGCTAGTGGCTGAGTCATGTAACTGGATGACTTTATAGTGAGTAACTCTGGCCTTGCCTTTCGAGACCTACGAGTTTTTTTTTTCTTTGAAAACAATTTTGATCTTGACTTATGTAGATGCTTGCCTAAAAGCAGCCTGGAGCAAAGCAATCTAGGGGACTGGAGTTCGACAGAAGATGAGGACGTCAGTCTGGTCTTTGGTGAAGAAATAGAACCATGTCGAGGTGAACTCACGAAGCTTTGCACGCATCTAAAGACTTCACGCGTCGATTCTTCATTAGGAGTCTTTACTTCTGGAAGAGCAGGCAAAACAGGCTCATCCGAAATTGAATATTCTTTGCTGATGATATTATCCAAGGTCAACAAGTTATCAGGTTTCTCAACTATGGAATTGCCATCGAAAGCCATTTCAATTTCCTGTCCTATTCGTCTAGCCCTCGCTTTAGCAACCTCTGCGGCATGTTTACTAGCCATCAAATGCATGTTTTGGTCAATATATTCACAAACTAGTTCGGCTTCTTCTTCCGGAGAGAAATGCGCGTCCCTAAAGAACCCATATCCATCGCGGATATCGTGGATACCTTCTATAAACAGACAGACTAGTGTACCTAGAACGAGAGCTAAGGTAGTGATGACAGCGATTGTAGTTGTTAAATCAGGACCAGAGAGTTTGTGATCAATTTGTCCAAGAACGCCAAAGGTTACAATATTTCTGTGACGCTTATCACGATGTGCTCTGCATGTGTAAAAGCCTCTGATATCGTTGTTAGCGGTGGCTACTAGCTTTAGCACTTTTCCGTCATCCAATGATCGTACAGGCTTATTCGAATGAGTACTACTTATTGTAGAGTCCAAGAAAAGCCAATGTGCTGAGTTCGGTGACCTGGACGAACGCGCATGAAGGCATGTTAGATTTAGACGTTTAGACTGACCCCACGCAGTTTCGTAATATGATCCAGAAACACTGGCAGTTCTTGAAGATACTTGCACATTATTTTCTTTAGTACGCTCTTTGCTAAAATCGTTAAGGTCTAGAAGAACATTGTTTACAGTTATTGATGCCACAACTCCTGACAAAGGAGTAAAATTTTCATTTTCTATAGTTGCTTGCACATCTTTGGGTACCCCACCAACAAAGTATTCGTCGGAACACAGTACCAAGCCGGATTTGTGATATACATTTTTTGTCTTATAGTAATTTTTATACGTCTGACGATCGTGTATATTTGAAATATCTTCAAAAAGGGCATGCAGACGTTCATGAGTATTAATCGACGCTTCAACGGCATTGGTGCCTTGATATTTTGACAGGACTAAATCTAGCCATTGGTTTGGTGGATAATCTATGGAACTAATGCTCTCTGTTCGAGATTCATTTTGAGCTAATTTAAGTTTCATTCTCATGTTTTGTAAATATAGAAGAACCCATGTCTGCGAATGCTGATCTTGCATAAAGAGAACTGTCCCAGTTTCGGCTTGAGATTTCATTGTCAATTTGATTTGCCAATTATCTTGATCGGCACTGCATGGAAAACGTAAGTATTGATCATTATCAAGTGTTAAGTATGATTCTTCTGCGCCTGCATATTCGTAAGCAACATTATACCCCGTTTGTGGACAATAATAACCAGACATGTCATTGCCATTACGGTTAACCGCTAAACATAAAGGGATAAAGTTCAAAATTAACTCTTGTATTTCTCCATGTAGTTTTTCCCCTACAATGATATTTACTTTGTCATTGGGCAAGTCTGGATTACAAGTGAACGTGCTTTGTATAGACTCCGTTTCATCATCGATTCTTATAGTTGTACCCCTTGTAGTGACAGTAATTAAAGCTGAATGCCATATCGCTGGTTCAATCACAGTACGAGAACATAATCTTGACATGGTACAGGTGGTAGATAGCCCACCCGCATCTAAGCAAATGTGCCACTTTTGTAAACTTAACCGTACTAAGGGGTTTTGCATATTCCCGCGGCGAACCAGGATTCCGTGTGGAGACAGTGGTAAAAATCTAACATAAAAGTGGAAAAAAGTTGAACGCTTGTTCTTGAAGTCATATTGTAAAAATGATTCACCATTGAATACGGCTACAGTGTGCGAAAATGTTTTGCACGGCCTCAAGTGACACGATCCCACTTCAACCCTAGGACCACTACAATACTCTCCACTGCCGGATGGTTCTGGCCTGGAACAAGATCTAAACCTCGAGCGCCTCCCGGCTCCGCAACTTTGAGAACACTGGCCCCAAGCTCCCCAACCTGACCACCCTCCGTCTAATTTACAAGTTTTACTCTCACATACTTCTAACTGATAATGCTGTCCACGACAATGGGTTCCCCAGGAGCCGAATAAATGGGGCGTACTTGTTTCCAAACAAACACGATCGCGTCGCCTGATTCCTATACCGCAATTTACAGAGCAAGGAGACCACTGTCCCCATTTGCTCCAGTTTCCACCGGAGTCTCGCTTATGAATGGTACACTGATCGCCTGCACATTCGTCGACTTGTAGAGGAGTTCCAGAACAAAACAGATGAGAGTTCGAAGGCGGTGGCGTATCACATTTTCTGCATCTCCAACGCAAACCGTATCCGCAGCGGGCACCACACGCTGACCATTTGCCCCAAGAACCCCATTCGCCTACCACAGGACATCCCAAATTATGTTTAACACATTGTAAGGCGTTCCATAGGGATTCAGCATTAAACTGCCACGTGTTTTCGACCGTTAGCGCCGCTTCAATCGCTTCGAAAGTACAATCCATCAGAAAGAGTTCCATGAACACGGGAACGGCTTCTAGTAATCGCAGTGCCTCAGTTCTGATAGCATCGCCCTCAACAAGCTTGCGGTAGTCGTCTATCGTACAGTTGGTGATATAACAAGGCTCAAGTTGACGATCTGTGCCGGAGCACGGAAGGCCGTCTGACGTAGGAGAGGGGTTGTTGCATTCTCTAGTTCTGCGGCGGTTCCCGAAGTCATCACAGGAGCCGAGGCATGCGGTCCACGGGCTCCAAGGGGTCCAGCCTCCGTCGACGGGACACTCATTATCGGTTATTACTCCCAACTCACATTCAAGACGCCAAACAGCTTGCTGTTGTTTATCACTTGGTTTTTTAGTTTCCACTAATATCAATAACCCGATAAAATTCAAACATAGTATTTTCTTCATACTTTTTACCTTGGTCTAAAAAACATCTAAGTACCTATATTGTATTTATTATACCTACGCAAAATAATATATGTTTTAAAAAATAAGCCATGCTTTTTACTAGGAAAAAATAAACTCACATGAGTATTGACATAATAGTAGGGGAGCCCACGATGCTAAATGGGGATTTACTCGAGCGTCGTAGAGACCTATTGGGTTGCAAGTTGCAAAGCTTAGATGTTATGAAGAAAAAAATGTTTTAAATGATCTAAACCTTTACATCGGTGGGGGAAGCGGCTATAGATTTTTAAATATGTAAAAAAAACCGTTGCATGGACATCCTCGAGGGCGTCAGATGTTGATAGCAACAATGCCCTACGTATATTTAATAATGTACGTATGTTAATCTAATCGTTTGCATGATGCAGGTGGTTGTATGTAAGGGTTGAAAATTAAAAAAAAAAAAAATGCAATCGAGCGCGTCAAATTTATTTAAGGGAGTAGAGGGAGGGAGAGAGATTCGCCTGATCTGACAAAAAAAAAATTTAGAAAAACGGTTCACCTTAAAGGCCGTCCCCGCAACTTCCCGCTAATTCCATTCCTGGGCGCTTAAAATTGTACGACATTTTTGAGCTCAAAATATAATTTATGTAATATTTTGAGCTCGCTGAGTTCAAAGAAATAATATTTCTATGCATTTGAGCTCTCCCAGCTCGAAAGTCTGATAGAAGTTTCTTAAAACACTATTTTTGGAATTTTCAAACAGCAATAACTTTTGAATGGATCAGGCAATTTTTACGCGGTTGCCCGGTTGGCGGCATTCGACGCAGTTTTATCATCCTCGTAGGTACCTAATTTTGCAATTTTAATTGATCGAACCAAACATTTCGGAGTAATCCCGAAAAAACACTTTTTCGGGTTTCTTTCATTCACGATATCTCTCGAACGAATCAACCGATTTCGACTAGCTTGGTGGCGATCGTCGTGGTTTTTCAAGCTCAAAGGCGGATTAGTTTTTTAAATTGATCGATAAAGGCGTTTAAAAGTTATTCCAAAAAAAAAACACTTTGCAACGCTGGTCATGGCAGCAAAAACGGACGAAACGAACGGGACGGAGTGAGAGAGTAATAGATAGAGAAAGAGTGAGAGAGGAATAGAAACGCGGAGAAGGAAATGTAGGCAACACGCAGCTGCACGCATTTAACTTTATCGACGATTTTCTGCTATTTCGGCTTGCGGAAATCGTCAAATTATTTCCTTCAAAATAAAAAAAATTTAGCTAGGCTCGAGAATGTCGAGATGACGTTTTTTTTACAACTTTTTTGCCCTCCCCTTTCTATACGTCACTCTCAAATTGTCAGATTAGTGGAATACACACTTTTTAGGATGTAATTAACTCACCCTACCTTAATCTGACACGCTCGAGAATTTCTGATGGTCAATTTTTTACTAATCTGATCCTGTAGTATCCTTCGATCACGGGCGGCCTTATAATTATAAGGGCCTCATGTTTTGTGGAGGTACTTAACCGGGTACAAGGTATCCCCCTGTATATTAATCTGCCACGCTTTAGTAAATCCCGAAATCCCCGCTTGGGCTCCCCTACTATAAGTAGGTAGGTAGGATCAAAGAGTGGTAGGATCATGATATAAATGACGTGTGACGTAGTGACGTCAATCGATGCTTATGCAAGACCGAATTTCACTCAGAATAATAACTAAAGCAAGTTTAGCAACTGCTTTAGTTATTATTCTGTGGAATTTCATTTACAAAGAGATGACGAGTAACGTCATATACTTACTTAACACATTTATGTTTATAAAAAACACAGAATACGCCCTATTACATAAGTAAGTCCAGAAGGATACAAACGGCACAAACATGTAGACACGGTCTAAACGCGAATATTTGTGCCGTTTGAGGTTCTCGGCCTTGGCAGCGGCGGCGCCGGCTTGGACAGTGGTCCCCGGGAGGTGAGACGGAGCTAGTGTGTCCACACAAGTGGCATCCCACACTAGTGGGTGTCCCACCTTCCAAGGGATCAGTGTCATCCCGTCGGGTCTTTTACCGTCGTCTCGCATCAGTCCACTAGGTTCTAGGACTGATGGAACGCCAACAGTAACGAAGGCCCGACGGATAATACCGTTTAATTCGGCGTATCTCGGGATACGGCCAGCGCTCCTCGCGCACGATAGGCCGTGGTGGCCGAGCTGGTCCACCATATCTCCACATACGCAACAGTGAGGGACCTGACATATCGCTCCTACACGCAAGGATGCAGCCAAACGAAAACTATTGTTGTCCAAAAGGGTGCCAATATTTCGCGATGGTAGTGCGTGAAGCCAAAGCCCGGATTCCCAGCGAGCAGCAGCTAAAAGTCGGGCGTGCTCTACAGGGGAGTTTGAGGAACTCAGAGATTATCGAATTCTAATTTACAAAGCGGCTCATCCCACTGACGTTGGGATGAGGGGTCTTTGGGTAAAGACCCATCTGGGCATTATGTGTTTGCTCCCGGAATGTTAGTTGTTGTTAGTAGAAACCTTGTTTTTTTGGATCATGGATGAGCGCTAGAAGTTTTTGGCGGGTACCGAAAAGGTGTTGTCGTAATTTTGTATTATTTTCTAAATCTTGTGATAATTCGAGTATTAAACTGTATAATGATAAAGTGTGTCGAGTATTTATTAACATACCTATTTTGTCAGTTCTTAAACGTGCACGAGTGTGGGCAAATGAAACAAACATTGCAAAACGGGACTTTTCGTGTTCTCTATAAAACTCCAATTAAAGTTTCAGTAGAGTATCCATCACTTCACTGGAAATTGACTGTAGAAAGGGGAGGATTTTATCATCATCAGTAAAAATCTAAGTTGACACCGCTAAGTGCACAAGACGTGCAACGCCAAATTCCCCTGGATGGAAGAGCAACAAAAAGAAATGAGCGCTAGAGCCAATGAGGAAGGAAATACAGTTGCTAAAGCGCACATTGGAAAAATGACACTGACATATCGGATGTGTCAATGGCACACAATGAGTACAACCATCAATAGAAAAGGTTTCCTCAGTGATACTACTTTAGCTACTTTATCGCTAGATCTAGCGAATTTTAAAGTATTCAGCGACTTTTTCTTTATTTTGGACCTCAGAAAAAAATCTAGCGACATGAAGTGACTTTTTAAATTAACTAAATGGTTACTTAGTCTTCATTTAACCTTTAATAATTACCAAATACCAAAGACCGTTGTCTCTCTTTATCATTAGATTTCAATTATAATTTAAAAAACATTTATAATTAAAGTTAGCGATGGCAGCCTAGTTGGGAGAAGGTCCGCCTCTCAAGCCAGAGGGAGCGGGTTCGAACCCAGCCGACGGCACGCACCAATTATGTTTATTGTATGAACAAATTATGCGCGTATTGTATGTATGTCATCTGCTACATAACTGGAGCCCGGTGTATGGCGACAGGCTCACCCTTGTTACATTTGGGACTGAATATCGTCGGGCGAAATGTGGGTGTTGTATTACACGACGTGTGACGATATGTACATATAAACCTGACCATTTGAATATATGTATTGAGTGACACATAGCTAATTTTCATAAATCTAGTGACTATTTGATGGCAGTTTAGCGAATTATTTTTTGCCTGAACGGCAACACTTTGCATGGTTCTGTCTGTCTGACTGAGCAGTCTGTCTATATTACATACTCTTTGCCAGTCAGTTCTGTTCTGATCTATGAGTGTTTTAGGCACGAACACATTATTTATTTTATTTCTTGATCGTGTATTCAAGATACAGAGCACAGGACCCCACAGCGCAAGGAATATAAATACTTCTTAGCGTGTTCGTAGTTGTTGTGTTTGCACGAGCCTTGGCCCACGCTCGGCCCACCCTTGCTTGGTCACTGCCTGACGAACAGAAAAGGTTAGAGGGACCAGTTTTCGATTTGATTAATTAATATTTGGTGCTAAAATTACCTAGGCCAGAGAGTATTTATACTCCTTGATCACTTAACTGTGTTTATTCTTTCTTACAGTGATTCAAGTTGGGCCTATAAAAACGAAACGTTGGGATACTGCTATGATGCCCATCCACAGGATTTTCTTCCTATCTAGGATGGCTTTTTCGTGCAGCGGTGCTAGTCCAGTTCTATGTAGACATTTTCTGCAAAACGATTTGAGCAGGTACCTATCTACCTAGTATGATATGATCATTTAAAAATAACATCTAGTAAACAAACAACAAGCCAAAAATTTGTTGTTGATTATCTACTTACAATCTTCTCTATTTACACTACATGCTATATAAAAATAGATGTTATTAGAAAGCATTTTTAGTGAAATAGTAAATAAATCATAAATAGCATTTTGTTTTATCATTTCTAGAATTACTGCCATGAACCGGCACAAGCACATGGCACTCAAAAAAGAAAAAGAAAAACTTCGAACATATGTTGTCCAACGATACATAGACTATGTCAAAAATTACACAAATTTTCTAGAAAAGAGATTTCCCACTGCAATGAAAATGTACAGAGTATTTAGTATTGGAATAAAAGACTTCTTAATAGACCTTAAGAAGTACATATCTTTGAGGATAAAAATAGTCAAAGACCGAGGGTTTTCAACATTGAGCTGCCAAGAGATTGAACTATACCAGAAAATGCCAATAGATATGTTCAAGATAGCACCAGTATTAATTTTATCAGCAATACCTTTTGGCAATTATGTGATTTTTCCTCTAGCGTAAGTATATTTTTTTATCTATTTGTTTTAGTAACATTTACAGTCTATTAAACCAGCTTAATATGAGTCTTTCTTTTACCAGCAATTAAACTATCTAAAGTGGGGTCTATTGTTACACCATAATTATCCATACTTGCAAAAACTATTTGACATCCTTAAAAGACCATTGTTGCTGTCAGTGTCACTCTTACCACCAGATAAATTAACAGCAGCTAATGGCCGAAACTACAATAGATAAATATTCAGGACATTATTGCAGACACGGTCATCTGACCCTAATATAGCAAAAATACTAATATTACATACAAACATAATTTATAAATTAATTATACTAATTACTTTTGTTTTTAAAAGAAACTATACATTTGTGCCAATTCAACAAATCAACAGTTCAACAGTGCATGCCAGTGGCCCTATTCAGAGATCTAAGACTTTCATCTCACCTTTTTCCATCCTTGTTGCTCTTGTTTGGAAGGTCATGGTGTGAGAGTGACCAAGATAAAATCTCATCTCATCTCACGTGCAGGAATAGCCCCTCAGGTGTAATTGAAGGGTGTTTATAATTTACATAAAGATAAAATCCCAGTGCTGAGTTAGTTTTTAATTTATCTCTATAATGCCTTATCTATTTAAATCCTCTCAAATATTAATTCTTTTTCCAGGTTTTGGAAACCAAAAACATTGTTGTGCTCCCATTTCTGGTCAATACAACAGAAATCGGAGTTTGCCACTCAAGATATGAGAGAGCGACTTCGAAATAATAAGCCTGTGTTCCGAGCTTTACAATCTAAGGTTGATTGTATAGCTGAAGAGGGGCTGAAGACGAAGTTTAGCAGAGTTGTAGGCTTGCTTGGCTCTGGAGTGCATCCAACCCCCGTCGAAGTGATTGCTTGCAAGGATTTGTTTACCAATGGGCCTTACACACTGCAAAACTTAACCTACTCTCATGCGGTAGGTATTCTTATATATTAGGTCCTTACGTATGAAATTAGCGTTTTGTCGTACTGATCAATTTGATCTGAAATATCTCCTCTTTGGTTAAGAATTCGAAATTCAAATTAATAAATTCATTTAGCTGGTTTTTTTTTCTTTGGAATACAGTCATTCATTTGTTATTTTCCTTATTATTTTTTCTTTGGCGTCGCTTATTACCGCGCAATGGAAAACATGAAATATCGGTATATTTACGAGTACGAGTTCTACCGTGGCACCAGTGCTGCAGAAACAGCTCGAAGAATTAATGATGTGTACGACGCTGGTGTCGCTAAAGACAGCATGGTACGTTTTTGGTTTCAACGTTTTCGTTCTGGAAATTTCGACCTTTAGAACCAACCCCGTGGACGGCCGGAGATCAAAGTGAAAAACGAAGAATTAAAGGTTATTGTGGAAGCGGATCCATCACAAAGCACTTCAGAGATAGCAGCAGGCTTCGGGGTAAGTGACAAAACTGTATTAATCCACTTGAAGCAAATCGGGAAAGTAAAAAAACTCGAACGATGGGTACCTCATGAATTGAGTGAATCGAACTTGCAAACACGGGTCGCCTGTTGTGTTACTTTGCTCAACCGACACAATAATGAAGGGATTTTAAATCGAATCATTACTTGTGATGAAAAGTGGATATTGTACGATAATCAAAAGCGCTCATCGCAATGGCTGAACCCTGGAGACCCAGCCAAATGCTGCCCTAAACGAAAATTGACTCAGAAAAAGTTACTTG
Source organism: Peribatodes rhomboidaria (assembly GCA_911728515.1). NCBI lineage: Eukaryota > Metazoa > Arthropoda > Insecta > Lepidoptera > Geometridae > Peribatodes > Peribatodes rhomboidaria. The sequence goes on from OU452166.1 coordinate 2,999,805, forward strand.
TAAGTGTTTGGTGGACTAGCGCCGGTGTCGTTCACTACAGCTTTCTTAAATCTGGCCAAACGATTACGGCAGATATCTATTGTCAGCAACTGCAAACCATGAAGGAAGAACTAGCTGTTAAACAACCGAGATTGGTCAATCGCTCTAGGCCACTGCTGCTTCACGACAACGCAAGACCACACACTGCACAACAAACAACCACTAAGTTAGCTGAGCTACAATTGGAATGTCTGCGACATCCACCGTACTCCCCGGACCTTGCTCCAACAGATTACCATTTCTTCCGGAATTTGGCCAACTTCTTACAAGGAAAAAAATTCCACTCCGATGAAGCAGTCCAAACCGCCTTCAAAGAGTTTATTGATTCTCGCCCCCATGGTTTTTATAGTAAAGGGATCAATGAACTACCCATAAGATGGCAAAAGTGCATAGATAACAACGGTGCATACTTTGATTAATTAAATATATTTTACAAAAAAAAATCGACTTTTTATTCCTCCCGTACAAAACGCCAATTTCATACGTAAGGACCTAATAATAATGACAAAACTTATCTAGCTGCTAAAGTTCGTGAATAATTTGCCTGAAAGGACTTGGAAGGGGCTGATAGTCTCAAGCACTGCTTTTAATCTTCAGAAGCTTCAAATTGTGGTTTTGGTTTTTAGTTTTTTTTTTCTTTCAGGGTTACCTACTCAAGATGCATGGTCTACGAAAAGCGATATTCAGATCCAGTAAACTAAAATACAAAGCGTTCTTACTCTTAGAGATGGATAAAGCAATTATTAGGGAAGGCGGAGTTGAACAATTGGGTACGGAGGCGTTAAAAAACGCGTGCTTCATCCGAGGACTAAATGATCAACATTTAACAAATAAAGACATGAAAGAGTGGCTCACGAAATGGCTCACAGTGTCGCAGCACGTAGATAAAATGTCGTATTCATTAATTTTACATTGCCCTATATTCCTTGCATACAACCATCCTCAGAATTGGGTTCTGATTTATTGAGTTGTAGCCAAACCAACGTTGGACTACACTAACACTTTATGAATGCAAAATTAACTGTCGGTAACCTTATCACTAAATTACCAGATCTATCTTGACGAAATTTGTAATTGATTTCATTTTCTGTAAAAATAACCAAAAACAATACAGGTGGCAGGATTTAACAAACATCAGATTGTATCGCTCTCTTCCACATAGATACCTACCACTAAGTTCACCACCTAAGAAAAACCCCAGTATGAGTTAGGTATTACATGTACCTACTTACTTCTAAAAACGGAATATTTGTAAGATTTTTTAATACTAATAATATAAAGTAACAAAATTGTGATTGTGTATAACTATTGCAAAAATATTGTTCATTTTGTTTTGTTTGCTGGTGCATAATGTTTTTAACAGTAGGTATTATAATTTAATATACTATGACTATTTATAACATATCTGATATTATATCATGGATAATATATAATATTATATAATATTATATAACTGCTTAGCAAGGATACAAAGTTTTTAAAATTAGGTTTATTTAATTGCTAATGTGTAAGACAGACATTTGTTCCAAAGACAATAAGTATTATTTAAGAATGGTATGCGCAGCAGTTCCTAATTTTTATACAATATTGTCTAGGGGCTCGTTGAGGGAGACGCGGCGCGTGCAACATCGCGTCGCGAGGGCAAATCGAAAATTGAACATAATAATTATATGGAGTGTATAAACAATGGACATATTATTGGATATCATCGTTATGATCAACATTTACTAAGGGGCCAACCCTGAAATAAAATAAAACAGCCATCCATTCATTTTTATAATATGTTAATATATTTTTTTTATAATTAACACACTTATATGTTACAAATTAATTATTAATATGGAGCAGCTAGTTTTTTTTGTTATTTGCAGTGATATCTTATGATATGTCCGTCGTTCAGAGAATGTATGAGAGCGTTCAGGGCGAAGCGTGTTCACCCGCGTTCTATTTTGTTTTGTTTTTCGAGCCGCGCGACGCGAAGTTACACGCGCCGCTCAACGCTCCGCGTTTCCCTGGAGGAGGCCTAATCAATGCTTGAAAAGCCTTTTTGTTTTGTTATACTTAATATTATTTTCGCACAAGTTACTCAGATTAAATAAAATACTCAAAATAAAAACGTAAATGTTTTTTTATTCATTAAGTAGGGAACTACTTACTCGTTTATTGTTTCTTATGTACTTAAGAATATATGTACTTTGCGTTTACGGTACTGTTATACGAGTATTATACTTGTCAGCCTTGTTGCAGCTATTCAAAACAGTTAATGTTTGGTAAATGACAAACCTCTTTTATTAATTACCTGACTGTCTGAAAAAAAAAATGTTAATAATGACCTATGTAATAGGGCATATTCTGTGGTCAGTAATATATTTAATTTCATTAGGTATGTTGGTTCCTATTTGACCTACCGCACAGTGTGCGCTGTAGAACAAGCCAGGTGGACAAAAGTCGTTATCAAATTCCCGGAAATGAGTACTATGTACCTGTAAACAAAACCCCCAAACCCCCAATTCCAAGAACTATTTATGTCTAACATTCCATACTAATGAGTCATTGTTTATCAAAGTGAGCTAATGAGGTTAATGCAATTTTAAATATAGGTCAGTTGCATTTTAGCGACACTTTCACTAACACCTCATTGTGGCAGTTTTTAATTTTGTGGAAAGTTTAGTGATGGATTTCAATTCTGAAGGTATGTATATTAATATTTTATTATTAGAATCTTTTAATGAGCCTTAAAAATCATTAGAGTAGATTATCAACGAAAACACAAAAAAAAACATATTTTTTCTTTGATTTCAAACTTATCGAGTATGGGAAAAGCATGTATCCTCTTGTATCCAGGCTAATTTTTTTATATGTTTTAGCTGCATGACTATAGATTATTGTGACATATATTTTACGTAGCACAAATGAGTACAACTATTTTTTTTTCTCTTTTTTGCAGAAAAGCTTCACTCTATTAATAAAATAGAGTTTTTCGAAGAATGGCTTAGACACGAAAAATACGAAAGAAATGATCGTCTATTTGAATTTATTTCGTCTAAGTTTGAGTTTTCTGAAATTTCTGAAGATAGTCAAAGAGACATTAAGATGAAGTTAGCCAGTATTTCTTCAAAAATCGCTTCCAAATAGGTTTCTTCAGGAAAGTCAAGGGAGCGTTTTCTTATCAAGAATAAGTTGTGGCTAGAAGGCGAAGAGTTAGAGTTCTGCGTGCGGTCAATTCAACCGCAACCTTCTACCTCATCCACTGACCACTCTCGACCCGGAAGACCCAAAAAAGACTTCGAAGATTCGTCTTTCAAAACTAAAAAACGTAGACTTGAAGAATTAGTTTACTCGCGGAGTGTTGGCGAATTGATGACTGCTGCAGAAGTAGCTGCACGATCTACTGGACACAAAAACGTGTCCAAAAAGGACGTTGCCAGGGCTATAAAGGACATTGGCAAAAATCCGAGTTCTGCGAGTGTATGCATTAGCCTTCAACAACCCAGTGCTGTGCAGAATAATAGACCACTAAGTAGTGACGAGGCATTAGCCTACTATATAGACTCGACTCGAAGTCGACCACTCACTCCTATAAACAGACTAGGAAATGGACTATGAAGGTCGGGCACCATGTGTTTCCATCATATAATTGCATTGTTAAATCATAAAAAGCACAAAAGGAGCACATTGTTGTGACACCATCTCGAGCAGAAATTGAGTTACAAGTTTTACTCAACAAAACAGCGGAACGGTTAATAGAAGCTCAGAAAGAAGTTGTCACAAGTGTGTTCCCCAATTCATCATTTACTCTTTTAAGTAAATGGGGTTGTGACGGGAGTTCCGGTCATAGTGCTTACACACAGAGATTTGAGAACAGCGAAGACACTGATGAGTTCCTTTTTGTTTATTCGTTTGTTCCTCTTAGGTTAATCGACGAAGCTAACAATATCATCTCGCAAAATCCTCGTCCATCATCGACGATGTTATCGACCAAATAAATAAAGATTCAGAGAGCACAACACGAGAAAGTGCTCGCGTCAAGCCACGAAAGAGATTTGCTCAATATGTTGATTATAACATCTGATCCTCTGATCAACAGCCTGCGGGAAGTTCCAAAAAAAGTCGAATAAATTGTGTGCGGAGGTCCTAAAGCTCATTATAGCTCCTACTATAGAGCCTCGACTTCCACAGCAACTAAGACCTCCACAAAGTCAGGAAGACTATCTTGTATCGGAATCATCCGATACAGAATCCGATGATTCTGATATTGACAATTAGTTTTAATGTACCTGTAGTGTATTATATTACCTTTTAGTGTTAGTATTTGTAATTTTTGTAAATAATGTAATAGTCTAAGGTTGTACATATAATTAGCGGTAATATTTGTAGAGATTAAGGTAATTGTATTATTATTTCAGTATTTTTTTCTGTTTTATAATAGTGTAAATATAAAATATTTTTTTCTTATACATAAAACTATGTATTTTTTATTTATTTTATTTTATATTATTATAATATATTTTCATGGTTCCGAAACAATGAAAATATATTTTTGTCCACCTGGCTTGTTCTACAGAGAACACTGTGTACCGCCTTAAACGGCTAATCCAAACGAAAACGGCTAAAGCCTAATCAAGCCTGTTCTAGTGCTAACCTAGTCCAGCGGCTTGACCTATTTTTAGTTTTGGGGAGTTGAGTCGTCAGAATTTGTCTTGAAATCCGGCTTGCATTTGCAGTCGGGTTTTCTTTTTTTAATTATTTATTTTCACATACGTATAATTTATTTTCACATTTAACTTAACTTATTTTTCAATTTTGATTTTAATTATTATCGTAATATTATTATTGACATGTTATTTTACAATTCAATGTTGAATTATTGTTATTGACTTGTCATATTCACTTATTTTAAATTAACGAATGTACATTTAGTTATTAAGGCGAGGCTTTCCCAGAACTTTAGGTATTTTACTCTACCTCAGGCCGCACTTTTTGGGAGCGCGACGTATTCATTCACGCGACACAAAAGTTGTGTGCGATGCGCCGCGCGCACGTCTTTCACCCGTCAGTCACGTTATGGTATCGAGTACCTAAACACCCATTTTTAGGAAATCGATAAAATAATCCGTCCGTCATTGTACTCATCCATTTTATGAACATTTTTTATTTGATGCCAACCAAAAAAAAATCTAAAAAATGCCGTTCAAGCCAATATAGGTAGGTAGGTACGACCAATCTCATGTCCACGAGTTGTTGTATTTTTTATGTGTGAGCAGTCGTGGCATTAGTTTCATTTTACCGGTAGTGTCATATTTCCATTTTATCACACTTCACACTCATAAATACAAAAGATTGCGATTGTGTGTGGACGTTAGGTACTTACTCGTATTTCACTTATTCACACCTAAACGGCTTGACGGATGAGGATCATATTTGGAACGGAGTTAGCTTATGCCCTGGATTGACACATAGGCTACTTGTTATCCTTATTAGGACAAATATTTATACAGGGTGTTGGAATGATTGTGTAACTACCGGTATTCTTTAAATAATACAACATAGTAAATTTCATTATTTTTGGGTATATCGTATAACAATGGTAATAACAATTTTAATTACCTTAATTTACCATTAGGTGCGTACTAATAATATTGTATGGTTTGTTAAAGTTAAAAAACTACACGATTCAGATATAATTTTGAACAATAATTATGAAAGAATCGAGTAAACTTATACCGGATATATACATACCCTGGGTACGAAGTGGCGGACATTCTGCTAGTACTAACAAAACATCCAATACAAAAATATACATTCACAATATTTACATTTATATATACAATTGAGCTATAGGTACGTAGTATTATTATTTGTTCTGTGATATAGTTGTAGAATCGATGGCAGCCTAGTTGGGAGTGGCAATTTTGCTCTGCTGGGTTCGAACCCAGCCGACGGCACGCACCAATTTGTTCATTGTGTGAACATATGTGCGTATTGTGTGTCATCTGCTACATAACTGGAGCCCGGTGTATGGCGACAGGCTCGCCCCCTGTAACATTTGGGACTGAACATCGTCCGGCGAAATGTGGGTGTTGTATTACACCTCTGCCAGCCCCCTCGGGGAAAAGCGTGACGATATGTATGCATGTCTAGCCATAAGTTCTGTTACAAATGAAAATGCATTTATTTTTTTATACAGTAATGTAATGTTAATAAAAGTTATATTTACATATGTATTGAAGTCTTAACAAAAATATAACTATTATTTTATTCAAAATTACCACATTTGGCCTTGATAGAGGCCTTTAGTCGGTCTGGCCAAGAATCTATGGATTTACGGACTGTTTCCATGGGAAATTTAGCCACTGCTTGCTTCAAAGATTTCTTAAGTGACTCTATGTCGGCGTGTCGTTTAGAGCAGGCCATGCCCTCTAAACCTGACCATAATTTGTAGTCCAGGGGGTTTTGATCTGGCTAGAGGAGGGCCAGTCTTCAGCCCTTATAAAGTCCGGAACATTGGCTTCCAGCCAGGCTTGGGTAGTTCGCGCCTTGTGACCATGTGCAGAGTCTAGTTGGAAACTCCACGGTAGATTTTTAAAAAGTGTATTGCTAACGCTGAGTGAAACAGGGTCAATGTCATCCACGTGCCTAAAACAAAATAAAAATAAATATTTATAAGTATGATGTCCAAAAGTTCAAAATATAAAAATTCTAAAAAACCGACCAAGTTCGAGTCGGACTCGCGCACGGAAGCTGTCGTTCAAGCTTGTTGATATGTATGTACATAATTATATAACAACTACATTATAAATAAATGAGCTTTCAAATGACACCTCAAACAACTGATTTGATGAGATAGAACTCGAGATATAAGCAATAATCTACAACGGTCGGCGGCCATCTTTGTGACGTATATACATAGCTTCGCCTGTCCCCGCTATCGCTTCTTACAACCGGCAGTTTCGAATTTCAAAGGCAACGACGAACACATCCATACCAGTCGTAGGTTTATAAAAGCCGTACTTACAAGATTTACCGAAATGCTCGATTTTCGCTAATCGTTAAAAACGAATATACAACTTTACGAGTTTTCTTCAAAACAGCCAGAATCACGTTGCAGTACTAATCAGGCCCAGATGTGTTCAAATCATACGGCTATAACTCAAACGCTACCAAACACTCGTGTAGTACAGATTGCTCAGTCAAAAATGAAAGTATGAACGACGTCCCCTATCTCACCTAACACCCTATATAAATTACATACATACAGTACAGTCAAAACTTAGCGAAGATCCGCCACCTTGCATGTTACAAAAAGAAGGTAGGTACTTACGTTTCGTCAATTGCAATGTCATCAGAGTTTATTACATTCTCTTGAAGTACTCTTCTGCAAAAAAAAAAAACGAAGATAAGTATTCATGTAGGTAAGTATAACTACGTAAATATCACTACTAGATATACCACTAGGCCGGGTATTTACTCGTTGTGCAGTTCTGATTGCTCAGTAAAAATGAAAGTATGAACGTCGTCCCGTATCTTACCTAACATCCTGTATAGTTAAAACTTAGCGAAGATCCGCCGCCCTGCATGTTACAAAAGGTAGGTAGGTACTTACGTTTCGTCAATTCCAATGTCATCGGAGTTTATTACATTTGGTTGTAGTACTCTTCTGAAAAAAAAAAACAAAACTGTAAGATAGGTATTCGTGTAAGTAGGTATAACTATATAAATATAAATATCACTGGTATGCCACTAGGGCGGGTATTTACTCGTTGTGCAGTTTAGAATGCTCAGGAATAATGAAAGTATGAACGTCGCTCCGTATCCGTATCTCACAAGTTGTCTGGGTGAAATAATAAATGGTGACCGACATAGTCAAAACTTCGCAGAACACCCTGCCTCCCTGCGTGGTACAAAAGGTACTTACGTTTCGTCAATTCCAAAGTCATTGGAGTTTGTTACGTAGTAGTCTTCTGCAAAAAAAACTGTAACTGTAGGTAGGTATAACTACATAAATATCACTAGTAGGTATACCACTAGGCCGGGTATTTACATCGTGAATACACGTAACGAGACAAAAAAGTATCTATGATGATGAGTATGATATTTGAAAACACTAAAACGAATATAAGTAGGTACTAATAGATTTGTTGATACATCATCTGACTACAAAAAGCAATGCAAGAAATGTCGATTCTAGTAAATAAAAACAATGATTACCAATTTAATCTAGTAGAAGTTTATCTACTTACCGACGTTTGCTCCTTGACTCGTACGATTTTCTAAAAGCCAGACTTGAGCATTTTTTTCGTTTATTATGTTTGTTACCCATTATCGCAAAACTAAATGCTTGGTTGGTGTTGGTGTGTGCGGCACTGCGGAGATCACAAAAATTTGGCACACGTCCGGCGTCGACGGGGTCTGCGGGCGGACTGGCGGTCACGCAAACGTGCCTTTTTACCATGAATTCGTGATAAAAAATCATATAAAATTACCATGTTAACTTTTTAACATTTTTATTTATGATTCCATTTTTTTATTGCGTTATAATTCGTAAAAAAAATAAAAAAACAATATGATTTGTAAAAATTAAGTCGCAAATCGTGTTTAAAATACCAAATAGAGGTGACTTTGGATTTTTTTTCTATCGAGTGAAGTTATTCATTACATGTATCAGATTTATGATTCCACTTAAAAATATGCTTAAGAATAACATATTTTTTTTTACACAGTAAAAACCATGGTTTATCTTAGAGAAAAGTTGATTCTTGCTAGACGTTTTCTGGCCAGGCTCGCCGTACCAAAAAGTATTTTTTCAACGGCTATAAATCTGAGCGTTCTGAACGATTTATGACCTAGCCTAGTCGGAGTTCGACTGCTTTATAAGCAAGGGGTCCCGGGTTCGATTCCCGGCCGAGCAGATGTTTGAATGATGATTTTGAATATCTGTTCTGGGTCTGGGTGTTAGTTGTCGATGTCTGTGTGTTCCATGGCACGGAATCCTAGTCTAGTGGGAGCTATGAGTGTGAAACGTTATTTATTTATGCGACCTTTTTTAATAAATGTGATAATTAAATAATTTGCTCTAAACGAGTTTCATTTACTCCGGTACATACTTACTTATACCTGTAACCTCTTTACATTCAAACTTAAATATTAATTTCTTAATGATATTGAACAGTACTTATATACATTAAATACATACTTTTAGGCCCACTTGCAGAAGATACGGAGTTAAATTCTTAAACGCAGGGTTAATAAACTCATAGTTAAAATGTTATAAATGTCGCTCTAATATTGTGTTAACAAGCTTAGATTCTAACTCTTGGTGTTTCAAGACAATTTATCAATTTTCCCTCTGATGAGCAGCTACTACCGAGTTAAAAAGATAACTTGAGCTTCTGCAAGTGGCAAGAAGTTCACCGCCATCGGGTCTGCGCATCAGTCAATCGATATTTCATACAATCATACAAGCCATAACGCACAAGCGGAGCTCGGAAGAAAAAGTAATAAACAGTATGGGAAAAGCCGCTCCGCCCCGCGTCTGCGCATCAGACAGAATCGATATTTCATACAGATACAATCGGCCATAGCATAAGGCATAGCACAGAATAAATAATAGTGTACACAGGAATAACTGTGTACTTATAGGAAAAACTGCACCGCCACGCCACTAGGCCACAAATTTAGCTGTATTTTTTTAATGTTCGTTTTTTATTCCGAAATTAATTTACTAAGTAAGTTTTCTTTAATTACTGTAAGAAAATAACTTCCTTGTGGAACGATAGGTATGCCTTCCTTTCCGGATGCCTTACTATGCTTTCTAAAAAGTTTGACTGCACAGTAACTCATTTTTAGATATTTTTTTGCTTGTTTTCTTCCGCAACTTCTCCGCCGAAATCTAAAACCAAACTGACGTACTCGCAGTAGCTAGCAGTGGATTTAAACTACTAATTTTCGTACGAGGGGAAACTGTATCATACAGTCAACAGGTTTAATAGTCATTCTAAAGCCTTTTCGGAAACCAGCCTGTTCGGGAGGCTGAAGACGTCAAATCTGCGCCATATAATTATACCTATACACAAACCATAATATGCTTCGTTCTAATTATTTTATTTCAATGCCGACACATAACATACCTCTACAAATCTACTCCGCCATATCTTTTTATTTCCTTTTGTTCGTACTCGAGCAATTGTACTATGTACTTCAATTGCCCAAGCGAAGATAATGATTTTCGCAAATAATTATTATTCGAGCGATGATAGCCTAGTCGGAGAAGGCCAATAGGGGGTGGATTAGATCCCAGCCGAAGGCCTAATTTGTTCATTGTTTGAACATAACAATTATATCGTCCGGCGAAGTATGGGTGTTGTAATACACCTCTGCCAGCCCCTTCCGGGGAAAGGCGTGATCATGGTATACTAATATACTCCGCCATTCCGGTGGCGTAAGCAACACCGTGACGTCAATCGATGTTTAGCAGCAAGACCGAAATAAGTCATTTACAAATAGTTCGAAAGACACGGATAATGACGATGACGAGTGACGTCATTACGTGTTTGCTGGTCGGCTGACGGGGTTTTAAAAGTTTGACGTGTCTTTGTGTGTGTGTGTGTGTGTGTGTGTGTGTGTGTGTGTGTGTGTGTGTGTGTAATCTTGCTTTTTGTATGTACTCAGAACATCATCCCGAGACATAAATATTTTGCGGAGTTCAGCGCCATCTATCTACTTCTAACTGCACTTGCGGTGCGCAGCTGTAAAAATAGCACCTTGACAACCTAGGTCTACGTCTATAACTTCCCTTTCCCATTGACGTGGCGCTGCAGTCGCATTCCCTAAGAATCCGCGAGCCTAAAACTTTTGAGCAGGGCCCTTACCGTGACGTCATATTGCGATTATTAGGTTCAGCCGCAGACGCTGCGCGATCGCGAATCGTATTGCCGTGTAATTTGGTTCATGGTCGTGCAGCATCACCGGCTGAACCTAAAAATCTTCGCATAGAATAAAAAGTAATAAATAAAGCGATGATAGCCTAGTCGGGGCAGGCCCACCTCTCAAGCCAGAGGGAGCGGGTTCAAACCCAGCCGACGGCACGTACCAATTTGTTCTTTCTGTGAACATATGCGTGCGTATTGTATGTCACCTGCTACGACTGGAGCCCGTATATGGCGACAGGCTCGCCCCCTGTCACAGCTTGGGACTGAATAACTAATAATCAATTTTCATCAAGATCATTTCAGCTGTTTTCCCGTGAAACGCCTACAAGCATTACGTTTGGCTCTAAATATCTAATAATCTCATTAGACATGGAAAACTTTAAACACTTATTATGATGAATGATGATGATTCGGTCAGTTACTGAGCGAGGGGTCATAAACTAATAACGATTATTGACATGAAATGATGACAATGATATTTACTTGACTTGACTCCAAGTAGGTACACGCTAAGTACCTAATTATTATCGAACCTGCTCGCACAATTTCACAAGAAATGCGACCTGTAGAGAAAGATAGTCGGACAGACGCCGGCCGCTCAGACGGATATACAAAAGCATTTTTGCCAAAGCTGAAGCTGAGACGCTTCGCTTGCTGACGCTCGCTCGGTCGATTAAGAGTATTATTTTCACCTAACTTCGTGAGTTAATTCTCGTTCTCAGGGAACGTTCTGTTTGTTAAATTTAATGGCTGTTTGTTCTGTTGTACAAATCGACAATCGATAAGCGATATGAAGTAAATTTATGGCTAAAATTAATTGAGTGTCAACATGCTAGGGCATTTCTACGCTACGTTCTAGATGCGAGTAGGTACAAGTAGGCAGGTAGGTAGGTAGGTACAAGGTGTCTACAGCCGGTGCTTACTAGCGAACCGTAACTGTAACTAGGCAGATACAGCAACGAGGTTCTAGTTATGCGTTAAACAGTTTTCACGCGCAACCAACACCGAACGTTATCGGTTAGCGTACTCATTCAGCGAGCTGTAAACGAACAGCTTCCTTTAAATTGATTGATTGATCTGAAAAACCGACAATCGTCAGATCGCTGCGAGCCGTTCGTGTATCGCTCGCGGTAGATAGGCCCGCGAAACACGTACAATTAAGTTTTCCGGTTACATTAACGTGCAATGGTTACAGTTAAACAAGTAACATTTTTAAAACAAAAACAAAATCCCGACTGAAAAATTTTGTACCTTATTTCACTTCCACTATCAAGACGATTCAAATGACACCTCACACATCGAAATCCATCAAGCAGTTTAGGCTGTAGGGCGTGCCAAAGAAACCTTATACATACATACAGTCGGAAAACATAACCCTCCTTCTTGCGCAGTCAGTTAAAGATGAGTACCTACCGGAAAATCGTCGGCTCGCTGCGATTACAACGCGAACCGCTCGCGGGAAACTCGCAAACCAAGTACCTACACAATGGCTTTTGGTAACAGTAACATGCAACAGTTACAGTTACAGCTCGCTAGTGTCCCCCGGTTCACACTGTTGAAATGCTCCTTTCATGTCCCATTTCATGAGACGGTTCGTACGTAAATCTGCACGCTGCATTAAATAAAGTGTCCGAACAGCGTACTATACGCAGTTTGCGGCGTATCTGACTCATTCAGCAAATTTGCTCCAGTCGGCGGTGAAGGTTTATTAAAACGTTAAAAGATATATTGATAAAAAAATGTTTTTATACTCTAGACGAATTTTTAACTGACAAAAATATTTAATAGAATAAATCCAGTCCGAACAATGTTGCCATACCCTATATATCAGGGTCATTATGTGATACAATTTCATGTAATTTACCTTTAAGAACTGCATGTACCATAATCGAAGCAATAAATGATTGAGTATTGAGTTACTTCGCTCGGTGCTCTGATTGCGACTGAGTTCGCCTTCTTTGCTAAGAGTTCGTCGACGCCTCGCGGCTAATTTGCTATATGCAGGGCCGTATTTAGAGGTGTGGAGGCCGTAGGGCAACAAAAGAGTGGAGGCCTCTAATAATTTCTCAAATAAAATTAAATAAAAAATCAGTGAATAATTAGTAATTTATTTTTGGTTCTAATCATGTGTTTTTTTTTTTTAAATGTAGAATAGGTCGGCGTTTGACCACCAACTCCCCTGATGTAAAGCGACGTTGTGGTCTAAGATGGAGCACGACGACCTATGAGGTACTTATTTACTCTAGCCTCGGAGTTTTATAGAGTGAAGAAGTACAAAGACGGCAGTTGAGTGAGACGCTACAAGTGCGCCACTGCTTAGACCCGCCTTCGGAACGGTTACACCGGACTACATCCCGAAACACGACTAGGTCATTTCACGGCATGGCTTGGTCCGGTGGGTGGTAACTAGCCACGGCCGAAGCCTCCCACCAGAGCTTGCTACCCGGTTAGCACTACCCGGAGACTACGTGTAGGGAATCAGAATAGAGTACACTCCTACGGACGTGGGTAGCTCAGCCCCCAAAAACAAGTGGTACAAGTGGTGTACAAGTGGTTGACCTGCTAACATTTTTAATTTCTTTTTTTTAATCCCTATGGTGGGGGCTCTCTCTTGTGGAGGCCCCGGGGCTTAAGCCCTGCCTGGCCTCCCCTAAATCCGGCCCTGGTTCGCTGCTCCTTGATATTGAGTTTGCCCGCTTCGCAACTCAGAGTTATTCAGCGGACAGTCAGCCGTTCACAATTTCCTTAGTCAGAACGTGGCCTTAATAAAAAATAATTGTTATACTATTGGTAACTGCGCCCTGCGGTTAAAATTCCTACTTATGTGCTATTCCGGACTATAATCTATCTTTGTGCCAAATTTCATTAAGATTCGTCCAGTCGTTCTATCATGATTGAGTAACAAACATTCATCTATTTATCCAAACTTTCGTATCTATTATATTAGCTGCACCCCGCGGCTTACCCGTGGTTAAAAAGTTATCTAAGTGTTAATCCAAGGTATAATCTACCCCATACCAAACTTCATCAAAATCTGTCCATCCGTTTGAGCGTGAAGAAGTAACAAGCACACACGCACACGCAAAACTTTCGTCTCCAAAATACATCAAACGTCAAACCATGTCAGAAGCCTAAGGGTGGCCTAGAAACTCTGACGTCAGGGCTACCTACTTGGATTTGCTTATTATATTAGGTAGTAGCCTTAATAAACTTAATAATTTCCAAATAATGTAAATGTATTGAAGGTGGATTTAGGATCAACAAAATAAAACAAGATTTTTATCATTTAACAGCCACTGATTTAATTGTGTAAAGTAATATTTATTAAATGCCCTACAGTACATAGTATACCCTGTTTACATGTGTCTGTGTGTGTGTGTTAAGTACTATAAATTTATCATACAAAGATGAATAATTTGCATAAACGACTACACTTATATATCTACAATTCTACATAGAAAAAAACTAGGTATAGGACAAAGGTAATCACAAAAATTTAAAATTCTATTACAATTATATTAATGGGAAACTTATGGAATTCATAAATAAATTAGCCATTTATCAAATATAAAAAGATATCTGTTAATTTTTTTCATGTAAGTAATTAACAGATATCTATTTTTTTATTGCTATTGGTAATGGTTTAAACTTTTGAAAGAAATATACTTAATAGTTTACGAATAGACTAAACCGTCCAGAGAATGAAATGGTAACAAAGAAGGCCAATAAGGTGGAATCACGATCTTGTGAGGGTCGTGGGAAGCCTCAGGGTGCGGGCAGCGCAAGACCGGTCGTTGTAGAGATCATTAGGGGAGGCAGCCGTCCAGCGGTGGATGTCCCCCGGGCTGACACGATGATGATGATAAGATGAAAACCATAACCCTCCTTCTTGCGCAGTCGGGTAAAAACGTGATTGTTGTTAAGTAGTTAGGTTCAGTTAGTACTTAGTGAATTAGAAAATTAAATGTGTGCTTTCATTAACTGGACGGCTATCTATCATATTCCGGTTGAATAATAAGTTTTGCCAAATAATAAATTGAAAAAAAATGGTGTTCTGAAATTGCCATACAAACGCGTTTATCGATTTTCTTGGAAAATATTTATCAGATTGTTATGAAATTCGGCATGTGCAAATAAATGGGTTATATCTCCTTCTGCACAGTCTTGGTTTAAAAAATATGCCTTCAAGAGAAAATAGTTATTTAAAATATCCGCATTTGTAAGGCGTCACTTTATTTATTTCAACTAAATCCACAGCTCTCAATAAAACATTTATTAATAGAATAGACAAAGTAAATCAAAAATATCTTCCCTTAGCGACGTTGTCTACATCGTTCGCTTTTAAATTAATCCAATATACAAGAGAATTACTTAAGAATAATTAGACATGTGCGAAAGCCATAAACAATGGTTGAAATTGATACAGTTTTTTCGACCTCGTCCTGGATAGCGTGTATTTTCTACGTCATATAGACAGATGTTAATATACAGGGTTATTTTTTATTCAAATAAAACCACTTGCGCAGGCTTCCTGCTTTCATCATACTTACCAACATTTGGTACATACAAGTAGTATCCTCTACCATCCAGACATTGTGTATTTTTAGGATGCATAACAAAAGGTTTTCATTCTACGTTTCTAATCCATACAACCTAGGATTGAAACCACCTGCCCACTTCCTTGTTTCCTGACAGGTATACTCAGGGCATTTTTTTAAAGAGCGGAGTGAATATATATAGGTATCTTTTTAGCCTGCGTGCTTTATCTTCGGCTGCATTGTCGCTTACCAAACGCAACCCAGGCGAGTTGGTGGTCAAACGTGGACTTATTCGTGATAAAAAAAAAGATTTTTCATAAAACTTTGTATTAGTCAAAATAGGGTTAATCAATTAGAAAAAATATATTAGGGTAATAAAATTGTATGAAAAATGTTACCTTTGTAATTTTTAAGTACAAATCAAAACTTGTAAGCTTCGTCAGTCCATTTAATTTCAAACCTTCCAAATAACAAAGATGGGAAAAAAAAAAGTAAGTACTTACTCGTACTTACCAATTATTTTACTAAAAGTCCTCGAACTAAAATGAAAAAGCATGACGTAGAAAAGCTGGCTGAGACTTATGGGTAAATAAAATAAACCTGTACGAAGTCGTGTGAAAGTTGGAACGTGTAGATGCTAATTATTAATGATTACTGCTTAGAATGTTTAAGTTTGAGCTAGCTAGGCCTTAAAGTCACCACACACATATACATTTCTTCGCGAGTCATTGCTTATATTGCAGTTCTACTTTACCTAGTAGCTCGCCTCGAACAGAGTCCTCGCAATCCCCATATCTCGACCCGCCCTACACCAATTTGGCTTACATTTGAACTCAAAAATTGTATTTGCATTAACTACTTGCCTGCAAAATGTCGTGCAAATTGGATCGACGGTATTCAAGTTGTCGCTGAACAAACAAATGCCGGGATGTCGCAGTAGACTGAGACCTCGCTTCACTCGCTGAATAATGTACTGATCTTAGTAAGTATCTCTTAGAAATGTACTGATCTTAGTAAATATCTCTTAAAAATGTACTGATCTTAGCAAGTATCTCTTAAAAATATTTGTGCTAAGTAGATCTACTTATAACTAAATTAGTTTTTGAGTTATATGTTTATGGTGTTTTCAAAATTTATTTAATGTGTTTGTGTGTACCTACTGTGTTGTTTGTTAGGAAACAATCGTTTGGTGTCTATTTCTACACAGGGTCGCGTGTGGCGTGTCTACTGTCGGAGCCATGCGCTTCGTACTCACGCCTCCTCTTTTGCCTTCATGAAGTATGTTAGCAAATCGATAGGCAGAGGGAAAACTATCGTAGAATTCTTCTCGGCCGATATTGTGTTAAGCGTCTGAAAAAATCAAAAAATTGAGTTTGCATGTTCTCATTAATTTTAGGCTACTTGCAGAAACTTGGGTTCCCTTCTGACTCGGAGCTGCACAGTCAACGTGATGTTGTCGTTTGTAAACTGGTAATTTTTCAATACTTTGTGTTTCAAAATATATATTTTTTTTAGAAAAAAAAAGTGTCTTTTGACATAGGTAATATTTATTTTTAAGGTTTTCAAAGTTAAACTTCCACTTACGTATAACATAGTCCATATTCAGTACCAGTATAATAGTACCTGGATGGCCGAGCTTTGCTCAGTATTTTTTTTTATTTTTTAATTGTGTTTTTTGGATAATAAACAATTGATTTTAGTCTAACCTCAAAGCAAACACTCATTGACTTCGTGTTACTTAACAACGCCATCTGCTGTTGTGTAGTTAAAGCAATTAGTTGCTCACAAAAAATAGTAGTATTATTATTCGCCAATAGATGTCAGGAAGAGTCATATTTTTCAGTTGAGATTGATTATCGATAAAACACGAATAAAATGATATTTTCTAAAAATGATTCCTAGCTAGATCGATTTATCGCCCCCGAAACCCCCTATATACTAATTTGTATGAAAATCGTTGGAGCCGATTCCGAGATTCCAATTATATATATATATATATATACAAGAATAGAATTGCTCATTTAAAGGTATAAGATAAGATAAGATAAGATAAGTACGTGTATTTAGGATGCGATATGATAACTTATACTGGCCGAAACAATTTAGATTTAGCGTTTCGTACCCGCCAAAATTAGAGGAAAATTGATAAAAAAAAAATTAAAATGTTTAGGATAAATTTTGACATTAATGACGTTGACTCATTATTAAAGTTGTGATATATTTCTAAGTAGTTTATCTATACCTGGAGATAACGTAGCTGCAATGCCGCGGGGCTGTCGCCAATGACTTCGGAGGCTTCGCGTAGCGCCCTGGAGGCCTTTTGCTCTCCTTCCGCTGCAATCACCTTGGCGCGCGCCTCCCTCGCTGCCTCGGCCTCGGCGGCCATAGCGCGTTGTAGTTGCACGGGCAAGCGGACATCCTTGCTACCGTTTTTAAACAAACAATAATATTTACACTAGCTCTGTATTGGAAACCAAAATAATATGTTATGTTAATACGTTATTTTGAAGAATCTTGGTAGAGGCTTTTATACAGCAGTGGACGTCTTCCGGTTGTTATGAATCTTACTTTATT
Organism: Peribatodes rhomboidaria; assembly: GCA_911728515.1. Taxonomy (NCBI): domain Eukaryota; kingdom Metazoa; phylum Arthropoda; class Insecta; order Lepidoptera; family Geometridae; genus Peribatodes; species Peribatodes rhomboidaria. The sequence continues at coordinate 3,017,884 of OU452166.1, forward strand.
CTAAAGGCGAAAGTCTGTGTTGCTCGTAACTTATTCACGCTCAAACGGATGGGCGGATTTTAATGGGTATGGAAATAGCTTACATCCGAGATTAACACATAGGCTTAACCATGACGATGACAAACATGGATTAAACCGCGGGTAGCACTGGATGACTCGCATTGGGGACGCAGACATTATTAAAAAAAAAAAAAAACTACTACGACAAAGAAATAAAGAGTAGGTGCAAATTATATCATCGATTCAACTGCGATAGTCTTTCTTCTTTCTAATGTCATTATTACCTACATAAATATGTCGAACACGGCATTCATATTAAAGTGGACGCTCATTGAGGAAAACAATCATCTGTTGAAACAATTTTCCGATGCATTTTTCACGTTCAAATTGTATCTATTTCGAACAATTTTCCCGTCAATAACCGTTATTGCCATCGTTTGTGCGGTCACCTATTATTATAATGAGCCAGGTTGCGTTTGTTGTCCTATTTTACCAATATATTGTAACCAACAATTTTCTATTAAATCTATTGCTTCGTTTGCCAGTCGACTACGAGCCGTATGTTGTATGCAACACAACTTATAAAAACTAAAAATATCGAGTTACTTAGTACACTCTAATGAAATACGGTGTCAACGTAATCGATTCTTGTTATCATGGTGATTATTGCTCGTAATCAACCCGACTGATCACACAGAATAGATAGTAGGTACTAGGTAAATTACTTAGTCACAGAATGGTGTCCCAGAAGAGGGAAACGATGGCTTGTACAAGCAAATCCGTCAAGCCGTCTTCAAGTATTTAATCGGTTAAATATTTTAGTCTTTCGTCATTTAAGTATTTATTTTTTAAAACGAAAAAGAGTTTTTTTGTCTCACATAAAATATATTTAAACTAAAATTTTAAACAACACAACTAAATACCTATAATGAAGTTACTTTTTAATTTTTTAAATTTGTTCCAAGCCAAACCAGTTTAGAAATTGAGCTGTGATCCAAAATGAAGAACAGTTTATTAGTTTCCATAAAGTAGTTTTCGACACATTGATTATTTTTATTATTTATAGACTGGGGCAGCGGAATGTATGTAGGTAGCGTTGTGTTAGTCAGGGAAGGAAATACACGTGGGTAATTGCTTTGTACGTTACTATTGTGGAAATTAATGTGATAAGTCGTAGTCGTGACGTTGGAATAATGGGCCCGTGGGTGGCAGGGTTGTTTGTTTTATGAGCTAGCTTCTTTCTGTGGGTTTACTTCTAATTTTTATTAGCATAGGTACTTACCAATCGAGCTAGTTCCGGAATTCAACGTGTCGGAATTGACCTACAACTTTACTTTACTTTACAACCTGCCAGACGATGTTACGCAGCTATTAGCTTGCAATCTTTTAAAACAAGACTTAAAAAATGGCTCATTGAGCAAGCTTTTTATGATTTTCATGAATTTATATAAACTCGGACATGTGATTTTATTAATAATTTTAATTCCATAATTTTTATTTTAGCTATGTGTTCTTGTGTTGTGTAATTTAAGAATTTGACATTTTTGCTGTATTATTTTATTATACATTGATTGTATTATTATTTTTTTAATTGACATGTAAAATTATATTTTATGAATAAAATTAGTATGTATATTTTTTATCAGCTAGAGGCTAGATTGTAATTTTATCAAGAAAGATAAAGGTACTTGTTTGTATAAATTTTGAAAAGTGTGTGTGTAAATTGTAAATAAAATAATTAATTTTATTTGATGAAAGTCATCTAACGTAGCACGTAGCGTGTAGCACTACGTAGCAATACTTCCTAGTAGCACATTCGGTTTTTTTTGTAGCAGCAGTAGCAGCGTAGCAGCGCTGTTCGTAATATTACAGTCTATTACGTATGGCATTTTACTTGGAAATTAGTATTGTACAATTTTTTCAGCGAAATGTTTTTTGCACGATGCTCACGTACTATGTGAAAATAATTCTCAACTACGATTTGATAAGAGCTTACATTTCTACCCTCTCGACCTTGATACCCCAAGCTTCGGTGGCTTCATCCAGAGAGAGCTGCATGTTCCCCGACAGTGTCTCCCTCTCGCTGAGGATCTCGTGCAGCGGCCGCGTGCCCATGGTGTTCCTCAGGGTCGTCTGGGCCAGCAGCCGGGTCGAGTGGTGCGCGTTTTCCACGTTCGCGATGGATATGGTGGCGTTGTTAACCCGGTAGTACACTACAGCATCTACTGACACTGTGACGCTGTCCTTAGTCAGTACCTGGAAATTGATGATTACTTCCACTTGTCCTCTTTCATAATCCGAGATAAGCTACTGACAACGTTGCACACTGCATTGCTTGTTTCATAAAACTTAATCTTTTTAATTTAAGGCTAAGTTATTAAGACACTATATGTTAAATCTTTAATAATCTGGACATGTATCTTTGAGGCAACTGGGCACAAAATAGACCCTAGCTTAAGTATGTACCTCTTGTGGTGGCACGTCATACGTGCGCGTGCGCAGGTCCACGCGGGCGTACGTGTCGATGCACGGGAGTATGAAGAATATACCTAAACAACAACACTTTTATAAGACTATGTTCAAATTTAGCTGACTGTAAGCCAATTTTATCCCATTATTCATTATCTGACATAGTAATTTTTTTATAGACCTGAAAATATTGTATTTAACTCTATTTTATTAATCTCAATTTAATTTATCTCAACTGTTTTTAATTCTTTACTAATTTACAGTTTTTTTATTTGAATGAAATTTTAATGATTTATTTTTATAAATATACATGTATCTTCGTGAATTGGAATTGTAATGAAATTTAACTTAAGTTCATGAATGAATGATTATGAATTAACATGACATGACCTTACATACTCGTATACTGGTTTTTGAGTGTAGTATTAATAATCAATTAATTAATTAACATAAGGGTGTTGTTCCAGTAATTAAATTTGAACAACTTTTGGAAAACAACTTTGCAAAATTCGAGAGAAAAATAATTGAGTCTCCACACAAAATAACAAGACACGTGATCAATTTTGTATGAAGACTTGTTTTTTTTTTCTCGAGCTCCGCAAACTTGTATTCTAAAAGTGGTTCACTGTGACGGGTAGAATAACAACCACACCCAAAACTAACACCTTGTATATGAGTTTATTAAACATTCATTTATGAGACATATGGCTTTATGTCCGCCTACTATGAATAGTAGTCGGGTGCTAGATATTTTTTTTTATAAAAATTGTAGATGAAAGTGACCTCAAAATCTACTAGAGAGCCTTACCGTTGTAGATTAGAAAAATTAATGTTTGCTTCTGTGTCACCAAAATTCTTTTTCTCTATCTCTACTCTAGATAGTTTAAAACAAAGTCTGTCTGTCTGTTAACTCCTGAACCACGCAACAGATTTATGCGGTTTTCATCATCAGCTAGATACAAAACAACATCTTTACTAAAAACATAAAATAATTACAATTATACTTAAACTAGCGACCCGCCCCGGCTTCGCACGGGTGCAATGCTGATACTAAATACACTACAGAAAAACTGTGAACATCCATAAAACAGCGGCTCGCTCTGGCTTCGCACGGGTATAATTTTTTTTTTTATTGTGGGATATCCATAAGAGATAGACATATACCATCGCAGAGTTTTCTGTAGACCTTTTCAATGTGTACAAATAATTAGTACATTATTTTGATAAATCTCGTAGGGTTCAGCCTGCGTTTGCAATGTAAGCGGAAAAAAAATGATAAGTAATTAACGACATCACATTAGAAACCTCAAAAATAACAGTATTTCTCCACCATGTAATGGATGTTATTATACACATAAACCTTACTCTTGAATCACACTATCTATTAAAAAAAAACCGCATCAAAATTCGTTGCGTAATTTTAAAAGATTTAAGCATACAAAGGGACATGGGGACAGAGAAAGCGACTTTGTTTTATACTATGTAGTGATAAGGCTAAATTACGTTTTCAATGGGCAGCCTTATCGCCCAAAGCGATCTCTTCCAAGCAACCTGTACGGACAGGAACATACAAATAAATAGCACAAAGGCCCTGCATGTCAACAAAAATAATTTTACAAGACTAAAATAAAAATATCATTTATATACATAAATATTTATATGATAAAAAGTACCTTGAATACTAATAAATAAATAAATACTATTAATTAAACGAATTAAATAAAATACAAATATTTACACATATTGATTAATAAATATCACTAAAATATAAATACAAAGTGCGACTTAACTTGTGATATACCTACAATTCTTACTATCCTTCGAAACGGATAATATTTTTTCACGGAAGGTTAACATAAAATATATAGGTGCAACGTAAAGTTGAGGCGGACCGCAAGTATATTATAAATGAGAACGTTTGTTTCTTTTTCACCCTCGAACGCATCGACGATTTGGATTTTGGTGAAATCTGGAACGGAAATAGTTTATGCTCTGGATAACAGACTGCACGTAACAAATACCGCGGCCACAGCTAAAAGTTCAATAAATTTAGGAAAAACCAGATAAAAACAGATAGAACCGACCACTTACCTACCTATCCAAGTTGTTTTAATGAACCTACTCGTCACGTGAACAGTTGCTGCCAGCTTACTTAAAAGTTTGTACTCTATTCCCAACTATCGAACAATACTTAACAACTAACTTTATAAAGAGGTAGGAGTAATTTTCAACTCACGAACAATACCAACTAACTAAGCACTACTCGTGGAAATGTATGGAAAAATAATGTGTTATCGACAGAGCCATACAGACGTGACGTACATAGGAAAGTCTAGGCGTGGCTCTAGCTAGTAACCTCAAATCCCTTGAGCGATCGCTCGTCTAATTTAATCTCACACGTGGCTTTACTTTCATTAATTGGTTTCATCGAATAGGTGGTGAGTCGACCTATAATAGTCGACTTACAATTATTGTCATTCTTACTTTGTTAATTATAAGTAGTACTAGTATTACTAGGCCCACTTACAAAAGATACGGTGTCAAGTACAGAAAAGGGCTGATTAACTCAGAGCTAAAATAAATAAATATTCAGGAGACTTGCACATACGCCAGAGACTGATATACTTGCTGCCAAAAACTGATTTACATTAATATAAATTTCTAAATAGATATTAAATATATAAATAGATATTAACTGTCACTATAATGGACTCAAGGTTAGCTTCTAGCTCTTGGTGGCACGAGGCAACTTAACACTTAACAGATGAGCAGTTAACCCTGAAGTAAAAAGATAACCCACGCTTAGGTGGCTTACAGGTTTGCAGGTGGCCTTAGAAAGTTACTGATAAAAAAAAAACTAATATTTGATTAGTTACTGGTTCTCGCGCTTAATATTCGTCATTACACGTCCTTCATTCGATATTGTGGGTGTTGTAGTATACTTCTGCCAACCCTTTTGGGGAAAACCTACTGATGTTTTTATGTCATACGATATTCATACATTCATTGATCCATTGCACCTATATTGTCCCCAAGACAGCGCAGTGCACTGAGTGCGTCATTATTTATACATAGCCGTCGTTAAGGCCCACTTGGAGGGATAGTCGGCCTAAAAAAATTATAAAGGTAAGGTTTGTAAATTCGGGTTAGGTATTTAATATTTTAACTATAAACTTCCCTTGTGCAATTAAAAAATTACAAGGGTTTTATTAACCTGACAGATTTTTTTTAAATGAGAACATTGCGCTTATGTTGTATTACCTGCGATCAAACATGAATTATGTCTAATAATGCTTACCAGGCCCTTTCGCACCTCCCGCCACAAGCCGCCCAAGTCGAAATATGACCGCTCGCTCATATTCTTGTACCACCTGAGAAGCAATGTTCAAACTTTAAACCATTCATTAGACGAACCACAAGTCGTACGCTGCACCGTACGAGTCGGTGGACAAATCCGTCATCGGCCACACACTACACGAGCGCTCAGGCTATGCGACGAGGGTTCGGGGCGGCGGATTGGTCTGCGAGCTGTTCGCCGATAGCATTCTCACGCAAATTCATCCGCGGAAATGTGGCTAGCGACAGATCAGTGACCCTATTCGGAGATTTGAAATTTTCTCACCTTTTTTCGTCCTTGTTGCTCTCGTTTGAAACGTCATAGGTGTAAGAGTGACCAAGATAAAATCTCATCTCGTCTCACGCGCAGGAATAGCCCCCCTGGGGAGCTATTCCTATGCGTGAGATGAGATGAGATTTTATCTTGGTCACTCTCACGCCTATGTTGTTTCAAACGAGAGCAACAAGGACGAAAAATCGAAACTCGAAACACGGTGAGATGAAAATCTCAACTCGAATCCCCTTTTCAATAGAATATTTTTGTCTACGATCAAGCTCCGAGCTCCTTCATCTTAGGTGGCCTACAGCTACTACGAGTCTACGAGTTTTGCTACGACTGCTACGGCTACTAGCAAATTCTTTAGAACCCGTGGTACTTTGCATTTCTTAAAAAGTTTTTACTGGCGTAGGATATTTTGATCTAGTACCATTTAATTAAAATCAAGTCAAATGTGTTTTTTCAATTGAGTACCGTAGATACATTTATAAACGGCAAAGTTATACAAATGACTCTTCCACCTTGTTTGGAAAAAAAGCCATTACACAGAAGAACCGGCAAAAAACTAAGGATAATATTATATGTATGTTACTAACGCTATTACCCGCAACTACGTTCGCGTTTATTCAGGAAATTGTTCCTTCCTCGTGATATGAAGTGATATGAAGCTAATTATCAAGTTTCATCAAGATCCGTTTAGCCGTGAAAAGCCTACTGCAGCTTACAAACAGACAGACAGAGTTATTTTCTAATATTAGTATGATGATTCTTCTTGTACGTTCAAAAACAACTATATTTTTATAAAAACCTTAAGCATTTTTCGCAAAATATCATATTAATTTGTTAAATTGTTATTAGGTAAAAATGTAGAACAGACTTTTCCTATAATACTGATTTATTAACAATAAATTAAAATAATTAATACCGTAAATTTATCCCTTTTTTTAAATGCCAGCTTTTAATTAAAAAAAATAACAATATTTCTTACTTTAAAGCAGATGAACAGAGAAAACGGCATCGTCAATACGACAAAGACCCATGACAGTCCAACCAGTATCTTTCCGCATGTCTTGCTGTCACTATCTGCACTCTCATTAGCTGTAAAAAAAACATAATGTGAACAAAAAAAAAACACCAAAGTCTTTAAGTGAAGCACTTGTTCATTGCACATACTGCTGGTTATAGTCGGGTACAACTGTTGCCTACTGGACATCTCTACCATCATCGTGGCGCTGTCTAACGTCGACTGAAAGCTCGAGCGTCCGCCACTTATATATGAGGTCAGAGCATTATGGTTGTTAGGGTGACCATACAACGTTTATCGTGGGAACAGAGTTAGCGAGTGAGGGCAGGGAAGTGGCAGCCGGTTCGAAATTTGGAAATATTTAATTGAGAATAGGACCTTCAACCCCGAAGACTGTCACCGCGGGTTCGGTTTGGATGTACCGCTCCATTTTAAATCGATTGACAAGGCGTGTAGCAAGCTAGGCCTCGGCTGTCGCACTGACTGGGAACTGATAGTTGTAATTGACGTTTGTGTTATTAATGAAGCACCGCCGCATCTAAGTGGACTCGAAGACCATCAAAGGAAATAGTCAAGTTTAATATTTTATGAACTAAATTATTTTTCTATATCTCATTACACACTATCTTCTTTAAAGGGTTGTTTTTAATATACTCTAAAACTCTTCGTAGGTTGGCTGGTTTAGTAAGTAAGTTATGTACTTAAGTACTAAACCAGCAGTCGGTAACCTTTTGGCAAGTGAGGGCCGCATAGTGCCAAAGTAAGCTAGAGGCAACACTTGTTTTAAAATGTTTTTATACTCGTAGGTAGTTATTATCTGTATCCACAAAAATCGACGTGTGAATGTTCCTATAAGTACTCCAAAATGACTGGTGTGATTTTGATGATATGAGGATCTTAAATATACCTATTGCCCAGTGTGTGATTTTTTTTCCTGTTCTTCGTGTATTTGTCATCGGTCGCTAGACCATAAGCGAGTTTGTTGAATGATAGTATGGCTGGTATGGTGGGGTGGCCAGCGTCGCCTCTCCCAATCAAATAAGGTGGTCCCTTTTTAGTCTATTGACTACCGCAGACCAGTCCAACAAATCTACTACTAGTAGATTTTGGTGGAAGGATAGCCGCTGTTTCCTATGCCGCTCGAAAATTGTTGAAATATGAAAAACGTTGAAATATTAATGAATTTCATCATTCTTGTGAACCAAGAAGCGTGGACTATTGATCTCAGGATGCAATTTTGTACTCGTTGCAAACAGAGTATGTTACTTTTACTTACAGCACCACCTAGCTGTATTCCATAGGTCCAGACTGGTTTTACCTCCGAGTTGTAGATAAGAAGTTTGTTGTCTATCGAAAGTACAGAGTTTTTACCACAGATCTCGGATGTAAAAGATCGACTATGACAATTCGATAGTGATACAAAAAATCATTTGCGCATGCGTGAGTAAATTAGTGTTGTGAAAACTACCAGTTATTTTATCGATTGACCAAAAATGGTCCTCCGAGTGCTTGTCGATAAATATAATCTTGCGCATGCCAATTGAGTTGCATTTTGTTCCAAGTAACACTGCTACTGAGCTAGAAAAAATATAAACCACTAAACAGGTGTTAAGCTAGGCGGAAGATATAGATATCAGTGTCACCATGTGTCGAAATAAACATAAGAAAAGTAAATAATAAGATTAATATAACACTAGTAATTCGCTTCGAATTGTGACCCTTGACCAATTTTACTCGTATTTGGATTAGGCTAGGTAAAGATACTTATTTCATTGTTTTTGTACATTAATTTATAATCAACTGTCACCTGTCTGTCACCTCGCGACTTAGTTGGCGTTTATTATTTATTTATATATATTTGTGAGCTATCCTATCTGTTAAGTTAGATCGAACTGCACACTGTGTGCAAATTTGATTGAAATCGGTTAAGTATTTTAGGAGTCTATAGCGGACAAACAACGTGCCATGTAATTTATATACATAAATTAAGACTTATTTTTGCCTTATAATTTACATACTTAGTTATTTAAATTATTAACACTTGGATGTCAAACCCCCAAAATTTGTAAATTGAATTTAAAATTACGACCAGAAATTGAAGGTACTTATATTTAAAAAAAAATGTTGTACGCTTCATTGCCAAGTACAAATTCGGAAGAATGTCAATTTACTGTTGATAGCATTGATTCAAAAACATATGTTTTGTTTTTGTACATATACTCGTATGTATTGCACTCATCGCCTAATAAACTTTGCTAAAAAAACTATCGACAATAATGACGTCATCATTTTATCCATCTCTAGTGAAAATCGAGCGTAAACTAACTAATATTTGTATGCTGAATTTCATCATCAATTTATTCTACTTTCATCTAGGAAACATAGTTAATACGAAGAAACAACAACAATATACCGCTGGTAAATCGGTTTTTGGAAACAATTTATGTTATGTTTGAGACAAAATTTAGACAAAAACATCACAATGGAATTTTCATATTTACCCATGAAACGACAAAATTTGTGGGTAACATCTTGGATTCACATCACAATCGCTTAACTCACAAGATGATATAACTGCATTTAGTTACAATTGCTCTATTTTGAGTCTATTTATAATTATTTTAGTAAAAATATAAATCATAGGAATTTCCGCGTGTTCCCAGGTGCTCGCTGTCATTAAGAGTCCGGCGACCTAACTAATTTCGACCTAGACTAACTTCGCATTGGCTTAAGGTATTCTATAGCCATGTCATATAGAAGCAGAAGACGAGCGAAGAGAGCGAGTAATGATATTGACGAGCCTCTAAACTTACCTACAGAGTGACAAAGTGCAATTTGACTTTTACACTACTGTAATCATTCTTAAGTAACTAAGAATTTCCCTTGTATTATTGATTCATTTAACAGCTAATGATGTAGACATGTAATGGAATTTTTGATTTGCTTTGTCTACTATTGAATAAATCAGTCAAAAGTGACCCCTTAAAAAGGCGGATATTTTTCATAGCTGTATTTACGCTTGAGAACGTTTGAAAAAAAAACCAAGAACATAGGGGCGAAGATATTGTTAATTTAATTGTACATGCTAAATTTCATCATAATCTGACAAACGGTTTTCAAGAAATTTAAGTAGCGCGTTTGTATGGAAATTTCAGGACGTCGCAGCCCTCTTAATGACAAATTAATTAATGACTAACATTTTATTTGTAGGCGACCTCTTTCTCTCTTGTGGAGTTTACATTTCGATGGAGACTTATCTGTCCCACGCTTCGTTGGTCTTTAGCGAAGCAAAAAAAAAATCTTAGGTCTGTGGTTTTTATCCATGAGCTAGTACATATAAATGACAAAACTGGTGGTTGCGTTGGTTTCTCTTTAGTTTTATGTGATATTTCCATGTGAGGCGCCTATCAAAGGGAAAGCCAAGGTATTTCACACAGTCAGTGAGTGTGGTAAAATGTCGTCACTAAGTCTTATAGGAGGACTCCTCTCCTTAGGGTAAATGTGATGTAGTTTGTCTTTGCTGCACTTGTACGTATACGCCACTTGTGCAGCCATTTGTTGATCACGTCTAGTTGCTCCTGGAGTTTGCGGCTGGCAGTAGCTGGGTCATCGTCGACGAACAAATAAGCAATGTCATCAGCATACGTTGCCACGGTGATATCGCTGTCTACAGGTAAGTCACATGTAAATAAATTGTACAGTACTGGCCCGAGAATCGATCCTTGAGGTACACCAGCCTCTATATGACAAAGACTGGATCACGTTTCTCCTTGTTTGACTTGGAAGGATCGTTCAGAGAGGTATGATGTAGTAAGCGGAAACAACGAATGTGGGAGAGTTTATTTAATTTTTAACCAATAGTCCTCTGTGCCACACGATCGAAGGCTTGTTGTTGTCGAGGAAAGTGGCTGATCAGTACTTTTAGCATTGAAGGCTCTGCCTAATGGTGTTACTCGTATATACTTGATAGATTTGTTCGACCGTTCAGTGAGACTTGTGAAAGCCAAATTGATCAGATTACGCATCACCTTTGTGAAGTCGCGAACATGAACGAGTCATGAATGTGGTGAGGGTGGTCGTGGGCGCGGTGTCGCTAATATATTACGCAAATTACCCCCCATGAAGTAAACGCAAGGTAACCTAACTGAGCTCTGACCAAATTACACGCTTAAACTAACTAGCTCTATAACTAACATTTTATACAACTGTAATGAATTCTTTTTAATCGCGGGTAACACCGCGGGGCGAAGCCAGTGTATCTATAAATATATCTATATATCTATATTTGTGCTTAAGCCAATCCGATTAAAATTCTATTCAATGAAGTTATCTATTTGATTATTTTAAATAGAAGGCCAAGTGTCTATGAGATGCCACACTACCATGATACGACATCTACTTGTATATACCTATATTTGATTCAAGCTAAATTCTGAATATTTCTTGTTGCATGGAGCTGTCGGATCGGAGAGAGAAACTTGACAGCGATGCGTCGTTTATAGACGCGGGACGATACGTGGCGAGAGCTTCGTCAACAATGTAATCGATATGTAACAATGTAAACCATACCGCTAAAATAACAAAATAATTAACACCATTAAAAAATAAACTCATTTTATTATTTATCAAAAGTGAAAGATATTATAAACCTCATGCTATCTTTACATAAGGTACAAATTGTAAATGATTATTCTACATGACGTTATTGGTGCACGGCTGTTGGACGTAGTTGAGGCAGAACCCTCTGTTGCCCATGTCGACGGGGGCCTCGACGTTGTCCGTGTGGAACCACAGGCGAAACGGCTTTACTGTACCTGTCGACGAAATACATTCGATTATTTGCCTAAATAGTCCCACTTCCTATCCTACATAAGTTAATGCGAAAGTTCGTGCGTGTGTGTGTGGTAACACAGCGGTAAGTTGGATAATTAATTCTTTTTTCTTGCGTTCGTTAATTATCGGGACAAGGTTTGTTTAAAAGGAGATTTAAGAATTTGAAATAAATATATATGTGGCGGTACAAAGTTCGCCAGGTCAGCTAGTTAGTCAATAAGTAATATAGTAAATAAATAATTAATTTAGTTAAAAAGTAAATTATTGTGTTTTGGCATTTTTTTAGTTTTGTTATTCTATGAGTGTGGATAAACGAGTAAGTTTCCAAAATAAAAAGGGTGCTAAGTATTAATGCAGAATCTTTAAAATATATTTATTTATGTATGTATTTGAAAACTCTCGGCGCAAAAAATATGTTTTTTTTTATTATAAATAAAAAAAATACTTAAGTAAAATAGTAATCGTAGCCAGTGGAGAGAAGTTGCCTCCGCTGCCGCTGGTGCTGAGTTGGAACCGGTTTGTGCAAAAAATTGTTTGTACAATTATTTTTTTATTTTTTAAAGATATTTATTTCACTTCTTATTTTTTAAGTTTTTTACGATAAATGGATATAAAAAAAAATTAAAAAACTAGGGTGCCGGCGGCAGCGTTAGGGCTGCGGAGTGAGGAACCTCCTGACAATACGGCACGTGTCTAGGATTACTGCCTTTTGGATTTGGCCCTTGATACAACCGTCTAACGAGAGCCTCTTGAGGTGTTGGTCGAGGCTCTTAATTTTTTTTATAGTTATTACTCGTTAATTTTTGTTTTTTTTTTGTATACCTATTTGTTTTTTGTTCAGAAATAAAAATTGTCTATTGTCTATTTTTTGTCTCTGCCTACGACAAAAGGCGCAACTATATCTATCTATACCATATCTATGAATGTATATAAAAATATATTATGGATGTATATCAGTATCTGGCAGCCATGGTATAAGATTTGCTTAGTTTAGGGTCAGGCCACACAGGAAAAAGGTCCAGAATATTTTTTTTTTTAGAAATACAAGCGATGTTATAGACTACCAAAGAGCCGGAGCCATGCAGTCATAGAGTTCATGGAACAGAATACTTGACCCTCCTTGGTCAGGGCTCAACTGCTTAATAGGCAGGAGGTCCTGGGTTCGATTTCCGGCCGGGCTGAATGTTTGAATGATGAGTTTAAATATCTGTATTGGGTGTGTTAATTGTCCATGTCTTTGTATGTTGTTGATGTCGTCCCGGACACAGGCAAACCTAAAAAGTAAGCGCTAGAAGTGTAAAACGTTACTTATGACGCAGTCTGTAAGCTTACTCATGACCGGAGAGGACAGCATCGAAAGGTCCGCAGAGAAAGTGCCGCCGCAGATCCTATCCGTGCAGAGCGCTTGGTTCGGCTGGATGCGGCCCACGTTGGTGGCGCACGGCACCAGCAGCCAGTCGTTGGCGCAGTTGTTGGGTCCAGGCCCTGAGCCAGTCATGGAGTTCACAGGCGTGTTGCTGTTGCCACTCAGCGTAAACGAGCGAGATCTGTTGTTCACTGAAATAAAACTTTCGCTGTAGAATTTTTCGCGTTTTTTATTTTGTTGCCTCATTTTAAAATGCTGTAAACAGTCGGAGATCATGTTTAGGATATTATTATGTTATAGGAGTTTTCAAGTTTCAGTACTAAGTAGTGAACTCAGAATATTGTTAGCTTGTCTCTAGGGGGTAATGAAATAAATAATAAATTAAAAAAATAACCGACTTTCTGTTTTCCTAATTGGATTTTGTTCAGATTTTGTTGATTTTTTAAAACTGCTAGGCTGATAAAATTTACTATTAAAATTTGTATTGAACCACCTCTGAAGTATGATCTACCAAACACCAGAAAACCGTCAAAATAGATTCGATTCATAATAATAATTGGAGAAATAATTGCGTAACTTACTTTAAAAAAAATATCAGCACATTCGAATTGAGAACGTCTTCCTTTTTGAAGTCGTTTTAAAAGATGCTTACTTCTAATCCCAGCAAATCAAGACAAAAAATACAGCGGTCAAATAATGATTTCAAAGTTCAGGAGTATTTGTTACAATTTACAGCTTGTTGTTTTGTTGTTGTGATGTTTGGAAGGTCACCTTCTCACAACGTATTATTAACCTACTTTTAAGTATTGATCGTTCCATTTCTTTACATTTAAATTAATAAAATACTACAAAATCAATGTGAGATTTGTTTGGTTTAACTAGGTGACATTTCCGGATAAATGTAGATGGACAAATTCTAGAGAACGGGAGTACGAATCTGCAAACGTGGCGTCCGGAGGTAGATTAGATTACTCAGGAAATTCACTATATTCTTTAAAAGATTAGTTGGCACTGACTGATAAGCTTGAATTAGCTCACCAGAGTCCGGACAAGTAGTGTACTGGATCCCGCAGAAATTTCTCTCCATTCTGATACAGATGCCATAGTCCTGGTTGCTCAGCTGCAAGCCGGAGGCGGGATCGTAGTTGAAGGAGCGCAACTGTCCGGAAACGCCAGTGTAGTGCTGGAGGCATCCTTCATCAGCTACAACAAATGGTTAGTTGTCATAGTATTATTTTTAGTACTTAGTGACTAGCTGCCACGTTCTGGTCGAACATTTGTCGCCAAGATTTTAAGGGTGTGTTCAGGTAGCTGTATGAAATGAAAACTTGTTTCAATTACAGGTTAAGCCTTTTTACCATCTTCAATCACATTGTGAGATCAGATGTGCTATTGTAAAATGCGTAGCATGCAAAACGCAAAAAAGAAATAGTGGAATATCAGTGAGAAGAAGCCAAAGACAAAGAGATAGAGCTAAATGTTGCATGCCCTGATATAGGTAAGGCACATACGTTTAATAAAGCAGCTTTTTAACATTCACCGTCATCAATTGCAATCGATTCAATTCATCGTATCTACCTACTGCATGACGCAGTAAAATTGAATTTAATTGAAGGCAGAACACGTGAGACTGTGGCTTATTAAGGGTCAGGGCTAGAAATTCAAACTTACTCATCCTACGTAAAAAGTATTACAACTGACCTTTATAAATGGTACTGCATGGTATCTGTGTGACCTTCACTTTCCAAGTTCTCTCGAAGGAGTTCCCGCTGGTGACGAAGGTCAGTTTCACGGGATTGGTGGTTCCTATGCCGGCGTCCACGTACACTGATAAAGAAATAAATTGAATGAGGCTCGCTTACTAAGGAAGAACCTCTGCACTCTAGACTCGAAGACACCTGTATTGCACTAACACAGACTCCGGTAGAGATTCTTTTGATCTGGGGACTATCATGACATCTTATTGCCATGATGATGTTTTGTTTTCGATGCTGCGCGACCATGGACCTTATGGTGCGGCGATACAATTCGCGGTCGTGGACCCCCTGACCGTTTTAAAACGCTTTCACGTTAGGCGATTCAGCCTAAAGCTTACGGATGTCGAGGTAGTTAGAAATCAGAAATCAGAAATCAGAAATCAGAATTTATTGATAACTCCTATAGTTACACGTCACAGTTGAATATTTATAATTAAAAACGAAATGTCAGAACAATAATAATTGATAATTATGTCAAATATAAAAATTATTCATTAATGTCATTATACAGATAAGTATAGTAAAAATAGTTTAATATTATGTATAGCTATTATTATACAAAATAATAATAGTTCAAAAATCTCTTATTTTAAAATAAGCTTCAATGTCATAAAACATATTATCTAGTAACCAAGCTCTCATCTTGGTTTTAAAGCACGCGGTAGAAGGCGCATCCCGAACGGAATTTGGTATACGGTTATAGACCGCCGGCCCTAAAATATACACTGACCTCTTCGACTTGACGAGACGATGTGAGGGGGTTACTAGTTGGTCCTTCTTTTTATTACTACGTAAATTGAACGTACTATGGACGCCCCTACGTTGAAAAATATCTAGGTTTACATGGGTGAATAGGGCTACCTGGTAAACGAGCTCACACGGCAGAGGTAATATCTGAAGCTCCCGAAACAGCTCCACGCATGAGACGTCGTCCTGAACCCCGCATATGGCACGTATGGCTCGCTTCTGCATGACAAATGCCCTATTACGATCGGCAGCACGGCCTCATAGCTCCAACCCGTACGTGATGTTACTGTGGACGGTCGCGAAGTAGCAGGAGCGCACGACGTTGCGGGTGGCGGTGCTGGCGAGCCGCCGGAGCGCAAAACACGAGTTTAGTCGTGTGACTGATGACTAAAAATCATGTTTTATGTATAAAACATGACAGCACGATAGTCGCAAACCACCTCGCAACCGCACATTATTACGAATAATCGCAATCGCTTTCATCTTGAATTTTTAAATACCATTTAAAAACGTTTTTCAGCGACAATGCCTGACAACGTAAACTGGGCCATGTGGTTGCAAAGCGACTAAGTAGTGCTGTAGCAATGAAGGCATCCGCTGCTGTCGCGAGGCTAAATCGTCTAATGTGAAAGGACCCTTGGAATTGCTCTATCAGTTTCTCATTCGGCAGGTTGATTGTAATTCATCGGCTAAAGCCGGCAGCCTGGCGAACAAGATTACATTGCGAAGTGGAATAGCTCTGCCTAAGGTAAAACGTAACTGAACACCATTACTTACTATGATTCCCCTGGTTAATCCCGCAGATGGCCGGCACAGGGTTGCCTCCAGACACTATGAACTGGTCCTGATTGCAAACGTGATTCATTTGCTCTGGGCCCGCTATTGAAAAGCGGTCAAAATCTAACCTGAAAAAGCTCAACCTATCATCACCAACACAGAGCAACAAAATTCACAAACAGTGACTGATGAGGTGCTAGAAGTGGGTTGGTAGGTAGTTGTTAATAAAAAAATAAAAAATAATAATAATAGAAGGTTTAAAATTGTCTCTTAAGAAAAAGAGGTAAGTAATTACTAGGGACTTATCAGTGTGCTAAAGCTTCGTTTGATCACTTGTGGCGAGGGCTACACGTAAAGTGATCATAATGATCTCTAACACGATCTGAGCTGAGGTATCGTGGAGTCAGAGAAAATCAGGCCTTTGCCTACTGTAATGTAGTCTTTGCCGTAACAAAGCTTTCTTACCTTATTTGGCAGACATCTGGATGTGACTTCACGACAGTCAGCTCGCAGGACCCGGTGCCGTCGAACGATGACGGGTAGCCAGAGTTGACAAAGTATGTGCCATTCTCTGATGTGGTACTTCCGCAAGACGTCATAACTGTGAGAACAGAAAGTCTATTATTTGAGCATTCCTCTTTTTAACCCCCGATGCAAAAACGACGCTGTTATAAGTTCGTGTATGTGGGTGTGTTCTGTGGCTTCGTAGCTCCAGAATGGATGAAACGATTTAGGTATTGTTTTTTTGTTTGTTTGAAAGGTGCATTAGTCTGAGTGTTCTTAGCTATGTTTGATGAAAACCGGTGTCGGGGGTAAATCAATTTTTTTATTTATACTTATAGACTAAGGTATTTTTGTATCCCTTTACAAAAGTAGTTAAACTATTTAAGTAAGTAAACGTAGTAGAGCCATTAATATCCAGTTTTCAGTCGGTACTTCAGGTCAGTCGGGGGCTCTTAGCACAAGCTTTATTAGCTTAAAAAGAGTCCCCAGAAGTATGTATCTGTATTTTGAAACTTGGAATAAAATAAACTTTATTATTATTATTATTATTCAAGATATTTATTTTTCTTCTTAACTTCTAAGTTTTTTACAATACATGAATATAAAAACAAATACTATAAAAAACTTAAAAACTAGGGTGCCGCCGGCAGCGGGGCGAGGCCCAAGCTACCGGTGGTTAGGGCTGCAGAGTGAGGAACCTCCTGACAATACGGCACGTGTCTAGGATCACTGCCTTTTGTATCTGGCCCTTGATCCAACCGTCTAACGAGAGCCTCTTGAGATGTTGGTCGAGGCTCTTCGCTATGAGACCGTTTACCGTGACCACTATCGGGACAATGATCGTCGAGTCAACATCCCACATGGCGGTTACCTCGTGAGCCAAGTCAAGGTACTTGCTGAGTTTGTCCTTCTCGGCCTTCACGAGGTTCTCGTCATGTGGGATGGTGATGTCGACGAGCACTGCCCGGCGCTGGGACCGGTCGACCAGCACGATATCAGGCTTATTGGCAACAATAGTCCTGTCCGTGATGATAGAGCGGTCCCAGTAGAGCAAAGCACGGCCATTCTCGAGAACTGACGCTGGTGCGTACTTATAGTACGGCACCTCGGACTCGACAAGACCGTATTGAAGGGCAAGTTGCTGGTGGATGATCCTGGCTACTTGGTTGTGCCTGTGCAAGTACTCGCCGTTAGCAAGATGCGAACAACCGGAAATGATATGCCTGAGTGACTCTCCGGGACGGTGGCATGCCCGTCAAATGTCGACCGTACCGTCCTTCAGGATATATTTCCGATAGTTGTTCGTCTTGATAACTTCATCAGCAATCGCACAGGCAAAACCCTCGGTTTCCCCAAATAGGTCACCGAAGCGTAGCCAGTTCACCGACGCTAGGAGGTCTACATTGGGCCCTGTTAAGGCCCGATAGAACCTCCCATGCAGCTCCTTGGCCTTCCATACGTTCTTGCGGTCCTCGGTGCTCAGCACCGATGGTTGGCGCCAGTTCTCGTTTGCCAAGGAGAGCGGCGTCAGGCCCTTGTCAACTGCTACAACATTGCAATGCATCCCACAGTCGTTGTTGCGGAAAAAAAAACTCCGGATCCTGTACACTTCGCGGTTGTGGAGGTTCTTGGCATTTAACATGCCACGACCTCCCCACTTCCGCGGAATGTACAGTCTCATAACAGACGACCGTGGGTGTAGCATGCGGTGTGTTGTGAGCAGTTGACGGACCCTTCTATCCAGGGCGTCCAGCTCAGTCTGAGTCCACCTAAGTATGCCAAAGGAGTATATCAGTAGTGGCATCACCCAACCGTTAAAGGCACGCATCTTATTGCCGCCCGACAAAAGACTATTAAGTACTTTTGTCAAGCGACAAAAGAAGCGCTCCTTTATCGATTTCTTAATGTCCACTACTGATATACCCAACGACTCCGACATACCGAGGTATTTGTAGGTCTCGACTTCGGAGAGGGATCTGAGGGTCATTGTCTCAGAAAGTTGCAAATTCGGTGAATTTACAACTTTCCCCCGCTGTACATGCATGACCGCACACTTGTCTACACCGAACTCCATCTTAATGGCGCTACTAAAAACCTCTTATTATTATTATTATCTTATTATTATTATTATTATTATTATTACTTAGTTTTCTCTCATTCTCTAAAATTTTAATTTTAGACCGATCTACGATTGTGGCTATGTGTCTATTCTGGGTTGCCAAATTCACCCTAGGAAGTAAGTTAATAATAAGTAAGTTCATCTAAGTAATGTAAGCTAATGTAAGCGATAAAATATGTTTTATGTAATGAACTAGGAAGCACTCACAGATGCAGCAGAGCCCGAAGCCGTTAGCGCAGTAGCCATTAGCGGAGCCCGACCTGGCGGAACACTCTCGCGCGGTCATGCACGTGCCGTTGTCTCCTGACGCGCCCGCGCACCCGCCGTTGGGAAACGTCACCACAGTGAACAAGGAAAGAACTACAAACATAATAACTCATTATAAAATGAAAAAGTAGTTTTACACGAACCCATAGTCATTACTTACACAAATAAGTGCAGCTTTGTTATATGGGGCGTTCGCTGCAAAAAAGCAATGCTCAACTTAAAACTTAATGCATTGTTTCTAATTGCTTTATTTATATAAACTTTTTGAAGACTTCAATCGCAATGTGGTTAACGTAACGAATGCCGCATAAAGCAAAGATGCGCCAATTCTAATTACGGGACGTGAAAAATGCTTTAAAAAATTTCAAAAAGCTTTAAACGCTAAAAACTTGGCCTGTGATGAAATATTATATTAATTTTTAACGTAAGCACAAAACCCTGTCATAAGCATGCCATGACACACATTTTACAGATTTTAGCAAGCTCGGGCTAAGTTAAAATGTATACTTACAGCGACCTTCTTTCTGCACCGGCCAAAAGTGGTCCCGGTTCTGCACTCTCTTTATACCAGAATATCCTCTACTCCAACGCGCGCTATGCACACCGTTTAACGTTCCATACTTCTCATTACCAAAATCGTTAGACTTACAAAGCTTTAGCAAAACGAAAACCACTAGCAACGATTTCATTTTCGTTTTTTTTTTAATATTCTTTATACAGTTTAGTTCTAAAACATTATTTAGGGCACAATTTAACCCAGTTAACAGTAAAAAGAGCCGAGTTAAAAGTTAGATTTTATTGGCTCCACAGTTACGAAGTTTTTCTTTTGAAGAGAACGCGACACAAAATACGATTATTGTGACCATTACAATATATAACATTTTAACGGGAAGGGGAACAATGTGTTTTCACCTATTATGTGTGATGGTGACAATAGGCACTTGGCGATAATTTCTGTTTGTTGAACGGAGGCACGGATCCGCAACAGAGTGGAACCAACGATTACACATGTTTTAGTGGAAGTAGCTGGTGGCATAAAGCCAATCAGTCAAGGTACTCAGTCAGTAAGTGGCTCTTGGGAAATGTTATCATTAGTGGCTTTAGTCGCATGCGATGTTAACTCGTTCGCTGTGAGTCTTGTTATTAAGTCATGAGAGTGAGAATGACAAAATCTAATAGCACACGGCAGAATAGGGCCCTAGGCGTTACCAGACGTCTTGATTTTGACAAGATTGCCCCGGACTTGTCCCAAAAAAAAGGTAAATGTATTTTTTTTTTACCCTACTGCGCAAGTATGAGGGTTATGTTTTTAGAGTGTATGTATGTATGTGGGTATGTATGTATGAGGTGTGATTTCTTTGGCACGTCCTACAGATAAACAGCTTCATGGATTTCGACATAATTATGAGGTATCATTCAAATCGTCTTGATAGTGGAAGTAACATAGGGTACAAAATTTTGCAGCCGGGTTTGTTTTTCTTTTAATAATGTTACTTGTTTTAATTATGTCCCGCTTTTTGTTATATTTTTACGTTAAAATCCCACTATTTTAATCAAAAAGTTTCAAAATCCCGCTTTGTTCGAAAAAAATCTATCAACGCTGGGTTTTTAGGGGCTGTTAGTTGTCTGACTACTCTAGACTAGGGATGTTGTAGGTATTTTGTGTAATATTCGTTTATTATGTATAGAATTGCTGTGATTGAGTGGTTTCCTTAGTGACATTAAGACGCCGTCATAGCACGATTTTTCACCCACTCACACGTTAACTTATAAGCCGCTTCATTTAGAGTTGAAAATCGTAAATCATATTTGATAGTAAAATGAGATCGGCGCCTAAAATCAAATCAGCGAGGAGTGTATTTGTTAATAACTAATAAAGTAGCGTTATTTACCTAGCCTCGTTCTGCGCAGCTCCAGTGGAAACGGCTTACTAACTTTTAAAGGTAAGGTAAATCCATCAAAGTAAGGTAATTCCATCAATTTTTACCAAAAGCTGTATTATCTAACAACAGATATTTTTGCAGCTGTTGTTTGATCTGTCTTTATCTCCGAAGTTTCATTAAGCTAGTATTTTAGAGTCCTGTGATTAGGTATTTCAAGTTCTCATACAGACGCGCTTCACGCGCTTGTCAAATTTCTCGGAAACTAGGTAAGTAAGTATATAACATATTCTGATGAAACTTGATTACAATAAAAAAAACATATTATCTCCTTTCGTAATTTCTTAGTTTTTGTGTTTAAAAAAAAACAAATAATAATACAAATTGGAAGAACCTGCATTAATCCTAACTTTAAAAAATACCCTTTGAATTGTATTTAAACAGTAGATTAAAAGTACAGTTTCTATATGTAAAAAAAACTTCACAAATTAGTTGTATTTATTGATTTATTGTATTTGGTTGGTAAGCACATCATTTTCGTTTTTTCTTAATTAACTTATGTAAAATAACGTATAATTCACAAGCATTGTTATATAGACAGTAATGAAATTTTTATATTTATTGAAAGAGGGCTAAAATTGTAAACTAACACGAGAAGCGTCGGCTCTCCGCCTTCTCTATGTATTATCTTTTTATACATTTAGTATGCAAGTACATATATTGAACTGGACGCCGCGTCTACGTGCTGTCCGTGTACCTGTACCTCTTCTTACGTGTTTCTGTCCGGCTTGGCTCTAACAACCACTAAAGATACATAAACACAGTCACCTATAGTAACCTGTTAAACTGATTTTTGTAACATTATTCCAATCTTTGGTAAGAATATAAAATATCTAGAAAATTAAGTTACTTTGAAATTAAGATCTTTGGAAAAAATTTTTGATTAAATGGCGCTAGATTCATTTATGTACTTCTATCTAATATCTTCTCTAATTTGCTTTGTATTTACGGACCTGGAAACTTTTGTACAAAAGAAACAGCCATAATAGGCAAGTAGTTTTCGCTTAGCGTCAGCGTGATAATCTTACTTGAATGTATATTGTACAATAAGTATTATAAATTTAAAATGCTTTTAAATAAAATATGTTTTTATGTAATATTATATGATTGTCTGACAAATACACAATACATATAATATTATAATAGTACATTTAATTACGAATAAAATTCCTAAATAATATTCTTTAAAACTAAGAATGTGGGAAATAATCTCATTGCAATTAACATTAAAATAAATTGTATTTATTGTCTAAAACTTAAAACTACATTGTAATCGTTACAAATAAATGATAAGTATAAATTTATTTATTTTCTTTTTAATTTGGTGGCAAATCTTTATAAATCTACTAGTTTGTGAAGAGCATTTACAAAACACAGGTGTACAGTGTTCTGTCTTTTATATTTGTTTACATTTTATTAACTCCATATAAAAGACAAAACACTGTATAACTATTTTGAGACTATACAATGTTTATTGGTAAAGGAATAGTGAGTGACACTATCATATGAAATGCTTATTTTAAATATGTTTGTTGTATATTTGTTTATATGTCTACTACAATAATTCCTATCTTGTGCCAGCATAAATAACTTAGGTATAATAACATTTATCTAGGCTATCAGTAAATATAATATGAACTTTATTTCCAGTTCGTATAAGCAGTATTAGTCCAGTGTTAGCAGTAACACTGCTTACTTTAGCTGTGCTGGTAAAAGTAACTAATAGTAACATTCGATTTAAAAAAATGAGGAATTGAATCGATTATAAAAGATGTATCTCTGTATGTACTCAAGTAATACGTAACTGCTATATGTGACGCTGCTCATTCGGTATGTTTTAATAAAATTCTTGATTACAGTCTCGGATTTTACCGTATGTTTAAAACGGCCGGCAGCAACTATGATCCATGGTAACGGACACATAATATCCTAAACTAAACCTTTCCGCACACAAACGATTTGACCTCAATGGTTAAGGCGTTACTACTAAGTGTCTATGGCCCCTGGACCTCTTAATGGGGCCCTGTTTCTTTAAAGTGGCCAAAGACAACAGCATCGCAGTGCGTGGAAAGGGGCAAAGTGTGTGCTAGCCACCTTTATTAAATGATTGTGCTTTCCGCAGCTTCTTGCGGATCTGGGGCGAGCTCCAGCGAGGGACGACTCGCGTGTCTGTTGGTGACACACCCTCGTCCACGTCGTCCGCCTCTGTTTTTATTTCCATTTTCTAGAAGTAAAATGTTATCATAATTTTATTATCACAACCAAACCACCTTATTGGGAAAAGGAATAGTGGATAAGACGAAGCCTAAATGTCTACATTTATATTTGTATATTTCCAGTTGGTGGAAATAAGTCAATCAGAAAAGTACAACATTCGCATTGAATAAAATATCACAAAATGATATCGCAATGGCATGATCAGATTGCTTCCTTGGATCAAGCAGTAATAAACGAAACGAACATCTATTTATTTACAGGAAATATTTATCTACCTGCACAATCAGCCTGATAAGCGTGTGTTGCTGTTCCACCGTTTGTAAGATATCACGTAGCCGACGTTTCTGCTTATCCAGCTCTGCGGTGATGTAGTCCTCATTGCTTTCTAATACGAGATCCAGTCCGGCTGGAAAATAAACATTCAACCACTGTGAAACCAGCGACCATTGCGAAACCACCACAGTGGAAGTATAAAAAGTTCGGGTTCGATTCCCACCTAGGGCAAACATTCATGTGATGAATATTTGTGTTTGTTCTATGTCTGGGTGTTAAGAGTCCGGCGACCTAACTAATTTCGACCTAGGCGACCTAGACTAACTTCGCATTGGCTTAAGGTATTCTATCGCCATTTCGTCTAGAAGAAGAAGATGAGTGAAGAGAGCGAGTAATGATACCTGACGAGCTTCTCAACTTACCTACAGAGTGACAAAGTGCAATTTCTTTTTTTTTAATGATTTTTGCACTACCGTAATCATTCTTAAGTAACTAAGAATTTCCCTTGTATTATTGATTCATTTAACAGCTAATGATGTAGACAACCTCCCTATGTAATGGAATTTTTGATTTGCTTTGTCTACCTATTGAATAAACCAGTCAAAAGTGACCCCTTAAAATGCGGATATTTTTCATAGCTCTATTTACGCTTGAGAACGTTTTTTAAAAAAAACCAAGAACATAGGGGCGAAGATATTGTTAATTTAATTGTACATGCTAAATTTCATCATAATCTGACAAACGGTTTTCAAGAAATTTCAGTAGTGCGTTTGTATGGAAATTTCAGAACGTCGCGGCCCTCTTAATATCTATTCAAGTATGTTTTTTTTTTAAAGTAAAAAAGTATATATATCAGTCTCTGGCCGCCATAGTACAAGCTTTGCTTAGATGGGGTCAGACGACCGTGTGTGCAAGTGTCCCGAATATTTATTTTATTTATTTATATTCTAATAGCTAAGAAGTGTTTGAGTAAGAGAGTTTAAAAATATACCCGCTTGAAGAAACAAGCAGTGTTTTTTTTGCAAACTTGTTTCTTTTGCGTGTTTTTTTTTCAGACTTGAAACGTATTTCAAGTCTGAAAAAAAAACACGCTGGTAAGAACTCTGAAGTCTAATCCATTCAGACATACCATCATCAGAAAACGGATTGCAGAACCATTTGCGTAAAATGAGATCGAGAAACCCAAGTTTGCACTTCTTGTTGTTTGGGTATTCAATAAGTTCGTTTTTGTCGACCTTTTCTAGCAGGAACGTCGGTAGTTTTCTTTCCAGTTCAGTATGTAGGACCACCTAGAAATAGACAAACATTTTGAAAGCCAATAGGTTGTTAATTGAATTAGTTATTTTAAAGCAAGCTTGCTCTAGCGCAAACCGTAACATACATAGCTTAACATCAGGTGATGCTAACTCACCATAATTAATGTAAAAAACTTACATTGAATGTACATGAACTGTGACTATCATAATAATAACACTAGAAATAAGGATAGGATAGCTGTACCAAGATTTAGACTGACCAAATCAAATAAGTCATTTTAGGCAACTGCGTTCGTTTTTATAATAAAAAAAATCCCAAAAATATAACAGGGCTTACAGAAGGAAAATTCAAATCCCATGCTAGAACTACCTTTTAATGAAAAGAGAATATTATAAAGTTAACAATTATTTGGAAGACAAAGATGTCTGGAGCCTTCCACTTTCGCCAAGCAGCCACTAGTATAATAGATATTACCTAGTTGTAAAGCTACATTTGTGAGACAGTATTTTTTTTTAAGTATTGCCTCTCAGTTTCTTGCCTGTTCTTCTGAGTAGTGGCTCTTTTTCCGAACAAGGCGGTCGAGTCTACTAGATAACTTTGACGTTCATAACCGTATATTTGATACCCAAATTGAATTTGACCATTTTTGTCAATTTTTGATTCAACTCATTTTGACTTTAATTTGACTTTGACTTTGATTGTTTGTGTTGTAAAACTATCATAATAAATTAACTTTAATTACATACCTGCATAGCCAGTCGCTTTAGCTGAGCATTTCTCCTGACGCTCTCGATATCACCGACAGCCAAACCAATGAGCAAGTTCATCAACAAGATCGGCATCAGGACCATAAACAGTCCAAGAATCAAAAACGTCGGCAAAGGAAACGGCAGCCCTACGTCCGTCGAAGCCTTGTAAAAAGGCTGCACGTATGTTCCGACGAAGTCCAGCTCTCCGAGCATCATAGCAAAGGTCCTCATCAAAGCTATCGGTATACTCCTAAAAGATAAATGATTGCCCTGGAACAAGCAAAAATTAGCTAAATCTTGCGCTCTATCGCTCAAGCTGTAAAAATCAATTCGCACAGCGAGACGTTGGCAACTTGGACCATAATGTATATCTTTTTGAAAATAATTAGTCACTATGAGTACATAAACCAGTTATGAAGTTCGTGGATGACATGTGAACAACTGACATCGATATGGTAATACATTAATAGCGAGACATGTTTGTTATCTTTGTAAAAATGTACTGAAAGATTTAACTCACTTTTGAGAGCAAAATGTAGAACGCCAAACCAAAGGCGATGATCAGAATAGAGAAGACCATCAGGACTTTGATGAGGGTCTGGAATATTTCGAGGAACATCACCACGTAGATCCCGACTTGGTCGAATCTTTGCAGGAGGAGAAGTAGCTCGACCCACGAGAGGAACACTGTTATGGCTGCGGCGGAGAACTGAAAATAACCACAATTATCAAGTATCAATATTTTCTTACAAATTATGCTATTAATTTTACTAATGTGATTTGTATTTTTGGATGTTGGATAGAAAACCGGCTGAACGGGTTTGTATGAAATTTAGTATGGAGGTGGTTTATAAGTACCCTAGATTAACTTTTAACCACTTTTAACCACTTTTATCCCAAACGATAACGATTCCTGATGCACGGTGGATAAAACCACTCTGCGCAGTTAGTAATCTTATAATAACTGTGTATCAAAAGAGACTGAAAACTACTAATGTCTTATTTATTTTAACTAGCAATTACCCGCAACTCCGTTCGCTTTAATTTAGAAAATAGTTTCCAAAAACCTTCCTTGTGATATGCTGTAACGAATAATCAAATTTCATCAAGATCCGTTCAGCCTTGAAAAGCCTAGAAACAAACAGATATACAGTTACTTTTGATTTTATAATCTTAATATATGACGGCGCGAGATATCATTGGATAAAGAAAATCAGTTTATTTTGAGAGTTGTTAATCGATAGTATTATTGTTCTGTTATTTTTGACGATGAATCGATTTGTTTATGGTAATTTAGAGCGGTTAACACCGAATGGAGTTGCGTTTGGGATTTCGGGCGAACGTCATGTCTGTCAGTCAGTGGTTGACAGGACTGGGCTGAAAGCGGTCGCACGCAATGGTCATTCGTAAACCCATTACTCTAAATCGCCAACTATCTTTGTGATCATTCACTAAATAAGTAGTCTAAGTGACTGTATAATTAAAATAGTGAAAAGCCTTCAATGCTGTCCCCTTATTTCAACGTTCCTGAAGTTTGACGCCGACCATAAATGATAGCGAGTTCGCGGATCAGAAATCAGACACAACACCTCGGCCTACTAGATTTTCCCCGTCATCAAAAGTGGAAGGTCACAGCGCAGCGGCCTTTTCTATGTTTCCCCGACATCAGAATTGGGATAAGACTAATGCCCACAGTTAACAAGATGAGTGCTGAAGATGATGACGAGGACCACCGCTCTCTTTCCCCGACATCAGAATTGGGATAAGAATAACGTCCACAGCAACAAGATATGGCTCCGTCTTTGGCTACAATTCTACAATGATCTGGAAGCGAAGTGGCATAGCAACAGATGGCTGATAGGGTCGCCCCTACACTGAGAAAACTGTGTACGTGCTGTTATTGTGGAGTATGTGCGGACTGTTTCTTCGTGGTGCATAAAGTGCAGCAGAGCGGCAATGAGAGAGTGAGCATCGAGTAGACGTCTGCATTATCTCGACGGCGTTTGATTACACCTAGTCTATGCTATGTGACGCAACTAACAAACTACGAGAGACGAAAGATAGCAGTGTACCGAACAAAACGTCGACGCCTACGTGTTACTACTGCAACGAGGTTACATCGCCACTCGTTGATCGAAAAAGGGCACCAAAATTAGCAGCAGCAACGTGCGAGATCCGGTCAATGCCTGGAGGGCTATTCTTACAACTCGAGATTCCATCATACCTCGAAAAAAAATGGATGAATTCGAGATGCCTTATTCTATACGCTCGAGATCGAGATAATCTCGATGGCTGGGGCGCGAGATGTCTCGAGTAGTCGGAGGCAGTGGAGACTTCCAGGGGGGCTATTCCTGCGCGTGAGATGAGATGAGATTTTATCTTGGTCACTCTCGCACCTATGACGTTTCAAACGAGAGCAACAAGGACGAAAAAAAGTGAGATGAGAATCTCAAATCTCCGAATAGGGTAGTAGTGAATCGAGATCGAGATGAGATGAAAATCTCCTATCTCCGAATTGGGCCCCTGCACTATGAAGCAGCCATTGATCACCTACGAGTAGCAACTGAATCCGGTGAGAAGTTTTCATTTTGTTTGATATTCGTAAACGATGTATGTCAGAGTGCTATTTTCTATTGGAGTTGCTTAAAGTTTAAAAATACCCACAAACAGTTTAGTCAAACTGTCGCTTGCGGCACATGTGAGTCATGCAGTTAATAAATAACTTACTAAGTGTCAATGCTTTTGGTAAAACTAAGCCTGGAGGGCAGTAGCCGGTAGGACAGTAGCCTGTGTAGTAATAGCCTGTGTGGCAATAGCCTGTGTGGCACTCGCCTGTGTGGCACTAATCTACATGGTACTATCCTATGTGGCTCTAGCCTGTGTGGCAAATCGGTGTAGCAAGCCTGTGTGGCAAGCCTGTGTGGCAAGCCTGTGTGGCCAGCCTGTGTGGCAAGCGTATGTGGTTCTAGCCTGTGTGGCAAGCCTGTGTGGCAAACTTGTGTGGCAAGCCGTGTGGCAAACTTGTGTGGCAAGCCAGTGTGACAAGCCTGTGTGGCAATCCTGTGTGGCAAGTCTTTGTTGCAACCCTACTTTTGTTGAATTATAGTCTGAGTGACGACCTAGCCTGTGTGGTGAGCCTATGTAGTAAATTCCTCCCGGTGTAACATCATAGTACGAGTTACGACCTAGCCTGTGTGGCAAGTCTACGTGACAACTTTAATGGCATGTTATTAGTTTGAAATTGGACACAGCAGTTTTCATAAGTCCAAACCGCGTATGTGTACCGTCATTGGATTTTCAATTTGGCTTGATTAAATTCTTGGAACATTGGATGTATGATTAATAAGTTAGTTTTAGCCTCGATTATTCGATTGGTCCCAATACAATTTATTTCACTAAAAGTCAAGTTGCTTATTTCAATTATCATGACAATTTATGGGGATAGGTAACGAATATGAAGTTACTGTTGGAAGAGTCGATTATACTCTGGTACGATGTTTATGGTTGGTAGAATTGGGTTTAACTGTGTTTTGTGTTATCCCATAACTGTGTTCGCTTTCTGTGAAATTTTGGAGTTAGATTTGAGACGGTCAGAATGACCGAGCGTTAAGTGGTTACTTGAGCACTTTTATGATTGTCCACAGATGACGAGATGAACTATTCACCCGAGGACGTGTGAAAATGCAGGATGGCCGTGACGGCGCGAGATATCATTGGATAAAGAAAATCAGTTTATTTTGAGAGTTGTTAATCGATAGTATTATTGTTCTGTTATTTTTGACGATGAATCGATTTGTTTATGGTAATTTAGAGCGGTTAACACCGAATGGAGTTGCGTTTGGGATTTCGGGCGAACGTCATGTCTGTCAGTCAGTGGTTGACAGGACTGGGCTGAAAGCGGTCGCACGCAATGGTCATTCGTAAACCCATTACTCTAAATCGCCAACTATCTTTGTGATCATTCACTAAATAAGTAGTCTAAGTGACTGTATAATTAAAATAGTGAAAAGCCTTCAATGCTGTCCCCTTATTTCAACGTTCCTGAAGTTTGACGCCGACCATAAATGATAGCGAGTTCGCGGATCAGAAATCAGACACAACACCTCGGCCTACTAGATTTTCCCCGTCATCAAAAGTGGAAGGTCACAGCGCAGCGGCCTTTCCTATGTTTCTCCGACATCAATGGGATCAGATGCGACGGCGTGGCTCCTCTTTCCTACATTTCCCCGACATCAGGAGTGAGATGTGAAGGCTCGGCTTCCTATTTCTCTACATTTTCCCGACATATATATAAATCTCGTGTCACAATGTTTGTCCTCAATGAACTCCTAAACCACTTAACCGATTATAATAAAATTAGCACACCATGTGCAGTTCGATCCAACTTGAGAGATAGGATAGCTCAAAACGCGAACGAAGTCGCGGGGTGACAGCTAGTCTTAATATATATAAATCTCGTGTCACAATGTTTGTCCTCAATGAACTCCTAAACCACTTAACCGATTATAATAAAATTAGCACACCATGTGCAGTTCGATCCAACTTGAGAGATAGGATAGCTCAAAACGCGAACGAAGTCGCGGGGTGACAGCTAGTCTTAATATATATAAATCTCGTGTCACAATGTTTGTCCTCAATGAACTCCTAAACCACTTAACCGATTATAATAAAATTCGCACACCATGTGCAGTTTGATCCAACTTGAGAGATAGGATAGCTCACATCTTAATATACGAGTATATATAAATAATAAACGCGAACGAAGTCGCGGGGTGACAGCTAGTCTTAATATATATAAATCTCGTGTCACAATGTTTGTCCTCAATGAACTCCTAAACCACTTAACCGATTATAATAAAATTCGCACACCATGTGCAGTTTGATCCAACTTGAGAGATAGGATAGCTCACATCTTAATATACGAGTATATATAAATAATAAACGCGAACGAAGTCGCGGGGTGACAGCTAGTATTATTATAAGGATAAGTATGGAAGTATGAACCGATGTGTCTTGTTATCACTAACCTTTGTTATTCTTTATCACTAACCTGTAAATCATTGTAACGTCCAAGCAGCGTCGGGTAGACGGTGAGCGTAGAACTGATGTAGAGCATCCAAGAGACCAGGTTCGAGGGGTCCACCACGTAGTGCCACTTCTGTTGCTTCACGTTGTAAAACTCACGCAGCATGCACATGGAGTTGTACACCAGGATCCCTATGGTGCTGACGAACATTAGGAGCTTTGTTTCGAAATCTAAAAATAAATTTTAAATATGTTAAATTTTAACGGTTATTCGGATATGAAAAAATATTCGGAATGCTTGCACACACGGCCGTCTGACCTCAAAATAAGCATAGCTTTTACAATGTCTATCAGAGACTGATATACATACATATATATTTTTAAATACATACAAAAATAGATATCAACACCCAGACAGAACAAACACAAATGTTAATTACATCCTCGTAAATGTTCCCTTTGAGGGAATCGAACCCACGCTTTAAGCTCAGATGGCAGGTTCACTGCCAACTAAGCCACTGGAGTAAGAAGAAAGCTAAGCCCGTTGCAGTTCAAAGGTACACCTAGACTCATGATTTGTTCTTAGTACTCTGTTTCTCTACTAATGTTTGCAGCTACGCTGTCTTTACTCCAGACTCCATCTGCCTGAACGAATGTCGGTTCTTCTGTAAACATAGCCAGCCCATTTACACTGCAGCTATCTTATCATATTTTTTCAAGGACAGTCTTACTTTGTTACAAATTAGGTAACTTACCCAGTTCAAAATCCGAAGATTTTTTCTCAGGATCATTTTCAGTAGCATTAGTAGTGTTCATTGTTACAGTTTGGTTGTCCATCGGCTTGCTTTTAGCAGCGCAGCTGGACGAAAACTTCTTCATAACAGCTGAGCTCGGATTAACATTCACCATCAGCAGAGATGTGTAGACAGTGACAAATATCAGGAAGATGCAGTAAAACAACACGTTCGTCAGATGAAAGTACTTCCCGTACGAGTTCCATTTCATTTGCAGGTATTTCTGACTCAACGGATGAGCTAGCAGTTCTACTCGACCGTGTGCTACCATCGCCTGAAAACGTAGCGGTTTTAATTATATTTAGAAGTAGCCTTAACACTATCCAAGTTCAACCATATCATCATCATCCAATCCATAACCCAAGTTCAAAGTACATTCTCCAAATATGTTCTAATTTAAACATTTATTTAAAACGCCCGACGTTTTTGGGTGTTGTAACAATATTTTCTTCAGCTATTTCGTAGTTCCTTTAATAAAACAATAGTTTTATTTGTCCATCACCATAAAGTGCACTATCTCCGTCCCGTGGCTCTATTTTCTACTCCCAGGATTTTTCTCAATTCTAAGAACTGCTCTTAGTAATAAAGTTGTCAGTCGTTACAATAGGGTTTAAGACCTTCTTTACTTTGTTTACAGTTATTGCTACGAACAATGCAAAGTCTTTCTATTAATCCATCTCGTTGCACTGTTGCACAAATAAAAGGACAGTTCCTGTCTCTCCTGTCCAATTGTTTGTTTAAATAGTGACATGCAAATGCAGGTATGTACTAGTGGGCCGTCCAATTAAATATCTGTGGTGTGATGTGACGTTCACAAAGTTTCAGTGCTGTCCAACCCAATTTGCAGTGTTAAATAATTATGTACAAGGAAATCAAACAAAAGCGAAAAATTTAAACATTCTAATACAAAACCAGTGTTATATTAATTATGTGTTAAGCATTGCCCTATTGCCAAGGGTTACCAGTGTATTTTCAAAGTGACAG
Organism: Peribatodes rhomboidaria; assembly: GCA_911728515.1. NCBI lineage: Eukaryota > Metazoa > Arthropoda > Insecta > Lepidoptera > Geometridae > Peribatodes > Peribatodes rhomboidaria. Next base: position 3,050,599 of record OU452166.1, read on the forward strand.
ATAACATCATGTCTAGTGGCCAAGAAACAACAAAACCTTACAGTACTTATAACATTTTTGTCATAAAAATATTGTAATATGAATGGTCTTTGTTACGCCAAAAATAACAAAAAAATACTGGACCAGAGTGACGAGATTTTCACTAATAGAAATAATAATAATAAATAGTATTGTAGTAGTCAATGCAACGAGTTTATAATTACGAGTATAATGTAGGAACCGATTTTAGAGCCTCTGATGGAACACGAGCCTGCCACACTCCTGACGCTGATGAGTGCGTCTGAACCAGGGGAGTTTCGATAACGTGTTCTTACACGATTTCAAGTAATATAGCACATTTTGATAGTAAGAGTACTACATATGGGTAGTGTCTACTTGTACCTAAAAGTGCCAATTAATTACACGGCACTGGACATCGCTCCGGTGTGCGGTGATGCGAAGTTAACTTTGACTGTAAAATCTCGAATTTTAAACAAAAATCCGAATTTTATACACAGACACTACGTCTTCCATGCGAAGCAGTGCATGTGAATTTTCCTTGCCCGCGTACCGCAGCAGGATGGGGCAGGAGTGTGATATCCGCCTAAGTAGTTACACTGAATGTAGATCCCAAGAAAATTTGTGCTAACCCAAGATCCAATTATAGGAGAATGAAAATCAATATGAATTATATGTATTTGTGAATTCTGTAGTATTAGAGGAAAATTATTGTTTCTTGGACACTGGGACAATGCGAAGCGAGGCCCATAGTCAGCTGCGGATCTCACTCACGTTAATCACACTTAAGGGCTCGGGCCGGTACTTTGGGTCGTTGAGCGCCAGCCTCAGAGCATCGAGCTCAAGCTTGGATTTTTGGTAGAATTTGAAAGAGTACTTAATCTGTATAAAACCAAAATAAAAAATAATTAATAAGGCAGTTTTAGATTCAACTTACATTTAAAGCCGGCAACGGTATCTTCTGCGAATTGGGAACGCTGTCTGACTTTCTGGAGCTGTCGTCATCCTTTAGTTGCGGACATAGAGCTTCGAAACTGTATTTGATCTAAATTGGCGAAGTTGGTTAAGTATTACAACAGAAATCATTATTGTACATAACTACCTAATTATAATAATAATATCTATTTAGAAATTCACTCTCTAAAAATTGTAAATCTTTGAAAACTTATTACACACTTACACAGTACGCACCTTACAATCACACGTACCAAAGTACGTATTGCGTACATACCTAGTTCTATTTTACTGATTATATGAAGGCTGTAGAAAACAAAGACTAGACTATGTTTATTATTATTATGAAATGTTAATAAACAAGATTTTATAAAATTACGGCATGTTTGAACTAGCCGAACGAGATTGAAACATGTATCAAACTCACGTAGAAACTCTTGGAATCCTTCTTGCAGTTGGCCTTAGTGATGCACTTGTCCTGGACCGCCTCGAAGACTCGCGGCATGTTAGCGATGAGAGCCAGCGTGACGCACGGGTGCCGGTCCGATCGTAGGGCCATCACTTCTTTAGCCCTGGAGTTAGAAAAATATAAAAACTATTATTTTTGCAACACACGTTCTTCCAAGAAAAAATGTTTGACCTGTCGCAACAGCACTGTAGTTGCCAACTTTAAAAAAATTACAGATATAGGTACAGAAAAAGTAGTAGGTCGTACTCGATTACAATATGCGTGCATCTATTTCAAATTCGGAATTGGTGTGTGTACAACAACCGAAATATCACTTTGGAATTCTCCTTCCAAAATGCTCCTTCCTTCAAAAGAGTAATTACAATTTATAATCCAGAAAGATTTACATATGTTCAATTTATTGGACATTTTGAAAAATCATTCTTCAGTCATATCACCTTTGCTCATGAGTGACCATAGCGAGGGCCGCTTCAGGGAACTTGTAGTAGATGGCGTAGTCAATAGCGCTCATGTCCATGTTGTTGTAGACGAGGCGACACCCCATTGAAAGTAGCAGAGCTATCGAATTTGGCTTGTTTTCCATCGTAGCCAGATGCAGTGGAGTATTCTGTAAACAGGACAGCCTGCTCAGCAAATTTTAAAAAGAAATTATGTTTTAAAAAACATTTTAATTTTAGTGCTTAATAAATCATTGAATGATGAATCATCATCGTCATCATCATTATAATCTGTCATCATTATCCACCATCTTTTTGCTACCACAGTATTAAAAAAAATAACACATACCCAACAGTGGTAGTAAAGAAAACAGTAGATGATGACAATAAGTTGACATTATCATCACAGGCGTCACACAGGCAATCCAAAACTCACCCCGTCCTTATCGACCTGATCCAGCAGATGCGAGTGTACCGAGTGCAGCAGTTCAATGGTCTGTGTGTACCCGCTCATGGCCGCCAGGTGCAGAGGGTTCCGACCGTTGTGGTCGCGGTGCAGTAGGGCCCCGCGGTTCAGAAGCAGCTGCACGACCCTTGTATGGCCTTCTCTCGAGGCGATATGCAGCGGAGTCAGCCCCTCGCCGTCACTCTCGTTGATTATAAACGTGCCTTTGTCGGAGTCGAGGAGCTGGCATGCGGTGTGGAAACGACCATATCTGAAAACACGGTTATTAGCTTTGTTGACAAAATTTAAGAAAAATAATTGATTCGGGATATTTTCACACACGGTCGCCTAACTCCGAACTAAGCAAACCTTGTACTACCTGCCAGAGACTGATATAAGTTTAGATATAATATATTTTTGACTACATACAAAAACAGATATTAACACCTAGACATAGAACAGACATTCATGTTAATCACATGAATGTTTGCCCTAGGTGGGAATCGAATTGAACCAAGCTCAGAAGGCAGGTTCACAACTGAGCCACCGAGGCAGTTAATAGGTAGACTGTTGACTGTGACTTCGTACGCATAGTAAAAGAAATACCGTCCCGTTACTTTGTTGTGCTGCTTTTTTACTTGTCCCGCTTACTTCCAATTTACTTCACTTTCCAAAATCCCGATTAAAAATAAACTATTAAAATGTCACAACAAAATGTGTAGGTTTTCATAGATTCTTGAATTTATTTTTTCATGAATGTCAAACTACTTGATGGTGGCATAGTCATGATAAAATAGAGTAAGTATACCTACCTTGCAGCAAAATGCAATGGGCTCTCATTTTTGTTGTTCTTCAAGTTGATACAAGCTCCAAGCCTGATCAGGTTCTCCAGAGACCTGATGTGTCCCTCGCGGCTGGCGTAGTGTAGCGGGGAGCACCCTGTGTTGTCCTTCTCGTTAAGAAACTGGGCCAAGCTCATCTCACAGCGGTCCTGGAATTATTTACAAACACTAGGATAGGAATCTAAATTTTGATTAAAAAATCTAATAATTCACCGGACGTAAAACACTCTTAAAAAGCAAGTTCCTACAGGCTACTTTTGGCTAGTCCTGATGTCAGAGATTCTAGGCCACCCGAGGGCCACTGGTATTTATTCGGAATAGCATGTAAAGTTACTGACTTCGATTTACTCGTAGACTTAGAACTACTGGTATATAGGAACTGTACTTGATTCAATAATCGTTTTTCTGTAGAATTCTGCTGGTCATCGAATTTCGAGAAGATTTTCTAGTATTATGCATCAATTACATCATGCTGGTTAGCATAATAATTTGTAACTATGCAAGTAATAACTATAATTATGTATAACTGAAACTATTTAAATTACGTAGAGAAATAAAATGTATCAAGAGAACGTTATGATATTTTATTTCTCAACAATGTAAAAAAAAAAACTAGATTTAGATAGAATATCGTAACTAATATAATAAATGCGAAAATGAGTTTGTTCGTTTCTTTATTTGTAACGCTTTCACGTCTCAACTACTAAACCAATCGTGTTGAAATTTTGCATACATGTTGTACAGAAAAGGACATAGGGTACTTTTTATACCGAAAAATAAACGGTTCCTATGAGACCGCGGGTGAAACCGCGGGGCGCAGCTAGTTCAAGTATAAATGAACAAGAATAAAATCTGCTGTGTAAATATTTAAATGCAAAACCGTCACCATGGCGCAAACCACTCAGTCTAGCATCTCTCTATAGTTATAACAATATACAGAACCGTTGTATATCTCATCTCAGAGAAACTCCGCAGTGAGAAAACTGCACTCAGTTAAAAGCCGAGATTGTAAGACTAGAAGATAACAAAACTGAATTATAGCACTACCTTTAACAAAGCGAAGAAAGCAAGTAGTAAAATTCAGACGCAGCGATGCATATTAAACTCTGAAGTTCACTTTTTGAAGTCATATCATAGCAACACGTTTCATATTAAAACTTGACGGTATTTTAGTTATAAAAAATACGAGGTAAGTACTTGACTTAGTTAGCATAATTACTAATCCCCTTAGCAATAAATACCCTGTTTTGTTTTAAGCTTTTTTTTTCCTTTTTTAAACTTGATCTAACTGTGATTCCTTCGCAGCGATAAAGAATACAATTTCAGTAATTTATATTTTAATATTCGGCACATTTATGCACACTGATTCTAAACTAAGCAAAGCTTGGAATATATGTAAAACAAACAGATAACCATAGACATAGAGGAAAGACCCCTAATCGGAAAGTCAACCAGTTCACTAGTCAGTCTTCGATGTCATCCAGTAGCGGTTACGTCTCCCCACTAACCAATAAATATGGTGAACTGTGTAGTCCACTTATGCCGAAATTTCAGAATATCCGAAACAGTAAAAAAAGGCAACGTCACATATCATCCGTAAGTCTTAAATATATTTTTATGTGCTTTAAAAAGCTAATAATTGTAATTAATTCTTAATGTCAACAGAGCGAAAAGTTGCTGAAAAAAATGTTCCCACAAGGTATTTTTATATTTTCCCAATAAATTATCTTTAGGTTTCTTAAGGATCCAGTTTAGCCGATCAGTTGACAAAAATAATTCGCCAAAGTAAAAATGAAAATTAGTGGAAACTTCGTCGCCTTTGCTCTGTGCACCTTCGCAAAAATGTAAATAATGTAAATAAAGATAAAGTGTAAATTTATGTGTAAATAAGATTAAAGGGATGACTATTGATTTTAACTCAAATTCGTACTCTTGATTTTTACTTAAATTCTTACCTTTTACCTACTCTGATTTTAGTTAAGGTTTACATACAATCTATAATATTCGTTTGTAGTATAGTGTCATGAATGGATCTGGGTAAGACTTTGTGTGTGGTTTAGCTCTGGCCTAAGCTGGCCTAATACTTTGTTTCCGGTCCTGTGATTTCTTTAAACTCCGATCGTTAAATCATTTACCCAACTAAATCGGGTAACCTCTTTTAATGGCAAGTTCATCACGTATAGAAAAAAGGTTTTATTAAGGTACCAAAATAAATTTGACATGTTTCGAAATCGTGTTTTGCATGAAGACTATCCTTCTGGACCTATGTAATAGGGCATATTCTGTGCAGAGAATACCAAAAGAGTAAAAAACTAAATGACGTAACGTCTAATACTTTATTGAATAGAATAAATAACAGTATAGTAGCTACCTGCAAAGTTTATAGGCCAAGTCCGAAGAAAGTACAAGATAGATCTACACAAGTATCCTAACTTACAGATGGCAAGTCCCCAATATTTAGCGCGCCAAGTTGGTCTGTCAGTTAAAGAAGTTCCGCTCCGTCAGAATCGAGTTACGCGAGACGTTTATCGACCTTGGCTCTTATGATGTGACGACAAACTTTCAAAACGTATAACTGATTGATGAACCGAGGGCTACCGCACGTCACCGCTGTAAAATACTTAGCTATACTTTTTGCGAAAGACGTGCGGATGATCTCTAAACCGAGTAAAGTATAATAAGATTGATGAGATAATGCTAGAGCAGCCAAAGATAATATTAGATAGAAGGATTTCAGACGGGCTTTCTAAAGAAATCAGGATTATCTTAAACTTAATTTATGACCTGTGTGTTATTTATTTAGACGAGCATTTTTAAAATATATTCATCATAAATACGAATTTGATATGAGAAATGAATTTCAAAAGTTGTCTTACATTTACTAACTACCTGAGAAACCAAATACACTCGCGAAATATAAACCATCGAATTGATGGCAGAAACGGTACGACGCTACTTTTGGACACAAACTTACTTTTTAATCAATTTATGGAACAGACAATAAATTAATTATCCAACTTATAAGGAGAAAACATTTTAGCTTACCACATTATGCTTGCGCCTGTGTGCATGGCACGGCAAGTAAATATAGCACACATAGTGAGTTTGTGGCTTGCGTTTTGAGAAGGTTTTGAAACGTAGTTAATATTTTTTCTCTAGGTGTTAATTCTAAAAATAAGTCTTTTAGATAGTTATGTAACCATTTTCATTATAATGGCACTAATAGGTGGGTTCTATTGTGTTCAAGATTATTCAAAATTTATTGTGTTTTTTTTTTTTTGTTATTATCTTTTTGTTTTTCTTTTTTTACATAATGTAGACCTGATGATGGTAGCTTTCGTAGTTTTTCTTATTTTCAACTATAAGCGATGCTTGTTTGGTGTTCATAAGTACAGTGTTTATGTTGTTGTTTACAATTGTATTGATTTGGTTTGTTTTTCAAAATTTTAATTACCTACCTAATTTCCTTAATACGATGTATTCTCGTGTAAGTGATGTAAACCATTGCATATTATTACACCATGTTATTACCATGTGCATCAGTAAAAACAAACATCCAGAATTAGTGAAGACGCAGGATGTAGTTACATAAATATCATTCAATCTTCATATAACTGACAAACTAGTTTTTCCAAATACAAGTTTTAACTTATACAGCCTTAGAAATAAAGCTTTAATACATGTTTGTAAACATTGTGTAACACAAAAGCTGAGCAATAAAAATATTTTTGACTAACACGTTGTGTACAGTTAGTGAAAAGATTTAACAAAATCGAAGGAGAATAAACATTCGTTACACGGCCGGGTACCCTTGTTTAACGGATGTGTGCGGGGTCAAGATGGCGGATTTCACTTCTATCAGCTGATCTATATGCATTAACTATCATATAATCTGTGTAATGTGTTCCTCAATTGTAAAAATAAAAATGTTTGTAGTTGGTAGTGTGACATTAGACACATCGTGACCTAATATTGTGTTGCTAGATTGACATTCGACTGTTCCGTTTAGAAATTTGTTGTTAGTATCCAACTCTAACCAAAATAAAATGTTTTCCTCTAAATTTGTTTAAATCAACGAATTTTGGACAAGAAATTAAAAAAACAATACAGTTTGATTAAAAGTCCTTTCTTAAAACGTAAATTGTATGTGCAATATTAATAATTAGTGAGCTTCCTTAAAAAATAATGGTTAAAATCTATTTGGACGAATAAAGTTTCTAAACGAATTTAGCAAAGTTGCCAGACGAAAAAGAAAAAAGTATTAGGCATGTGTGTAAATACCCAATGCCGATTCAAACTTTAGTGCTTAAATCATAGTTACACATTTATATAGCGCTATTAAATTGCTACTCAATGTCTAACTGAACATTGGTTTAACAGCTAATGTGTGCAAATTGGTCAATAATTGGTGAAGAAATTGGCGCATTTCCAAACCTTGCAGCTTGCAGCAAAGTCTTCGAGCCGTCCCCCGTTCATGACAACCAGGTGAAGCACGTTCCTTGAGTTAATGTCTTTCAGCTGGATGTCCGCACCGCTCCGTATCTGAAACAGGTATGAGATATTAGTGTAAGAGAAATCGAAGTATAGATCTACACTAACATAAATAAAGAGGTAAATTTTTAAATTTATAAGCAAGGGTATGTAGTCTTCGGAATATTTAATTTTTGACAGTTTCACAGTATATTTAAGTAACTCAGATAAAAAAACTAGAGTAGACATTTGCCTACTTGCACTAAAATAAGAATTGCCTAAGTCCTTGCTTAGCTATTTTAAACTACTCCTAGCGTAATACTTACCAGCTTATTGGGAACATAAAGTTAAGAGTCTCCTAAGTAGTTAACCAAAGACTTAAGCAATTCTTATATAATATTTAGTACAAGTGGGCAATAAAGTAACTAAAAGTGACGTAAACGGTAGACACAAACAATGAAACGAAAGGTTTGTATGTGTAATTGAAACCAATACTAATATTGGAATAATTATAAAAAGCTGGCAGCTCTGCGCGGTACCATTATTTATTTTGTGGCGGTACTTCCTCTACTTATTTAAACCTATGATCTTACTGGAACGAAAAACAAAACAATTACAGCCTAATCTAATCTACCTCGACATTGAGAGCTCCCCGTTTATCGAAATCAGAACAGCCGTTATGCGTAATGAAGTATGATTTGATCAGATTCAGTTTGCTAAACTAAGTGGAATCAAATTATTTATATTACAATATTTGTAGGATATTCCGCATTTCCGCATTTACAGTACTATTGATATTGAAATTTGATTTAGAAAATAGATCTGCCGCGTTTTTGATCGCCTTTATGTATAAACATATTTAATGTCATCTGCTACATAACTGGAGCCCGGTGTATGGTACATGTCAAAACAGCTGGTACTCGCCCCTGTCACATTTGGAACTGAATATCGTCAAAAATCGTGAAAAACGTGTGACGATATATTTATAAAACGCAGAATAAATAAATGCACAAATTTCTGGTTTTCTATAATCCACGACAAACCAATCGGACGCAACATAATAATCATTCCATGTAAATGCGACTAGTAAGACGGTACGAACCGTCAGCCAATCAGACGAAGCATTCAAACCGAAGAAAATAAAATAAAAAGTTGAACACAATTTATGTGGAAATCGTGGATCCCTGCTGACATTTAATCAAGACTGCTGCAATGGCAACAAATGCACCAAGAGAAGTAATTTTCTAGAAATCAGAGAGAAGTTTCGTAGCCGAGGTCGAAGAACCTAATATAACTTTAGTCAAAGTACTATTTGTAAACACGAGGAGTTCGCGTTTGAAACGGCATACTTAAAAAGATGCTCAAAGGAAAATGTTTTGCTATTCCTCGCAAATTGTACAACACAAAACAGAAGTATTGTTTTCAAATTACAACTTACCAAAGTGTGAACAGTTCTCCAGCCGGCTCTCGACGCTGCCAGGAGTAAAGGAGACCTTCTCTCCTTGTCCAGAGGGTTCACATCGGATCCTTCGGATATCAGGTAGTTCACGATTTCGGGATGGTCGAACATGGCTGCACAATGGATGGGAGTCATCCTCTGTACATCGCAAGATGTGAGACAAGCCATCTTCTCTTTCGGCTGCAGTGCAAACATTAGCTTCACTATTTCCAGAGCTCCCTGAAAATGAACACTAAAATTAATCCAGCAAAAAGCAAATACTACAGGTATTTGATTATACGTAAAAAAGCTAGAAACAATAATGTATAATTTGTTGCTCCACTGAAAGTTCTTACGTAGTTTACATCTTACCTGAGCACACGCCAAATGAACGGGCGTTGACAAGTCATGTTGCTGTGTCGATATCTTTGCACCAGATTTTAAGCAGAGCTCAACCGCCTTTATGTCCCCTCCATGCACCGCCGAATGCAGTGGAACATTTCCCTCGTTGTCATATAGAGAGATCATTGACTCCCGCGTACATCCCTTGGATTCTCCCCACTGAAGAAACTCTTCCATGGTGCGAGATGATGCGTTCTTAGCTGCTTCATGGATTGGATAATATCCGTTATTGCAAGGCCGTTTCCATTCAGCTTCAAGGTCCGTTATCTGTAGTGTAAATAATAACGGTATAGATTTTAAGGATATATATTTTAGACGGGTCAAACATGTATTCACGGTCTACCCAAGTGTACAACGGTGGACCACAGGTCATGTAAAGATACACATTATGGCGACGACGTTTCTTCTTTTTTCACAAATAAATACCGCTAACAATTGGATCGCTCGTTAATTGTCAAGACTTGTCATTGAACAACAAGTGCTACGAGGAACGTATTGTGTAGCAAGTGCTACGTAAGACGCTCTGCGTAGCGATACAGATGCTACGTAAAGTTTACAACTATAGAAGTTCGACAATTTGGATAACACTGAATTATTTATTATAGGACCGTGGCGTACACCATCAGACGAGCCACTTTTCCATTACTTCACTCATCAAGTTGTATATAAACCTATATATGCAAAGCTTCTGCCTCTCAATAATGACGGAAATAACTAATGAACTAGTGGCTCTGTGAGTTGAAGATCTCGCCGCCGGCGTCTGTCTGGCAGTCCTTGTCTACAGGTCGAATTTCTCAACCGATTCTTGAAATTTTGTAATTTGCCGATTCAAAAACTACAGAGATTTTCTTTTGTCCATTCAGTTATTGAACCGACGCTGGCCATTTTTGTCGAAGCTGAATCATAGACGCTTCGCTTGCTGACGCACGAAATGAAACCAGCAACACTCACCAAAACCCTAGCGCACTTGTCGTGGTCATTTATGGCAGCTAAGTGGAGCGCGGTGCGTCCGTGTTCGCCTCCTAGGTCCACGTTGAACTGGCACTTGTACTTCGCGAACACTTGGAGCACTGACACCTGATACGATAAATCATAATCCTTACTAATATTATAATTCGCAATTAGTTTGGATGGATAGACGTTTGTTACTCAATCACGCCAGAACGGCTGACCGGATCTGGAGGAAATTTGGCACAGAGATAAATTATTATAATCTGGAAAAGCACATGGACTTTAACCGCGGGTGATACAGCAGGGCGCCACTAGTAAATTATATAAGCGGAATTAGCTTGTTTGTTTATTTGGTTATTACGTTTTTACGCTCTAACTATCATCATAAAATGTTGTATACACGTTGGCAGGGGTACAGAAAAGGACATAAGTTACCTTTTAAACCGGGGTAACACAGCGGGGCGCAGCTAGTAACATTATACAATAAAGTAACCTCACAGCTTAGACGTGGGTGTGTTGAACGAAGCGTAGACAGGTAGGTAGGTAAGCGTATGTGAGTTGTAGCATATCACACAGTACTATGTAGCGCACAAGTCCAACAAAGCACATCACGGTTTCTGGTACCGTTCACGCTTAACCCGACCATGGTGTTTGAATTAAAAAAATACAATATTATTTATAATATATAACTATTATGAGGCCATACAACGTTTATTTTATTAGTAACCATAGAGTATACCGGGTGATTGGTAGAGGGTCCGACAAACCAAATGGGTGACCAAAAAAAAATCCCTGACCCTATTTTTTTATTTGTAAATATTCCGTTTTTCTTTTTTACCGAAATTGTGAGAAACCTTAAGAATAGCAAAATGTGTCAACTACTCAAAGTAAGGGACCAAGTACGAAAAGTAGGTATAAAACCTTTCTTAGTTCTTCTTAAATTCTTCTTTCTCTATCTCTCAAAGAATCCAGACGTGGGATATCAGTGTAATCAATCGAGCTTTGACTGCTATCACTGTTGGACGCGTGCACGAGGAATCGTGATCCTTATTTGTTTTCAGTTTTATTATTCCTTTTATTTGACCTTCGTTGACGGTTATCGTTTTGGTTGTTACATATAATCTTATTTTTACCTTACAAGCTGGTAAGTATTATACCAATTTAGTATGCCGTTGTAATAAATGATACTAAATAGATAAGTTTAGACGCAAATTACCCCAGAATCGCTAGTAGTACTTTTTAGAAAGTTAAACTTCGTGGTAAAATTTATTTCATTTTATCACTCTATGAGCTCTAAATCATTTGGGTGGTTCTGATTTGTGTCTAATTTTGCTTAGCGTAGCCTGAAAGGTATATCAGAGACCCAACTCAAGTAAAAACATCCGCCCTGAAACAGATTATACAAATGTTATGGTGGTTAATAGGTACAATTTCGGCAAAAATCTATAATTCACAAAAAAAAATTTTAAAGAACTAGTTAGGGATTTTTTTCAGGGCAATCCTGTATTCTACAAATGCATGGGCTACCGAACACGCCCATTTGGTTTGTCGGACCCTCTACCAAACACCCGGTATATAGGTGTTAATTATCTGTTTAAGTATGTGTTTAATCTAAATTACAGCCTCAGGCCGCCATAGTACAAACTTTGCTTAGTTTGGGGTCAGACGGCCGTGTGTGTAAGTGTCCCAATATTATATTATATTATATTATATTATATTATATTATATTATATTATATTATATTATATTATATTATATTATATTATATTATATTATATTATATTATATTATATTATATTATATTATATTATATTATATTATATTATATTATATTATATTATATTATATTATATTATATTATATTATATTATATTATATTATATTATATTATATTATATTATATTATATTATATTATATTATATTATGTCACAGCCAACTAGCTTAATTAGCCGTTCTAATAACAGCCAAGCCTTTTTACTAAACGGCGAAGTTCAACTAGCTTTATAGCTATTAATTAAAATGACTTGGATCGACAACGTTGACTACCTGCCTTGCCTAGTCATTTAAGAGGGCCGCGACGCTCTGAAATTTCCATACAAACGCGCTACTCAAATTTCTTTAAAACCATTTGTCAGATTATGATGAAATTTAGCATGTACAATTAAATTAACAATATCTCCGCCCCCATGTTCTTCGTTTTTCTTTAAAAACGTTCTCAAGCGAAAATAGAGCTACGAGTATGAAAAATATCCGCATTTTCAAGGGGTCACTTTTGACTGATTTATTCAATACGTAGACAAAGCAAATCATAAATTCCATTACATAGGGAGGTTGTCTACATCATTAGCTGTTAAATGAATCCATAATACAAGGGAAATTCTTAGTTACTTAAGAATGATTACAGAAGTGCAAAAGTCTTAAAAAAAAATGAAATTGCTCTTTGCCTCTGTAGGTAACTTTAGAGGCTCGTCTATATCATTACTCGCTCTCTTCGCTCGTCTTCTTCTTCTAGACGAAATGGCTATAGAATACCTTAAGCCAATGCGAAGTTAGTCTAGGTCGCCTAGGTCGAAGTTAGTTAGGTCGCCGGACTCTTAAGTAGGAGGTTTGGGTTGTTATGAAAAAAATTACCACGAATGCTAAGGCAGGAGCTTCGCCTATCCTAATTCGCCTAACAATCTAAGTCGAATTTGCTTTGGTAAAAGAGTCGGGAAGGTTAGGTTATCTTCTTAATATATATAAATCTCGTGTCACAATGTTTGTCCTCAATGAACTCCTAAACCACTTAACCGATTATAATAAACACCACTGAACATGATCGAACAACACTGATCGAACTGCACACCATGTGCAGTTCGATCCAACTTGAGAGATAGGATAGTTTAAATCTCAAATAATTATATATATTTATATATAAATAAATATAATATATATATATATATATATATATAAATATATATATATATATAAATAATAAACGCGAACGAAGTCGCGGGGTGACGGCTAGTTATAATATAAATTCTATTAGAATTATGGTTCGTTTCACGGATTTTTTGGATATTATTTTTACCATAATTCATTCAAAACACTTTTTTTTTTGGTCAAACATAGTATTTATGTCATATTATCACCCTATTGTATGAATGGCCTGAGTATCAGCCAGCCAGTTTATTAAATGTTGTACGCTACGGCAGAATATCATTCAGGAAGCTAGTTGAACGGCGCCGTTTTGTAAAATGGCTAGCTTGTTAATTGAACAGCTGATTAAGCAAGTTGGTTCTGACATATTGGCTATAAAGGTATCATAGTGCCATAGTGGGATGTCCTGAGATAATATAATAACGACGAGTTTTGCAGAAAATGATTTTTTCACTAAATCATTATCAATAATCGTTGGATGATTAAAATTATTAATTAATTAATTTAACACAGGTGTTTTAGTTTAATTGATACTATCAAACCGACATACATATTTAACCACTGTCCGCTCACCTTATTTAGTTCGGTGGCTAAATGTATTGGTGCTTGTGTCTTCTCATTTAGCACGGACGTATCAACACGCCTGTAAATTAGAAAATCTATTAAAATATCATTACATTATGCTACGGAATATATTATTTAATCAAACTGTTCTTCCTCTGAGAAACAGACTTAAGTATTTCACAAAATATTTCGTTCGATTCTGCCTTGGGTCAGCCAGCACTGTTCAGTTTATTCCCGAGCTCGTCACGTAGGTATTGGTTTTGAGGAAAGATTAAACTATTTATCCTACTAATATTATAAACGCGGAAGTTTGTAAAAATAGATGGATGGATGGATGTTTGTTACTCTTTCACGCGAGAACAGCTGAACAGATCTAGATGAAATTTGGCACAGAGATAGATTATAGTCTTACTTTTTAAACCGCGGGGCGATAAATAAAGAGAACTGTAACATAATATTTTTTTATAAAGTATAATTGTTATTGTTTTAGGGATTGGAGTAGGCTCAGCTCTGTTCTGCGTAGAAGAGATAGATGCAGAGTTTGTTTTCAGCCTGCCCTTGCCTGCCTGCCTAGCGGGTTTACTTGAACAACAGCCTTGTTACACCCTGTTCTTAAATTAATAATATAAACAAATGGAACCATCTCCACTTTCTTTTAGTTTGATATTTATTGTAGGGAAACGGGAATTTTGAATGCGGGCACGATGGAAGGAGCGGACAAAAGTCAAAGTCAAAGTCAATATGTTTTTATTCAATTGGGTATCAAAGTTACATCTACGAACGTCAAAGTTCTTCAAAGTTTTTTAATGGGTTCGACCACCTTGTTCGAAAAAAGCGCCACAACTCAGAAGAACAGGCAAGAAACTGAGAGACTAGACAAGACAAGATGGAAACTCCTTTTAAACCTGCGCTCCCGTATACTGAAACATGGAATGTATGAGATAACTCATATATTTGTGAATTAACAACCATTTTTTGCATCGGTACATATTTCATACATGTACCCAACCAAAACATAATGGAAACTGTAGCCAGGCATCTGTGAGTGGTCTCAAGTATTCGGAAGCGTCCTGTCTATTTTGTGGCAAACAGCCACAAAATAGACAAGACACATCATCTTGTCGCGGCTGCTCCGGATGATTCAACACTTTATCGCCTTTCTCTATTCTTTTTCTTTTACCCTTTCCTTCTTCGTAAATGAATGTTGTTTTATTTAATATCTTCATCGTAAAGTGGCAAACACATGTAGTGTTCCTAATAATTGCATTATTACAATATTATCTAACAAGTCGATCTATTAAATTACTGTCAGGTAACAAAATTAAAACAAAAAGGTTTTTAATGTTTTGGTTGCCCATGAAAGTTGAACGAAAATTCGATACTGCGTACATTAAAGTGGCAAACACATGTAGTGTTCCTAATAATTGCATTATTACAATATTATCTAACAAGTCGATCTATTAAATTACTGTCAGGTAACAAAATTAAAACAAAAAGGTTTTTAATGTTTTGGTTGCCCATGAAAGTTGAACGAAAATTCGATACTGCGTACATTTTTGCTGTTGTAGGGGCAATGGACAATTGGATTATTAACATCTGAGGGCTTTGTTTCAGACTTCAAGGCAGATATTGGATTACTGCCCCAACCTTATTTAACCGCGCCTGATTTTATTCCAAAAAGTTGCGACTGCTGACCACAAACTGCTGACCAACATCACCATCGATATCACATTTCTAATAGCAATTAAATGACGTACAGAATAAATAATTTTCTATTATTCGATAGCCACCTATCCGTTTGATATGTATGTTTGTTATTTGATTAATGTATTTTCGACCTTATTTCAACTGGAGTAAAGTCACGATTCCGATCGGCTGTCGGAGTTGCCTTCTGTATCGTTTGTGTAAAGAACACTGAATAGTACCTTACGGGAGTTGGGTAGGAATACAGGTTGTAACATAAAAGTTAATTCATTTAGGTGTCTACTTACTTAGTTACTTGCCCGTTGCGGTGTAAAATATGCTCTGAATATACTCAGAACGAACAATAACATCTATACTTGTTTGAATGTTGTTTTAAACCCCCGACTTGGCACAGATTAATCAATAGTGTGTAGGTATTTAATAATCATCTTCAGCCATTTCCTGCTTGCTGTCGATTATAGTTCTCTTTAAAGTCAATGTCAAAAGTCAAAATTCAATTGGGTATCAATGACACACTTATGGAACTCATCTTTTAAAGGTCCATAAACAGATACTTACTTAAATTAAATTAACTAACACTAACTGTATTATACTGTATGAAAAACACACGGTAAGATCAAACATATTGACTAAAATGTTATTTATATTTTAGTTATTGTCGTAAATTGGAAAAGTCAGAACCTCTCTCGCGGGCGGGAAACTGTATCCACCTTTGATGTGCGAAACCTTACCAGTTAATAACTTTCCCACCTAGGTAAATAGTCTATCAACTATTTCTGGCGTTTTCACTTACTGCTGTAATAGAAACTCGATGGCTTCCAAAGCTTCACTTTCTACTGCGATGTGAAGTGGTGTGTTGCCGGTGTTGTCGCATGCATTGAGATCTACGACAAAAATACAAATATTTATTTATATCAAAACATTTACACAAAGTTAAATTAAGACCCTGTCTGCTGCCGTAGCGTGAGCTGTGCTGCAGCAGTCAGTGCCTTCCCAAAACTAGGTACACATAACAATTTAAAGGTACTATTTCTGGAATTGAATAGGTGCATAACAAATGAGAGAGAGAGAGAGAAGAGAGTTGCACAAAGGGCAATGGAGCGTGCTATGCTAGGTATCAGTCCTAGAGACAAAGTCCGAAATACGGAAATACGACGGAGGACGAAAGTCACGGAAGTCGGAAACCGTATATGAGACTGAAGTAGCGCTGGGCAGGAGACGTGGCCAGGTATGGTGACGGCAGGTGGAGTAGAGCCCTGACAGAGTAGTTACCATAGCAGACAAGCGCTCCGTCGGCGGACAACTGGCACGATGGGTCGACGACATCAGACCCATCGCGGGCCATGTGTATAGATGAGACTGGCACAGGAAAAGGACCAATAACGCGGGGAGGAGGCCTATACCCGGCGGTGGGTCGATACAGGCTGACAATGATGATGATGATAACGATAGAGTATCAGAAACTACACAATTCCAGTTTCATTTTTAAATAAATATAGGGTTATAGGTTACTCACCAAAAACCTCTTAAGGATACATTATACTCATTAATATGAACAACTTTTACTATGAAGCTATTTCTGAAATCGCGAAAAAAAAAACCAGCTTTCCTATACAAAACGTTCATTGGCCTGTGAAAAAATGCATGGAAGTCTTAGCTAATATTTTTCACGATTTCAGCGTTAGCCCTACAGTAAAAGTTGTTCATTTTGATGAGTACAATGAACCCTTAAGAGGTTTTTGGTGAGTTACCTGTTTAGATGTGTAATTATTAATTTGTTCAGTTATTTATTTAGGGTGTAGATTAGGTGTGGAGTGAGTGACAACAATGACAGACTATGGTAACAAAACATGAAACCATTAGGGAGAAGATAGACGGTTCTTAGGTCTTTCTAGCGCATTTTTGTCGATTCATTTACACACAATAAAATAAAAACAGGAAGAATGAATGTTACATTTTTCGGGATTTTATTGTAAAAACGAACGCAGTTGCCTAAAAATGACTTATTTGACTTAGTCAGTCTAAATCTCGGTACAGCTATATTTATTTCTATAAATCTCTCAATGATGCGCGGGACCCATCCCGTAGATAGCGCGGACCGCTCGTTTTTGCAAAATAAAAATGGCCTCTACTTCAGCAGCTGATCCCCACAGCAAAATGTCATATGGCATACGGATAGTAAGCAAAGTAAGCCATCCGAGCTGTAGCTATATCCGTCAGTTGCCTAATCTTACGAACCGCTTATGCAGCAGAACTAAGTCTCCCAGACAGAGCACTACTAATACGGAATACTGTCGGGATCTCTGTTTATAATAATAATAATAATAAGTTTATTTCATTTCAAGTTACAAAAAATACGGATACATGCTTCTGGGGACTCTTTTTAAGCTAATAAAGTTTTCGTCTATCAGGTTGCATTTTTTAACCGATTCTCCTGAAATTTTGTGACCATGTTTAATAAGTATGTTCAATACTTACATATAATGAAATGACTAAATATTTTGAAAAAAATCCAAAAAGAGACTTGGAAAAAAACTGTAATAATTATCGAATCGAAAATTTCTCGAGAATCGGTTGAGAAATGCGACCTGTAGAAGAGTGACAGACGGTACGAGGTCTACAGCTCAGAGAGCTACTAGTACTAGTTTGTTTGTACGTAAAATGAATTTGTGAAAAATCTGTCTAAATTGCTTAATCGTAATTAATATATTAAATGTATTTCCATGCTTTTTCCGAGGAAATTTAACGATATCTGATATCTTTTAATTTCATAGAACAATTTAAATAACTCACCCCCTCCGTAGCTGACGATGAAGTAGAGTATGTTGGTGTTGTTGCGGGCCGCCGCTTGGTGCGCAGCGGTGCGCCCTCGCCCGTCTCTCACCGTCAGCCGAGATGGATCGCTCAAGTACAAGCGCTTGAAATCTTCCACGTTACCACTCTCAGCGGCCTATCGACAAAAAACAGAAAATAAGCCTCTTAAGGGCGGTAGTAAATAATAAATAAATAACGCATCACAGTTGAGCTCCGTCCACTTGTAAGTTAAGTGCCGGCCGCCTCGCATTAGTGTAAATGAAAAATGTACTTATTAATTTGTAACACAAAGTTCTTTTGGGGCCGCGCGAGCCACTCGCGCTCATCGCCGCAGGGAGCTCGACGAGTCGATCAAAAAAAACTTTGCGACACAAAGCAATAAGTTGATTTTTCATTTACAACAGCGGCAAGCAACAGCGCAAGGCGTAAGCAACACGCCTCGGCAACGTGCCAAGACGTAAACGACACGTGATAGCAACAGCACAGCCTGACACGCATTCGGTTTGTAGAAGCTTTCATAGCTCCCTATATACTCGTAGTTAACTTATTGCTTGTGTCGGGGATGCCATTGAATACACACAAAAATACACGGCTAACATAATTATATATCCAGGGCCCTGGAGAAACATCTTAAGTAGATTTCGGAAACAATGAGTAATATACCTATTTATAGATGTAGGTACGTACCAACGTATCTTATCCGCCTACGTCGAAAAATACTTTTTAGACCCTTGTCAGGATCCATCACTGGATTATAGCAAAGGACAAATTAAGAAAATTGGTCCATTTACCTTTAATCGAGTATCTAGTACATTTATGTGTCACTCCAATTAGTTTTCACTTCGTTTATTGCCAAAAATGGTTTCAAACTACTGCAATCTATCCAGAACTATTAACGTTTGAGTGACGACGCTAATTCGTCCTAGAGTGGATTGTCTCCAGGTACCTAGTCTTTATAGAGATATCGTTGAAAGCATCGCAATCGAAATTGCAGTTAGGCTAACGACTTATGGCACGCAAATAATTTACAGAGCAAGAAGAAATATGGGCACGTCAGACTTACGTAGTGTAAGTCTTAAGTATAATATAAAGGGTATGAATTATTATTGTTTTTAACTCTTTTTTTACCACATCACTAACATTAGTGTCTTGGTCTTTCATTGTTTTATTTTTAACCAACTTCCAAAAAGGAGGAGGATCTCAATTCAACTATATGTTTTTTTCCAACAATCCCAAAGTTCTAGAAACTGTATCGTAATTTCGGATAGCGTAGCCGCCAAATAATTTTTCTTTATTTATTTTTGAAGTTTAATGATAAATATTTAGTTACGCATGAAAATCAATGTCATGAACATATTTAGACCCTAGTCAGTGTACGACAATGTGCACTGTGAGACTGCAATAATAATAAGTCATATAACTTTCTAGCTTATTAATAGACGATTGCTGAAATAGACATCTCAGATAAATTGATGATTACAATTAAAATGATTTTTTATAATTATTTTATTGAAAACTAGCGCCCGTCCTTGATTCGCAAAATTGGTTTTTATTAAATCTTAATATATTTAAATCTCGTGTCACAATGTTTGTCCTCAATGAACTCCTAAACCACTTAACCGATTATAATAAAATTCGCACACCATGTGCAGTTCGATTCAACTTGAGAGATAGGATAGTTTAAATCTCAAATTATAGTCGCAATTTTAATTTATTGCTAATTATTTGTCTGTTATTATTTGACAGTCACAATTATCTGTTAACTCCAAATGATTCTAACAGATGTCGATACCTTTCGACTGGGTTGAGTAAGTAATCAATAGATGGCGCTGCTATGGTGCGTGTCATATAAGCTATAAATATGCGAGTAAAAAGTGATTGCAAAATGATCCATCAGCACAAATATTTTCCGAACAACTACTAGATATTGGGAACGGTAAAATAGAACTGCAACCAAATACGCAATGCATTAGACTACCAGACAATTTTTGCACTGTTGTTCAGGATAAAAATGAATTGATTCAGAGTATTTTCCCGGATATACAGAATAATTATTTGAATCATGAATGGCTTAGTCAACGGGCGATTTTGGCAGCCAAAAACGTTGATGTTGACGAAATTAACTTCCAGATACAACAGTTGTTACCAGGCGATCTGATGTCTTTTAAATCAATCGATACTGATGTTGATGAAAATGAAAGTGTAAATTTTCCGATTGAATTTTTAAATTCATTAGATATCCCTGGAATGCCACCACATAATCTTCGATTAAAGATTGGTTCCCCTATTATTCTCCTCCGTAATTTGAATCCACCTCAATTATGTAACGGTACGCGTTTGGTCATCAAAAAGATCACCGGAAACATTCTTGAAGCAACCATTTTGGCTGGGAAGTTTAAAGGAAAAGTGGTCCTGCTGCCACGTATTCCGATGATACCATCAGATTCTACCATACCCTTCAAAAGGCTACAGTTTCCAATTCGTTTAGCTTTCACCATGTCTATAAATAAATCTCAAGGTCAAACAATGTCCATTTGTGGTTTAGATTTGGAAAATCTATGTTTTTCTCATGGGCAACTATATGTTGCGTGTTCACGTGTTGGGAAACCGTCGAATCTATTTGTGTTAGCTAAAGACAGGTTAACCAAAAACATTGTGCACCGATTGGTGTTAAATTAAATTGAAATTGAAAGTATTTATAATTCAAAAAAATAGATATTGATGTTTAAAAGTTTAAGACTGTCTGCCTTGCCTACCTCATTCATGAGTTTAAGCGTCACATGTTATTTACTGTATTATACTGTAATATACTTATATTTGTTATAAAATTAAATGGAAATAATAAATCTGATAAATTTTTATTTTGTACCTATTGATTTCTGCTTAATATCAAGTGTAAGAACATTTTAATTAATTGTGTTCAACGTACTTCCCCTTCAAATCTTAATCCAGTGAATTTGTATACCACCTTCAACATTTTCGTCTTTGTTCGTAAATAATTTCATTGTACTAAAGGGTTATAGTAGTAGAAAGTCAAATAAGGAGATCACCATATTTTTTTACAAATACCATCTGTGTGAAAAAGCATAGTGGACTCCGTGACTGATGTTCTCTTATTGTTCCTCTTAGATTGTTTACTATAATGTAATATAACAAAAACTTTACCCACAGCAACGCGTGGCTGGGTCAGCTAGTACGAGTATATAAATCTTTCTTGAAAAATTATCGAACCGATGGTGAAAACGGCATCGACATCCGTTTTTTTTAGCGTTTTTTGAGTGTGGTTTAAGAGGAGTTAACGGATGTGCAGACCAAGAGACAAACGAAGCGGAAAAATAACTTTGTTTTATACTACGTAGGGAAGAGATAAGTTTCAAAATCCTCATTAAGAAAGCGGGGCGTACTTCACAAGATAATAAACAACGTGATTTCCGGAGTTCTGGAATATTTTGCAAACAGATTCCCTAAAATAAAATAACAAAAACTTTTGTTACAACAAAAACTGTTTTAATAGAACGTCTGTTTCCAGAATAATATAAATTAACATTAGTTGAATTAATACGTCTCGAGAAATTAAAGTTTAGTTAGTAATATTATACGTTTAGTAATTTCTCTCTATTACCTATTTACAACATTTAGCGGTAGGTATTATAATTGACCGAGGCAAGCGGATCTGAGAGTCGACTGGACAACTCGGCATTTGTTTGTCAGACAATAAGTTGAGATAACGTGGACTCGATCTTTATGCAATTTTGCAGACATCTTGTTTATTTCAATATAGTAGTTTTTAAGTTTGTAAATGAGCTGAATCGGGCGAAGGGTTGTGGAGATTGTGGTCTCCGTTCGAGGCGAACTACTAGTTACTAGATAGTCTTATACTTTTAATTTAAATTATGTTCTATGGAATAATTAAAAAATAGAAATACTTTCTACTCTAAGGTGTGGGTGAGGCTTACAAGAGAGACGTCATAAGTTGTTAACCATGATACAGGTAAGCTTTCTGCGGGAGGGTATTTGAGAAAATTAAACCCAACCTGCTTCAATTTTGATCTATTTATCGAATACTTTTACGTACTGAGTTGTATTGTAACCGAGTTGCAAACAAGACTATTGACTGAAGCGATGATCAAGGACCTATCTAAAGGTGGCCATTCACAATCATGTCAAATCGTGAGCCAGCCAAGCCAAAATTTGATCGTGTGTGGATTTCCAGATAGAGCCAAGCCATGCAAAATGCGAAATCTGATATTTATTTTGAAATGAATGATAGAAAATAAATAAAAATCAAGAATGGGGTACCCGCGCGGCGTCTGTCAATTATTGACTTATTGTCACTTCGAGCCACGCTAAATAGTGCGATCGTGAATGCCCAACCGATTTTACCGCACGCTCCACACTTGAACACTACACTAATATCAACTAAGTATATATATAGTATAATATAGTTGATATTAGTGTAGTGTTCAAGTGTGGAGCGTGCGGTAAAATCGGTTGGGTACTAATGTAATTTTTTCTTTGAAACCAAATAAATTAGACCACAAGAAAACCGAGCCCAGTATGCTCCCCATGCAAATTTAGATACATTTAACAAATACCGACAAACAAATTTAAGCTCTATTTTGTTAAGACAATGTTTAATTTAGCTTTCAGCACTTGCAGGCCAATTTTACAAAAAGCTATTAAGGTTTTGGCATTTCTTTGGTTTGGATTTGGACCTTTTCGGCGTTAACCCAATCGCCATTATTAACAATACGTTTGTTTGAAACAGAAGGTTTTTATCTTTTCCTTTACAATCATTAATATGTATTGTAGTTTTTGTTTTGATGGCGATGTTCACATTTAATTAAATAAGTGCACTAACGGCTAGCTAGCTCTAGCGACAATTAGTTCTGTTAATCAAGGTGACAACATAATCTATGAACAAATACATCTACTATATTGACGATAGCTATTGTACGTTTTTATGTTACTCGGTCAATTAATAACCTAAAGGAACTATAGAAAAACTAACACAAATACACCTGCCTGACCGGCTCGGTCTGTTCTCGTTTCTAACCCGAATTTATAACGAGTGCATATAATTTAATGAGAGCTTTCCACTGCCTCGTTTCGGTACCTAGATTGTTAGCTACCGACGCTACAGCGTCGGCTCGGTACACCGAGCCTCGCGCCTTAGCAAACAAAAACGAAACGATACCGCACCGCAACCAAAACAGTCAACAAGTGGCTCTCAGTGAAGAATCTATACAGATTTAGCACAGAAACGCACCGCTATACCGAGTCTGTACCATTTTTTTACCGAGAGACACAGATTACATTACAGTTGGTATAGATTCGGTATAGAAACGAAACCGGGCAGGAAAGCGCGTTAGATATTTTTCTTGAAGAAACATGGCGCCCGACGTGGTGTCGAAATAATGTTTGGTTCACTGATATTTTAAATTGACCTTTATTATTATTATTTTTACTATGTAAAATGTAACTACTTCGTTTAGTTTTAATAACTTAAAACATGATTCAATTCTAGTAGGTATGTGAGAACTGGGTTATGGAAACATACGAGAGTTGGATTATGAAAACAGCCGTAAAGCGGAAAGCCATTTAGCTTTAATCTGAACCCCAGAGCATTTGCATGGACGGAACACGAGCCGGCCTCTGTCCATAACAACTCTTTTGCATAAACGTATCATGTTACATTATAAAGACTTCGAAACGATCTCCACCGACACCGAGAGCGAAACAAAAAGCTTACTTACTCGTACTCCTAACTACAACATAAAGCTTCATAAATATAAAGATCCACATAATAAAATTTATGATCGCTGAAAGTGGTGAAAATGTAGCTTTTATGATACGAAAGCATACCTTTAAAGACAACTTCGCTACTAAATTATGATGAAGTGGTAACTCTACGAAAAATACATTTTTAAATTATTATTGAAACACACACACTCCTAACACGCGGGTCATAGCCGCCTGCGGACTAGCGCGCAACAATTATTAAGAAATTAACTTCACGGTGTCAATCAACGTAAACGTAAATGAAAGATTAATTACCTGCAGTAATTCTTCAATAGGTGGCTTGTTCATATTAGCGAGACCAAGCATTTTTGACCAATGTCGGGGCAGTTTTATTGCGCCACTTTTCAATCCTTGCAAATTTTTTAAGCGTCTACCTTGATTGAAAGAACCCATCTCAAGCGATTAACGGAAACCGAAATGGTGGTAAATATTTTTAGTAACTAATATTTTCACACAAGAGTCTCATGTTGTTACGATGGTGGACCGCGCGTGAGAGACGGGACCAGGCGTGCGTCGCCACCGGCATCATCTCCACAACTGAGAAGAAGTACGTGGACTGTGCGATGATCACCATTTAATTATACGCGACACCCAAAGTTACTACGATTATTTTTTTATTTCACTTAATCCACTAGATACTTTTAAAAGTAGAAAATTGAAATTTAAATAGGAAAGTGTAAAATTTAACATACTTATTTCTAAATAAAATGTTTTACTATAATGGACTTACTACACATAATTTTGTCGGAAGATCGTTCAAGGTATATGAAGAGCGTAATTCGAGTGCCAAGTACGACTTGTAGCTTTGAAATGAAGGGTTACCTTCGAAGCTGAGGAAATTGAGTTAAATATTTATAAAGATCGGGTTAGACTGAAGTAAATACAGTGATCCACGTTTATTTTTGACGCTCGTTTGCTTTCGACGGTTAAGGCTTATGTGGAGTATATAATTATACGAATATGTATTACACGCAGGTAAGTAGTATATGTATATAGAAAGCTCTAGAGCATAACAGCGCATAGCTTATGACATAGATCAATAAGTTGTTTGCCAAAAAATACACACAATAGCAACACAATTTTAGCACGATTATGCCTCTACCAGACATATAGTATAATTTTTATGAATTGTATTGTAATTGTAGTTAGCTAAAGTGAGTTAATGGATCGCTAAAACTGAATTAATAGTAGCGTGTCACGTTTACGGTAGTGGTTAGAAATAAATCATGTTTGCAGTAACCATATACCGAAGATGGATTAACGCTCGAAGATATGAAATTAGGACTTTTAAGTTCAAAGTCATGTCTCAGTCGCGGAAAGGTCACGTCCGCTGTGTTTCGAGAACTCCAAAGAGATTTGATTGTTCGGACGAATTATTGGGGAATATTTTTTAAAGCACAAAGTATAGCGTCGCAGTAGATTTAATATCATTTAGCCTTCATGGTCCCACAGCTGGGCAATGGACTCCCCCAATGTTTTTCAGTTTTCCCTGTCCTGGGCCATCACCGTCCAGTCATTTTTAAACCTCCCGAGTTCGTCGCGCCAACTTGTTGGCGGGCGACCTCGGGGTCGACAGTCTGGGAGCATCCATTCCGTGGAGACCTTTACCTACCTTTCCGGCTGCATTTAGATTACGTGGCCCGCGCACTCCCGTACAATTAGTGTTTTATAATAGTATTTATCTATATTACTATGTCGGATTGATTTGTTGCAGGAGAGTTGCAATATTAATGGTACGAGTATGTAACACTTTTTTTGCCGATGCGCGCTATTTTTTTTTGTTTAATAAAATTACTTACTTAATTCTTAATAAATTACTTAAGTATGAAGCATTTACTCTATAAAACCAATTTACTAATGTCGCGGAAGGAAAAAAAAAGAGATTGTGGACTAAAATATCAAAATGTGCGCCAACTCGACGTTTAAAAAACTACTTTGTTCGTTCAAGTTTGAAAATTATTAAAAAATAAAAACTTATAGAAGAAGAGTTTAATTTAAATAACTATTTATAACAGATATAATTATTATACTCACGGCATAGAGCTTTGTCGGTGTCACGGGCAGTATGGGGACAGTGTTGGCGCGGCGGAATAACCACATTTTCTAGGCGCCGATAACCTGATAAATACACCGCACACGTCCTAGCATTGTGATCCTGTCGATATGACACGATAATGCCGTGATATAGAGAGCTTTCAACTTATCTCCCTAATCCGAAAACATCGTATGCCCATTAACTTTGTTTGAAGTTGCGTGCCCTTATCAGCGTGATGCAAACACGGGTTAGTCACCGTCAATTATTATGATAAATCACAATAATATGTATTTAAAATAATTATTATTCTAGGGTTCAAATAATAGGCACATTCTAAGAAACTGTTTGTGATTGATAAAGTTATGATTTCATTCATGAATCGCACAGGCATAGACAAACGCAAATTTACTTTTAAACAAAAAATACCTTTCTAGTTTTTAATTATTCAGAAAATAGTACTGTTTAATGAGGCCGTGGTTCGAGTAATTTTATCTCATTATCAGAGTGAAACCTATGTATGCGATACTCGCGTAACAAACAAACAACGCTTTGCAATTACCTACCTCGAAGTTTCTAGAAACGAAACACGAGCTTAGCTGAGGCCTTTAAAATTGAATAAATTTATTAACTTTATTTTACCTACAAACCACATTTTTCGTAAGCCAAAAACCGTTTTTAAGCAAAGTTAAGTAAATAACTAAAAGAAACCTTTACTTTGACTTTGACTTTGATAGTATTGTAGAGATGAAGTTTGAAAGTGGAAGAGAATGTTTTTTTTGAAATCATGTAGGACGTTGAAAAAATCTTAGCTCTACGTCTTTCCGAGAAACAACTATACTAGTCTACTACTAGGTGTGGTAATTTATTTTTGGCCATCTCAGATCTACCTAGAGAATAAGATGGCGCACGGCGTATTATTTAGGTGAAGCCAAAAACTACACTACTCGCTTGGTCATTCTTACCTCGACATTATGCGCATTGGTTTATGGTATAATTTCGAATACATAAATAAACATAGTGCATTATAAAAGTGTGGCCAGGACTACATTTTGAGGTTCTTTTTAAAAGCTGTGCAGTTCTTTTTCAAAGTCAATTTTGAAAAAGCCGTAACATTAAACTCTTACAAATATGTGCAGTTTTGGAATATTAAATCTACTAAGGCTTTATATTAGATCGGAAATGGCTAACGTAGAGTTTGGGAATTAATATTAGCTTTCCTGCAATTGTAAATGTTTTTCATGCCAAAATTAGCACGCACACAAGTTTAATAAAGAAGTGGCTAAAGCGAGATATAGCGCAGTGTTCAATCTTTTCCTCTAGGTTGATCTGAGTTGATCATTTGCGTGGACGGGTGCCGCCGACAAGTGGCGACGGCTGCAGTCGTCTCTCCCGTTAGCACAAGTGTCGCGCTCGTCTGTGAGTTGCCGTTGACAAAGTAACGCTCGTCTGTAAACAGCATATATCGGCAAGATCTTACAGTAAACCCGACGAGCAACTTATTACCACGATGACCATGAATTTAAAACCAATAAACAATATCTTAATTTGTTTTCCACTCGATTATGGCTACAGTCTTGTTTACAAGATCGCGAAGAAATCTCAGAATCAGTTTTATCAGATTTGCATTGCTAATTTACATGAAATACAATTCATTGGATGAATTTCATTTTCTCTGGCATTATTTGACAGGCTTTGCCCGCGCTTCAGTGCCTATATATGACATGTATTGCGTGACATTGTGTATCTTTTTTTAACAATTGTTCTTTTATAGCCTGACTATAATAGTAGTTACGGAATGTCTCCTGCAAACTTACAGATCTTACCTTTTTACCCGACTACGGTGACGCCAAAAAGAAGGGCTATGTGTTTGACCAGTACATGTGGGTAGGTAGGTATGTATGTCCGTTTCTATGTTCCCTCGTAACTATCAAATGCCTGAACCGATTTTGATAAATAATTTATGTCGTTACAGTGAATATTTATTGCGCGAGTGACATTTTGCAGTCGAGTCTCTTTATTTATTTTTGTACAGGTATAAATAAATTTGGGAACATTTTTGTACACACTGTTGTCTGACCTGAAACTAAGCAAGGCTTGTATTATGGCTGCCAGAGACTGTTATTCATACATTTATATATTTAAATACATACTTAATAATAAACGAGGAGACAAAGCAGTGTCTTACGTCGCGGGCGGCTTATTGAACCCTGAGCGTAACGCTAACCCTAGAGTTAGCTACCGAGCGCAGCGAGGGAGTATTTTAGAGTCCTGAGTAAAGCGAGGGGTTCAAGCCGCTCAAGGCAAAGACACTGCTCAATCCCAGAGGTAAATACTCTACTTTTCACACCTTCTGCGAGGCAATAAAAAGGAACTGTAAAAATATGTTACACCAAACACCGTCTTTTGTTTTAAATTTCGTGCAGCTGCACCAGCTGCGTTCTTTTATTTTTGTGGCGGGCAGTTTAATTTTTTAATAAACTCTTCTTACAAGTTTTTATTAAATTTTAACCTTCTTGCTCAAAGACTCCCTTGGGATTTTCATACAACTTTATCTTCAAGGGAGGCAATGCCTTGCTTTACGTTGAGTCTATGTGATATGTAAGTGATCCTTGTCGAAAAGGTGGTGTGAAAATAAATATTAACACCCAGACACACCAAACACAATGTTCATCACATGAATATTTGGCCAAGATGGGAATCGAACCCACGCCTCCAAGCTCAGGAAGCAGGTGCACTGTCAACTCGGCTACAGAGGCAGTCAGTATAGTATACTGACAGTCATCGTCATCAGTTGTAATTGTCTGTGGATGTAATGTACAGGCTTAGCGATATTCAGCTACTGTTTTACTGCCTTTTAGGACTTTCATGATGTGCCCGCCTTTTCTTTGATTTGGTTTAGAAATGTTTTTTTCCTCCTGAGCTGTTTCCCATACGAGTACCAAATATTTTTTTTTCTACTATGAGAAATCCTACTTCACACTTTACTACTTCCTACTTATATTAAAAAGGCTAAACTTGTGCGTGTGTGTGTGATTTTAACTTAAACACGCTCAAACGGATGGACGGATTATGATGGAAATTAGTATGGAGTTAGTTTATACCCTTGAATAACCCATAGGCTACATTTTAAACACGCCACTCAGGTAACACCGCGGGGAGCAGCAAGTAATACTACACGACGTTTTTTTGATACGTATCTTTATGTGACTTAAGAGTCCCGCGACACTCTGAAATTTCCATACAAACGCGCTTCTCAAATTTCTTGAAAACCATTTGTCAGATTATGATGAAATTTAGCATGTACAATTAAATTAACTATATCTCCGCCCCTATGTTCTTGTTTTTTTTTTTAATGTTCTCAAGCGAAAATGGAGCTATGAAAAATATCCGCATTTGCAAGGGGTCACTTTTGACTGATTTATTCATTAGATAGACAAAGCAAATCAAAAATCCTTTTACATAGGGAGGTTGTCTACATCATTAGCTTTTAAATAAATCCACAATGCAAGGGACATTCTTAGTTGTTTAAGAATGATTAAAGAAATACAAAAGTCATAAAAAAATAAATTGGATTTTGTCACTCTGTAGGTAACTTTAAAGGCTCGTCAGTGTCTTTACTTGCTCTCTTCGCTCGTCATCTTCTTCTAGACAAAATGGTGGTCGCCGGACTCTTAACTGTGGTGAGCTACACACTACGTAGCACTTTGCAACACCGTATGCACAGGGTATATTCATAATGTAACTTAAAAAGTAATATTATAAATATATTGTTTTCTTGCAAGCAACGTAGATAATATTATTATTTTAGCTTTCAAAACTTAAATTTAAATCACAGGGCAGATTAGTAAAATTTAGCAATAATTTGATAGGTAGGCATAATAAGAATATATTATATAAATATAGAAACAAAGAAGAATAATCAAATTCGTATGAGCTCTGGTCTAAGAATTTGGCAGCTGTCCCCAGAATTAGAACTATTGTTGATTGATTTTTATTCATATACTAACGATGTTAAAGCTCATCAAAATCAAATCCATAGTCAGAGAATTATTGATCCGTATTCGCGATTTTTTTTTTGTTGCGAAATGGCGAAAACCCCCTTTCGTACGCAGTATTTATTTTTTGTTCCAGTAAATTTATTCGTAGTTCTAAATCAGACCTACAGTTAGTGATTTATTGTTATGTGAATCATGAAGAACTTTTTAGCTTTCAGAGCTAAATATCAACTTTCTGCGGGACTGATTTTTTTGGTTTCATAGAAAAATATGCTGTACTTGCATCATATTTCGAACATATACTAAGAGGGTAACCGGGAGACACACTTTGTTTTTTTTTTGAGTTTTTTTGGGCCAATTTAGTCCTTCTCCTTTAGTTTGCTAAAAATATGCAAGTATGTGCTCAGATACTTAACTCCTAAATGGATTCCCTATTAGAAGCCATTCTTTGAGACAAACAACGTACTTAACTACGTTCTTTTGAGAAGCTTTTATAACCATGACTCCGGGATGTTAATAATTCTGTTTTTGGTTCATATTAAAGATTTATCTTATACATTAGACAAATGTATTACGATAAAGTCATAGCGGCATTAGGTATTTGTTACATGGACTCACGATAGATAACAGACCAGCGTGTATGGGGGCTAAATCCATTTTTGACATCAGTGATAATTTCTTGTGAATATTTCTGGTTTGTACTAAACTCTGTTGGTATTTTGTGGTGGAAATTACACCACCTACTCTTTAAAATCGTATGAAATTCTATTGCAAATGATTTAGGTCTTGCAGCAGGGCCTTCCAAATAGGTGAATAAGTGCCTCAGTGGCAGTTTATTGACGAGTAAACGACATAATAAATATATTTATTGATTGCGTGTCATAATAATAACTGTGTCATTAAGTATCATTCATAAATGTTATTTGGTAACCTTTATCGTACAATCTTAGGCGCCAGTTTGTTTTTCCATTAAAGAAGAGTAGTCCTATGAAGACGGCTCCAGGTACCAGGTCCTATGAAGATGGCTCCAGGTACATAAAGCAAGCTTATTATTAGCATCAGATATTTACTTAACAAGCCGCTGAAGACTGTGGACCTGTTATCGTTCGAAAAAGTTTTTTTCTTCATTTTGAAATTGTATTGCCAAGTATGATAACAGATTCACAAAAGTACATAGATAACTCGCTTCTTCATAACATAACATATCATCACGCCTTTCTCCCAAAGGGGCTGACAGAGGTGTAATGCAACACCCACACTTCGCCGGATGATATTCAGTCCCAAATGTGTCTGGGGGCGAGCCTGTCGCCATACACCGGACTCCAATCATGTAGCAGATGTCATGCAATACGCACATATGCTTACACAATGAACAAATTGGTGCGTGCCATCGGCTGGGTTCGAACTCGCTCCCTCTGGCTTGAGAGGCGGGCGGGCCTTCTCCCAACTATGCTGCCATCGCTTTTGCGCTTCTTCAGGGGATTGCGATAAAACAGTTTCAAAATAATTTGAGCGCCGGAAATAAACCTTCATGCAAGCTCACATTCTGAATTGATTGTCTGGCAACAACATACTTATGAACTTTCAAAATTGTGGACCTTATCTTATAAGAAGATCTAACTGAAAATAGAGAAGTTTTTTTTTAGGATTTATGAGATTGCCTAGTCACATTTAGGCAGTCTTATTGTATTCATAAAAACAACTAGAAAAAGATAATATATAGAAATAGAGTCATATAGTCTAAATTAGCAAAACGAAAGGCCACAGGTTTGAGACAAAAACATTTACTTTAACAAAAGTGACTTTACCTTAGAATTTTATTTTTCTTGATTCAATAACTTCTTTTTAAAACAAATAGGTTTTAAACTCATTGGATAGTTTAATTTATGCAATTACAGTTAAAACACACTATTTTAATGTCAAAAAGTGTGCAACAAAAAAATCGAAAAGAAAATATTTTTCAAAATTTGAAGCCTTTTTGGTTCTTACTGCAAAGACAAAATTCCTGAAAAAGTAGTCTATTTTGGTATATGTAAGGCCAGTTTTGGCTGCTATTACGAATCAAAGAAAAAAAATACTAAAGCGTTTTATCCTAATGTGCGCTTCGCCTCCGCCTACACTTTCCATGTTCGCCCCTAACTGCCACACCTTACGCTCTATATCTTGATGACCTAAGCATCCAATTATTCTAGGAAAACACCTCCAACAAAAGACTTTTCTACATTTGTGAATGAATTGATAACTTTATTTGTGCCTTTCCTAAATATTATGCAATTTCCAAAATAGTTAGGTATTGCTTATTAAATGTCGTTACGAAAAATGTTAATAAAGCCAACAGTTAAGCCCGCTATGTCGAGGGCTCAGAGGCAACGTGACGTGGCTTGCGTTTTACGATTTAGAAAGTCTTACTCTTAATATTCTGAAAGGGGACTCGACGAGTAAACAAACTTCCCCGGAGTCGGACCGCTCAGGTGTGCGCGCCGGTAGCATGACCTGCAGTTCGCCGCCGGCGTCCTGTATCTCGCGATGTACCCGATCCTGTCCTGTTAGTGTCCACACCCATTCCTAAAACAATAAAATAAATATTCGGGTCAATAATGCACACGGGCATATACGGCAATACACACGGGCATCTGACCCCAGACTAAGCAATACTGCTGTCACAGTTACAATATGGTATGTCACAGTTACACTGTTACAATTTGGCAGCCAAAGACGGATATATGTACATAATATGTATATTTTTCAATACATACGAGTATACCCAGACATAGAACAAACACAAATGTTCATCACATGAATGTTTGCCCTATAGGTAGGAATCGTACCCACGCCACTAAAGTTGACTACTACACTACACTACCAACCATTGAGGCAGTCAAAACGCATGCAAAAGGTAGACAAAGATTATGTTGTTATTTCATGTGTGGAAAATGGTTGATTTTGATTCATTTTCCGCACACTTCTAAGTCCAAGTCTCCTCTTCAGCGCGCAATCTCGTGCTGTCTCGTCATCGATCAGATGGTCTCGTCTCTACCAGTCTCATCCACTGCCTTCCTACCGCCTCTGCAATCTCATATATTTTTATTTACAATTGTTACTGTACGTTTAATATTATTCAATTTTAGATCGATCTAGCTAAAATTGTAACAAGTAGAAATAACTACAAGGTTAATTCACGATTATAAATTTTAATGTGATGTTGGAAACTTCAAATCTAACATATCGTTACGCCTTTGCCCCGAAGGGGCTGGCAGGGTATATATACAACACCCACTTCGTCGGACAATTTTCAGTCCCAAATGTGACAGGAGGCGAGCCTGTCGCCATACTCCAGGTTCCAGTTATGTAGCAGATGATATTAAATGCGCACATATGTTCACACAATGAACAAATTGGTGCGTACCTTCGACTGGGTCCCAACCCGCTCCCTCTGGCTTGAGGGGCTAGTCTTCTCCGACCAGGCTATCATCGCTTTTTTTAACTTGAACTTTAAATGCTCAATACTATGTACTTCTCCTGTAGCTGTATGTGCTCTAGTATGATTTTCATTTTTAGGAAGACCCTACTGAGAACCCAACTCACGGAAAAAAATGCCACTACAAAATTGCTTAGATCAAAAATAAGATTATTCTCAAAAATATTGTTTAAATATGAGACAATATTATCTTAATTTGAAACATTATTATAAACCCAAGAAATGCAGAAGTCTTACAATAAAAATAAATTATTCTCATAATTGATACTAAAACTAAGAATAACATACTTGATTCAATACTTTGTGGTATTAATTCAAGAACTATGAATGTTTTAACCAAAGAAAAGATTGAATTTTCCAATCAAGAGCAGTTTTTTTTCATCCAAAAATATTAGATACTTGATTTAAATCAAATTATTTAGTGTTCGTTGAAGACAACATTATTCTTTATGCTAGAAATAATTTATATGGAGATATTAATACCAAGAATTATAGTTTCTCGGTTAGGAAGCATATAGATTATCTTCTATTGAGAAAATTATTCTTCGGTAGAGAACTTTGAGACACTCAATTTCGAAACAGTGAATGTGTTGACCAAAGAAAAGATTGAATTTTCCAATCAAGAGCAGGTTTTTTTCATTCAAAAATATTAGATACTTGGTTTAAATCCAATTATTTAGTGTTCGTTGAAGACATCATTGTTCTTTATGCTAGAAATAATTTATATGGAGATATTTATACCAAGAATTATAGTTTCTCTGTAAGGAAGCACAAAGATTATCTTCTATTTAGAAGAGTATTCTTCGGTAGAGTATTTTGAGATACCTACCTACTCAATTTCGAAACTGAAACACATTCAGTTTCGAATTGAGTAGGTATTAACACTAACCAAAGATAGGATTACACTTTCCATTCAAAAACATTTTTTAAAAGTACTTTACCACTCTTCCCGATTAATTAAAAAAATATCAATCGCACGATAAAAACTATTGGCACTAAAGTTGTAGAGAATCTAATTTACAACCACTTAGGTTCTTAGTGTTATTGTTGCAAAGTTGAAAATGACTGAGATATTGAGCAAAAACCATTCCTTGACAAAAAATAAGATAACAGACAAGGTGACATATGACTTAACAACTTTAACCGCTAACCGCCCGAAATTGGACGGTTATTGTTATCGTTATTTGTGATGTCATTTTAACCATTGCTAAAATGATGGAACCCATTTTTTTACGGCCAGTTACTCTTTGGTTATCGTTTTGTCAAAATTACCTAGTTGGTGCAACTCACTCTTAGGGTTACGCCCACTAAAGATTCCGGCAATAAAAAATACTGTACTCGTAAAATTACTGACGGGAATTAATGCAAGGTCAAATGCTAACCCGACTAGGCCACAGAATAAACAGTACAAGTACAGAAAATTCACCCCGTGATAGCAAACATGCGAATTCAATCCTATTCACAATTTATCTAACGCCTATAATTCGAGATGTTTTTTTTACCATTTTTAACTTGGTGATACGTGGTGACGATTAAAGAGCAAAAAAAACACGTGTTAGGTATTTTAGTAGGTCGAGTCGAGGCGCGCGAGGACTTCGTTTGTTGCCAGGCAACAGTTAGTCAAAATCCCACTAGCTAGGTAGGTAGGTACAAGCCGCTTTTCAGTTTAGAAATTTGACGAAAAAATAAATACACGTGATATGTACGTGTAAACCCCCTCTTCCTCTTTCTGGCCTCACGTGATTAATGAACGGCCCCTAAGTAGTTATTTTAAGCCTGTGACAATGCGATTAATAGGTACCTTAGCTGCTTTTGTTCAGTAGGTAATGAAAGTTCATAAATTATTACTTACAAGCTGCGCCCCGCGTTTTCACCCGCGGTTAAAAAATATCCTATGTGCTATTCTAGACTATAATCTATCTCTGTGCCAAATTTCATACAAATCTGTTCAGCTGTTCTGGCGTGAAAGAGTAACAAACATCCATCCATCCATCCATCCATCCATTCTCACAAACTTTCGCGTTTATAATATTAGTAGGAAGTAGGATCTAGGTAAGTAGGTATAGTAATAAACGGTCAACGAACAATAATAGAAATGGATCCCGTACGCGAAATTAATTGCATTTTGATAAGTATACTTATTTATAATACCTAATCATGTTATTTTATTGTTAAAAGCTGGAAACACATAGTATATTGTATATCGTATACCTACCAGAAAGTTAAATGGTTCGTGCCATGTGAGACAAGGGTTAGTCTTTGTACCTACTGATGTATTTAGCATTTATTAATTTGATTGAACTAAGTAGGTATATAAACATATTCAAAAATAATGGTTCTTAAATTCAAGAAAATTATTCTTGGCTCATACACTTGATATTGCCACATTATAAAATTATACCAATATTTAGCAGTTTCACAAAAACGCATAGGCGGCCAAACGCATCGAGATTGAACGTGTAGGTACGGACCGCCATAGAAACTACTTCTAAAATATTCAAAAATAATGGTACGGAAAATTAATGCTACTGAATTCAGTGAAGTGTTCAATTCAATTCAATTTATTTATTCGAACCATAGGATATTTCAAACACTTGGTAACGTCACTGTTTACAATGGTTAGGTTAGTTTAGTAAGTTAGGATATCGTTAGGATACTAAATTCAGAAGCAAGGGTGGTTTCTGACTGACTGAATCATTTATAAATTTTTGAATTTTGAACTTGCTTCTGAATTTAATCTACTAAATTTAGCCAAGTGTAATATGATATAATATGATGATGATGAGATGAATATGATAATACCTGAATTTAATCTACTAAATTTAGCTAAGTGTAAACCTACTTGAAACTAAAACAAGTGCGAGTCCGACTCGCGCACCAAGGGTTCCGTACATACCTACTAATAATAATTATAGTCAACAAAAAATATTAAAATCAGTAAAAGTTAGTTAGTTTAGAAAACAATTTTCATTTGTAGTTGATATGTATGGTCTTCAATACGATCGAACTACAAACTAACTTTGTATTGGTTTTTTTTCGTCAAATATTTATAAATTCGCAATTTTCGGAATTTTTCATTTGGTTGTGTTATAAGACCTTGCTTCATGCCAAATTTCATGATTCTAGGTCAACGGGAAGTACCCTGTAGGTTTTTGAGTTGCGCGTTTTCCTTTGAAAATGCCAAAATTAGCAGCAAAAACAGCTGTATCTTTTGATTGGGTTGACATGAAGACCATGGACTTGAGTATGTCATATAAATTTCAGCTCCATACCTTCACACGTTCTTGAGAAAAAGGGTCTTGACAGACAGACAGACAGACGGACAACGAAGTGATCCTATAAGGGTTCCGTTTTTTCCTTTTGAGGTACGGAACGCTAAAAGCTGACTGGAAATGTGACCTATCTATGACAGTGGAGGGTAATAATATTGTTATTCAAATGTGTGACCGCAGGTAAAACCGCGGGGCGCAGCTAGTATACCATAAATGCACACAGGTTAGTATAGACCGAGTGGCTAGGTTTGGTTATGTTTCTTGCCACCCAACCCAAGGGCCTCTGACACAGCTTGACGATTGTTGTTATGCTCAGTTGTGAATGCCACCCGCGGTCATCTATACGAAGATTGACCGTGTCGTCCGTTGCTTAACATCCGTGATCAGTGGTTAGAGCACCTAGTCTAGTAATTTTCAAGTAAATCTAAGTAATTTCAAGGAATTCTAAGTCATTTTCAATATTAAGGTTCAAAAATACAAATTTTAATAAGTTGAGACGGACGGACGGGCAGAACAAATTTAACGGGTTCCTTGTAACCCAAAAAATTTAAGTAGGTTTTTTTACCATGGTTCCGGCGACTTTTTAGCGCTCTTTGCGGAATCAGTATTGGCAACACTGCGAATGAAGTTCGCTCGGTGGCCGCCGCCCACGCCGCCATTACATCTAACAGGTTAACATCGTGTGTGCGCGCAAGTTATTATTTTACAATACAAGTGATTAATAAGAGGTTCTTTGACTGTTTTTTAATTTGAATGAAAGTGATTGGGTCCTACGTAGTTGTTTTATCATCTTTCGTTAGTGAGTGTTCGTAGTTATTTGGTGACCAAGATATATGTAGCTACCTACTTAACCTAAGTTACGTTAGGTAAAAACACAAGGGATTACTACATTAATACAGTAATTAAGATCCCTATAACGGAGAAAATGGAAGAATTGCTCACCAGTTGGAATATTCCCCCGGACATCATTGAACAATTTAGTGGTAAGTAAGTAACTGTATTCTTAACCCGAGAGACGGATGTTTTAACCTTGCTATGAAGATAATTATATTGTTGGATTAAAACTTGTGATTCTTCATTTCAGGTAATTGAATAACTCTCGACCAAGAAGTTAAAGGAGATCTTCTGAAAGAGTTGTGTCCGACTATAGGAACACGTATTAAATTAAAGAACAAAATCGAAGAATATTTGACATCGTTGACGACGGTATGTACAGTCAGATTCGATTGAACTTTTGTATTTTGCATACACGGTGTCCGGGGTACAGAGAAGGACATGACTGCTTTTATCCCGGAGAAGTTACCATTTCCTATGAAACTACGGGTCGAACCCACCCCACCCCTGTAGTAGTGTAAGCTATCAATAAATTAAAATGCACTAATCAATTTTCTGTACTCGGAGTAATACTGAGTAATACCTATTTATTAAAAATTCTGAAATATTTTAAGAAACTGGGTAGAGGAAGTGGCCTATACTCATGTACTAAAAACACAAAGATAAAATTTTTATTTATTTTTCAGACCGAGAATATCACCATTACCACAGCTGACATATCGGATTTATGTGCGGACGTAGACCATATAGAAAATCTGTTTCCGAACGCACCTAGCTTACCAGAGTTTGACTGACCTGAAAACACTGCTTACGACATCTCCATATGGAAAATCAATTTTGAAGTACTACGAAACCAACAACTAAAACAAAAACATGAAAATACTTCTGGATATATGTAATATTGTTTTCTAGTAAATTAAGTTGGCAGATTTATCAAAAGTATGTTCAATTATTTTTAATCTCATAAAATGGTGTATCGAGTAAGTAAGACCATGCCAAGACATTTATTTCTATTATTTTTAGAGAGTAGAAACAAAACTCGGCAATTTAGTTCGGCTAGTAGGTTTTTAACTTTGTGCCTAATAATTTTGTATGTTTTTCTTTGATAAATACATTACACTTAGTAATAATTTTTTTGTTTATTTTACCTGATCAATAGAGATTAATTTCTTGTATTTCAGTGAATTTATTAATTGCATAACATGTTTTGTATCTTAAAAAATGCTAATGTCAGTAATTGTTTCTGTATCTATATAACATACTCTAAAACATTTTCTGTCATTCAGGTGCACCACAGATGACGGCGTGGACCAGGCCAGGCCGGTCAATTTCACCGCGATCGATAGAACAAAGGGTATACTGCCAACCCACACGGTGACGCGGGCACTGGCGGCGCGACCAGCCACGGTCTTTTTGACCACGTGTGGGTTGGCAGTATACCCTTTGTTCTATCGATCGCGGTGAAATTGACCGGCCTGGCCTGGTCCACGCCGTCGTCTGCGGTGCGCCTAAGAATAGTACGTTTTATAATGAGAATTTGATTCTATCACTAAAACACAAGCTTACTTTGATACAAGAAATTATATTCTCAAAAAGAAAACCAAAAAATCCTTAGTTTAAGAATAAATTATTAAAACATCATCTCAATTCAATAGTATAGGTCTTCTTCGATTGAAATAAAGTTGTTTTTGTAAGAAGACATGGTATTTTTAAAATAAAAATACATTTCAACTCAAATCTAGAATTCATAGTTATTAATCTGAGAATAATATTAATTTGGAATCAAAATACATGACGGCTTATATCTAGAATTCATAGTTATTAATCTGAGAATAATATTGTTTTGAAATAAAAATACATGACACCTCAAATCTAGAATTCATAGTTATTAATCTGAGAATAATATTAATTTGAAACAAAAATACATGTTAACTCAAATCTAGAATTCATAGTTATTAATCTGAGAATAATATTAATTTGAAACAAAAATACATGTTAATTAAAATCTAGAATTCATAGTTATTAATCTGAGAATAATATTGATTTGAATTAAAAATACATGTCTTAATTTAAGACAGTCAATTTAAAACAATAATATGCTAATGTCAAGAATTCATTGTTTAGGCCATATATAAATCATTATTATTCTTGGCCAATAAATATTGTCTTAATAGGAGAATAGTTTTTTTTCTGTGCTCCCCATCATTAGAAAATTTTTGCATCCAGTAGGCAAGTAAGTAGCTAGACTTGTTTTTAGTTGCAGTTATCAGACTCAAATGTTCTATAAGTAAATACGTAAGTACACGATGGAAAATTTACCTGCCTATGCCTAGGCACAAGTTATTGTCCCTCACAGCGTCAAATTAAGCCAATTTTATGGCGTAGACGTCAATAAAGGAACAAGGACGATGTCTCATTTTTCTTTACCTTGGTTTTTAGGCCTATAATTGCGAGAAATACGAGACCTAACTCTTTATATAAGCCACATAAAAAGGCATTATCAAAACAAAGTAAAAAAAAATTGTAAAATGCATTATTGGATAAAAGTTGAAGTGCAATTTTATACCCCACACAGCAGATATAAATTATAGTACCTGGATGGCCGAGCTTTGCTCGGTATTTTTTTTTTTTTTGTATTGTGTTTTTTGGATAATAAACAATTGATTTTAGTCTAACCTCAAAGCAAACACTCATTGACTTCGTGTTACTTAACAACGCCATCTGCTGTTGTGTCGTTAAAGCAATTAGTTGCTCACAAAAAATAGTAGTATTATTATTCGCCAATAGATGTCAGGAAGAGTCATATTTTTCAGTTGAGATTGATTATCGATAAAACACGAATAAAATGATATTTTCTAAAAATGATTCCTAGCTAGATCGATTTATCGCCCCCGAAACCCCCATATACTAATTTGTATGAAAATCGTTGGAGCCGATTCCGAGATTCCAATTATATATATATATATATATATATACAAGAATTGCTCATTTAAAGGTATAAGATTATACCTATTGTGTTTATAGTAGAAACAAAATTATAATTTCATGAATGCATTACGCTAAAACAATTGTAAAACTATGCAGATAAACAATTTAAATAGGTGAACCTAAGTATTAAATTCAACCTAACAACGCAGTAACAAACGAAACACCCACTAAATATTCTAATGCGTCACGTACCACCTATACTTTAACAAAATCGTTTTTGGGGTTCCGTAAGCGATTTTAGTACTAAAGTCCTCAGAAACAAACGAATAGGTAGCCTTTTTCATCATCGTAATTATTGTCTGTTACTTCCCACTACAGGGACACCGACCTACCGTAAGTCGATGGTGATTGTTCCGCTATCCACCACGCTGGCTCAGTGTGGGTTGGTGAATATGTCCCATGTCTTTTGAATTACTCTTCTGGGGCATAACGGTTTCCTCACGATGTTTTCCTTTACCGTAGCCTTTTCATCAAATCACTACATAAGTAGTATAAAACAAAGTCGCTTTCTCTGTCCCTATGTCCCTTTGTATGCTTAAATCTTTAAAACTACGCAACGGATTTTGATGCGTTTTTTTAATAGATAGAGTGATTCAAGAGGAAGGTTTATATGTATAATAACATCTATTAAATAGTGGAGAAATACTGTTATTTTTGAGGTTTCTAATGTGATGTCGTTAATTATCAATTTTTTTCCGCTTACATTGCAAACGCAGGACGCGAAAGTTTGTAAGAATGGACTCTTTCAACGCCAGAACTGATAAATAGATCTGGCACAGAGATAGATATCTAGGAAATATCTAGAATAGCACATAGGATACTTTTTAACCGCGGGTGAAACCGCGGGGCGCAGCTAGTAAAGAATATACAAGGTGCTTTTTTGGGTGTAGTAGTAATGCTTAGGGGTATTGTTCTACACGTCAAAGTAAACAACTTTTTGTACAGACATGACTGCAAAATTTAAGAAAAAAGAATCAAGTCCATGCAAAATTGATCACGTGACTACTTATTTTTTATACCTTTGGTAACCCGAATATTTTTCATTTGATTTTTTCAAACTTGTGTTCTAAAAGTTTGTTCTCTTTGACGAGTAGAACAAGAGCCTTAAGCTCACTACCACTACACCGAAAGCCAGCATCTTGTATTTGGCAAACATACAAAGAGGAGTGAAGACGTTCCAATCGTTTTTGTGAAACGAATTAAAATCCGGAGAGAACATAATAATCGTTCCAAATCGCTAACAAATCACTAATATATAAAAATAATTACACCTAATCGATCAAAAGTACATAAAAGATCATCGTTTTTAGCTCTTGCAATACATTGCCATAAATATACAGATCCACGCAAGAAACAAGGGCCAAGAACGCACTTGGCCAGGTTTTGTTTTATGTATCTTTTAAGCAAATTGTTTGTGAGAGTTTGTGAGGGCATGTACTTACACCGTACCGAGACAGCCAGAAATGTCTTCCACATATAAAAGAGCGCGTAAGTAAGGTCACGAACGAGAGTACAAAATAACTTTTTATTTGGAATGTATATACGGTATGAGTTCCATACAAATAAGTGTTTGTCCTGCTATCTTCTAGCTTTCGAAACTAGTTACAATTATAGATAAATAAAATAAATGTAAATCATACATTCTTAATAAATGTATGATTTACATTCAACAACCAATCTCAATTGAGGAACTGTACAGTGCATTTCATCGCTCCGCAAAATAAAGTATGACGCACCTATTGGACCTTCATTTCAATTGTTGGTAAAACTTACAGCCAAGCCTCGTTTCCTCGGCACGTGACACAAGTCGTGGGTGAAGATGGGAGTTGGTGGAGTGGCGCCGTCGGCGGAAGACACGATAGACGGCATGTGTATTGTGGTGGGTTCAGGTGTGACCCTCCTTCTAAACCACATTCCGGTCATCGCGAACATCTGAAACAACAAATACATTACCTATAATTTGATACATCTCATGACTAATTGGGGTATCATAGTTGATGGCACGGCTTGGCCGATGTTGTTATCCATAATTAATCGAGGTCTACAATTTAACACGTCACCTGACCCACGTTAACGGTTAGTTTATTGCCACTCGCAGTCACCCATTCTTAGGTATGAAAAAAAAAAATCGTAGGCGTGTGTGGTACGAGTACGTAACTTTCCATTTATAATTATTATTATTATTATTATTATTATTATTATTACCATTAGCCGGCCCTTTGGGGTAATGTAGTTATAGTG
The DNA here is from genome assembly GCA_911728515.1 of Peribatodes rhomboidaria. NCBI lineage: Eukaryota > Metazoa > Arthropoda > Insecta > Lepidoptera > Geometridae > Peribatodes > Peribatodes rhomboidaria. The sequence continues at coordinate 3,093,651 of OU452166.1, forward strand.
ACAGGTCCATTGCGGATAATCACATTACGTTAATTACGGGTTGTTATACTGAACAAATAATACCAACAGCGATTACAGAGTGATTACTGTCGCCTTCTCGTGCGCGTTTCGCGCCTTTAGGTACTTGTAGCAAGTAGTTACTCTCTGATGTGCTAAAATTGGTCAAATGAACCTTATTGTGGCTAATCCATAGTTGTTAACTAGAAATATTTTTGTACTTGACACTTGTTTTTTTTTATTCTGTAAAGCTATAATTTACTTCGCGTTGACTCAATTTACAAATTAGGATAGGGTCGTTCACAGTAAATAAGGTTAAATATTTACGTTTATTTGCACAAAACAGCGAAACGTTTTCCTAGGCAATTAAAAAGGCACTGTCAATTTGCAGGGGTAATTTGATGTCACTATCACTCCATCGGGTAAATGGGGCCACTCCCTGAACAACCTGAAGAGGACGACCATTTTATAACAGCACTTCGTAAATGGGTTCCCTAAACTGAGTGCTTAACTATTTATAGCATATAGATAATTAAACGTGAGTTCATACCAAAAGCAGTTAGGAAACAAAGCGACGTTTGAATTTTATGTTAAGTCGAAATGGATTTAGCTAAAGATTGGACTCATACATACAAATACAAAATATTTATTTGGTTATTAAACTTTTAATCGGTAAACTTACAACTGGACAATTTTTTTTAAAATAATACCGTACTTACCCAATATTTTAATTTTGTATTGAAGTTTGCGAGTCGGACATAAGGATGCACGTTTAAGTGGGTAATAGGTGCGATAATTACCAGACTAAAGTTGATAAACTATTCCGTCTTACGTAAAAAGTGTGTCATCTCATTAATAACCATGCTACGATGGAGCGATAAGCTATGTTCTGTTCAAGAACCATTTAGCAACGTCGTGCGTTGAATTGAAAACTAAATTATATTATTTATTCCGAGAGTGCCTTGTTCTACCTCATGGTATAATAATATATTCCGCCAAGTATAGCATTACGAGTCAGTGGTCACGTGGGCAACACGCAGTGACGTCAATCGATGCTAAAGCTAGACCGAGAAAGGTCATTTACAAATAGTTCGAAAGAGAAAGATGACGATGACGAGTGACGTCCTAAGTGTTGATCCCGAAATGTTAGACCTTGTTTTTATCCGACTGCGCAAGAAGAAGGGTTATGTTTTTCTAGTGTATATATATGTATGTATTAGGTTTCTTTGGTACGCCCTACAGCCTAAACAGCTTGATAGATTTGGACATTTGAATGATAAATGCGACAGCGCGAAAATATCTTAAAGTACTGGCAGTACTGGCACTTACTTTGTCGCACAATTTGCGTTCTGTCCTTAATTTGCTTGGTCCTAATTGACATGTTGATTTACGACAAAATCAGTAGCTCGTATTACCATTAAACTCATATTATGTCATAATTTAATGATGTTGCATGACTGTACGTATTGCCAAGGAAGGCAGCTTAATTCAAAGCCATGTAGTATCCGTCTGGTACCCCCAGTCATAACGCCAGTGGTGTTACTTTTTCCAAATCTTGGTATCTCAATGGAACCAAGATTATTTATTCCTTACCTTTGTAAGTGTATACCACTAAACGTTTAAAGAAATGTTTTTATTATTCCTTGTTATATTTTTGAAATAAAACTACTTAACACTTAATTTTATGGATTAACGTTGAGGAAAAGTGTAATGTACTACTACGAAAATATATGATAGTTAATGTGATAGTAAAACTGTCATGGACTACTACAAAAAACTACAAAGCATCTTCCACTCGAGATATTCAAAAACTTAACTTACAAACGAGGACTAGCTGATAAAAGATTTGTTGAAGATAAGAGACCTAAAATATTGATTGTCGGCGATCAGTGCTGTAAAGACTTATCCTCGATTCTAATAAAACTAAGAAAGAAACACAGAAATGCCTATGATTATCGGATAATTAACTACACATAAATCCAGATGTACATTACCTGCATGAAGATGGTTGTGTCATTCTATGCTTAGGATCGAATGATACCAATCCTACAAAACTTTTGATTGAGGTATCTGCTATCTTAGAAACTCTAACCAAACCAAAAGTAATCGTTTCAGGTATTGCTTACAACTTACACTTAAATGAGGATAAAATTAACCTAAACATGAAAACCTTTTCTCATAATCAAAAAAACTGCAAATACTTACACGTTATATCCAGAAAATATACACCCCTGTATAACACGAGTGTCATTAAACGTATAAACGGCTTAATTAACACACATGATTACGAAGCATGCTACCTAGGAGAAAATATAATCGAAATACATTAGATAAGAGGATAGATGTATATTTTATCCATATAAAACCTATACACCTGAAGCGGGAACTATCCCCTTCTACTTTTACAAAAAAACCAGATACTTAAAGCAGCAGCCCAAGTAAAGATCGTCAGTCGTTTTCCGAGTCAAATCACTATCAAAATAGTTTCAAAATAATGCATTTAAATTTTTTTTTTTTTATTTATAATAGGTCGGCGTTTGACCACCAACTCGCCTGATGTTAAATGACGTTGTGGTCTAAGATGGAGCACGACGACCTACAAGATACTTATTCACTCTAGCCTTGGAATTTTGTAGAGTAAAGAAGTACAAAGACGGCACTTGAGTGAGGCGCTACAAGTGCGCTACTGCTCAGATCCGTCTGCGGAACGGTTACACCGGACTACATCCCGAAACACGACTAGGTCATTTCACGGCATGGCTTGATCCGGTGGGTGGTAACTAGCCACGGCCGAAGCCTCCCACCAGAACCAAGTCAATTTAAATGCCAGAAGTCTGAGAAGGAAGTTAGATGAATTAGAAATTATAGTTAATGATTACAAGTTTGATGTCTGCTGCTTTAGTGATTTTTTTTTAAACATGATGAGTACGATATTCGAAAAATGGATGGCTATACATTTGCGTTTTATTTCTGTAAGACCCCAGTTTGGAGTTAGTATTTATGTAAAAAAATCCGTCAATATCACTAAAAAAGACAGACATCTTTTTTAATCTCCTTTTTAATGCTGCGGAATTAACATCTCTGAGTTAAATTCTATTGTGGTTTGTCTGTATAGAACACCTAACCTAATAGCAATTGCAACTAGAACGAATTCTAAAATTTTTGATTGTATTGTTTTATGTTGCATTTCAGGCTGTCAAATTGTGGAACAAGCTGCCTGTCGATACCAGATGCAGAACACAGCTATGCTATGCTTCCTTTTTTTAAGGATGCCGTAAAAAACTCTATCAAAATTGCCTTGTTAAATGTATTTATTTATCTTATCTATTATGTTTCTTTATTTTGGTGACATTTGTAATAATTAGTATAATTTTATTAACTATACATATTTTAAGTATTAGAATGACATGTACATAAGTTTAAGTAAAGATATCTTAAATAGCTTATATAGGTATATATATCACTCGATGTTTGTTTATATTATCAATCATATGTGTGTTTTTGTTAATTTTGCACACTCTGTTCCATTCTTATTTATCGTATTCTCTCCATCCTAAGGTTGCCCGGAAGAGATTGCTTTAAGTGATAAGGCCGCCAGTTGTTACACTATAGAACAAGGATTATTTTAATTATTCTCTTGTTTTTTTTTTTTGTTATTTGTAGTGTGAACAATAAAGAGTTTATCTATCTAAGTATCTCTATATAAATTTCAAGCTTTTCATTGAATGTTACAACATTATTACACAAATTAACTATGAAATCTAGGAGCTGTACTAAAACATTCATTGTACGAGATTTTAACATAAATTTCTATTGAAAAACAAGCACAATTCATACATTGAAACGTTAGCCATAGGGTTTCCGGAACCATTACTGATTTGGAGAACCGGGATTTTCGATACTTTCGGTATTGGCTATATTTTGTTTCTATAAGCGCAGAAGTTAATGAAACACTCAGATACAGGAACTTTAGAATAAGGTAAATGATTTAGTAACAAAAACTAAAGTTACAAATAAGTATAAATACAGTACTTACTAGTACTTATTAGCACTCACAGTATAAGTTAAAAATAAAAACATTTTTTTAATGCATAAACTTGTTGTTCCTGCTATTTTGTTCGCGTTAGTGATCAAGTTGAACATACGAGAAGTAAATTAGAATAAGCACCTTCTTGCACAATTTTGCAGTTTTAGAGCAACATTTAAAAAAAACTCTTGTGTATTTTAAATTGCACCCATTCATACTCGCATTATAAACAAACAAGGATAACATTTGAGGCTGACATTCACATCTTCTGGTCTCGTGCCTTGTGGCGCTACAGATAATGTTTGGTGAGTGGTAATACAACACAAAATTCTCATGCGTCGTATCGAACTTTCGTATTTTCGTATGTTCCTCTTACACCATATCAGGGGTGACAAACCGTTACCTATCGAGAATTGTGATATCATTTTCAGATTTGAAAAAGAGAGAAAGGTTCTCAATTAAAATTGTTTGTGTTTTTTTTAAACCGACTGCCCAATACGAGGATAATGTTTTTCGGATGTATATTCATGACGATGCCTGGAACCAATTGTCCAAAGAACTATTGAGAGATGATAATTTTTTTTATAAATGACAATGAATCTGAAAAAAACGATAATTACCTTAGAAGAACATGCCAAAGTCGTAGGAAAACAGAGAAAATATATGCAGAAGAAGAAAAGAAAGCTAAATCTATTGCTAATGACAAACAAGAAGAAAATGGAGAAACCTCAAAAATAAGGAAGAACATGGAAAAAATCTACCTCTTCTAGAGATAATGACGATAAAAGGTGATGAAAGTGACAGTGACAAAAAAAGAGCAAATTCTTCGCAAAATTTATGGATGGAGATGGCGAATAAAATTTTGAAATGACAGAAGAACCAGAAAAGGACGAAAAGGGGAACGCTTAATACGAGTATGATACAAGTGTACTGTTTTCTAAAGATGATTGGCTATTTGTACAATTTTGTACAAAAAAATCAGTGAAACATTATGTCGGTGTAATCTTACGGATAAATAGCGAAGGGTTTCCAGTTGTAAAATACATAACAAAGAAATCTAAAGGGGAAGACGAAACAATATTTACTTTCCTTATAATAGACGACATATCCGAAGTGAAGTACAGGGCGAACATTGTTTCCGAGCTACCCAAACTCACAATTGCGCGCAGAGGACAAATTATTTCAAAAATGTCTTTTATTCCCTTTAATGTATAGTAGAGCTCATTGATAATTTGTGATCTTTAATGAAAACTTGAGACTGATTAAACATTGTAAGGATTAGATACTAAATAAAAAATAAAACCCAGCCGCTTTGTTTTAAATTTGTCACCCCTGACTTTGACTTATTTGTTCTTCTTACCTCGAAATTGAATTATACTTTTTTTTTATCAAAACTGTACCTTATTATAAAACTGTAAAGATCAGAAGAGTCAGAAATAGTATTACTTGAGTATATAAAAACCGATATATCCTCATTTAACGACTTAATAAAGGTAATATGACGGCTGTTCCTCTTTCCCTAGAATCGGGGGAAGAGAAACGTTAGCACAACCTGAGTGTTTTTGAATAAATCACTGTAAGTATTAAAGTAAGAATAACGCCGTTTAAACCACCCAAAGCCAAAACTTGAAGATTAACATAGTGTTAATCATATTTTATTAAAAATATCATCTTTAGTTGCTAGAGCGCAAAACATTCACCTCATGATATAGTATGTTCCTCTTACCCGACCTGACCTTAGAACATTTTTTAAAGTGACATGTTTGAAATGGCAGTTTTTGATTTTTCACGTGTTTTGATTGAAAAAACCTCTTTAGTTACGCTTGAAGGCTTATTTAGTGGTAAAGTAATCAAATCGAACTATTTAATATCTTAATTAAATCGAGAAACCTTTGATGCACGTGGCTCGACACGTTCACTGCTTTATCGCCTTCAATATACGAAACTGAAATGGATATGACCATCGATTCGGGGCCTAATTTTCTAAGCGTACGACAATGGTAATCGCATGTCATCCCGCTCGCACCAACTAGTCGTGTCATACGAGCGAAAGTGAGGGGCACACGACGCTTACCACTATTCTTACAAAATAAGGGAGCTTATTTTAGTTTGGAATAAAATAATACGGCACGCTCTAATGTCACCAAAAGCTATCACAGTTGCTTGTGATCACAGTCTATCATAGTTATTTTCCAATGACATGCTTCATGCGCATTTGCATCCTGCGTTAACACTGAAAGGCACTGTTGCTATTTGTTTTTTTTTCTGCCTTTCGTCTGCTACTTGTTTCTAAATGTTAGATCTTTACTAGCAACACAGCAAACCTAAGATCAAAGAGTAATGTAGGTAATAAAGTAAAAAAATAAAGAGTAACTAATCTAGATGGGTAGATAGAATTGAAATGTTTGAACTAGTTTTATATCTTTTAAAATGCAAGAAGAAGCAAAGTACTCGTTACTAAAGACGATAGTGGATAAAACAATCCGGTGCTTTCTAAGTAGTATGCATGTAGGGTTAATGTACACTAGTTTACCAGTTAAGCGATCATGTCCCTAATTTTAGTAATGGGTTTCTTTAATGACTCTATACTGTTGGCCGCTGAGGCCTCTACAGCGTACTAGGCAAGCGCTGATACAGGCGCTTAAATAATGCTTACAGTTATGGGCGACGAGCGCAAGAAGTCGAGTTGCCCTGGCAACCCAGAAATTTAAAAATTAACAATGGCTCGACCGCATTGTTCGGGAAAGGACCACCTCAGAAAAACACGTAAGAAACTGAGAGGCGTAAAATGAACAAATATTACGAGCTAACTAACTAATCTTCTGACAGATCTTGTAGGAAGTCTTCGATCTCGCTGGCGAGGTCGGTGTATGACTGATCTTTGGTAACCGGCGCCTATACCAAAATCGGAAGACTTCCTGTTGCAAGGAGCTGTCGGGTCGGACGACCCCAGAGCGCCGCCGATGTGACGACGGCAATCGAGTCATCCGGGTCGCCTAAAACGTTTCTAGGGCGTCTGCGGAAGGGGGGAAAGTGTGTGGAATCTATGGAGTAGTCCATGGTTCGAGCGACAAGGGGGTTAGGGTGGTGGGGGGCTCTATCAAAATAGCGTCGGGATATAAATTTGATGTACTGACGGATGAAGGGGAGTTCGAGACCGCAATGCAGGTTGGCGTTAAGCTAAAACCAGCTAGCTCCGACTGCTTTGCGAATGAACCTATTCTGAGTGACCTGGAGCTTGTCCAAGTCAAGGTGGAAAGCAAGAGCTAACACTACTGAAGCGTATATCATGACAGTGCGGATGCACATTTTGTAAATGGTCACTTTATTTCTAAGGGACAATTTACTCCGTGGGCCTAGGAGGTCGGCCTAAAAAGAAGGCCGCTCGGTTCAGGACTATCTGGATGTGTTTCCAGAAGTTGAGTCATCTATCGAGGGTCACGCCAAGGTACTTGGTGGAGGTAGCGGCCGTGAAGCACGTACATAGCTGCACTTTTGTTGGGATTGATCGTTATGGCCTACTTCTTGAATCTGTCGCCTAACTGGCTAAGGGCTTGCTAAAGCAGGCCACGCAGGTGGAGGGGGTTCCAATCTCTAGTGTAGAGGGCAGTAACGTCCGCGCTTAGTAGTAGGTTTGCTTCTATTTATTATAGATTATTGCTTGTCCAATGTTGCTATCAAATGTTGGTCTTTATTAAAACCCAAAATTTTGTTTTGAAATAATGTAATAAGTTTTCTATATGTTTTAATGAACGTAAAAATTTTATTTTATACCATGACATGACCGCTAGAGTCTGATACTGGACCACCATGTGCTATTAGTTTACCACTAAAAAAAATACTTTTACTGTCCCCAAAACAAGGAATAATGCAATATTAATATTTATGTGTTTAATTAGTTACTCAATAGTTTTTTAATTAGGTACGGTACACAATAACGTTTTTTAGAATCCTTGGTATTTTTCAAAATCGCGAATGTAATATTGTCTCAGTTTCACTATTATTAACCGTGGGTTTTTGATTTTTTTCTTATATCGTAAATCTAGAACTTCTAAACTAATATTTTAAAATCTAAAAAAAGTAACTTTGTTTGTCTGTTTATTTATAGGCTTCTCACGGCTAAACGGCTGAATGTATAATGAAATTTGAAAATTAGTAACAGGAGGAAAGTTTCACGAGGAAAGTTTTTAGATACCATTTTCTGAATAAACGCGAAAGTTGTCACGGGTAACAGCTACTACTACTACTACAGCTTACTATAATGTATAATTCTTTAGTGGGCCACTTCCAACTTTTTAGTGATTTTTGCATGGAATTTATCACCTTCTTCATTTATAGATTCAATTTTCTTGACATAGTATACATCTTCGTATTCAAAAATAATAATTTACATTTTCTAAATTGGAAAAAATACCTAGGTGTTTATTCATATTTTCAATTTCGTTGTCACTTCCACTAATATCTTCTTCTGACTCTCTTGATTCTGATTGTGCATTCCTGAGTCGTAAATTTACCACATAAAATGTTATTATTATTTTAATATGTTTTTGCCTAGAATATTAAAAAGAAAGCTTGCATCATTACAAGAACGTGATCAACTTAAGAGGAATTTATCAGTAAGATGGTGCCTTAGTATAACCATACCAAAAAAATACAATATTGCACCTTAGTCAGCCTTATAACAATAAAAAGGCTTCAAAATTTTTAATTTAAATTAACTCTTTCGCAATTCAGAACCACAGAATATCCGAGCATGTGAATTTAGTTTAAGGCAATATTGGATAGTTGTGTTTATAAAGGTACCCACTATCACAAAACTACGCATTTACACATAAATATTAAAATAGTTTTACACCATAATCAAACTTCAGTGATAGTGATAGCGCATAATACATTTAATAACTTAGGTATATTAAAGATGCAATAAGATTGACACAACAGTGCATAACTTTTAGCCTTAATAAAAACATGTGCAACTTACGAGGCGCCACTTTTAATAAACATATTTTCGACCAATAGAAGAACACTTCAATATGCAACGTGCTGGTTTTAGGTGTAGTGATACTGAATATATAGGGCATATGCCGATACTGATTTAGAATTAACCCTGCAAGTCTCTTTGTCCTCAACACGGTAGATTTTTAGTTATCACAAGTTAAACTTTAACGTAAATTGGACTCGGTGAAACCCTGTAAACTCACAAACAGCTGTTCGCTTGATGACCGGCCTTGTTCGACAAAGACTACTAAATGAGCAGAAAGAATATTATCTTTACCTACAAAACACAGAATGGAGTAAATGTCCCTTCATACATTTTAAAAACTATTTTGAACAGAAACAAAAGCAAGATATTTTTTAGATACTTTAATGGTTACATACCTAGTCAACGACATAAATAAAGTGAACGTAAACTCGCCCAAAACGAAACGAAATCCCTGGGTGGAGCAGCCATGTCATGATGGGGTTTAGAACAGGCTATTACAATTAAATGCATTTACAAAATTTCGAGTCCGTGCTATTCGCCGTTGAAAAGTTCCCTTGCCTGAAGTCAACCTTGGGTGTAGCAGCCATGTTATGACGGAGTTAAGAACAGGCTATTACAATCAAATGCAGTTACAAAATTGTGTGTCCGTGCTGTTGGCCCTTTGAAGAGTTCCTCTACCCACCACCTGACTCCATCATCAGATCATCTCGGTGGTACCAGATTGTTGCATAGTCACTCAACTTACATAAGTACATAAAACATTTTAGTTCAATCAGAAACCAAAGAGTAGTCATTTAACGTGAAAGATTTGATTACAGACAGACAAAAGATAAGCTGTGCATAATTATTCTTTGCCATTTTGTCACACCAAAACATTTGTCGGCAAAAGACAAAGAGCTCACAGAGAGCCGCTGCAATGCTATTGGTTGAAAAATGCGCCAAAATATACCTACCGCGGGCCAATTGGCAACAAGCGGTACTCTAAACAAAATAGGCAACGAACTACCATGAGTTCGGTCATAAAGTGTATTTTTGAAAGTGCGACAGAACTCTTCTCGTCTTCTCGTCACTTTATGTCATGCGAGAACGTGACAAGGCTATGTGTAAACATACGTCTGTCTCGATAAAAAGAGTCGAAATACCTTTGTCACGTTGTGCATGCTTGCATGTGCTGACACTTGTTTTATCACGAGTTATTTCTGTAATTTTAGTTTTTTTTTTATTATCATGGCACACATTTTCCAACACACACATGCTTAGAATTCGTCACTTCACTGTTAGCAAAATTCTTTATTTGGTTTAAGATTTTGACTTTTCAAGCACTTTCTGAGTATTGAAAAAATGAAGCCGATTCCGATTTATCAGCAAATATGAGGCTGATTGTCCGTTGTTTAACTTTCATGATCATTACTGTTTTCGGAACTCTTTAAACAGAGAGATTTGATTTTAAGAACCAAGACTTTTGATACTTTCCTTCGACAATCGAAAATGAAACAAAAATGAAAAAAGGTTTCGTTACTAATTTAAGTAAACTCATGGTAGGGGTAAGCTGCAAAAAGTCATAAAAAATAAATTAAAGTTATAAGTACGTCTAGTTGCTCTTTATCTATCCCGGTACGAAGTCACAAAATTCCTTTTTATTGTTTCATTGCGTAAATTATAACGATGTCTCAGACTTTTTCAAATGCTGAAATTACGAGATAAAATTTTCATGTGTTGGTGCTGCCGACGGAAACTGCCATGCAGCGCGTGAGATCTACCGTTATCTAACGTTTTGTGGACGGAAGGTCGCCTCTGCAACAGTCGTTGGCCTGATCGATGTCCGGACCTGACAAAAATGCTGGTTTAATTAATTATTAATTTAGTGAATGAAAATCTAGCAACAATATTTTTTCTATATTTCTATCAGGGTAGGAATTTTACTTGTATATGTTCGAGTTTTTAAACAGTTAAACTATAGACTGGTAAGAAGTAAGTAAGCCACATCCATAGACAACTGTCCATACCACATCTGCAAGTGATTGAGCGAGTTTAATCAAGGCCCGAAGCCGTGCCTTCGCCCTCCTACAATTATGAATTGTTTACTGTACTTCTGTTGATGTTTTTAGCTCATTACTTAATTAGTCATTCTGCGTCATTTCATCAGTATCATTAAAATTAAGGTAAGCGAAGAAGTTTATTACATTCTGCGCCTCATTATCGAACAAACTTGTGATTTTAATTAAATTAACGTGTATATAGTTAAATTAGCAGTGGCTTTAAATTAGCATTTTTTTTTATTAAGTTTGTACATAATGTTTTATTTTCAATTAGCTGCGTTCCGTTTTGTTTTATCCGCTATTTTACAAAAACTGTTTTTTGGTAAGTAAGTACTTACCAAAAAACAGTTTTTGTAATGTGCTTTATATGTCTTTGTATGTGCTTTATTTATTAAATCTATACTTATGTACTAATTAAAGTTATAAACTATCTCTAAACTAAATTTTATTTAACTCGTTTCAGCATAAAGAAGTAGTAAACAGTACATTTACTCGATTGGATATAAACTTTAATTTTTTTTTATATGACTTTTCCTCCGATCTACTAGATACTAGTGTGAAGCTTTCATCATCAGGTTTCTTCGTATCCGGGGCGATCGTTACCTTTATCTTCTTCAGCTGCTCAGTTGGAGCAGAAGAGGTATAAATAATCCTCTGTTGCCAAAACACTCAATGATTTTTATTCTAGCTATGCTTCAAAATGATTTGTCACATCGATGCTTAATCAATCCCAATTTTGAGTGTTAGAACAGGACAAAATTTAATGCATGCAGTCAACTGCCCGCTTTGTAAAATAAAGTCAAGAAAAATCTGTAAATTTATTCAATAAAACATTGATAAAAACATCAAAGCTGATGAACAAGTTATTTGCACATCCTAGTTAAAGCCTCACTAACAAACTTCACTTATGTTAATTAAACCATAAAACTAAAAGATAACAGTCGTGAGTTTAAAACTAACAGAACCTAATTGCTGATAAAAATACCTACCTGATTAAAAAGATAACAATAAGTACATGTCATCTGTCAACATTGGGCTGAAATCATACGTGGCCATTGTCAGAGTCACTTAAAATTTGTGTTATAGGAAGTAATAGCCAATAAAATATCAGTTTGCGCAATATAGACTGCAAAACATTCATGTAAAATTCGTAGTGTTTCGTCATTAAAAAAATGAGATCATGAACATTTCTAGACATAGTAATTTTATGTTGACTTCATTCGCGTGTACATACTCGTATTTCGGTCACGGTCAAAACTCCTTTTTTCGCAAATACGGCATATCCCACAATCGTCGGTTTTTCATTAGGTCGTCAACTTCATTTAGTGTTTGAGGCATTTGCTTTTTAGCCGTTTCTGGTAAGTACAAACAAATTGAAGCTGTAAAAAAAGAAATAGCACCGATAGCGACCGAAGAGAGCCAATTGACGTAGTTATCTGAGTAAGCTATGAATGGTGAGACGCAAGTTCCGATGTACCCACATATATGAACAATTGATGTACCAGAACCTCTAACGACAGTAGGCAATAATTCTGCTGACCATTGAAGAAGAGAGTCAATTGCCATGTTGCTGGTGAATCTGGCTACCACAGCGCACAAGACAGATTGTAATCCGCCGCCAACAAATGGAGTAATAAGACTAAAGATGCCACATATTGCAAGACTGATAATAGCTAGCCACTTTCTACCGGTATGATCTGAAATAAACGATAAAAGAAACATAGAAGGAAATTCAGTAAATGATACCATAGTGAATGATACAAAAAAGTCAAAATTTAAAAATCCAATGCTCCGAACTAATGTGTCAAATATAACCGCACAACAAAGATATGCTACACAAACACACAGAAACATATTTCGAAGTGTGGGACGTTTTAGTAGTTCAAGGAAGCCAAATGATTCATCTTTTTTGTTATTATTCGCGCATGTTACTTGAAACTGTTCTATTAACTTTGCAGGAACATGTCTTTTGTTTCTTTTCGCAATAGATTTAACATTATTAATAACTTCATCAACTCGGCCTTTGGTAAGTAGCCAACGAGGGCTTTCAGGTAATAAAAACGGCAGTAACAACGACAATGCTAATGGAATACTAGTAACCAAAGAAATTATCTTCCAATCTCCGCAAGCCAATGATATCCAAGGAAGAACAATCACACCGAGAGTGAAAAATATGGCGAAGGATAGATTGGTAATCAACGTTCTGTTTCTTGGGGCGGTGTACTCTAGTACCAGGAGGTAAGTCATGTACATGCAGTTATCATAAGACATACCCATTAGAATACGACAGATGGTGAACTCCACAAAGTTTCTAGTGAAAGTGCTTGTGACGCCTGCAACACACCCGACTACGTTGGCGAACACAGTAGCGGGAATTCTCCCAAAGTGGTCCGCGACCGAGCCGACTATGAATCCTCCAATTATGGATCCAACGAAGAACATAGACTGCGATGTGGCTTGGTAGCTGTTCTTGTCGCACACCCAACCAAGTTCGCTGGATATCGTCGTATATGGTATCTCTGTTGTATTAAATTCCCATCCATATTGACATTTTTGGGTTGCCCAAGATGAATCAGGTTTATTGCCAGTTATTAGCACTTCGGTCCAGTTGGCAATATAACTCGTACAATGAGAATATCCTAATGATGAATCGTTGTCGACGGGGATCGCTAGAGTTCTTCGTTCAATCGCTGTCATGTTGTCCAACTCGGGTATCCAACACCAATGATTTCTCGAAACTTCCGTAAGAAATAGTTGTGAAAAGTACACAAAAGCTCCAAATATATAAAAAGGGCTAGTTTTGAAAAAGAGAAATATTTGGTAGACCCCCATTTCTCCAGCTGCAGAGAGTAACTGGTCATATTCCACTGCTTTCTCCTCTGCATCTTCATTTAATTCAGATGAGTTGTCTTTTTCAATATCACTTTTTCCATCCATATCAATTGTCTTGGTCTCGTCCATAAAACTCATGTTTTAAAATGTTCAATAATGTTAATTTTAATTAATGTTAATTTACTAATGTTAATGTTTAATTAACTCGTCGTGACAAAAAACGTGTGCTAGCCATTATTCTGACTGTGAGTTTGTGATAAAAATGTCGTTTTCTGCAGGATATTAAGAAATCTAATACCAAGATGTTTTATCTTTCTGACTATTATACTTTAAGGCTAAAGTACACACAATAGTTATAAATCTCTTTGCTTTGCAGTGCGATAAATGCTTTCGTAATGATGGAGAAGAATCCATTTTTAAACCAATTTAATTTTCTTTGCTAAATCTTCAGCCATAATCTGTTTACGCATCGTCGGAATGTAAATTTAAAAAAATGGTTGGCGGTAAAGTCGTTTTACGGACAATAGTTTAACGTTACGTCAGAACAAAAAAAAAGGGTGGAAGAGAGATAGATTGGCGCGTGCAGCCAGCGTTCATCGATTTATCTGACGTAAAAAAAAATCTTTTTTTTTTTAATAATTTAATATTTTTGCTAGTTCAGAGAAGAGAGAAGTTATTTGGGCTATAAATTAAAAACAGTTTGATAATAACAAAAACAAAATCAAAAGATGCAGTAACTTAAAACTAAAATAGAATTGGGCTCGACACGTTTATAGAGCGGGCGACGAGAGATGGTCCAAGACGTTAACGAACTGGCACCCACTTGACGCTAAACGAAGACCAGGGAGACCACACAAACGCTGGAGTCGACATCACCATACTGGCAGAAGGACGTGGAGCAGAGCAGTAAGAGAAACAGCGAAATGGAAGCTAATGGAGGAGGCTTTTGTGGAATGCGACTCTAACACAAATACCTACATAGATTGTAACAGAAAAGATTTATAAACTATGTTAGAAAATAACTCTTTTTTATTATTATTTTTGCTAGCTTTATAAATCCCACAAGAGAGACAGAACGCCTCTTTTAATAGAAAAACTTAACACCACCTGCGATACCTTGTTATAAGCCAACTGTTTTCTTGCAAACCCGGTACCAAAATACTTAATTGTTTTTTAAATAAATTAAAAAGTCATAAAAAAACGAGTGAAATGAAAATATCTTAAAATAAAAAGTTATGATGTTTATGAAGTATTAAATAGATATTAAATTTCAAAACAAAACAAAAAAAACTTCCGTTCAAGTCGAGTAAATCAAAATAATTAATTAACTCCCCTCCGAGCAAAAAGTTCCAAATAACTTACCTTCCATTGAAGAGAAAAAAAAATTCCACTAATTTGCAGCACTATTTCACAATATTACTATTGTTCTTTCGTACGGTTCAATCAGTTTGATTGGCGGGTTGCGGCTCCTGTCAGCGCGTATCGAGTGTTACATAGCACCATCAACAGGACAGGGTCTCCAGTCTTTGTGTAGACATGCGTGACGCAACTGATGCGATCGGACAACTAGCCACCATGAACGCCTGATAACGAATACGAATATTTTAATCTGTAAAGTTCCCATATAAAAGCTGTAGTGATGTAGCCGAGGGTAAATTTTTTTTCTTTTAACCATTACCAACTAACCATTTCTTTTAACATTATTTTTTCCTGTCATTCGTTTTGAGATTAAACGACTAAAAATGTAGTTCTGAATCTATTAATTGGAATATGAAGTGCTCGACTTAATAATAATATGCTTGCTCTTTTACCCACGGCTTCGCTTGCGTTTCATAGTCTATGTCATTCAGGGATAACGATAATATTTTGAAGTCGGACTAGTAGTTTTTGAGTTTACTCATTACAAACATACAATAATATAAATCTTTCCGTTTTATAATTTTAGTGTAGATTTCGATATGAGAGAGAACTTTTCCACGCATCTCTGAAAAACATCATCATTTCGTGTCAATTGGCTGTTAAACAATTGTTTTTCTATTTTTCGTTAACATGCACAAAAAGTGCATGTAAACAAAAAAAAACAAATTTATTATTTTCTCCCAATCTGTTTTTCTGTTTACTACTTGTGATTTAAGGGGTATGGTAAGGTTACCGAAAGAGATTTTTCAAATGTATACTTTTCTCCCAATCTGTTTTTTTGTTGTGTGTTACAATGTATTCAGTACCATTTTCATGCTGATATTTATAATGGGTGCTCAGAGATACGTAAACACATATTTTCTACGTGTTTTCGTTTTTCTAAGTTAAAAACTACAAATATCAACATGAAAATTAATCTGAATAATTTGTAACACTGTTTTCAAGTCATCAACACAGGAGAATTTATCAAAAATAAATAATTCTGAAATTATTTTGTACAGCAGTAGGTACTTCACTACTGAACACTGTAACAGCACTTCTATGTGTGCACTGGCCAGAGCTTATTCAATCTTTTTTCAAAATCCATCCATGACGCGATAAGCTTTAATTCCATCAATGGCTTCTATGTATCAATTTCAAAATAAAAGGTCATAGAGATATTTTATTACATTTATTTTGCAGGCTAATTGCATAACTTTTCCGTTAAGTAGGTAAGTACGTAGGTAAGTCCTTTAAGTAGGGGAGGTTACAGGTTGTTATAAAAATTTAACACTAAGGCGGGAAAGTTAAGGCGGGTCATGTAATCAATTTTGTACAAAGACTGGATTTTTTTTCTCGAATTTTGCTCGTTGTATAATGTGACATTTTCTTTAAACTGTGCGGCTGCACTGTCGCCGGGCGACACTTAAGCCCATGACGGAATTAAATCCTAATCGTCTCTTAAAAAGGATTTAGTTTCATTTCCTGCCGCCATAGTACAATAATATACTCCGCCAGACAAAGCATTCAGAAATACGTAGTGACGTCAGTCGATGCTTAATAGACGGATGACTATGACGTCATTGGGGGTCATCGTCTGCTGAATACCAGACTGTTTTTTTAGCTAGAAATTTTCCACAGCGCCATCTACCTACATTTTCCAGCATTAGTCACTGTAAGTAAAATGCAACCGAGTTGTTTCAGGTGCCAAGAGCCATGCATGAAAACCCCAGTTTCAGTTTAATGAATGATAGCGGTAGTAGATAGATGGCGGTAGGTCCGCGCCTATCGCCATTTAGGTACGAGTATGTATAACATAAGAAATTATTATACGCATGTTATCGCTATACATATCTATTTAATGCAATTTATTTAATCGTACCATAGGTTAATATTTTAAACACTTAGTAACGTCACATTTTACAATAGGAAAAAAAATACAATTGAATTCATAGCGGTTGTTATATGTTGTTGTTATTATGCCTTGTCAATTTTAAAAAGCTGTAAAGGAGCCTTGTGAAAAAAAAATTACCTAATTAATTAAAAAACAATATAAAAATAAACAATATACGTAACTATCCAATGAAGTTGTAGAATTTCATAATTAAAAATCTTTCGTACAGTTTTTTTTTTTATTTATTTATTTGGGTAAACAAACAATGACACAATGCGTATATTAAATAAAGTAGCCTTAATACTACATATGTTACACTAATTGTGGGACCAGCACCGCTTACCACAGTTTACTTATTGAAACACTAATAATTAGGGATCAAGAGGTAGATAGTAAGATACAGTAGTAGTAGTAAGTAGTAGATACAAAGGTCTCATATTTTTTTGGACTTGCTATGACAATAGTTCAATTAATTTGTTTTTAAACTTACTGGGTCGTGTTGCCGCAATATCCAGCGAGTTGAAATTTTTATTAAATGAATGAACCATCCGATACAGCGGAGAGCGTTTACCGGCGTTAGTACGGCAACGTGAAGTTGCGAATATTTGGCATGGCCTGCGGCAATGCGTTCCAGTAGATATTCTATAACATATTTTATTTATTATAGGTATACAATCATATCTGTTATATAGAGTAACATAGCTTCAAGTTGTTTGCGTCTTGATTCAAGTTTAAGATATCCGTATTTATTTAATAACTTCTCATATGATAAACGAGTACGATAACATTTATAATGCATGCAGCGTAAAAATTTTTTTTGGACACTTTCAAGGGCGATGTTATATTTATTATAAAATGGGTTCCAAATTGACACAGCATATTCTAATTGAGAACGAATCAAGGATTTGTAAAGATATAGATAAGTGGCAGGACGTGTAAATTTTGCAGCAGATCGCATAACGAAACCATACATTTTGAATGCTTTACTAATTATATTATCAATGTAAGTGTCTAAATGTAATTTATTATCCAATGTGACTCCAAGGTCTCTTATTTTTTCAACAGTATCAAGTCGTTCACCACATCTTCTTCTTTGTCGCTACGCTCTTGACAGAGCGGTCGTGGTCGTCATGCAGTATTGTTATTGGCAGGGGCTGATGTAATGCGCCTCACAATATCTCGCCATGTCTCTCTGCTCGAGGTCATTCTTGTGCACTCATGCACGGGACCGCCCACAGCAGATTTGACCTGATCGGTCCATCGCATAGGTGACCTGCCGCGCGGTCTAATGCCTTCAACCTTGCCCTG
Source organism: Peribatodes rhomboidaria (assembly GCA_911728515.1). NCBI lineage: Eukaryota > Metazoa > Arthropoda > Insecta > Lepidoptera > Geometridae > Peribatodes > Peribatodes rhomboidaria. The sequence continues at coordinate 3,112,130 of OU452166.1, forward strand.
GACGACAAGTCGCTCTATAGACTGGCTGTCTCGCCTAGATACGTGTCCGAAGAACGTGAGCATTCGGGATTGTACTACGGCAGATAGACGCTGTTTGATGCCGAGTTCTTGAAGTATCGAGACGTTAGTGCGAAACTCGATCCACGACACCCCAAGCATTCTCCTCCAGCACCACATCTCTAAAGCATCTATCTTCTTTTTTTCCATCTCTCGTAGCGTCCACGTTTCCGCAGCGTAAAGAAATATGGGTAAAATTAGTGTTCGCACGAGCCTGGTCTTTGTGGCTTTGGTGATGTTCCTGTTCCTCCATATTTTCCTCATTTTGTCCATTGCAGTTCTAGTGATGGCCATACGCCTCTTAATTTCATCCATGCATCCGCCAACATTCGAAATTAAAACTCCAAGATATATATAGGATTGGACTACTGTGCAGTTCGCAATTTGAGTAACTTCTGGCGAATTATTACAGCGGTCTACAATCATCACCTTGGTTTTACTGCGATTAATCTTTAATCCAAACTTAAGGCTTACTCGTTCCATCTTACGGAGTAGCTCTTCCATATGGTGGACACTAGTTGCAAAAAGAGTGGTATCATCTGCATAGCGCAGATTGGCTATTCTATAACCACCAACTGTAACCCCATCTGCCCAATCCTCCAGAGTAATGCGCATTATTAGCTCGGTGTATATATTAAACAAAAGCGGTGATATAATACAGCCTTGGCGGACGCCAGCACTGGGGTGGAAATTGCTGGACAGGATGTCGTCAGTACGTACTGAGGCTGTACCTTCTTCGTAAAGACTCCTTAGAAGGTGCACAAGGTGTTTTGGTGTACCCATTTCGAGTAGTGTTTTCCACAAAATTGGCCATTTCACTGAGTCGAACGCTTTGGAGAAATCGACAAAGCAAATGTAGGTTGGTTTATTGAATTCTCGAGCCTTTTCGATAATCTGGCGAACAATGAGTATTTGTTCTCTAGTACCCTTCCCTTTCACGAATCCTGCCTGTTCTGGTGCAATTTCTTTGGACAGATATGCCTTCAGTCGTTCATTCAGAATGTGTAGCATGATTTTGCTAGCATGCGATATTAAAGCAATAAGGCGATAGTTGCTACACTTTTTTGTTGAACCCTTTTTGTGTAACGGAGTGAATACTGTGTGAGTGCCACACTTTGTTACAAATGACGTGGAAAATGATATCACCGCGTTCTTCTAAAGCCTTTATAATCTCAATGGGAATTTGGTCTCTGCCCATAGCTTTTCTAGTTTTAAGATGTCTTATAGCGGCTCTCACTTCTGACAGGAGAATATCTGGTTCCAGTTCTTCATTATTAGGGTTTGTGCTTGTAAAACAACGTGACTGTGGATCATGGAACAATGACTGACAGTAGTTTTTCCACGTTTCCGAGATCTGATCTAACTCTGTCACTACTTCGTATTTGTCGTTTTCAATGGCCCAGGTTTTAGAGGGTAAAGTTTTTGTGATAAGACGAATTTTGCGGTATAGATCTTTGGATTCATGTTTCCCTGCACGTTCACCACATAGACTGTAGGAAAATTTACTTTTTTGAAGTTTTTTTGTAAATGTAATGGTTTTGCATTTATTAATACTAAGGCTAAGTTTGTTATTGTGACAGTATGTGGTGAAGCGGTTGAGATCCTGTTGAAATTTGTCGTGATCTGAGGAACTGTCTATAATGTGAAAGATTTTTAAATCATCAGCGTAAAGTAAGAAATCACAAAACTCGAAACACTTATCGATGTCATTAATAAGAAGGATAAAAAGAAGGGGGCCTAGTATTGAGCCCTGGGGGACCCCAGAGGTGACAGGTATGTATCCTGATTCGTGCCCGTTGATAACGACTTTTTGAATACGATTAGAGATATAAGATTTGAACCAGCGCCAAAAGTCGCCTCTAATACCGTTGAAAGCAAGCTTCTCAAGTAAGATTTTATGATCCACCCTGTCAAATGCTTTTCGAAAGTCTGTAAATACACTATCAATTTGTTTTTTGTTGTCTAGACCTTCAAACAGGTAGGATGTGTATATTAAAAGATTTGTTGTTGTGGATCGACGTTTTACAAAACCATGATGTTGTGGTATAATAATATTGTGTAATGATGGGTATATGACATTATGAACTAATCTTTCGAAAAGCTTTGAAAGAGTGGGTAAAATAGAGATAGGGCGATAGTTTTCAACATTAGATTTATCTCCACTTTTGAAAACTGGCACTATACGCGCCGACTTCCAAATTGTCGGAAAGACCCCTTGTTTAAGGCATAATTTAATAGAAAATGTAGCGGTCGATGTATCGCTTGTGCAGTAGATCTAAAGAAAATCGGTGGTATGTTATCTACTCCAGGACCTTTTGTTATGTCCAGTGTGCGAAGCTCTTTAAGAACTGCATCCTTAGTGATTTTTATATTGCTGAGTGTAATATTAGATTTATGGTTAGTGTCTGAAATGTGGTCTATATCATAGCAAATAGGTATAGATGATGGTTCGAATACAGAGCGAAAGAATAATGAAAATAGATGACACTACAACAACAACAACAACAACAACAACTCTTTATTAAAAACATAAAATAATTACAATAGTACTTAAATTAGGCTTAACTAAGTTTTTAATGGGCGGCCTTATCGCTCAAAGCGATCTCTTCCAGGCAACCTGAATGGACAGGAACATTTATAAAAGTTGAGGCCTTGAAAATTCTAATACTAATACAATAGTAATACATAATTTTACAAGACGTAAAAAATAATAAGATAAAAATAATAAAAATACACAAAATAAATACTAATAAGTAGACGAAATAAATATAATATAAATACTTTAAAAATGTTTAAAAAATAAATGTCACTAATATATAAATAAATAGTGCGACTTTTGTGACATACATACGAGTATCTCACTATCTTTCAAAACGGCTATTGTTTTGAAAGATAGTGAGCCTTGACACGACTCTCACTACACTACACTCTCACTACAGCTCAATACTACAGTTTAATTGCCACTACAGCTCTTTCCCATAGCTTTTTGTCTTTTATTTTTAAAAGCTTATTTTTGAGATCTACTCGTACTACCTGTTTTACAATTATACTATAGTAGCGCACACAATAACCGATTAAAAAAGTACCTATTTGTTTTCCGCAGCCTCCATAAATGAAATGGTACATGTCAGGTCTTAGGGTAAATGTTGGTCACTTTCCTGAAGATCGCAAAATTTTTCAATCAAAACAAGTAAATTAAATAATTATTTACCTACGTAAAGCGTGATACGCAGCGGCGTCGTGAATAAGTATAGGTACCTACCTAAGTTTGCCGCCGAGTCAAAATTACTTAGGTATACTTCATTATTTAAATAACTAAGTTATTATTTATTTTTTGCTTTCCAGTTTTTTTAGCGGTTTATTTTTTTGGCAAAAAGTTTTAATCTTGTTTTAGACTCTCCCTAAGAGTATGGCAGTTTCCACTGTTCTGGAGGGCCGTCTACGTTTTGGTCTGCTATAAGAGCCGATTTCACCAATGGTATCATTATCTGAGAATAACTATACCAGGTATAAAATTACTCCCTGCATTTAGTCTCAGATTAACATTTCACCACTTTGTGACGGTACAAAGTTATTCCTAGTATAGTTATTCTTCGGGTAGTTTTTTGTTTTCTGTAACATGTTCATTTCTTGACATTCAGTGAACTCATGAACGAATGAAAGTGAACGCTGCCAAATTAAATAGGTATGTAATTTGGTTGTACGTGTAATACAGAAAGACTTTTTTAATTTAGCTGTCAACTTTAAATAACTAGGTAAATGAATGATCCAAACAAAGAAGGTCTAGCATTCCGGGAGCAAACACGTAATGACGTAACTCGTCATCGTCATCAGTCTCTTTCGAACTATTTGCAAATGACTTATTTCGGTCTCGCTTAAGCATCGATTGACGTCACTACGTGTTTGTTGCCTACGTGACCGGAACGATAAAAAAAGTAAACTGTCTTAATTTTATACATTGGTATCTCAGATCAGTCTAGAGGAACAGATGGAACACTGCGTTATATCTCGCTGAAGCCACTTCTTTTCAATGTGTGTGCGTGGTAATGTTTCCATGAAAAACATTTACAATTGCACGAAAACTAATATTAATTCCCAAACTCTACGTTAGCCATTTCCGTTCCAATATACAACCATAGGAGATTTAATACTCTAAAACTGCACATATTTGTAAGAGTTAAATGTTACGGCTTTGTCAAAATTGACTTGTAAAAAAACTGCACAGTTTTTTAAAATAACCTCAAAATGTAGTCCTGGCCACACTTTTATAATGTAATAATAATAAGCTTCTTATTCCTCCAAAATTGGTGGGATAAGAGTTATTCTCGTATAACTTCGATATTCTCAGGTTAAGTGGTTGGTGAAACGAAAACATGGTAATCCGAGAGTAAATATTGGTTTGATACTTGGAATAAGACTTATTCTAGTTTGGTGAAATCAGGCCTAAGAGTCTCATCAGAACTCCATTCGAAGTATTCTTCCTTGAAATCATACTTGAATTGCAAGATATGGGGACTTTTGTGGGACATTTTATTTACACGATCTTTGTCCACGAATTTTTTTGGCCTTGCTTATCTTTTAACCACTTTTTAAACACCCTTTTTAAAACGCTTCATGTTGTATTGTAATGTGCTTATTATTCCCTGTTTAGTTTCATACTTTTTTATACACTTTGTTAAAAACTCTTTACTTATTTTCTCTTAGCAGCTTCAAATTTCTGAATTAAAAAAAAATATCCAAACAACTTTAACAGATGGTGAAAAAGTCTGAAAGCCCATCAGCAAGCATCAGGAGTTTAACATCAAGAGTCAAGTGTTAGCAACACATACAAAAAAATGCAGTCTATGCTCTGCTATGTGACGTTTTCCGAGCGAACTGTCAAAGGAATGTCAGTGGGGTAGCACCTGAGTCGCCCACCCCGCCAACCGGCACTTTTCGCTGGACCACGGAAGAGGACGGTCCTCGTATTGTTTTTCTTTGGTGTCTTACTGTCGTATTGATCTTGGTGTTCATTCGATTCATACTAAAATTACCCACATATTGTACATGGTTTGGATTATTAGAAGTATTAATGGTTTACATTTACATTTAGGTGGTTTTGAATACCGTCCCTTCAGAAATACACAAGCTTCAGAGTCGAACACGACATCAAGCAAAATTCTGAAATCTAAAATGTTGTGAAAAACCAGTAATAATGTAAATCTTTTTAATGTGACTCAAAATTACAGCTTTATTCGCTTTCAAGAGCGAAAAGAAATGCAAGTTGGTCTGATTCTGACATGTGACATGATTAGTCCGCTTCATCATCTTTAGACATGACGTGAGAGCACCCTGAACGAAGACTCCTGGGCCCGCTCTTCCTATCTTTTGAAGACCTCTCTCTCCAACCTTAACCATAGGCTGCCGATGCTATAGTTTGGTGCCAACGTAAATAACCCATCTTTTCTCACGTCCTACCCCTTCTAAATTCTAAAAAAGCTACTTTTCTCATTTTGACTATTTTAGGCCTAATTGACTTTTTATAGTTTTTTCTCCAGCAACTCCTTCGATTTTTTTTGATCTCTTACTTTCATTGTCTTTTTTACTGTAATCTTGTTTAGTTTTTTTTAAATATCTTATTTATACTTGCTTTTTGACGCTAAGAACTGTAACTGTAAGTAATTCTATCAGTTGACTTGTTCGTGCAAAGAGACAATTGCAAGAGCAAACGAGTAATAAATAAGTAATAAATCGCAAATAACTTTGCCGCTCTAAAAATAGCCGAAGTTCATGGTTTTAAACTTAATGTAAATTCACTTTTTCTTGTATTATCTGAATAAGATTGTAAGTGAAACTTCCTGGTAAAAAGAGTTTTTGACAAGTTGGTATTAGCCTGCAACGACGGTATTCGGGGCCAAAAAAAACTTTTTTAATGTTTGACGAATAATACAGTTAAGTTCATTACAAAATCACTATCTCGCGAAATATGAGCTAGAAAACCCTAAAATAAAATCTCAATATGTAAAACGAGCTCTAGTCTAGAATAATAATTTAACTAAAAGCAATTCTATCGTAATAGTCGATTACGATACTATTCGGTGGGGACGGCGGCATAATGATCATCAATTAATCAAATTAAAAATCAAATCAATAAACATATTATATGTATGTTCACAAAATTAACAAATTGGTGCGCTCCCTTTAGCTTGACTGACGAGCCTTCTCCATCTAGACTATACTACTATATACATATTACTATACATATATATACTGGGCAAGTAGTCGAGTACATACATAGTTCTCACTCGGAGTACACTCGCTGTAGCCCAGTGACAAAACTATTGGAACTATACACTCGCTTCTCGTTCAACATTGGCGGGTTCATATTTGGTATTGATCGTTTAGATAAAAATAATTACACATTATTATGTAATTTTATTTATTACAAAAACTACTAATAAACAACTTACACAATATTCTCAATAGTAATATGCAAAGTTATCCCAAGACGAAGATGAGTTCCAAAAAAATATAACTAGTAACAATGTTAGAAGAAATCCTATTACTAGATATTCAGCGCCACCACTTTGAAAGATGCTTTCAAACACTTTTGATTTACGCCTTGACGACTCAGGGCGGCTGAAATAAAAAAAAAAGTTACTTGATGTTATACGTAGAAAGTGGCTTAATGGCGTGACTAAGGCATAGGTGTGGAACTAACGGAACAGTTGGCAGTGAATGAAAAAGAAAATCCCAGCTTTTTTTACCAAACATGCTTTGATAGACTGACGTAGACCATATTATCAGTTCTCACTACTACTAACTGTAAATACAATCGAAAACGTAAACGTTTTACTCTATTATTATTATTTCTTTCTCGGCGGATGACGCATCAGCCAAAAACCTCAAAAGGCGCAAATAAGCAGTTACTGGTTTGAGCATTTTGGGGTTCGAAACGCTGGGGCCGTGGGGGCCAGGAGTCCACAATTTTTTTAAAGATTTATCTATATCTTGCTCAGAGATACCAGAGTTGCCATACAACGTGGCAATGCTTTCACATAAGTCAAGTCCTCTCCAAAGAAAGATCTGGATCCGCCACTGATGACAAATGTAGTGTCACCGCTTCAACACATTAATTCTCGCGTTCAATCTCTTTAAATTTCCGCCAATCGAACTATCGCCGAACGTGAAAGGGCAATGTACTCGTTTATGCCGTTGTTAAATTATCGAGATAAGTTGTGTTGTTGAACACCTACGTTAAACGTCGATCATCACGATAATTTGATTTTATCAGCGTTTCTCGTTAGTGTGGCTACAGAATAAGAAAAGACAACCCTATCGGTTATGATCAAGTCTACAAAATCTAGAAAACAAAATAACTTTTTCTTCGTCGTAGTCGGGTAAAAATAGTCTTACTCACTTAGGGATCGGCAAAGGAAATGGGGGATCTCTTCCGATCCCGACTGGCATTATCACTGCTTTGCTTTTCGGCAGGAGATGTAGTTCTAAATCTATCATTCCCTAAACAAAAACAAACATAGCTATAACCTTCAACTATAGAATTCAATATTTATTTCATCCCCAAGTGTTCCACCGTTAGTCAAAGGCATCCTTTCCCTCATGACAGTCTTGGCTTGGCTGCGCGATTATGAACCTTTTTGCGCCGCAATACGATTCGCGTTTGCGCATCGTCGAAAGCGAAACGTTACCGTCATCGCAATAAGACATCATGGCCCCCTGGTCCGATTTGGTGTGACGTCCAGTAAGAAAGTCCGAATAAGTACTGTTTTCATAAAAAAATAAGAAAACCGTTTTAGGGACACATTTACATTTTGGAAATTCGTTAAAAATCAGCAATTAACCAGGACCTACCATGACATCATCTTATTGCCTTAGGTTACGTTTTGTTGTTGACGCAGTGCGACCGTGAATCGTATCACTGCGCAATAAGGTTCATGGTCGCGCAGCCTTGAAAACAAAATGTAACATTAACATTATCAGCGCTGCCGTCCGATTTCTAAAAAACAGTTAAGTGACATTTTTACAATATTGAGTTATCTAAAGTGTCAAAATAATCTTTTTTTCTCTAGTTTCTAGTCTGGGTCATATTTTTTACTTTTAATTAGTTTCTGAGTTACGGACGCCATGTGCCCAGCTAACTACGTAATTTTTGGTAGTTTACAACACTTAAGGAGAAACGATGCGGCTAGCTAGGAACACCTGCGCCAATAGATGGCGTTGATGCTGCAATTTAACGTATTTTATTTTTTTATAAATGAAAATGCGCATATTATTTCATGATAATATATTTACCGCTAATAATGAATTATTTGCTATTTTCTTAGGTTTATCTCAGGTGTATTTTAGTTGTAAAGTACTTGCATATGTGCTAGGCAATATCGCGGGCGGCGGTAGACTACTCACGCATACAAACAAGGCTTTGGTTGAATTCGAACGTGGTTGCAACTATGGGATAATTTCGGCGTATCTGATGTCTTACAGCTTGGCCCAGTGGCTAGAAGTTCCGGCACTAGGTATACTACGTAACCCTGTTCGATTCTTGCAAATCATGTTTCTTTTTGCATTTGTTTTTTGTTCGTAAGTAAAAATCAAATGCTATTCATTAGTGAGCGCATCATTTGAGAACGGTCTGATCGATTATATTCCTAAATGTTTTCATGATTCGAATTATGCCCTGCCCTTTGTCCACACCGGTGGAACCTGGCGGTGGATCTAAGTGGCCGGAGGGCATATTATGACTAAAAAGTGGAAATGTGTTCGTATGTCCTTATTTCAGGTAAAAATAAAAAACAATCAAAAACTGCTGAAGTTGATTTAATTATTAGGATTGATTACGTTTAGATAGATGGACGGATCTGGATGAAATTCAGCCAACCTATTCGAAGATTTTTTTTTACTTTCTAGCTGCGAACGCTACCATTTGCACATCACAATGCACATTTCACCAGCTTCGGTAGCATATTGGATATGAAAACTTCGTCGCGCTCTATTTCAAATACGGTGATGTCCTGAGTTGGAGAAATAAAGCCCACAAAATAACATTTCTGACTCATGATTGTTGACAGTAGGATTGATTAGTGGCTAATTTATATCCAGAGGTTCTGATGTTGTGGGCTTTGCCTTAGACTTTTCCGGCTTCTATGTGATTCTTCTTTTTGTTTTCACAGTATGTTTTCACAGGGTCTGAAGAAAATATAGGTGTAAATTTATAGACAATACACATTTTAGCTAAATCAGAAAGTGATATGATAGTTGGGTGAATGCTTGTTTTCCAAGCAGGAAGGACAAAACAAGTTCAGTACCAACCCTGGGTCTTGCACATCTGGGTTTTTTCAAAGGGACTTTGAAAATACTGAAAAGATGTGAACCCAAAATTATTGTGATCAAGACCCATAGAAATAATTTTAACATTTATATTTATAGGTTGAAGTTTTACTCACGCAGAATTTAAAGCAACACTGGAATCGTCTCTTTTCAGATTTTTGCACGAACTCGTTTCAGATTTTTCTTGGGACCAGAGTAGTGGTGGTTTCTATAATCTTTTTGAGAAGTACGTGGTTCCATGGTTTATTTTGGATAAATACCTTATAAATGAACACCGTATAATAGAAACTAAGAAGGACACTCTTTGTTATAAACAAGAAAACCACAAGACGTCGAGAAAAATCATCGACCGAATGGAATGTCAATGTCGCCCACTGAAATGTCAATGTGGGTAAATTGAGATTTGCGGCCGGCGCGCGCAAGCAAAGAAATCGCTATTAGTGTTACCAACTCCAAGAGTTGAAATTATGTTTTCCATGAAAATTATCGTACTTTCAAATAATATTTTCCTTCTCCTACTACTCATTTACTTATAATTATACATATAATATATGTAAAGCTATATGAGTAAATGTATAATTATGTATTTTTTGTAATTGATTATGGTTTATTTTAATAAGCAAAACTTTCATGGAAATACTTCCACTCTTCTCACGTATTTATTACGTACTAGCAAGTCACTTTACATTCCGATTTTGCTGGGCAATTTTTCCAATCTTTTATTCATAAAACCTAGCCTTACCAAAAAATCCAAATCGGTACAGCCGTTCCCATATGATGCGCTTACCAACGAACATTTTTGATTTAGTTAAAACGATTATATTTAGAAAATAGTGACTACGTGGATATTTGGAGCTATATTTTCATAATATTTACATGATGGGATTATAATTATCTACTGTTTTTAATTTAGGTATAATTTTCACTCTTAGTTACCTTAATTCAAATACTGGCAATACGTTTGTCTAATTCTTCAATATTTGATTTTTGACCTGAACGATGCGAGCGAAATGATAACAGAGAGAAGAGCGGCAACAGCGCTTGACCTGCGTATGCCACAAGCTGGCAACGTCGCGCGTCGTCACCGTTAATATTACTATTACGTATTCTGTGCCGCTACCAACATAACTAAATGTAAGCGCACATTGACAAAAATTAACTAAAATTACAATGTAATTTTTGCTACTAATATGTTGTTTTTTTCAACGATATATAATGTACCGCAAATAAAGACCCAGACCCAAGCCAACTTAAGTCATTACAAAGTCAAATAAAACTCTCTTCGCTCATGAATGGTAAAATACATTTGTATGGGAATCGTTTAACCTTAAATACAGTTTTTTCATCTTCTAACACTAAAATGGTGTTAAGCGCACGTATTTGTGGGATTTATATTTTCCATTTATTCTGATTACAAGTTTAGAAAGCGTTAAAGTCACCGTTATTCGACTTTACACGTGTTTTAGTAATTTGTATTTACCCAGTCCTGTGAAGTACTTGCAATGCTTATATAGATAACAGTTTTGTTACATCTACTATTCTATAAAACAGCTAACTCTACTCAACCAAATAATCGTTGGTAAACCACTACGAATTTGAAAAATTTACAATTCTAAATGACGGTGACTGTTCTTTAGCTATGATTGATTCCTACTAAGTGTCCTCAAAACAAAATTAAAAAACGGTGAGGTGACATTTCAACGCTTTATAACGTTTATTAAGTGTAGAGGCGCCCGCGCCTCCCGGCCCGATCGCGCACCCCGATCATTCGTCGTCAGGACGTCGTGGTAACGCGTGTAATTATTCCCGTCAAAATGGACGCGGACCCTGGATCAAGGTAATATGTTTTTTTTTAGGTAGGTATACTGTTGACTATATTTTAGTAAGGTAGATAACATAATATTGGTAACGACGTACTCAGTTGTCATTTAAGTATGTTTATACGCGCGAATTCCGCAAATACAAATTAATGATTGCGCGGGATAATGTCGCACCACCTCTACACATAGTTGCCAACATCGCGTTTGGCCATAGAATTTTATGTCATCAGTCTAAGCTTGTAAATGTCCTCCTTATGAATAAACGTTTTATATAGCCTCGAAATAGTTTTACAGTGTTTCGTTTTTTTTTCTTTCTTTTAATTTATTAATATATAACAAAATATAAGCGTAGCACACAAAATGCAGTTCTGGCATGACATGCCCGAATGTACAGACAATGTGGGCATGGTTAATGTAAACAAAAGGTCTACTTTATAATTTAATTAAAGATCTGAAATTATTTATTTATTATTTATGTTCTTTTTTGATATTTCCCGATTGATTTATGTCTCGCAAGAAACAGCATAAAAATTATGTTGACGCAAGCCGGATATACCATGATAAAGTTGTACTTGTTTTTGTTCTAATTTTATGTCGATGAGTCGATCTCTTTAAGTTTGATATAAAAATGATTTATTTAGTTTTTTTTCTCTTTTTTGGATATTTTGAGTAATCTATAGATGATTTGAGTTCCTAATTAGTACATAAGAAGCGCCTAAGCGCAAAAGAATGACCTAATTTGTTACTTAACAACTACTAGTAACTTAATAATAATTAACACGTAAGACAAAATTACTAATTAATTAATTAATTATTTTAATATTAATTAATATTAATTTATTTTTTTGTGCGAAAGACTTAATTTGTGTTCAGAATTGATCTCCTAAAATATTTAGTAGCCAAAGGTTTTGGTTTTTATTTTGAATGTAAAATATTTTCTATAATAATGTGATCTCATGTGCCATTTAATTCGTAAGTATAATAAATATAACGATTGCAATTATTTACAAAATTTAGTTTTAATACCTTTCTAGTTTTAAGAAAAAGTACGCTTTACCGTTAATGTGAAATTTTAACAATATGATTTGAACTAGTATTTACTACACTAAAATACAGTTATTGAGTTTTTTTTTACAAAACTGTGTTTAAGTTTAGATACTATGACAAACTTTAGTGTCTAAAAAATTTATTTAAACGGCCAAAATCACTTTACGTTTATTGCAAAAGTAGTGCATATTAATTGTCATTTGATTTACAACATAAAAAGGCGACTAAGTGACATAACTGTTTTTTAGATGGGTGTAATGAAATCTAACTGTAGCATCTATTAAATAACTACACAGTTATTGCATGTTACAAGTCTATAAAACGGCTGCACTTCAGCCAGCTGTTTTTTAGTGAAGCAAGTATAAACAGTTTCGATTAGGTAAACTTGACTAAAACATAAAAGAACAAAATTCTAAGTAACACTTACACTTCTAAAGCTTTTGAACCCATACAATAAAAGCCAAAAATCAAAGAAAAAAAGTGTTTCAAAAATGTTTTCTAAATGTCTTGTCAATTTTTAGGTACATCATTTCCCACGTTTTTGGCCATATCCCAAAACTTGGCATAATCACTTAACGGGTTTTCAACAATTGGACAGCAGAGCGGGTATCTGTTTCTGGTATCGATGCCGCTAATGCCTTTACCACCTATTTAAAATCGATGTTTCTGAGTGATACCCCGACCCGGTCTGCCGAGGCGACCGAGCGCGGGGCGGTCAGCTCGCTGTGCTCGTCTCGTGTCGCGGTATAGGTAGTGTCGGTCCGCGCGATTTGTTAATTGTATAGGTTCGACGGCTCAAGGCATACTCATCGACAGGACCAGATGGCATTCCCCCTAATATAATTAAAGACTACATAGGAATATTTAAACTGCCGCTATTACACATATACAATTTGCCCCTAACCACTGCAACATATCCTACTCAGCGGTAGGTGTCTAGGATTACTCCTACACCCAAGGATGGTTCTATGTCTAAAATCGAGAAGAATCGGCCTGTAGCTGTTTTGTCGGCACTCGGCAAAGTATTCAGGTCTTTTTTTAACCGCGACATCACCAGGCAGGTCGGTGCGCAGCTGAGCGATGCTCAACATGGGTTTAGAGCAAGCAGGTCCACCGCCACTCACCACATCAATATTGTAGACTGCATTGTTACTAAAATGTATAACAAAAAACAAGTAGATGTGGCGTATTTTGATTTTATCAAAGCTTTTGATCGACTCCAATATGCCGAATTTTGACAAAACAGATAAGTGCCTAAGGTTTGCAGATGATTTCAAACTATTCTTGGGTACAGAAAGGGCCGGCGACTGTGAGGCACTAGAGAGAGACATCGATAATTTTGTAAAGTGGAGTGAACTGAACAAAATAGAATTTAATGCGTCCAAATGCAAAGCCATTACTTTTACTCGTGCTCGGACACTAACTTTATACCTTTAAAACATACACGGTACCTCTCTTGAACTCGTTCTCGTCGAACGGATTCGCTACCTCGGTTTGACCGTGGACGTTGGACACCCAGCTGATGTTTAACGACCACATTGTCGAGGTGTGTGACCGCGCTCACAAATCACTAGGTTTTGTTATGAGGCAAGCTGGACGGTTTCGGGACAGGAGCACGATTATCGCCCTCTATTATGCGTTAATATAGAGTAAACTGGAATACAACTCCATAATCTTAGGGCCCCCATGACGACCAGTACCAGCTCATAACAGAAAAAAATGCAAAAACGGTTTGCTCGTTACTTGTACATTAAGTTGTACGAATACTTGTACCGGTACCTGTACCCGTCTCTGTTCGTATCGGGGATGGTGGGTATCAACACTTAGTGCACTCTGTTGATTCACTACTACCTGTTGTTCCGAAACAAGACAGATAACCCGACCACGTTGTCGAGTCTCGCGCTCGTCACACCTGAGCGGGTCCAGCGGCCGCACGTGCGTCGTCTCCTCGCGGCTCAGTCTACGCGCTCACGCACTTCTCATTACGCTCCCACAACGCAAGCTATTACTTTGCTCAACTTCTTGGTTGAACAACAACTAGATGTTGATATATATTTGCATTAAATTTCATTGCATTTTTAAGTAAATTAATTCCATTCAATCTGTCAATAATTTAATTCCTTTTCAATTTATTTTAAAAGACATTATTTTTAAAGTTTTTTATTGATTTATTTACGGATTTTATAACTACGAACCCGGACATGTCAATCATTGGTCACGGCGTACGGGCACAGTGCGTGTGTCGCGGGCGGCCCAAGGCTTTAATTTTTTAAAACCGGACTATGAATGAAGCCCCGCCCGGACGCTCCCCGGATGCCCTCTCAACTAGGGGAAAATTCGGGGAAACGAGAACGGATAGCAACTCTATTTCCAGCTCACAGAGCCACTAGTATATCAGTCATTAAATACGTGAAGTGATTCTGCGAATATTTCAACACCCCTCACTTGTTATATTTTGATATTACCTCATAGTGATGAGATAATATCAAAATATTACAAATGAGATTTCTCATAATTTTGTGCTTTGATAGGTAAATACCTACCTACTTTATTTGTTCGTCAAAAAGACAAGTGTTGAGCGATTCACGCATTTTGCTGACCGATGGTGTCTAAGGTTAAAACACACTGCCGCCACCTTCCGCCACCGCGGAACCGCTCTACCCGGTGGTTTCTGCTCGGAGCTGCGGAGCATGGCGGGCGCCATGCTTCACTTTGTCCCAATTTTTTCCGCCTAATTTCATTTTCAGTGTATTAGATTTCAACTAAAAACTATCATGGAATTTTATTGAATCATGGAAAAATAATGAATGCCTAGATTATTGAAGGTAAGTAATCAGCGCCATACGAAAGAATTTTAGCCGAAGCTGAAGCATGGACGCGACGGTACGCTTCGCTCGCTAAACTTCACTCGGTCGATAAGGCACCATGTTTTTTTTTTTTTTTTTTTTTAATATTTTCATGCATACTTACTTGAAACTTTGCAGTTCCCGTGTTCTGATCGATAGTCTTGAGAGGCCACCACGACCGCAAGGATCTTGTAGAGAAAAGATTGATTTTCTTCGACTTTTCCATGTTGTTTAAACTACAACACTGGGCATCTCTCGATCCGCGAGGTATTGCGCTCAAATCAAGCGTCAATGTGGCTAAAACACCGTGAAATGTAATGATTACGACAATTATTAAATCACACTTCACACAAGTATTACTTTAATGCGAAAGTTTGGTTGATGGATGTTTGTTACTCAAGCACGCCGAAACGGCTGGACGGATCTAGATAAAATTTGGCCTAAGGATTGATTATAGTCTTGAATAGCACATATATAGGCTACTTTTTAACTTCATGAAACAGTGGGGCGAAGCTAGTTACTGATACAAAGCTTAAATTCGATTTTTTTATTTAAAATTACACTCTACGGGACCACGACACTACGGGACTCCTGGGACCGTGACCTTTGTTAACAATAATCTTAATTATTATAAAAGGGGAATACAGATAAACGGGGGTTAAGTCTTAAGAGTCCGGCGACCACTTTAGACTAACTTCGCATTGGCGTAAGGTTTTTCATAGCCATTTCGTCTAGAAGAAGATGACGAGTGAAGAGAGCAAGTAAAGATACTGACGAGATACCTACAGAGTGACAAAGTGGTTTTTTATATGTATATTTTTTATTTTTATTTTTTATGTAGAATAGGTCGACGTTTGACCACCAACTCGCCTGATGTTAAGCGACGTTGTGGTCTAAGATGGAGCACGACGACCTATGAGGTACTTATTCACTATATCCTTAAAGTTTTGTTGAGTGAAGAAGTAAAAAGACGGCAGTTGAGTGAGGCGCTACAAGTGCGCTACTGCTCAGACCCGTCTTCGGCTTAACATGACTTTTGCACTTCTCTAATCATTCTTAAATAACTATGAATGTCTCTTGTATTATGGATTAATTGAAAATCTAATTATGTAGACAACCTCTCTATGTAAAGGAATTTTTAATTTGCTTTGTCTATCTATTGAATAAATCAGTCAAAAGTGACCCCTTACAAATGCGGATATTTTTCATAGCTCTTTTTAAGCTTGAGAACGTTTTTTAAAAAACAAAGAACATGGGGGCGGAGATATTGTTAATTTAATTGTACATGCAAAATATCATCATAATCTGACAAATGGTTTTCAAGAAATTTGAGAAGCGCTTTTGTATGGAAATTTCAGAGCGACGCGAGCCTCTTAATCTGAGGTTAGGTTAAAGATTATTAGATTTACTTATGTACACCACGAGCAGACCAGCGACCCGCAAGCAGCACCCGATCACGAGTATGACGCATGTGCCAGCCATCGCTTTCCTCAACCATACTCGTATTTGAGGGAAGAGAACGACCCGACACACGACGCCGCCGCAAGAAGGTAAATATAGAAAGATAAAGGAGTTTGTCACCCAGAACTTCTAAGTCGGTAAAATCAGAGAGTGGAAATTTGAGGTTATTGAAAATACGCGAACTTTTTTAGGGAGGGTTGTTTCAGATAATTGGTTAACGTAACAGACGTCCATCAAATATAATAACGATAACATAGGATGTTAGGGCGTCCGTTAAAAACATAGCCTAAAAAAAAATGTAATCGGCTGTCAAAGTTATTTGGGATGTTTTAGTTTCAAGTTTTAATGCTAACTAGCCCACTAGTTGGCGTCTATTTATTCTCAAACAAACGTCAAACAGTACGAGTGCCTTGGTAAGGCACTGGTTACCGTGATCATTCCTTTTAACGTAGGTTAAGAGTGAAACAATGCTTTTTCTGGTTTGACGATAGTAAGCGCCATTTTTACTGTTAACGCGTGAGTCGAGGTGGGACAACCCACCTTAGAAGACAGATCCTACTAAAAGCTTAGAAAATATAGCATCGACTTTTAATTCTCCCAGGTTTTTTATTAAAAAGTTTGGTTAACACGATTTTCAAAAGTAAGCAATTAACAAGAAACTAACATATCTGAATATTCGATTTCTCGTTATACTCGTACAAAAGAATACTCAGAAATATAATGTAATTAAGTACCCAAGTAATCGTCAATGGAATCCGCGTCACTGTCGGCAACTTGCACAACTAATATTGGAGGTAAATGCTCCTCGTACTCAGTAAATGGGCCTTTTTCCATTAACACAAGCTGCAGAAAGACCATTGATTAGATCAGTATCTTTGCAATATTAATTAAACTAATATTATAAATGCGAAAGTTTGGATGAATTGATGTACCTATGGAGGTTTCTAACTCAATCAATCCAAAAAGCTCAACGGATGTGGATGAAGTTAGACACAAATATAGCAATAGCACAAAGGATACTTTTTAACCGCGGGTGAAACCGCGGGGTGCTTGTAGCAATACATAATTATATAATGTCATGTCACCTACACTTGATGATATTCCATCCCAAATGTGACGGGGGCGAGCCTGTCGCTGTACACCGGGCATAAGTTGTATAGCAGATGAAATTACACGCACATGTTATAATAAAAATGTTCACAAATAAGGAAATTAGTGCATGTGCCGGGTAAAATTTAAATAAGGAAGTAGTTAACGTTTATATTCCTCGATATTCTATTTATACTTAGAACAAACAAAACCTTCAACTACCGTACTTTTTTATTAGAACGTCGGTACTGAAAATCAAAAAGCATCCTCCAGTTGAAATTTGCTTCACCGTTCATACTGTTGTAATGTATGTCTGTGTAATGAGCTTGTTCCACATTTCCAATCCAGCTGTAACATAATTATTAAGTTCTTGTCTATTATGGGTGAACAAAATTTACTAAAAGTGCACTTAATGCACCCAGGTGACTAAACTCAGGTGAATTAAGTATACTACTTGTTTATTTTTCTTAAAGCTTTGGTGGTTTGTAAAAGACATACCTAGTGGGACACAGTAGGCGGCGTATATTGTCAAAAAAAAATTGACCACATGAGTGGAGTGTTAAGGACCTTTTTAAATTAAAGTATTCTGTCTGACCGAAAGCTTAACTTTTAGTTTCAAACATATTAATGTTTTTACCCGATTGAGCAAGAAGACGTTTTATTCAATTGGGTATCGAAGATGTGTCTTACGAACGAAAGTTTAAAAAATGACTACCACCCTGTTCGATAAAAGAGTTACTACCCAGAAGAGCAGGCAAGAAACCTACCTATATTATTATGTACTTAATAAATAAAATAGGATTGTTCCTTACTCATCCCTAATAAACTCATCATTGTATTACTAATAATGCAAGTACATGTATGTTTATTACTATAACACGATACTTACGCTTTCACATACAAATCCAATCTTTTTTTGGATGAAAAGTTTTCCCGTGTAATGCTCTGTACATGCCAGACAATGACTCGTAACTCGTACTCTTCGACATTTCGCGAAGTTATATCCACTGCCACAGGAATAAACGAACTGGTTTCCAATGAAAATATGTCGATCCACATCAGGACTTTTCCCTAGTGGATAAAAGCAAGGAAAACAGATATGATTTTGATGAATGACCATTTTGCCAAAACCATATTTTCAAAGGTATACGAGTACAAAGTAAAGTTAATATATTTATTTCATTAAATAACTCTCTCAATGATTCGCGGGGAGCCATCCCGTAGATAGCGCGGACCGCTCGCTTTTGCAAAATAAAAATGGCCTCTACTTCAGCGGCTCCCCACAGCAAAATGCCGTATGACATTATCCTGTGGAAGTAAGCAAAGTAAACCATCTGAGCTGTAGCTATATCCGTCAGTTGCTTAACTTCAATTCACATTGTCGACCAAAATAACCTTAACCTTAATAATTTGTGCATTTTCCGCCATCTTGAAAAAAGGGTTAAATTCAGTTTTTTCACAAAACTTCGGTTCCCCGTTAGTATGAAATTTTTTTGGAACACTTTTCTGTATTTTTTTACGATCTACAACTAAGATCCTCTACATTTTTCACGCATCGTGCATTGTTGTTGAGATATCGAAATAAAAAGGAAAACTGGAGGAGTGAAATTTATTTTTTGTTATTTTCTTTCTTTTCGTGAAAGATATCAGATCGGATACTAAAGTTATTATAGCACGTTTTTAGACATACAATTCCTTTTTTTTAATGTTTATTGTTTACCAAAATTACGACCCCTAAAGCGACGCGAAGACGGTAAAACAGTGCCCGGTTTCGATTTAACCGCTTGAACGGTTGCAACGCACGTCAGATCGAATGAAACGGTTGTTTAGGGAATTATTGCAATACGAAATAAATAAATATACCAGCCAAATTATGAATTAAACACAAGAGCTTCATTTAACAAATAATTTTTGAGTCGTCAAAAATAATAAATTGGAAAGCAAAACTGCATTTTGAAATTTAAATGTATAATGCTTCGACTAAACTGGAATTAATGACAAATGAAATTCCAGTTGGTTATGCATTAGAAAAATTGCGGTGATCAACAACAGATCAAGATGGCACTCAAATATTCCCAAAGAGTTGCATTAGGTCACATTGTTACTCGATGGGGCTTTTTTTCGATCGTGTTACAGTGTCACTCAAAAGGGTGTGACTTCGTATCGTATGTTTCTTAAATGTATGACCGATGTGGTGTGGTACCACTGGTGGAACGAATAAGTACCACGGATCTTTAAAAGCTGTTTAGGAAAAAAGGGTTTGGAAACAACCATGGTTGCATTGAGATATTAAGGTTAGGAAAATGTAATCATGGTACCACGGACTGGGGGGTACCATGGGTACTAAACGAAAAAGTCAACGACTGTATCGTCTGAATGATGGCGTTACTTTTCAAATGTTAGAATTTGTCTGGCTTTCTTGCACTATGAATGCATGTGCCTATTATTATATAAGGTCATCCGACCATCAACCTAAGTACCAATTCAAAAAATCCTTTGTCTACCTTTTCTTCTTCGGGCTGTTCTGGATTTGTCAGACTTCTAGTTTCAACATGTTCGGGTACCAGGTGATACCCACACAGCGGCAGTGTATGCCATTTGTTCAAGAGATTCAAACACAAGTTTTCTTTCATTTCAGAAGCTGAAATGTACGTTCTATCTGAAAAAAGTTTCCTCAGTCATGCAAAACCGCCATAAACTGCAAAAATCGTAAACTAAGAAATGCAACCAACTTCCAGTAACAAAGTAGGTTGTGTATTGGTTGACTATCACAAGATAGGTAACTAAAAGAAATATCGAGGACTTACTACTCTTATTTCCACTAGTTCTGTACTCAACCTCATTGACGACTACTGCGTTTCCGCCGTCCAGAAATGCAGGCGGTTGCAAGTGATTCTTTGCACACAGCTTTGTTAAAATAATGGAAGGTTTCTCACAATCTCTCCATTTTGCAGGTCCCGTACTGTAATTGTTGAAATTACAAAAGCATGAGTTCTCAGTAACATAAGAGTATACCTAAAGACCTCATAGTATAACATTAGCGCCCATAGAGCATGTTGGCCGAATCACCAATAAAAAGGCAGAATGCACATTTGGTTGTAACAGTAATTCTTTAAACTATTAAGCTTAATCTTGTTAGCTTTGTTTTGTAAATCCAAAAGCAGTATAAAGAAAAGTACGATAAAATAAAAAATAAAACCGCAAAGTAAAAATAGACGCTGACGATCTACATAAAGACAAGGAAAAAAAGTGCGCAACTTGTTATTTATCAAAGTACATTTGCTAGAACTCACGAGTAAAATAATTACAAGTTTTAAAATGAACCTATGCAGACGTGTGACCTTTGTACCTTGGATGAACGGCAAGTGCCTAATCTGGGACGCCACTTGCGTTAGCACTGTCGCCGTCAGTCACGTGCCGGTCACTCACTTTTAGCGGCGGTGGAAGACGCCGGGAAGAAAAAGAGGCAGAAGTACATTACGATGAAGCCTCACTACTTCTTCGTGCCCATTACCGCGGAAACCATGGGGTTTTTGGGGATCGGATGCCAAAAAAAATGTTGGCGAGATGGGTTGGGTAACAGAATTAGAGAGAGAACTGGAGAGTCCTTCTCTAGATCGTTCCTGGTGCAAAGGTAACGAACGACCTTTGCACTAGTACACATTACCAACTATAATGATTTGTTAGAACCAACGTAACAAGAACCTAAAACCTCAGAGCGTTTACTAAAACTCGCGCGGATTTCTGGTCAATCACGCGTATTGGCACCGCCGTATGCTATTCCTCATCGCGCGTCGGAGAAATGAGTGCAGTGCGCACGCCAGCTAGCGCTGCGTATTGCAACTTTTCAATGGAACACGCGTGCAGAACACCAGCGTAAGTATTAGAGCACGTTCTTACGCATTGTATTCTGAAGCCAATCCAACAAGTCCTCGATGCTTGGAATATATTCGATCTTCCAAGTCGATGTTGGTGTTACCGATCAAAGAATCGTCCAGTGTCGTGTTGTAGTTTTGAATGGACACAGTCAATAAATAATCTTCTGGTAAGGAGCACTGCATTTCATATGATCTTAAACAATGATACAGAATGTTTTCTATTTGATAGAAATAAATGAACAGATTTTTATGATAGAACGCCCGTAAGTGCCTCAGCTAAAGGCAACACGGGGGGTGTAGTCTTTAGCTGAGGCACTTACGGGTAATCTAATGAAATTTCTTTCACAAATGTAATACCTTCCAAAAATAGGGTTAATCGTGTTTTCTTGATAGTTATTACGATCGCCAAACTGCTTTGCGCCGCACTTGACTGTGACATACGGGTTGCATTTGCCACTGGGCGCTAAATTAGACCCTCTTACTACGTATACTCGTACTAAAAACTTGCTGTCGGTGTTGTGTGGCAAGTCGTCGAAGAATCTTGAAAATATCGAACATAGTGCTATGAACAAACAATTTTATTGTATGACCGTGTGCTGATAAACGAAACCTGTAGGAACATAAGCAGTCTCTCTGTATGTTTCTTTTGTTTGTTAGTAATTGATAAAACCTACGTTTCCTTCTTACCTGACCACGAGAAAGTGAAACATAATGGAGCGCACACCAATTAAGAAAACAAGAGAACATTTTGTAGTTTCTGAATAAAAAGACCGTGATGATAACATACATAAAGACGAACAACGGGACAATGTTCTAAGCGTCCCTAGTAAACAACGAAACTCGCTCGGTAATCACTTTGGGCGATGAGCCCACCCTTGTATATTATATATTATTATATTGTATGTTGATATTTTTTTCTTTACGTTTGTTTTATATTTGTATTTTTGGTGTGCAATAAAGATGTATTTATTGTATTGGACTCTAAAAATACCCTTTGTTCAGATTGACGCCTCGGCAGCTAACGGCTTCAGTAGAAGGCGGTGGAGGCCATCTGTAAATCGCGATGCCGACTTTCAGAACACCGCATCTTAGCTCTTGGTCTTTCTCTGGAATACCCGACTTCGTACCGTTATACAATTTCAAGGCGCTGCACCAATCTTTAAACTTTTCGAACTCAGGCTGGTGTTCCAACTCAGAATTGTAAATCTGAGATAATAAATGAAAGTTTATAAAATTAATTAGCTAGCGGCGGTTCCAGCCAATTCTGAAGAAAATAGATACATACTTTAATTTTCGTTTTCTTGCCGCCTTTGTCATTGTCATAATCCTGTGAAAATGAGTTTGTTCAGTAAAAATGTCTGATGACATAGATAAAGATGACATTTCAGTAAACTATAACCCCCAGAGCAATAAATGTTGTATAGCCTCTGAGTAGTTATACAGGGTTATCGGTATGGGATGTACTAAGCCAGACGGGGGTCGTTGTACTCATAATTATTATGAACAACTTTCACTGTGGTGCCAAAATCTCGAAAAAATAAATCAGCTGGTCCATATAATAAGGTTATTGATCGTCGACAAAATGTACGGAACAGCTGTTACTTTTTCGATTTTAAAGTTGACCCCATAGTTAAAGTTGTTTATAACATTGAGTGAAATGAAATTTTGGCTTGGTACACACCCTTTCCTGATAACCCGGTACAATGTTTTGTATTTTTCGATCGAATTCAAAGAAAAAAACATAAATTGGTTGTCTGTAAACTCGGTTTACGGACGATAGTTTAATGTGACAACGTCGTAACAAAGCATTCATGAACTGATTGTATACTTTTGGGAATAAATCGCTCGTGTAGCGCTCTCGCTCCGATCATAACGTTACAATGAGCGCAACGGGACAATAAACGTTGTCACGTCAAAAACTATAAAACTATTCCGAGGCTATACAACGTTTATTGCGAACCGGGTGGAACACTAGCTGGTCAGAGGGACGCGGGGGGTTGTAAAGGGTTTATTAATCAATTAGTTCACACTTAACAATAGTCGAAAATGTCTGTCATTTCCTGCTTGTGTATTATTTCTTTATCGGATCCGCCACTGCTACCGCTACAGAACTATAGAAGTATTTAAAACTAGAATATTGTTTTCTACGAATCCCTAAAACTCAGTTTGCTATATTAAGGCAACGGTTTGTCGCACTGCATTGATGTCCAGCTTCAGTGCATCGCACAAGCGTGCAACCGTACTCTATATTGAATAGCAGGACAGTTTCGTCGCATCCATTTCTGTTAAAATCACATTATGCATTCCACCACAGAATAAATGACGAGGAATGACACTTTTATTGTAACAAGAAACCGCTAAATACCCAAACAAATACTAAAAGGGGTATGTACTTTTTGAGAAGCAAAGAACCTAGACCACCAGTCTTCTTGTTCGTTTTTGTGTGTCTCATTCTGACAATAAGTTTTTTCATTGACGTGCATTGGTAGCAGCATATATTCTTGTTCATCTGGTTTCTCGTTGCAGAAGAATCTTCTCCACGCTGACCATTTCGCCTCATCAGCCTGACTGCTGTTAATGGTTATTTTGCTGCAGTCGGTCATGGACTCACTTGGTGTTGCGCATTTCGTTACAAACAACGATCTGTTAACTGCAAAAATATAGAGGTAGAAGTACAAGATCTAGGGCAGGTAGTTCATTTATCATGTTTTTTTAGTTAACTACGGAACTCTAAGAAACCAAGGTAAAAAAACGGAATTTTGTCTTCTTTCTGGGGAAAAATCTACAAAATGCTAGGCCTGCAGAAGAGGCAAGCGTCGAAGACTAGAATTCTGCGACTTATTGATGAAAAGTTTAAGTTATTTTGTTTGATAAACTTTAAAATAAGCTACAACAATGTACCAGTGTGTTGTTGAATAGTGGTAGGATTTTTCTGTAGAATCTGCCTAGGGAAGTACCACACATTTCCCCGTTTTTATCCGTTCCCGAGTTTATCCCCAAGCAGTGCTATATAAGCATTCCAGTGTTGCAGATTGAATGGCAATCTTTCCAGATTAGTTAGCACAAAGAGATATTAACATCTAATGTCTCAGTCGATGTCTTGACGACAGATGTGTATTGTCGCGCATGATTTTTATATCTGGATGTGGCAAATGTAAGTACCTAAATAAAAATAAAAAATCACATAAATCAAGTTGTCCAGCTCACCCTTGACAAAATCTGATGACACAAAAGAGGCTGACTTCAAAGACGACTCTCTTTCTTCTTTCGGTATCCATTCTATGAGATATTTACTAGGGTTCTTCACAGCGTTTGCCCCGAAGAATATAACTCTTCCAAAGGTGCTACTGTCGCACAGCTTGATTGTTAGCGGGGAACAGTAGGCTTTTTCAAAATTGCCTACAAACATTTGTGAGGTCCGACCATTTGGAAAGTTGCAGTTAGCCTTCTTTTCCGAGATTATTTCCGACTTTACGGTCAGCTCGTCTATTTCTAAAACTGCGCACGTCTTCCTTGCAATGATCACATCTCGTAATCCCCACCAATACACGTCAACCCTTTAAAAAAAGAAATTTAAACGGACTTTGAAAAACTGTGGTTGAATAGTGCTTAAATACCGCAAAACATACAAGCTGTTCCGTACAAAAAGTAAATTGACCGGCGACATTATTTAGGGAAAAGCTGATTATAGATTAGCGAATTCAGGGTTGGTCCTGTTTTTAAAATATAACGCTAATATATCCGTGGCACGTAGGAATAACTGAACAACTCGACTTGCATGTTTTTTTTTATTGGCTTAAACGCTTCCTTCGTATGCGATTTACTATGTATAAAAAAATCAGCCCGAAATATACAATAGTTTTAGAGCAATCGCGTTTTGTACATCTCGACAACCTTGCATTTTATGGTGTTTTACTTGATAAAACGACTTATCAAGTGTGTGTTTGTTGACTATTATTGACATCTTGAATTATCAACATCAACTCATGTTCAAAATATTGAAGATCTCGACTTATACAGTTAGGCCTTTTCTGCAAAGATTAATTTTAACTTGACAAATTGAGATGTCAAGCATAAGTTTGTGTATGAATAATTGTCATCTTGATTTGTCAACTTACACTCACATCCAAAATACTGGATATCTCGAATTATACACATAGCCTGTTTCTGCCTCCATTGACAAATCGAGATGTCAAGTTATGGCAAGCCAAATATTTTTGTTTAAAAAGTGACATTAACACATGTTCACTTATGCCCTTGCCGTGGTGATTTAGTTTTCATCTGCAATAGCAAGATATCAAGTTGTTATCTACCCGAGCCGGATATTTTTTATGTACCTACTGGAGCCTAAACGCCAACAAACATGCCATGCAACAACGTGAAGTAAATATTTATATTTATATAAAAATATATTATAATGCTGTACATTATTGGTGACTATTACTATTATTGGTGTACTAGGTACCTACCTACATCCATACTTACACAAAATATTAATATCAATACAGGGTTGATTGGTAGCGGGGTGCAAAGCCGTAAAGAGACGCTAGCATAGATCATTTAGACCCTTTAGAGCCATGGTTGTCTAAGACTAAGTTTGACAATTTTTTAAATCTGTATTTTAAGATTTTTGGGGAAAAACACCAAATTTTACTGTTAATTACCAAGGATGGCCAAGTAGAATAAGAAGCTCCTTTTTTTCACTTTATTTAATTAAATAATAATCATAGCACCGCGAGAATCCAACTAGAAAAGAAAGGTAAACCATTTAGAGTAGGAAAGGGTGTCAGACAAGGAGACCCTCTACCTCCAAAACTTTTCTCAGTGGTTGTCGAAACAATCTTTAGGAGACTTAACATGGAAAACCTCGGAATCAATGTCGACGGAGCCTCCCTAACACAATTGAGGTTCGCAGACGATATATGTATATATGTATAGTGTCATTTGCTAAAACACCTAAAAACATATAGCAAATGATACTTGAACTTGCGGATGAAAGTGAAAAGAAAGGTTCAAAGTTGAATCCAGAGAATACAAAGGTAATGACGAACGGGAAGAAAACCACCATACATCTAGGAAATAACCAAATTGATTACACCGATGAATACATCTATCTGAGACAGCTAATAACACAAGAGGTCCCTATACGCAAAGAAGTTGACAGAGAAGAATAACAAATGGCTGAAAGAGATACTGGAGTCTGAGAGAAGCCATGAAAGATAAAACTCTTCACATTAATGTAAAGAAAAAACTTTTCAACAACTGCATACTACCTGTTTTAATGTAAAATCAGAAGACTCAAATGGCAATTTGCAGGGCATATGATAAGAGGCCCAGAGAAATGGGGCAAATTGTGACACGATGGTACCCTAGAGAAGGGAAAAGGAAAAGGGGCTGACCTCAGAAAAGGTGGGATGATGACATTAGACTGGTAGCAGGAGTAAGTTGGAATAGATAGACAGGAATTAAAACAGTTGGAGGAGGCCTTTGCCGATTGGCAAACAGACCTACAAAAAATAATTAAGTATTAGAATAGATTAAGATTAGTTTAACTACCAAAATATACTTGTAAATCCACACTCATAGTTTTTAGTTCTTAATACTTTGTAAATAGATAATAAGTTGGTCTGAATAAAGAGTTTTATTATTATTTATTAAAATTATTATTAACTGAAGTAATGTGTAAGCAATCTAACAAAACATGCCTATTAAGCATGTGTGTCATCAGACATTTTTACAGATTTTTTACAGCCACTTAAGTTTACGAAAATTTTCAAAGATTTTTTAAAACTGTTTTTTGAAGTCGTTTAAAATAATAATTAGAAAAGCTTTTTTAAATAAAACCTTATATAAGTAGGTACTTATGTCTTGTAGTGTGTGTGTGATTAATATTCTCTTATTTGTAGAACTCAATGATTGCCAACTGTTGATTTCTCGGGATAATAAGTCTAGCCTATGTGTTATTTTAATGTATACTCAAAATAATTCATTTTAATTAGAAAAAAATGCGTTTCCATTGTGTTTTTCCCTTTTATAAATTTATTTTAATAAGTTAGTGAAAATAGTTGATATATTATTTAAATGACCGTATAATTAAAAAAAAAAATTTATTAAATACTAAGACTTTTTTTACATTTTGCATTATATGCTGAAAACTAAGATAAATCTTGTAAAGTAGTAATAATTGCTTGACAAACTATATCTGTTTGAAGTTGTCATTGGTTTACTAATGAGAAATAATGCTTTTTCCATTGAAATAACTAAGGTAACCGATAAAAATGATCCGTACTCAGATGGTGAATAACTGGATAATTGTCCTTAAAAGCCAAAACTTGGTCTACAAGTCGAGTTATCAACTTATTCAAGGCATTTCAGCTGTTTGACAAGTCTATTACTATGTAAACTATAAGTTGTTTCGTTAAATTCTTGAAACCATACGAAAGAGGGCCTCAAGTAACCCTCAAAACAACTTTGACATCATCGTTTAACTAACTTACCGACTAAACAGAAAATGTCAAACTTTAAAATGGCTGCCCTGAAAAATTGACGTTTTTGCGATGTTCAGTTATTCCTGCGTGCCACGGATATATATATGACGGCGCGAGATATAATTGGATAAAGAAAATCAGTTTATTTTGAGAGTTGTTAATCGATAGTTTTAATCTGTGGTTTTTGACGATTAATCGATTTGTTTATGGTCATTTAGAGCGGTTAACACCGAATGGAGTTGCGTTTGGGATTTCGGGCGAACGTCATGTCTGTCAGTCAGTGGTTGACAGGACTGGGCTGAAAGCGGTCGCACGCAATGGTCATTCGTAAACCCATTACTCTAAATCGCCAACTATCTTTGTGATCATTCACTAAATAAGTAGTCTAAGTGACTGTATAATTAAAATAGTGAAAAGCCTTCAATGCTGTCCCCTTATTTCAACGTTCCTGAAGTTTGACGCCGACCATAAATGATAGCGAGTTCGCGGATCAGAAATCAGACACAACACCTCGGCCTACTAGATTTTCCCCGTCATCAAAAGTGGAAGGTCACAGCGCAGCGGCCTTTCCTATGTTTCTCCGACATCAATGGGATCAGATGCGACGGCGTGGCTCCTCTTTCCTACATTTCCCCGACATCAGAAGTCAGATGTGAAAACTCGGCTTCCTATTTCTCTATGATTTCTCCGACATCAGAATTGGGATAAGAATAACGTCCACAGCAACAAGATATGGCTCCGTCTTTGTGGCTACAATTGTGCAATGATCTGGAGGCGAAATGGCATAGCAACAGATGGTTGATAGGGTCGCCCCTACGTGCTATTATTGTGGAGTGTGCGGACTGTTTCTTCGTGGTGCATGAAGGGCAGCAGGGCGGCAATGAGAGAGTGAGCATCGAGTAGACGTCTGCATTATCTCGACGGCGTTTGATTACACCTAGTCTATGCTATGTGACGCAACTAACAAACAACGAGAGACGAAGGATAGCAGTGTACCGAACAAAACATCGACGCCTACGTGTTACTACTGCAACGAGGTTACATCGCCACTCGTTGATCGAAAAAGGGCACCAAAATTAGCAGCAGCAACGTGCGAGATCCGGTCAATGCCTGGAGGGCTATTCTTACAACTCGAGATACCATCTCATCTGGAGGGCTATTCCTACAGCTCGAGATACCATCTCATCTCGAAAAAATTGCCTAAAATCGAGATGCCTTATTCTCTTCGCTAGAGATCGAGATTATCTCGATGGCTGGGGCCCGAGATGTCTCGAGTGGTCGGAGGCAGTCGAGACGTAAGTGAGATAGTGGGTCGCGACTCATTTGTTGCCACTTCGGTCCCGTAAATATATTTTTTCTACAAAACTGGCAACTCAGTATTTGAATACCTACGTCATACGTTTCTATACGTCAAGGAGGGTCTTTGGCGGGAACCGAAAAAATGGTGTCGTGGTTTTGTAATAGTTTCTAAAACTTGTGATGCTTCGAGTGTTAAAGTGTAATAATTGTGTAACCTTTGCCGTGTTCGTTAACGTGCACGAGTGTAAGCAAATGATACAAACATTAGGAAATGCAACTTTTCGTGTTCTCTACAGAACTCGACTTAACGTTTCAGTAAAGTATCCACGACTGAAATGGGAAAAGGGGAGGGATTCATCTAATTTTTCATCACCCTCTCCGCTATCATCTTAAATTTAATAACCCATGTACAAAAATCAAACGGATGACAAGACGGTATGGCTATGTTGGCTTTAGCCTGCCCTACGGGCAAAAAAAATTCTATACGTCAATGTTTACTTGTTTGATATTTTAAACTTAAAATTATTGCCTCTCACTTTTCAACCCAATAGTCCACTTCATTTCGATCTGACAAGGACTATCCTATTTTACCAAAGGATCGCATCGCATTACGCTGGTTGGCGTAAACATATTCACTGATGCGTCGAAGTTATCGACAGTCAGTGCCGTGGGAGCAGCTGTTTGCATACTATCTGCTAGAATAAGTCTTAGTTATAAATGCCCATCTTACTTCTCAGTATTCACTGGAGAAGCGATTGCCCTTCTAGAAGCTATCCTCTATGTCAAGTCGCATAATCTCAACTACTCTATCATCTTTACTGAGTACACTAAGAGATCCTTTATAGGTGGCCAATTTTGCACAAGAGTGCAACCTATTTTACAACAATTTATGAGGGATTCCTTAATTTAACAAATTACAGGGAAACGAAATGAGGAGTGAAAAGGGTTTGACAAGATAGATTGTAAGCAGCTTTTGGAATCTTGAATACATCAATTATACTCGCATGGCCTTTTTCTACCTAAATTTTTCCTCCTAAATCAATGGTCAAAATACTGGGAGACGTCCCAAAACATCAAGGGTAGATATGCTGATATCCAACCCAATAGGTATCCCTACAATTCCCTAGTTCTTCAAATTCCGCTCAACCGAGAAACATATGAGCATGATCTTATGTTGTCTCCAATTAAGTCACCCGTGCACTCTGGTTTATTTAGCCAAACTAAGGCTCAGGGAGCACTCAATCTGTGAATGTGGGTTGGATGAAGATAACACAGATCACATCTGCTTCAGTTGTCCCAATCTAAGTTTCCTCCTTATAAGATATCCTCTCCCGGACATAGTCCATCCTACTTCCTTCAAATATCTACAATCATGTTCCTCCCACCCCAAGCTATATAATATTGTTTGTAAATTTGTCTGTAAAAATAATATTAAGCTGTAAATATTATCCCCCTTAGCAATAAACGTTGTATAGCTTTGGAATAGTTATATAGTTTTGTGTTTTTTTTTAATTCTTGAACTCTATTGAAGCTAGCAATAAATGTTGTATAGCCTCAGAATAGTTACAGTCTTTTGCCATTTTCGATCGAGTTCAAAAACAACGAAGAAAGATAAAGACAAAACACTGTATAATTATCCCAAGGCTATACACTGTTTATTGCTAAGGGGGTTAGTATATTTACCAAAGTGGAGTATACAATACAAATATTTTTCGGCATTGCATGTTGAACATAACATATCATATCATCACACCTTTCCCCTGAATGGACTGGCAGAGGTGTACAACACCCACACTTTAGCGGACGATATTCAGTCCTAAATGTGACAGGCGGTGAGCTTGTCGCCATATACCGGGCTCCAGTTACTTAGCAGATGACATTAGATATGTACATATGCTCACACAATGAATAAGTTGGTGCATGCCTTTGGCTGGGTCCAAACCCTCTCCCTCTGGCTTGAGAGGCGTATCTTCTGCGACTAGGCTATCATCACTAGTATGTTAAATAACAAGACATAATACAATAAAAAAAACTGATTTATTTATCTTTTTCGCTGCATGCTTTTTCAAAATCTGTTTGTACTCATTAGAATGTCCTTAAAACAATAACAGATTACTTCCAAAATATTAAGTAAAGCATCATGAATTTAAGTAGCAGTCTAGGTTTCCATCACAATTCAATCTGCAAACAAAAAATCACAATGTTACTTAATGTATCAAACATTATATTTTACTTTTGCTCTGCATTACATGACTGATTTAAATTATCTTGTTTAGGACATACTGGACAGATTTATGGGAAAATATAGGAAATTATTATAATTTTTCCCAAAGTGAACGGTATACTACTTAGATAAAAGTCAATTTGTCCTTTGTTGGCAAGCACATCACTAGGGAATGGCTAGATTGTCTTGCCTAAAACTCTCTATGTAATATTAGTTTGTATAGTCCGTTAGCCGAACCTCATTGCAAAGCACTAAATGTAAGAAGCTGAGAGCTGAGCTTCACCGCACTGGGTATGAAGTATAGCTATAGGTACAGAGATCAGCTAGCAAGTATATTACCTAATGCAGAGTGTAAGGTAGGTAGATTGGCAATATAGATATCCTAACTAATAATTTAAAAATGAATTTGTTTGTTTGTTCTGCTGTCACACCTCAACTACTCGATCTATCATCATGAAATTTTGCATACACAATGTCAGAGGTACAGAAAAGGACGATGATAAGACAATGAAGAGGATGATAGAGATAATGGTTCTGCAGGACCGCAGGTGAAACTGCGGGGCGCAGCTACTTGATATATATGTATAAATGTGCTTATCCAGATTATTCCTATAGTATCTATCTTTATCTCTGTGCCAAATTTAATTCAGAACAACCATCATCTATCTAATATATACATATGTACTTCCATTCAAACTTTTGCCTTTTTAAAATTAGTGTAAAGTGTGATTTCTCAGATACTTACTTACTGGGTCTAAGAAAATTCAATTTTTTTGTTCATACAAATATGTAACTAAGTCCACAGATTTGTTGTTGATAGTGGTTGTGATTGCTGTTTAGCTCATCCACAGTCAGGTTTCTAAAGCCAACTTGGAAACCATTAGTCACGTACGAGTCCTTGGGTGACTTGTTTGTTGGTAGGTGTTAGGCTCGAACGGCATAAATTACGCAGTAGGTACCTGAAACATTTTTCAATTTATAAACAAGAAAAAGTTTGTGACTTTTAGGTTAAGTTAACCTTGGTTATTTACAAATTATGTGGTCATATATAGTGATAAGAAAGTACTTAATACTTACAATTATCTCCACAAGTATCCTGGCGTCACTTTATTAACCCTGTTAGATTATTTTGAAGATCTTATGTTATTAGTACATAGGGGCGATTGATTCGGAAAAAACTTCCAAACCGATCTTCCATTCCATTGGGTTTAACGACAAACGAAAGCCTTAGCAGTTCCTATTAAGTGTTTAATGTTGTTAATCGTGATAGTTTTTGTGGGCGTGATGACGGAAAGATTTTTAGATTTTAATAACCTCTATTTGTAAACAAAACAATGACTTATTTGGCTAAGTGCGTTTCGTTCCCCACAAATCCTTTATGGAATGAAAATGTTATATTTTATTCTTCTCACTTTTATAACTTGTAATAATTATCATAATATTAGTTCATTTGATTAAACTTAACGATATTTAATTATTGTATGCATTTAATGAGCAGAATGGTCCCGAAATACGTTTTATCGATTTTACCGGTTTTTAGCAAGCACAGTCGAGTAAAATGGAACGTAATTTGAGTGAGAAAAGCCCATCTCATCTCATGCTTGTTTGAGAATACCACATGGTTTGTTTTTAGGAGATTCTCCCTCGAGTTCTAGGAATCGAGATCGAGATGAAAAAGTCCTATCTCCGAATAGGGCCCCTGGAAAAAAATGCCTAAAATCGAGATGCCTTATTCAGTTCGCTCGTGATCGAGATAATCTCGATGGCATTGGTGCGAGATGTCTTGAGTAGTCGGAGGCAGTCGAGACTTCCAGGAATCGAGATCGAGATGAGATGAAAATCTCCTATCTCCGAATTAGGCCCCTGCACTATGAAGCAGCCATTGATCACCTACGAGTAGCAATTGAATCCGGTGAGAAGTTTTCATTTTGTTTGATATTCGTACACGGTGTATGTCAGAGTGCTATTTTCTATTGGAGTTGCTTAGAGTTTAAAAATACCCACAAACAGTTTAGTCATACTGCCGCTTGCGGCACATGTGAGTCATGCAGTTAATAGATAACTTACTAAGTGTCAATGCTTTTGGTAAAACTAAGCCTGAAGGGCAGTAGCCGGTAGGACAGTAGCCTGTGTAGTAATAGCCTGTGTGGCAATAGCCTGTGTGGCACTAGCCTGTGTGGCACTAATCTGCAAGGTACTATCCTATGTGGCTCTAGCCTGTGTGGCAAGCCTGTATAGAAATAGCCTGTGTGGCAAGCCTGTGTGGCCAGCCTGTGTGGCAAGCGTGTGTGGCAAGCGTGTGTGGCAAGCCTGTGTGACAAGCCTGTGTGGCAATCCTGTGTGGCAAGTCTTTGTTGCAACCCTACTGTTGTTGAATTATAGTCTGAGTGACGACCTAGCCTGTGTGGTGAGCCTATGTAGTAAATTCCTCCCGGTGTAACATCATAGTACGAGTTACGACCTAGCCTGTGTGGCAAGTCTAAGTGACAACTTTAATGGCATGTTTGAAATTGGACATAGCAGTTTTCATTAGTCCAAACCGCGTATGTGTACCGTCATTGGATTTTCAATGTGGCTTGATTAAATTCTTGGAAAATTGGATGTATGACTAATAATTTAGTTTTAGCCTCGATTATTCGATTGGTCCCAATAAAATT
Organism: Peribatodes rhomboidaria; assembly: GCA_911728515.1. Taxonomy (NCBI): domain Eukaryota; kingdom Metazoa; phylum Arthropoda; class Insecta; order Lepidoptera; family Geometridae; genus Peribatodes; species Peribatodes rhomboidaria. Next base: position 3,146,320 of record OU452166.1, read on the forward strand.
TATTTCACTAAAAGTCAAGTTGCTTATTTCAATTATCAGGACAATTTATGGGGATAGGTAACGAATATGAAGTTACTGTTAGAAGAGTCGATTATACTCTGGTACGATGTTTATGGTTGGTAGAATTGGGTTTAACTGTTTTGTGTTATCCCATAGCTGTGTTCGCTTTCTGTGAAATTGTGGAGGTAGATTTGAGACGGTCAGAATGACCGAGCGTTAAGTGGTTACTTGAGCACTTTTATGATTGTCCACAGATGATGAGATGCACTATTCACCCGAGGACGTGTGAAAATGCAGGATGGCCGTGACGGCGCGAGATATAATTGGATAAAGAAAATCAGTTTATTTTGAGAGTTGTTAATCGATAGTTTTAATCTGTGGTTTTTGACGATTAATCGATTTGTTTATGGTCATTTAGAGCGGTTAACACCGAATGGAGTTGCGTTTGGGATTTCGGGCGAACGTCATGTCTGTCAGTCAGTGGTTGACAGGACTGGGCTGAAAGCGGTCGCACGCAATGGTCATTCGTAAACCCATTACTCTAAATCGCCAACTATCTTTGTGATCATTCACTAAATAAGTAGTCTAAGTGACTGTATAATTAAAATAGTGAAAAGCCTTCAATGCTGTCCCCTTATTTCAACGTTCCTGAAGTTTGACGCCGACCATAAATGATAGCGAGTTCGCGGATCAGAAATCAGACACAACACCTCGGCCTACTAGATTTTCCCCGTCATCAAAAGTGGAAGGTCACAGCGCAGCGGCCTTTCCTATGTTTCTCCGACATCAATGGGATCAGATGCGACGGCGTGACTCCTCTTTCCTACATTTCCCCGACATCAGAAGTCAGATGTGAAAACTCAGCTTCCTATTTCTCTATGATTTCTCCGACATATATATAAAATATATATAGCGTTGGCGTTATATTATATAATCAAATAATATAATATAACGCCAGCGCTATTTTTAAAATAGCGTTGTTTACCTACTTACAGAATAACGCCTATATTCACCAAAATTTAACCGTCTATTGTTTATTGAATAGCTGTCAAAACCAGACGGCTAAAAATTTATTCATCTTGCTCGGTGCACTTCGGTTTTAAGCCTGATTTGCAAAGGGCCAGTTTCTGACATTCAGAAGTCAGCAACTGTACATTTCTTTAATTTTTAATGAAGTTGAAATTTTTATGTCTATTGTTTGGACTTACGTGTGTAAATGAATAATAAATAGAACAAATCAAAAATTGCGGAAAGGAGAGGTCAGTGCAAATTTTGGGCCTACGGACTATAACCGTATCCCAACTTCCGTTCGGCACGCGCCTTCTACCGTGTGTTACAAAACCGAGGTGAGCTTGTTTACTATGAAATCACATGTTTTACAATACTGAAACTTATTTTAAAATAGCGTAGCTCGACTAAACCGATCTTCTTAACCGATCACCGATGTTAAGCAACGGATGATCCTATCCTAGTCACCCATCTTAGGACTGACGGATGGGGGACTGCGGGTGGCACTTATAACTGAGCGCTACCGTGGTTCGTATGACACCTTAAATTGTAGAGGCGTGGTGTTTGTTCTATGACAACAATCGTCAAGCCATGTCAGAGGAGAGGCCTTCGGATGGCCTAGAAACTATGACATCAGAGCTTACCACTCGACCTATAATTTCGGCCTTGTTTGCTTTTAATTAATGTATAATGACATTAAGGGTCCGACATTTTTTAGAGTTTTTATGTAGCGGCCATCAGTCGAACGTTGTGAAATCGTTTTTAGGGCAACATAACTAACACCATAATACGAGTATAACATATAAACCTACAAGCTCAGTCCGAACTGAACTATGAGGGTTGGATTTGGTTGAATTTGTTTTCTAAAAGGGTTCCCCTTTTAGAAAACAAATTCGGTAATTTTGTGAGCAAAATAACCGAGTGGTAATTTTATGAGTTAACAATATTAGAGTCACTTTTATGGCATTTTAACTCTGAGTTAATTAACCATGCTAGAAACGCGAATTTCGCTACTGCGTACCGCCGCGTCCGTGTGGGAAAAGACGTTAGCTGGTTGTGTCAATAACTGTCAGTAGGGGATTAGAAAATTAGTTTTTTTTTTTATCGTTTTAGAAACATTTCTCATTTCCTCATAGATTTTTTTTTTGAAAACTAAATAAATATGAGCAATAACCAGGACAATTTCGATTTTTTAACTAACCAAAAAGGAAATCCAACTTTATTATCGAATGAATATAGATTCGGGGGGCACGGCAGTGCCCCCGCCAAGTCGAGCGCGAAGCAAACACTGCCGTACCATCCTTTACTGGAACCATTTCGCTGCATTTGTAGGCCCATATTTGAGAACCTCTGGATAAGACCAGAACGCAGAAATTTTTGTCATCCAGTAAGCTATAATCACATACTTAAAATCCAAAATTTCAAGTCTGTAGCTAATTTTGTTCCGAAGTTAAGCGAAAGCAAATTTTCGCATTTATGACACTCTCTCTCACACTTCTCAGAAACTCAGAGAGCTCAATATTAATACAGAGTTAGAGTTTAATGGCCACATAAAAGGAAAACTATAAAAACTAAGATAATCGAAGATCTGGAGTACCTGGTGACCCATATTTGAAAATACCTAACCCAACCATATACCGCCTTTACAAAAAATATTCAACATTGTTTGCATCTTCATTTGATGTAAAAAATCGAAGGTCTGAAGTATCTGATGAAGAACCCTCAGGTAATAATTAAGAGTTAACGTTTTGTTTATAGTTTGTATAGATTGAGTAGGCTGAGTATAAAATTATCTTTGAGTTTTTTTTTATTAAGACAAAAGAAGTCTTAAAGATATGGGTTACTATTGTTTTAGTCTAAATATTATCGGTATTTCTGATTTTTGTCCATATACTAAAGGTCGTTGAGTTACATTGTGTTTGATTTCGCAAGATAATATCGTTCTGTACAAGAATCAGAACCGGAAAAAAGAAAAGAAAGATTTGTAATAATTAAAAAAAACTATTCCTAAGAAGGAGAAAAATGTATCAAATAAGAAAATCTAATAAAATAAATCAATATGCCCACGTTCTTCAAAAAGAAGTGAAATCCCACCAAAAACATTATGTAAAAACTAGCCAAGTCTCGATGGAGCTGCTTGTTTATCTGTAAAAAGTAATGAAATCTAGACAAAGTCGTGCCAAGTCTAACTGCGATGTCTTTATTATGTGTGATTTGGCCGTTGAAGGGTACACAAGGGTACAAAACCAGGTACTCCATGACACCATTGCACCAATCTGTCACCAGAAACGCTACCCATTGACGATGGAAAATTGCCACTTGGAAAAGTTGATTCAATAACCAGTCAATTGTACGAGTAGGCTTGATAAAGCTGCGTATTTCAATAATACTTATGTGTAGGCGAGCCTGAAGAAAACAGTATAGAAAATATTTCCAGTACAGACGGACTTCTAATCATTGATAGAAGTCCGTCTGTACGTCTATTTTATGTTAGATCGGTGGTCGATTTGACGCTCCAAAAAGAAGAGAGCAGAAGTCAGCAATGCTGAATGCACAATCAACAAGAGCCTAAACTGAGACGCTAGCGTCCAGTTACCAATACCAGTATGGGCTATTATCTCGCTTAACAAACAAACATAGGTAGTTACAACAGATATAACATTACGTGTAAACAAAATTGACTTGTACCCGGGCGTTTTTAAAAAAAGATGCGCGAATATATGGCGTCTAAAACTTTAGTTCTGTTTTTATCTTCTTATCTTAATATATATAAATTACGTGTCACGTTGTTTGTCCGCTATAGACTCCTAAACTACTTAACCGATTTCAATCAAATTTGCACACCGTGTGCAGTTCGATCTAACTTAACAGATAGGATAGCTCACACATATATATATATATATAAATAATAAACGTGACAGCTAGTCATTTATAAAATTAAATTTTGTTGTAAAATTTTTAAGCTACGGTACTCGTGCGTTCCATTTTGCAGCCCTTAGCAACATCTTGCAGTACACCATCAAGTTTTTGTGACTTTCCACAGTTTAAACAAGAGTTAGTGCGCGGTGACTCATATCACAAGAGTCAACGATCTCATGCGCCGGCGCAAGCCATGAGGTGTTTTAGGGCTTTGACGGACTCTCAGCCTTCCCTTTTACCTTACAAGTCTAGACACGATAAGAGCACTCAAAGTAAATAAATATGGAATATGAACCTTAAAGCGTCAAACACACAGAGGCGGCCTGGCGCGGCGGCTGACAGAGCGGCCAGTTGTATTTCATTGAAATGTATGGGAGTCTTCACACAGGCGCGGCCGCCACGCGGCTTGCAGGCGGCTGGCCGCGCGTCGGAAACATTTTTGGGGTTCCGTACCCTAACGTTGTAAACGGAACCATATTATTAAGCTTACGCCCTCTGTCCGTCCCTTCGTCTGATTGCCTGTCCTTCAAAGACAGACGGATGAGTGAGAGACATGAGGTGATGGTCAGTTATCTTTGTTTGAAATAAAAAAACGAGACAATTTTGCACACACAGTCATCTGACCCCAAACTAAGCAAAGCTCGTAATTTGGCTGCCAGAGACTGAAATACGTACATAATATTTATTTTTTTAAAAGTACTATAATATATATCAAGTTACGTTTGTGAAAAGATAACTGTAAAAGTTTAGGTAATTACTAATTGCGCAAGTACAAGTATTGTCTAATTTTCGATACCAACCTTGTACTTTTGTATTTTATTTGGTATGCTGGAACGGAACCCTTAGTGCGCGAGCCCGGCTTGCACTTGACCACTTATTACAACAAGCTACGTCAGCCGCGGATACCGCGTAGAAATGGGAATAAACGTTAAAAAAAATAAACTGATAACTGTTAAAAAACATTTTGAGTAAAATGTTTAAAATAATTATCATGTTGTTTAAAATTGCTTGGTCGATAAATCAACGTTTCTTTAAATATTTATATTTAGGCATATTATGGCATACTTAAGTTAATTAGGGGTGAGAACTGTTTGTCCTAGACAAACCACATTGGTTTTAAGGGCATATTTAGTTTAAATTGTAGTTAAATTTATGTTAATAATAAAATAAAACAAATAATAATAATAATTATAACAACAATTCGAAGACTTTTGTGGCCCAATCAATGAATGATGTACTTACCAATATTCTCATAGATGACGTTAAATTCTAAGAAATGCAAACCGGAAATTGGTTTTATCGATTAACGTTTTGAAGAATATTTTTTAACGATGTTAATGTTATATTTTTTCAACGCGTTAATTTAACTGAATAAAATTATTCATTGCTCATCTCTAGTACCGCGTTGACAAATGGTGAATGACGTTTAATGTTGCCACTTTAGCACTTTTCGGGCTAGATCTAGCATTTTTAATGTTGTGTTTTTGTAATAATTTATAAGTTGTCAAAAAAAGCAGATGTCAATCAGCCATCAACTTGCTCTACTTCAGCCATTAGATATTATTTTAAGAAGATTTTGATGAAGATTCCGACTTTTAACAATTTAATAATAACTTAGTTTTTCGACCGAGCGAGCGTTAGTAAGCGAAGCGTCTATGCTTCGACAAAAGTACTTTCGTATGTCCAAATTCCGCACCTTAGTCTTTGTCTACAGGTCGCATTTCTTAACCGATTCTTTTGAAACTTTGTGAGTAGGTTCGATGATTTTTTCGAATCATATCTTCGCTATTTTAAAAATTCCAAGAACTGTCTCGACGCAAATAAAATCGGCATAATTATCAAACCTGCTCACAAAATTTTATGAGAATCGGTTGAAAATGCAACTTGCAGCCGAGACAGACGTTAGCCTCGAGCTCTACAGCTTACAGAGCCACTAGCATTAGTTTGTTACATTTTCTGAAACTACTTATTTTAATAAATAAATAAATACTTGGAAAAAGTACTGGTCCTTAAAATAAATATTCAAAACATGCCAACAAACATCAAAACTGAAGTCATGATATCATGCCTCCTACCTTGTTTAACCTATGCATGTCAAACTTGGAAATTTACGTCCAACTTAACCTGCCAACGCGGAATAGATAGCGTATGCTCAATATTAAAAAGATGCAAAAAATTCTTCACACAAAAATTTGAGAAACCACCAAAGTGACGAACTAAAATGGAAGCGGGCTGGGCACGTAGCGAGGCTAAAGGACGAGAGATGGACCAACAGGCTAACAACGTGGAAGGGTCCAATCGGCAAACGTCTCAAAGGCAGATCCACATCCACATCCACATGAGATGGGCTGACGAGTACGAGACTAGACTGATAATAATAGCTGGTACCTGCTGGCCGCAAATAGCTCAAGACAGAGACACATGGTATTCTTTAAAGGAGGCCTTCACTTTCACTGGAGGAGGGGTTCAGGCAAACAAACTTCAATATTATTATCTAGAATTAATTGTTTTTTTTTTCAAAAATAAGTGAAATACGTGTAAATAACATTTTTTGTTCTCATCTTTTTTTTCTCTTTCTTTAAGCTTTGTGTGCATCTTAGTTTTTGCATGGATTAAAAGGCTTTTTATTATATACCTAGTAAAAAAAAATTACCTACTTTCAGAGATCAGACCGACTCACCAGAAATACTGAGATTTCTGTAATCCGGCAAGACGAACACCATGCCCAACCTCGTCCGACCGAAATATAACGTGTTCGATTGGGGGATGGTAGTTACGTATCGGTTTGTGGTTTGTCTTCTTGATTTCGTCATATGTTGTCAACGACAATACATCTTCACTTTGGCAACTTTAGTCACTTAGCCACAGAAATATTGTATAATTTTTTTTTACTGAAAATTTATGTAAGTACTTACCTACATAAAATAACAAAACAACTATATTTATTCGATATGATTAATTTGCGCCGGGGCTGGATTAATTTTGTATGGATCGTGATCATTCTTCGAAAATCAATTTGTAAGTAATGTATTTGTAATTGCCCGAAATATACCTATGTAAATGCGAACACAAAATGCAGATTTCCCCCGTTAAAAGTGTTTATTTTTTAGTCTCTTTTTTCTAGCACCAGTTTTGATGCTAAAATTTGGTATATCTAGCCCGTTCTACCTTGTCCAACTAGGCCTTTTCAAATACCAATGTGGCAACACTGCTGACGCTTCCGGCCGCCTCTGTCAATGGCCGCGGCAGTGTGTTGTCGCCGCGGCTGGAGCTGCGGCTGACAGTCAGTGACAGGAGGCCGCCTTGTCAGGCCGCCTCTGTCTGTTTGACGCTTAAAAAAGGTTAACAGAAATCGGGCAGACGGGATTGTAAGTTTTATACCTTTTAGATAAAGAAGGCTATGGATGATGATGATGATGACTTAACAGCCACAGTTTTTAAGTACATTAGTACGATCCTATTATAATATTATAAACGCGAAAGTTTGTAAGAATGGATGGATGGATGTTTGTTACTCTTTCACGCCAGAACGGCTGATCAGATCTGGATGAAATTTGGCACAGAGATAGATTATAGTCTAGAATAGCACACAGAATACTTTTTAACCGCAAGTGAAACAGCGGGGCGCAGCTAGTAATTTATATATGTACGTACTTGAGTAAACGGCGTATTTGTTTAATGAATACATTTTTTAGTTACTAAATTTACTATTATGTGCAACCTAACACTCATTAGTATTAATTTATCATAAAAACAAACGGCAAAAAAGTGTAAAATCTTCATGTCCCACCTGCATGATTAGAACTTTCAAGTCTCAGAAAAAATTACATGAATTAAATAGCGCCACTATTTTATATTCTGTAGACAAATGTTGAACTTGTAAATGCGGTTTAGAGCTCTATACTGTCGTAATTGAGCTTAAACTAGCTCAAAATACTGTTTATGTGTTGTCCCAGGAATATGGCAGAACCGGAATTCCGGCAATAGTCACGATACATTTTTTAAAGCTTAAACAAAATATCACCCTAAACTATGGTTATTTTTAGTTTTTGGGAATATTAATCTTGTCTGTAGTATAACCGGTATTTTGAAACATATCTCAGTGTAGTCAGGATCTGTGACGAAAGCGGGCGCAACACGTTGGTTGCGAATTGAAGTTCCAGATAGCAACGGGATTTTATGAGGTATGTAGCAGTTTATCAAGTTATTTGCCGTAGTACAATCACAAATGTGATATTAAACTGTTGTAAAACAAATCGCAAGTAGCCGTTAAATGAATACAATAGCTTGAATTATTGTTTGAAGTTCAGTTGGTATCAATTCATCACGTTCATCACGTATTGTATAGACGTTGCAGTAGCAGTTTTAATACAATAATAACATTATGTTAAGTCAATCTAATACATTTCAGCGAACATGGCGCTCACGGCAGCGGAAAGACCTAAAACATACCGGGAGAATCTAAAAGAAAACCCCGAAAATTTTTAAGTGCAACGGAAAAAGCAGTTAAACCACTTCAAAATAAACAAAAAGAATTAACGAAAAAGAAGTTAGAAGAAAACAATGGAGGGATGAAAAGAAAAAAGAAAAATTATAAAGGAAAAAAGAAAGCGAACATCAAAAAGCTACCCCAAGTAAATTGAAGTCTTAAAAAAGTGAAGATCCTGTCTTAAAAATTCGTTACAAAACATTATGCAAGAGTTATCGAGAAACTTTGGAAAATAACTGCAAATTGTGTAATTGCAAAAATCGGAAAATGAAGACAAGTTTTTTGTTCTAATCTAACTAAATTATTTTATTTGATTCAATTTTAATTTTGACTGATTTGTCATGAGGGTAAGTTGTTATTTGGAATGGCATTATAGGTAATTATTCAAATTAGTAAAATAGTAATAAGTTGTGTTCAAAAAACTTAAACTAAACACTGTTAGAAATAAAATTACTATGCTAGTACTTAACCAAATAACTATTTAATAAAATAAGAGTTAATATTCTTTCAGTTCTCTAAGTGTAAACATAGCTTATTTTTTTCCAGTTAGTCTCGTAGAATTCCAGATAGTCACTGTCCCATATTTTTATGTAGACAGTAACGAATACAATTCAATAAATGTTTAGTTCTTTGTTAATATATGTGGTTGTTTAGGACGCTGATGTTGTATATATTTATAATATTTGTTAGCTCTTAAAGTTGAATGTCATTAAGAAAGTAAGTAAATGTAAACTTTTTAAGGTCAAAAGTTCCTACTGTGGCGATCTCGAAAGAAAAATTATGGCGTAGCAATAATTATTGTGTTTTATCTATGTTTTGACTTGGTGTTTCAAAGATTTTAAAGTTATTTATTAATTAATAAAGATAAATTAATAAAACAACTCTTATTTTTCATTTCATTAACTTTTTGCTATTGTGGCTAACCGAAGCAAATGCTTGTGAACTCTTACGTAAAAATTAAGTTATCGTAATACTGTTATTTATTTTTGAATTTTACTTATGTAATTTAAAGTACTTTTGATTTTCAACAAAAGATTTTGATTTTCTGTACGAAAAGTGCCGAAAATATTATGAAATCCTTACAAAGAGGGCACTATTATGCTGATGGCACATTTAAAATAGTATCGAACCTAATTTACCAGCTTTACACAATTCGTTTAGACCTGTATTCAAACATGAAATCAAATAATATAATACCTCTTGTTGTAATGTTACTACCAATGTAATTGTTACTACCAAATAAGACCGAGAAAACGTACATACTCTTATTTCAAAAATTGAAGACCAAGCTGAATTTAAACAAAAAAAAAAAAAAAAAAAAATGTGACTATGAAGTAGCACAAATGAACGCGATCAAAAAGATTTTGCTGATGTAAATGTGTCCGGCTGCTATTATCATTTCAACAAAGCTGTGTGGAAGAAAGCTAAAGCCTTAAACCTCAATGCCATCCCACAGACAAGAGAAACCGTACGGCATTACGCACTTTTACCTCTTTTGCCGGCTGAAAATATTAATGATGCATAGGTTTTCATAGCCAACAATACTCGTCAATCAGAAAAAAACAAGAAATTCGAAGATTATTTTCAAAATCAGTGGTATCCATATCATAATACAACTACCACCAGAATGATTAAATTGTGCGAATCAAAAACACCGTACCACTAATAACTTGGAAGGATGGCATTTTAGGCTAAACAATCGACTTCCCAAGAAGACAATTTTATTTTATTTTGTCTATATCATCAAAAGAGAAGCCGAGCTGCAGGATCAAAAAATTCGGAACTAAATTATTAAGTCAATTAGAAAGAATAGACGCCGACGGGACACCATTTTCGACATGGAATACAAAAGAAGCCTAAGAAAATTGAAAATCAAAAAAAATACTCTCGGTAAATTTCTGGTCCGCTTAACCTTTCTGTACTTATTTAGAAAACAAAAACGACATAGATAACATAATTAGAATGTCTAAAACTACTCTGCGGAAGACGAAAAATTTATCTAACATAAAATTATGTTTGTATGTTGTTTTGAAATAAAGTTTTTAGTTTTTAATTCAAGCTGACAACGGCTAGTGTCCTAGAACGTCTAGTTTGCTAATATGTTCCTATCTTATTACGCCCAGTTCAAGAATATCTAGTGTTCTAAAACGTCCAGTATCAAAAAAACCACTTCCGATAACGTCTGGTGTCTCGCAATGTCTAATGTCTAGTCCTAAAATCGCTGTATTTGCGTGATGAAATGTTTTAGGGCTGGAAAACAAAGGACTAGACTAGACAATGTTGGACGTTTTAACGTTAAACTAGACATTTTGAGACAAGATGTTTTCAAAAGTAGACCTTATGATACTGGATGATATGATGATAATGATACTGAAAACACTGGACTTTGTCGCTTGGACGTAATGAGACACGTATGTATTAGCAAACTAGACATTCTAAGACACTAGCCTTGGTCAGTCTGAACGTTTTCTTAAGCTACCAAGGAAAAAAATGGTAATTAAAAATAGCGATATGTGGTATTTTTTATTTTAACAACTGTATAAAGTGTTAGGTTGAAGTAACTAAGCAATGTAATATTTGGAAATATTTTTGTTTTTCATAACAAACTTTTATTCAGGTTAACAACTTACTTACTTACTAACTATTAGGCTAATCAGAACCCTCAAAACGTCTAGTTAGATAAGACAGTTCAGGCTGACAACGTCTAGTGTCCTAGTACGTCTAGTTTGCTAAAACGTCCAATGCTTTGTTACATCTAATCAAAAACAGACTAGTACTTCATAATGACTAGTGTCCGAAAACGTCTAGCGTACGATAACGTCTATAGTACGAGAACGTCTAGTCACTTTATCTGTGAAAATTTCCACAAAAAAAAAAATGGTTAGCTTGGAAGTGCTGGTTAGCTTGGAAGTGCAGGAAATAAGCGCTCCAAGTCCGTAATCTAACTATTATTCAGCGTGCATCAGATTATGGGATAACAGTTTTTGAGATAAATAACCAACCATTGCCTTACATTTGTTTTGTACCAATAATCACACAAATAACAATAGCAATAGCACTAATAGCAATAAACACCTATAATAAATCGCATATTATACATGCAAATATTATACAGAGCTATCAAGAAAAGATGTACTAAGTCGAATGGAAATCATTGTAATCATCATTATCAAGAACTTTTAACTATGAGGCCAACCAATCAGGGTTGGCCTCAATAAAAGCCTTAGTATTATTTTTTATTTTTTTTAAATATCCCTATACTCACTAGATACCTAAACGCTTTGGTTTTAATTTTAGTATTAAAGGAAAGCGTCATTTGCCACTTTTACAATATTTCGTTTCGAAATTTTATTTTAAAAATTAGCAATAAAAATATTTTTGTTTTTCTTTTTAAAAACTTTTTCTTGTATGATTTCTAGGTAAAAACCATAAATAAATTAAGTTTGCTACACAATAAAAAAACTTTTACAATGGTTTTGACGGGTTTCTTGGTTTACTTAATTTCAGTGCGCAACAACTTTTCGAAATTGTAAGGAAAACTTCCAGGAAATTGAAAAAGTTTTGCTTTGTTTCAAAAATACTCTTCAAAAATAAGTATTTCCTCAAAGTCAAAGTTAAAGTTATTTATTGAAAAATACTGATTTACACGTCAAATTGTAAAGGTGGTAAAAAGGTGATAAATACCGACCTAGGTGGGTAATAACGGTCAAAAGTGTAGCAACGGTGTGGGAGGTATTTCTACTGTCTTCAAAAAAAAAAAGGCAGTCGATATCATAGCATTACGCCTGATATTGTAAATGTACTTATATAGATTTTGGTATTAAATGACGAAAAAAATATGTCGAATTAATACGTTAGTTAAGTTCTCGCATAAGTGGAAATTATGTTAATTTCTTGTCGAGAAATAAATTTCTTTAACCCGAAAAAGCTTGTTTTCCGAAATTTTGTGCGTTGGGTGCTGCACTGGGTGCTGGTTTTGGGTGTAGTAATATTTAAGGGAGTTGTTATACCTATCAAAGTGAACAACTTTTAGAACATCAGTTTGCAAAATTCGCAAAATAATAAATAAAGTTTTCATACAAATATGAAAACTTTATTTTTTATTTTGCGAATTTTACACACAATTAATCACGAATTAATCATATTATTATGATAGTTATTTTATATGGACACTCGATTATTTTTCTTTCGAATTTAAAATACTTATGTTCCAAAAGTTGTATACTTACCTACTAACCTAACTAACCCAAGTGACATAGCATAAGAGAGACAGACGGACAGACGGGCAAACCGACAGACGGACAGACAGACAGTTTCTAAAAGGGCCAACCATCATAACTTACTCGTAGTTCGGACTGAACAATTCATAATTAGCAGAGTAATAGCGTAACATGTATAAAAAAATACAAAGGTATTGAGAACCTCCTCTTTCATTGAAGTCGGTTAATTACCGGTTAATTACCGGTTATTTCTTGTTTCTACTGTTCATATTACTTAAATTTAATTTTTATTTTACTTCATGATCTATGAATAACTTCATAATCATGAACTATAACTATGTTATAGTTATAAAATGGCATTATAAGACAGCGCTGCGAAAACTAGTTATTCTTATCAGGTTCTGGTGTCATTTGAACAACTTAACACCAAAATAATTCAAAATAAATCAATTGAATAGTAAACCAAGCTCAGAAATGTCATTGAAAAATACTAAGCAAAGCAAGAAAGTTTAAAGAGTATACGGCTACCTAAATTATAGTGTGTTCCTTATCTGGGGATCAGGAAACTGGCCAGTTAACTTTTCGTACGTCTGTTCGCGAAAATTCAGGTTTATCTGATGGCGAGAAAATAATTCATCTCCTGGGAAAATTAAGTGGCAATGCTCATACTATCACAGATTACAGAATACTCCCTATAGCTAGAGATGCACGTTAAGTATCTCTACAGATTGTGGCGCTACTGTGACATCTTCATTTAGTTTCAATGAAAATTCAGTTGCAAATCAAAGCAGCAGATTGCTTTGATAGCAAGCTAGAAAAGTAGCTGCAAATAGACTTTATAACAAAGATAGAAGATTTAGCAACCAGTACAATACTAACCCTCCGGTCAGTTTGGTAAGCTTACCCTTGCCATCAAGAGGAATCACCAAATTGTGCAATTGTGCAAACTTATTATGTAATAAATAAGCTTGTCACACCACCTGCTTGACAATTACCTATTACATATCACATAGACTCAACGTAAAGCAAGGCATTGCCTCCCAAGGGAAGCAGGAAACTCCCGAAGGAGCTTTCGAGCAAAGAGGTTAAAATTGAATAAAAACTCAGCAAAGGGACGAGTTATTCGAAAATCGAACTGGCCACCACAAAAAAAAAGAACCCAAATGTATGAAATTTTAAAACAAAAAAACAATTTTTTCCTCCTTATTTTTGGCACTGCACGGCACGTCGTGTGCATTTTAAAAGTGTCTTGTAAATTACGTATTTCCTAGTTGTAATGATAACCAAGTGATTGCATCACTCCCCTATTATATAATACACATCCACATCTATACTATCCGCTTCGTATCAGAAGGTCTACCAAGTAAAATTACATGTTTGCAGAACGTTGGCATTTGAAAACGTCTATATGATGGCAATGTCTTGAGTGGCAAAACGACTTACTAGTAAAACAACCAAAATGTAAAATTGACACGATTATGAAGTACAGGTATAAACATATTATGTGTTAACTCTTTTCCGAAAAGTCAGAGTATGGGGCGGAAATAATCTTATACCTTTAAATGAGCAATTCTTGTATATATATATATATATAATTGGAATCTCGGAATCGGCTCCAACGATTTTCATACAAATTAGTATATAGGGGGTTTCGGGGGCGATAAATCGATCTAGCTAGGAATCATTTTTAGAAAATATCATTTTATTCGTGTTTTATCGATAATCAATCTCAACTGAAAAATATGACTCTTCCTGACATCTATTGGCGAATAATAATACTACTATTTTTTGTGAGCAACTAATTGCTTTAACGACACAACAGCAGATGGCGTTGTTAAGTAACACGAAGTCAATGAGTGTTTGCTTTGAGGTTAGACTAAAATCAATTGTTTATTATCCAAAAAACACAATTAAAAAATAAAAAAAAATACCGAGCAAAGCTCGGCCATCCAGGTACTAATATATTATACACGTTCGAGGTTTTAAGTGCTACTTGAGATTGATACTCCTTCGTTATACTAGCTGGCCACTTCTATTTTTACAGTATGGACACAATGTTGTTACACCATGACATTTTCATGGCAACTGATGCGTCAACATATTAATTAGAGATTTCTTCTTTGGACACTTATGCTTTGCCTAAGAATGGAAGAAATTGATAATCCATCCGGTTACATAATACGCAAATAAAAGTGAAATTATTAGAGGGGATATAGGACATTCGTGTAAAAGAAACCCATAAAAAATATAAAATTAACGTATAATGGACATATGTATGTAAAAATTAAGCGTACGAGAAATTTACTCCAATTCCGAAAATTCTTGAAAAAAATTTAGTGATTCAGATCATTAGATGTTTCATACCGAGTTTTAAGTCAAAAAAAGATATTTTAAATAGAACAAGGAGGAATTTCTTGTAAGAACAAAAAAAAAATCATGGAAAATTGCAGGACTTGAAAATTAGAAAATTTGCGCTTTATTTGAAGGGCAAAGACGTAAACAAAATTATGTCATTTTTGATAAAAAATACAAGAGAGAACCGATAAATTAATTACCAGGAAATAACACCACCATACGTATTTTTACAGCGATTCTGTCATATAAAACTGAATATTTTTGAAGGCTGATTTGTTTGAAAAAATAAAAATCAATATAATCGGGGAGCACGGCAGTGCCCCCGCCAAGTCGAGCACGAAGCAAACACTGCCGTACCATCCTTTACTGGAACCATTTCGCCGCATTTTCAGGCCCATATTTGAGAACCTCTGGATAAGTATGTGATTATAAAACATTATGAAACATTTCTCATTTCCTCATAGATTTTTATTGAAAACTAAATAAATATGAGCAATAACCAGGACAATTTCGATTATTAACCAAAAAGGAAATCCAACTTTATTGTCGCATGAATATAGATTCGGGGGGCACAGTAGTGCCCCCACCAAGTCGAGCGTGAAGCAAACACTGCCGTACCATCCTTTACTGGAACCATTTCGCCGCATTTTCAGGGCCATATTTGAGAACCTCTGGATAAGACCAGAACGCAGAAATTCCCAGTAAGCTATAATCACATACTTCAAATCCAAAATTTCAAGTCTGTAGCTAATTTAGTTCCGAAGTTAAGCGAAAGCAAAGTTTCGCATTTATGACACTCATTACTCACTCACTCATGATCATCAGAATAGAACTAGTACTTCCCATAAACTCAGAAAGATGAAATTTGATACAGAGTTAGGGTTTAATGGCCGCATAAGGGGAAAACTATAAAAACTAGCATAATCGAAGATCTGGAGTACCTGGTAACCCGTATTTGAAAACACAGTAGCCCAACCAAACTGTTAAAAATCCACATACCGCCTAAACAAAAAAAATACAAAATATTCATTTGATGTCAAAAATCGAAGGTCTGAAGTATCTGATGAAGAACTCTGAGGTAATAATTAAGAGTTAACGTTAACGAATGCTGATGCTGACGTTTATACGAGCGCGCAATCCTACACGAGCGATATGTACTATTTGAGCTAATAACAAATGTAATCCCTGTAAGCTGAAACTTCAGGACTGGAACCCTGGTTCAATACCTATTACGTATCTGAGAGACATCCAGCTACAGCATATGGCTTGGCCATGGGATAAAATGAGCAAAAATCTTTCATTATAATATGCCACACGCTATGTGGTCAGTGTGTCGTTGCATCTATTAATTTCCGAAAAAAAAAAAAAAAACGGTTTAGAATCGTAGCACTATCGCTGGATTACACTTTTTAATCTCAAATGTGGAATGTGTTCACAACGAAAAAAAAAAATTCCAAAGAATAAAAACACACTGACTGAAAATACGAGCATATTAATGATTCTATGAGTTAAATATATTATGAAAAGAGGTTACACAAAAGAGTGACAAACAGTTGAAAACATTCTTAGATATACTAGCTCACATTGGGCAGAGAGGAAAGAAAAACTAGCTTCGTATTTTGAGATTTTCGATTTACTTTCTATTTAATAAATTAGTCTAAAGTGCTGAAGGATATGTATCTACTCGTACTTAGCACATTTAATTGCACATACCAAATTAAATGTCTAAGAAATTTGACAAGCGTTTTTGTATGAAAATTTCAGAGCTCCGGGAGTCTCTTATCAGCCGTCTCATTGGTTTCATTTTAACTTACTTGTAGTCTGAATATTTTGGCTTGATGTTCCGTGGAATCCCTTCAATTTGGTTATCTTCGGCTTCTTTGAATGGATCTTGACTGTATTTTGTATCGTTGTCGACTTCATTTAATGAGTAAATTGTGGATTTTACCAAAGTCTCTGGCAACTGAAAAGATAGATTAATTAGGGCCACTTGTAAAAGCTCGGATTATATTTTGAATTCCAGGTTTATTCTAGAGTTGAATGCAATGCTGAATATAAAATGATCAAGGTTTTGACTTATCTAAATATGCCTAAGTATAGCTCAAGTCTAGTCGAGCCATGTAAAGGAAGAGGGAGTATTTTGTGGTCTAGACATAAGTTCTGTCTGTCACTTATTTCTAAATTAAAATTAAAATTTCTAAATTTGAATTACTTTTGATAAGTTTTTGTTAGAATAAAAATAATGCCTCACAGTTTCTTGGTTGTTCTTCTGAGTAGTGGTTCTTTTTCCGAACAAGGCGGTCGAGTCTCTGTTATGTTAACTTTGAACATCAAAGTAAACATAAATAGAACAAAATAAGTGTATCTTCGATACGCAATTGAATAAAAACCATTTGTCTTTATCTTTCATAACAAGTAACACTATTTTAAAGAAAAACAAAAAACCCGACTGCAAAATGTAGTCTGACACTCGGATTGTACCCGTCACTCCCACTATCAAGACGATTCAAAAGACACCTCCATGGCGAACAGCTTGATGGATAGCTGTTTAGACTTTAGCTGTTTAACGTTTAGTGCCAAAGAAACCCCATGGATACATACCTACCTATAAACATTACATACATACATAACATAACCCTCCTTCGCGGAGTCCGGTAATATAGATTTCGATTTTCTATTAAGATGTCACTTGGACGCTTAAAGCTTCGTCATAACTAAGCTAACTGAGCGGCAGGACTTTTTACCATAATAAAAATTGATATTTTTTGTGTCTGACAACGTGGCATTACTGGCATTACTTCGTTCTATTAAAATATTTTGACAATTTTCGAAATTTTGGTACAGCGAGAAAAAGGAAATTAAACAATCTAGGTGTAACTAGCAGGGCTATTCACAGCCATTCGGAAACGCTTCCGTTCGGATTTCAAAAATTTTTAACCTCTAAATTATTCGAATCTCAGTCTATATTTTATAAGTTTTTAAACGTGATTAATTCTTCCGATCTTATTAATACTTGATTCCCTATTCCAAAATGTATAGAAGTAGACTAAGATTCGAACAATTTGAGTTGCAATTTCTGGGATCCGATCGGAAACGTTACCGAATGATTGTGAATAGCACCGCAGATAATATAATTATTAGGTAGGTACATTAAAGGCGCTCCTAGAGGGGCCATTTTACTGCAATACTGGCCCGAAAATACTGGCATATTTGCCGACTGTAGTCCGGCCATCATCAGCCATGCCAAAAATGTTAGACGATATGGCCGGGCCACACTCAAAATATTGTCCGCAATATTGCCGAGCCAGTATTGCAGTAAAAATATGGCCAATGAAGGAGTGCCCTAAGAAAAAGACAAGACAAGATAGATAATATAATTATTCTGATGGTATCACGCAAAACAAAATTTACCGAATTATTCTAAACAACTCTTGGTAGTAGGTATGAAATTATTCAAATGCAGCGCTGCTGATAAGGAACAAAATTAATTTGAACTGAATCAAAAGTCACGAACGACATCTAACGGTAACCTTTGGAATTCTCAACAGACTAGAGACATTCATACGATCCATGAAAAATAAACAAAGCACACCGTATGAAATGTTTCCACCTCATTTCATAGATGGCGCTAGCAGCCCCCCTCCAATTTTAATATGAATGTACACTACTGTTGGTTTATGCGAGGGTGAGCGAGGGTAGACACCCTCACTTACTTCGTCATGTTGTATGGTATAACAGATTTCAATAAAACTTGGCATGTATTTATCGCCTCAATTAATTTCTCGGGGATAAAAAAGTAGTCTAATTTTAAATAGATAGATACTTCTCTAACACGAATTTCAGATTTAGGTCAGATTATTTTTTAGCATTTGGTCGGTTTCGCATTTCGCCGGATTCAGTACAGACAATAACATAATTAAATATTATTTTTTTAAATAGGTCGGTCCGGTAGGTAGGTCCTAAGTGTCGTGACAAAACTTATAAGATCGACTATATTTCTACATTCATAATTTTCTTCTTATTAGGAATATGGATGGTTACTTCCGTCGTGGTAAAACAATTTAAATTCAAAAGAGTTTATTCCGTTCAAGCTGATAACGTCTAGTGTCCTAGGACGCCTAGTTTGCAAGAACGTCCATGTCGCATTACGTCTAGTCCAACAATGTCTAGTGTCCTGAAACGTTTAGTATCAAAAAATCTACTTCCGGAAACGTCTAGTGTCTTGAAAGGTCTAGTCCAACATTGTCTAGTCTCTAGTCCTATAATGTCTAGTCCTAAAATTGAGGTACTAGCGCAATAAAAAGGTGTAGACGATAAAAGTGGAAAAACAAAAGACGATCAAAGTAGAAAAAAAGAGACGAACAAAGTGGGAAAACAAGTGACAATAAAAAAAACCTAGACGACCTAAATTGAAACAAAACCTGCACTTTCAAACTATCGAACTACATAGATGATTTATAGCACACGAGTTTTTGAAAATGTTATTTTATTCGTCCCGTCTGATTTCTTCGCCCACCTTCGAAGAAAATGAACATGGTGTATGGTTGTGCCTACTCTTGTAGTTGTGCCAACATTTACATTTATCATCTTTATTCATCGACCGAAAGTTAGCGAGCGAAGCGTCTCTGCTGCATCTTCGGTAACAATGTTTTTTAATGTCCATCTCTCCGGATTTCTGTCCAGCTGACTTCCTCTACAGGTTACATTTATTAACCGATTCAATTCACAATTAAAAAAAAAAATTCCGAAAACTATTCGACAAAAAAATCTGTAGCTATGTACAATTATCGAACTTGCTCACAAAATTTTACTCAATCATATTTTTAAAAAAAATAGAGCTTCTTTTAGGATCACATAACACCCCCTTAGAAAATCTGACGCGCTCGAGTATGTCCATGCAACTTTATTTTTTTACATATTTGAAAATCTATAACCGCTCCCCCCACCGATAAAAGGTATATATAACACTAGCTGCGCCCCGCGGTTTCACCCGCGGTTAAAAAGTATCCTATGTGCTATTCTAGACTATAATCTATCTCTGTGCCAAATTTCATCCAGATCTGTTCAGCCATTCTGGCCTGAAAGAGTAACAAACATCTATCCATCCACCCATCCATACATCCATACATACAAACTTTCGCGTTTATAATATTAGTAGGATTCTATAGCGATGGCAGCCTAGTTGGGAGAAGGTCCGCCTCTCAAGCCAGAAGGAGCGGGTTCGAACTCAGCCGACGGCACGCACCAATTTGTTCATTGTGTGATCATATGTGCGCATTTTATGTCATCTGCTACATGACTGGAGCCCGGTGTATGGCGACAGGCTCGCCTCCTGTCACATTTGTGACTAAATATCGTCCGGCGAAGTGTGGGTGTTGTATTACACCGCTGCCAGCCCCCTCGGGGGAAACGCGTGACGATATACATATAAAACTTTTTTCTTCTTATCATCTAAGCTTTACAACCCAATAGGTCTGTATGACGCTCGAGTAAATCCCCATTTGGCATCGTAGGCTTCCCTAACTATGAGAGTACGAACGTCCGCCGCGAGGTCTACAGCTCACAGAGAAACTAGTATTGAAAATATGATGTGATGTAATGTGTGTTAACTTATCCATTTATATTGAAAAAAAAAGACATCTAAATTGGTTTACAATTGACAAACATATCGTGTCAAAATAAAATAGCAGCATACTCCTCTTTAAAAAGTCAGTCAAAAATAATGTGTGATTTCTCCAAAGAACCAGACCCTCCAAGTCACTAGACGTTCTCGTTGGCTAGATGTTATCGTACTCTAGACATTTTCGGACACTAGTCAGAAGCACTAGACGTATTAGGACTAGCCGTAATAAAGCATTAGACGTTTTAGCAAACTAGACGTTCTAGGACACAAGACGTTGTCAGCTTGAACGGTTTAATCTTGTCTTGTGATAGTTCTTTGTTTTATCATCCTGCCCATAATCCAAAAAAAAAGTTTAAGTGTTCCGGGACTCATCCGACTCTCGTCATTCGTCATCGTCGTCGTCTTTTTGGAGCTTTTCGTATTTGACTTATTTCGGTCTCACTTATGCATCCATTGACGTCACTGCGTGTCACCCACCTGACCATTTTTGATTTGGAACGCTATACCCGGCGGAGTATATTATTATATCATGGACATTGTCATTGTTTTTTTTAATTTAATATTTATTAGGGAAAACTGTGAAAGATAACTGTTTTTCCTTCTACTATATTTTGGCGAAATGAGAATCCGACCTATTGCTAATTAATGGGTTAGATTCCGTTGGGGCATGTCCTAAAAAAGCATGTGAAATCGCGAGTCCCGTCTAGTTCCTATTGGAGCTTTATCGATCAGTTAGTTGGACATCTACCTTTTATATACTTAATCCACATCCATAGGTATGAATACTTTTTCAGAAGAAGCGCGCGCTCGAACTTTTTGAGTAGTAGTAAGTATCAGGCGGCCGTCTCGGCGAAGCAACAGCTGCCAAATTGCAACTAATTGACAGGACCCTTTGTTAAGTCATGTCAATTTACCATGAAACGTTACACAGCTTAAACAATAATAAAAAAAAACATGGTATAACAGAATACTCCCGTCAGGTATGGAATTGCGTTTACATGGGCAACACGTAGTGACGTGAATCGATGCTTAAGCAAGACCGAAATAAGTCATTCACAAATAGTGCAAAAGAGGCGGATGACGATGTCGAGTGATGTCATACGTGTTTGCTCATGGAATGCTAGACCTTGATTTTTTGGATCATGAAAAAACCTATGAGAGCCTAACGTAAGTTCGCTACGGCGCGGCGTGGCGGCGATATCGACTGGCCATTCTGATTTTCTGGTCACTGCCTCTCTCGTTTGACAAGTCATAGGAGTGAGAGTGACCAAGATAACATCTCAAGCACCAGAATACGGAGCCTGTTCGACTATTTTCAGTGGAGCTACGTGAAATCTCTGGGGGCCGACCATGACATCCTATTTCCACGATGGTTACGTTTTGTTTGCGACGCTGCGCGACCGCGATCGTATCACCGTGCAATAAGGTCCTTGGTCGCGTAGCGTTGAAAACAAAACATTATCGTGGCAATAAAATGTAGACAAACCACAGACAATTGTCGAGCTCAAGGCCTAAATAACTCGCGTTTTTCATGAAAATAACCAATATTGGTCTACCCGGGGTTTTCAAGTTACACAACGGGCCTTGTTTTGACCACATATTGTCATCAATTGTAGCCATTATCAGCTTATTTAATTTATTTTAGGTATAGCGCTCTTTACGAAAAACTTTGCTAAAAATCCTATAGGCATATGTACATTTGATCGAAGGTATTGTAAAGCCTTGGCTAACCGAAAGCTTCTAGAACTTAAATATATGTACTTACTTCTCAAATATTATCAATATTCATCCAATTAACAACCCATTCAACCACTTGTTATAATACGGAGTAACAAATAATGCTTGCCTGTTGCATTAGAGCAGACATCATTATCTGGCCAGTGCATGCGGACCCCAAATGTAAATTGCACCATTTCAATGGCGGAGCATAATTGGCATTGGTTATTGTTTCTGTTACAATCGGATTAATTTTCGCACGGCCCATCAACTCTGATTTACTCTGAAAATTTGTGCGTAGGTATATAAATTTGTGCTCCGAAAGTGTTAGAAAAAAACAATAAGACTAATAAACTGTAAAAATACTGTTAATGAAATAGCAAAATTCTATTTTAAATTGGCTCTATTTCTTCTTCTCTTACGTCTTTCTTTTCGTATCTTGGTCGTTGTCTCTCTCGTTTGGAAAGTCATAGGTGTGAGAGTAACCAAGACAAATCTCACGCGTATGAATAGGACCCCTGATCGAATACGCGCTATTTCTTGTATTCCGCGAACCCTTAAAAGCCGCAGGCTCTTAGGGGTTAGCGGAATACAGGAAAAATGATGAAGGATGAATTTTCCATACTTAATCGCGCTTTCAAATTTCTAGGAAACCATTTGTTAGAAGATTATGATGAAATTTGGCAAATGAACTTCATTTTCGCCCCTATGTTCTTGTTTTTTTTAAACGTCCTCAAGAGAAAATAGAGCTATGAATAATATCCGCATTTGTAGGGGTTCACTTTTGATTTATTTATTTAAAAGATAGACAAAGCAAATCCAAAATCCCTTTACAAACGGAGGTTGTCTATATCATCAGCTTTTAAATTAATCAATTATACAAGGCATTTTTTTAATTTAAGAATGATTAAAGGAGTGCAAAAGTCATAAACATTTATTGCAACTGCACTTTTACACTCTGTAGATAACTCGAGGCTCGTCAGTATCTTTACTTGCTCTCGTCTCTCGTCGTCTTCTTCTAGACGAAATGGCAATAGAAAACCTTTAGCCAATGCAAAGTTTGGCTAAAGTGGTTGCCGGACCCTTAAAGTGGTTCGTGGATGGTACTGACTCCATAAGTAGTAGCTATGATTCGACTGACAAGTCGTGAGAAACTAGGAGACAGCAGACCAATCCTAGAGGGACTGGTTATCGCTGACAAATACAAAATAGTAGCAAACAGTCAGCCAATACCAAAATGTTAAGACGCACTGAGCTTGGAGCATGAAGCAGTGAACTTTAAATTTTCTGCGTTTAGGTAAGATCTATGACAAGAATGATACGAGTTCTATGCTAAGACTGCAAGTGAGGATCTTACTGGTGACTCATAATGGTACACTTCCACCAGCAGCTCTGGAGGACTTGTGACTATGCGTTCCAGCGAAGACCGGACCATGCAGGTCACTGCCAGTACTTGGTCCCATATAGGCGTTGAAGTTTTTGGCTGAACCTGAATTAGGTAAAGAACAAATGCAATTTACAAAAGCTATACTCGTAAAACTACCTAGTGAACATTTACAAAGATATTTGAATGTTTCCTGGAGACAGGCGCAGTGCATTGCCGCACAGAGTTACTCTTGCTAACTTAATACCTAACTAATAACTTAATAACTTGCACAACTCTGTGCACCAACGCACTACTAATACATGTTTAAGTCATATGGTCAGCATTGAATAGTTGTGGGTAAGAGTGATGGCTACCCACAAGGCGAGAGACTTGTTCGTACTGAGCAACTAAACCAAAGAGGCACGTTGGTTTGTTCGAAATCAATTCTATTAATTCCCCAAAGCGATAATGCGGTTCAGGCACCGCCACGTATTGATTCTTTAAGGACACAGTGACAATTTGAATAAAAAATAATTGATTTCGAATTTATGTTTCGCAATGATCAATGAACAGGTAAAAACAGGTTGGCAAAGAATGTTTTTGAGTGCGGATAATATGTTATATTAGTGCAAAATCACTCTTCTATTACGGAATCGGACGGACCAGCAATTTCCCTCTCGGGTTAGTTGCTCGTTGCTGGTTCGTCTCTGCACTCAGGTGCTTTGAAAATAGATAATTAGTACATTACAATACTAACTTGTGATTCTCTGACAGAATTAAAAACGTTGAACCTCACAAATGCACTTGGCGGCGTCACGCCATCAATGTCCGTTACTTTTGCGCGATAAACGAAAACACGACATTTTACCATCTATAAAACGGAAATTTACTCATTATAGACCTTTGTTAGTTCAACACAATTTAAAAACAAGTGGGTGTAATAAAAAGATAATAATAAAAGATAATACCTCACACAAAAATCCCGACTGCACAGCCTATCTAAAGACACTTGGGTTTTTGAGACTATTTTACCGATACGAAATCTATCGAACCGTTTAGAAGATACCGAAGAATAATAAATAAATTTATAAACAAATTTATGCAAGTAGGTACCATACGTAAATATGTTGTAAATGTTGCGGGTCGAACCGGGACAAGATTATCACAGAACCTAGTGGCGCACGATAAGAGAGGCCTATGCTCAGCAGTGGGCGATTACAGGCGGACGATGATGATGATGATGATGATAACATACGTATAAGATGGTCACGAAAAACATAAGCCTTCTTTGACCAGTCGGGTAATTAAGTACCTATAAAATCGTTGCTTCCATTTGATAACAAACAAGCAATGTCTAACTTACAACATGTTGTAGGTTTGGTACGGCTTTATAACTATGCAAGGTACTAAACAATCCAAGCTCAGTCAGTTGAGATCTCGAATTAGGGTTATCACTCATTAGAGCCACCCGGGACTCGTTACGCACCGCCTCGCCTCGTGCAGTTAGGTATCCTTTATATGAACTTCTGCGTATTACGAGTAGTAGATATGCGCTCACTAACTATATCAACTCCAGATCGCCTCGGCCTCAGGTAAACTGTCAACGCGCAGATGGCGAGTGGCATACTCGGTGACAACTCACTGCCCGGGAGTGGTTTACGTGAGGTCAAATGACAATCGTTGACAAACTTCTTGGAAATTCGTAGGCCACGCACAGACGTCCAATACAGTAGCAGACTAAACATAAATAGCTATTTATTATTTTACATAATAGATGATCAGTTTATCCTTTTTATTCCTCATTAACAATTCAGTAATGGTATCTCTTTCACTTACCTATTGCAACATGATCTCACACATAAACAAGAGACCATCTGTAGCCATGCCGCCATGTATATCTTATGATGGTTGTCATGACGACAGCACGTGAAAGTTCGGTTGATTTGTTGACATTTATTTTCGTAACAAAATATAGCTTTTTTGATGATTTTATTGCAAGAAAATCGGTGAACATGGTAGAGTGCAGTGCATACCGATGTGAAAGTGCTTCATACAGCAAATCATCCATTGGATTTTCTTTTTATCGGTGAGTTTGATGGTTGCATTTTTGCTCTTAGATTTCTATTCGTTTTCTCCAAGAAATTTAAATATATGTTCAAACCAAAGGGTTTCTTTCGCGGATAATCTATCTTAGATGCTATTTGTTAGTGTTTTTTTTATTTGAATTAGAGTAATCAGAGCGTAATAAGTAAAATTAATCGGGGTGGGGCAAAATTTGACAGCTTAAGTACCATTTACAAAAACAGGGAGCGGATTGTGAATCTATAGGAATAAAGTTGATAACATAGACGAATAACGAACGAATGACGAATAACGAATAAATAAAAGGATTGCTTAACTTTTCCTTTGTCCATTGGTCAGTATCAGCCATGCCAGAGGCCACTGGGCGGCCTAGAAACTCTGACATCAGGACTTGCCACTCGGGTTATACGAACTTGCTTACTTAGTATCAAACCTTGGATAAAGTAAATATAGGTTGAAAGATGTCTAATTTAAAGATATTGACTGATTCACATATAACCTTTGTTCCAGATATTCAACGAATAAAAGTAGTGGAATGCCTGGATAAAAAAAAAACATGAAGATCCAGAGGGGCTATACCTGCGCGTGAGATGAGATGAGATTTTATCTTGGTCATTCTCACACCTATGACGTTTCAAACGAGAGCAACAAGGACGAAAAAAAGTGAAAATCTCAAATCTCCGAATAGGGTCCCAGGATTGACAACCCAGTTTGGCTAGTGTACTGTACTCAAAACACTGGCTTGATTTCAGTAATTTTCGTACAAGATTTCGTCCTGGAACAATTCCTACTTTGTTTGAATTGCCAATAGCTGCAGAAGGAAGTAAGTAACCATAAATAAAAGTATTTAGTCACTCCCCTTTTATAACAGTTTTGTCTAATTATGATAAGAAAATAAAATAAAGATAATATAATTAGACATAATTTATTCCAAAACAAATAAACGAGTGTTGTACGTGTACTTTAAATTTAATTTCTACGTTACCTATAACTTGATAGGTGTTATTTAAACCTATAACCGCCTAAAAACCAGTGGGCAATTATTAGACCTATGCTTACTTGGAGAAAATAAAACCTTCACAGATCACCAGTCTTATAATCTGGATTACAAGGAACAACGTTCATCCTTAATGCGGCCCCTACTAAGCTACATGTCTATGTGTGTTTTCATACCACGCTGATAAATACCTAATGTTTGGTCTGCTACTGTATTGGACGTCTGTGAGGCCACGCAACGTTCACTCGTTGTCAAGGCGAGGTTTACTGGTCGACCACGCGGCGTCCATCCTTGGACCAACCGCTGACCACCAGACGAGGCGGTCCCGAGTCGCTCCAATGAGTGATAGCCTTTGGTAGAGGTACAGAACACAGAATAGGTTGCACACGCAAGCTACCTAGTATTATGTTTCAACGTCACTTACGACGTGAATTCTCTTTGTAACGGGTTACCGATATTAAGGGTAATAAATAATCCAAAAACAAAAACAGATGTAGGTAAGAACTCGCTCATAATTCTGAAAACTTATACCATGAAAAGAAAACAAACCTAAAATTGCGAAAAAAAAATTTGCTGTTGACAAAGAATAATGTCATTGTCTAAATATATGGAACAACAGACTTTTTTTTACGATTCCAGTGTTGGTCCCATTGTAAAAGTTATTCAGAAAGTTGAGCACTGACACCTAGGCAGTTTTCGGCTTAGTTCGTTTCATACTCGTAAATTTGTATTACCGATACAAAAGCGAAAGTTCACTAATTCATACACTCAGTGACAAACACTCACCACAAATCCCTTTGGCATTCGATCCTAAATCCAACTAACTACACTGGCGAACAGGAAACGCTTACAGGAGAAGTTGGCCTTATATTAATTTGATGTAGACGGACTGAAGCCATTAGATTATTACCAAAAATATGAGACGACTCCTAATAATAAACGTGAAACAACTTCGGAGTTGTTATTTCGTGTTTTGTATTTTTGATCGAGTTAAAAAAATTTGAATGAAATAAAAAGACAAAACGCGGAATAACAATTCTGAGAATATTTACCTTTTATTAATTAACGGTGAGGGGAATAATATTGAATATTCTTGAAAGCGAACCTGCGAAGCTAAAATTACGTAGGTAGGTAGTAGGTAGGAGAAGTTAGCCTAAAAACGAATGTTGTGACAGGGCCGAATTAAGGGTCTCCACGGATGAAACCGTGGGGCGCAGCTAGTCCTTACTAATGATATAAAATAACGCGAACGTGTCGAGTGTTTGTTATGTTTTTAAGTTTTAGCCACTCTACCCATCATCATGAAATTTCACATCACGTGTATGCAAAGTTTTCCTTTCCGGCGTACGCAACCGGAGACTCTTAACTAGTTACGGCTGAAGTAAAATTCTTCGTATTATACTAGTTAATAGGAAATACGTTTTTTTTTCTTTACACGATAATAATAATAATTTTTAATTTTCGATTTATTCGTTTCCAAAAATGAAACTTGTCCTATATTACGAGATTGGACTTTCTATTCTTGATACGTAACCAAATTAAGTTTTTGATATGATATCAAAGCTTCTTCAAAGGCAAATCTTTAATGGCAAACCTTTAAAGAAGTTCTATCAAAATATTAACTCAGGAAAATTAACTAATTAATTAGCCGTTTAATGTTATGTCCCCACTGAACTCAAATGGACTCCACTGAGCAGTGGAGTTCAATTGTTTCATAGCGATCTAATTTAAATGAGTATAATAATATACCATGAGTTCGAAAGATCGGAGTATTTTATTAACATACTTCGATTTTTCTGTTCTGAAATTTTTGCTGTTATTTTATAAAGTAAATTCTGGTGCTTTCTGAATAACTTATGATTTGAAATTAGTAATAAAAAAACGTCATATTCATATCCATGAAAAGATATCGGAGATCATGTATTACGAGAGGCGTAGGTATCATCGGAAAAAAATCTAACGGAAATACATACATTTTAGTTTTGTAGCAATAATGGTTGTATATCTTTAGTTGTACGGACAATTTCACTCTCAACGCCAGAAATGAGGTGATAAATTAAATTCATGACGAGGCCAGTAAAGAAGATTTTAATTTTACATGATTTTAAAATAACTAGACCAAATAAAATAATGAAAGGAACAGGGTTCTGAGAGCGCCACGACTACGATTCAAATTTAATCATTTATAGAAGTCGTAAAAGCTGAAAAATTCAAAAATAACTGGGCTAGCAGAGTACGAGGATGGAAAAAAAGATATTTTTGTTTTGTAGCAAAAATGTTACATAACATATTGGAAGATACAAGCATACAAAATTGTATTCAGATTAATAGAAGCTAAGTTTGAAAATTGGCAATCAGAATATTTGCAATGCAAATATTACTTTAAATCCTACTCATTACAAAGTAATTCGCCAACCTAATCACGCGTACCACTGCAAGCCGATTTACAACAACATGGAAATTCTGAAGTGCTTGGATAATTGCATGAAAGGGTGTTCTGAAGAATATGGCCCAATTGAACCCATATTCGATGAGAGCATGCAACTTTTAATAGACAGAGGTATGAACTTGGTAAAGAAGGTGCGTTCGGTCGTAAATTGAAAAAAGAAACTGGTTTTATAATTAGATACCAGGAAAAGAAAAGGCAAAATTGAGAAGCTTAAAGTCAGATGTTTAAAAGAAGTGAATCTACCCCAAAAATTACAAAAGTATTTACTTTGTGATTTTGTGATAACGAAAATAGAAAAAGAATTTTAACGTACAAATGTAACGGCTGCCCAACTGCTGCAAATTGTTTCAACGGACAAAACTAACACATATTAGGGGATGGATCATTTAAAGTAGTTAAAAAACCGTTCACACCGTACACACTTAACGCAGATTTAGGCAGCACAAGGAATAGAGATAATTATACCGCTAGCTTTTGCCATTTTGCCCGACAAAACCTAGGAAACTAATATTACATTTATAACCATTTTAAAAGTTACCATTATGGAACCCTACCTTTTTTAAAATCTGTTTCGAAATGGCTAAAATAAGCGAAGACATAAGGACATAAAGATAATAAAGTCGCAAAACGACATTAAAATCAAACTTGGCCCAGAAATTTTAAGTTCTGACTTGCCCGAAACGATTTACTACTCGATTGTACAAATGTATGATATTGTAATTTAATTATTAACATTATAGAAAAAACTTACCTATGTACTCGATAAAAAAACAAACTTTTCATTATTTTGTGAAGAGTATAGGTGTAAGCACCTTTTTCATGTTTATGTTTATAGGTACACTAAAAGTATTTATTAAATTTTATTTTATATGTCATAACTATCATCTCTCTCCCTAAGAAGAAACTGACGAATTATGACGAAAGTGGAATTAGTTAAAAGGGTCATTAGAGGTTATCCACATCCGTCTTTCATGACGAAACTAAACTGAAATTATAGAAAAAACAGCTTGTGACGAAAGTGGAATCTGACGGACGTGTTATAAATAAAAAAAATAGCTAACTCAGATTTTCGCGATTAAGAATTGGCCTCATAGTAAAAAATTATCTTAATGATAAATGATGATGAGTACAATGTACAATGATATCCTGAAATATGTAACTACTATAATACCTAAATTGGTAAATTTTCCCAATTGAGTTCACGTCAATTCACATGTGTGGACCGAGAGCAAATTCTTTTTCATACTGTTACCTAAAAATAAAATAAAAAATTCACTGAAACTAGTTACGAAATAAAAAGTGTACGAAAAAAAAGTATCACGTAAAGATATATTCGTATTTCCTAGTAACCACTTAACCAGTATCGTATATCGAAATTTTTTTTTTTTCAGTCATAACTGGTAAGAGTCTCCGGCTTCGCTAATTAACTGTTCATGTGGGACCGCGAGTGAAACCGCAGGGCGCAGCTAGTACTACGTATATATTGTAATGCTTACTATGACCGCTGATTTCAGGCAGATATCGTATTCTTTGGCCTTGACTCTGAGTCCTTGCGGCACACAGGAGTCCAAGCAGGCTACTTCTGAGAAGAGTCCAGCCGAAAAAAATAGCTCAACTTTGCCAGAGATGCAAGTGCAACCGTTTGGAACGACGTTCAAATGTTTTGGGCATTTCAAAGGCTGCAATACGTAAGTAGGTGAGAAAACTTTTCCAACACATGTATTGAAAAACAATTGTAAATTTCATAGCTTATGCAACATGTAATGGGTTTAGAATCTTTTTGGCAACCGACATTATCGACTCGCCGCGCCGCCGACTTATTTTTTTTATCTAAGTTTTCTCGCATTATATGTAAGTCACCGTATAATATACTAATATTATAAAGAGGAAAGATTTGTATGTAAGTATGTTTGTAACTATTTAACTCGATAACTACTGGTCCGATTTCAAAAATTCTTTTAGCATTAGAAAGTTACAACATTCCTGATTGACATGGGCTATAAAACGTGAGCGAAGCCGCGGGCAAAACAGGTAGTGTGTAATGCGAATAAATGCGAAACTTT
This sequence comes from Peribatodes rhomboidaria, assembly GCA_911728515.1. Lineage (NCBI taxonomy): Eukaryota > Metazoa > Arthropoda > Insecta > Lepidoptera > Geometridae > Peribatodes > Peribatodes rhomboidaria. Next base: position 3,177,607 of record OU452166.1, read on the forward strand.
GGTTAGATGTATGGATGTGTGTTACTCAATCACGCCCGAACGCGGCTGAATGTATCTGGATGAAATTCGGCACAGATGTAGCATATAGCATACTTTTTAAGCGCGAGTGAAATCGCGACGTGCAGCTAGTGGTAGTATTATAAATAATTAAAGGGACACATAGACAAAAACAAAAATATGACAAGTAAAAATAATTTGATACCACAAAGCGTCACGCTTATATCGAATATGTTGAAAGCGTCACGCTTTCCATATATTGGAAGTAAAGATTGCCATAATTTTGAGAACTATACGAGCATTAAAATCATTAAAAATTTTGTAAGTAATCCAATTGTGTTCAAATAAAGCCTTTTTACCCGATTAAGGCGAAGCAGACAAGAGGGTTATGATTAATTAGTGTGAATAATGTTGGCAAAATTTTCCTCCTAAATAATTCGGGCACGTGGCACTTTATGCCACGTATTTAGGCGCCGTGTATTGACATTTTGTGTTTTCCATATTATAAATTACTTCGATCGATCGCGGAAATTTTGAAAAAAAAATTGAGCTGGCAGCTGGTGGATATGCCAGCTTTAATAGAAAAGTTTTCAAACCCTTTTGCGACATTGATTAAAAACTTACTTTCAAATATACCGTTTGGATGCGACCACAGTCTTTTCCCCAGAATTCAGGTACATCAGAGAAGAGCACATTGGATATAGAAATCTTGTGAAATGCGACTCTTGACCCCTCAGTTAATAACCATACAATAATATCAGGCCATCCATCTGCCCTCTGATAAACAATTAGAATTATTAGCAATGGTAATTATGCGTATATGTATAATATTAGTAGGTTACCATCGGCCATTACCTTAAAAACGAGTGTTTTCAACTTTTTCGAAAATACCATCGCCTCAACCAGAAGCCTCTTGACAGTTTTTTTTGTAATGGAATAGCATTCTTTAGATGTTTTGTTGACCATTTTCATCAGATTAACGTCAGAGTTATTATGAATTTTGTCCCTCATTTGTTGGTACATCTTCTCCTGTATTATTTTGTACAAATCAGTTTGTTATTTTATATAGGAGTACATTGGACATCGTGTTACGACGTGTATAACGGCGTAATCGAGGGCTTACCATCATAGCTTCTTGGAAACCAAATAAGTCCGATTAAAACCAGGAGCCCTATTCTAAAGCGTGAGATATTAATATCATGTCATTGTCTCTCGTTTGAAAAGTCATACAGTGAGAGGGACCAAGGTTACATTATTATCTCACGCGTCGGGGCCCAATTCCTACAATTCGAGATATTTTCCGTTCTTTGTATCTGTCGTATGAAAAGTCATAGGAGTTAAAGTGAACAAATCTCATCTCACGCTTGAAGAATAGGGGGCCAGAATAGAGATCCAGAATTTTAAATTCACAAGCGATGATGTGACCACAAACAAGTAGGTAATTATGAGCTAACGTCGTCATTCAACTTCGAAACCAAAAAGTACAAAAAAAATACAGAATCAGAAATTAATAGTGTTAATTGAGAAAAATCTGTGACTACTATTGTCGCATTTTGCACAAAAACTTAATATTCCGTTTATACATAGGTATAGGTAATATAGGAAAGTACTTTAATTTACATTTTTGGAACAAAAATTTCTATATAAACTGGGTGTGGGAGACCACTCAAATTTACTAACTTCATCGTAGTCATCATATCTTAAGTAGATGATTTTTTTTAAAAGTTTAGTTTAAAATAGCTTAGTGTTTGAGTAACTTACTAGTTCTTTCTTTTGAAGTGCCACTTGTTTTTGGTCTAGCACTGTGGTGAAATTATTTGTTGCACTATACGTACTAGCGGACGGGTCGAAGCAGTTAACCATGTCAAGAAAATTAAGAATATGATCTGTTACAATATTAACTGCTTTGACGAGATCTTCCAAAACAGCGCTTGGGTATGAGTAAGTACGGTTATTAAGCTTAATTTCCACGTCCAGTAACGATTTTTCCTGTAATTTCACAACTTGATTAGGTACCTGAAAACATTATATGATCGCTATAACGAATTCCAATCGCTAGCGAATTGCGAGCGATTGGAAATCGGTGTTATTTTTGTAGAAAGTACATAAAATATAGAATTATATAAAGCACAGAAGAGATATATACACTTATTAAGCACTCATAATTTATAAAATGACCCAGCCTTAAAATTACAAAACAAAACCCTGTTCCAAAAAAAAAAGAAAAAAGAATGCTATTGAAACAACAAAATTATGGAAAATGATTATCTATAGGATGGTGCCTAGTTATATAAGTACAATCAACTTCATCAAACGTCACGTTAGAATTAACCGAGCTATTAATAAAAACTATGCCAAGGCTGCACTGCTATCAGTTTTGGAAAAAGCTATATTCGACAGAAAAAAACATTGGTTACGCATAGAGCGAACATTCAAAATAAGCGATAAATGAAAAAGAAAGAGACGTTTTCATTTCAGAAGCTCAAAATAAATCGATGGAGATAATTATAACAAATAGCCACGGTTTATGTTGCATATTAAATAGTGCATTGTTATTATTTGCTCATTAAAATAAAACCAGTCTACTGCTCTACCAGTCTCCGCTCTACTAAGTGAACCAACAAAAAAATAACCAACCTATAGTGGCCAAATACTTAATAATTATTTTTTATCTATTTTTCATTAAAACTTTTAATTACAGTAAGTTAAATAACTAACGAAATTCTCAGCGATCTTCTGGACAAAGTTATTTCTGTAAATCTGAAATCTGAAGCCGGGCAGACGAGTAGCTAACTGGAGGATTGGAAAAGCATTGGCAAAGTCCAAATATCCGTAGGAACTAGTATTTCTCGTCACGTCCATTGGTCCAGTGTAGTGGAGTTTTCTTTTCTCTAATAAAGTAATAATATTAAAAGCAAAGCAAAAAAACACTATTAGTAACTAAATGTTGGGTTTTTTTTCTTGTAATTTTATTACAAAAAAAAACTGTCTGCGCCTTTCGGTGTTACCCGCAGAAAAAAATTAGCCTATGTGTTAATCCAGGGTGTCAGCTACCACGCGGGCTACTGAGTAGCAGCGGTAGACTAAGGACGGTCCCTGGGAATCGGACGGTAGAGGCCATCTGCCCAGTTATTCGAGGGTGGTTGAGGCGGAGTTGACGCTAATTGGTGAAGATGCTTCCACGGACACGGTTGTTTCGGTGAGCACTGATTTCTGATTTACATCTGCACCAGATCGCAAGACGAGACCTGACCCTGGGCTGCCACGAATTTAATGAGGATACGCCGCTCTACATGCTGGAAGCGTGCTGCATGGAACTCCCACCGACACCGGTGGATTCATGGAAACATCTTTTTCCACCTAAATCCACAGGTGGATTCATGGATACAGGGAGAAAAGAAGTATCCATAAATGCACCAGTGGATTTAAGAGAAAAAACAAGTTTCCATGAATCTACCGGTGGATTTAAGAGGAAGCAGACGTATCCATGGATCCACCGGTGGATTTAAGAGGAGATAAAGATATTCGCGGATCCACATGTGGAGCCGAGCTGTGAATCCAAGTAAAAGGAGGAAAAACTTCGGAATTTCAAAATCAGGAATGTCGACAAACAAGATTTTGTAATTAATAAATTGTATTTAAAAAAAATTTAAAATATATACAAGCCCCCTCAGCAATTAAACGTTGTATGTATGCATAGCCTCGGAATAGTTATGCAAAGTATTGTCTTTTTCTTTCTTTAAAATTTTTGAACTCGAAACTTGACCGAAAAAGACAAAACATACTATAACTATTCCGTGGCTATACAACTGGGCTAATAGTGTGGAAAAATATTAATTTGGAACTCCACGCTGACACCGACACGTTCCTACACCCAATTAATCCTGTTTACTTACTTCTTAAATAAATCCAAATAATTATTTATGTTTTAATTACAAAACAATGCATTAAAAAACTTACTCATCTCTTTCATCAGTGTCATGAACTCTGAAAATAATAATCTGATAAGCATTAATCTCCAACGCAAGGTAAATAAATTCTAAGAATATGAATGAAGGAAATGTACGTACTCTACCAACCCCACCTAAGTGGGATAAGGGTAGGAATATTATGAAATGAAATGACCGGAGTAACCCGAAACTGTTTTCCAATTAGTTAGTGGTGGATTGGTGAGTGGAACTGTGGATGAGTTTTGAGCTGAAATTGCTCTGCGGTATACTGATCAATCCATGAAAAGCTACCCGGGCAGTTTCCTCCACTCGCTGCTATTCATTCCCAATACCTAGTCAAACGTCAATATCACTTTACTTTGTATTGGCGCAAAAGGTTGCAAACTATCTAAGAGACAAAGACGTAGACGTAGATACGACTTAGGTATGGGACTTTCCCATTATGCTAATACATTTAATTGATTGTGTAACCTTCGTTGTTGCTAAAGTCATAGGGAATTTCACCGACGGTGATGGCAACTCCGCAACGTTTCCCAGCGAGTTCCCGACTTAGCATGGACACTTCAAAAATGGGACAGTAAATACGAAAATCTTCCCAAGTCCACAGATTCTCCTGTAACAATACAATTTATACAATGCAGAAACCACAACGAAAACAAAAATGTTATAGAAATCGCTTGTTGTTCAGGTCATCTTCTCTTATATCAAGTCGGTAAGGGTTGACTTATGCAAACGTATCTTGACCAAATCAAAGACGTTCTAAAGAAAGACCAGACCAAGAGTACCCGTAACTGACGAGCGTGTACGAAAAAGACTCATGGAAGTGAAAGCAGTGAAAGATGACCTTTGCCAAGACCGTAGCAAGTGGACAGAGCTGAAGTGGTCTCTGCCTTCCCCTTTGGGAAAGAAGCGCGATAATATTTTTTTAAATAAAAATAATAATAATTATTATTATTATATAACTATGTACATATGTATGTGGTTTTAAATCTTACCATTTGTAAAGCGGCAATAGGCTCGACGTTTGTCATTTGGATGCCGTGCTCCAAGTAGGGAACGATGGTCCTCATTGTGATGAGTAAAGCCCCTCTATAGAAAGGACCTTCTCCTCCGGGCGTTTCCATACCAGTTATAGAGTTCCCGTACATATGAAGCAATGACGGTCCGAATGTGGGAACAAAGCCTGAGAAAAAATGATTTAACAAATTACCATATAAAACTAACTTAAGGTAGGATTAAGTTGACAGATCTATATAATGTGCTTATAATCTTAATAAATATAAATTACGTGTCACGTTGTTTGTCTGCTATATATAGACTCCTAAACTACTTACCCGATTTCAATCAAATTTGCACACCGTGTGCAGTTCGATCTAACTTAACTGATAGGATAGCTCACATATCTTAATATATATAAATCTCGTGTCACAATGTTTGTCCTCAATGAACTCCTAAACCACTTAACCGATTATAATAAAATTCGCACACCATGTGCAGTTCGATCAACTTGAGAGATAGGATAGCTCACATATCTTATACCTTTAAATGAGCAATTCTTGTATATATATATATATATATATAATTGGAATCTCGGAATCGGCTCCAACGATTTTCATACAAATTAGTATATAGGGGGTTTCGGGGGCGATAAATCGATCTAGCTAGGAATCATTTTTAGAAAATATCATTTTATTCGTGTTTTATCGATAATCAATCTCAACTGAAAAATATGACTCTTCCTGACATCTATTGGCGAATAATAATACTACTATTTTTTGTGAGCAGCTAATTGCTTTAACGACACAACAGCAGATGGCGTTGTTAAGTAACACGAAGTCAATGAGTGTTTGCTTTGAGGTTAGACTAAAATCAATTATTTATTATCCAAAAAACACAATTAAAAAATAAAAAAAAAATACCGAGCAAAGCTCGGCCATCCAGGTACTATATATATATATATATATATATAATAAACGCGAACGAAGTCGCGGGGTGACAGCTAGTAAAATATAGTTGTCCTTTTCATTGCTGCTTATTATACAACGACATACTTTGCTCCATTAAGCTTTCAAAATTCGGTGTTTAGGGGTGCGAGCATGGACATTGAAATTGTCAATTTCTACAAATTTAGACAATTTTGTCGATTTAGACGATTTTAACGTCATGTGACGTCATGTGACAATAAAGAAGTTAAAAAAGTTGTTTTGTGCATGGGGTGTGTGGCTTTATATTTCACATGTACTTAAATGCTTGTTAAATTCTGTTGCTATCAGCGGAACTTCTAAATTTAAACCACCAGCCTCAACTGCCATAGGGTTTACTGACCATTGTCCCCGTCGTGCGAAATGTCAGTCAAGTCCAAATCAATGCTAGCTAGAACTGGGTTTAGAATTTGCTCAGTGGAGCACACTTCGAGTCGTATAGTATGATAGATATTCGGGAACAGCTCCGTTATCGACACTTGTTCCGAGTAACATGGGTTACTAGTTCGCGTTCGTACTGCGGTCTTAACCTATAATCAAGAAGTAAATGCCTTATTACACTTTCGTTAATGCGAGTGCGAATGCGTACATTTCCTACTCGCGTTTAGTAGAAAATATATGAAGCTGCACTCGCACTAATCAAAGTATTTTCTAAGAAGTAGTCAATCCAGTACCGACAAGCGGTGGTAGATCGGTGAGGGTAGCCCGCGTCCTACGTGTACGCGCCCTTAGTCTACTAAATCTAACACAATTCATATAAATAACTCAAACACCCTAAAATACCTAACCATCGTTATTCTAACGCAGCATTTGCGAATCCAATCTTTACAATACTGAATATAAGACTCAAAATTAACCAAATTCCGAAAACATTTGTATTATTGTGTCTACTGTACCGAGATTCCAGAGAACGTGACTTTCACGTAAGAGCTGAATAGTTTTTCCTGACGTCCTTCTTGAGACATACCGAAAGCATTATGAATCGTTACAATGTAATTAGCGGTTTGCTGCTCGGAGATAGAATGTAGAACAGTTCTGTAAACAAAGCTTATGATATTATCTGAAACAGGTAACACTTCAAGTTAATTGCGACTTTATTAGACGTGTCTTGAGTGCGATCTTGGAGGGTTTAAAGAAAATTGAGTAGATATTTTGCTTTTATGATGTTTTAATTGAAGATATTGTTCATATTTTCTGTAGCCTTCACCTAAATGTAATTAATTGAAAGAAATTTTGTTTTTATTTTCTATCAAAATTTTGTTACGAACCTCTGGTTCCAATCAAGGGTCGCCGTGCATTCACCCCATGAAATTAGTAAATAAAATAGTCGTGTTTATGTGAAGGTTGAGAATAAAAGAAATAATAAAACTCACTGGTCGTGGCTGACGTGCGAGGCAAAATTAGGCATGTTATGTAAATCTCCTCTGCACATAATGGAAATGTCTACCTTCAAAAAACCAACGATACCTGCAGTTGGGTTTTTCGGCAGAGTCAATTGAGCCCATTTGTGCAATACTTGATGATCTGAATTTAAAAACCACTATAGTAACTTAAAATCTTTCCTATTACTAATATTATAAATCGAAAGTAGCTCTGTCTGTCTGTCAGCTTGTTTGTAGGCTTTTCACGGCTAAACAGCAGAACGGATCTTGATGTAATTAGATAATTAATTAGTTACAGTATATCACGAGGAAGGTTTTTGGATGCTTTTTTCTGAACAAACGCGAGAGAAATCACGGGTAACACTAGTAAAAAGTAAAATAGCTTCAAGCTACAAGTTGCCGCAGGCCCCCTCTATCAATTAATATGCCGTAATCTTAGTACAACGTTACTCAGGCAACTATAATACTACACGTACACTATACTACACAATACATACTAGGTTGTGCCCAAATGACTCCTAGATCGATGTTGGCCTCCCCGAGCAGACGCGGCGGGGCGCAGCAACGCGGCTCCATCAAAGCCATCCATAAGTTCGACCGCAGAATCTCTCTCAAATTTGTATACCATTCAAATAGCAAAAACTGTTAATGAAAATATTCAACAATGTTACGAGTGCTTTTTCTAACTCGGATAAAACAGAACAATTCTCAAAGAAAAATGTCGAAATGCAACTTAAAACAAAGCTCTTTAAAATATTCAATTTAAATATTTTCGGATTCATTCCTTTTCGTTATAAAGTTCCATTGCTTTGAAATTGACAAAACAAGTAATAAAAATACTCTACTTGTCTGGAGTTTTCTTCAGTTTTCTTCTTCAAGACAGTTTTATATTTCTCTTTTCCCAAAGTGACTACAACGTAAGAGTCGTCGCTCTGTGAACTTGCGCTGGCCAAGTTCTTAGCCTCTATTATGTGCACCGATACCTTTAACATTAAAAATTTCATTTGTAACCCTTTCAATAAGATTATTTGCTAAGTATCTAAGTAAATTCGAATAGGGCGAGTGGCTTGCCCTGGCAGGTATACTCGTAAGTGTCTTAGGCCGCGTAAAGGCCTGTCGTTGCTTAACGGTTGTTCTTATGAGCCTAACACCAGCTTACAATAAAAAGTGTTATTGCGTTGATGTGCGCACTCTTATTGAGATGCTGCGCGACCGCGAATCGTATCGCTGCGCGACAATGTTCATGGTCGCGCAGCGTCGGCGGCCGAACCCAAAAATCATCGCATTTCGATGTCATGGTATGGGCCCAGTTGTAAATGTCACCCATGGTCACCCATCCGAGGTGTCACTGTGCGCTCCGTCTGCTAACATCGGTGAGCTGCTGCGGATAAGGCACGAGTGCTACGTCTATTTCAATAAGCACGTCTCATTGTGGCACCTGAATAAAAATTCTGACCGGCATGCTGCCATTTAGTAAGTACTACATATAGGCATATCAATATTAATATCTTCGGCTATTTCTACATATACCTAAACTATGCTCTATTCTATTATGTGCATTGCAAGCCACGCGGTCTTATACGAACTTGCTTGCTTGCTTTTTTCAATTCGATAAACAATAAGCAAAAAGAAGCACAGTGAAGTAATTCCGAAACCATAAGCAGATGCGTCACAAACTGGCCTCCGTCTACTTATCCGTGGAGCAACGCACGGAGCTCATGCCCGCATGCTGTCATCGGCCAGCCATTGTGCGGCAAAAACAAACCGACTGAAGCTACCAATAAGGCGGTCGATAAATAATGTATGACCACATTGAATACAGTCAAACCTGAAAACACTCCATTGCGGTTTCCGGGTCGGCTCGCTCGCATATTCTCTGCTTCAGTTTTTGTCGGCATTTCCACTCCGGCATCTCGGCGAGCAATACACAATGATTTATTGCGCTGCTTATTTGTGAAGTTTTTTTAAGTCAGGAATATTCAGCAATCTGTGCGTTTTACAAAACTTGCGAGCTCTAGAACATTTATTGATTTGCATCGCACAATCATTGATTGAGGTTGACAGGACAGACATGACAAGACAGGATAGCATTCTCTCAGATTGACATTATTACTAAAGAGAACGTAACCTTTTCCTAGAAATAGTACCTATACCGTGGACGTAGAAAAAAAGCTTTCTTAAGACATACATGACGTTCATGACCTATACTCGTATTTGAATTAGTTATTTAATATTTATCTGAGTTTGTTCATTTTGTTTAGGCCGACAACTTTTTTGTCGTAGACTGAGATGTACCTACTACGTTTTCGGCTTACAATCAGAGTACTCTTTCGAAAAATTCGAAGGAGTACTCGTATTTTGTTATGGTCCTTGGACGTGACGGCAGAAAAGTTCTTTTTTTTTAAATATTGAAAAGCAAATAAAGAGATTGGTAACATACCTACCTATCCTTCAATGGTCTATTTTTTACGTAACTTACTATATGTTTAAAATCCACTATTTTGTATTGTGTAGCACTAGAAGTGGCTTGTATAATATAACTTCAAATTATTTTCAAGTGTTTTAAGTGTTGATAGGCTAGTTGGAGAAGGTTTGCCTCTGAATCCAGAGGGAGTGGGTTCGATCTCAGGCGAAGGCACGCACCAAATTGTTCATTGTGTGAACATAAGTGCGTAGATATCTGCTAAATAACTGAAGCCGAATTCGATAGACTCGCCTCCTGTCACATTTGTCAAATTTCGTTCAGCGAAGTGTGTGGGTGTTGTAGGTAATACACCTCTGCCAGCCACTTCGGGGGAAAGGCGTGACTATATGCTTAATATGTATTAAGTGTGCTACACGTAATTAATACAGACATTTTCACAAACCAACGAGTGCTTTCTGTAAAGAAACAAAGTCATATTCGCAAGAAGAATCTCAATATTTTACATGACCAAAGGAAAAAGCTTTTTTTGATCTAGGCTAGCACAATCAAGTTTCGAGTATAAGTAGCCAATCGATGTTAGATTTACAATGTCGATTATTATCGATACAAATTTATGGGAGCGGTGTTTGATATCAAATCAAGGGCGGTCGAAAATACCCGTCTCGTTAAAATAACTCTTACAGATTTATAACGGTACATCACTATTTTAATCACGTCCTATGAGACTATCCAGCTTTATTTTATCATTAACGGTTTTTGGAACTACTAGTTCCGCATAACCAAAGAAAACGCGAGCCTATTGTCGAATAAAAAATGAACAAGTAAAAATTCTCTCAAAAAAACCGAAGTCAAGATTTCAATACGAATCATAAGTTTTTCAAGTTCTAATTTGACACGCAGTATTTTTTACAAATTGTATTTCTATGTGTTCTAGTATTCCACATCATGAAAGAGTGATACAAACATAAAACTCATACACATCTTATAAACGCACCTTTGTTCTAAACTGAGCACGTAACTTGCGCTCTGTACATATGTGCATGTCTCATAATTATGGTATTAATTTATTTGAAATAATAGTAGAGTGAATAGAGACAAAACTAAGTACGACTATTTTTATCATCCAGACAATACGAAAAAAAAAATGCACAAAATTGTAGTAATTTTAGATATTTACTCGACTGCGCGAGATAGAGTTATGATATTCTGATTAAGAAATATTTCAAAAGTCTAGAAATTTAAGGATAAATTTACGTTCTTAGTTTTGTCTATTAACACCCAGCCGTTTTTATTCACACCGTTTTACCCGGTTAGGTTTCAACCTCGAATCAATGACACGATGCAGAGACTATAGGTGAAGCATCATTTCAAAACAAATAGAGCAAGCCACCGAACAGGCACTTGCCATGGCAACGATTTAAGCATTAGAGACGAAGCGGAGATCACAGTTCGAATATTGGGAATGCTAATCAATCGCTTTACCCCGGATGAGTCAGAGCACGGGGCTGTCGGCTGACAACATTTTTGCATTCAGAGAAATACACCTAAATGGTGAGAAAATATAATCAAAATTAAACGTAAAGCTGGAAAAGAAGAAGGAGCTGAAAATCTATAGTTACACAACAGGACACCTGAAAGAAAAAGATTCGGAAAGAAGAACCAAACTATGGGTGCTCGTAACTCGGCAATATTATATTGTATAAGGAGTGCTGAAAAAACATTGGAAGATGGTTGAAAAAAACTAAATGAAGCGAATAGGAATCCGAAAGTGAAAGAAATCTTAGGCGACTATAGACATATATATATATAAGTTACGGACAACTTGATTAAGAGGGCAGTATTAATATGGACCGATCATTATAATGAATAATGACCAAGAGCGTCTCTCCTGCCGACTCCTCTATCAGAGCAAATCCGACTTGGCTTGGTTAGCCTTAGTGGTTATTTTTTAATAGCGACGCGAAACCTCCCCTACTTAATTGACTTGGCTTCTTATATGCCTTCGCTGTCGAGAGTATCGCGACGAGCACTTGGTATCGTCACGAAAGACAATAAAAGCGCTGACAAATAAAGTAAGTACCCATAGGATATTTTGTATGAAATACTCTATGGTCTTGAATTTTGTAAAAAAAAAGTACGTCAAGTGGTTTCCTTTGTATTGCAATTAACTAAACGGACAATACTCGTATCCATATTACCATATCATAAGTACTCCTGGTTGTGTTACTACAAGCTTCAATCACACCGTACCAATGTCACACAGGGTGCTAAAATCAATAATTATAACCCACCTATTGATATACTACACCAACAAGTATTTGACTGTATATTTATATTCAAGAAGAGTTGCAATAGAAACTAAATCTTGTTGTCACCCTACCATAAATTAAAGAACTAGAACAAAATTAAAAGTCTAGTCTAATATTCGTATGTTATGACAGACTACAAAGCGATGTATCCAGAATTATCCACCTCTTTTTACTGTAAGACAATCGTAACCCTAAGCCTATTGACTACTAGCTGTTACTAGCGGTTAGTACGTACCCTATGTGCTATTCTAGACTATAATCTATCTCTGTACCACATTCAATCCTGTTCAGTCGTTGGCGTGGTTAAGTAATTAACATTCACCCATCCATTCAAACTTTCGCATCTAGAATATTAAACTGATTTCTGGAAAAGCTGTTCATTGAAGCTCAAGGTAAGCAAATAAATACACGATTCCGTTCTAATACCAATATATTATTTATTTATTTTGCGTATTAAATAAGTTACTAATACATATAAATGGCTACGTACTACCAAATAACTTATTTTCTATGGGTACCTTAGTTGATATACCTCAAAGCTCTCTACGATTTTGACAATAAGCAATATTTTAAATCAAGGAAGTTTTTGCTGGTAATTTTCACCTAAAGGACTGATTGGACATTTCTAGAGCGTACTTGTTTACAATCTAATATTTATTAATAGAGTAACGACAGCTTGAATACACAAGATGATGATCGACTTGATAATAGGCATTGACTTCTCAATCACCTAGGGCATTCTAGGGAATCAAACTATTGCTATGCACTAAACAAATGCTAACAATGTTTACTTGTACGAGTTACGAGCCCTCGTGATCTTTACGTGATATTGAATAATATTTTTTCTTATCTTCGCAGTCTGGAAAAAGGTCAAATAAATATAGTTTAATACGTGTTTTTGCAATAAACAATATTTTTCAAAAAGCTTTCCAGATAATTAATGAGCTACTATTAAATTTCGTTGTTAACGATTTTGTATGTATTATCGTTATCTGATTACCATTTGTTTTACTTTGGTAATACTAAGTATAAGTAAGCTTAAAGATAGGCATAAATATGTATCTATATGGAATGATTTTGTCCAAACTTCCAAAATGTATACAAAATATAGACAATAATTAATATAAAAGTATACGTACTATCCGTCTTAATGTCAGATCGATTTTGTTTACTAGCAAGCAACATTAAAAATATTTTGACAACTTTAATATCTACTTTAATCGCTTAATTAGATCTAGTTTATTATAATAATGTATCTTCTAATATTCATAAATAAGGTACCTTACGCATAATAAACCCATTCGTAAATATCTTGTCAAGTAATGGATTTTTTTTTTGTTTATTTAGTCTCTAAATTGTATTATATTTCGTTCACATGTATATTGCTATGAATTCCCTTAAACATATTATTATCTTTCGAAGATTTATTATAAAAGTAAGTACCTAAGTAAGTTCTATCGACCGAGCGAGTGATAGCGAGCAAAGCGTCTATGCTTCAGCTTCTACGAAAATGCTTTCGTATGTCCGAATTCTGTCCGGATCTCTGTCTTTCTTTACAGGTCGCATTTTTTCAACCGATTCTCTTGAAATTTTGTGGGTAGGTTCAATAAATATAGTTTTTTTTGTGGATTAAATTTTTGGTAATTCATCAAACTGGATCTCCGCAATTTTGAAAAAATCAAAAAACGGTCTCGCTAAAAAATGTCTGTATACTATAATAATTATTTAACCTGCTTACATAATTTCACGAGAATTGGTTGAGGAATGCGACCTGTAGAAGAAGGCAGACGTCAGACGCAAGGTCTGCTCACACAGCCACTATTACAAATGAGTTAACCAATTCAGAACTGAATTTACTGCAGTTATGTTTATGAAAAGATACTGAAATTAACGCTTTTTTGCGCGTGGTACTACCAGCTTTACTCCTTACCAGTAGGCAGTAAAACGACCAATATTTTTTTTTTCGTAAATTATTGTATTGTTGTAAATCAAAATAGTACATTGACATGGGTTCCTTTCGTTTTTTTAACATTAATGGCCTGACGGAAAATGTTAACATCATTATCAATAACTATATAGTAAGTAAGTATAGATTATATTATATACGTTATAACTAGATTTAGGTATGATTAAGTATTTCTAGATACTTCTTACTCGTATTTTGTTGACTAGTATCACTTATTTACAATTGTTGATATCTTAGTAGTTTCTAGGTTCGGAATGTTATCCTACATATTGTGAGTTACTATTGAGAAAAAGCAGGCCGGTTGCGCATAATATATTATTGTGTTACCATAAACATAGTATTACAATAAATAAAGTAACAATCAATAATTACTTTTAACTTTACTTTGTTTTGTTTTTGATAAGAAGCTAAGATACCTAACCTTTGATAAGTATTTGAAGACAACTATACATTTAGTATTATGTTAGCCAAAAACAAATTACCCGGTTGGATATCTATGAACAAATTGGTTAAATAGATGGCAATTTTGTGAAGAGTCTATGATCCCATAAATTCCATGTCTGTTGGATGTCTTTAAACTCTCTATTCAAAGGTGGGATATAATAAATATTTCAACTAAGATAAAAATAACTTCACGAGTCACGATTAATAAGGCATGACAAAATGTAACAATCAATCAATAAAAAAATATTTAAACAAATTACTCCTTTAAAAGAAATCTTTAGATAGAAAAATAGAAGCAAACCTGCCGCACGCTCCTTGAAAGGGCCGTTAAATTTTGTAGAAATCAGAAAACAAAATTTAAAAAAAACATTAAGAATATCAGATGTTTTTCCGATGTAAACTCTGTGCATTGGCGAATAGCTTTTTATGATTCCTTTATACACAATCAGTACATTTCGTTAAAAACCATGGTGTGTGGGTGAGGGGTGTGAACCCTCATGTCCTCGATGGTGGTCATTTCCATCATCATAGTGGAACACAACGAGGAAGGCGGTCCCGGCACGATGGAGCCGTTGGAGTGGCCAGGGTTGCCATTGGAGAGGCCAGGGTTGCCGTTGGTTTCCTGCCGCATGATGTTGCGTCGCCATTTAGCTCTAGCGTTTTGGAACCACACCTAAAGGAAAAAATAATATCAAAAATACAAGAAAAAAAACTACACAATCCTTTGATTCTGAAAAGAAAAATAATTGACAACAAATCGCTGCTCTAACACCTAACACGAGAAAAAAAATCAAACTTTTAATCATGATGGTTTGATGTAAATAAAAACCGCTTTATTATAAAGACACTTTGATTAGTAACCGAAAGCTCAAATCCCCAACTAAACATAATATCGTCCATGCCCTCGAAAATATACGTCTAGAAACTTGCCAAAAGCTATTAAAAACAATAATCGAACCAACCTGAAGCACCCTTTTCGAGAGTCCAGTCTTCTGCGCTAATTGTTTCAAGTCCTTGGCGTCCGGGTTCTGATTGATGGCAAAGTAGGACTTCATGGTCCTCAACTGGTGGTGTTTGAAGCTGGTGCGCATCCGCTTGGTGCGCTGGTTGTGCCCGGACACGCTGCTAGGGGACGTTACTGAAGAGTCGTAGGCTAGCGACTCCATTGAAGAAGACAGGTCGCCTCGATGAAGAATTTCTACGACAAGCAACCCAACATTTACATAAACAACAATAATTACATACAACATAAATTCTACAATTCCTACAAATGCTTAACTCCGTTATTATTAAATTACTTTTATATTATTAAACATGAGTTGTGTTATTATTTATTAAACACGTTTGGACCTCTCTCTTAAAATTTGCTGTGGCCGACAAGGTCCATAAATGGAACTGTTAAATGTAACCATTATCTACCTCATATTAACACCTATGGTTGAACGCATTTAGATCTAGAGCCAGTTAGAAAATTAATACTCTAATCTGTATTTAAAAGTAAGAATGCAAAACCTTTACTGTAACAAAATACATCTAAAACCTCTAAATGGATGTTACATTCTGAGAACATAAATAAAATAACAAACTTCATTATTTAAAAATTATCTTTTCGATCGACTTCGATAAACATTCATAATTTAAATTAATGTTCCCTAAATAAACTTCAAAATGCCATCACACCTTTGCACCTCACGTTTATAGAAAAAACTCTAAATAGTCTCACAGCTACGAGGCCTCACCTTAAATCACCCGAACCATCTAATAGATTTAATTACGAGTTTAATAATTAGCTCGTCGTGCATCGCTGCTCCCACTTCACTAACCACCCAAGTGTTTTGAGGCAGAGTTTAATAAATTAATTTATTTACATAAATTTTTTTAGAATTCCGCTTCTTTAACAGTGCGTGATAAGAGTTCGTTTACGGCAAATACAGTCGATAAAGTAGTGACCTTATTTTTAAAATTACCACGAAATATGACGATAAATAAAACAGGCATATTTCGTTTCGTCTCCGATTGACAAAAGATTTGAGAAAGAATAACGAGTCAAAGGAAAAGATAAGTAGGTACTCTAAAAGCCAACTACCTATCGGTTTCACCTTCATAGTAAACTAGCTTACACCCACGTTTTTACTCACTTTGCGGATAAAACTAAACTCTCTACCAGTGAAAGATTTTTTAGACTCGAGTCAATTATCACATAGAAAACTTTCTACAACCTTACAACTAATCCAAAACTTAGTGAAAATTTGTAAAGTTATTTGGAAAAATTGTTCGGAACCCCGCGCAGTTTGTGGCCCAGTGCTTTTTGACCGCCGCTTTTTAGTATCACAGATAGTCCATTACACGTTATCATTTGATCAAAATGTACAATTATCGGGACATTCATCATTTCGTATATTTGTTTTGACATTGTGTAAGTGGGCCCACTGGGCTTGGTCTCGACAGTTGTTTCGAGAATTATTTCCGGTGTTCTAATGAGTGGAGATAAATACATATTTCCAACTGTTTAAGGCTCGATTTCAAAGTGGTTTAAATTTTTAGTAGAATACGGATATTATCAACTTAATTTCCGTCAATGTCTAATGGCATCGTCGCGTCGTATGACATCCATTAAAGTTCGTTAGCCGTTTCAGTTTTTACCATTTCTTACCTATTTGCTTGTTTTACAAATACCAATAGTTTTCTTGGTGTCTATAATGTTTTCGTCTTCCGAGCAAGAAGCCACATCCGATGTTTTTACGAAAGACCCAGGTATCTATTGTTGGTGACGGGAAACAGGCTGATTGCCGCTGATTACAAGATCCGGAGTTGCGGTCCGTCTCGCCACGACAACGACTACGCTTATTTTTTGCTAATCAGATCTACTCGTGATTTAGTAGTCTTGGGAACGGCTTTCGATCATCGACATGGGAAAAAATTCTAATCACTAATAGTATACACACAGGTAAAGTAAGTATAATTATTCTTTCCATCGCTACTTACCTATACCACGTCGAATCCAAAACGGGCAATGTTTTTATTTTTATGGTCTAAATTAACATGTTGAAAGGAATTGAAAGATTTTTCTCTTAAAACTCCGTAATAAAGCATCTGGACTGTAAAGGCTTCGATATTAACGATAGGTAATAAAAAAAATAAAGGAGCCATACAGCCAAACGTGTTTTATTGCACGGGCAGGCGCCAGAGCAGAGGACGCGCCGTCGGCTGTGAGCTTTAGCGGGTTTACCATCATGCCAGCTGTAAGGCTTGTAAGGATCACAGTAGCTGTAGCTGAACTCATTTAGTATGTTATCAGTGTTTTATGATTCGTTTTAGCGCATATCTAGAAGCGAAGAGTGTTATTTAGTCTACAAAACAGCGTTGGAACTCTTTATTTTAAAGAATTTAGAAACAATCGTGAAAGCTATAGGAAAAGCTAGGAGGGTTTCCGAAATGTAATGTCAGATTATTTAAAAAGTTTAAATTATTTTAACAGTGCAGTGGATTAAGAAAAAATAAATAGTGAATACATTAAATACAACGGGCTCCAAGACCTCATTCAATGAAAATTTCGATCATAATAGAATACGTAATTAATAAGAATAACAGAATATTTAGATCTGTCAATGTCATGTTTTTCTAGTTGCTAGTTGTGTGTTTTTGTTTTTTAATAGAGAAGTGACACAAAAAATAAATATGCAATGTAAAAAAAACTGATTTAATTACTACACAAAAGTTGAAAAAAGAAAACTGGAAATGTATTGAAAATACGAGAACGCCAGGAAGTACTATTCGAACAACAGCTATTGCTCTTGTTATTTAAGGCACAAAAAAGTTTGGGATGTTGTAAAATGATAGGAATCAAAACGAAAGCTGCTATAGCTCGATCGGAATGTCGTTAATTCTACTTCATAATATAAGTATTTGTTGTACTTTGGTCTAACAGAAAATATGCATTAAATTTGATTAAAAATTGACATGTCGTTGTGCATATGGTGTGTTTCATCGACACTACCGTCTCTTCTCTTTCACATTAATTTTGTCGCATTGCTTCTGTCTAAATTGACTAATAACGATTTAACCCCAAGATACCGGTTGTGCCGAGTTTGGGGTTCACAGGTCTTACTAAACTGTTTTTGTAAATTTATTAGCCTAAATAAACATTTGATTTGATTTAATTCCTTTAAAGTAGATAGGTACTAAAACATCGCAGTGAATTAAAGGAGGTTCCAATTATTTTTCAACAATTAAATATGTTAAAACTGTTTTGCCCCTAGCGACTTTATTTATTTTTAACACATATATGTACCCAATACGTTATGAAGATAAGGACAATATTTAACCTTACACGATATAATTAGGTAGCATGTTTAGATAAAAAACAATTTCTAATAAACCGACACGATGTTGACACGATCGGTCTCAATATTTATAAAATACGAGTATAATAGAGAAGGCGTCCAACACAATCAATACGATTCCTAAATAAAACAAAAACAAAAAATAATGAGCTCTTCTTTCAACCCAGAAATTATCAATAAGCAATAATAAACGTTTAACAGTTTGACCGCAATCAAAAAATAAGTCCGTTAAACATAAAACTCTTGATCACCTGTCTCGGTTTGTCCGTCTAAATTTGGGGTGTGATAGCAAAAAAAAAAACACAAAATTGATGAACAGAACCGATGAAGTACTGCTTAGAATTTTTGAGAGTACATAATATATTTTTTTGGATCTGAGTCTTTGATGTAAGTCGTTAATAAATGTAAAATGAACTTGAGGAACTATTGTCTCTATCAGGCGGCATTGATTTATTAACTAGCTCAGAGTCAAACAAGCCTAAGCTTTGTACCCGCGATGTTCAGCGTGATTCCCCCCCGCATGTGCCTACTGAATTCGTTGGGAAGAACCGATTTTTGTGTTCCCGCTAGTCCATCGCTGACAGTTAAAATTAAAAAAAAATCCTAATCATACTAACATTTCATCTTTTTTATTTACAAAGTTAATACTGCCAAATAGATACTAACCTCTACTAAAAACTTATGGTGCGGTAGAAGGCTTAGTGATAAAGATTAATGAAAGGGATGCTTAGATGCTTTGGACATACGATAAGAGAAGACTGATGAAACAGATGTACGAGGCGAGCCGTGTAAATGGTGTCAAGTCGGTAGAGGTAAGCCTAGGCGAACGTACCAGGATCAAATCCAAGACGTTTTGACGAAAGGCCATGTCAAGAGTACCCGTAACCGACGAGCGTGTAATGAAAAAACTCTTGAAACTAGAGGAAGCGAAATATGTGTGTCAAGATCGTAGCAAGTGGAAAAAAGTGGTATCTAGTCTACTTCTTCGGGAAAAAGGCGTGCCTATGTTTGTCCGTTGTATGTTTTTTTTTATTGACATAGAGTATAAAATATGATAGCAACAACTTTTATCGGCTGTTTTTTATACTAAAGCTTAGCACTACAATTGTGAATAAGGGCCTTGGAAGAAAAAAGAAGCCACAAACAAGGTGCTAGTAGTCAATCGTCCAAATATCCTGCTCTGTTTTGGGTTTAATAATTGCTTAGTGGTTTTAGAGCAGTGTCGTAAACGGAAGAACGATTACAAACCTTATTATTACAACGATAGAGTAGAGTAACTGTGGTTATTTTATATCAGTTCCGTTTGATGGTCGATAAGGTTTTTAAACGTCTTTTTTGCCTATTGGTTGTAAACTGTTTTTTTTTTTTTATTAATTAGAAACATTTCATTAACAATCCGTTTGCCACTGCCACATTTTACTTTATTTTAAGCGCATTCATGAACTACAACATGAGTAGATACGAGTAAGTGGGTGCTTGAAGACATGGAGCTGATTCAGGCTTCATCCTGACTAAGCGAAGTGTGAGTGGCTCAATGTCCGCCGTCTGGCTCTGAGTTGAGCTCAATGTTAAAGAAGAAGCGAACTGTAGCAAGCAAAATTGTTTTTGGAATTTGAATACCATCATTGATTTTAAATCGAAAACAACAAACTGTATCTTTTATACAACGAGTGAAACCGCAGTCCACAGGTAGATCATAATGCGATATTATATCTATCTATGGTAGATCAAAGTACATAGTTGCCCCCAAAACTATCAAACTAAGAAATCATACTTGTTTTAGCCGACTGACCTAAAGGAGGAAAGGGTAAGGGGTAAGTAATTTTAGTGGGGTATGTCAGTATGTAAATAGATATTTATGTCATGTATTTTACCGATAATGAGTATAATGTCGCTTTTATTGAATGCCAACACATGCATTCTGACGTTCAAACAATGTATTACGTACTTCCGCTTAAACGTTAGCAGCTACAACAGCTAACAGCTAGAACTATTTTAGAACGATGTGTCGTTAGTATCGTGTTCATATCTAGAAGCCACAGCAAATATATAAAAAAATTGCAGTCGAATTGTGTAGTGTTTTTATTTTAATATTCAATATAAAATACTTCAATAAAAACCACCAGCCAAAAAGCCAAGTGTTACTGTGGCAAACTTGGCACGTCTTATTTCGTACCAAGCGAGCTTTCCAGCGATTTTATACAGATTGCTGATAAAAGATAAGACACGAATCGCGGCGAAGAGCTACTTAGTTCGCACTATCCACGTCACGTGCGTCGCTTGAGTGGCGCTGTTGTGACAACATCCTCGACGGGAAAATCTTTTTAAAAAAAAGTTTTGAGATAGAAATTATCGAGTTGAACATGCAAAAGCTTTATGAAATAAAATAAAGTAAGACAATTGAACAAGTATTGTAACATTTTATTAACGTCAGTGATTATATTATTTATTAGTTAGGAGTTAGGAAGTCAAAAAAGAAAAAAAAAACTTTTTTTTATAAAATAATATTAATATTTTTTTTAATAAATAATAATAAAATAAATTTTGAAATTAAAATAAACAGTTTTTTTACTGTAGCAGGTAGGTACTACTAAGTACTATTAACAATAATGGCGAGATAATAAAATAACAGGATTTCTTCATATCCTACATCCAATGTAAGAATGTGTATATAAATGACGATGACTTATTTATTTCTACTACAAGCTGCGCCCCGCGGTTTCACTTGCGGTTAAAAATCCTATGTATAGTCTATGTATATTAAAAATCCTAAAGTATCCTATGTGCTATTCTAGACTATAATCTATCTCTGTGCCAAATTTCATCCAGATCTGTTCAGCCGTTCTGGCGTGAAAGAGTAACAAACATCCATTCATCCATCCATTCTTACAAACTTTCGCGTTTTTAATATTAGTAGGATGGCTACGGAACCCTATCATACATACACTTGACCGATTTTTATTTAGTTCTTTCTATAATAAACTCTGTGCTAAGTGTCACTGTAGAAACTTTCTCGCTACGAACTTCAAAAGATTATTACGGTACACACATTCTTAGATAGTTATGTACATTACTGAATGAATTCGATGTATTCATACAATTTCCTGTTCGAATTTGTTAAAAATATTCTGAAACTAAAGTTTTATCAGTAGTAGTTACGAGCGAAATATTTAAGGCACCTTTAAGCCCATTTAAAAAAACCAAACGAAGCATTGCGATCCGTTCAGCCTAGCTCCATGATTAATCGGGTCGAGAAGTCACAACCTCGAATACTCGTCTATGAGTGCTTCGCATTTCGACGCTATAAAGAATAATCCAGACTGCCGACCCTGGCAGCCGGTCCACCGCCGGTAGCTACCAGCCTTTCGCTCTACCGTACGAGAATAAAACGTGCGAGAACGAGACGCGACCAGTTTTGACAGTTGGTCGTCTATTCATTAGTCGAGATTACGGCTCGGGATAAATTGACATCTGGGACATCGGCGTGAGGGTAGGCAGACCTCGACACGGCGATCCCTTGTGAGTTTCTGCTAAATTTTAAGCTGCCGTTCCATGAAATATGTATTAGGTCGCCAACGGAGCCTATAACACGTCCACGGTCACTGGGAAATGGAGAGTTTCTCATGGAACAAAGGTAAGCGGCTCCTTTGAATCACAAGGGAACTCTAAGCCGATACTTAACTAAAAGTTAACTTTCAATTACATAATCAGATCAGGGAGAAATTCGCAGAGCTTTAATAAAATCTATGTTGAAGATACAATGTGACTAGACTACATGTACATTGAGGAAATAAATAATGATTATACGGATTTATAGCTCACCTAAAGCAGTACTAGCCATCCTCATGGTTTGGACTTGCATGTCTTCTGGGGAACCTTGCGCGATCTTCCTCTTACGTGGACGTCCTTTAGGGCTGGGCCCCGGGTAGTATCGCGATGGAGACTCGCCGCCACCGTTTAGTTCCTGACATCTGAGGGGTAAACAATCATGTTAAGCTAAGTGTAGTCCATATGTAAGGAGGTCGTAGTCAATTTAAAAAAAGAAACTGTTCGTCTTTTGTTTTTAATTTTTGACCGTTTGTTGTTGTTTTTGGTTTTGACATTATTAAGCTTAAATAAATGTTTATAAGAATGTTTTCAATGCTTGTCGTAGTCTTGAAGTCTTAATTACTTTATTGACAATCCATAAAGCTCATTTTCATTTAAAAACTCAATCAAATACATTATGAATAAAAATAAATTTTGCAGCAAAATTTCCAGCATGAGTTATTAAAGTTTTGTATTTCGACAGAAATTGTTGAACGGAATCAGTTTTATGAAGCTTTATTACGAACGTTGAATATTTTCAGTGAACTTTTGGTGAATAAGCCGAAATTGACCGGATTCGTTTTACAATTATAAGAATTTTGGTATGGCTTCAGGTATGCTCAAACCGAGCCGTACCATTTTTCATGGTGACCTTTAGACTGCTTGTAAAAGGCATCAATTAAAACTTCTTGATCGACGAGATTGATTAGTCAATCTAGGAAAACCACAAGCTCGAGGATTGGATGCAAAAATAAAATTCTGTTCACCTGTAAACTTGATTGACATCGTCTTCGCAAAACTCGTCAAGATTCGCGCTGTCGTAATGAGGCTTGCAATAGATCAAGCCATTCCGCATGCCAAACACGTCGCCCTTGGAGAGCTGAGTGCCGCACGCGATGCAGTTGAAGCACCCAAGGTGGTAGACCAGATCGCGGGCCCTCATCACCAGCTCATTCGCGGTTATGCCGCTGCCACAACGAGCACACCGCTTCATGCAGAACAGTCTGCAACAAGGAAAGTACAATGTTACCAGGGCAGAAAATGTAAGTTTTCTTTCTAATGATATTGTATGGATAATTGTCTGCCTATAGGTAAATATAGTATACATTTTGACTTTGACTGAGAAATGGGGTTGTTTGAAGATGAGAGGAGGATGTAAGGACGTGAGGCGGTGCGGAGGGAGGGGTAGGTAGGGTAAGAAAATGGTAAATAATAAGAGTTTCTCGAGTGGATTAGGATATTCAATGCCAGCTTATTTATATTCTATTTGAAAACAATTACTATACTTTGGTGGTTTAAATTTGTTAGATCACAATAGCACAAATGAAACTAACCATTTAAAAATGTCTTATTGTTGTGCTAAACAACTTTCTTTAAATAGATGAATCGAATTACCTATTAGTACAATAAACTTTGAGCTGTTCGTTTTATTTAAAAAAAAAAAAATAGCGGAAAATACATCATATGTGAAAATGTTAACTGTCTAACTATCACGGTTCATGACAAACAGTCTAGTGACAGACGGACAGACAGACAAACAGACGGACAGACAGACAAGCAGACGGACAGCGGAGTCTTAGTAATAGAGTCCCATTTTATCCTTTCAGTACGCGGCGGTACCTTAAAAATATTGGCTTAATTTCAGCATAAAAAACAACCATCATATTCGAAACCTTTTCAACTAAATGACCCACAAAACACTAGCAAAAGTACTGTAGAAATTAAAACAGCAAGGTATTGTTTAGCCATTTAATTCGCGCAGACACTTTTGCTCGCCTGAAAATGGCAGTGCAATCAGTTTTTCTTTCGCCGATCACACTATTTCATCCTTCTTAACCCTTCATCTCATCAACGAGGCTGATGTTTCTCAATTGAGATGTGTATAGGCTGTGAGGGCAGTACTAATCTTAAAGTACTAATCTTAAAGCTAATTTATTTTTAACCCCCGACGCAAAAATGACGAGGTCTTATAAGTTTAACGTGACTGTGTGTGTGGGTGTGTATATGTGTGAGTGTGTCTGTGGCATCGTAGGTCCCGAACAGAGGAACTGATTTTGTTTAAAAGGAAATAAGTCGGGAGTGTCCTTGGCTAGGTTTGAAGAAAATCGGTGTCAGAAGCTTTTTTTTTTTAATTTAGTGTATTTATTATTGTATTACTATATTACTAGATGCGTTTTGCTGTGTTACTCGAGGTTCAAAAGTACCCTATGGATTAATTCAGAGTAAAGGCTACCTAAGCACTAAATTTCACCAAAATCCCTCCATCCGTTTGAGTGCGAAGAAGTAACAAACAAACAAGCACGTACACACTCACAAACACACACACACACACCCATTCGCACGCACACACTATTTCCTACTTTAGGATTTCTTTGAATACTTATTCGCCAATAGTAGCCTTCAACTGTGAAAATAATTCTCGATGGAATTGTGCTGATGTGTTATCCTAGAACCTCTTCCCTTAATTTAGGAGACACATCGATCTTTTAGTTTGATCTGTCCCCAAAGATAACTTTGGAGCAGATACATATTAACAAGTTAGAAATGTCTACATAATTTTATTGCCCTACTTTCGTTTAATAAATAAATTAATTATATAAATCAGCTTGCCTGTAGAGAAATTGTAGAGAATAGAAATAAAATAGGTAGTTATTAAGATTAATGAAAATTAAATACCTAAAATAACCCTATGACCCTGTTTTTTTTTTCTTTACAGTTTTTAACTCGATCGATAAATACATAACGCTGAACAACTATTCAGAGCCTATAACACTTTTATTAGTAAATCGTAAATCGTAAGGACCTCATCAATAATCAAGGTTAATAAGCAAAACAAACGTGGCAAAGAGCAGTGGAATCGTAAATATGCTACCGAAGTTCCGAATACTGAAGTCTACATACAACATGTCACACCTAAAGGCTTGCAATAACAACCGACGACAACCCTCCATAAAATCAATCATGCGTAATCGCGGGGCCCATCGTGGCACTGTTTGTGTAACACTATAGCCACATGACAATTACTCCATATGCTAGTCAAGCGGGCTGAATTGACCCTCGACGAGTCGGCCTTTGACTGATCATCTATATCAGATCTATACAATAACATCAATTACCACTACTTTCTGCATAATAGTTGGTGTAGGGAGCGAAAAGTAATTTACACGAGTGTGACACTTGTTGTTTTCGTCAGGTGCCGTTTTTATAACGCAAGAGAGGTAAGTTTTTGCGATTCCATTGTGAAATCTCACATCCTAGGGTCTGATATTTCTTTAGTTTTGCGCCCCATTTCTGGACAAAAGTTTCCATTACTTCTAAAAAGAAAGCTTTTGTCCAGACGTCACATAAAGACTTAGAGAAGAAGAAAAAAAGAGCTAAGTTCTTTACTCCACTCGTCTGAGTCGCACTTTAAGTCCAGAGCGTCCTATGCCTAACGATCATCTTTTGACACACTAATGATATTTATAATGATAACATACTTTTTCAGCAAAAAATAAAATAACAAGACAGCTCGTCAGCTGTGGGAAAAGCCAAGTGCGCCCGACGCGTGTGTTAGGAACGACGGCTCTAGAACGGCTCTTTTAACGACGCCGACCCTCGAACTGACACGTGACAACTCCACTCGCTACAAAATCTACTCGGATATCATTTGTGTTACAAATTTAGCACAACGATAGATTACACGCCTAATTGGTATATTAAATGTACACTATATCTACATTACGTACGAACATGCTCCCGAATGCGGGGAAATTATATAAACAGACTTTTTAAGTAAATAAATGGTTTAGTTAGATAAACCAAGTTTACAAAACATACGCAAAATAAATGAATAAAAATTAGACCTACTCCTGAAAACACGATTAGTATTCGCATTGGCATAATTTCTTTCATTTCGCATTTGCCTAAAACATGGTAAAAACCCACTCCAACAGAACATTTCACAAGCAAAATAATTAAAATGAAAATGCTTACTGTTACCTAGGTTATGTACAATTATT
Organism: Peribatodes rhomboidaria; assembly: GCA_911728515.1. Taxonomy (NCBI): domain Eukaryota; kingdom Metazoa; phylum Arthropoda; class Insecta; order Lepidoptera; family Geometridae; genus Peribatodes; species Peribatodes rhomboidaria. Next base: position 3,204,213 of record OU452166.1, read on the forward strand.
GAAATTGAAATGGAAAATCCTGAGACTTGACGGTAATGCTATACAAGTTATCAAGTAATGAATACACGATTTAAACCTTTTAGAAGTAAGGTAAAGGGCACAGGTAAGCACTTACCTATAGTAGTCCTCTTTGCAATAGATGTTCCCTTCTCTCGAGTAACAAGTGAGTTCGGAGTCCAGCGGGAGTCGGCACTCGCAACAGCGGAGACAAGAGCCATGCCACTGACGGTCTACAGCCAAAAGGTAGAACCTGCATACAAACATTTTTTTATCGGTATGATAATCGTCATCTTCTAGTCATCAAACCTCATCGCGTCTTCGATGTCTAGATATTAACTAGAAAATAGCACATTTACTAAGGGCCTAAGTTTCACACAATTTTATGTTGCGAGAATTTAAAAAGAACACATTAGATATTAATTTTAAATTCATGTCTTACTAATAACGAAGGACATTATTTCAACTTAAAACCGGAAGCACATTTCTTTATCGGCGACAAAAACTGTTTTGATTTAGGGTTATTTGGGATTATTCACAGAACTATATATAGATATGAGAAACTTGAACTGCAATCCATTTAAAGCAAAATTGAGAAAAATTCTGGTTGAAAGAAGCTAATAGAAGATAATATAAATGACTTCATAAATGACATGACAATATGATTTCCTTAGGTTTTATGTTTTTGACATTTTATTTTTTATTTAATTCGACATTTAATTTTGTAACACTGACATTGTGAGTTATTATATATTTTTAAATTTCATTAATTAGGACATTTAATTTTAAGTAACTAGGAATTTTGTGTAAACTGTAACCGTATAGTTGACATCTCCAAAATTTGCACGCCTCTTCAGGCATAACATTGAAGGACATATTTGAAATTGTATACCTTTACCTTTGTTATTGCAAATAAAAATATATTTATCTTTATCTTTAACTTTATCTTTAACTATAGTCAAATATAGCATTATAAATAAATACCATTTTAAAAATTTGCTAGCACACAGCGGTCTAATGCAAAAGGAACAGTTTGTATGTATAATGTCTATTATCCCAAAAGTCTTCGCAGTAGCCACGAACAGCAGCGAAACTTGATTTTAATTTAAACCAACATTTACTTGTACAAAAATGTACAAGCAATAATTACTATTCATTGACATAAATTGTTGATATACAATGAAACAATTAATTTTGTTGGTTACAGGTAATTGAACAATTACACAGCTGGTTACAAACATGAAGACATCCAGAATTCCAGACATGCATTATCGCATTAGTGTTTACATGGCGGTTTTCAGTCCATATCTATGTGCTTACTGGGATCTTCAATAGAAAATCGTTAATACATACTACATTCAAAGCTTCTAAAAATATTATTTTACACTTAACGTTTTTTCTCTCTCTTTAATCTCCGCTGGGGAATATATAGAGATAGATAAAAATAAAACAATAATAACAAGCAATTCATTTTAACACTCAATTCGATTGCAGGATTTGAACCCGCAATAATTCCCTGGCACTTAAGTACCATTGAATTATTGAGATACTCAACTCATGTCGGCCCCAAATCACAGATTAGATAATTGCCCAAGTTTTGAACAATCGACGCCTTGAAATTTCATACTAGCCGTGTATTAATACAGGGTATAAGCTACATTTATACCAAATTTCATAAAAATTAGTCCATCTGTTTGAGCGTAAAGAAGTAACAAACACACACACAGAGAGAGATAGAAACCAAAAAAAATTACCTGTCTTGTATCCGGCCTCCACAACCGGCACATTCGTCAGGGGCAGTAGGAGAGCTTTCGGAACTGTCCCGTTCCTTCAGCATCGTCTCTTGAACCGTGCTGTCGGAGTTGGAGTCCCTATCTCAAATAACAAGGTTCACTTCTTCTTGAGACCCTGTCTCGCCGTTGGTTTTCAGGACTGCCATTTGATGACCTTCTGTGTTCGCTTTGGAATCAATTTTTGAAGCCGCAGCAATTTCCTGTTGGGTTAAATTTATGTTAAAATACTGTGCAAGTGATAATCAAGTTTAATGTAGAAAAAAGAGGGTAACTTTGAGGGCACGATAACTTATGACAGCGCACCAAATACCAATTTGACGTAAAGAGCTGCTATTTTCGAATTATACACGAAAGCACGAAAAAAAAATGAAGGCAATAAAGTGTCAAGATACCATTCGTACCTATAACTTTATGTCGATACATAGTATAGCCCTGTACCTACGCTCTGTACCTCCCAAGAATACCTGCAATACAAAATATACATTTAAATTTCAAATAAAGTTTATCCATATAAAAGCAGCAGCTTCTTAGCATATCATTTATTATTCTCACGACGTTCACAAATCAGCAATTGTATACAATGGCTTGACTTTAACATTCTATGGAAGGTGTAGGTATAGGTAGGGAAGGGACTGGAGGGGGCTTGCTATTTCAAGACAATGGACCTGTGCCGAATGTCTTGCTTTATTTTGTGCCCGAACTTTTTCAAACGTGAATCTTTTTTATTGTGCTATAGGGAATTATGTCTGCGAGACATCTGACTGTCTTTGGCCGTGGGGATTTTAAAAATATATATTCCAGTACTGTCCAATAGTTAAGAGAGTAAATTAGTTAGAGATAGCGCGCCACTGGCCGATATCAGTCTCTATGGTGACGGGGAAAAATGTCAACTCACATAAGGTAAAGTAAAATTTTATTGCGCTAAAAGAAAAAGTAAATAAATTCAGGATGGAATATATATATAATAAATAACTAGTGGCTCGATGTGAGCAGGTTTAACAATTTACAAGATTCCAAGAGGTTAGGAAATGTGACCGGTAGAGAAAGACAGAGACCGGACAGAGATCCGGGCAAAAATCCAGGCATAATAACACTTTTTACAAAGACCGCTGAATGGCAGTATACCCACACAAAGTCTTGCCGTTACTTTAGAGTTGTTACACTCGTATCAACGCGCCTGTCGACTTCAAAGTGAAACTAACAAGGTAGGACTACATATGAGTTTATTTTTACTTTCAAACCAATATTCCAAATTGCCAATTAAAAGATTTTCCGCCGAGATATTCGTGGTTTTATCAGTAGAGCCCATGCACAAAGTTTCCCATTAAGTTTTCCATCCAGACGTACTCGTATACGTACGTGTACGTATACGTACGTCGGCGCAATTCAGTGTCACTACTTTTATTTTATAAATAAATAAAATAAAAATGCCTTTGTGAATTTACCTTTCTTACAATCTATGCATGTGTTAGTTTTATTTTTCAAATGTAAATTTAACTGTTTAATTATTTCTTGCTTTATATAAATTTTCGTTGTTGCGCGGCTAATTTTTATTTTATAACAGTTGTATTAATTATCTACGTGTTTTTATATACACGTTCTTTGAATTTTTATTTTTATATTTTGTTTCAGAACAAAGTTATCCGATTTCATGCGAAAGATACTTACTAGAAGTAGAGGAAACCTTAAGTCAAACATTCTTTTTAGGAAGTAAAGACAAAAAATTAAGAAGATATTTAATGTACTTACACAATTACTCATAAATGTAAGGTAAGTGAATTGCGTTATTCAAAAATCATTGCAATTCGAGAAACTAGAAATTAACTACCTATTGATTTATAAAATAAAAAAATCCAACATAAGCAGAAAACTGAATTGATAATAATCATAAAGTTGAAATTAAGGTAACAAATTGTGTGAGTTTCACTATTTCCGCTTACAAAATTTGAACCGCTGTGATGCGTGTCGATAGGCAGACAATGTAATTAAATAACATAATCTGAAAAACGTTACCACAATTCATTCACAGCCTTTCGCAGCAGTTAGGTTAGCAGGCTTGTATCTATGGATAGGTAATGTTTTTTTGACAAACTGTTTACAGTATTCCTATTACAATGGATATTAACAAATTTATTAATTAAAATTGTAATAGTGCAGGATTTAGGCAAGACGGACGGTCCGTGTGGACGAAAGTATGGACCGTAAGTAAATTTAGCCTAAATCCAGCCATAGTGTATGTAACATGTCAGTTGGCAAAGACTAGATATACTAAAAAATATTATTTAGACAAAAAATAATTATTATTATAATAACCTCGATGCACCTGTGCTTTGTGGCGTGTGAGCTGCGAATTGCATTGGAAATTGAAGGAATTCGTCAAATTTCTTCTCCTGGGTGTTAGTTATTATCAGTTAACAGAGAGTTGTTAGCTTTTTGCTTATTATCCTAAATTTATATATTTTTTTAAATTTTATTTGTAGGTATGTATTTGATAGGTTTTGGAAATAGTAGAGAGTTTAACTAGGGATGAAAGTAAATCTATTGCACACTACTTAACTAGGTTTTCCTCAGTTATAAACCTACACTTTTTTTTTTAATGTGAAATAATTATTATTTAAAACTTAAAATTAGAAAAAAAAAATCGCAATGTTATATTTTCCAAGCCAAATATATTTTAACTATGTTCAAGTTTTTCGACTTTAAAAAAATAATTAAAGTTACGGAAAACAAAGACACTCCTACTCCAAATTTAATTCACGAATCTATCTCACCTCTTTGGTCAGTCAGTCAGTACCATTTCTTTCGTAAATCGGATATTTAGATGTTATGTAGGTATAATTAAATATTACAATATCTAACGCTGACCTCATTCCTCTTGTTGCAACAGTCAACACTACAATACAGTGATACTAAGATGGATAACTTTTCAAACATCAAAATATAGAGTGAACGTTTTCTTTTCAATACCCGACCTTGAACCCCGTAAAATAAATATTAAATTAAGTAATATTTAAAATTATTGAATATACACTTGTTGTCGGACACCATTGTCGAGTACGAACTCTTTCGTATGTCAAAATTTATGTAAAAAGAAAATAAGCTTCCCTTCTCCTAATACTAATGAATATAACCTGGTTAGGGACAACCACGGACCAAAAATCCAAAATCATCCCCGCCTTGGTTCTAACCAGATCCATTCAGGTACATTAGCTGTTAAAAAGATTTTTGATAAGGTTTTTAATAGATTATGTAGGTGTCAGAACCAAAATACTTAATCAATTTTGTATGACATAATTGAACGGTGTAGGTATAGTAATATACCTAATTCGTTTGTTTCAATGGCTGTGATCATATCAATATCCCCATCAAATTATTTTCCTGTTATCAAAGATTTAGTCAAGGGTTTTCAATAGGATTAAAACCATTAAACATAGATTACACTTTTGAACAGTAAGCGGTTCCGAGAGGATAACCAACCCTTTCAACGTTTGTAACACGGTAACATTATCCACGACGACAGTAACAATATGATCGCTATTTACTTAGCATTAGGTGCAAATTAGTATGCATTGGCAGGCGCTTCATGAGCCACCACGTTGCCATCTTTGGATCCAACATTGGATCCAAGTGGGTTCTTAAAACACCATATGTGAGGGTGATCGACATACGAGCCGTATGTACATATACAGCGGCTTTGAGCACGAAGGTATTACTAGCGAGCGAAACTGTTTTTAGTGGCTAGCCGAGTAAAAATTAAAACAATATCAACGAGCTACGAAACGCGGGCTTGTCGGTTTTTAAAACCACGGTAAAGCATTTATACAGATTTATATGAGATTGATATGACGATCTTTACCGACGTGTATTAAAACTGCGGTTTTGCTCGTGGGTCATGGTATAATCACAGCCTAAAATATCACAGTCGTTAAACGAAGCGAGCCAGACAGTGCAATCGTGGGGGTGTGAGGGCGAGACGCTTTGGCCACACTACTGGCTACCATACATCGCCGGCCCTAGCTATCCGGTAGCCGAAATTCAAGGGTAACGTATGTTGACGTGTTCGGAAATAAAATGGTGAGTGTGAGATGTTCGCGTCAACAAATGTCGCAACATCACGAGGTATACTATACGCGATCTCTAACTCACGCTGTCCTGATCTAGAATAAGTAAGCTCTTAAGATGTTTACTTTAACTGAGCATTCAATAAACGGATCTCGACATTCCAAGATGTTCCAATTAGCACTATCCATACCATCCTGCAACCAACTCATTACATGTGTGACAAGTAAAAAAGAATTACAATTTTATTAATTACCGCAAACGGCAGAAAGGTAAAACATTTTGTTAACAAAAATTATTATTTTATACTTTCGGTTTTAACATTTCGTCATGTAATCAATTTATTTCTAAATAACAATATCAGCCTAAAATAAACGTAACAAAAATAACAAATCACAAATAATAAAGTCAGAGCTCAAGTCAATATCCGCGGGTAAAGTACCCAAAAGGCTGGCAACGTTACCTCGCTAAATAGCAATGCTAATTCCCAGACCGAGGTAAGCACCAGCCCTTTGGTCGTTTTTTCTCTCTATAAGACGCTTTGACAGCTCATTGAAGAGCAACGCTTGGACCCCAAGGGCCCAAAGATTCTACCCCAAAAGGCAGAGATATGTATCCATCACCGATGGATTCATATTTCATATTCATATTTCCGCCTCTTGTAGGTTTCCGCCGATGTTGCCGCCGCTCCCGCCGTAGGTAGATGTTACATGGGATGCCGCCAGTGTATCGACGCAAGTGGTGATGCCACCAGTGGCCTACCATGACTCCAGGGAAGCAATGTCATTCCGTCAGGTCTCTTACCGTTTCGTCATGTTATGTCAACCTTAATAACCGGACAAGCATCGTGTTTTCAATATTAGCCAAAAAAATAAATAATTGCCTCTTTTATTGAATCTGACGACAGTGGTTAGGATAGGAATATTACAAGAGTGTACGAAAATCCTTACTAATAATCCTTACTAATATTATAAATGTGAAAGCGTGGATGTTTGTTACGCTTTCACGCAAAAACTACTTGACGAATCATCATGAAACTTTGTACACATATTCTGGGAGGACTAGAAGTAACTTATGATGCTTTTTAACCGCGGGTGAAACCGCGGGGTGCAGCTAGTAATATAATATTATAAATGTGAAAGCGTGGATGTTTTTTATGCTTTCACGCAAAAACTACTTGACGAATCGTCATGAAACTTTGTACACATATTCTGGGAGGTACTAGAAGTAACATAGGGTACTTTTAATCCCGAAAAAATAAAAAGTTCCTGTGGGACCGCGGGTGAAACCGCGGGGTGCAGCTAGTATTAAATAAATCCAAGATTGTGGTTTTTATTTTTAATGAAAGATATACGTACTTATTATGAAATAAAAATATGACAAAAATTTCAGTCAAATATGACGCAGCAACCGCTGTCGGGTGCGCGCTTGAAAAAGAATCTGAAAATCGTTAAATTGTCGTTAAGTAGTAGGTTTCTTTTTTGCGCTTACAAACTCTCATTTGTTGCTAGAGATTTGACCGTAACATATTTCAATGTATATGGGAGAACATTTTTATTTATTTTTATTCACATAGATAATTTATGTACTATTGTCGTTTAAAAAAAACAGGGCATTGTTTGTTACGATTGGTTGCCAGGTACCTATGAAGTAGCACGGGCCGCGCGCTGTAGTTGACAACCCTGAGCTATCGAGTGAGTGTATGTTGCTGTCTATATGCAAGCGGCATTGCGCGAAATATCAAAGGCGTCAATTCACTATTAATATTTACACGGACACTGTGGTATAATTATCGTACTTTCATAATTTTTCATTTTCCTTGACGAAATGACGCTGTTGTGTCATTTCTGATCTTGTACCTAGCCAGATACCTAACTAACTATTTAATTTTTTCTTCGAAGTCATTTGTGTTTGTTTTAATAATAATAATAAATAAATTCGGGACATTGTCACACACGGTCACCTGACCCTAAACTAAGCAAAGCTTGTACTATGGCTGCCAGAGACTGATATACATACTTAGATATTTTTAAATACATACTTAAATACATATTAACACCCAGACATAGAACAAACACCAATGTTCATCACATAAATAACAAATAAATGATTGTCTGTTGTCTAAAGAACATTCTTGTGCGTATTGTATGACATCTGCAACATAACTGGAGCCCAGCGTATGGAAACAGGCTCGCCTCCTGTCACATTTGGGACTGAATATCGTCTGGCGAAGTGTGGGTGTTGTATTACACCTCTGCCAGCTACCTCGGGGAAAGGCGTGACTACGATATGAAAGTGTCTGTGTTAGATTATCCTGACTATTATTATTATAAATGCGATAGTGAGTTAGTTCGATTGTTTGTTTGTTTGTAACGCTTTTACTCCCTAACTAATCAACCGATCATCTGAAATTTTGTATACACGTTGTCTGAGATACATAAAAGAACATAGGGTACTTTTTATCCCGACAAATAAACGGTTCCTGTGGGACCACGGATGAAACCGCGAGGCGCAGCTAGTTAATTGATAAATGATCCTTATTTACCTTTATAGAAGAGGTAAAGTCTTAGATATTTTCTCACAGGAATAAGTAATAATATTTATTGTCTTAGTCAGTTTAATTAAAAACATATTTTCCATTGTTTTATTTAAAGTTACTCGAACTTATTAGCAAATTCTTAGAAATGCTGATAAACTTCAATTCCCAGTATCTTATCGAGAACACAACAACGTTTTTTGTTATCAAATACGTTAGAACCACAAATAATATATCATTTTATGGCGCCCGTTAGGTTTGATAAGGCTTAAAAAGCGAAGGTTTTATTACAGGCGAGTAATAAAACTAAACTGGTTGTTGGTTCGTTAGGAAAGCCGCGTTTTACATTAGACGTCGTCGTAAAGTGTGACGACTCGCCGCCGTCCGCCTCGTGCTCACTCTACCCATAATATTCTCTGACAATTGAAAATAACAATTAATACATGTCTTTCTTATTTAGTTTTTAATGTCAGTGTTGGTCCTGACAAACAAAACAAAACTTTGTGTAGGAGTCTGTTGTACAATATTTTATTATAAAGCCAACTTTTGCTAAATGTTTTATGTTATGACTCAATAATTTGTAGCGAGGAAGAAAGGAGTCACACGTATACCTAGTCGTTTGCTAACAAAAACTACGGAGCTGTACAAGGTTCGGACAGTCGAACTCAGGTAACACGCTGGCAAGGTCGCGTGAAAAACTCGGAAGGATTGAAAAAGACTAAACGGTGTTGGCCCAAGAAAAAAAAACTGAACCTTTTTCCAGTGGTAGGCCAATCAGGGTTAATTTAAATAATTGAACAGAAATTAAGGTAAAATTTATCCCCCTATCCACAAACATTACTGTGAATTTTCGCAGTGTCCCTTGAACGAGCAGGGTACAGAAAATGTATGGCAGCTATCGGGTTGTTCCTTACTCATCCTATGACGTCTTATCCCACGTCTTCTAACTTATTTTTTCCCTAACTGAACCCATTTCTATTCTCAGCTGATCCTATATCAATTTTATTTTTCTTAACTCACCCTTTTTGTATTCGTAACTCATGCTACTTCAATATTTGTATGAAAATCAGGGCATGTACTCCTTGCAAAAAAAATGTTGAAGCTAAGCTAATACACTTGTTATGAAAATTAGCTTTTTGTTTGCTATCTCGTAATGAAATAAAATGTCAAAACTAGGGATATAATCTTATATTATCACAAAATCAACATAAAATTACTTAATAAAAAGTACAGCAACTAATATACACTTAAAATATCTTTTTAGATAAAGATTAAAGTTTTTCAGTGATTCGAAATAGTATTAATAAGTAGTAATAGTTATAATATTTGAATTAGTATTTGGCGAATACTGGTTTTGTCTGGAATGGCCATTATAATTATAGACATTTTTAAATTAAACGAGTATTAAATTACAGTGGTCTGATCACTGATTGGTCTAGTAGTGCCTAAAATAAGACATAATTTGTTTAAATATTTTACAAAAAATCACAGTTTTACTGATGCACTCTTAATAATAATAATTAAAGTAATAGTTAGTAGTCAACTGAAAAAATCATAAAACGTCAAAATTTAACCCTAAGCATGGTCATGCAAAGCAAGTCTCCGAAATAATGTTACAGTAACTAAAACAGGCTCACAACGCAGGTGTCCGATGAAAAAATGAAGTATAATGCTATCTCTTTCGCTCTCAATCAATAGTAAGTACAAGCTGTTTATATTAAACTATAGCATAACCCAGCACTCAAAAATTCTTTTCAATTATTCTCGTTTAGCTTCGTTTTTAAGGTTCCTACATATGACTAGTGGATCTATGACCCACTAACACTACAACAACTTGCGACCGGTCTCTGTCTTTCTCTGGTCGCATATTTCATTGTCATAAAACGTTGTGAGCTGGTTCGATAATTATATAGAGTTTTATTTCATCTGCTACATGACCAGAGCCCGGTGTATGGCGACAGACTCGCCCTCTGTCACATTTGGGACTGAATATCGTTCGGCGAGGTGTGGGTGTTGTATTACACCTCTGCCAGCCCCCTCGGGGGAAAGGCGTGACGATATGTTATGTTATTTTGTCGAGTCAGACCTGTAGAGGAAAACAACCGGATAGAAATTCCGACATACGAAACTATTTTTGCCGAAGCTGAAGTATAGATACTTCGCTCGCCAACGCCACTCGGTCGATGACGTTCTGCGAACGTGACATTTTGAGAACGTGACATTGTGCGCCGAGAGGGATGATTTTACGAAAGCTAAGGTTAGCTGTCCGTACCTTTTCTTAATAATTTTTGTTTGTGACGAGTCAATAATATATTACATTTGGGATGGCTTAAGAAAATAAATTAAATTAAATCGGTGGGAAGAGTTAAGAATGATTCAGATTAGAATTATTTGAAGATTCAGAATGAATTGAGATTTTTTTAAGAGGATGAGTATACGAGGGATGAGCTAGGAACGACCGTAGCTATCAAGTCAATGTACTGATACAAGTCGCTCTTAGCACAGTATTAGTTCAAGTTATGGTTGAGAATACGGGGGTTACTCGCAAGTAACCAACAGTCAGTTTTTATAAGCGCGTTAATTTTTTTTTTTTTTTTTTGGGAACTCAATTTTGGTACCTACATTTATAAAATTAATATGGTTTACTCTACGTAGAGAAATAATAGGCACGTAATTATAAACATACCTTAGTATACCTACAAACATAATATTATGTAGCGCGATATCGTTACAGCGATCGTTAATTAAGTCATTTCCCATTGTTTTCGAAATAAAATGTCGATAAAAGTTCTAAAATAACGATGTAATTAAATCATACTTTACAGTGATTGATAAGAACATTGATAAAAATTTAACTACCAACTTTCATTTCCTTGTTTTAGCAATCATTGTTTAAGTTTTACAATCAACAAGTACCTAAGAGTGGGTTTACTTTGCTTTTGGATCTGTTGAAGTTATTTTGAAATATTTGTTGGTAACTTTTGGAGTTAGGACAATAAAAACTTTGTTTCGTGAAAACCTTAGCAAGTCCATTTCGTGTCAACAATGTGACTGTCTGAGCCAAAACCCATTACTAATAAACGTTGTATACTTGTATTGCCTCGAAACAGTTATTTAGTGTTTGTCCTTTACGATCGAGTTAAAAATTTAAAATAAATAAAAAGGACAAAACACTGAATAACTATTCCGGTGTTACAAAGTTAAGGTGCCTCAAAAACCCTGTTATATCCGCGATGTGCTCATACAGTAACAACTTGTAGTTACGTAATGAGTTTAAATTAAATATTGAATAATTCGCAATAACATTGCGCTCTACCCACCGAAAAGCGCGAACGCATCAGCCACTAACCGCGTCGGTTTTATTTGTGAAATTAATATGTGCGTGCGTAAAAGCCACCTACATATCAATACAGATAAAAAAATACGTTCTTATACTGGTCATAACTCTTGCTATTTTAAACTACTGGCATCTTTTTGGCAAATTTGTATTAATACTTAAAAGTGTGTGTACCAGTAAATTATAAAACATGATTTTTGTAGCATGATGCATACCGTTTATTAGTAAGAATGAAATAAACTGATTAAATAATTACTGAAAACATCGATTCCTAATAAATTATTTATCATTACACTCTGCAACAGAACAAGAATCTAACTCAAGATGAGCTGATATTGTTATTATACCTACCAAATTAGACGCAGTTTTTCTAAAACAACAAGCAAGATGTAAGTAGGTACTTTAATTGCCAATAGAACATAGACAACAGCAACCGAGAAAATAAACCGATCATCTGCAAACGTTTAAATAAAAACTTTAAAAAAAGACTGCATTTTAAATTATCATAAGCACCGCAGTGATGAGAACAAAATGAAAATAATTATGTAATTATTTGCTTTTCACTTATTTTTTTGGATTCAGAATTTAGGGAAACAAAAGTGTTTGTCATCTTGTCTGCTCGAATGTATTTTTATATTAAAAGAATACCAAGGCTGCATAGACGCAAGAAACATTGAAAAATTAAAAATGAAATAAATGGCATAACAAGCATGATAAAAAAGTTATGTTAAGTTAAACACCATTAGGCGTCTCCCAGACAGACGCGGCCTGCGGTAGCAACCACAGAGCCGCCAATTGCTAATAGCAGCCAATGCAGAAGTCTATAGACTGCCACCGCAAGCCGCGTCTGTCTGGAAGAAGCCTTAAGAGGGTTACTCATCTTTTAAAATAGAATTAAAATCCTTAAAGACAATCTTAAGTCAAAATATTCTGGAAAGACAGCAGTATTGACTTATTGCACGGTAACAAACTGGGTTTTTGACGAAAATACGTTAGAAATAAATAATAATTACTTTTCTTATTTATTACTTAAGTTGTTACGAAACTCTACTATGAGCTTTTATTATGATATTACCTAATATTTTTAGATTGGCATAATATTACATTAAATATAATATTTCACATGACATCACATGCTACATGGCTTTCGACATTTTCGTCCTTCCCTTAATTGTATCGAACCTAGTCAGCAGCACACAGCCAATCAAATTGAAAACCGTAACATTCAAATAGATGCAAAGATCATTAGACACTACAAATGCAGGTTTATCGCGAGGGTTCCTCAGCCACCCTTCCGCAGGGCGGTGGCTGCCCGACCGTATGAAAGGAGAAACGGCGGAGATTTTGGCAAATTCTATAGCAACGGTTTCCAACACACCGCCTGCCTGCCTTCGTCTCCTTGATAACGTTCATACTCACAAGCCTTGAGAATATCGTACACAAAGCTATTTAGCCATAAATCAATACAAGAACTGTTTAATTCTGCACGATCAGGGACAGCTGTAGAAATACAGCCCTACAGCAATTTGACATCTAAATTGATTTTTGTAGCTATAATTTCATACATTACGAGAATTTATGTTTTTTAATTTTTTGTTCCAACATAATTTACTACGTAGTATTATTATTATTTGTTTTATTTGTTATTTTTCTTAAAGCCCAAAATAATTTTTAACTATGAATTATTCTTAAAGCTGTTTTGTGGTATTTATTTATCTCTGTAACCGTATAATGTATTTAAAGTCGTGTCTCCTTTTAGAATGTTATTGTATTATTTTATTGTATTATTTTATTGTACTATTATATTACTTCTCTCTAGTCTAATATTTACATTTTATTTTTATTTGTGTTTTTCTTTTTCTTTTTTTTTCTTTTCTTTTAATTGTACATTGTAGTCCCGTTCGTCTCTTAAGGTCAATGCTGAAAATCAGCGCTGGAAAGAAATTTTCAGCATTATAGCTGAGCATTGACCTTTTTTGACGTACTGGACACTACAGTGACAGCACTGTTTTCGTTAATTTGTGTATTGGTATTAAGTATTGTCACCGTCTTTGTAGTGTCTTGTGTGTCAAAATAAATGTATCTTTCTTTCTTTCTTTTCTTTCATTAGAAACACCTCTCGTAAAAAAAACATTAAAAAAAAGAAGCACTTATTTTATTTTTGTAAAAACATTACTGATAATAAAGCCGGCTAAGGGCAAGTCGAACTCGCGGACGAAGGCTACTACTCGTATTAGGTATCTATAAAAACGGCAAAAAAATCATGTCAGTTGTATGGGAGCCCCCTTAAATATTTGTTTTTTTTAAATTAAATTATGTTTTGTTACAGTGAATATTTAACTAAATATTCTGTGAACATTTTAAGCGTCCTTTTGCCGTAATCAATATCGAGCAAAAATATCACGTTTGTTCTATGAGAGCCTTCTGAAATATTTATTTTATTCTGTTTCTTATTATGTACAATACATAATAAGAAACAGAATAAAATAAATATTTAGTGTTGTGTAGCGGCAACAAAAATACATCATCTGTGAAAATTTCAACTGTCTAACTATCACGGTTCATGAGATACATCCTGGTGACAGACAGACAAACAGACAGACAGACTGATGGACAGCGGAGTTTTAGTAATAGGGTCCCGCTTTACCCTTTGGGTACGGAATCCTAAAAAGGCGTATTATTTCAATGTAACACGCTTCTCAGCGCTGTTGGGGTGTTGTTATTGATCGATTGGGTGTAAGAGTTTGTATTAATTTCCGTAAGTCGACTTGACAAATGTTGTCATTAAAACTTTTTGTATCTAAGCTGCTAACAATTTTGTTTTTGGAATTATATCGGTAATTTGGTAAAAACATCAGAATATTACGTCGATCGATATGTTCAGTGGCCCTTAGTTTAGCAGTTGCAATCCTACCCGCACAATTTGGCACTATACTAAACTAAAACTTAGACACGAAAGCAAGCACTTAAGGATTCCGCGACGCTCTGAATTTACCATACAAACGCGCTTGTCAAATTTCTTGGAAACTATTTGTCAGATTGTGATGAAATTTGGCATGTACAGTTAAATGAACTATATCTCCGCCCATGTGTTCTTGGTTTATTTAAAAAAACGCCTTCAAGATAAAACAGAGTCGTGAAAAATGTCCGCATTTGTAAGGGGTCACTTTTGACTGATTTATTTAATATTCTTAGATAGACAAAGCAAATCCAAAATCCATTTACATAGGGAGATTGTCTACATCATTAGCTTTTAAATTAATCCATAATACATAATATAAGAGAAATGCGAAAGTCATTAAAAATATTTAAATTGAAAAAAAAAAATTGTTGGCCTAAAGTGGTCGCCGGACTCCTAAGCGGAGTAGGTTTGTAATACTGGGGTAATAAGTTTAATTGAAATTCAGAAACATATTATTTAGTTGGTAACTACTCTAAAGTAAACATTAAACTCAGCTACAGAAGTATTTCATGCATCATACACAAGCCACGAACAACACAACTATCTATATGCACGTAACTTTTACTCGTATGAGAAACCATCCACTTTAAAACAAAGTAGACAAATCTAAGTTTATTAAACATCCAACACGCTGTTACTGCGAGAATGTTCTCAAACCAAACAACTTGATTTTGCATTTTATTTTTCGGACATTCTACTTTTAAAATAAAAAAAATACTCTAGATTAGACTCTCAAATTCTATTCTCGATTTCACAGTACTCTTTTAGTCAAAAAACTTAAAAAAAACTGGTTTCATTTTATCGCCCGCGACTTTATTAACAAAAATAATAAGTAATAGCTTAAGTGAGTGTAGGAAGTAGTTTTATTTGTTTTTATTAGTGGACCACAAATAAAACATTGAGACAAATATTCGTAATTCGTAACTCGAAAATCGATTTATGCATGGACAGGTACTAGGTAAGCTATGCTCGGTCTCAAAAAATTTACACAAACATGCCAACAAACGGTGTCACTATCACAAAATTAAATAAAACGCTGCAGGTCTATTCGCAACTCTTTCCGAAAGCACAACTCAACAGATAGCTCCTCTCAGTTCTATAGGACACTTAAGCTCATACCATCAAAATCGTAGTTTGAATGTTACCTCCTAAACTGTTAGCGAGCGTGGCAACGACGCGGACGGACTGCGCTGTCAAACAGTTTACAATACGCATTCAACTGTTGTAGATCGGAACGCGGCACTGCTCGAGCTCGTCCGACATCTGAATCCGAGGGGCAAAGCGCGACTGTGCCGCTGCCACGCCTCTACACACATTGCGCGAATAAGAACACAGCGCGCTTATACAAGTTTTCTCGACGCGGACGATGCTTCTCTTCTATCCCTCTCTATTATCGCAATCTTTCGTTAAAGTGAGAGGGAGATGACAGATAACGATTAGCGCATACTATAGTCAAAAATTGATCGCAAAAGAACAGTTAATCACCACCTTTAAAAAGAAAACACTTTCGTTGTTTGGTTCCGCGTTTTTCTTTTTTTGCTTATTCCATTTTCATAAAATAATTTTACACGATGTAATTTAAGTGCTTACTTAGTTCGTTCATCATCATCATCATCATCATCATATAATCATCATCATATAAACTTCTTTCATATCTAGGTAACTTTTTATACGTTTTCTACATAGGTACTATTATTCTTTATAAAAGTCTTGCACTAGGCTGCAATTAAATTTGAATAAAAAAAATTGCTAATTGTGTTTCAGCAGTCAGTGGAGTTTTGATAGAGAAGGTCCATTTGCATGAAAGCGTTGCAATAGAGCACACGAAAATATAACTAACATAATAAAGGAGTGTATGAACAGTTAAAGACGTGAAGTACTCTACTAACTACTCTACAGTGCAGTACGCTCTCCAAGCTCGCGTAGCCAGCGGACACTGAGCGAGCGACAAAGCTTCCACGAAGCTTGGGAGGGCAAATGGCTAGTCTCCTCTTTGAACACATTTTACACAAAAGAAGAACAAAACTGAACCATCGAGTTGTACTTAGCAAGTGTTCTTTTGCTTCATTTTAGGATTAAGTATTCTACGAGTATTTATGTAATGAACGACATGATATAAAATGTTTACCTTAAATACCTCTAACGTGTAACGCCTAACCAAATGCAAAAATATAGTTCTCAAAATGGTGGTGAAGGTAGACACTACTGGCGATAATAATTAATAACCCAGAACAATTTTGATTTATTTATAAATAAATGCAAAGGAGCAGTAATTCTAAAAAAATCCATCAGCCTACGACAAAGACTGTAATGATGACGCGATGGTAATCGTTGCCCTCCCACTCGCTATAGTATGATTCAATAAACTGATGCAATAGGGATGGCACGCTAACTAGGCTGCAGGCTCAACAATCTGTTTCGAGGGTATTTTTAACACTTCGTTTTCGATAATTAATCAATAAGTGAAATGTCAATAATAAACGGAAACGAATGTTAACAAATAGGATAGTCACCATATTTAGTTTTTTAAATGCAGTTTTGGCATGGAAGATCTAAGAGGTAATTCATTTTGACCATAAACAAATCGTAAACTGTGAAAACATAGTGTTGTTCAATTTTGACTAGAGAACAAGTTTGTAAGTTTTAGTGATACTTATACGCGATTTCGAACTTTATGCCTTCGAATTAGGAGGTAAAAGTGACGTCATCCATCATCGCAGATGTAATTGTCGCGGTTAACGAGATGAAAGCAGCGCCATCTATTTCCGAACACGCCATATATACACATGGGTATGCAGTTTAGTAAACAATAAAATTACTGAAGGATACACAAATATCTGAATAGTACTCATAATGATTGCTCCAAAATAAAATAGAAGCACTAAATTCCCAAGTTCATCAGAAGCTCGAACCAAAAAAGTGTTAAAATGTACCAATTTGTCAAAAAAGTCACAAACAGACAATCACACACACATTCACAGTTGGTTTCAGATATTTTAAATAAAAGGAATTTTGGAGTTTTGGACAAACTCTGAAATTAACTAAATATTTTGTTGTTCAGTAATGTTCATGATATAGTGGGACGAAGCGATCCTATTCTCTCGTGTGTATAACTTCTAATTACTGTAAATCTGTCGTCGCCGAGCCGAGCGAGACGACACTGTGTAACTTTTTTCCGCTGCGACAGAATTCACACGAACAAGTGTTAAGGATGTTAATTATAAAATATGTTCCGATTTTATGATATGCTCCGTTTAATGTGGGTTTTTGTTTGTGTACTTACCTGTATCGGTAGGACAGGTAAGTGAGATTTTTTTATTATTTTTAATGATATAAAGAGCCTACGTTTGACTTTAACCAAAACTGGGGCCTACCATGACATCTTAATTGCCATGATGGTTACGTTTTGTTTTCGACGCTGCGCGACCGTGGACCTTATTACGCGGCGATACGATGTGCGGTCGCTCAGCGCTGACGCTGGAAAGTAACGATGCGGTCTAAGATAGGCAAGCTATAGATATTTGTCATTGTTAGTAGTTTGTCTGTCTTCATCATGGGACCTTGATCACCATACGTCAGAAACCTACTCATCGAGAAATCGAATGAGCCCGAACACGGCGGGACTAATTTGTTTCGTTGTGGAGTTCCCACGGCCACCTCCCAAATATATCATTCATCATCATCATCAGATAAATATTATCATCAAATATTATTGCATTATCACTAAAGATACGATTTTATTCAAAGTTTCGCTAAAAAGGAAAAACAAAAAAGCGGGAGTGAAAATAGATCTGAATTCGCAATTTTAATTCGCAAATTTTAACCACTTCCCCGAGTTTGATTGAGCTGAGCTACTCGTATCATAAATTGAGGCAACTAGAGAACCTCATATAGGTGTTCACATCAATCGGTATGCTGAATTGGTTATCGCCCCGACTAGACTGCGTGTTTCCGTTCACCGACTGCATGTAACTGAATATTCGAGTAAAACGACAGAAGCGATTGGCGCTCGTTAACCTTGTTGGCATATCGCAGTTTGTTGTTTCTAACCTTTGATGAAAAATAATGAATATCGGATTAACGCTGAAACTATCCAAAGCCATCAATCAATAACAATCAATCAAAGGGAAAACAATAGTAGTAGTAATGGACTGCCTCGGTGGCTCATTTGGTAGTGAACCTGCCTTCTGAGCTTGGGGGCGTGGGTTCGATTCCCGCCTAGGGCAAACATTTATGCGATGAATGTTTGTTCTATGTCTGCGTGTTAATATGTTTTTATCAGTATCTGGCATCTATAGTACAAGCTTTGCTTAGTTTGGGGTCAAGCGACCGTGTATGGAAGTGTTAAAAAAAATGTAATGTAGTACCACAGTACATATAATAAGTACGTACAGAATGGCCACTGTTACCCCCCGAGCAATCGGAGCTTCCTCACCCCGCCACAGATTCAGAGCTGTCGAGGAGCTGACTTGAGCACGGGATGCGCAACATGCGCAGGACGCGACGACACAGCGTTTTTAAAGTTGACTTCTGTTGCTGGTCGATACCTACGGTTGACTTGACATTGACACACGGCTGATACGGCGCACTTCATGATTGATTGTATACAAGTATGTATACGAGAAAAACAGTATTTATTATTATAATCGGAATTATTATTTATAATGTGAACATGTAACGATACGTTTGTAAGTGCGGGTATATAAATTATTGTATTGCTAATAAATAAATTCGGGACACTTCCACACACGGTCGCCTGACCCCAAATTCAAATTCAAATTCAAATATTTATTTCAAATAGGTACATCAGAGTACACTTATGATATGTCAGAATACAAAAATTGCCAAAATTATAATTAATCGAAAATAAAATAATGATATATAAAATTAAACATTAAAAAGCACAACAAAAATAAATATAAAAATAGAACATGTCAAATTAAATGGTGTAAATTGAAATTTAAAAACAATGCAAACTAAGCAAAGCTTGTACTATGGCTGCCAGAGACTGATATCCATACTTAAATATTTTTAAATACATACTTAAATATATATATTAACACCCAGACATAGAACAAACACAAATGTCCATCACATAAATGTTTGCCCTAGGTGGGAATCAAACCCACGCCCCCAAGCTCAGAAGGCAGGTTCACTACCAACTGAGCCACCGAGGCAGCCAAATAATGAAGTGAAATGCGAGGTAGGTAACGAATTACCTATGGTCGGTTCCTTCAAGCTACGTGATTAATTGAGTTGGACTGGATTGTGAATGTTTCTGTAAGTATGCAAAACGTAAATTTACGAAATCTATAGAGAGAGACTAATGACATCAGTATCAAAAGCTTCATTTAATTGCGCGTGTACAAAACGACATGTGTGTAGTGTCTGTGTAATAGGTAGTTATAACGCGGCTTTTGTATGCAGTGTTCGGGGTGTGATAGTACCTAGTAGTAGTAATTTGTATATTGTGCATGGTCATTAGCCTGCAATTGCTGCAAGCTGAATTGGGCATCGTTATGTGAGAATTTCAATTTGTTTGTCGGTATTTCTAAATGTAATTAAATTGGTATACCTAAACCTAGAGCGTGGGTCAAATCCCATTATATTCGATATTTAACAACGTCATCAATAGTGGTTTGTACCACGCTTTATAAAGTCCAAACGAACAAAAAAAATATACAAACTTGATCGTCTACGTCTTCTTGTTTATTTGTGTATTTCCTTCGTTCTATTTTCTTCCTGTTCTTCTTTTGGTTTATTGCTTATTCCTTGTGCTTTACAGCCAACCCCTGCTGAGAGTAGTGATGGCGTCGTATAGATACCTCATGTTGCCTTTAGTTATATCTAAATTCGTTGCAGCAAACGCGGGCAAGTGTCCAGAGCCGAGCGTTAGACCTGCCAAGGAAATAGTGGCCCAATTGACAACCCAGGGCAAAAAACCCTAGAGCAAGCTGATAAGAAAACTAACATACTACTATAGCGAAAGAAGAAAAAAGATTTTCCTAAAAATCTTTAATAACTGCTTGAAGAAACGTCCGAGGCGCAGAGATAAGTTCGTTTGTTTAACAACAAACGTCCCGTACAAAAACCCCTCGCCGCATGATCTATTACTGCGAGATATTCTCATAACAATCTGTTCGAATGCAACGAGGCTCACGGACGAGCGTATAAATGATACATAATGCAGCTTGCATAGCGCAAACACATGATTTATGTACTCCATTGCTCGATTAACGACGTCTTACACAATATAAATGGTTTTTATCATATTTCTTAGCGACTGTTAAACTCAACATGGATCGAGAAGACCGCATGGAATTCCTCAGTTACAAACTAGATACTGAGAACTCCTTCGCCCCACCTGCTGCAATAATATAGCACAGGCTACATATTATTATCTCTGAATGTAAAGGATAATTGCCATCATTCAACGACGACTTATATACTTACTTGTAGTTTGTTGACACATGTTTAAAGAGATTTTTCTTTCAAAGTTGATAAATAGTGATTTCGTGTGTTTTTCGGGATCGCACACCACATACAGAACACGCTTAAATTTAACAAACACATGTTACTAAGACGTTGGCCAGACAGAAAATATAAATACAAAGGACGAAGATAAGACAAGGACAAACGAGGGAAGAGGGTCCCCCCCCCCTTCTCTATGTGTTGCGTCACGTCTCTTCTATACATTTTCTATGAAAGTATATTGAAGGGTGGCCGTATCTGCGTAATGTCCGTGTCTCGTCCTCGTCTCTCTTCCTTTCTGTCTGGCTTGCCGCTATAAGGCACTTGGCCACCGTCTGTTTTTTTTTTACCTAGCACCCTTCAATTATCGCCGCTGAAATGAGTTTCACACGTTCTAGTGAATCAACACCAATTCATCCAACAATAACACCATTGTCTCTGTACGACTCTGAATATTCAGTTCAAATTGAACCGTTAACACATTGCTTCCCCATTGGCACAGAATGGGGAGTGAATGGGTTGCTTCTAGTCTTATAGGCAAACTCGCTCCATCGTACGCCACATCGTTGCCTGCCAAGTGAAAATCGTAATATAATAGTAGCCTGGTGTAGTGTATTTATTCCTCCTTGTTTAGTTTCATACTTTTTCTTCACTTTGTTAAAACCTCTCGTAACTTATTTTCCACGGCAACTTCAAATTTTTGAATTTTTTAAAAATCTTCCCAACAATTTTGACAGATGGTAAAAAGTCTGATGGCGGTTGTGCATTCTCGCACGAGTGCCCTCGCTATGTCTCGCGCGAACCTCTCGCACGGTAAGCGCTACACGAGTGAGATCATGTACGTTCTCGCTTAGTTCAGTCACGACGAGCGACGGCGAGGAGATGGACGTGGACGCGCTCCAAGTCACGGCAGCTGTAGCGCTATGCGCTATGAACTATTATAATTGTGTGCACATTTGTCACACGAAAAAGATTAAAAAGAAATGGCATAAAATTGGCTCACTTTGATGAAGTTCAAGAAAATTTTACTCTTTTTCTTGGTTCCACATATTGAAATGAGTCGGCTTTGGCTATGGACTTTACGCACGACTTAACGCCGTGACGTCTCGCGGTATGAATGAACGAAGCGAGAGTGTACAGGGATGTACTCGTCTCCACTCACGAGGGAAGGCGAGGCCCTTTGACTCGCGCACAAAAAACTGACACGAGAGCGAGAGCACGCGAGACAAGGCGAGGGGAGGCAAGTATAAGCGAATGTATCCTGTACATTCTCATCCTTGCCATGTCTCGTGAGCCCTCGTCTAGAATGTACAACCGCCATGAAAGCCTATCAATCGAGTAACGTACAGTGTACGTTGCGCTTCGCTCCATCATAGTCGAAACCCAACGCTATATCGCCACTTGTGAGTTCAAAAGACATTATTATCACACCTCCAAGTACCGATGCTTATAACACCACACTGAAGGCCGCAATCATTTTTCGGCGTTTTTTTTTCCAAATCGTAGGAAGATAATGTGCCTACTGGAGAGGGAAAAAGTCAAAGATAGAAAAACCCTCGTTTTTTCTGAAGCACCTCTGGTCGCAGGACCATCATTCCCCGACAATGTTTTACAATCGATCTGTTCAGATAGCTTCAAATAGTATTGGCTGCTCAGCGCCTACAGCAGCTCGGAGAGCTAGGGAGGTGGATAATACCTTATTGGACATGCAGTCCCATAAGAGGTTGTCCCTTAAGAGGTTTGTTCGATGTCACATTTAACCCCTAGCTTGAACGATAAAAGTGCACAGCTCGCTCCTAAGCTGCAAGAAGTAGAGCTTCGCGCACTGTTGCTGCTCTTACGGCTACAAGTGACCCTTTCGGCAATAGATCGCGTGGTGGAAGTGCGAGCCAGATAACCTAGTACGTTGTTGCTATCACGACCTAATCGATAAGATGAGGTAGGATGTTTCCTCACGATGCCTATGTTTTCCTATCCCATAAAGCATAATTAAGTAAATGTTAAATACATAACTTCACATGAACATCACCATGAGAGAAAAATCATTGGTGCACGGCCAAATCGAAATTGGAAGGCGCCATACGCCTTATACAAAACGTCCCAGTCCCACGGCCCAGTACGTCATCTTTGTGAAAATATGACTAGCTGAGTCCCGGGAAAACCAGCAGTTAAAAACTAGCATATGTATCAATTCAGGGTTTAAGCTATCTCCCATCCCGATTTCATCCAAATCTGTCGATCCGTTTGAGCGTGAAAAAGTAAAAAATAAACGCACATACAAATGTTCGCATTAAAATAATAAAGTAAGAAGTGTGGCCGCGGCATAACGCAAAAAAGTTACAGGTACAGCTAGCGTACCATCAGTTAGTTACATATATTTGACACAGCTTATGACTAGTCCATCAATCGAATCGTTCACCCCTTCATTACCATACTAAACTAAGTCAATTTAGCCAGATTTACTGTGTGCTAAAACGGGCGCCGCGAGGTAACGAGACACGCGGGTATCAGTGCGAGCGGCGACCCTTTGAAACCCGAGCGGTGCTCGCGCGCCGCCTGGGACCGTTCACAGTGTCACCTGAACCCTAGACGGGCACGTGTCGACAGACTCCAAACGCCCCGGCGCGGGGTGACAGTGTTTTTCTTATAATTACCAATTTTTTGCCACTAATTCCCGTTCGTCACCGTAGTGACAAAGTCATCTGTGAACACTGCAAGTAATCTCCAAAATGCTTGCGAAATTAACAAATGTAATTGTTTGTAAATAATATTTTAGTTATAGCAGTTACATTACATTACGGCCGACGTACTCGTATCTTGGCAAATTTGAACTTCGCACAGAAAAAAAGATTGAGCTGTAACTTTGTTTCAGGTTTAATGATGCTTAAAGTTTATTTAAAAGTTGCTAACGCGAATGGTGCGTCTCAATGCACTACCTATACAGCGGATGTTTATCTGGCAATAGTTTTCTTCACCTGTAAAGTTCGCAGAGCTCGAAGCGCACTTGCGAAGTTACGTCAACAGTATTGTAGATACGCCACCAGGGGTTATCAACAATTTTGTACACACTCGTACATAACAAAACAACTCCTAAACGGATGCAGCGATTTTGATAAAATCCTTAAGCAATTTCCAGATTAGCCCAGCTAGTGATCTTGTGAAGTTTCGTAGAAACATCTTTTTTTTACTGAGTCGAGGCAAACAGTCAGCTTGTCACTGTTTGCTCAGTCAGGATGAAGCCTAAGGAACATTTATAAAAAGTTCAAATACAAAGAAGTCAATGTGTTAATGAGATGGTAATTACTTCAATTAAAACGTTTTAATAACTTTTAATAAAATACATTAAAGTTTCTAATTCAAAATAGTTTCTAATACTTATATTAATAGTATTAATAATAATTCACTATCCTGGCTTGCAGTACTACTTGCAGGATTGCCGCTACATGCAGGATAGTGATGATAATGCTGCATCGCGTCCGGCAACCACGTGTAGGATGTACGTGCAGGATGCTAGGCAGGGTGCGGTGTGTGAGCTATGTCCTGCAAGTAGTACTGTAAGGCAGGATGGGGAAATAGTACTTTTATGATTATGGTACAATATTCGCCAACAATATTTGAAAACGTATGACAACGTTGCTCAACAGCGAAGCCGCGTCAGTGTCGCCGGCGACAGTGTTAGCGGTAACAGAGAAGCCAATGACGGATTTGTCCATTAAAACATATCCGGAACAGTACCGCAGCCGTGATCATTTTGAAACTCTCTTCTAAAATCAAAATTTAATTATTTTCAAGAATAATTTTTAGCTAAATTTATAAAAGTTTTACTTAATTAAACTAAAATATGTAATGTGAAATAAGTCGCACTAGTTCGCCTGGGTGATATCTGATATGTATTTCCAAGGTGAACATAGGACACCAATTAAGAAGAAACATTGCGTGGAATAAACCATTTGCTTACAACAGTATTGTAAAGGTATACTTTGTCGAAAAAGAAAAAAACAAAATAAAAGACTATTGAAGTACAACTAAATAAGCAGAAAAGATAACCCTTACGCAAGTAATTGACGATTATTGACAAATTAATTGTATACTAGCTGCGCCCTTCGTTGTCTGCTATATACTTAGTATGAATTCGGTCTTATCGCAAAACCCTTTCTAAACTGACGTCCCTTACATAATGAGGGGTTTACACACGTCGAGTTTCGCCGTGCGGCTAGTCGCTTAACAAATCATTTGCGACTTATCACTTGTCTTTAGTCACTTGCTACCTAGCCGAATTGGAATTTAGACGCTCGATTTTCCGATGGACAGATATATCATAGTTCGCAAATAAATAAGACGAGTTATTTTTATTAAATTAATTAACACGTGTGTAAGACACACAGGTCTAGCCGTCAACGGATAAATACATGTGTAACAGATACAGGTTTAGCCATCAACTCAGTTTCGTTGTCCTCCGACCACTCCACGGGCAGTGATACCTTCGCTAGTTTAAGTGACCCATCTCTGCGGTATAAGATACAAGGGCCTATTCTTCTAGACTTTTTTTTCAGACACTTCATAACACAGGCGTTGACGTAGGTAACATAATCAGTGCCACAGACTGGGTAGTAAACTCTGGGACAGGCACAGTGTGAAAAATTATCCATGGGTGTGAATTTTTCCTTTGGGTTCCATTGCCACGGGTCGACAAGGCCGTAGAAATCTACCGTCTCTTGATATTGTCCTGTTATGGTATTTAGAATTCCAAAAAAAACTGTGAAAAAAATGTCACTTACGTTAATATTGTACAACTAGTATTATTAATTATTATACACATTATTTTTCCTACTTACAAAATATGAAACCAAGTTTCAGCTGCTTCATGTATGAACACTTCATGATTTACAAGTGAAAAATTTGATGCACTACCGATAAAAAAAAAACTGAAAAATAAAAATCAATAAAACAGGAATGTTCTATGAATTAATGACTCTTGATACGGCTAATTAAAAAGGTTTCTGATTGAAAAAGAAACATTAATTTGGTTTCTAAATACTTTATGTGCCACATGTCTAGCGCAAAAATGAGTAGGTTTCTACGGTAATGCGGGGTGACGGTTTGAGCAGAGCGAGACACCCTGCAGTTACACTTATTTCTCGTGGAAAAAAACATAAAAATAACATAAGTAAATGCCGGTTTGCCTTCCGGTCCCGAAAGAGCCTTTAACCCCGTAAGAATAACACACATCAAACAACAAAGAAAGCACTAACTATAAAATCACCAATTAAAGGCGAACCCTTGAAAGTACGAACACACAATGTATGCGAAGCTCTTATTTATCTAGTCGATAACGTAATTTCAACGTTATTTTATTTGAAGCAGGTTTGTATTTTGGTTTTTAATTTATGTGCCAAAATACTGCAGTGGTTTTTTAAACTACTGCCAGTAACATAGTGAGTATGGGATTATTATATTTATACTTAGTGTTATGACCGTAAAGTATAGTGACAAGGCTACAGGTGTAATAATATCTAATTCGAAAGTATACAAAAATAATAAAAAAGCGATGAAAGTGAAGATGGGACAAGGCCCGCGTCTTAATCCAGAGGGAACTAGATCGTTCTCAATCGACGGTACGCACCAATTTGTTCATTGTGCGAACATAATATGTGCGTATTGTATGACATGTCATCTGCTACATGACTGGAGCCCGTGGTATGGCAACAGGCTCGCCCTCTGTCTCATTTTGGACTGAATAACGTCCGGCGAAGTGTGGGTGTTGTATCACACCTGTGCCAACCCCCTCAGGGCAAAGACGTGACGATATGTTTTGTAAAAAATATATATTATTATGATAGCAGTAATCAGCAGTATAAGTCTTGTAACATAGAATAAATAATAGTATCCACACTCTAATAAATCCTAAATAATACACACAAAACGTTCTCTAAAAACATACACATTTACGATTGTCATAAAACATATTAAGTATATACTTTTACAATGTTACGGCGCTTGGGGTGTAATCGGCCATTTATTAGGATATAGAAACTCTACCGAGACCAAGCATCATCGTGAGAAAACAGGCTCGAGCGTTCCGAGAAACGTTAAGTTTTAATTTCAGAAATACAGACGAAATTCCACTTTTATAGGACCTATTGGGGTGCTGTATTTTTTCCTTTTTTTGCTACTTGGAATAATAGACCGGCCGAGTGTCCAATAAAATTGTTTTTTTAGACTCAAGTGTTATGAAGAGGTCTCGGCGCGTTTGTGACCATCTTAGAAATTCACAGTAGCGGGAGAGAAAAAAATCGGACGGATTTACGATGGCACGACCACGATGGGTTCCGTAGCCACATTTATTATGGAATATAGTTGACTAAGGTACGAATCTTTGAATGGTCAGATATCGAGTACATATTCTATCATGATTCATAACGTGAAATCAAATAAAATTGCTCCGTGCATTATTGGCAAATAATAGAACTGTAACGAGACGAAATCCGTACCTACTTAAAAATTTTAAAAATCATGTTTTTACAAATTTACTTGGGGTTCCGTAACGCAACATAGGAGGAATACGAAAGCGATGACACCAGTTCCGAAAAAATAGTCAAAACTGTCCCAGATAAAGTCAAATAATAAAATTATAATTAGAAAATGTATGACAATCAGGAAAGTTGACACCTTAAAACATAAATCCCTATTTAAATAGTTAACATTAGAATAAATATTTGAAGTAACGAAATTTGATTTTGACAATAGATTTTTAATACTTACTTCAGACTTTGATCTCATAGTCAAAATTTTTATTCTTGGAGAAAATCCTATAAGCATTCAAATCGAAGATTTTTTTTCTAACTGTATCTTCTATTGTTTATGTAGAACTAAAAAAATCATACAAAGCGGAACCAACTGACAAATATTAAAATGAATTGGATTACGTCGTCCGAAAACCTTTTTTTGGGTTTCGCCATTTTCCCGATCAATGTAACAATGCTCAGTGCATTGTTACATTGATGGCGGAGCCACTACGGTCGGCGGTTCTTGGAGGAAGCAATTTTTGACGTCCAACCTGTGCCTGCCAAGGCAAGACTTTTCGCCGAACGTTCAATACTCAATGCACTCAACTCGCGTGGCGTGCTTTTAACATTAGGGTACTCGTTTGATTCCAAATGCCGCAAGGGTTTTTAGTTTTTGACATCTGGGAGTTTTTGTATGTTTGATTATACCGTATAGTTTTAAGACAAATATAAATAACAATCCACCTTAATCAAATAACCCGCTAACAAATGAAACCCGAGAAAAATGCACCCCTTAACTGGCAGCGTTATAGCTCTCCTTTCCATAAAAACGAGCTGGAGTGGGAGTGCTTGATCTTACGCAGAATTTATTGACTCAAATTTTTGACCCCAAAATAATCATAGTCTCTACGGGCACTAAATAATAATAGTTGGCTCCTTGCCGTACTTTTCAATGCGGCCCTTCTGCTGCTGCTTTCGGTGTCTAGACCGTACGACTCAGGGGGCTATTCCTGCGCGTGAGATGAGATGAGATTTTATCTTGGGCACTCAAACACCTATGACGTTACAAACGAGAGCAACAAGGACGAAAAACCCGTTTTGTGACCTTGTATACTTATTGTAAAATTCCCTTAATGATTTTAATTTCAATAGGTCACAAATAAACTTTTTTCTTTCTTTCTTTCTTTTCTTTCAAAAAAATGAGATGAAAATCTCAAATCTCCGAATAGGGTCCCAGACTCTGTTGGCCCAAAATTATCACACGCTCACTGAACAGAGGGAGGAACATAACCCATACTCACAATCATTCGGCAACGTTTCCGATCGAATTTCAAACTCAAATTGTTTCGATCTCAGCCTACTTTCATACATTTTGGAATAGGGAGTCGTGTATAAATCTGATTGGAAGAATGAATCTCGTTTAAAAATAAAGACTAAGATTCGACAAGTTTGAGTTTAAAATTTTTGGAACCCGAAAGGAATCATTTCCAAATGATTGTGAATATCAGACATCAGGCCCAGGATACTCGCTATTTTAACAATGCAAAAAAGAATAGCAGTGGCAATGTCCGGATGAGATGTCCTCGTGTATTTCGCTTTTCAAATACAAATAGAGGAGAGAGAAATACATTTTCCATTATGCTATACTTGTAGGTAAGTTAGGAAGTATGAGTAAAATAAATAAGCAGGTAAAAGCAGGCATATACCTTGACTTACCCCTACAGACAAACGTAGAACTTTCTCCTTCTTGGAAGTCGGTTTAAAGTAAAAATAGTAAAAATAAAAATAATAAGAGTTTGAGTATGCCATCTTTGATAATTATGCCCTAACTTTAGTTAAAACTGTCAAGCAGACGTTATATTATTTATAGATAAATAGTCTCTTAGGTCTTATGTTTTGTGTTTGAGCATATTTTGTAATCAAAGTGAAAATAGGTGTTACTCTCATTAAATTGTGGCTCGAACCCTATTTTTAACAAAGTGTAGGAGTGTTTTGTTAGGACAGAGAACGTAAATGGCAAAAATAACAACATTTAGTTGTAATATTTGCGACGATTATGACTCGTCAAAATCATTCATCAGAATCACTTAACATACCGGTTAATTTCCTTTAAGTTTCGGAAAAAACAGAGTGTAATAAGCAAACGGAATAACACCCTATGGAAGCATATTATGACTCCTTTTCATACTTTTATAAACTACTCATTAGTTATCGACAGCCTCTATCGGCAGCCGACAAGTTCTAAATTAGTTTTGAACTCTGACAGACGAAGAAATCACCCAATATTGGGAGAGTCTTACTAAAACTTTCGAAACATGAAGTAGTATCCGCTTCAACTTATACCTAGAACCTTGATAACAAAGCATAGAACAGGAGTAACTTGTCTACCTGGACCCAACTAGACTTCGAAACGTACGTCGGCAAAGACTCCAAACACGTCTCTGCTCTTTGTAACGAAAGTACAAAACGATTTTGTACGAAAGTTTGCTGATAATGACCGTCGAGGGACAGCCGGTACATTAGATAACCGATCCGAGCAAACTAGAGACGGAAGACCAGACGTTCGTCACTACTCTTCGTTTGCCGTCATCGTCGTCATCGGCTGTCGATAAGGAGGTAGGCGAATTAGTTGTAGATCAGTTAGTTAGTTTTAAGGTTTTTGATACATTATTTTGGCACATATTTTAATAAAATTGTCTACCAGCACTGGAGTCACTATTTTCTTTCCGTCCCTTATTAGGTTCCTTCATTCATTCACCCTACTTTAATAGGGTTGTTGTAGGAGAGAAGTAGGTAGACGTGCGTTGCGCTTAGCTCTGCCATAGTCAGTGGACCGCAACGCTACAATATAGAAGAATAATATTTATCAATGAATTCGTGGCGCTATCCTATTATTTGAAGCTGGCCGATGGTAGGCACTCGCCACACGTGCCGTTGGCCTTTTTTATATCCTTTTGCAGGTGCACGAGGCGATCGCGCAATCTCGCCTGGAGGGCTATTCTTATGGAGTGAGATTCAATCTCACCATTTTTCGTCCTTGTTGCTCTCGCTTGAATGGTCATAGGTGTGACAGTGACCAAGATAAAATTTTATCCCATCTCACGCGTAGGATAGCCTTCTTGCCCGCTCTACGCACTCTCTATTAAGCAAATATTCTCCCCTCCTTCCACTTGGATCCACACCTAGGCTCCACATATGGATACTTCTTTTTCTTCTTCGATCTACCCCGCTCCACCCCGGGGGTGGCGGTGCGGGGATGTGTAAATGCACTCCACCAAGTAAAAAAAAGAAGGTTAGTGTTTATTGTTGTTTGTATGCCATAGTAGCAGAAGGATATTCCAGAAGTATATATCTAGAAGTGCCAGAAGTATATATAGCAAAAAAAGAAGTATCCATGACTCCAACGGTGGATTTAAGAGAAAAAAAAGTATCCATGTATCCACCGGTGGATTTAAGAGGAAAAATAAGTATCCTTGAATCCACAAGTGGATTTAAGAGGAAAAAGAAGTATCCATGGATCCACCGGTGGATTCAAGAGAAAAAAGAAGTACCCATGGATCCACCGGTGGATTCAAGGGGAGAAAAAAGTATCGGTATCGGTATCACATGTGGAGCCTAGTTGTAGATCCAAGTGGAAGAAGGGATATTCTCGAGCTTGGCTTCTGTTCTACTTACTCAACACATCATAACATTATTCTCGATACGGTAAAAAACTCAACCGATAAAACTATTAAAGTCCACTTCTTCATAATCAAACTAGGTGCAATGCAAATAATAACTCTCTACGAATTTATAAAATAAAAACCAAGTATTAATATCATAAGAGTCATAATAAAATTCATTTTTAAAAGGCTTCGTTCATCTTTTTCAGCAGCGCTGCTATTCTGTTTATAAATAAAAAGGAGAGGATTGCACAATCTGCTTTGAGTCCCTGTGGTATAAAAGCTCGATGACATTGGGCTTGTTAGTACATTGTTTACAAGCAGCTTGTTAGTTTCTGATATAATTAGTTATTATACTGGGAGAATTGACAAGAATATGTAAACTCTCCATCTAGTAGCGAGTGAAAAAACTCAACGCGGATATCTTATGCGGTTCATATTATAGCATACAAGTTTGCTGTCTGGATCTTACAGAGGAGATCCATTAGTTATCTCAGTATTATAGAGTCAACCTATAGCCGAGATAACCACACCTCCGTTTATGGACTCAGAAACTAACAGGTTATTTGACGAACTTCTTGGCATTGCTGGTTTGTTATCTGATCCTCATGGATAACATATTACTCACATTTACGAGTAGAATGGTAACACAGATATACACACACTAAATGTTACTACATAAGACACAAAAACTAAGAGGTACTGTGGAATACGTATAGTATTACATCATTCAAATTTTATGAAGAACATAAGAGCAATCAACAACAAGAAGCCTGTAAACCCTGTCAAAGATAAGTATGCAAAAAAAAAAATCTAAAACTCAAGAAAAATAAAGGAACAAGGAAAATAAATTACAATTTCTCGTGCCGCAAGCTGGTTTCTAGTAGTGCTTCAAAAATGACAACATTAAAAGAAACTGCTCCATTTAGCTTTTACTATTTGCTTCAACGGAAACCTTTGCGATGTTATTGAATAAAGTGAAATAAACTCTATTGTGATCGGTTTTAAATTCATCATAAAATGCCTTAGAATGGTGACTTTTTAAAATAAAGTCTACTTCACTGAAGTGACGCCGGCGAGTTAATAGGTTTGGTAGACATTTTAGCTTTATACATTTCAGCGTCTATAGGATTATGCAAAAGTGGTATTTCTGAAGATGATTCTGATGAAATGTCAAAAATGACAGCTGCAAGTACTGATTGTAAAATATATGCGCACCATTTCTCTCACTCTAGCGGTACTTTAAAGCTTAGTCCTGACTAAGCAAACTGTGAGCGGCTGACTGTTTGCCTCCATTATACTACACTGTATAATTATTTCAGAAAGGCGTGTTCGAACAGTGCGCCCTGTTCGCAATTTGTGGCGTGTTCGCTTGCTGACTCATTCAATCAGCGGTCAAGTGCATATTGTTTGCCACAGTTCACCGCTTCCTCAACATTGATTTGGTCTGATTCGCAACACAAAAGTCAGTAGCCGGATAGTCAGCCATTCACAGTTTGCTTAGTCAGGACGAAGCCTAATTCTCCTTTAGATCAGTACAAAGTAACAAAAGTTCAGTAACAAAACTTTTGTACCCAAATAAGTGATCTTATCAGAATGCTAAAATTAAATGGCTAAAGGCTCATGGTTCAGTACAACGCTGAACTTACTCCTATTGCCAAACACTTTTAACGGTTTAATATCTGTAATTGTGTTTGTCAATAAAGATGTCAATAAATTATTTGTATTTCTTATTCTAAATCTGATCTAGCAAAAAGTATTGATGTCTTTATCTAACGTACGCAGAAATAACATATTGAATATAACATATAACATAACATAACATATAACATAACATAACATATTGTCACGCTTTTCCACCGAGGAGGCTGGCAGAGGTGCAATACAACATCCACACTTCGCTGGACGATATTCAGTCCCAAATGTGACAGGGGGCGAGCCTGTCGCCATACACCGGGCTCCAGTCATGTAGCAGATGACACACAATACGCACACATGTTCACACAATGAACAAATTGGTGCGTGCCGTCGGCTGGGTTCAAACCCGCTCCCCCTGGCTTGAGAGGCGGGCCTTCTCCAACTAGGCTATCATCGCTTATCAGAAATAACAAAGACATGAAAATGTTAGCTTGTTTAGATTTAGCCATTTAGCGACCAGACTCAGCCCACGCATAGAAAAATACATTTCCAAATAGCCCAACCACCAAAACAATACAAGAGACGCGTTAAAATCATTCGCAACACCATAAAACAGACAAAGGCGGCAAAACGATAAAGTCGATGTGAATTCATTTTACGTGGGGCGGTCCATACATCAGGTAAAACACACAAGCTCCGAAGGTTCCATTCCAATAGTTATGCAAATACTCGATTGGAAAATGTAATGAGCGCTCGGCAGTTATTTAAAACTGCGCCGTAAGTCAAACTCTGCTTTGAAATTGGAACTGAAACAGAAGCGGCCATGGAGTCGCTACATGGGAATTTACAAAACATTTTCTGAAATTATAAACAGTCTGGCTTGTAAAGAGTTTTGAGTTTCAAAAAGTAGGTAATGATTGGATGTCCTTAAAATTATCGTACCTCTCAAACTGGGTGTTATTCAAATCAAATCGTCAAATGATTGTAACAAATATGAGAATAAAAAAACAATGCTAGCCTAGTTGGAGAAGGCCCACCTCTCAAGCCAGAAGTTAATAGAAAATTCAAACCCAGCCGAGAGCACCAATTTGTTCATTGTGTGAACAAATAACAAATAAATGATTGTCTGTTGTCTGAAGAACATTCTTGTGCGTATTGTATGACATCTGCAACATAACTGGAGCCCAGCGTATGGAAACAGCCTCGCCTCCTGTCACATTTGGGACTGAATATCGTCTGGCGAAGTGTGGGTGTTGTATTACACCTCTGCCAGCTACCTCGGGGAAAGGCGTGACTACGATATGAAAGTGTCTGTGTGTTTGTTTATTACTTTTTCACGTTCCAACAGATAGACGAATTATGATGAGATTTGGAATAAAGGTATATAGCTTATTCCCAGGATTAACACCTACACTACTTTTTAACCGTAAGTAACACCGCCGGACGCGGCTAGTTATTTAGAGTAATTGGGGCTTCTTTTTACATGTAGATACCACACATAAAGTTGTTGAAATTGCCATTAATCGTGCCAAATGTCCGCCATCAAGAAAAGAAACGTTGTAAGTACTTGAATTTCTGGACAATGTGGTCCCCAACACGTGGATCGGAAGACATGGCACCATTGAGTGGACCGCACATTTCCCAGACCTTACACCACTTGGTTTCTTTGTCTGGGTAAGTACCAAACAATCGCTGTATGAAATGGGAGGAAGCACCGAAGAGCAACCAACGCCGCTTTTCCTAAGATGAAAGAGGAAATAACGCTTATTACTACGACCATGATTCAAAAAAACAAGATCTAGGATTCAGCAAACACATAATGACGTCATCGCCATCCGTCTTTTTCGAACTTGATGTAAAGGACCTAATTCGCTCTTGCTTAAGCGTCGATTGACGTCATTACGTGTTTCTGAATGCTATACCTGGCAGAGTATATTATTATACGATGACTACTACTAGAAATTCGACGAAGATGTCGGGAATGCATATAGAATAGAGAAGGTGTCTATTACAAAATTATTATTAAAAAAAAATTCTATCATTGTTTTTGTTTCATTTGCCTTTACTCACTTATTTTTTTACAAAATGACAGAGTTTCGGTAGTACAAAATGTAAGATACCGTTGTATACTAAAATATAAATAATACTAGAAATGTTTTTAATAGTATTTGAACTTCATGGATTCGACTTCGTAGTTTTTATTTTAGATCGAGTCATAATTTATGTAAAATGTTTCTTATTTTTACACTTTATGAGGTCTGAAGGAATTATTCAGCCTTTATTTGCTTCTAATTTTGCTTTGCACAGCCCAAAACGTATCATAAACCAAACTTAAATAAAAAAGATCTGAACTAAAATCGTTTTTTTTTTTTAGTTATTAACATAATGAGTTAAATTTCGGTAAAAATAGAGTAAATCACAAATAAATTGTTGAAAAAACAATGCGATGATCTGCTTTTGTTTTTTTTTTTGATAACTTGTAACTTCTAAATGAGTCACCGGACATGCCCATCTGTCTAGATGGGCATGTCCCTAGACCAAATACTCTGTGAAACTATTCAACGAGTCTATAGAACGTTTTTTTTCTCCATAAAACAAACTGACCACAAACGATTCGCATCGCAATGCTACTCCACGCCTTTCTCAGTGACCTCATCTCACACCTCAGTCGGGCACGAAATTAATAACACGTGGTTATATTTTTTAATTTTTGTTCTCTTGCACTTATTATTATTTAAACTGAATTTCGAGGCATTATTTATGACTATTTATATAACATATGTTGATCATTTTTCAATGCTTCCATGCAATTAACACTTCATTTCACCGTTAATCTCTTTCTGAATGTAATGTTTTTGTTTTTATTATATTTATGCGGTTGAGACGTGTGTTGTTGCTCGATAAATTATGCGTGTGCATGTTAACAATACAGTAATGGGCTTTAGGACCGGGGAAGACAAATAACGTCTGTGAGACTCTGACGGATATCGAACTTTAACGTGCGCTACAGAAATATAGTATTTCCTGTGGTAGAGGATTTAGCGTAGTTCGCACTAGGCTGATAGTTTAGTAGTGGTAAGTAGTTTAGTAAC
Organism: Peribatodes rhomboidaria; assembly: GCA_911728515.1. NCBI lineage: Eukaryota > Metazoa > Arthropoda > Insecta > Lepidoptera > Geometridae > Peribatodes > Peribatodes rhomboidaria. The sequence goes on from OU452166.1 coordinate 3,240,266, forward strand.
TAAATTTGTGCGAACGGCAAAGTTTTTGTCGAGTACTACGAGTATAGTAGTAACTTAGTACCAAGTGGCGAGTAATTAAATAACTCATTTAATTACTCGCCACTTGGCGAAACTAGTGGCTGTGTGAGCTGTAGACCTCGCGTCTGACGTTTGTCTTCCTCTACAGGTCGCATTCCTCAACTGATTCTCATGAAATTTTGTGAACAGGTTCGATAATTATACAGTTTTTTTTTTATGCCGAATCAATCTTTGGATTTTTTATTAAATGGCGGTGATACCTGGTTTTTTTTTTCAAGAATTCAAAAAATAACAGAGAGTTGAATCGAGACTATAAAATATCAAGAGAATCGGTTAAGAAATGGTACCTGTGGAGGAAGACAAAGATCAGGACAGAGATACGGACGGAGATCCAGACAGAAATCGGACATACGCAATCTTTTTGTCGAAACTGAAGCAAAGACGCTTCGCTCGCTATAGCTGGCTGCGTCGATAACTTAAGTAGTCCGAACAAGGCATCTGTCTGTAATAACTATTATTCTGAGTAAACAAGTTTTTTTAACTCATCTTGCTTGTACTTATGTCGTCGGCTCTGCTCCATAACTGATATATGGCGATAGGCTCGTCACATTGAATCGTCACTGAATATCGTATATCGAAGTGTAGGTGTTGTATTACACTTCTGCCAGTGGCTTCGGGAGAAAAGCGCGACTATATACATTATCTTGCTCAGAAACGTAACTTAGAAACTTTCACGATCAGTAAGTAAAGTATCCATGTTTTAGTAATATCACAGAACATAATAAAACTACGTAATATTCTATAAAGATTTTTCAATTAATTCGCATGAAAATATTATTAACGAAACGAAATTAACGAAATTAATCCGAAAGTAAGTACGTAAATCCTTTTTTAATTAAAAAACAATATTCCAAATCCATTTATAAATGCTGGAAATCTGTGGTAACTAACATTAAAAAACCGAATTGAGAACCTGCCCCTTTATCGGATAAGAATACACGACGTACATATTCAAGTGAGCTATACTGGTCTAAAAAATCCTCAGTTTTTATGACTGCACAAATTATAAAGGGATTTTATATTGTTCGGTTTACAATCGGCCGAGGAACACGACTATCGGGATTCTGTGCGTTGTAAACCTTGATTTTATCACATTTAATTGCTTTAGTGCTGGTCGGCACTCGGCGAAGGTTGTTATGACGCACTTGAGTTGGGGCTTGATACGACACCCATGAGAGAAATTCAATGTTTTTACTAAGTTTGGAAATTATCGCCACCATCCATACAAATATACTAGCTGTCACCCCGCGACTTCGTTCGCGTTTATTATTTATATTTATATATATATATTTAAACTATCCTATCTCTCAAGTTGGATCGAACTGCACATGGTGTGCGAATTTTATTATAATCGGTTAAGTGGTTTAGGAGTTCATTGAGGACAAACATTGTGACACGAGATTTATATATATTAAGATAAGATAATGTACTAGCTATGCCTTGTGGTAGCTTGTAATAATCTAACTCTTAGCCAAATTTCAGCTAGATCCGTTTAGCTGTTCGGGTGTGATTGAGTGACAGACGTCCATCCTTCCATCCAAACTTTCGCATTTGTAGTATTAGTGTGATACTCTAGAAACAACATAATATTTCCGATATATGGCACCGAGCATACCTCCCTTACTTTCCGTGGGACTGAACCCGCCCCGCGCACCCCTTTCATATCGGAGTGGTCCAACTATTTTCGTTCGCGCTAGTGCTTCCATTCATGTATTTTCTCTCAACTACATATTAAATATAGTCCATAGTATTCCATTTATTATTCACCAGCCAAGCTATGGTTAGATTTTATTACTAGGACAACCTTTTATTTGCCATTTTATTCTGTATCACTTCAGTCAGTGTTAATCGGATTCGAGGCTCAGAAAAAAATACGAACAATTATTGTTTTTTTGTTGATGTAAGTAACGAGTATTATACAGGATGTTTCTTTAAACGAAGGACTAATTATTTCCACTCATCATCATGAATAAGTTTTATTAAGAGCTAGCACTGAAATCTCGAAAGAACAGCAATTACACGGAAAAATTTCATTCAAATCAAAAATTTTGTTTGCACGGTTTCAGTGTTCTTTATAGAAATACCTAGTATTCATAATTGTTGTTTCTCTCTCCGTTTTATTAAAGTTTTTTTCAGAGTAAATATCGTTCTCTTACTTTTTATTGGGCGCTGGATAAATCACATCCGCACTCTTAATATCAACGTTGCCGAGGCAGTTCACGCTGCGGAGAGCCAGAACAGAAAACGACACATAATAAAGGAAAAGTTGTTTCCATGATGGGGTTTCTCTTAGTATTGGGGAATCGACGCAAGGAAGAGTGAGTTTTTTATTTGCTAATTTATTTACTGGTTGTAGAAAAGCAACTTTAGATGCTAGTCAATAATTGTTTTTTATCTAAAATGTAATATGTTCGATTAGCGAGGGACGTGGCTCTACCAACAATATAACAAGTTTAGTAAAAGAACACGTTCGAAGCTTAGTTATTTAGCTCTAGCTACACCATTATACAGATAAAACCTAATGATACAGATCATTATTATAGTTATACAATATCATTTTTCCATCAACCATTTTCCTACTGCTGACTATAACAAATCCACCACCACCACTGTTAGCGACTGGCTGGAGGTCGGCCTTCTTTCACTAGTTGGAGAACGGCCTCCTTTATATTTTATAAATAAGTAATATTGTTCTGAAAGGCAGATGTCATGTTTTGTTTTAGCTTTTGTTTTTTACTAGTGTTATGTTCATTATCGGTCACAAAAAGCCCTGTTCCACTGATCTCGTGCAATACAATTTTAACTAACCACCATCGTTTCATTTCATAAAAATAATTACCTATACAGTCCACACGTCCTCAATAACCACCTGTTCATACACATTGAAGTACCTATTTCAACTAAATAAATAAATAGGTACTTTAGAATACTCGTGACCGAAATAAATCTCACTCTCTCTCTTCTCTCTTAGAAAATATAATTATCTATATAAAAAAACTGGTCAAGTTCAAATACATGTGAAGATGCACACGTTAGTAACACGAAACCAACAACCTGCATCCTAAAGGTCCAGTATGGAGAGCAAGGCCTCATTCATAATATTTACGCGATATAAAACGTTTGATTTACGAGACAACTTTAGCGCGTATTGTTGATTGTTTAATTATTCGCCTGTGATAAAACTTCGCTCAAATCATAATCGATTCCGAAATGCAAATAAGGAAACCCTGGCTTCATTACGCGGGCCGGGCAGTGGTTTTACGAGCTCGTAGACTGACGGATCGACTCGCATCCGATATATTCGAAAATCAGAAATATTCGAAAATCAGAGCATTCGAAACCGAGGTCTGCGGTTTGTTTTACTACTGCGCAGGTTGTCATTAACCGAATTGTGGGCTTGAAATTTGTGTCGTAATAATTTAGTTATTATTTGTTTGTCAGTTTTATTGTATTGTCATAGGTTTCTTCATCTCCAGCCTGTTTCCAGATAAAAAAGTGAATAAGTAACAATAAACTTCAAATATGGTTAGATAAGTAATTTTCATTTTTATTGTCTTCTGTATCTGACTGTCTAACAGGAGGTAAATGTTTTTCGGGAGTGAGTATATCTGTTTCTATGTGACCATCGAAATGGCTTATGAAATACGAAGTGAGCGATCTTCTTAAAATTGCGGATTAATGACCTGTGTTTTCATTTCCTTTTTCAATTTTTATATTTTTTTTATTCAAATCTTTTTGTTAATTGAAGTGTTTCATTTTATGGCTTACGAAGAAAATAAGATTGGGAGATATTTACACAGTTTTAATATTAGATTCGAAAAAACCATTCATGATTTATTGACGTTTTACGAGGCCTCGAATAATTGCTTGGGTTGTTAAGAAGCCGACCTACCCCATCCATCCTGTAATTTTAGACTCTGCAGTTTCATTTAGCACGTTAATCTGAGATATTCATAATCTCTGTTTCTTGCACCTAATTAGACTTAGACTGTAGAAGATTTTGCTTTCGTTTAAGATCACTTAAATCTCGGGGACCCGCGCTCGCACTTTGCTTCTACCCAGACGACTAGAGAAAACCATTTTATATTAAATTCAAGTCTATAATTATAAGTATGAGATTAATTAACACAAATACAGAATAATTTCTAATTAAAAAGTCAATGAACTCATCTTCTCTGTCTAAATCTCGGCAAAAACTCTACTGCTTCAACTAACAATAATAATTTTGAATAATTGTGTTAAGCAACCGTTAACAAGTTACCGTATAGGAACAGCTTAGCTCCTTAGACTATAAAACGGAATAATCACAATAATTGATGTGCAATGGCAAACGCGAAACGACGGGAAGCTTAGAGAAAAAAACAGTAAACAAAACGTTCGCGGTTAGACCAGTTTCAAGTTTTTTAGATCGTCATTCATCATGGCTCGTTAACTTCGTGAAATTCGCGCATTTGAGAAAAAAATTGCGTGTTTCGATCCTAGACAACGCTATGGGGGGAAGCACCTCACCGCGCCGTTACCAAGCTTGGATAGATACATCGAGAACTAGGAAACTCAGAACAGACTCCTTAAACTCGATCTTTCTCAGTATGCCATTAAAATAAATTTTGAAGATTGACGATGCGATTATTGATAGACAACATTAAACAGCTGATCCTTATTTAATAGAAATATGTTCATGGAATTTCTTCATTGATAAACAAGGGGCTAAATGACCCATTATATATGAGGTAGTGTCACCACCAATACCTCCAATACCAGAATCTATGACCTGACACAAACTCCTCAACACATATCTTAAATTAACGCGAGCGAAGCCGCGGGTTAAAGCTAGTTAAAAATAAAAAACAGTCCCCAATTCAGTTTATATATTTTTTTTTATATCTAAAGATTTCGCGCCACTGTATTTTTTTATAATTCCTCTGTGGTCTTAACGAAATACGCGCATTCTACCGAAGAGGTCGCCGCTTTAAGATCCATCTTCGAGGAAAAAAAAACCCTAGAGCGAAACATGCTATGTTATCTTCGCTCTGGTACGCTACAATGACGGTCTTTTAGAGCAAGAGAAGTGAAAAAAGTATTGCTTAACTGCTGTCTCTAACGTTGAATAACTCTACTTGATGTAAAATCACTTTCCGTCGGACTTAGCACGACTGTGTTACAAGTCTTTTCTTGGTAATAAATACATTTTCAATATCTTTGCACTTACAGTTTTTTTAGCAAATACTAGGTACAAAAAATTAAAGTTCCTAATTGTCTTTGTACGTATCTAAATTACCTACGTACAAAAAGGATTTGTTATTATAGGAATAGGAAAATTAAATATTTTAACAAGCATTGTCTGTCGTATTCTTATATTTCACTAAGTTTTCTGATAATTAGTTAATAAAACACTAATTATTTTCCCTGTGATTAAACATGTTGACATTTTTACGAGATGATTACATACACCGTGTATGTTGTAGTGTATTTATTTCCCTCCTTGTTTAGTTTCATACTTTTTTAAACACTTTGTTAAAAACTATTCACTTATTTTCTTCGGCAGCTTCTTATTCTTAAATTTTCAATCTAACATTCCAAACAACTTTGACTGATAATAAAAAGTCTGAAAGGCCATCAGTTGAGCTTCAGAGTCAATCACGATCAGGCAAAAGTCAGAAACCTAAAATGTTGTTTTAGATGCCTCTTTGTAGCCTCTTTAATAGAAGCATTTAGAAGCATCTAATAGTTGTGTTTGGGAACACTTCTCAGACTCCTTCTACGGGAATACGATAAATGAAAGTCCAGTATCTTGTTCACTCATACTATTGAATTCTTTAGGTACTTAATAAGGAACCGATTACAAGTGTATACGCGGCGGCGGGCGCGGGGTGACTACTAGCCCGACTATCAAACTGCAGCGTCGGCGCCCGTAGCTGTGTACTGCTACACCACACCGCCCAAATTTTTCTAAAATTTTATATAAATTCAAGGTTACTTAAACTTAGCTAAAACTTAAAACAATTGACTCGCGTCACAAGTTGTTATCGCGCGTAGCTGCTGATTCGGCATTCCCAACTCGCGGTGTCCGGCTGCTACTTGGAAATCCGATCGCCTCGATCGACTTCGAGCACGGCTCGGCGCGCTGATAACAATTTGTTTAAAGTGTGTAGTAAAAATGAATGTACATATTAGGTATCATTCCATTTTTACTATACCCTTACACAATTACTTTAACACACAATAACAAAAAAAATCATAATTACATAACTGTACGAAATATGGGACCTTAAACTATTGCTGCACTCATCGCCGGTGCAGGCGCCGCCGGCTGGGTGGGGCGCAGTTGCGTAGACGGTAGTGCAGTGCCGGCCACTATTTGCTCTTGTAGCCAGGCTTCGATTTGGTTTCGGAATTTCCTCCACACAATGTATGCTATTACGACTGCCAGCAGGCTCGTAATAATAATCATCAGCATGCTTTGCTGGGACATGTGTGTCTCAACAGCCGTTGAATCGCCATTCTGGGCGATGATGATTTCTTCCTTCTCTGTCGGTTCCTTGCTGTACCATTTTCCCATTTTGCTGCTTGAGCACGTGCGGCTTGTTACAAAATCAACTAATCAATAAATCATGCTTTCCTTAAAATCTAAACCCATATTTCGCATTACACAGAAAATAGCTAAACTTTTAAACAATAGTGAAATCTGATACTGGAATGCTCATACTAATGCATTATAATTATAACATTCGTTAAGTTTCATGAGTATATGGTTGTGTAAACAATACCTATTTATACTCTTGAAATATTACAGTAATCGCTTATCCTAATTATTATCATTAATAAAACGCAATGGTGTACGTACTATGCGTCCGCTCTTGGTTATTCTTGTCGCATTTGTACGTATACCTACTGTGCTGTTTGGTGTGTCGGACCGTTCCTCCGTGCCTGGGTTCTTTGGTGGCACGGGGCCTGATGAGCCTCTCTGTGGAACGATTCGTTCTTCGTCATTAGTTTGCAATACATAAGCCGGTTTCAATCTATCTATCGATATGCGAGAAACCTTATCGTTTATTTTTATTTCGAAAACCTTGGGTCCTCTGCGCATGACGCCGTAAGGGCCGTTATACGTTGGTTGCAGAGGTTTTCGAACTGCATCGTTCCTTACAAATACATACTTACTAGATTGCAGATCTGGATGCACAAATATTTTTCTGGCATCTCTTTGGGCTGCTGGTTTAGGTTTAAGTGATCTAATTACCTGTCTTAACTGTTTTACGTATTCTTCGCTATCAGTGATGCATTTATCGTTGCTCTCCATAAATTCACCTGGTAGTCTGAGAGTTCTGCCAAAAGTAAGCTGTGCAGCACTTACCCCAGTGTCACTTCTCGGCGCGGCTCGTAACCCCAGCATGACGGTACTGATTTCGTCAATCCAGGATTTACTGCCATCCAGCCTGGCTGTCAAAGCTGCTTTTAAGCTGCGATGCCACCTCTCCACGGCTCCATTTCCTTGTGGATGGTAGGCTGTGGTTCTTATCTTATAGATACCTAGAAACTTTGTCAGCTGACTGAATAAACTACTCTCAAACTGTCGCCCTTGGTCTGTGGTAATCTTTGCAGGACATCCATAGCGTGTTATCCACCCGTCATACAGTGTTTTCGCTACCGTTTTGGCACATATGTCCTTTAGTGGGAACGCCTCCGGCCAACCTGTTTGCCGGTCTATCATAGTGAGACAATATCTATAACCCTCCTCGGTTAGGGTGAGCGGTCCGATTATATCTATGTGCAAATGATGCATTCGCTCTACTTTCGCAAATTGTCCTAGCGCTGAGGTTGTGTGCCTTTGAACCTTTGCGCGCTGGCAACGTACGCACGCCTTAGCCCATAATCCTACGTCTTTATTCATACCCGGCCAAAAGTACCTATCGGCAACAAGTTTTCTTGTTGCCCTTATTCCGGGATGACTGAGCTCGTGCACACTTAGGAATGCCACGTACCTAAATTTCTTAGGTAGGTACGGCCTCGCCTTATCGCTTCCCATGTCGCACACGATTGCGTCATTGCACGTTGGAAGTGATACTTTTATAAGTTTCAAGTTACGACCCGTCGACATAAGCTCTACTAACTCTTTATCGCTGGCCTGGCTACTAGCGACTTCGGCGAAATTGATTACCGCCGGACATGCAATTGCGTCTAACTCGACTCGCGATAACGTGTCCGCGGGAATGTTTTCCGCCCCGTTGATATGTCGGATGTCAGTTGTGAACTCACTTATAAAAAGTAACTGCCTAGTACGTCTCGGAATTTCTTTATTTCCGCCCGTTTTCCTAAACGCGAACGTCAGCGGTTTGTGGTCCGTATAAATGATCAAGTTTCGACCCTCGATCATGTTCCTAAAATACTGTATCGCTAAATAAACAGCAAGTAGTTCCCTATCGTAGGTACTGTACTTGTGTTGTGAATCGGTCAACTTCTTGGAATAGTACCCGAGTGGTACCCACGCGTCATCAACTCGCTGTTGTAATGTAGCTCCTACGCAAGTATCGGATGCGTCCGCCATAATTGCTAGCGACCTACCTGGCAATGGATATGCTAACAAAGCAGCGTTTTCTAAGCTAACCTTACACTGTTGAAACGCCTGAACAGCAGTTTCAGTCCACACTATGATGCTTTTGTCGCGTTTTTTAGCTCCGTGGAGATACTTATTTAACTCGGCCTGGTACTGTGCTGCTTGTGGCAAGTGACCTCTATAGAAATTTACCATACCTAAAAAACGACGTAACTCTGATACGGTTTTTGGTCTGGGAAAATCGGAAATGGCCTTGACTTTTTCTGGTAAAGGTTTCAAACCACTGGCAGAAACTTCATGCCCTAAAAAGTCTATCTTATCCTGCGAAAACGCACACTTGGCCAAATTAATGGTAAGTCCTACGTCCTGTAACCTACCGAAAACGGCCTCTAGATGCTTATCGTGTAGCATTCGATTTTCACTAGCCACTATGACGTCATCTAAATAAGAAAATACGAATTCAGCCCTAAATTCGGAAAGTTCCGGATGAGACTTTCGGAAATCGGATTCTAGGTCTTGCAACACGCAGTTATTCATGAAACGCTGAAACGTCTGCGCGGCGTTCTTCAACCCGAATGACATGCATGGCCATTCGAATAAGCCAAAACTAGTTATAATCGCTGTTTTCTCGACGTCTTCTGGAGCTATTGGGATAAAATGATATGCCCTATTAATATCAATTCGCGTAAATACCTTTTTGTCGGCTAAAATAAACGTAAAATCTTTAATGTGAGGAATTGGATATCTGTCTGGTTTAGTAATTGCGTTTAAAGCACGATAGTCTCCGCACGGTCGTAAATTACCGTCTTTCTTTGGAACTACGTGTAGTGGACTCGCCCACGCACTTTTGGATGGTCGACAGATACCCATTTCCTGCATGAGTCGAAACTCTTCTCTTACCTTCTTGTATCGATCCGGCGGTAGTGGCCTTAGACGCTCGTACACCGGCGGACCGAATGTCTCTATATGATGTCTTACGTTATGTTTCGGTGGGTCCTTGAAGGACACTGGCTTGGTCAGATCAGGGAACCTGCTCAAAAGATGGTAATGAGGGTGAGTTGCGGCTACCGTAAAAACAGACATCTGTTCTGTGTTTGCGATCGTCGCAACGGCATGTAAGTTAGTATCTTGGTCTATTAACCGTTTACCTTTTAAGTCTACTAACAAGTTATGATAACTTAAAAAATCTGCACCTAATATCGGCTGTTTAACGTCAGCTATTACAAATGTCCACTTATATGCACGACGTAAATTTAAGTTAAGTACTAGAGTCTTTATTCCATACGTTTGAATTTCTGTACCGTTGACAGCATATAATTTATACTTTGTATTTTCTGCACTATCACGCACTGTTTTATGATTTTTAGGTAGTACGGAAATATTAGCTCCTGAGTCTATTAAATAACGTATACCGTTCTGATTGTCCGTTACACACAATCGGTGGTTTCCGATATGGACGCAGGTACCCACCGGAGACACCTGCTCCAACTTCAGTTTTCCGTCTTCCAGCTGCACGGTTGCTCGCATCTGGTTGCGTTGCCCCTATAACGAAAGTGGTGAACGCACAACCAGTCTGGGCTCTGTGGGGTGCGCCTGGTCCTGCTGGATCCGCGTGACTGTGATCGTCCTCGACCTCGACCGCGCAAACCTCCACGTCCTCGCCTGCTCTGTGGTCGTGAGCGCTCCATCTGTTCTAGCCTAGCGCTTAGCTTGGCAATCTCAGCCAACACTGTAGCGGTTTCGGACGACGTGCTTCTCTCCGTCATCTCCGCGATCTGTTGCGGTTTCATGTTCTCCATCACCTTATCCGCTATGATTGCCAATCGGTCTAAATCTTTCGCTTCGGTTGCGGCGAGCACACCTCTAGCGGCCGCTGGCAGCAGATTCTGCCACAAGACGCTGAGTGTCTCATCGCCGATCTTACCCCTGGCGAGATCCTGCATTTTCCTAAGTAGATGACTAGGCTTTTGTTCGCCTAGCTCCATCTCCCCTATTAACTTCTGGATCTGACGATTCTCCGACTCTTCATATATGGTCATCAATCTTGCCTTCAATGCGTCGTATTTCCGCTCCTCCGGTGGTTTCACTAGAATATCCGTTACTTGTTGGATAACTTCTTTGCCCAATTTTGAAACCACCAAATTAAATTTGGTCATATCACCCAATTTCTGAGGTGCCAAAATCGCGCCCAGTTGTATAAACCAAACTCTAGGCTGATCGACCCAAAACTCTGGAATGCGCGCTGAAAGTGTTATAGCTGCTAGTCCGGAGTCTTCCATCTTAACCTCGAATGTGCTTGGCGTAGTCATTTTTAATTCACTGACAGTTGTACACTCACAATAATGTCACGGTTTCTTCAAATCGGTTCCTGAGTTACCCCTTTTGATGTACCACCCGCCGTTTTTCACTATAGTCTTTCACTTAAGTAGTAGTCCCGGTAGAAACAATGGTCGAACAAAGTCCAAACGTCGGGGTCACCAGTTTAGATGCCTCTTTGTAGCCTCTTTAATAGAAGCATTTAGAAGCATCTAATAGTTGTGTTTGGGAACACTTCTCAGACTCCTTCTACGGGAATACGATAAATGAAAGTCCAGTATCTTGTTCACTCATACTATTGAATTCTTTAGGTACTTAATAAGGAACCGATTACAAGTGTATACGCGGCGGCGGGCGCGGGGTGACTACTAGCCCGACTATCAAACTGCAGCGTCGGCGCCCGTAGCTGTGTACTGCTACATTGTTAAAACCAAAACAATATTTATTAGTCTAAAATGATTCCAATTGCAGCTTTATTTATTTATTACATACCTCTATAAAGGCGAAACAGAAGGAACATGATGGAACGGAACTTGAGAATAGGATGGTTAGTCCCCCTTTTAGTCCTTTAACGCACGCACATCAAATGCACCGTGAACGGAAACTCCTAGGCTCGTTCTTCCTATCTTTGAAGACTCCTGGAACCTGAAGAGAAACGTCCTTCTCTCCAACCCTGGGCTCCTGAAGTAGGTATGTTGTTGTTTACTGTGTGACCCCGCATCTTGGTTTTATAACTCTTATTAAACCCTGTAATTATATTCTAGATCTTAGGTTTCTTTAGCTGTCCCTTGTTAGCACCCTCTCTACCTCTCACCTTGTTTCGCTCCGACAACGCACTGGTGGAGGGAGTGCGCGACTGGGACGCCAGTCCTCTACATCGCACATGGAGAGCATATCACGCGCCCATTGCCTAGTTTAATTGTTTTAATTACATATTCATTTAAAAAATTAATTTAATTTCACTCAATTTTACCCCATTTATTTAATTGTTTAATTTTATTTTATTCAATCTATTCAATTTTATTTTATTCTTGTTTTATATTTTATTTCTGACCATTGTATTTTAATTTTAATCATTAGATAGGTAATTCATTTAATAATTAACGAAATAATTTGATGGATGCAAATCTGGAAAATAAACAATTTCATTTCATTTCTATACAGCTAGGCAGGTAAGGCCCCTAACTTTTATCCTCTAACTAACTGTACATTGCGCTTCGCCCAACTCTAGGTTAAACGTAAAGCTATATGTCGGGACAGACCAAGGCGACACCAACATCAGACGCAAGCCATAAGGGCAAGGCAGTGCATGGCAGATCAGCACCAAATATAATTTATTACACGGTAGCGTGAGTATATCGGCCAAGGAGAATAAGATCAAATAAAGTTCTTATAATAGTTATTCAATTTGGTTTAAAGTAACTCAGGGACGAAGATCTGAGCATGGCTCTCGGGAAAAGTGTGCACCGTAGGCGCTGTCGAGCAAATGGTTCGTTTATTTTTTGACGTGACAACCAAACGTGACGTCTATTAAATCGATGAACGCCGGCTGCACGCACGAAAAAGGATGACTCATTGTCCCGTTACGATCGGAGCGAGAGAGCTACACGAGCGAGCGAAAGGCAGGATTGGCTTCAGCGTTTGGCTTGCGCCGCATCTATCTCTCTTCCACCCTTCTTTTGTCATGACGTTGTCACGTTAAACTGTCGTCACCGACTTTACAGACCACCATTTTTTTTTGGCTAGCGCAGACGGCGCACGGCTTTATATATAGTGCTTAAAACTTTGGGTGACTAGCACAAGGGTACACCGAACCAGCCTGTTTCACATCAGCTGACATCAGACGCAAGCCATAAGGGCAAACAAGGCACGATAGATCAGCATCAGACTGGTAAGTATATCGGGCAAAGAGAATGAGGCAACGCACGTACATTAAACAATTTTATTCGGTCACATGATAACTTATTACAATCGTTATTTAATTTGGTTTAAAGCAACTAGAAGACTATGAACTTAGCATGGCTCTCGAGCAGCGTGTGCACCGGACGAGTGCCGACGGACGAGTGCCCTCGAGCGAATGCCCCAAACTTTTTTTTAAATGACCCTATGCTGATGGCCACTGGGTCCTCGACAGCGTACCTGGCATTAGGCAAATGCAGGGCTTTACGTCCCTAGTTACTGCAAGCTATGCTTTTTAAGGGCGCTGGGGTGGGGTGTAAGCGTGACTTACCTTATGCTCGCGCTGCTTACAACTTAAAGACGGCAGCGCCGTCATTTACACCATGTTACCACCATTACTTCCAATGGATAAAAACGGTGGAAATACTATTTCTTCACGCCCCGTGCTAGGCCTGCAGAACCTAACCTTCCTATTACCTTCCTAGATTTGCCTGGTAGAATAAAAATGAAGAAGGAGCTATTTATAAACTAATTAAAGTTTGAAATTAAAAAAAATTGTAAACCTACCTAAAGTAAATCGTAGCACAATCCTATGCTAAAACCGTCGGTACGTTTTTGTTTGCTCGAGACACGCAAAAAATCAACCGAAAGTCATAACTAGTATGCTAAATCATCATTCATAAAACCACACATAACGCATGAAATATTAGGGACTCGTCCGAGAATAAATAGTGATAGTTCTTTGGTTCAGTACAAAAATATTCGCTATTAACTATTTAGAAAAAGTCGCTATTGTGCAAAAATGATTATTGGGGTATGTTTAATAAGCACCGATCTAGATGTACCAAAAACTTCATTTTCCAAATGCATTAACTAATAAAAACATTTAAATTAAATGGGAACCGATGCTGTAACTATTTACGCGTTTAGTCAATTACACGGGGTCACGTTATAATGACTAGTGGATCTGTAGTAGGTTTTTTTTCCATAACAGTTTTGGTATTTTTCCATTTTAATTATTGAACGTACTTACAAAATTTCAGGAGAAGCGGTTAAAAAATGCGACCTGTAGAAGAAGACAGAGACCCAGACAGAACTCAGACATACGAAAGCCGCATAGACGCTTCGCTCGCTAACGCTTGCTCGGTCGATTATATTATTGAATGGACTCCGACTACATGAGGTTTAACAACGTAGTGAACCCTAAAGTTTAGAGTGATTATTTTGAGGATGTGTCGTGTTTTTGTCGATACATGCATGAGTGGAGACGTGGCGACGACGGCGCCGCGCCGCGCGACCCGTGTCGGGTGACAGAGCTAGCGAGCGGCGCTGGCGGCGCGCCCCTGCGATGCTTGCCCACTGCAAGATGCGATGCGACGATGTGGATTGTGTAGCAAGGAAAGAAGCCACCAGTAAGATCACAGAAGTAAATAATATCATTAAACATATATGAAAAAACGAAGTGATTCTATTGGGTGTTTTTTAGGGTTCCATACCCAAAGGTTAAAATAGAAACCTAATAATGAGACTCCGCTGTTCGCCCCTCTGTCCATCTGTTACCAGGCTGTATCTCATGAACCGTGATAGCTAGACATTTGAAATTTTCATAGATGATGCATTTCTGTTGCCGCTATAAACAGATTTTGCCGTTTTTAAAAATAATGGTACGGAACCCTTCGTGCGCGAGTCCGACTAGCACTTGGAAATTAATTTTTTCATTGCTACACATTCTCACACCGGTCCTTGTGGTGGACAGGCAGGCTTATCCAGAGATCTCATTACTAATGTCCAAGACTACGATGAGTCCAGTTTTATTTGATCAACAATTTCGAAACGAATTTATGTGAAAAATGATCGGTGTATCGTTACATCCGAGTAACAACTTCTTAAGATAAGTACGTAGTTCCATGTATAGATAATCACTAATGGAAAAGCGCATAAAAATCAAAATTAGCCATTCTATAATATAAACTTGGATAAAACCGCTATATTTTAATAATTATAGCTCAAAATCGAAAAACATTGGTAAGAAAGAATAAAAATCACGATGTCTCATATTCCGTCAAAGAGTGGCTGTTACGGTGTTACATGTCATAATTTATGATACATTCGCTTTAGAAAAAAAAACCATTAAGGGACTAAACGGTAAACTGAAGATTTAGTTACCTTCCAGAAAAACACGGCGACAATTTTAGCTTTTCTGTCTGTAGCTCATGTGTCGTTACATTTTGAACTTAATGTTCTGAGCATTAAGATGCTATGACAAATTTATTTTGGCATATTGAAGTGTGCAGGTCTGTAATTCATTAGACCGTGGAAGACCTTTTTTTCCATTTTTTAAGCACACTTTTGATGGATTGCAATAGGAAGTTGGCAAGTATAAATCTGATTTGAATTCCACTTTGTGTTGCTTTGGAGATAATTTGTAAGTACCTATGATGTATGTTGTTATAGACTTGTTAGCTTTATTTAGGTTACATTACAATTAGCTTACAATAATTACCATAATGACATAGTAAAATTAGTCCTCGCCCGTGCGATATTGGGGCGAGGTTAGGCGTAAGAGAGCGTGGTAGGCCCCACCGCTGCTCGTACTTCGCTCTCCTCTGACGCCTTACTTGCACCACGCGGGCGCAGACTTTATGACCATTATCTACACTTTGACAGTCTTCTTTCTTCTACTGTGAAGTGTATTTATTCCTCCTTGTTTAGTTTCATACTTTTTTATACACTTTGTTAAAAACTTTTTACTTATTTTTCCTCGGCAGCTTTAAAATTTTTGAATTTGTAAACTAACTTCCAAACAACTTTGATAGATGGTGAAAAAGTCTGAAAGCCCATCAGTCGAGCATCATCAGTCAAGCATAAGGAGTCGAGCTTCAGAGTCGAACGCGAGATCAAGCAAAAATCTGAATCCAAAAACAGGCTGTCGCAACTTCATAAAAAAATTAAACGATCTATGAAACGGGACAGAATTTTAATGGCGGATGAAAGGCGAATATAGTTTTCTCGCTCACTCCCTCAACGTTTCTCATTATAGTGTAATATGTCTATTTTATGTCGAGATATCCTCTGGATGAAGATCGATACGTAGACCAGTAGTTAATTTTTAGTCCCAAATACTTCTTTTGGGGCAAAATATCATAACATATTTGATTCAGAAAATAGAGTTGTGCAACTTTTATCTGAATTTGTAAAATATCGATACTTTTTTTTAGGTGTAAGAAATGGGTGAAAATGACCGGCAACGAAGACCTAGCGTATTTAATAGAAAAGCTTCACCAACTTAAATTTGTGTGTGAAAAGCATTTTAAGACAAAGACTACACAAACACAGTTAAAGAAAATTAATTAGTGAATTAAACTCCATTATTTAAGAACTTGTTGCTAAACAAGAGGAAATAAGAAAAAGGTGATGATTATCATAAATAAAACAAACGTATGTCTCTAGTGTTTTTTTGTACACAAATCGCTATACACAAAATTTTGTGGTAAGTACAGGGTTTTGTTTTAACGCCACTAAAACATTAACAATGGCTCAAGGTTTTGTAAGTAGGTATGAAATCGATATCGTAAATATATAAATTTTGTATCGAATGGAGGGGGGGCACATCTCTATTCTATTCCCTAATGTTGGTAGAACTGATTTCAAGGATCTAAAAGGTAGCTCGGTTTTGACATTGGTTAGGTTTCTTTTTTTGTACGGAGTCCCGTCTCTTATCTATGTTACATACTCTTTGCCTAAAATATTGTGAAAACCAGTAATAGTGAAAATCTTTTTGATGTGATTCAAATTACAGTTTTGTTCGTTCTCAAGACCAAAAAGAAATGCAACTTTATCTGATTCTGACACGTGACACGCTTCTTTATCATTCTTCTTCATCTATAAACATGACGTGAGAGCACCCTGAACGGAGACTCTTGGGCCCGCTCTTCCTATCTTTCTATCTTTGAAGACTCCTGGAAACTCAAGAAAAACGTCCCTGTCTCCAACCTTAACCCTAGGCTGCCGACGTAGGTAGAGTGTGGTATACTGTTTAACTAACGAACGTTACATCTCTCATTAAATCCTGTAATTTTCTTATTATATTTCCTTGGTTTCTCTAGCTGTCCTCTGCCAGGTCCCTCTCTTTACAGCTAGGCAGGCTCTCGACTTAATCTAGATAGCTGTACGTTGCGCTTCGCTCCACCTCTAGGCGGAATGTAACGTTATATAACTGCTGGGTACGAGCTTTCTTCCTGTGTCGTCTGCCTCGGTCCTGCGCCAATTGAATCCAGGTTCAACCCGCTGCTTGTACATTTTCTATGAAAACATTTATGCGATATCATCGCTGCTACCATCCGCCACCGGATTCTGTCCAGCATGAGAACGTGAATCGCCTGAACTGACAGACGCGTTAACTCTTCATTGTAGTTAAGAATGTAACGCGAGGAATGACGGCTCGGGACGTAATGAGTTGGCATATATTTAATTTAGAGACTGGACTAAGTCAGTAACTTATAGTTACGAATACAGATGCCATGCCTCTGGGACTCGATTCTACTAGGTTTTTAAATTGTTAACGAATTGTCTATTTGTGACACTTCTGTCATAAAAAAAGTGTCAATTTGAGGCAAATTATTAAGAATTTAAAAATTATTACTTCGTAAAATTGGAGGGCAGCATGCCGGCGCGGGCAGACTATGACTACTACAACGTTGCCCGTGCAGCAATAAAAGCTGGCATAGCAACATTACTGTGTTATTTACGAAACAAGACTTTTCTTTTACAGGAGCAAATATTAAATTAGAAAGTAACCTGAAGAGACACCTAATAAAGTAAAGTTTTTCAAATATATAAAGGTACTTACCAAATAAATTCTAGCACTAGCCTAGGATCACGCTACTTTGTATTTGTACGAACAAAAGCACTAAGCCTAGGATCACGCTACTTCGTATTTGTACGAACAAAAGCACTAAATATTTACCTCATGGTGTTTGGTTTTTTACATGGAGTTGTCAGTTTTTATTTATGTTTGATTTGTTTTGAGTTAAAGCGTGCAAAGAAGCGTTACCCTTCTGTTCCCAACCCTACCCCGTGGCACTAATTTGGATTTTTTTAAATCAACATTTAAAAACAGAAATTTCGCTAAAATCTTACGCTTTGAACCATACCTATACACCGGCTGCAACAAAAACCGTCCGTAGCTATCGGGTCGCAATCATCAATAATGATTATCAGTAAATCTGTCCGTCGGAATGCTACGGGAAACGCGTAGTGCTCTCTGTTCAACCATGTGCCATTCAATGTTACAAGTGACGCCGGTAGGGGCACACCCAATACTCCCGATAACTACTAACGAAATGTAGCTACTAATAAGTGAATCTTTTATGTTGAAATACTAGACCCCATTCAAAACGCTAAATTCCTAAATCTAAACACGCTAAGAAATGTAGGTACATCTTTGTTATTGCTGCATAGTAGAGCAAGAACATCAATAATCTTAGCTATGGTTTATATATTATTGAGTATTGAGCATTCTAACGTAACGCCTAATATACCTCGTATAATGAGTGCTAGCTGTAATTAAATAACACGACAATGTAAAATCTGTGTCGTGTTCATTCTCTAATTGATATTTTGATTACTAATTGAGAAGGTAAACGCACAGACGGTAAACAGTATAGTTTTTAAATCTTCGTGCTGTTGAAATTCTTTAACTCGTAGTGATAGGCAAATTTATTTCACTAACAACAATGCCAAATATTGGACGAAGATCAGATATTAAAGAGGAAGCAAACTACAAAGATCGCCGAAGCACATAGCTTTAATACACAATGCAGTAAACACAGGTGAAAGAATTGTTGCATCATGCACAATGACATCCGCGTCGGCACCAGTCGGCAGTAACAAGTGGTCAGCGGTAACGTTTCAATCCAAGACGGACGGTACTGCCGAGTCATGCTCGTGGCGCGCTCGGAACTACCTGGATAACCCAACTCTGGATCAGAAATGTGAAAAAATCTTAAAAACACGCGTTTTATAATTTTGTGCAAGACAGATCTTTTATAAGTCTGTGAGTGATATCTTTCGATTGTAAGTTACTAACACTACTACACTACCATACTACTACTACAACTACAGCCACTGGTACAACATCTTCATCATCATTAGTTCCAGTTTAAAAAAATAAGATTTTTCTAAAAGTAGAGAAATCAATACAAAATAACAGTCTTATTTCAGGTTGGTTTAAGGTTGTAAAGGATGTTTGCCCTAGGCAAAAAAACGTTTTTAATCAGGGGGCTCACTACACTACTAGCACCGGATTATGAAAGCTTTAGCAGAAATATTAGCGGTCTTTTGATTGAGAGACTATTGAACTTACTACTCAATATGAATACTGACTTGATTACAAGACCCAACAATAAATTCTTTTTGTTGAAGGCAAGTTTTTAATTTTTCTTAGAATATAAATAACCTAGCTCTGAAATTGCTACCAGTATCAAGCATCTACCCACCTTATCTACCAAGAAATACTCAGAAAAAAAAAAGCAAATAAAAACAATTTCATAAACTATCCAAATGGTATTCGAAATCGTAACAAACCTCCACCAGTAGTTGATAAATGAATTGAAGACTACCTCATTCCGTCAACGCAGCTCGACACGTCTGTATTCTGTGATATTCAACTGATTTACTTGAAACGTTTGGTCTATTTGATAAGGTAATTAATTGAAAAAAATTATTGACGAATATAGTAAAACTGCAAACCATGTCTGCCTAAAACTCCAAGCCGTATCTTGTAACATTTGGTGTCAGAAGTGGGATCCGCAAAAAATAAATGCCGGTCATGCTGAGAGAGGGAGTAACTAGTCGCGCTATTATTTATACGAGTATGTATAGCGCCAGCTTTACAACGAAGTGGTGTTGAACCCGTCAGCACAGAAACTGCATGCGAATATTCATATACCTATAATATGTAAGTATGTTTACTTACTCTGCTTAGGTTAATACTTAATCCATTTTTTTCAAACTGATAAAATTAACGAATAATTCATCTTTGTTCCTTTTAGAAACCCTTCGCTCGTAACTTGCGCCAAACGTCAACCCAGAACAGTAACTGTCTAGAACAAGGAGCAATCACGCCTTGATCGAATCCCTTTGTTCATGTAAGACTGGTAGTGGATCTGTTCATTCCTCCATTATGATATTCCGGATCAACAATATCTGCTTGCCATTGAATCACAACGTTATTGTTTGGGATTAGGTTTGCGCCTGTGTCGACGTTTCCGCTTGTTACTGCGATCTCGGCCTTATTGCCAAGATGAAGACGATCCCTATAGTAGACAATGACGTCGCTAGACGCAATTAGCACATAACCAAGGCGGATTGCATAATCAAGATGCCAGCATAGTTACGTACATGTTACATTTATTATAGATTAATCCAATTATCCATTAAGTCCAATACTCAGAAGCGGGCTAACTAAAGCTGCAGCGTGTAACTAATCCGCCGGCGTCGTTTCGTGTGCTCTATGTTTCAGGCTCTTAAACTAATCCGAGGGACATTAAACATTTTTTTGTTTTTCGCATCTTGCTAACAGGGGCCTAGTATACACACTGGCGGTACCAAATGGCTTAGGATCATCTACATGTACCTACTCCAAACCGACCTTCTAAACCATATCTAACCTGAGTATTAAAATCCTTAACTAATAAAAAAGATTTAAAAATGTTTTGGAACGGCTGGTAAAATTAATAAAAGCGAATGTCAAAAGGGTTCCATAACATAACAATTTGTATATTATTACCTCTATACACAAAGAAAATGTGGTGAACTAATCCATACTTCTCTATATTTTAGTGAAGTGCTAAATGTGACACTATAGGTATCAAAGGCTACAATTATTACTTGATTATAAGTAAATTTATTTAAAATGATCTAACTATTTGTAGTAGTGTATTTATTTGTAGTTTCAGTCTAATCGTCTTCAAAAGTAATTTGAAGACGAATAGATTGAAACTACAAATTTAAATTAGATTTTGGTTGACAACCGTAGAAACTTTGTGGCCTCTGTTCTTCACCAATTTAGGAAATTTGTATTCCCACATAAAGCTAGTAGGTACGTGTGTCGCACGTACACGGCCGTAAGTGCAGGGACGCGCGCTATCTCGGACAGTGGGACGCGCGATGGGACGATAGCTTCGGCTCTACGTGGTGCACCCAACGGCGACGGGCCAGTGACGCTGCTTGAACTAACACCACACCAGGTTACTTCACGCGACGAATCGCAATGTCTACTTTATGCGTCGCAGTTTCCCGCACCGTTGCCACTAGGTGTTCGGTACGAGTGACGATATTCAGTCCCAAATGTGACATGGGGCGAGCCTGGCTCTAATTATGTAGTAGATGACACTTGGCAAATGACGATGATGATGATGATAATGAACACCTTTTGATTGCGTTTTAAAAGTCATTCTAATAGTTAAAATAAACAAATCTGACAGGAGTTTTTGCGGGAAACCAAAAAGGTGATGTCGTGTTTTGTATTCTTCTCTAACTTCTTCTAAAGGTTATTCAAGTGTTTATGTGTAATATAATGGTGTTTGTAATAATGATATTATATGTAATAATATAAATTTTAATATAATTGCCTTTATCAGTTCGTTACCGCGCACGAGTGTCGGCAAATGATACAAAAATTGCGGAAAGTGACTTTTCGTGTTCTCTACAAAACCATATAGTTTCAGTAAAGTATCCATCACCTTACTGAAGTGGGACAAAGAAGAAGATACTTCATAGTCATCAACACCTCATAATTATCACCTATCATCAGTAAAAACTATATTAACTTGAGACTGGCAAATGCACAAGACGTGCGAATAATCCCCCTGAAAAGGGGAAAAAAACTGACAGACAGAATGAGAAACAGAAACGTCAACCAGTCTAAATATAAACTCTTGAAGTAAAACTAAACAATGTAGAGTGAAAAGTGCAAATAAGGAAGGTACACCATTTTTATTCAATAATCATCATCTAGAAAATTAGGAAGTCTAAAATACAACGTTTTACCACTTCCTGGAGTTAGATACGATATTAAAGCATGTTTGTTCCTTCATATTAACCACTTTAATTTAATGAAAAGCAGCGAGAGAGCTGGAAGCGATCGAGCTTGCATCTAGAACTTTTTCCTACATTTATTTTAATTTAATGAGAAGCAATTGATAGACCAGGGGCCGATTCAGCTAACTTTAGCCGATGCTCAACAGAACTTTCGACGTCGCGTTTGTCTTAAATAAACGGACAGAGAATGGCTCCGTATCACTAAGTCTACTAATGTTATAAACGCGAAAGTTTGTAAGAATGGATGGATGGATGGATGGATGGATGGATGGATGGATGGATGTTTGTTACTCTTTCCCGCCAGAACGGCTGAACAGATCTGGATGAAATTTGGAACAAAGGTAGATTATAGTCCAGAATAGCACATAGGATACTTTTTAACATACCGTCCCGCCTTTCCCCCGAGGGGGTTGGCAGAGTTGAATACAACACCCACATTTCTCCGAACGATATTCAGTCCCAAATGTCACAGGGGGCGAGCCTGTCGCCATTCACCGGGCTCCAGTCATGTAGCGATGATATACAATACGCACATATGTTCACTCAATGAACAAATTGGGGCGTGCCGTCGGCTGGGTTCGAACCCGCTCCTGCCATCGCTATTACTATTACTTTTTAACCGCGGACAAAACCGCGGGGCGCATCTAATGTCACATAAACATGCCAGCTAGACCACCGACGAAATATTAGTGATAACTAGTAGTTCTCCGTCTGTTTCTTATGACAAACGCAACGTCAACGGTCCAGTAAGCATCATGTTAGCCCTAGGCTGGGCCGCGATTCTGCTAACCAATGTTTTATTAATTGTGAATGAATTGCCTCGATTTGACTGCTTGTATGCCAGAAAAGTCAAAATTAGACAAATAATTCACATTTTCAAAACATTTGCTCAGGCCCTGAATTACCCCCGTGCAAGCGATCGAGCTCTATGTCTCTTCGTCGCATATTGTCGCACAAACCACGTAACGCATTCTAACGCGTTCGCACCCTGATTTATATCTAAGAATTTGAGCGAACATATGTTTGATCGCAGATTCGCATTTGAAATTAGCTGTCTGTATTGTCGGAAACGTTGAGAGCGCTATCTCTGTGTGATATGAACCGAATCTTATAAACAAAGGTTAACAAAAATATACCATCTTACAACTAATTAAGAAATACTTACCTGTGTTGTACAAATTGTAAGTAGTTGTTATAGTTAGCTATATTTACGTACATATAAAAGCTACATCACAAAAATAACACATCATCACGTCTTTTTCCTAGAAATGGTTGGCAGAGGTGGATTAAAAACACCTACACTTCACCGGACGATGCTCAGTCTCAAATGTGACATACAGCCTGTCGTCATACACCAGGTTCCAGTTATATAACAGATGCATACGCATATAATGTGATACGCACGATTGAACAAATTGGTGCGTGCCTTCGGCTTACATCGAACCCGTACCCTCTGGCTTGAAAGACGAGCCTTCTTCCAACTAGGCTGTCATCTCGATTACAAGCTAGGTACATAATCTCCAATACAATAATCCTAACGCGACAGTGAATAAAGTAAAACCTTATAAATGCAAAAGTGAGTTTGTTCGCTTGTTTGTTTGTTACGCTTTTACGCCTTAACTTCTCAACCGATTTTCACAAAATTTTGCATACACGTTGTTTGGGGTACAGAAAAGGTAAAGTTCCTGTGGGACAGCGGGTAAAACCGCGGTGCGCATCTAGTTACTTATTTTCTAATTATATATTTACAATATAAAACGTCTATGATGTAGGAAATAATAAAAAATTAATTCATAACGTTCCAATAAAATTACGAAAGAAGCCGTATTTTTTCCAAGCTGATTCGTATCTTTTGATCCTGGTCGGGCCGGAAAGCTCCCTATTGAACTAGTCATTTCGTACTCGTAGAAAACACTCGTAATTACATTATTCGGCAATCTTGATTTTTTGTAAACTACAAATTATGAGCGAATGAAATTATTTCGAGGAGGCTATGATTGTAGGCTGTCGAATGACGCAGCAGCTTCGTGAAGAACGGGGCTATTTCGGTGGCGCGGCCATTATTTTATCTTCAAGTATAAAAAAAGATTTGTATGATATAGTTTTGTTTTATCTTATTATTTAGATCTTTTTGCATTTCACTGCATTTAAAATGACGTTCTATCCTTTTTAGTCGATTTCGATGTACTAATTTTTATATATATACTAGCTACGCCTCGCGGTCGTTTCCTACCCGTGTTACTCTACCAAGCTTACTACCAGTACTAATCCCGATTGCTTTTTTTTTCCATGTTACTACTGGCTATCGAAGGTGATACACAGGTAATTTATTTTTTCCGTGTTACTACTGATTATCGAAGTTGTTTTACGGGCAGTTTATTTTTTTCCCGATGTTACTACTGCTGATTCAAAACTCTTTTGGATAACTTTTTTAGAAATCTTCTAGTGTGACGTAAAATGTTACAATTTTAATTACCATTCTAATGACAAAACAAAATTTGCAAAGCATTATTGCAAATTTATTCATAAAGTATATTATTATGTATAAATCTTTAATATTCAATTCAAAACAAATCAAAGAAAGAAATATGATATCATCAATGATGACAATATCCGACACACTCAAATGGAATTAATAAGCCAAACCATTTCAGTAGGTTACGCCCTTGAAAAACTTCGTTAGATTTAGGAGAACGACAAGTTTTATTTTGTTTTAAAAGTATCTCAAATAAAATTTCGTACTGACTTTGGCATATTTTATTTTTATTTTTGTAGGTTAATCCTATCCTACTAATATTATAAACGTGAAAGTTTGTAAGAATGGATGGATGGATGGATGGATGTTTGTTACTCTTTCACGCCAGAACAGCTGAACAGATCTGCATGAAATTTGGCACAGAGATAGATTATAGTCTAGAATAGCACATATGATACTTTTTAACCGCTGGTGAAACCGCGTGGTAAAAAAGCTTGGTAGTAACACGGGTAGAAAACGCTCGCGGTTGCACCCGCGGTCCAAAAGAAACCGGTTGGACAACCCTTATCACTTGGAAGGTATGAGGAAGAGGGGTATGAAAAATAGATAGTAGCCAGTTTTCAGACCTACTAAGAATATAAAATGTCATAAAAATCTGTCAAGCCGTTTCGGAGGAGTATAGTAACTAACATTGTGTCACGAGAATTTTATATATAAAATAGAGATATTAGTAAATAGGAGTAATACTACGAGTATAAGATACCAGTTGTGTGTCTGGGTTTTCATCATATCTATCTGTTATACTATGGTTTATAAAATACTAGTCACTTTTTTATTCAACTTCAAAATTCAAACAAAACAAAACCTTACCGTGTAAGCTTTAAGAATAAAAGCGTTAGTCGGCATCACAAAAGATTTCAACGAGCACAGGGCTCCACCAGGACAGGTGCCAGATACTCGAGCCACTCGGATAGGAAGGTAACTATTGTGTTTGATTGTACATTGAATGTTTTATTGGTTTTAACCCATTGAAACTTGACTGATTAAAATATAAATTTCAACATATGAAATTAAAAAGAACAAGATTTTAAGTAGAAAAAATTAAAAGAAATAAAAAATTAATATTCAACAGTATCCGGAATATTGTCGAAAATCGTTGCTGAAACAGATCAGATATCTCGAAACACAGATTGAACTCTGATAGGTATTTCTCGTTAAATTTCATGACATACAATTTAAAACCTTATCATAACAGACTACAGTACAATTTAAATTTACACATCGTTAATTTTTGGATAATTACACGATACAAATTCAGAGCCGAAAATAAAGCATTGCATGATCATTTTGTTACCGAATAAAATCTTTATCCCATCTGGCTTTAAATTCAAAGCTTATCGGTGCAGGGTTAATCCAGGAAATCTGCTACAAGTGACGCCTGAGCCGGCACAATAGAATCACCCTTACAATATAATATCACCCTCGAAAATCTGTGCGCACCTGTGTCCTTTGATTCCAAGTTATATAGCCATCATCACTCATCACGCAGGGATATCGAAGCATAAAATAAAATCAGTACTTACATCAAGCAAAAAGTATGATATGAATAATGTTCGCAATAAAAAAACTCGAGCAGTCAAAGAAACTATTAACAATGAAAAAGTGTTGTGTCCATCTGAATTATAGTACACAATAGCCACTTACTTCATTAGTCACGGTTCATCAAGAGCGACGCAACCCCACGCAACGTCAAGCACCACAACACCAGTTGCACACAACACACAAGTAGACAACGCAATTTGTCGCTAATGAAGTGATTGTCGCGAGCGAGCGCTTCGGGTAGGTAATTGTTCCATTCACTGCCTCCAACCCTATCCTCAATTTTATGGTTTTCGCTGTCTGATATGATAATCATCGAGTTAAAATTATTACTTCTCAATTTGTGCTCGGCTAGTGGATGCCTTTATTGCTTGCTTCCGCGGCGACTAATGTTAAATATACACACAATCAGGTGTACTAATAACGATGGCTCCTTCACGCCTCTACTGCTCCGCAACAAGGTCTCGGTTTCCAGCCATGAAATGAAACTGCTAATAAAGAGGTGTGCTTACTTCGTCCGTTGTCATTGAATTGTTCTCTTGTTTCCTGGCCAGGAAATCCATCGTAATACTGTCATACTGACTGACCCTAACTCAATTGCGGCGCGCAATTAAAAATTTGGGGTCAATTATAAATTATTTCAAGTATATATAATTTTATACATATTTATTAGGTAGTTATAAGATAAAAATTATTTCTTTGTTGATACACATTGTCTTTGTTTACTTATTGAATGAATGTTAATATAATGAATGTTATTTTTTTAAATATCACAAAGAAAACTGAAAACTGTTTTTGCTTCCTATCCGAGCCATATCGCGTTACAATACCTACATACGAGTACATAAATGACTATCGTATTAATTATCAGGTAGGTATTACAAAAAAACAATCTACAGTCATATATGGTGCATACCCATAGCTCCTTCACACCCTTATAAAAATTTGACATAGCTCTATGGAGCCGAAAGAAAAACCCTCAAAAAAATAACGAGCATGAAAATAAAAATTTGACAGACATACATTCCGTTTGATTGCAGATAATGATGTTCCGAGGGTGGAACATATGCCACCGATGCGATGCGGCCCCTGCACCCTAACGCCAATTATACTCTGATGTCGAGGGATGCCACTCGTCGAGAGGGCGCTGAATTTATTGATAAAATTACCGTTAATTAGTTGATTTCGGTAGTCAATTTTATAATACTTACTTACCTGTGGGATGTTAATTTGCACTTCACACTATATTGTTTAAGTATGTACAAAGTTGTTGAATATGATGTGCGTAGCCAATATACGCCATTTTTTTTTTCACTCAACCTAGGAGATAATTAATGTTTAGCATTCGAAAACTGAGTGAGTGAGTGATTTGAGTGCATTTTATCCGCTAGCGTGAAAAGTGTTTTTAAGATTAGAACCTTTCCATTCAAAAATGTTCTTTATCACCAATGCACTGAAAATACTTATTTCGTGTCAATTCGCCAATTTTATATTTAGAAAAAAAAAATGATTGCACTGGCCACCAACTGGCTGTTTTTCTTGCAACTAGTATTTTTCTCGCTTTATTGTGGTGAAAAGTTGCATTTTTGGCTCGGCAGCAAAATTATTGTGCGTCTAATACTTACTCTTGACACTCAGTTATGCTCAGGAATATATACATATATGAACCACTCGCTTTGGTCGTGATCCTATAATCCTTGGCTTGCTTAGGTCCTTGGCCTCGCATCAAAAAATAACTTTGCAGCCTTGCATAACAAATAACTGTTATTAATCTACCACAATTTTATTTAATAAAAAATAGATTATTATTCGGCTCTCTTACCAACTGCATGCAAGATTTTCTCCTCTGTGTTGCTAAAAAGACTCGAACCCTACGCTGAGCCCGTTATAGGTGACTACCAGTGTGGTTTTTGACGCAACCGTAGTACAGTTGATTAGATTTTTTACTCAAATAGCTTAAGGAAAAGAAGTGGGAGTATGCGGGAGGTGTCTACTCGTTTTTGTAGACTTTGCAAAAGCTTACGATAGTATGGACCGAGATTCTTTATACTCAATTCTTTAATTTGGAACGGATGGGAGAGGATCGTGCCGTAAAAACAGCTTATCTGGGATAACGAACAGGTCGTAGGCCAGTCCCAAGTATAGATGGAAGGATGAGGTAGCTAAACACCTGCGAGTAATTGAAGTTGATGCATGGCATGAGCTAGTTCAAAACAGAGAAGAGTAGCGCGTTAATATCGGAGGCCAAGACACGGTTTAGATCGCTGCTCCAATAAGTGAGCAAGTAAGTATTCAGGACATTTTTGCACAGACAGTCGCCTGACCCCAAAGTAAGCAAAGCTTGTACGGTGCCAGAAACTATATAATACTAGCTGCGCCCGCGGTTTCACCCGCGGTCCCACAGGAAGTGTTTATGTTGTTTTGGCTGTTTTTATTTTTTGAAATTATTCGATTTTTTCCTGCCTTTTATACGAGTACCTTCCCTAGACCTCCACGAACATTTCAAGACTAAGATAAGATAAATCCGTTCAGCCGTTCTCGAGTTTTAGTGAGACTAACGAACAGCAATTTATTTTTATATATATAGAGATTTGTAAAAAAATGAAAAACCTACTCATAGAACAAACACATGACATGAATGTTTGCCTTAGGTGGGAATCGCACCTCCGCCCCCGAGCTCAGAACACAGATTCTGAGGCACTACTAACTGAGCCACCGAGGCAGTCAAATAAAGGGCTACTGACTACCTCTACATTTGGTCGCCAGTCAATAACTTTTTTGTATAGAACAGTTAATTGTTGTCTTGCGATTTCAGGGTTGGTCCCATTGTAGAGAAGCAGCCTTAAAATGTTGCTAGTACTTACTTAAATATAGCGGTGTGCTATACTGATAGCAGTACACTGATGACAGTACTGATAGCTTTAAACGATACAAATTGAAGATCGATAAGCCTTGTCTAGTGTCATGCAATGCAACCTGTTCCGTAAAACTTTAGTTTGTCATTAAAGTAAGGAACTGTCTGTTAGAACGAATTAGTATAATTATAGGGTATGTCTTATGACGAAGGACATATTTGAGGATATCATTGTTATCATCGTTATGACCAATTTTTACTATGGGACCAACCCTGAAATGACGAAACCAATTGACGAATGACGAAAATTTGTTCCAAATAAATAGTTCGTTGATAGACAAAAATATGTGTGTTTTTTTTTTTATGTAGAATAGGTCGGCGTTTGACCACCAACTCGCCTGATGTTAAGCGACGTTGTGGTCTAAGATGGAGCACGATGACCTATAAGGTACATATTCACTCTACACTGAAAAAAATGGTTTAGTTGTGGCAACTAAATCGGTTTTGCTGCCTATGTCTTAGCTGCTGCACCAAATATCTTCGAAACACTGTCAAAGTTTTGTTGACTACGACGAAGACTGCTTAGCTACTATTCAAAATAAAATTTTGTTAGGAGAATCACACTCAAGTTGCAGTTACTGCAAATTACTTAACTGAGTTTACTAAATTTGTTATCTATATAAACAAAACAAATTCGAATGTTTTAAATTAGCTATCAGAGCAAAATATTTTAACTACTTTAGGATAAAATATTTACCTGCTATTGCTAATTGTTAAGATTGTTAGCAACTACTGCTAAGTATTGTTAAGATTGTTAGCTGCAACAGCTAAATTCGTTCAGCTAAAAACAATTTGCTACGCTAACAAAAAACTTAGCTGTCCCTATAGTTTGAAAGGATATTTGCTACTACAACTAAAATTTAGTAACAGCAGCTAATTTTTTTTTTCCGTGTAGCCTTGAAGTTTACTAGAGTGAAGAAGTACAAAGACGGCAGTTGAGTGAGGCGCTACAAGTGCGCTACTGCTCAGACCCGTCTTCGGAACGGTTACACCGGACTACATCCCGAAACACGACTAGGTCATTTCACGGCATGGCTTGGTCCGGTGGGTGGTAACTAGCCACGGCCGAAGCCTTCCACCAGAGTTTGCTACCCGGTTAGCACTACCCGGGGACCACGTGCAGGGAATCAAAATAGAGTACACTCATACGGACGTGGGTAGCTCAGCCCCCAACAGTATGTAACAGCTGTTTTTTACTTCTCGATTTCAATATTTTCCCCATAGTAAAAGTTGGCTATAATGATGAGTACAATGATATCTTAGAATATGTTCGTATGTCGAAACAGAAAAAAAGCAAGCAGCTTCGTATAGACCGAGTGGCCAGCCCTGATGTCAGAGTTTCTAGGCCGGCCGATGATCTCTGACATTGCTTGACAATTGTTGTCAAAGAACAAACGACCGCGGCCTACAATTTGACGTGTCATCCGAGCCACGGTAGCGCTCAGTTGTGAATGCCAACCGCGCTTACCCATCCTAGGACTGACCACTTGCTTGCTCAAAAACAGGTACACGGTAGAGGTATTTTATACTATTTTTTTTTACTTTACGCGTAATTATCCATTCCACACCCAGCTAAACAGAAGCAAGTAAATTTTTACAAAGTACAAAAGCAGGCAAACAAAGTTTTTAGATGCGATAATTTGAGCATACAAGTTTCGACATCGCCACACTTACATGTGTATAAGTCACGCTAGGCCTAAATTATAAGCTGAAGCGATCACTGTATAATAAAATAGTGTACATTTCAAATTGCTTTAACGTAACAAATAAATAATATCTTTTAAAAAATAACTTTAAAAATACATTCTAAGTTCATCTTCTTTAACTTTAACTTAAACTAGATAGAGTTGCAAACTTACAAAATATATCGTCACGTTTTCCCTCTAAGGTACTGGCAGAGGTGTATTACAACACCCGCACTTTACCGGACGATATTTAGTCACAAACTTGGTAGGGGGTGCGCCTGTCGCCACACATTACACTTTAGTTGTGTAGCAGATCACATTCAATAAGTACGCACGCATAGAAATATGTTCACACAATGAACAAATTGGTGCGGGCCTTCGGCTGATATCGAATCCACTCCCTCTGGATTGAGAGGCGAGCTTACTCAAACTACGCAATCATCGCTTTTCATCTTTAATACCTAATCTATCACATTAACAAACAATTACTCATATTAACGGTCACGCCATCTAGTTTAAAAAGAAATTGACGAAAACAGATCATTGAAACCAAATATCTAGTCTGCACCTCATAACTTGCATCCGGACGTAATACAAATAATACGACGCTTAAAAAATGTGGGGTGTGAACAATAAGCTTAGTGTCCAGGGGCCGGGTTGGCAAATATTATAAAATATTATCAATTACACGGTGCCACTGGTGATTTTTATTTGTTAATCTTTTGTGTGTATGGGTACTTTCGAATGAACATACCACGTGATTGGGCCTATTATAATAAATAGGCATTAGAATTAAAGTATTACATTTAAAATTAGTTTATTTTGTAATAGAGGCTTTCTTTGTGAACTTAACGTGTGTAGTGCATTTATTCCTCCTTGTTTAGATTCATACTTTTTTATATACTTTGTCAAATACTCTTTACTTAATTTTTCTCGACAGCTTCGAATTTTTGAATTTTTAAAAAAGTTACATACATCTTTCTAGATGGTAAAAAAGTCCGTAAGCTCATCAGTCGAGCTTCAGAGTTAAGCTTCATCATGAGTTAAGCTTTAGAGTCGTGGGCTCGTTCTCTCCCTATGCAGGCCACTGGAAGATCTCCCGTCCCTCTCATCACCTAAGTCGGCAGCCTAGCACTAAGCTGTCGACTTAGGTGGGATGTACCGTACTGTTTAGCTCCAAGTCTATGTAAAAAAAAAAAGCAAGATTTGGACCTAGATACGAGTAAGTACATCATTTTCTTGAAGAAGTTAGGCTAGGCTTACTGATTCCATAATGTCGCACTTAGGTGTAAAGAAATCGGTTATAACATAACGAATTCCTTACGTTCCTCGAACTAGATACCTTCAGATTGATGGCCGCGAATCAAGCGGAAACAGCTTATCAAGAGCTGGCTGTTATCAAACGTGTCTATCATCTCACGTGTGAATGGATTTCAATGGGACCTGTCGTCATCGGTTGAAACCCTTTTTGAGATGTCTCCGTCCTGATAAATCGGAGCGCGCCCTAACAAAATGTCCGTTTGTATCTCTCTAAAAAAATCGAGTTTGTGGACACCTTTTGGGTACGGCCATAAACTTTGAGTATTGTTGGAACTGAGCGACGGAACCGAGTTCGCTCGTAGATTCTTACAAAAACTAATAGTGCTACCGGTGTTAAATCAAAATTATTAAAATGCAAGGTAAGTACTTCGTTGAAATATTAACCTATTTATCTATCACTGAGTTCGGGAACCTTTGAAAAAAATTAAACATTTTTATTGGTACTTCAACTTTCTTTTGTTTGGTGACTATACAGAAAAAAGTTCTAGTACTCATAAAATAGTTATGTTTCAGTAGTAAACATAAATATAATTCTAGTAGTCTTGCACGGCGCACTGCTAGGCATAGTGCAAAACATAACATAAATAAACATATTATCGTCACGCGTTTCCTGCGAAGGGGCAGGCAGAGGTGTATTACAACCCCCACACTTCGCTGGACGATAATGCATAGGGTATTTAATAAAGGATTTCAAAACTAAAAAAACTAAAAAAAGAAATAAGACTTCCGCGATGACTACCGCTATAATTTTGGAATAAATAATTTTTGCATACTTACCTACTTGGCATAGTTTTTGGCATAACATATTTTTGGCACTGTAACAAAAGAGAAGAATGTAGTGCTCCGCTGACATTTTAATGAAGAAAAGTCCACTGTAATTCGGTAAAGGATACATACATACATTACCAAAATTTCTTTCAAGTTGTAGTGTTTATTTATTTCACTTAAATATTATAGTTTTGATGCTTACTTTTGATGATCTTGATTTTTAAAAACTCTTTTGTAATTTTTCCTCGGCAGTTCCTAATTTAAAAGTTTTAAGCTTACGTACCAAACAACTTTGACAGATGGTGAATAATTCAGAAAGCCCAGCAAGCAGTTCGAAAGCAGTCGAGCACGAGTAGGTACTGAGAATCTTTCTTAAGAATCAGTTTTACAACATGATTTCAGCCTTTCTTGATTTTAAAGGCGACAAGAAAGGATTCTATGAACATGAAAACGTATCCTGGATCTGAGTCTGACGTCATTGATTATTAGTCCATTCTTCTCCATCTTTAGCCATGTCCTTCTCTGGTCAGTTAGAATATTGTGTGGTCCCGACTTTTTATATTCTTATAAAAAGAGTACAAGATGGATAATCGGCTATTGTGGCGAGTACTACGAAATCACCGAAAACAGATGCACTTGCAAAGTACTTTCACAGAAAATGACTGAAAAATAATTATTAACCTTATTTCCTGTGCAAATGAGAAGCACAGGATAAAATAAATAATAGTTTGCGAGGCATGGCGTCGTTGCCAAAATGTGCACATGCATGCAGCACAAACCAACGTTGCTACTTTTTTATTTTATAAGACGGGTGTTTTTGTGACTAAAGAAGCTAAAATACCCTGTTTGATGGATTGATGATTAATGTATTGATGTATTGAAGATGATTGATTGCAGTAACCGAAAAAGGAATATAATTGCAAATATACAAAAATGAATCAAATATACTCGAGAAAATCTTAAAAGAAATTATGCCCATCCTGTTTTTAAATAAAGTCAATGCTTTAAAACAAAGTCATAGATAGATAAATATTTAAAAATAAAAATAAATAGAAAATATGGATACATTAATATAATATAGTACTAAGTGACGTCTGCCATTGTAAGTCCCGAGAAAAGAGCGAAATATTTTATGATTACTATCTAAATAACTGTTACTTTACTTAAAAAACCGACCAAGTGCGAGTCGTACTCAAAGCTTAATGAAGTATAAATTAAAAAAATTAAAAACCCCCGACACCGATTTTTTCCAAACGTAGCTGAGAACACGACTATACCACCTTTCAACAAAAAAAAAACAAAATCGGTTCATCCCTTCAGGAGCTACGATGCCACACACACACACCCACACCCTCACACACACACTCTCACACACATTCACACAGAGAGACACGTCAAACTTTATCCGTCAACACCCCGTCTTTGCGTCGGGGTGATATTAACAACGGCTTCTATTTAAACGGCAAAAAAGTCACGTTTGCCATACAGGCAGGGAGTCCACTTAAATAATATGTATTTCGTTTATTCTGTTTTTTAGTATTTGTTGTTATGGCGGCAACAGAAATACATCATCTGTAAAAATTTCAACTGTCTCACTATCACGGTTCATGAGATACAGCCTGGTGACAGACGGACAGACAGACAGATAGACGGACGGACAGCGGAGTCTTTGTAATAGAGTCCCATTTTACCCTTTGGGTGCAGAATCCTAAAAGTCGTTAAGCCCAAACGCAATGAGGAGCGAAGTAGTCGTGTCGAGATTCAGTCATAGAGCGATCTAGTCATTTCCGCTGTCTAGTCATAACCGACTTTTTGCCACCTATTTAGCCCGTTTCTACGTATACCTTCAACCGTCTACATAAGATAACAACAAAAAGACATTTTTTTTAAACACGCTGATTTTATGGCCATTCAACTACCTAGCCTATAGTTACCTATTTACAATATCTTCAAGTGACAATCGATCATCGCCCCTAAACCTTTGAATTAAGAGTTTTGACACAACACAAAACCAAAAATAAAGAGAAACACAACGCAGGTGACTACATTTGATTTATCGAGTGAAGAAATCGTAATAGACCTTTCTTATAGCCGTAGTTTAGAAAGTAAATTTTATTATAGCTGTTATTGAAAGTATTACTGGTGCAGTGAGATGATAGAGAGTAAGATGTTGGAATTTTGCATGCGCTGTGAGATCAGTCCTCTTGTGTGAAATATTGTCTCTCTCAAATATTCGAGGACTTTGGGAGGATTTACCTTAGCAATCCGTAAAATATGTACCTTAATCTTGTCTTAGTACAAACAACTGTGCGGAACACATCTGAATATTGTAATTAATAATAGTAATAATAATAGTGTCTAATTAGAAAATTCTAGTTTTAAATTACCAAAGAAATTATCGTAATTAATGTGATCGAGCCACTCCGTGATGTCTCCTAGCATGTACTTGGGTACTTATCCCTCATCCCACTAGGGTTTGGATCTTGGAAGCTCTAAAAGTCTCACTTTTAAACTAACTGCGGCCCGCGGTGTAACTTGCGGTTAAAAAGTGACCTGTGTGCTATTCTAGATCATAATCTATCTCTGTGCCAAATTTCATCCTGTTTCCGTCATCATTTCCGTTCTGCTGGTCTGGCGTGATCGAGTAACAAACATCTATCTACCCATTCATCCAAACATTCGTATTTATAATATCAGTGCGATTGAATCTTGACGTTACCTTAAAGTTGAACTTGAAAAACAGAATCCTAGAAAAGTCTCCAGACTATTGAATTCTCTTGGTATTGTGCTGGGGCTGGGCCGGCCCAGTCTCCCAGGCCGCAGCTCGTCGCGTCCCGGGCTGCATGCGGTCAGGCCCGCGCCTCCGCTCTCATTACGCGCAGCGCGCGCCGGCACGTGTTCCGTGTTCATTATCGAGCTTTATTATTTTTCGACACGTGCCTATTACCAGCGGTTTTTATTATTTTCCTTTTTTATAATATAAAAGTTTTTATTCGTAATCGGATCGCGGATTACGGTTATAAGTTATTTGATGGACATAAACAAACTGTTTGGAGATGTTAATAGCGGTATTAGTTTAAGCCGCAATGTTTACTGTTGATCTGGAGTGGAATAGAGCTCTTAAATAAAATGTTTTCCAATTATTATCCTTTGATATGTAACTATTGTGAATTATGAAAATTGTGTTAGTAATAAATCTGTTTTGGATTTTTCAAATATTGGGATTGTTTTTTTTTTTAATAATCTGATATCAGTAACAAAGACAAAAGTAAGCAAGTATATGAACAAGAACTGAAACAAACGAAAAACTTAACATGTTCGTAACTTAACATAGAAGCGATTAACCCAACGGAAAACGGTATTGATCCATTAAGGCTTTTTTTAAATATGTCATAAAACAATAATAATAAGTCATAGTTGTCAGCATCACACATCATATTCACAAGTCAAGTACTTGATGTTGTTATTTTTGCCGTTTTCCGGAATATTTCGTTTGATTTCCAATAGGCAATTATTTGGGGAAATAAAGATATGTATTTAGGTTTCTCCAATAAGGAAACGTAATTAGGAGCAACAAGCGTTAAACATTATTATTAATGTATAACTCATTCCTGGAAAAAAATACCTTGACATACGGATAGCCAGACAGACGAGCGAATATACAAGTGATCAAGCAAGCACCAAGCAAGCAGCCAACTAGCGATTGGATCGAGCTACGAGGTATACCACTTTAGTACAAATTAATGGGCAAAACTCGCCCCACGCAAGCCCGGTAGGGAGTCCTCCAGATTTCACGGTTTGTAGGAGGCACGCGCTCATTACCGCGCCCGTCGGCTTTTCTCAGGACGAGTGAATTGAGCGAACGATGAACGTGGCGTATTCGGCATTATTCCGCTTGGCACCAATGGGTACAGTACCCACGGCATGCGTATTGCGTAACCCAGGTTACATAAGGTCGCGTGCCGCCACGTGTCGCCTCCTCTTCCTCTATGATCCTTCAATACGCCCGACTATTTGTTCCAATGTGTACTCGCCGTGATATTTGGTTGGTTTTTGTGTGCAAGAGGGCCTACTGCTATTTGTTATTTGATCTAATGCCTTGTTAACGGGATTTTGTACTTTGCATAAATGTGATATTTACTGATTGTTTTGTTTATTGTTTTTATTTAACTGGCCCAGAATCCAATTATTGTGTGACTGAAGTTTCAGTTGTTTTGGTAGGTGCATGCAATTAAAATACAATTTCCACTATTCCACCAAACAGTTATTTGAACGTGATACTGATAATTCTATGTTTTTAGTAGGTCATTAAAATAATTATCAAAATGCAGTTTGAAAAATTTACTGAAAGACGATTGAAGTAAAATTTTCTATGCTTTTCTTTTCTATTTAACTAGACACAATCATCCAGTTAATCCCTCACAAACTCATTTTACTAATTGTTATTAAATACAATGTGACAACTTGCGAGCACCTGCGTTCATCCAGTTGACGGATTTTAAAAATTGGATTATATCACATCCCGCTGGCTAAAGTTATAGCCAGCAATACAGTACGCGAACTAATGTAAGCTCAACATTTTCCATTGAAACCACCGATATCCACGTTATAACATAAGTTTGCTAGAAACTAAAACGATGGGAACATAAAAGCGTTTAAATCAACCAGTATTACTCACTCCTATACTATGGCGATGGAGCAAAAATCTTTGAAAGGTATTTAGCTACATAGGCGTACATCCGGGTTATCTGGCATCATATTACATTCTCTGAACCCCTCCGTAGCCGATTTGTGCTTGACGCAGGC
Source organism: Peribatodes rhomboidaria (assembly GCA_911728515.1). Lineage (NCBI taxonomy): Eukaryota > Metazoa > Arthropoda > Insecta > Lepidoptera > Geometridae > Peribatodes > Peribatodes rhomboidaria. The sequence goes on from OU452166.1 coordinate 3,277,783, forward strand.
AGCGGGATCTCCATAGAAACGGTCTGATGCCCCACTAGAGGCGGATGAAGACTGCGAGATTGGCGCCGCACACGGTACGCAACCCATGCCTCGTTTTATCTGAGGCAATTTTTAACGAAGCATGCGTCGCACGCAACTTGCGTGGAACATGCCTCGCAAATTCTGTATCCACTTTAACACATTGCCTGAGGCACACATCTCGCCATTCAGATCTCAAATCCTTCCCTAGAACTAAAACGAATGTTAATAAATAAAGGCATCCTTTCAAAAGAATCAAGTACACTTGCCTGCATATACCCACAGTTGCCACTACTATTACCACAGTTGATTTACCAGAGTTGCCAATATTTACATCATACTTAAACAAAACATGTTGTCATAAAATTATACACCTTACAAATAATAATTATAAATGATAACTATTGAAAAATCTTGTCACTAGGTATAACTGCAATAGGCAATAAAAGGTTGTTTCAGAAGCATAGTGTCGCCGGTCAGGGGCTTGGGTACTGTCAACGGAGTAAAGAGACGAGCAGTTGGCGGCAACTAAATTTATAGGTCATTCTTTGAACGCAGGTGGATAAATATTTATCGATGAAGACCACGTGATACGCAACAAGTAACTTTGGGGCGGAACCCTTTGATAACGATATTTTGAACTTTGGCCAGATTTTAGTTACTTTCATTTTGGTTTTAATTCCCTTCCAAAAAACGTAGCTATACTTATAACGTTGCATAGTTTATCCTTGGAATAGTATTCAGTCATGCTTTTTTGAACAAGTTAACAATTTCAAAGAAAAATACAAATATACAGGATTTTGTATTTTTCTTTGCATAACTATTCCGACGCTATTCTATTAGTGCGGAGCTATATGTTTGCCTGGTAGATCTGGCACACAACAACAACTAAATTAGAACCGCTCTGTAACTTAAATGAATAATAACAATATATATGACAAGTGTAATAATAGCTGTGTTTAATGTGCGTGTGTGTCTATTGTAAAATCATCATAAAAAGTAAACTTTTAAAAGTGGTTTGTCAGTTAATTAGGCAGCTGGTTTTTGTTATGCAATTTCAGGTAGGTTATCGCAAAACGAAAATCAGTTGTTCCATAGTAAATGTTGACAAAAAGGCGACAAAATGTGTGGAACAGCTGATTTATGTTATGCGATTTCAGGGTTGATCCTGCATAGTAAAAGTCGCTTCGTTATGATGTAGAAAATCAGCCTTCAAATTTTGCTGGTCAATTAAAAATAGGTAGGTATAGGTAGGTGTAGTGTATGAAAGCTGCAAATCCCGAACTGGCACCCCCGCTTAATACTCTAAAGCCTGCAGCTCTCCCTAAAATAAATTTTTGCCAATGTATGAGAACAAAACTAAAAGCATTGAATTTAAATGGTATTAAATACGAGTAAGTAAACTCGATGATACATTTTATACAACTGAAAAATTGATGAAATGTTTACTGATTGCTACAAATGTTGGTATGAGCATTTGCAGTAATAAGAAGACAATAAAGAAATTACACTCAAGGTAAATAAAGTTTGATGGTAGGTATATCCATTACAGAGAATTTTTAGTTCTCGAATTGCTAAATTTAAAATTTAGCAATTTAAAATTTTTCTAATTTTTTATATTTCCGAGAGATAGGAGCACATAACTGCAGACCACTCTTGTCATAATGGCACCTATCCTCTGTTATTACCTTAGACATAATTATGTAAGTGTGTCATACTAGACTTCTGGCATAGTCGTACACCGCGGAAATGCTAGCCAGCACACCTACACTCACACGCAGTTATAGTCAGGTAGTCACTTGAAAGACAACACGCGCTTTGTGTTAAATATTGCGTCAACCAAAAAACCGAAAAAATAAGTAAAAGTCGGATACACTTTTCACAAAAAAAAAAGCGAAAATCCACTGCCTCGTGCTCTTGCGTGAATAAAATAGTCGTTCGACGAAATGTGATTGCGATAGCAATCCATTTTTTTTTTCTCGTTGGTTATTACCGATTCCAGTGGATGACCAACCAAATATTTAGTGTATGGGTGGTGACCGTCATCAAGCAGCCAATCATTTAGAAGGATGTCATCATAAATTAAATGCCTCCATACGTCGCACAAACAAATTAATACTACATGTACTCGATGCCTCGGAAAGAAGACAAATCACTCTTGTAATTTGCGCAATCAATAATTAAGCTTATTGGTAGGTGTTAAAAATACGATGGTATATTTCAAACTTCTTTTTTTATTTTTATTTACTTTGAATCAGCTTCCAGTTCACTTTTCCACTAGTTCAATAGTTGAAATAATGGGGTGTACTAGTGAGAAGCAATCCAATCACTTCAGCCCAACTGATTATCTAGTTGTAATGATTCCGATCTAAAAAGAGAAACCATAGTTTCCACTTTATTCACCCAGGTGAACATTGTTGTAAAACTTATAGAAACCCGTCTTGGTTTACCCTAGAATCCAGTCCCACTGTCAATTAAATTCAAAGCCGAATCAGTTTCAATTTTAACTTACTATTTATTAAGTAGGTTTCTGACAGTGTTTTTTTTATTATTCACCTGGCAATGTATTTTACTCTATTAAATTTGAATTAAGTTCAAAACGATAATAAAGTACTTATCTATGTTTTAGTCAACAGTTCTGTGATTTTTTGTCTTTTAATTTTAGCCCATCGGAAAGACTTATGGCCTTGAGGCCATACCGCCCAGTCATCCGTATATTTTTCATTAGTCGTTAGTCCTATTATAATAATAATAAAAAAGAAGCTAAAGCCGTCGATTATTAACTTAAAAATAAAGTTTAGGTACAATTTTTTTTTAATGTGCCCTCAAGAAGTCGTGTTCGCATTGCGCAACCCGTACAGCCGATGAGGCGTACAGGCGATGAGGCGTACAGGCGAGGAGGCTACAGAAGACGTCACTACCTTCTTTAACTTTCATCGACCAGCGTTTTGTGGCGTTTATGGCTTTAATAATCACTACAATCGCACAATCGAACGCAATAAAGTTAACTTCTGAAAACTGTGTAGAAAACTTCGATCGCAAACTCTATTCCAATTCAATCTGACAATGTCAAAATCGCGTTCAAGAGTACCGAAAAAGACGCTATGAGGAGTTTTCCATTAGAAATTTTTAGCTTAGTTTTTTTATCGTTAAGAGATGGCGCTCGCGTAACTTTCGAAACTTGAACTTTATTATAGCAGAGCCCCCCGATGCCACCTAAGCTAATGTATTCTGACCAATCCCGGAGGATTCATGGGATTCAAGTTATATAACAACACAAAATTAAAGCTTCTTGTAAGGAAGAAGAGGAGAGTAGAGTGAGACAAATCGTGCACTTAATTGTCTATTGTTTACGTACATCTATTTCCATCCAACTAAATCCAAAATCCAACTTTATTCAGTCGTGTATTAAAAAACCGAATGACAGAAGATTTTCTATCATGTCACGTCATGGACGCGGTTTTAAAAGAAGTGAATGTGAAGTGAACATTGAGTACTCAGTGTGATTGTCATGGATGTATCGGGTGACTCTGTCAGAACAAGAACTTGAAATTATTATTTCCAATTCATAATGCAATTTTTGTGAGCTGTTTACTGATTGAAAGCGCATGTAACAGCGTTTTACCGTCAAAATACACAAGCAACGATAAAACGAATGATAAGTTGTTTGTGTTGTGAAATACTACCACTGAGCCAAATAATTATCAGAGCTTCCATTGTATTCAAATTTGAAGCATAGTCTTCAGGCGCCGACTCAAAATTACTTAGGCATACCTACATTGGTCATGTAGCGCGCCTCACAGATCACAGGTGGACAAACACAGTAACCACATGGAGTGGCCCACCAGGCAAACGCTATAGAGGCAGACCCTACGCTCGATGGGATGATGATATCAAAAAAATTGCAGGTCCGCAATGGATTCAAATAGCAAGGGACAGAGAGAGATGGCAGGCCTTGGAGGAGGCCTTCACCGGAGAGGGTTCCTGATACATATAATATATACATATATATATATAAAACAAATACATAGAAATTAGTAGAGAATAAAATTAAGATTAGTTACATAAATTAAAGATAAGTCGAAATGTACTTGATAAATGTTTCAGGAATTAAATAAAGGCTAAATAAATAAATAAATAAACCTACATTAGTATAAGAACTTAGTTATGATTTTTTGCTTTTCAGTTTTTTCGGTTGTTTAATTTTATGCTTAAAAGCTTGTTATTAAATTCTTATATGCTTTTTATTAAATTCAATTCAATCTAACGTTTAAACAACTTTGACAGATGGAGAAAAAATCTAAAAGCTCATCAGTCGAGCCTTGGTATAACAATATAGTATACTCCGCCAAGTATAGCATTCTGGTCACGTGGGCAACACGTAGTGACGTCAATCAACGTTTAATCAATATCGAAATAAGTATTTTACAAATATTTCGAAAGAGACGAACGACGATGTCGTGTGACGTCATTACGTGTTTGCTCCCATATTGCTACACCTTGTTTTTTTGGATCATGAGTCGAGCCTCAGAGTCAAGCACGAGCGAAGCAAAAGTCTGGAACCTAAAATGTTGTGAAAACCAGTACAATCTTTATAATCTAATGATGATTCCAAATTCCATCTTTATTCGTTTTCAAGAGCAAAAAAAAGGCAACCTGATCTGATTTTGAATTTGACTTTTTCGCTTCTACATCTTTGAACTTGACGTGATCATCAAGAGCACCTTGAACAGAGACCGTTGAACAGGCCCGTTCTTCCTATCTTTAGGGTAGGAGTTGGTATACTGTCCAGATCCGAATCTTGTTTTTTATACTGTCTATTAAATCTTGTAAAATTATTCTATTTCCTTGGTTTCTCTAGCCGTCCCCTGTTAGCTCCCTCACTTTACAGCTAAGCAGGTAGGGCTCTCAACTTTTAACACCCGATAACTATACGTTGCGCTTCAACTCATATCTAGGAGAAATGGAATAGTAAAGCTGGAAAACGAAACGCGGTCGCGCAGCGTCAGCGTCTGCACCTAACAATCATCGCAATTAGTTCCTCACGGTACGGGCCCATTAGTATTGAGCCAATAATTCAAGCTACGAGTATACAACCTTTCTTTTCTTTATGAGAAAAATCCAATTCCAATAATTTATAAAATACGATTATTTTTTCTCCCACAATAGCCTAAAACTCTACGTTCAACCACTGGATAAATAAAGGACAAAGCTTGTTAACAATAGCCGCCTTCAAAATGTTCCGTTTGCAATTTCCCAAGAACTGGCTATTGTTTTGCTCCCATTAAAAGGGCGATACGTGAGTTTTGGCTTATTTTTTTGACCCTAACAATAGGGCGTAGGGAGAGCACCGGGGAGCGGCACGTGTCCTGCCAAAACCGAAGCTTTTTGAAAAACAAATATGCAAAAATGAACTCTAAAACTGTTTTATTTCGTACTCGAATCTCATTGGAAAAAAAGGTGGATGCAGAGCAAGAGGTACGTAGCACGTGTTTTCCCTGTAAATATAAAGGCTTAAAGCTACGAATCCCCTGATATCTTAGTGAGATCCTTGACATCCGACCCATGAAGACATATCCCTTTTACAGACTGACAAAAAATCAAGTGACAAAAGCTCGTGTCAGATGACAGTGTCATCACGCGATTGGGTCAATAACGATCAATTATGTTTGATCAATCGAAGCACGAGGCGCCTGCGCCGGATCTCGCCTAAAATATTTTGATTTAGATCGTTATCTGCGTATTATTGATGAAACTGTTGATTGGGGGAGAGATTTTGGAAATAAACGAAAATTAACAAGAGACCTTAGATTTAGGTTGTAACAAAAATATCACACAAAGATGATGATGCTTATTGTACAAAGAACAAAAGACTGCTGTACGAATAATTAGTTCAGTAGATGTATGTATCCCATCCATAAAATAATATAAAAAAGTCAGGAAGAGCAAGTGAATTTTCAACTTGAGATTTCTAACTTGTCGCGTTCGTCCAATCCGACTAATAGATGAAAGACAAGATCAGTTCTCGTTACTGAATTCCATTGATCACTGGCGCCGGGACTAGCCCCGTCCGGCCTTTCAATTGCAAAATATAGGCAGGAATGTAAGCTGCTCCGATATTTATTCTCATAAGAAAAGTGGCAAACAAGCAAACGGCCCACCTGATGGTAAACGGTAACCGCGGCCTATGGACGCCTGCAACACAAGCGGTGCTGTTGATGCACTACTAGCCCGGAAAGAAGTTTATAGACACCTGGGGCCCTGAAATCGCGAAAAAAACAGCTGTTCCACACATTTGGTCAACGATCAATGAACTGTTTGTAACAGCTGCAAATGTTATTTTTTCTTTCGAATTTAGGATTGGCCCCAAAGAAAAAGTTATTAATAGCGATTAATCGCTAATACCTATAGATTAGCGACTAATCGCTATTAATAACTTGATAACAATGATATCCTAGAATACGTCCGTCGTTTAAGGATACGTCAAAGACAAGATATCTTTAACCAATCACCTTTACTAACCTTATACAATATTTACACTGAACCAAGTACCATTATCCAAAAAAACAAGGTCTAGCATTCATCAAACACATTATGACGTTATCGTCATCAGTCTCTTTGGAACTTGTTGTACCTAAATTACTTATTTTGGGCATCGATTGACGTCACTAAGTTTTTCTGAATGCTATCCCTGGCGGACGGTTCTTTCCCGTGGTTCACCTATTTTGTCCACCTGGTGGACCACGGGTAAACATATTCTTCCGTGGTCCACCAGGTGAACTAAGGTGAACCATAGGAAATTATTATTTAACCGTGGTCCACCCTTGAGCACACAATCTTTTTGGTCTTTCGTTGACGTGCTTCAACAACGACTTATTTCGGTGATGCCACTTTTTCTTGTTGTCCGAAACCATTCCAACAATTGTACATATTACATGGAGATATCGGAAGTACTATAACGACTATAAAAGTTGTACCGCTGATATACGTATTGATGCCGAACAAAAAACAGGAATCATATTCGATTGTGTTCGATTTAATTAAATCAAAGTTACCAAATTTCAATCCTAAAACAATGCATCTTGATTTCGAGAAAGCCGCAATAAATGCTATATTTTATGCGCTTTTCCACATGTAACATTGCGCGGTTGTTTTTATCATTGGAAGAGGGCGATTTGGAAGAAGGCCAAAAAGTTAGGCTTAAAATCGAAAGGAGAAAAGCGGATCGCTGCATTAATTGCTGCTCTACCTTTGATACCCAATGAAAGCATCAAAGAAGGATTGGAGTATGTTAAATCTGAAAGCAGTGATAGCAAAAATATGTTACTCTTCTTAAAGTACGTTGAAAGTTTTTGGCTGACTGATAAATTCAGTGAAATTTTGTGCGTATTTGGTGAAAGACACCGCACCAATAATAGTGCAGAGTCTTATCATTCGAAATTGAATAAAGAAGTAAATAAAAGAAATGCAACGGTAATAAATCTATTAAAAGGTTTAACAAAACTAGAAACATCAAGTTTCAAGACAACATCGAAGAGAAGAAAAATATATATAGATAACGACGATGATATTCTGGGGATACAATTACAGTTAATAAATGGTGAAATTCCAATCAATTTCGCATTGGAGAAACTACGTTGAGAGCAATTTTAGTTTTAAGTAATCATCATTTTAATTGAAGTAAATTATTTCAATAAATGAATTTAAAAAAAAAAATTCATTCGGTATACTTCTTAATTTGTCGGGATCAATGTTGCATAGATTTAATCTAGCCAATGAAAAGAGGTGGACAATAGGCAATATATTTCAATAAAAATAATTTACGAGAGTTTAAGGTGGACCACGGAAGAATATGTTTACCCGTGGTCCACCAGGTGGACAAAATAGGTGAACCACGGGAAAGAACCGCTGGCGGAGTACATTATTATACCATGCTAAGTACAATATCCCGAAGTAACCTTTTTCGATTTTATTTTGCTCTACCTGCGAGCTTTTACAAAATTATCTCGTTACGGAATCACTCTTTATCGATGGATAGTTTTACGAAGAAATATTTTACGAATTAACGATTCGCATAATCCATTTGTCAAAGATTCGTTGAAAAAACAACAATCAGACTGTTTTTAATTGCGGTTATTTTCATGAACAGTAAAAAAAGAACAGTAAAAACAGAGCAAATTTTTTTAAAAAGGTTTATTAACTTATATGTAATGTGATGAACTGGAGCCCAGTGTATGGCGTCAGGCTATCCCCTGTCACATTTGGGACTAAATATCATCCGGCGAAGGGTGGATGTTGTAATACACCTGTGCCAACTCTTTCGGGGGTAAGGCGTGACGATATGTTATAAATATAATGCACGTTACTAGGCATGTCAGCAATAGCAAAATCAGCAGTTCAATTGAAAAACGAAGCAAAAAAAAAACAAAAGATAATAAATTAAAACACTTTATTTACTTCTGCTCTTTGCTAAATAGTTTGATGTCGATATAGGTAATAATGGCAAGTTAGAAAACGAAAGATTAAATTTATATAATACTTAGCTCTAAGAGCCGGTATTACCTACACGAAATCGCCGAAAACAAGTTTTTTTTTGCATCTAGTTTGATAAGAAGAATTCAAATTCAAATCCTGTATTTGCTCATAGTAGGACACTTGTTTTTTGCTGCGCTAATCCCCAAACTAGGTAAAATTAACCACCTGTATCTTGGGAATTAGTCCTTCCAGTTATTAATACTTTTACTTCAGTGAGTTTCATCATGCTTAAGTACATAAATGTGATGATCAGGTGCAAAAAAATACAGCTGGTATAAGAAACAACCAACTAAAACTTAGCCGAAGAACAATTTTGAATATCATTTGCATTTTGGAAAAAAAAACACAATAAAAATCATCTAAAAAAAAGTTAATGAGCGTGGTTCTCTCAATTTTCAGCGATTACATTACATTTTTTTATTTATTAAATAGCCAGGTTATTTCTCTAAAATTGAACCGAACAACTTATTTTCATTTGTGACCTTGTTACGAATAATACTAATAAAAACGGTAAAAAAATATAATTCTAAGCGCCATTCTCATTTTACCACCAAATATGATTTACGATTTTCAACTCTAAATTAAGCGTCTTAAGTAAACATGTGGGTGGGTGCAAAATCGTGGTATCACCGCGTGGTATTCGCTCGCGTTAATTTAGGAAATGTGGAGATTGTGTCAGTATTGTCATACGGCCGTATTTTGAAACGACACTCAGTCATGAATTCGATTTAAAACTGTTTTCATGTAAATCGAGATTCAAGACTGAGCGTAGTTTTAACATGCGGGCTATAGACTTAAGAGAGAGGGTCATCATCAGTGTCCTGTCTTGCTCTCTTTGCCCAACGCGTTTTTCTAAGCATATGACAATCAACGATTATCTTCAACAATCATTAACCTTTAACTGCGAAATTCATTTTTTGGAATTGAATACAGGTTGGCGGAACTTCTACGTGGTGAACGAAAAGAGGAAAATCAGCCGAATGTAATTATTTTAAGTATTATCAAAGAAGAAAGATAACTCAGGAAATATTTTTTTCGAGATATTAGTCCTTTCGGGTACCACAGGTCTCATTTCCTTGTTTAGTACTCCAGGCATCGTGTTGCAATACGTATTATGTCAGTAAGCAAAACAGTTATGCCGGACGACCGTTTACAATTAAGTTTTTATCTATTGCTCGGGTACAGTATTTTTTTCGGAATGTTAGGTACGCTACTATGCCTCCGATAACGTGTATGCAAAAAAGTTATGATGTTCGGTTGAGTAGTACAGGCGTGAAAGCGTTACAAACAAACAATCGAACGAACGAACAAACTCACTTTTGCATTTATAAAATTAGTTAGGGAGGATTAGGATTTACAAAAAATTTACAAAACTTAGACATACTCGTATATTTATGAAATGCTGGAAAAACGATATGCAAACCATTTAGGTCTGACGGCAGCATTACCTTCATCCATGAACGTAGAAAAAATATCGGACGGAATTTCACCCATGACAAAGCTGTGTGACTCATAACCAGCTCGCTGTACTTGCTTGCTCGCAGGTACACCGATTTACACATTAGTCAGCCATTTCCGCGCAAATATCTACTCCTAAACAGGTCTATGCGGAGAAAGCAAATTTACAAAACAGCATTTCTTGCAAGTGACAAAACAAAAGTGAAGTGCAAAAACCGTAGTGATCGAAAGAATAAAAATCACGGTTTATAGGTAAATTAATGATTCAATCACTTTTTCACGAGTTATAAACATTTTCATTCAACAGATGAAAATAATTCAATAAATCATCAGAGCGTTCCGGGAATTGATACCTGACTACGTCACTCGTCATCGTCTCTTTCGATCTTGTCGTAAATTACTTAAATCGGTCTTGCTTTTACATTGACGTCACTGCGTTACTGCAGACAGGCCAGTGTCAAAACAGTGTAATGTTATCATGTTAGCAATGTTCACGTGTGGAAATTACCCTAAACATGGTAAATGTAGATTTAACATTATGATTTATGACACGGGAATTACTCACGTACGAATTAGTCGATTATTCCGACTACGAGTATAGTTTCAACCGCATTCGGCGGGCTCTATCAAGGTAGTAAGTTTAATTAATAATAAAAAAATTGTTATTTATGATGTAACTAAAAATGTATACTAAGGAAGTAAATATTGCACTCAATGAAACGTGCAGGAAAATAACTGGTCGCTTGAAACCACCTTAAAACAATTAAGAGTACCTTTAAGTTTAAAAAACCATGGTTTAGTGCTTCAAAGATATTTTTCCTTCTAGCTAGACAACCTGGTATAGGCGATAGACGATACATCTCGATTAAATTTTGTATCCCGGTCATATTGTTGGTCATGGTTGTATTGTAGTCAGTTTGCGTGTTGGGCGGAATGCGTGCTGGAAGGATTAAGTTTTGGATGAAAGGCGTTTTGGACGGATTGCGTGTTGGACGGATTGCGTGTTGGACGGATTGCGTATTGGACGATTTGCGTCTTGGACGGATCGCGACAATGATTTAGAAATTGGACGGATTGCGTGTTGGACGGACTGCACCTGAACGATCGTTACGCCTTTTCCCCGAAGGAATTGGCAGAGGTGTATTACAATACCCACACTTTGCCGGACGACATTCAGTCCCACATGTTACAGGGGGCGAGCCCATTGCCATACACCTGGCTCCAAAAACATAACATGTAAAAAGCCAAAGTACATAGTACCATATTATTTCATTGTCTTCAAAGATACGCAAATACCTACTCCAAATATGAGCACAATATAACGCCAGGAAATGGTTTTAACTTTCAAGATGCCCCAACGAGGAACCGAGGACGCCTTATATGACCTGGTAGAGCATATAAAAAACGGAGTAAACAGTAAAAACATCGTACTCCTAGTCTCCCTGGACATAGAAGGCGCCTTCGACAATGCATGGTGGCCCGCCCTTAAAAACCAGTTAGCGAAGAAGAGGTGCCCAACAAACCTCTACGAGATGGTGAACTCGTACCTCCAAGACCGAAAAATCAAGGTCATTTATGCCAGAGCAGCAAGCGAAAGGGAAACTACCAAGGGATGTGTCCAAGGCTCTATCGGAGGACCTACCTTCTGGAACGTAATCCTGGACTCGCTGCTGCGACTGCTAGAGGCAGAGGGAGTTTACTGTCAAGCCTTCGCAGACGATGTCGTTCTAGTGTTCACAAATCAGTCATCAATAGTTATCGAACAGCAGGCCAATCAAACGTTGGACATGATCGTGGAGTGGGGGAAACGTAATAAGCTCAACTTTGCAGCGCATAAAACCAATGCAATGCTCTTTACTAACAAGTTGAAGTACCATCCCCCAAATCTGGTCATGTCAGGCGTTCAGCTTAGTCTTGTTAAAGAAGTCAAGTTACTTGGCCTGCTGATCGATCGAAGGCTCAATTTCAAAGCACATGTAAACGCTCAGTGTAAAAAGGTGGCGAACATATACAAACAGCTAGCGTGTGCGGCGAAAGTGACCTGGGGACTGAACAGTGAGATCACGAGAACCATTTACATCGCAGTGGTGGAACCAATCATCATGTACGCCTCGAACGTATGGGCGCAGGCGGTAGACCTCGAGGAAAACAAGTCTCACTTGAACGCACTCCAAAGAGGTTTTGCCCAGAAAATCTGCAAATCATACCGCACTGTTTCTCTGAAGTCAGCACTTGCCATCTCAGGACTACTTCCTCTCGACCTGAGAATACAAGAAGCGGCTAACCTGTACAGAGCGAAGAAAAACTTCTCTCAAGAATACCTCCCGCCGGAAACGGAGCTCGAACAAAAAGTCAGTTACTTGGACCAGCCGCATCCGTCCACCCAGACATCCGTGCAGTTCGAGCTCCTAGAGAACATCTCCAACCAGCTAGAAGGACCCCAAATCTATACAGATGGCAGTAAGATAAAGGGTCAAGTCGGGGCAGCCCTAACCTGGTGGGAAAACGGCCGAGAAGTTAAATATTCGACATTCAAGCTACACCCCCAATGCACTGTCTTCCAATCGGAACTTTATGCTCTTTACCGGGCGACCGAACTGGTGGCAACAGGCGAGAGTTCTGAAGTTAACGTTTTGAGCGACTCACGATCCTCACTCGAACTGCTTCAGAACCCTAAAACAAACCACCCCTTGGTAAAACGTATAAAGGAAAACATTGGGAAAATAGTTGCAAAAGGGGTATCTCTTCGTCTCTTCTGGCTGAGAGCGCACGTGGGCACCGCTGGTAACGAAAGAGCTGATGAGCTCGCTAAAGCAGCGGCACTCACCGGCACTTCAAGAGACTACGGAGAGATTCCTCTGTCCTACGTCAAAAAGAAAATCCGCGAAGAATCGGTACGGAAGTGGCAGGACCGATATGAAACCTCGGAAACAGGTAGAGTCACGCAAACGTTCTTCCCTGACATTGCAAACGCATATCGGGTGACGCGAGCCACAAGACTGACTCCCTTCCAGGTACAAGCGCTGACGGGACACGGAGGTATAGCTGAATATCTGCACAGGTTCAAGCTCAAAGACAGCCCTGGTTGCGAGTGCGACCCCTATGTGGCCGAGACGGTCTGGCACGTGATCATCGATTGCCCTAGATTCATGGCTGTACGACAGGATCTCGAAACATTAATAGATAGGAAGTTGGAGATCTCGGAACTCCATAATATCCTGGCAGATCCAGAATGCAGACCACACTTCTTGTCTTTTGTGGAGAGATCCTTCCGTATAGCAGCCAAAAGAAACTCAACACTCGATTCCAGCCGAACACTACCCCCCATCCAAACACTCCCCCCCATCCAAACACTCCCCCCCATCCGAACACTTCCCCCTATCACACTCACACAGTCTACCAGCGCAACACAAGCCACGATCTCCAACCGAGAAACTTCCTCAAAAAGCGTATCCATTCACGATCTTCTGGAAAACGCAGAAAGAGGAGACCCGGGAATACGGATTCGCGGTGTGGCACTTTTCATGGACAGCAATAGAGAAAGGCTCGGAATAAGCTTTTGCCTCGTCAGGAACCAGAAACGTGTTCGACTATCGCCCGGATTAGCATGTCTGCTCAACGGGAGCACCGCTAAAGTAACTATGAAGCGGAAATCCTACGAAGCTATGCCAGTGTGCATGGCAGACGGCTACCGATTCCGAATAGTGCGAACGAAAAACAAAACGATCGCACTGCTGGAATGGGCGGCACAGTCACCTTTCGCGCAAGCTAGCTCATTGCTTAATTATCTAAGCAAAAATGCTGACAGCACTCCCCGGGTAATAAGCGTGGACGCGATGATGGTCGAATATATGAAAGCGGAAGTCGTAGACCGGTTAGGTTGCACCAAGGCCTCTGAACACCATGAGGTTGTCGTGTACGAGGATAGAGGAGAAAACTTGAGCTTTCTCAAATCCCAAACACTAGACCACATAGGTGCTACAGATAGCTGGGGACACCCCGTTCCATGTTCGACCACCCAGTCTGGTTCCGAAAGGGCACAACAAAAAATTGTCTCTGAAAAGGCCGCACCCCATGCAAGTGGTAACCGAGAAAGAGGGAATGGCCACATAACCGGTTTCATAACAGCATTCAGCGCTATAACGCAGAGCTTATTCCATATCGCACCCAAAACACCATCTCCACAGACGTCGAGAGCAGCTCCACAACTTCAAGCAGCTAGGACGAGAGCCGACATGGGCCAGGTCGATTCGCCCCGTTATGTCTCGGCCTCGGGGCTGCAAAGCCATGCTAGAAACGCCTTCCTCGAATTCCTAGTCATACTGAGAGCAACGAAACAAGTTAATCTCAGGACCTGCGATAACATCTTGCAGTCTTTTAGGCTAGGAAGTGAAAGTCTTCTAAACGAGAGGCTTGAGGAAGCGGAAGCCGCCATATACAACAACGTCACTTCCCAGATCATCAAAGGAACCATGAAAGGAGAGTATATGGCAGCCTATAGCGCAGAAAGTGGTTTTGTAGCGCTGGACGAGACAGAGGCGGAGCGAATAGGTAAGCCGAAATACGGGACACCATCAAAGGATCCAATTGTAGTCACCGCCAAGTGCACCAAGATAATGCTGGACGACCGAATCCTAGAGATGGCCAAAACCATCGAAGGGAACCCAGACGTCGACGCAAGTTGGGAAAGCTGGTCGGTACCAAAGATACAATGGGTCAATGGGGTGCCAGGGTGTGGCAAGACAACATGGGTGATCCGTCACTTCGATGTGGACAGGGACGCCATCATCACCACAACAACAGAGGCAGCAAAAGATCTGAGAGAGAAACTATCGCACCGCATCGGAGACCTGGTGAAATCCAGGGTACGAACAATGGCTTCTTCTCTCGTAAATGGTTTTGGTAGAGAGAGTTTCAACCGCCTCCTGGTAGACGAAGCGCTCATGAACCATTTTGGAGCCATAATAATGGTTGCACGGCTGTCTGGTGCTGGTGAGCTTGTCCTCATCGGAGATGTAAATCAGTTACCTTTTATTGACAGAGAAAATCTCTTCGAAATGAGGTACCAACGCCCAAACCTGGTCACAAACATCAGCCAGGAGTTGCTTTGCACACACAGGAACCCAATGGACGTCGCGTATGCGCTGAGGGAAATTTACTCGGGTATTTATTCCTCGGCTCCTCGTATTAAGTCCGTTGAGCAAAGAAGGTACAAGGGAGCACAAATTCCCACCACCCTCCCCAACACCCTTTTCTTAGTACATACGCAGGAAGAAAAGGAGACCCTCAAAAGTCAAGGGTATGGGGGAGGCGCAGGGTCACGCATCCTAACCATCCACGAAGCTCAGGGGCTAACGTACGAGTCGGTTATCGCCATAAAGACCAAGCCCAAAATGAAGCTGCATGAGAGCGTGTCCCACGCAGTCGTCGCAATATCACGGCACACCGGGACTTTCACCTACTACGCCGATGACATCGAAGACGATGCCATCAGCCGGTTTTTACGGCGAGCATCGGCTGCATCACCGAAGACCATCAAGGAATATAACCTGCAGATGGCCATCAGAGATCGGAACGCGGTAGTGATGGAGGCTCTGAGTCGGGAGGAGGCCATGATGTTATAAAAATATTAATTGTTATAAAAATTGTAATACTTTCTGTTCTCGTTATAGTTTTTATTTTGTTATCGTTTTATATAAATTGTGGGTCCATCTCGAGCATTCATGCTCACTATCGAAGGCACCTTCTTGCGGCGGCGTCGTGTGTCGGGTCGTTCTCTTCCCTCAAATATGGTTGAGGAGAGCGATGGCTGGCACATGCGTCATACTCGTGATCGGGTGCTGCTTGCGGGTCGCTGGTCTGCTCGTGGTGTACTCACAATGCATTAAGTAAATCTGAAAACCTTTAACCTAACCTTAGATTAAGACTTAATAACTAACCCCCCTCTACCTGTATTTCCTTTAAATAATAATTTAAGATTTTTGTTAAAAAAAGTCACGGTCCCCGGAGTCCGTGGAGTGTAATTTTTTAAATAAAAAAAAAAAAAAAAAAACTTTCAAGATTAGATCGATACAAACATACATTAAGTACATACATACAAACTAACTGACACGACAAGTCAAATAAAAACTTTTAATAATAACAATCGCAAATATTTGTATAAACTGCAAAATTAACTTAAGTTTGCGTCTGCCAGAAATATCATAAAATTAGTATAAACTGTCAACATAACTTTGTAATCGCTTATCAGTATACAGTATTACAAACTTATTTATGCAGTTTTTATAACTAAGAAACTAGACTAAAAATTGGGGTACGTTTAATTTTTTGTGTGCTTTATAGGCTAAACACTAATTGTGTACAAAATTTGGAGGTTGTGACTCTGCTACAACTACCTTAGAAATTATGATTAGGTATCTGTCTGTGAGTAAGCGAGTGTGTCCGAGACAAACGTAGAGAACTTTGAGTAGTGATAATTGATAAGCTTATGGTTCAAATTAAAAGAAATTTGGGATCATATCTAGATATTTTAACACCTCTTTGACTCTAAAAAACCAAACTTCTAGCTTTATTCACAACGATGTTACAAGCGGTTGAAAATGGCCTGAATGGCTTCGAGAAAAAGATGGTACGGGTGTGCCTTTGTAAAATCGACTTGGCGAGGGCACTGCCGTGCCCCCAGATTAGCAGATACCATTAAATACGCATAGAAAAGTTTTCAAATGAACAAATTGGTGCGTGTCTTCGGCTGGGATCGAATCCGCCCCCTCTGGCTTGAGAGGCGACCATTCTCCTACTAGGCTATAATAGCTCAAAAATAAATGGATAAATTTGGTTACCATGGCAGCCCGAAATTCATTCACAATTAAAAAGTCACCGTCATGACAGGACACAGTTTTGTCAATAACTATCCGTTCTGTCCGACTTTTTTCTACGTTCATGCCCTCATAAGAAAACAAAGAAAGGACCCATTTACCACGGGCTATGGCAATGCCAATACATTAATGATACCAGACACTAATACCAGAGACTATGGGAAACTAGAACTTTCCATAGCATTTACGAAGAACTGTCAATGAAACGACGATATTACAAAAGAGCGTCCATCATACAGAAACAAGTTAAAATCATTGGAAAAACTACTTATTCGAAAACTTCCTAAAACCAGAACTCCAACTCTCGGATACAAGAGATTTGTAGTTCAAAATATTAATACTTAGTACATAAATAAATAAATAATTGTCAAACCATATGGACGTAAACATGTTCATTTAAAATCAAGAATATCAACCACATTAGAAATGCGATCCAAGCAAAATCTGATATTCCTACTTAATATTAAACTTACTTTTTTAGAATCCAAAAACGTAATGCACGTCCATCGAAATTAACGTTTACAACAAAATCAGTTGTTGTGTGTAGACATGAATTTCGTTGTGCACGCCCGAATTCGAAACAACTAGCGTTAACCACAAAGAAACAATTTTACAATAACTAAATCATCCTTAGCAACAAGCCAGATTGAAAAGACGTAAGACGAAGACGAGACACACGAGCTTCATACAAATTGACGAAAAGACGTAACGCAACACAAGCGGACGGAAGCGGTGCTTCTCGTTTTGTACGAAGGAACTCCGCCCCGTCGTCCGTCCACTCAGTCTTTGTTCTAAGTATTATCTATCTGGCCAGAGCCTTAGGTAGAACAGCTCGCTACCGACTACGATTTGAAATCCTGTGAACGACACAAACAGAAATCGTCTGTGATACATTTATAGCTGAACTCTCGTCGTATTAAATGTTTGGTATTCGAAAATAAATCAAACAGTTTAAAAACGGCTGATAATCATGCAAAACAAAGCATCAAGGAAACGCAATTCAAATTATAACTTTACAGAACGTCGCCTCTGCTCGCCTGCAGCCACTGAAGAGAAAAGCTGCGACAGCACCATTAGTAGGTATATTAGTACTTAGACTTACTCTCAAAACTCTCGATTCTCGTGGCGGCTTCTAGGGTTTTGGCTTTAAAGCCACACTAGATTAATGAGACACCAATAACAATAAGAATTGGAAGCCTGTTCGAACTCACGACCATCCAACGAAAGACGAAAAGCTGTTCGACCAATTAATTATTTTCAACAAAAGTAAACCGGAAAATCAATCCTTTCAATAATTGTAAATAAATTATAATTTCGAATTTTTTCATTTCAATTGTTTGGAAGAAAAAAATGACTCTCCACTCAAGCAAACGTTATTGTTTTAGCGCCAAATCCCAAAGAGGTCGAAAGCAGGACTAAGGAGGTCGGCTTCACTGTATCTGCGTAGAAGTTAATACATAGTACCAATTTAACAACATGCCACCTCAGATTAATCTAGAGGAAAAGATGAAACGCTGCGTTATATCGCGCTGAAGCCACTTCTTTTTCAATGTGTTTGCGTGGTAATGTTGCCATGAAAAACATTTACAATTGCACGAAAACTAATACTAATTCCCAAACTCTACGTTAGTCATTTCCGTTCCAATATACAACCTTAGGAAATTTAATATTCTAAAACTGCACATATTTGTAAGAGTTAAAAGTTACGGCTTTATCAAAATTGACTTGTAAAGAAACTGCACAGTTTTTAAAAGTAACCTCAAAATGTAGTCCTGGCCACACTTTCATAATGCACTATGTATATTTAAGTACACGAAATTATACCATAAACCAATATCCATAATGTCGAGTTAAGAATGACCAAGCGAGTAGCGTAGTTATTTTGCGTCAATGTGTGAGTGTTGTGTACCTATACGACAGTAGCGTAGTTTTTGGATGGTTGTTAGCTTCACTTATATCATACGCCGTGCGCCATCTTATTCTCTAGGTTGATCTGAGCAAGCCACAAACAAGATTGTTTTACTTAGCCTGTAGGCAAGTATTTTCAAGTAGACATATCAATTTACATAATCAACGATCTATTTCATACATTAAACGCAACATAAAAGTCGGCGCTGCTGTACAAAAAGTGCCCCCCGCTTTAAAGCACGCCACTAAGTTGGTTTTTGCCTCCGTCGCGGGCCATTTGCATCCGGAAACGGCGCTGCCAGCGGGCCACGACCTATTTCTGTTAGTTTTTGCCTGAGGCGCCAGGGCCTTGCGCCCACTCTGCATGCAATCAATCATATTAGACCTAATATCATAACTTAACGTTGGCTCATTCTATACATAAATATCTATTGAACGCTCCTAACAAAATACTAACTTTTATGTATGAAAATATTTTTTTTTTATCATCTAATCTGAAAACAGATAATTTTTCCGTAAAAAGTTTGTGCGCCTACTGGAGAGTAACTTCGTAATATTTTAGTCTTTATTTTTGTCTTTAATAACAGTTTACTGTAAGTATGTATCTCTAAATAGGTACAATATTATTATATTATCATACAATCTCTTTGCTTGCCCTAACCTTTGATAAATGATATATCCATTCAAATGATATGTTTCAGTCCAGATGGACTGAAAAAACATTGATTGAATCAGGCGTTACTTTGCGGAAGTTCATCTTCAAAATTGTTACTTGAACTAATATTTACTGTAATTCCACTTTAATGTCGCATTAAGTACATCAAGGAATATGAATTTTCTATCCTATTCTTAATTAAGAAATTTTTTTTAATTAATTTAATGACATTTACTAGAAAACTTCATAAAAATTGATATTTGAATCTAGTTTAAACGTTATACAATTGATATTTTCAACTAACGAATATAACAGACCTAATTTAATGAAATCTATTAAAAGACTTTATACAATTTGACATATGAAGCTAATTCAATAAGGAATTTAACAGAAATAATGTTATGATATTTACAACAAAATTTTATCGAAAAATTAATACAATTAAAAAATTATGCAATAAAAAGGCACTGAAAAATAAAATAAAAAATCCCTTTTCTTCGAGCACTTTGTCGACACGTGTTTCGCCTCTCTACGAGGCATCTTCAGGACGTGTTGACTCTCCGAGCGCGTGGCCGAGATTCTAGATTTCCGTGAGCGCGTATTCTAAAGGTCGATTTACAAAAGCTAAGATTTAAGAATTAAGAAATTACGATTTAAGAAAGCTCTCTTTAATTAAGATTAAGATTAGGCTGCTTAAATTTGAAATGTAAACCTTAGTGTAAATAAATAAAATAAACATAGTTAGGTATAGCCTCATATTGCACGCCCGCGATGGGCAAACTGTTGAAACTCTGAACCTTAAATTAAGAACACTTTATGTACCTACACAGTTTATGCAATAAAAATATTCTATTCTATTCTTTATATCAAACGAACATAGAGCTAGAGCTAGAACAAGAGCATTCTTTCGTAATCTTTTAGTGTAAACGAAAGCTAGACGTATCCATTTACATCAAACAAACACAGAGCTAGAGCTAAAACAAGAGCATTCTTTCCTAATCTTTTAGTGTAAACAAAAGCTAGATCGAATGTTCTTTGGTCATTTGAGTCAATTCTGTGGTTGATATTGGTAGTGCTTCGCCATGTCTGATTCTGACAGCGATATCATTATTGCAAGTGCTGCATTTATTATTTTGAAGCAAAAACTCAAAAGTAAAAGAAGGAAGAGACGTTGGTGGGTTACAAATGTAATGCAATGCAGAACACTGGATAATGTAGGTGAAACAATGACGGATATGCAAAAACAAGAAGAAAGTGGTCAATACCAAAACTAGAACACAAGAACGATTTGATAGAACACGCTAGAATGCTCTAAGCGATTGTTCTCTCGCTCTTGCGCCGTTCACATCGAGCGAGCGAGCATTCTTAGAATATTCTATAGAATCTTTGCGAACGCACTAAGAATAACGAAATAATGCTCTAAGCCTGTTTACACTTGAAGAATTTGATGTAGTGGGGATAGAATGAGCATTCGCTCGTTTGGTGTAAATCGACCTTAAGATACAACCTATTTTATATATGGCGTATTCTGTGCTTATTTTAAAACTGTAAGGAAGAGGTTTTTGGCGGGAACCGAAAATGTGGCGTCGTTATTTTGTATTAATTCCGAAAACTTGTGAATCTTCGAGTGTTAAGGTGTACTAATAGTGGATTATTAACCTTTATCGGTTCGCTAACGTGCATGAGTATAGGCAAATGATACAAACATTGCGAAACGCGACTTTTCGTGTTCTCTACAAAACTTCACTTAAAGTTTTAGTAAAGTATCCATGACTTTACTGAATTAGGGAAAGGGAGGGATTCATCATCGTCATCATTATCTCATCATCATCATCCCATCATCTGTGAAAACGAATGATAAGTTACTTGACACTGGCAAATGCACATGACGTGCGATGCCAAATTCCCCTGAATGGGCGAGGAAAAAAAACTGTAAGGAAGCCACATACCGTTACTTTTGCACCGAGTTTGGCACCGCACGTCTTGTGCATTTGCCAGTAGAGAAGTTTAGACAAGTTTTAGAAAATAATAATACGCACACAAACACAACGCCAAGTTTTCGGTTTCCCGCCAAAAGTTTATTACCAGATTTTTTTTTTCCAGATTTATTTAGAATTTGAATATGTACTTTTTTTTATTTGTGTGTGTAAAAGCGGGTGTTACGTTTTTTTTTTCTTAGGTAATAAGTATATTAGGCCGGCGCCACGCGTTTGTATTATTGATATTGGCCCCAATGTTGGCGAATGAAGTCGGCGATGAATCCAAAAGTTGGCGATTAAATACAGGAACCGAAATTACTCTGAAAACTTACCTTCTCATATTTTTGTTAGGTACTAAAAAAACAAAAATAAATGATATTTTATTCATGTTTTAACTGAAAGAGGATGAGTATGATTGATGATATTCTCGTTCGATGTACACATTCAATATGTGGCAACGACTGACGAGGCCAATGATATGCTGCATCTCGTTTTATTTCATTGGAACGAAAAAGGACGCAGCGTTCTTTGGCAATTGGCATTCGTTGGCTTGGTTTATACCCAGCAAGAGTCAATCGCCAACGTGTAGATCGATCGCCAACTTAACACTGGCGGAGATTTTTTTGACAAAACTGACACGCGCCAGCCAACTATCAACATTGGCGCCAACGTTGGGGCCAATTCCCGTTGATTTAATGCTAACGTCATGAGACTCGTGAGCATCGGAGCGATAAGAGAACGTGGCTGAGTATTACGCGCACAGAAGTCCCACGTCACATTAAAGATCACTTCACACGACATCCGACACCGACTGCCGCCCAAAAGTTTAAAACTGCACGGAACATTTACTTCGCGCATGATTTATACTGTAAGTATACGGTGGCTGGTACAAAAACTAACTGAGCAGCGATTATAGCCACCAGCTCAGCTTATTTTGAACATTAATCTGCTAACTGTAAGACTTAGTTTCTAATAGCTAGGTAATTGGGCTTTATGAGATCCGTTTATTTTTATTTGATTTAGGAAAGGAGGGTAATGTTGAATCCTATGTTGAGTGTGTTTTTCTATTTCTTTTACTTCCTCGGTGGCTCCGTTGGTAGTTAACCTAGGCTAAGCTCAGAAGTCATTATGAGCCTAGGAGCGTGGGTTCTATTCCCGCCTAGGGCAAATGCTCATGCTTATGTCTGGGAGTTTTTTTTTTATCTAAGTTTCTATTAATCTAGTTAAGTAAATTTGTAGGTAAAGTATGTATATTAATGTACTAGCTGTTACCAGTGACTTCGTTTGCGTGAACGTATATGTACAGTACAGTACGTACTAAACTGTACAGAACGAATTTGTTGAAACTTTGTATAAAACTTTTTAACCCCGACGCAAAAATACTAGGGTATACTTACCTACGTGTCTGTCTGTGCTCCTGAAGCTCCTGAAAGGATGAACCTGTTTTTGATTTTATTTTTATTTTTATTTTTATTTGAAAGGTGAGTTAGTCGGGACTTTTCTTAGCTATGTTTGATGAAAATCGGTGTTGATGAAAGTCGGTGTCGAGGGTTTTTTACTACAAGCTAAGCTTACAATACAATAACACCACCAAATCATACTAATATTATAAACGCGAAAGTTTGTAAGAATGGATGGATGGATGTTTGTTACTCTTTCACGCCAGAACGGCTAAACAAATCTGGATTAAATTTGGCACAGAGATAGATTATAGTCTAGAATAGTACATAGGATACTTTTTAACCGCGGGTGAAGCCGCGGGGCGCAGCTAGTACAACATAAACCTAAACAAACACACAAAAACATAGGCGCAATGGGCGGACTTATCGCTTAAGAACGATATCTTCCAGACAAGTCCCGAATAGATATATTTTATCGACCGAGCGAGCGTTAGTGAGTGAAGCGTCTAAATGCATGTTTCAGCTTTGACAAAAATGCTTTCATAGGTCCAGACTTCTGTCTGGGTGGCTGTCCTCCTCAACAGGTCAAAACAATAAGTATAATTATCGAACCTGCTCACATAATTTCGCGAGAATCGATTGAGAAATACGAAGTGCAGAGTGAGACAGACACCGGCCGCGATATTTCAGCTCACAGAGGCACTAGTTTGTGTGTCCGTTTCTTAGCTAAACTATATCATATGTAAATCAAAGGCTAAACCTTAGCCTAGCCGGCTTTAACGAATTTGTATTGCAGAGTGTCGTCCGACTCCATGTCTGTCTTGCGCAGACTGTCGTCTTTATTTCCGGAGTGTCTTGTGATTGAGCAGTCGTCCTACATATAATCCTATACATACGATACTGAAGAACTCTTGATCGATACAACTGAACACGAAAAGCATTGTTCACCATAAGGTATACGAGTATGGGTCGAACGTGAAAAAAAATCCAACCGCTACCTTTCGTATCTCCTCGGCAAAATATGTAATAAATAAATAAATTCGGAACACTTTCACACACGGTCGCCTGACCCCAAACTAAGCAAAGCTTGTACTGTGGCTGCCAGAGACTGATTTATATAAACTTATATTTTTAAATATCTACATACTTAAATAGAAATTAACATCCAGACATAGCACAAAACACTAATGTTCATCATATAAATGTTTGCCCTAGGTGGGAATCGAACCCACGGTCCCACGCTCAAAAGGCTAGAACTTCTTTCTCGTAAAATTAATACTTAATGCAATTACCCCTTTTCTGTGTAGCGTACCCTTTCAGGATAACCTCGGACAATCGGTAAAGTTCATTGCCTTCTTGATAAAGAGTTTGGAAACATGTTAACTTATCGAATTAATTGTTCTTGCAATTAGTTTATGATTACTTACTCAATTATACTTTACTAATATTTTAAAATGTATCTTGTTTGTTTGTTTGTCCTCTGCGCATTCACGATTCACTTCAAATATGGTATTAGGCCCTTTGTAAATACCTACTTACAATTTTGTGTGTAAATAGGTAGGTGAATCCATTTATTTAGCTATCCACCAAAATAAAGATGCCAATGTTTGGTGGCTATGACTATAGAAAATATATTACTTTTCTCATGTACATAATAAAATAATTTATACTTATATTAAATTGGTACTCATAATATTAGTAGCAGCTGGCCTCGAACTGACATCACGAGCCTCATATCGCCCTAGCCCCTGGGGGCCTACCATTTCATTATTATTGCCATGATGGTTACGTTTTGTTGTCGTCGCTGGCAACAAAATGTCATGGAAGGTCCCCTGGACGGATTTGGATCACATTTGAACACAAAAAAAATAATTTGTGTGAACAAGGTACTTGCCTGCAAAACACGAGGATCGCATCAACGATCGACGAGTTGTCGTCGGACTAACAATATAATGCCGACTTGTCCGAGTCAACTCAGTCCTCAACTAAACATAAGTTCAAAAGCTGACGCCATCGTTCTACCTTTCTCATTTTGAAATAAAGTCTATGAGTAAAATGCAGGAAGCAGCCCGCAAGAGTTTCATGAGTTAAAGACTTCCCTATAAAAGCATTTTTAGAAAATTACAGGTACGAGTACCTCCAACAGTCTCATAATATCCCGGCTGGTCCGCGATCTCTTGCAAGAAAACTAAAAACAAAAGCTTGCGTTCAAACTGAACCCGAAAACCTATCCCGTTATATGCCTACGTTTGCGTCTTTTTCCATCGTACAATGATTGTTTATTTTTGTCTCTTTCGCCCTTCAATGGGCA
The DNA here is from genome assembly GCA_911728515.1 of Peribatodes rhomboidaria. NCBI lineage: Eukaryota > Metazoa > Arthropoda > Insecta > Lepidoptera > Geometridae > Peribatodes > Peribatodes rhomboidaria. The sequence goes on from OU452166.1 coordinate 3,302,922, forward strand.
TCCGGATTGCTGATTCTGCTGGAGCGCGGGACCAGTTTTTGCAACAGCGACGAAGGCCAACCTAAATTCATGATGGAGTCCAAACCAGAATCTTTGGCTTTTTACCTCCCCGGCTTCGGCCCTATACTTATTCTTCCACTTCACAGCTGTCCGAGTATAGATTCGAATTTTGAACGGGTTCGTCTTCAAGTCTGAATTTTCGCGTAGGATAGATTATAATTTCAATTTAGGATAGTTTATAATTTAATGTGTCAAATCTGCAATCCATAGATAGATTTATTATTTATTTATTTATTTTATAAGGAAAACAGGCGGCATGGATACAATGGATAGGAGATAAACTTATAAGCATATTTGTAAGCAAAAATAAAATTGTTTCTTTTAAATACTTTTAAAGTTGAATTAGGAACAAATACCCTCTAGAATAATATAATTTTAATTTAACCCAATGCAAATAAAAATACAATATTAATTTTCATTATTAACACACATCTTCTTAATATATATAAATCTCGTGTCACAATGTTTGTCCTCAATGAACTCCTAAACCACTTAACCGATTATAATAAAATTCGCACACCATGTGCAGTTCGATCCAACTTGAGAGATAGGATAGTTTAAATATATATATATATATAAATAATAAACGCGAACGAAGTCGCGGGGTGACAGCTAGTAAGTTTATAAATAACTAGGTAGGTACTTACCTACTTATATTTATGTGCTGTGGTGGGAAAGCAGAGCTTTTACGTAGAGTTTGAGGTCATGTGGTTTCTAACCGTTTTCAAAATATAACCCACGCTTCTTCTTTAAATATATAATCGAAGATCAATCCAGTCCAAACCTATAATCTTACAGTGAGATTTTAAAATGACGAGTCGACTACGATTAAAAAATCCTTACATTAAAAATACAGTGTCTATTAGTTTACGAAATAATATCCGACCAAATAAATACTAAACAAATCAAGTCTAAACGAATACATAATTAGGCATATTAAAAAAAAAAACTTAAATCCAAATATAGTGGGAGTATTTACGATATATGACCGACTAAATACTTGAGGAGTCTAAACAAATGATTATACTTACAAAAAAAAACGGAAAAAGAAATACCTAAATGTATAAATATATAGTATTTTAGGTAGTATGGTATGAAGTGCTGTGTAATCTGTAATTACGAGTATTCTGTTCGTCTTAGCTTTGATAAATACTCCTCAAAGAGCCAAAGCTCTCATCCTATCGTTCGGAGAACCCGACTAGCTGACACAATGTTTATAGTCAGTATAGTGATCGCCACGCAAGTTGCCACTAAACTTACTATCACACAAAACCACACTAATATTATAAATGCGGAAGTTTGGATGGATGGATGTTTGTTACTCAATCACGCCAGAATCAACCAGAACGGCTAATCGGATCGTGATTTTTGACTCAGAGATAGATTATAGTCCACATAGGTTATTTTATAACCACGGATAAAACCGCAGGGCGCAGCTATAGTATCCCAACTACATCCTAAATTCATAGCTAATTAAAAATGTGAAAGTGAGTTTACGTATTTGTTTCTTACGCATTCTCACCTTAACTATTCAACCGATCATCATGCAATTTTGCATTTATACTCGTACATGTTGTCAGGGTAGAGATGGACATGAGGTAACTTTTATTCCGAAATAATAATGGTCCCGGTGAGACCGCTGGTGAAACCGCGGGGCGCAGCTAGCGTGTTATGAATATACCTATGATCTTCAAACTTGTTATTTGGACAATATCTAGTGTAATTCCGCTTAAGCGGAATAACAAGTTTGAAGATGAACTTCCGCAAAGTAACGCCTGATTCAATCAACTACCTATGATCTTATTCATTATTTGACTGTAAATGTATTTCCGTTCTAAATACTAAATTTGAATTTTTCATTAAATTTGCCAAGCACACTGCACGCAGGTGTACCTACACGATGCACCTGAGCAGAAATTCCATGCCGGAAATTTGACAACTTGTGTGGCGGCTACATACACAGTCATTGATATTTGTCTAAAATATTAGTTAATCGGACCGTAGAGAGATTGTAAAGTCAACTCGCTCCTTTGGCAAGCCGCCGCCTCCCCAACTAGTCTTACGCCAATATTTACTTAATGCCGTATATTGAAGATTACGTACGAATGCACCCCTAAAGTTAATTGTAAGTACGCCAAACCATACCGACCGACAAGCTTTAATAAATACTGAAAATAAACTAGCAGTTGTTTTACGAATTGTATCTCTAATTAGTAATCTACCTCCTTAGCAATACACTTAAGAAAAAAGAAGACAAAACACTGTGTAAATATTCTGAGGCAACGTTTATTGCTAAGGGGGTTGCTTTTTTGCCCGTGGCTTCGCTCTCGTTACATAGCCTATGTCACTCAGGGATAATGTAGGTTTCCAATGATAAAAGAATTTTTGACATCGGACCAGACGTTTTTGAGTTTATTTGTTACCAATATACAAATTTTACAATCTTAGTTACAAATCTTCCCTCTTTCTATTATTAGTGTAGAAAACAAAGCCGTTTTCGGCGTGTGTCTCTCCCTCTGTCTATACAGGCTGTTACAAAAACCCTGTTATACCCGCGACGTGCGCTTTGCGCGTCCAGTATCGAATTGAGGTTGTAATAATGCAAGTTGAATTAAATATTGAGTAAATAAATTTCACACACATCGCGCTTTGCCTGCCAAAAAGTGCAAACGCAGCCACTAACCATGTCGGTTTTATTTTTGAGCTATGCACACACTACTTCCTAAAAAAAAAATTATTAATAAGCGTATATAAGCGAGCAAAGCGTCTTTGTTTCAGCTTCGACAAAGATGCTTTCGTATGTCCGATTTCTGCCCGGATCTCTGTCCGTATCTTTGTCTTCAGATTCAGATTTTTATTGCATAACAGTATAGTGTGCATATAATAGGTCCTATACAATAACGCACAAAAGTCTTGACGGGCCCTGTCGGGCGCTGCAAGTTAGGGCAGAGGACGACCACTTTATTATAAAAATAAAATAAAAATTGTCGTCCTCTGCAATTCGCATTTGTAAACCGATTCTCTTGAAATTTGTGAGTAGGTTCAATAATTATAAAATTTTGCAAAATTTCCAAAAACTGAGTCGGTAAAAATTCTGTATAATTATTGAACTTGCTCACAAAACTACACGAGAATCGGTTGAGTAGTGCGACCAGTAGAAGAGATCAAACGTCGGCCGCGAGGTCTACAGCTCACAGGGCCACTAAGATTAACTAAACATCGAGATTTATTAATAATTAAGTAGGTACAATCTTAATCAAAGTAAGCAAGTAGCCGCCAACTTAATTATTATGATACAGATTTGTTAACATTTTTGTAAAAATATTGCTCTCACAAGCCGGTTGTATTCATGCAAAATGCAAAAATATTGCCAATATTTTTTTAGGAAATGTTATTTTTACCCGACTGCACAGCAAGGGTTATGTTTTTCGAGTGTATTCGATGTATGTATATATGCATGTGGATTGTGAGTAGGTATGTATGTATGATGTTTTTTTGGAGAGCCCTACAGCCTGAACAGCTTCATGGATTTCGACATGTGAGGTGTCATTGGAATATAGTGGAAGTGACATATGGTACAACATTTTGCAACCGGGTTTTTTTGTTTTCCTTTGAATAATGTTACTTGTTATTGGCATTTTTTTGCACATTTGCATTAATCGTTGTTAATGGTGTGTACACATGCCCTTCAATTATAATCATAATTTAACAGTGTTGTTTATGTAAATGTGTCTAAACTAGTTCTAATCCCGCTTGTCTTGTGACAAAGGGGAAAATATCTTGTAATAAGCTCCTAATTATTCAAATGACTTGGGCTTGCAAATGACTTAACTATAATGACATTAATATTGGAATGATTTAATATTGTTTGAATACTACTAGACTCATAATATTGTAAAAATTTTGCACGACTAGTGTCGTTAATGGCTGAACATTAATTTTAATTCTTTTAACCTTATTTAACCCATTGACATGCAAATAAAATGATTTGATTTGATTTGATTTGATGAAATTAAATTATTTTATTTCAGAACAACAAAGAATATATTTGTTATTTATGATGGTGTGTTAGTACTTATTTTATTTACTAGTGGCGCCCCGCGCTGTTACTCGCGGTTAAGAAGTAGTTTACGTGGTGATCCAGGATATACGCTACGTTCAAAGCAAATTTCATCATAATCCGTAAACCGGTTTGAGTGTGAAGAAGTAACAAACGCACACCACACACGCACATAAACTTTCGCCTTTATAATAAAACAAGCTGCGCCCCCGGTTTCACCCTCGGTTAAAAAGTATCCTATGTATGTGCTATTCTAGACTATATAATCTATCTCTGTCCCAAATTTCATCCAGATCTGTTCTGGCGTGCAAGAGTAACAAACATCCATCCATACATCCATTCTTACTAAATTTCGTTTATAATATTAGCAGGATGTGTCTTGGTGTGCATTATTTACCTACATAACGCTAGTTCTACTGTTGTTAGCTCTACTTAAAAAAAAACATTAATTAACTGTAAAAATACTGTATCAAATAGGAAAACATTTTAAATGTCGACCCACCTTCATCGTACCTGTTTTGCATTTTGATGTTCATAACTACTTACGTTATTAATTAAATTTGCGTTTCACGTCATTGAATAATACCTGAGTGTGAATGTAGTGAATACGTTGCACGCAAATGAGTTTACTCGCTAAAATCAACATGATGTAATACCTACGCCTGGTTTAATGGTATCCAAAAATTAAATCTCGCGTTTCAGCTTGTATGACACTCGGCGACTGTGTAGCTTTATAAATGTTTAATTAATTAAGGGCCATATTATTTTATTTAGTCTCGGGTTATCTTTTTAACTCGGAGTTAAGTGCTCATCGAAGTTAAGCTATCGTCTTGTGCCACCAAAAGTTAGAAGCTAATCTTGAGTTGGTGCAATATATGAGTGACAATTATAAAATTTTAACGCTGAACTATTTAACCCTGAGTTTAAGGATTTGAGAGTCCGGCAACCTAACTAACTTCGACCTAAACGACCTAGACTAACTTCGCATTGGCTTAAGGTATTTTATAGCCATTTCGTCTAGAAGAAGAAGACAAGCGAAGAGAGCGAGTAATGATACTGACGAGCCTCTAAAGTTACCTACAGAGTGACAAAGTGCAAACTCATTTTATTTAAATGACTTTTGCACTTCTCTAATCATTCTTAAGTAACTAAGAATTTCCCTTGTATTATAGATTCATTTAACAGCTAATGATATAGACAACCTCCCTATGTAATGGAATTTATGATTTGCTTTGTCTATCTATTGAATAAATCAGTCAAAAGTGACCCCTTCAAAATGCGGATATTTTTCATACCTCTATTTTCGCTTGAGAACGTTTAAAAAAAACCAAGAACATAGGGGCGGAGATATTGTAAATTTAATTGTACATGCTGAATTTCATCATAATCTGACCAATGGTTTTCAAGAAATTTGAGTAGCGCGTTTGTATGAAAATTTCAGAGCGTCGCGGCCCTCTTAACTCCATATCTGCTGCAAGTGATCTATCTTTTTTTTTACTTTGACTCTGAGAGGCTCTAAGTGAAAAAAAAACAAGTTGAAAGTATAGAGATTTTGAAAATGGAACAGAACCTAGTCCCAGAACGTTTCCTCTTCATACATAATATGTACGTGTACATACATGGCAAAGCTTGATAATTTTTTTTGTAAAAAATTAAAATAAAATTAAACTTAGAAACTTACTTCGGAGGGCTCTTACCACCGTCAACGTGCCGGCCATACTTGAGCCGCACGGTATCGCACGCGACGATGGTAAGAGACCTGACGGAATGACATTGATTCCCTGGAGTCATGGTAGGCCACTGGTGTGGGATGCTACATGCGTCGACACACTGGCGGCATCCCATGTATCATCTACCTCCAGGACGGCGGGAGCGGCGGCAACATCGGCGGAAACCCACAAGAGGCGGAAATATGAATCCCTCGGTGATGGATACATATTTCTGCCTTTTGGGGTAGAAACTTTGGGCCCTTGGGGTCCAAGCGCATGGTTGCTCTTCAATGAGCTGTCAAAGCGTCTGATAGAGAGAACAAACGACCAAAGGGCTGGTGCTTACCTCGGTCAGCGAATTAGCATTGCTATTCAGCGAGGTAACGTTGCCAGCCTTTTGGGTACTTTACCCGCGGATACTGACTTGAGCTCTGTTTATTATTTGTAATTTGTTATTTTTGTTTGGTTTATTTTTTGCTGCAGTAGTTAATTATAATATAATAAACTTAGAAACTTTCCCAATCATCCTAATCCACTTGCCATTGGATTACTGGACAATACCAATGTGGTAAAGAGACTAAAGATGAACCACATAATCTGAAGTGAGAGAAATGCGTCGGCCTGCACATTAAAAATCCCATATTCACTCAACTTAGCTGACAAAAGTCTGGCGACTAATTGCAGTTAGGTAACTGGAAAGAAAGAAGAAATTTTCCCTCAATATATTAGTTTTTCTTTCATAGAAATTTTAATATACTTAGGCAGTATAGATTACTTTTTTTGTGTAGCTGATATGGTTGTACTTACTCTGAGAGCCACTTGAAGAAGCTCGGGTTATCTTCTTAGTCAACTGCACATCATAGGTTAAACTAATAACCCATCGTCTTGCGCCACCAAGAGTTAGAAGCTACCTTGAGTTAACGAAATATCAGAGTGACATCTCTAATACTTTAACCCTTGAGTTAATTAAACCTGCGTTTAATAATTTAACTCCACGAGTAAGGTAGGTAACCTAAGGTAATAATAGTTAAGCGTAAACTTATGCTTTCCTGGTACCTACCCATTTTAAATTTCATAGTTTCTGTTTTTTATGCTACGAAAATATAAATGGTGAATGATGAATTACGTACCTACCTATGTATTTCCATTAAAGGATATAACGACATCTATTCGAAATAATGTAAGCTCACACGGAATAGCGACACTTGATTTTAGGTATAAGCCGTTCAGATATTCCAAGTACAGATAACATGAGGAATTTTTCGAAAAAGGCATTCGGGACCACCCAGCGGTCCAGCTGCCGTCCGCCTTATTTATTGTTTTAATTATAACTACGTAACTCAAGCTTTTTCCTCGAACGTGCCGTGAAGACACCTCGTTATTCTTTGCTTAGCTTCTGAAATATTTCGAAACAGCGCCTGGGAACGATATTACTATGTATTTAACACGGCGATTTCAAGCAGCGCGTTTGCAGCGATGGAACAGGGATACATACGTAGACTTTAACTGTCTGTTCATGAAAGTAAAATTTCTATTTGTTAAGTATACCTACTTGCCTAAAAATGTGTGTAACTATTGTACTACTACTACTAGGTACCTAAATATACATATTTGTTCTGACGCACACGCTAGGCCATTATTTTATCTCATAGCTGCTACAAGTTGGGCCACTAGATGCGGTGAGGAGCGGAGCGGAGCTCAGAGATGCATGAATTAAACATCACAGTGTGCTGGACATCTCCCAAAATCTCCGCTCCGCTCAATGGTCACCGCTTCAGTAAAAACGCACCCCTCGTCCAATTTTGTTAATTGAAGCACTCCGTTCGTTCAACACTACGTTCTGTTTCAAATGTGATTATTTTATCCAAAGCACGTATGCAGAATATCCAATATCAGTTTCGAACAATATATTCGATTTAATCCCCTTTAACACCGTTTAACCGCTCGCAATTGAATAGTGCGTAGCGTTTTGTTAGCATTCCGAATGTAAAATATTTATTGCTGCACATACACGTTTTAATTGCCGCGTCAGTTTTCATAGTAACATTAGCAATTAAATTAATTCTATTGCTTTGCTGGATTTGAAATGAAAATTAGAAATACAGTTGGAATATTTTTATTAACAGGTCGTTATAACTTTAGTCACAAGCATTATTAGACCGTACCACCGAGGCTGAGCGGAGCTAGTTTGGGTTGGTTGATCTTTCCGTAAGTTTGATTTATCTTGAACTTCTGTGGATTAATTAGATATTTTAACCCAACCTAGCTCCAGCGCAGCTTTGGGTTCTCGCTCTTATCTAATAACTAAATACAACAACAGCGATTAAGTACCTATGCCAACAAATTGGCCAGCTTTTCTGTAACTACTCGTGACAATTAAATTACGTAACATTCCCATGTTATAATATCGGACTCATACATTAATTAGCCCATTTACACAAATATTTATTTCAAATTCGTGAAATAAAAAAAAATCACAAGAATTGAAATAGTTAACAAGACGTGTCATTTTCTATGTATATGTTTGCTACTACAGTATATTGCTGTGAATTATTTTACTTAATGTAATTAACGAAAAGGAACTACCAGTGCGTGCACTTAGCCAGAATAAAACTATGCTTACGTAATACTTATAACTACTTATACTATAGATGTGTGTTTATGTATTTTGAAATGTTATCTCGGTGACAAAATTTCTGTTGACCAACAATTCTTGTTATTAAACTGACTTGGGATTATTTATACTTGTGATTCCTATGGGTGGGCGAGTTCCGAGTAAAGCCCTAGGTATATTGATTGTATGAATGGCTGTTGTGTGCAGCTCACTGACATAGTTCCGTACGAATGACTGTTGTGTGCGACTCACTGATAGACTGCCCCAAGCTTAGTTTATACTCTCACTCGCCCATAAAAAACCATAGTCACTTCCGTTCTTCCTATATCATTAGGCTATTAACTAATCATTATTCTATGGAAAATTTTCACATTTAACTACAAATATCTACGCTTATCTTACACTAAGCTTTAAATTAATATCAATTAATAAATAAATAGTATATATTAAGAAAACATTCTTTATTATTTAGATTCGTTAACTGACGACCTAATAAATGTCTGACCTACAAATTACCTACATCGTCTTAAAACATCGTGCCTGTCTTTATTTGTCAGTTCATTGATTTAGGGTGCTCCTAGACTGGCCATATTTATGATGGCATTTGATGACATTTATGATGGCCGGGCTACAGTCGGCAATACTGACAGTATTGCCAAGCCAGTATTGCAGCAAAAATATGGCCAGTCTGTTAGCACCCTTAGAAACTGAGAACAGTCTGCTTAGCGTATACCTATTTACAGTGATGATAATTAAAAGATAACTATAGTTTAACTAATAACATTAGTGGTGTCCAAAGTGGCGGAAGTACTTCAATGTCTCCAAAGTCAAGATGTTTCCGAGAGATGTATGTTATAGTAGGTATAGTTAGAGGACGGATACATTTTTATAGCTTTGGATCACTTTTTGTTTATATCTGAGATTCCACAATAGTAATGTAATCAAGTAACTTTAAGGTCAACAAGACAGACAAACGATTCCAAATGTTCTACAACCATTATTTAACAACACTTCTACACAACCATAATCATGATGCTCACTATATCACTCTTCATGTAAACTTGTAAAGTCATAATTTGATAACTGCGGTCTCGATCATATTGTTGACCAGCTCGCGCAGCATGTCGAGGACGAGCAGTGTCGGACACATTGTTAGTTGAACGCGCAATATGAGAAGTGTCCTAAGAGTCCAGCGTGGTGTACGGGCACTCATAAGGCGCACAGGAGAGGCTATGCGCAGTCCATCGAGTTGGGGCTGGGCGGGCCGCCCATCACGCTGTACGGCGGGCTGTGCGCCGGCAGCGACTGGATCGAGCCCATGGGCCCGTGGTACATGTCCATCTCCAGCGATGCGTCCGGAGAGCACTTGTCCGCCATCTTGTTTTCTTGCTTCGTCACCATTCGCCGCCACTTCGCCCGCGCGTTCTGGAACCATACCTGAGAACAAAAAAAAAACACCAGGTTGGAGACGTCGGCTGAGAAAACAAAGCGCATTGAAACGTCGCCAGCAAAACAAGAAGTTGATTCGCCATAACGAGTGTACGGTCGCAGAGCGAAACAAAAATAAGAAAAAAGTCATCGAACGACCATCGAGATATACCCTCGTATTTGGAACAATGCGCTTCCGCCCGCGCGTCGCCTGCTCTGGAAGCTATGCGGAAGCCCGTTTCTTTTCTTGTGTGCATTTTGCAGAGTTTTTGCGAGGCATGTAACAGCGTTCCTCGGATTTGCCGCTGTAGGTTGCGTTCCGCGGCATACAGATCGTATCTGTTAATTAGCGAGAGCTTGCCCGGTGGAGGATGCGTCTCGACCGCAGGCGCCGCTGACCATGACGCGCTGTCGCCTTCACAGCTGCTTACGCATGCCGCGCAACCAATTCACCTGTAACTACAATGGCTATTTGTATCCAATGACGCTAGTTTTTACAGCATTTGTTGAGAGTCTTGAAAAAGTAAGCGTAAAGAGTTACTGCGAATTCTGGGTAATTCAGATGATACGTAGACGGTAAGGTCTCAGCGCGCACAATATTCGAATATTCAAACGTAGATCGATCCAAGAACGCGCGAATGTTGCGGCCAATGGCACGCACGCAGCCACTCTACTGGCTCCGCCCCCGCGTCATGGCCGCTGCGGATGTTGCTTTATGCCAAATTTAGGCGATCGTTTCTTTATCGGCTGCCAGCATCTTTAGCACGACATTGGTATGATATTTAATTCCTATGAGACATTCTAAGAGCTTTTGGTTTTATATTGGAGTAAGTAAGCAAGCATTGCATTCATTGACTATCATGATTTATTCTGTCCCATACATAGACTCGATTATTATGTTGTGGTCTAAGACTGTATCAATAAGGAGAGGAAAACTAATCACCGCTAGACGCCTCGAGCAGTCGCTCGTCATACTGGTAACTAGACGGTATCGTCCGTGCCCGTTTGAAAAATGTTAGGAAAGGCGCGCCCGCGCACGATTGATGACCGCACGTCAGCACTGCGCGCTGACAGCTAGAGATAAGCCATGGTGGTCCCGAACCGTGTTCTCGTTATGAATGACATGCTTCCATTCATCGGGTATGCTCGTATTTTGTTGGGAAGGAAAATCTGACTATTAAAATAAGTAGAGTGGCTGTTTGTCCTCGGCTTCTGAACTCTGACAGACAAACACTTTTACTTTAATTTTCTGATATAGACATCGCATATTAAAAAAAACATGGTTTTGTGATTTTTCAAAAAAAAATAATGACAGGACCGTATCTTAAAAGCTTTGAAGCAGTTTCAAGCATAGAGCTGACCATTCATACTTTTAAAAAAACAAAAATAAATGTAATCATATAAAACGCTATAGCTACGCTAAGAGCTTATCAATCGAGCCAAAGTAGCCACGTTATTCTCGAGACGGTCTCAAATGAGTTTTCACTGGCAAGTCATCGGACAAGTCATTTGTTATACCGTCACACGGGCCAGAATGCCGTTCTAAAATAACTTTTCACGATCATAATTTACGTCTCAATTTGCTCCGGGCCCATCAGTGTCATATAAAATATGTTGTATCCACGCAGACGTGTAATTTTTCAGCAGAACCTGAGGTTTTTTTACAAATGATTTATTGTTTTGTTTTAACCTGTTGCAGCAAAATGCTTACATTATAGACACAGAGGCAATCCTGATTCATCGTTGGAATTTATTGAAATCTAAAGATAAGGAATATATTTAATACATTTTCACTTACCATTTAATCAACATTCATGAGAAATAATTAACAATCCCAAAATAGATATGTCCGTGTATTAAAGAGTTTAAGACTTTTCAGATAAAATGGCAAAATTTAATATATTTTTTACAAAAAAGATTTTCTGATTTTTATAATTAAATTTGTAGGTTACTAGAGTAAAGTACTACTTTACTCTAAGGTTAATCTACTCTAAGGTTAATTACTCTAAGGTTCACTATAAGGTTAATTTACTCTAAGGTATATCTAAGGTTACTAGAGTATTTGTAGAGCTACTAGAGTAAAGCTTTAAATTTATTATATCACAATTAATAAACATCTTCATAAATCTATGTTACGTCTTAAATTGTATTTAAGGGAAACTTATCTATTTCATTTTATACGTATAGCTCTACCAACCTACGAGTAAGTAGATGAATAAATAAATAAAAATACTAAATGTCATAATCTATGGTGCACGTATAGTTTCCAACTTAGTTTTCTCTAACATTTTTCATAGCACTGATTTTATATTTTTTCCGACTAACAGATGGAGCAGTATCATTCGTCATTACGATAGTAATCTGGCCTCCGGTAGCCGAACGCAGACATTGACTAAATGCTCCCGACCGTTTATTTATGTCGTGGCTATAATAAAGTTGTTGCTTTCGATGTTATTGTTTCTCTAGTCTTTTGTCGCCATTTGTTTACAAGGCGGGCTGTATCTGAGACTTCAGTGTGAAAACATCTTGGCTTCAATGTCAATGTTAATGTCTCACTGGCTGTGAGCTGCGGTTCTAACTGCTATTTGTTACACTGCATAATCTTGGCGTTTGTTTATGTGGAGATAAAACTGTTACTTTAACCAATCTCTAGTGTATTTCCGCTCTAACGTCGCATTAAGTACGTCAAAGAAAAAAATGGGTTCCAATTACTATTTAGCTAACCTGAATATATACTTTTTTATTTGGAATATTTTCAACTAATTTAATGCAAATTTAAACTTTATACAATTTGACATATAAAGCTAATTTAATAAAGAATTTAATGAATTTGCCAGTAGAACAGTTTTGAAGATGAACTTCCACAAAGTAACGCCTGATTTAATCAACTATGTGGTATTTTCTTTGGACTTGGTTAGGACTAGTTTCCTGCCCGAATGCGGATTTGGTCTGCATGTGTGTAATAACATGTTCCTGGCATCCACAGTGCGTGCGGCCCGCGTAATAGGAAATTCATTTATGAAATTATAGGATGCGGTCGGCTAAGCGCGGACAAAATTTGCACGGGGGGCTGGAAACCACATGACAGGAAAAGAGCCCTTAAGTACACTTGTAGGCTAAAACTGGTGCCGTCCAATTCTAATAAATAATTGTCATTTCTTTTGTACCCACATTCACGGTCTACAATCTTGCCAATGTCCTGAGTACCCATATCCTGCACATCCTGCAATTAGATCATAACGCATCGACTAACTTAATAGCCAGTTAGGCTAATAACTCACTTCGGCTGTGGTTACATGGCATCTACGCCCAATTGGCCGGTACGGTCGCTGGACTAGAACACGGGAGGACTCGCTCACACGTGATTACGTCCCCTCTAGCCGTGGTGGCAGCCAGGGCTCGAGGGGACATAATCGTCTTCGTGCAGTTAGTATTCAACACGTGGGGTAACAATGCTACAGTCTTGTTCCTATTCAATTAGTTGTCTTGTCTGTGCTAGCTTCGGTTATCCATAACGGCCTAATATATAGTTAGAATGAACCCAACATTTGATTGAAATAAAAAATGCAGTTTTTACTATTTTTATTGTTATTGAATTATAAAGTAAACAAGACAAAGTTATTTACAGAATGACACATCTTCTTAAAACAGAGAGCTCATCGAAACTTTCAATTTTTGTCCACGTCCCTGAATTGTTGTTCCTTGGTTTTCAGCCACACTCACGCGCTGCTTTGATATTAGTCAATATCAGTGTGCTTAGTTTCTCCGACTGATCCATTTTCCCTTTATTTTTTTAGTAAATTTCTTCATAGTACTAAAATTTCTATTTCTTATTCTAAACTGTCAGCTGCCATTTTTTTAGGGTTGCTAGCACTTTACTACTCAAATGGCAGCAAATCAAATCTCTGTTGATTCTGGGACACCCTATAGATTAAACTTTAACAAGAATACTAGGTCATCTTTTCGTGGCTTTGCTTTTGTTTTACAGGCTACGGTTATAGGTTATTGTTTAGCTTTCTATTAGTGAAATATATATCAAAATGCCTAATATTTTCGAAGACTGCCAATTCTATTCCGATATTAACAATTCTAGATACGAGTGCGTAATTACTCTAATTAAAAAACTGAGGTAACATCATGATAGTCATGAATGCCCTTTTAAGAACTACATACATATGTTAACATGAGACAAACTCCTTCAATCAAGTATATTGCACGGCTTCCTATGCAAGCGAGAACACGTTTGTTTTAAAATAATATTGCCTTTTTTTTTAATTGTGTACACAATAAATATCCAAATACGCTGTAAAAAAATCTCGGACTGTATCTTACTAATATTATAAATGAGTTTAGAAGTAATGTTTGTTCTATGTCTGGGTGTTAATATCTATTTAAGTATGAATTTAAAAATATCCAAGTACGTATATCAGTCTCAGGAAGCCACAGTACAAGCTTTGCTTAGTTTGGGGTCAAGCGACCGTGTGTGTAAGTGTCCCGAATTTATCTTTATTATTTTATTATTTATTATATCAGTCAAAAGTTAAAAAACGGATTTCGATGAAATATTGAATAGAAATAACTTGCATAGCTTATTTTACAACGTAGGCTACTTTTTACTGCATTTTTTTTCTGTTTTTGTAAATCCCTACTCAATGACTATACTCAACTAACATCTCAGCTCGAGCTTTGTGATACTCTAAAAACCAGGTCTGCGTAGGCTGGCCAGCCTACTCCAACTAAAATTATTGTTGCTTCTAATTTATTTTTTAGTAATTTGTAATTTTTTCAATTTTTAGTTTGGCAATAAATACTTATTTATTTATTATTTTATTTATCCCGGAATATCGGTTCCTGTAGGATTGCAGGTGAAGCCGCAGGTGCATCTCGTTATTGTCATCAATAATCATCATGATCTTTTGTGAACTTAATGTGCGTATTTAATGTCATCATCTGTTTAAAACATGAGGCGTGTGTGACGATATTCAGTACCTGAAATGACAGGGCGTGACTCCGGCGAGTATGCGAGCCCTTTCGGGGCAAACACGTAACGCTATGTTATAAAAATAATATTTAACTAGATGCAACCCGGTTTTACCCGCGTAAAAAAATATTATGTGCTATTTCAGACTGTAATCTATCTTTGTGCCAAATTTCATCTAGTTCAGTCATTCTGGCGTGATTGCATGGATAACAAACATCCATCCATCCATCCAAACTTTCACATTTATAATTTTAGTGTGATAGATTGTTATACATATAACATTTATGGATGTTTTACCTATGGTTACGGGCATATCAATTTTATTGACATAGTATAGTTGGACAAAGTATTTGCAGAATGCATAATCTGCCAAATTTGTAGCACCGCAAAACAAGAAAAACAAATAATGAGATATTCATCGAAATGGCTCATAAAGTTTCGAAAGTGGTTGAAAGCCGTAAACACAATACCATTGCGTTCAAAGATTTCATAGATTATGTCTCGTTTATAAATTACAGGAAATATTAAAATATAATATATTAAGTGAACCCATAACATACAAGAACGAACTACGCATGAAACACTCCGCATAAGGAGGGCCTAATAAATTTCAAAACAAACACGATCAAAGGCGTTCAAACATTCCGCGTATGTAAATAAAAACTGTAGAAATGTGATTAATAGTCCCGTATTCCTTAAATAAATAATATATGAATAAATTAGGAGGGAGACGCGGGACGTCCGCTGTGTACGAGTTCGCGCGACTAAATGACAAATGGTTGCCTTTTGAAAGTACGGCGGAAATTATCTGCCCAACCGAGCGTCCCAAAACGATGCGCCTGTACTAATTACTAGACCGTTTGATTGTGATCTCCGCGCCTTCAAGTAGACGATCTTAAACTCACTGGGTAGATCAGAAAGCACAATTTCGTCTGAGCCCCGACGTTTATAATAGTCACAAAGTGTACTTAGAAAGTAAAATTATATCTGGGCAAATGTCGAGGTGTGACCATCCGATACTAATTGCGGGGGTTGGAACGGAATCTCAGTTGGCGGCGTTATTTGTGTGCCGTTAAGAGGCATCTTTACAGCTTTTGTGATCAAGGCATGAAAACACTCTTAAAATAGATGCGTTAAAATTTCATTCCTTAATTAATGAACGCGATCGTGTCGTCATTAAACTGCTGTATTTTATCAAACATTTCAATAACAGAATTAATTGATAAAATGTCGAGTCGATAAAAATTGAAAAATCCGGTAGCAATGTGGGATTGATCGTACTATAAACGAGAACAGGGAAAGGCACTTTTTCAGCCGACTAATTACCGCGGTACTTGAACCGGGGTCGTTTTTCAAGATGTTAGTGGAAGAAAAAGGTATCGAGTGACAAATCACGTAATTGCGGACGCAAGGAGAGAAATATGGCGCGGTTTGTTCTAAATGCGCCCGCGCAGGGCTCCGCTGACGGCGCGTCTATATATTAACGGCGGCGCCCGCGCAGCCGGGGCAATTAGACGCGCCGCGCGGCATGCACCTGTTGTAGAGGTTTGTTTTTAATTTAATTTAAAATTTATTTCTCAGTTTTAAGTTTTCTTTTGGAGTATGAAAAATATTTTTGGTATAGATATCTACCGAAATTGTACAGCAAAGTTAATTAGTTCGTCCTTTGATAACTATTATGAACAAATTATAATGATGCTTTTTTAGTTAAAATTTCTGCACGACGCGGCGCTTTTGAAATAACAAAATTAAAAAGATAAGATGAAAACACACAATTTCCCCAGTCAAAGCAGAACAAGTCCTTTCAGTTGCGCGAAACCTTTCATTGCGGCGCTAACATTCCTTCCTTCCCGCCTTCCTCTTCAAAACTATCTGAACACTTCAAACACCAACAACGGTTCGGCGGAGAACCTTTGAGCTTTGAGCTTTCTTTTTAAATCCTAATTATAGCCGCTTTTACTCCAAACAACATAAGGTTCATTTTCAGACTCAAAAGCAATTAGTCTCATTCATAAATAACTGTAAAGGTAAGAGACATAAATCTTCTGAAATAGTTTCAGCCTCGCTATACAAGTGAACGTAGATATTATTTCAGTGCGTTAACTGAAAAAATTTGCTTTTATACACCGTTTGAAATCGAGTTGCAGCTCATGTTGGCTATTCGTGTTTTATGGTTACATTGAGGCCCATAATTCTTTTGATGGCCGCGGCGCAATCGAGTACGAGTGCTAAGGCATAACAGTTTATGGGTAACTAAAATTACACATGCATTTTGCTTGTAAGAATGTGGCCAGCCTTGTCACGTATCTTGATTCTTAAATGAATTTAAAAAGCACTCAAAAAACGCTACTTTTATTTAAAGTTAGAGAAGTTTCCATGTCTTTTTCATTAACTTTCGTAATCTTTACAAGAATCAGATTTTATCGACAAAAAATAAAAGCGTTCTTTGCACGAGCGTATCGCGAAGCCTCTAAAGTAACTAAAACGAAAAAGTAGCAATCCTGGCAAAATGGCGAGTCTCGAGCTCGGGCTTGGGAAAAAATCGCGATCAATATTCGGGGCCGAGGGGATTCGAGCCCGCTATGCCTCTTATAATATTGGAGGGGCTATAATACTTCTTATATATATATTATGCTATCTGTTTTACGTCAAGTTTCAGGATTCTGCGCAAAATTGTATTCACCATTCGTTTTGGGCATCTATTTCTATAGAGTATTATAGAAATATACTATTTGTGTAAAGTATTTACTATCTATACTGTCTATACCTAAAACGAACGGTGTAAGACTACTAAGTTAGATAACTTGAAGTAACTAGTTTGATAACTTGTTAGTAGAAGTCACGTGGGTAATTAGGTAAAGCCTTCTTGAGGGTTAGCGTTAATCGGATTTTCGTGCTTAGAGGCGCTGCGTATCGGACTCGGAGTCTAGAAGTAGTCTCATTATTCATGAAACTTTTCTTCTGAGTCAGTCTTAAGAAAACTATATTCCGGAGAGAATATACATATTGAATGATGAACTCGATTGATTTGAAAATTACATTATCATTACATTATCTTCACAAATCATTTTTATGTAACTGAAACAATCAGCTCCACGTTGCCGCACTCTTGTCGATACTTATTACGTAACCGAAATGTCTCGGTAATAACATGAACAAAGGGCTTTAAGTCTACCGGAGCCCTATATTAAAGGGCCGCGTACGCAAACAAATTAGTACCAATACGAAGTTCTAACCACGAAAGATGCGCCGATGTGTGCTCGACGAGTTAGGACCGGAGAGGAAAATGCTTAAAACGGACCGCAGCCTGTGTGCAGACCGCCTTATTTGACGTGTAAATGAACGAACATACAGCTGTTTTATTGTTATGCAAGTGGTAGAAATCAAACCATTACGATTGTTCCGTTCTTAAAGTGCTTTTTTTCTGATGAAGGTAAGTTCACAGCTGCAATGATGCCTGAATATAGTTCTGCAAGAAGTTTGTCACACTGATATAATACGAGTACGAGTATAGGTATTGCAATGGAAAATATTGATGTGTAAGAACCTATTATGCATTCATTTTATCAGTTTAAGTAACCACTGAATTTGTATGGATTGAGTAACTTAGGTATGTCCTGGACATAAAACATAAGTAGGTATCCTGGCAAAACTGAAGGCGTTATGTTAGTCTGCAATTATCTATTTATACTAAATCGATCTGCTTCTAATGCTATTTAAAAAAATGTACTGATTTTTAGTGACTCAATACCAAATATGATTTCAAAGATTTGTTTGCTTACAATTATAAAGGTTCAAAAATATTCTGCGACATTCTATACATGTTTCGTACATTTCAATTGCTTGAAAATTTGTTTCAATTCATACATTTTCTGCGAACAGTCTGGAAACTTACGCCTTCAAAGTAAACTTCCCTACGTCTATCTAATTTGAAGTTTGTAATTACATATTCGTAATGAGTATTTGTGTGTATTTAGACAACTTTATTGCCAAGTTATTTTACTACTGATGTCAATTACGAAATCTTAGTCGAGCAAAGTTTATCTGGAAGACATTGCTCTTAACGATGAGACCGCATTATGCGTCCATCTCTAAAGTCGATTTTTTCCGGTTTGTAAATTATTCTTGCGGTTTGTAACCTGGCATTTATTTTAAAAGAGTAAAACAATCAACGTTTAAGCTGAGGCATCCGCAACAATGCTGGACCCCACACTCAGCACGTTTTTAGCTGATCTTTCGCGGTTCTCCGTTTTGACACGCAATAACGGTCGATTTCAGGTTTGCTCCCAGAGCAAGTTTTTTGTACCTAATTATGAATAACGTGAGCCTATTTTTCGGTTTCGAATTTTAAGTGATGACAGGTGAAGCAAATGAGAGCCAGAGTGGCAGTGCCAGATCCAGGTTCTTTGAGGGGATTGAGTTAGGTTAAAGTAAGCTTTAGCAGGGTAGGTATTTTGATTTAGTTGAAGGTAACCATTGTCGTTGTTGAACAAAAAACCACAAAAATTCAGACGCTTTCGATTGTAGAGTGTGAAGGGGGTCTTGAGCCTCTAAGCCTTTAGCATAGTTAGATGAGGGAGAGAGGAGGGGGGCTGGATACACTAGTTCAGATTGGTGGTCCAGGCAAGGTAAGTTTGTCCGGCGACGGCGAGATGACGGCAGGTTGATGATATTGTCTAGTAGCTGGTCGAATATGTCGCAGGGCTGAGGCAAATGGCACAGCCAGTAGCGACACGCGATGGGACACGCAACTCGCCTCTGATGTTTCTGACGTTTACTTTGTATATATCACGATTTGACAGCTTTCTTTGCCGTCACGAATAAAACGAAAAACCCCAGGATTCATTTGGCGGTATTTCGTGACCAGTTTCGGCCTGTAATCACTCCCGGCGTGCAATTACCCATCGGAGGCAACAATTTTTGTGGAACCACACGCGAATTCGACGAAACAGTTGCGCGGGACCTGTTGACAGTGGATGCAGTCGAAATTTTAAATTATTTTACGTTTTTGGTGAGACTCGTTTTGTTTTGGTAATATAGGCAACTAAATGAGCCTTATGAGTTTCTTTGGTTTAAACAGGTCAATATAGTGGTTAAACACGAGTCTAAAGTCAAAGTTATAGACAAAATCATGAGAACTTAGGATATTTTGTCTTGTTAGATAAAAGTCTGATTAGAAAATAAGTCATACTAGAAACGATACTTTTTTAAAGACAATATTTTTGGTTAGTATAATTAGTTTACGAGTTAACGTTGCCAGTCCTTGGGTGCAGCTTTTGAGCACTTTACTCTCACGGCTACAGCGGTCTCTCCTAATACAGGTTTTTAATTTACCAGGAGAGGCCAAATCCATGTAAATTACAGTAATAAGCTAATAAAGACATTTTGGATACTGGCTTTGTTGGCTGGCTACTTGGCTTGTTTGTTATTTGTAATTATGTTCTTTAAGTTGGTTTAAAATTTGCCTAGGAAAATCAAATATTAGGATTATATACTGTGTAATTTCAGCTTGGCGATGGCAGCCTAGTTGGGAGAACGTCCGCCTCTCAAGCCAGAGGGAACGGGTTCGAACCCAGCCGACGGCACGCACCAATTTGTTCATTTTGTGAACATATGTGCTTATTGTATGTAATCTGCTACATGACTAGAGCCCGGCGTATGGCGACAGGCTCGCCCCCTGTAACATTTGGGACTGAATATCGTCCGGCGACATGTGGGTGTTGTATTACACCTCTGCCAGCCACCCGGGGAAAAGGCGTGACGATAATTTCAGCTTATTGAAGTATTTTATAAATGACAGGCCCAGGAGTTCTTAGCATCAGTTACTTAATGGCAGACACAAGTCATTTTATTTTCCTACGGCCGTATGATTTTGTAGTCAAAGCCGAAGCAACAATGAAACTAAGTGCCCTTTGAACTGTTATACTTTCTCATTATTCTTTGGCGACATCTAGTAATCATGCTTTTATGTGCTAACCGAAGACGTTCTCAAAAGTAGTTACCTAATGATAAAGCCACCGATAACCAATATTTTATTTCCCTACGGCTGTATGATTTTGTAGTCAAAGCAAAACACACAAAGGAAGTAAGTGCCCTTTGAACTTTTATACTTTCTCATTATTCTTTCGCTACATTGTAATCATGTTTTATTTGTCAAGCGATTGAAGGAAACAATTGAATTGAAAGATTGAATGGACAATTTTGGTTGCTGAAACAGCTAATATACTCAATACATAATTATTTTGTCTTTATCACTAGTATCATTTTAGGAAGTTAGAAGACTCCTATCGGGTACTGTAGCATCATCAGGACCGGATATAACTTTTCATCTAAAATAAAAATTTCCAGGGTATAGTTATGTATCTCGAGCAGGGTACTAGTGACTTTATCTAGGACTTTATTAGTTCCTTACCTTAATTTATATTAAGATTCCAACAAAACCACTTCGGACTCCCAACCTGTGAATACTATCAACAAAGTACACATACGCAAATACACAGTAGTGAAAACAACTAAAATACCACTTAAATATATATTCGCTTTGCATTGATATCGGGGCAAGGCGGCCGATATCGAGGATCGAGGACATTAAAATCGCATTAGCTTGCAAACTACCGGTTTGCGCCGACTTATTTTACGCCTTTGACACAGTTGAGTTTGAGATCGACTCTGTAATCTTACAAAGCAAAATGCCTCCACAGATCTACAGTTAGGTCAGCACATGCCTGTATTTAAAGACTGCCAAATGTACTTTATAACTTAAAAATGTTTAATTAGTCACCTGTCAATGTCATAATTTTACCCGCCTGCCAATCTCTCATTGCGCTGCTATCTGCGCAGCATTGACAGCTTAAAGCAACTTGTTTTAGAATTGGGTTACACTGTCCGTTTGATTGTGATACCTGTACACTGTCGTCTTATATATGTATGTTTACTAATTCGACCAGCCGGCCACAGGACTTGGACTAATTAGACTTATTTTTTTTACTAAAACGTTATCAAGAATTTAACTGTTAAATTAATTATCAAATGTAGATATTTTCAAATAGCTACTCACGGTGATAGTTTTCTATACAAACAGTAAGGGCTACCGTGTAGTCGTGAGAGTTGAAAGACGTTGGTACGCTAACACAAACACAACTCTCAGTTCCTGGCAATTAAGTTTGCTCTTCTGAAGCAAACGAGAGACACTCGGTTAGTTTCAATAAAACTAAACTACCCGAGCGACTCTCGCTGGCTCCCGACGCGACGGGCTAATTGAACGACTCGGCACTGCCAGTATATAAAGGTTGGTTGATATACACCGAGGCATGTCATGGTAGCCCGCTTAGTTGCATGCTACAATGAAGCACAATTGCTCAACCCAACGCTGCAACACGGCTTTTTCTTTCGACACAGTTCTAAAGCAGCCCAGTGTGTCTCCAATAATTGATTTCCTTCACTTTCTCTTAACTTCCATAAATATAGCATCCATTGACGCAAGTATAGCGGTGCGCAACTTTGATGTTTTGCTTTATATCAATTTAGTGACACCGTGTTGGACGCATAATGAGCAGTTGAAAGCAGCGGGCGCCATTTCATGCCGCATGAACGCATGTCGGTTAGTTATTTTTTTACCGCGCGCACACTGAAGTGGCTCTCCGACGCTGCTCCACTGCTCATACTGCCATCACACGTACGTTATACTCGGTGTAACTTGATATTCAAAAGGAATACACGTTCACATGTTGTGAAAAAGTCCTAATTGTATATGAAGTTGTTTCAAAAGGGAATATTGCATTCAATTTTATCACAAAACCACGATCTCTTACTGAGGCAATAATTGTACTCAGAAATTATGTTTAGATAGTAAGATTTCTTGGCATAATAATATGATAACCAAGGGAGGTGCTAATAAACTGGTCGAATTAAGATTCGTTCTGTAAGTGCGGTTGTTGAAATGGCTTAGTATTATCTGAGAATATACAGGGTTATTTTAAATAAATGGAACCTCTCACAGGCCGCGTTTCTACGTCATACCTGAGAACTTGATTTACGTAACTTTTTTCGTGTTTTTTTCTCCAAAAACAAATAAATATTTCAAATTAGAGATTTAAAGGACAATAACTTAAACTCGAATTCTAATTAGAACCCAGGTACCCGGGAGAAAGCTTAGGACTAAGGAGCTCACACTTGTTCCTAAAAAACATTTAAAAAATGTCTTATAAACTTTTATTGTGAATACTTAAGTATAAAAAGTTAAAATCGTTGAATGAAAAGTTGTTATGGAAAGCTGCTTACATGAAGTTTTATGAATAAAAATAAACCTGTACATTGAACGTTATTTCTACGTCTCACAAATACAGATACCTAATCAAATGTATGTTAATGAGTAGAAGTTGCTATCTGTGTTGAGCAACGCCTTATAATTTGTATTTCAATTTGGAAGTATTCGTGCTGCCGTATCAACTTTGTAATTAATTGTTATATTTTTTATCACTTTTAATCTTATCTCAACGTGTCAAACGGTAAAACAATTCAGAGCATATTTGAATATTACTTGAATGTAAAGTGGTTCATCACTTTCACAGCTATGTGTATAGGTATATACCCTGTATAACCTTTAGTTATTATGATATTTGGGAGAATAGGCACTACGTGTTAATAGAAGATTAATAAATAGAGATAAAGTTAAAGGAAAAGATTTAAACGCAAATTTGGAATATTCACGTATGAAATGATATATCGAACTTCAAACTCAAAGTAATGTATCGTATGCATATACGAGTAAATACATTCATATTACGTACAAGCAGTACCTTTGCTTTTTACAAAAAACTAACAGTTCTGTGTAAGTATGAAGCACTTTGCATTTGTAAAGATCTCGAATAATATCTAGTAATGTTATATTACCTGCAGGACCCTTTTGGGCAGTCCAGTCTTCTGGCTGAGCTGCTTCAGGTCCTTAGCGTCCGGGTTGTGGTTGATCGCGAAATAGGACTTCATGGTCCTCAGCTGGTGGTGCTTGAAGCTGGTGCGCATGCGCTTGGTGCGCGACGAGCCCCCCAGACCGCCTCCACCACGGAAACCCATCTCCAGATACTCCGCATTCAGATCTGGTTAGAGAAGAACAGTCACGCTGCTGAATGCTGAGGATGACGTCAACTGATTAATTATGATCCTCTGGAGCGTTCGTATAATAGTCCTAATTATACTGCCGCTCCAGAAACAAAGGAAACGTGCAATCAAAATGTAAAAAGGAATTAGTTATAAACTTGTTGCTTTTTAACGCACTGTAAAACAAACGAATACGTAGGTTTGGAAATACTATCGTGATTGACCAAAATTATCTGATGAGACAACTCGTGTTTCAATTTTTCGCAAAAATAAACTTTTAACTGCACATTTCCTCGTGTTAAAATATTGAAAGCTATCTCAATAATTTTCAATGTTACAAGCGTGCCAAACCAAATCAATCAAAAAATCATTTTACGTGTGTAAATCAATTCGCGCACTCGCATTGCCAATTCGCTGTTTAATAAAAAAATCATGAAAATGTGAAATGACATTATTAATTCACAAAGTAGTTTTGTAAATTGGAAACAGATCAACATTTTATCGAATAAATTGAATTTATTTACGCGATATCAGTTATTAGTGACGGTGATGTGCATTTTAACATGTGGATACGCAATTATGGAAATTGTCAATGTCTTTTACGACCGAGACGTAATAAAGATAAAATTGTATCTACAGGTCCTATAGGTACTCACATGTACCAATATCAGTTTAAGTAAGAGGTACTACATGTTTTATTGTTTAAGAAATACTTTATGTAAAAAGATCGTTGTACTTCCTACATACACCGGTATTTTTCATATTCTAGCAAAATTTTCGGGGCTGATTATCTATTTACATCATAACAAGCGCCTTTTCCTACGGTACCAACGCTGAAATCGCTAAACAAAAATCATCTGTTCCATACATTTTGTCGCCGGTTAAGACTCGGTATTACACAAAATCAACGAAAATAAGTATTTTGTTTGCGCCTAGTTTGATATGAATAATTATGATGATCAGGAGCAAAAAAATACAGGTGGGAGAAAAAACAACCACAATCAGTGTAACCGAAGCATAATTTTGATAATTCTCATTTAGGAAAAAAAAAAACACATAAAGTATCTTCTTAAAAAAACTGCTTGCGCGTAGTTCTACAAATTTTCAGCTATAACACCAAAACTTTTTTCGATTATTAAATAGCCAGATCAGTTCTCTAAAGTTTAATCGAGCAACTTATTCTCATTTGAGTTCTTATTACGATTAATATCAATAGAAACGGTAATAAAATGTATTTCTAGGCGCCGCCGCGCCGACCTCATTTTACCATCAAATATGATTAACGATTTTCAACTCTAAATAAAGCGGGTTACGTATGTGTGGTTTGATAATCGTGGAATGACCGAGCCTTAATTAACTTTTTGTATGGAACAGCTGATCTTTGTTTAGCGATTTCAGTGTTGGTCCCTTAGTATTTAAAAGTTGTTTTTATTATGTAGAGAATCAGCTTTAAAAAAAATTATAATATATTTAAAGTAGTAGTGTGTATTTATGATGAAAAGTACAAACTAATTTTAATAATAATAATAATAATAAATTCGGGACATTGTCACACACGGTCGCCTGACCCCAAACTAAGCAAAGCTTGTACTATGGCTGCCAGAGACTGATATACATACTTAGATATATTTAAATACATACTTAAATAGATAATAACACCCAGACATAGAACAAACACAAATGTTCACCACATAAATGTTTGTCCCAGGTGGGAATCGAACCCACGCCCCCAAGCTCAGAAGGCAGGTTCACTACCAACTGAGCCACCGAGGCAGTCTTTTATTTGGCTACCCAATTAATTATTTTTGTTTTGTCATTAGTAATATTTGATAAGGATTCATAATTTGCATACCTAACTTGAGGTTGTTATTGGCTAGTGAAACTTAAGTTCAATATCATTGTAAATATTATTTATTGACGAGCAATTTAAAGGATTGAATTGAATTGTAATTAAGTAGAGAAAGGTAAGGGAATTTCTTAGAAAGAGGCTGGAGATATTAGCCCAGTGAGAGATTAAAGGTATTAAGCTATACAGCATATTACAAAAACACTGTTGTATAATTGGAAGGTACTCGTATGTATACACACTTACAAGTATTCAAGCAAAAAATACCAAAAAAATGCACGATAAAAATAGCGAGAGTTATTTATGATCGGTTCAAAAACGCAAGAAAAAAATGATTTTGAACAAAAATGTTGCCAAATCTGTATCATATGTTGGCGGCTTTTATTCTATGAAAGTAGCGGCACAACGCGAATAGTTTACAAATAAAACTGACGCTATTAGTGGCTGCGTTTTCACTTTTAAGAGGGCGGACCGTGCTTTTAGGACTCCATGCATACACAAGCTTGTGAAGCCATCCATACTGCTTTGGTTAATACGGCTACTATGGCAAACGGTCAAACGTCACACTCTGGCCAATTGTCACTGAGCCCGTTCATGGCATCAATGTGAATATATAGCATAGTATCATATAATCCCGCACAATCCTGGATATAATCGCGTACTAGCAGAAAACGGGTTGAAGTTTCCATTTTAACCGCCTTCCAAAGAGGACGAAGTTCTATATTCGTCTGAAATGTAATTGCGTAACACTTATCATTTAAATCTCTTATTACTTAAAGATAAAACCACCTTCCTAGCGACGAAATTTTCTAAATTTTAATAGAATTATATGACATTTTTAAACATAATAATTAAAAGTTGAGCTGTGACATAAAACTCGATCATAGCTAGTACACTCATTAGAATTAATTATAACTATCTACCAAGTTCAATGGTATCGATCGTACGCTTGTTCTATTAATAGACAAGTTTGTCCTACAGTCCCTGCAGGCTTACACACTGGTTTACAGTTTTCATGGAACGACGAAGCTGAAAGCTTTATGCTCGTTATTAATAACTTTTTAACTCAGGGTCTTAGGAAAACAAAAGTCAGCTGTTTCATATAAAATATCACGGAACGTGGAACAGTTGTAATTTTTAATTTCGATTTCAGGATTGGCGCCGTAATAAAAGTTGTTTTACTGATGTTACATTGTAATATAAGCTCCTTTCGGATTTGTGGCACCATTACGTTAATCCTTATTTTTATTATTCATTTTTGTATGTACTTAATTCAAAGTGCCCAAGCGAGAACTTCCTTCGACGTTTGAAAGAAATCAACTAACCCCTTAACCAATAAACGTTGTAAAGATTCGGAATAGTTACAAAGTGTTTTGACTTTCTCTTTCTTTTAAATTTTTAACTCCACCGAAAAAGACAAAACACTGCGCAACTATTTCAAGGCTATTCAACGTTTATAAGTAAAGGGTTTTATGTAGAGCACGTATAAAATATTCTCCTACGTTTAGCGAGGCTTCAAACTTGCTGAAGCATAGTCCTAAAGTGCCTACAGAATGTCACGGTGTGTTTTCGCGACAATTTCGTTCGTTCCAAAGCGTGGCTGAGAACAATTAGTCCGCCAGTAATTATGCAGGAACCCGTTGGAGCACTTTACTCGCGCCTTAATGGACTTGCGCCCGATTCGCACAAATGTACTGAGATTTCAAACTTCAAACTTCCAGCGCCGCAATAAAGTTACAATTAACAATAATAATATATTAGCTATAATTTCTCGATAAACGAAATCGAAATAGAGCCCGGACATGGTACACCTTCATTTCTGTAGGTATTTTCTTAAAGGAGTATTTTCTTTGGTTTCTATAGGTCGCTTTTTTCAAAAGAGACCAGATTTCGAAAATTTATTTCGAAAACTATCCTACTTATAATTAACTATCTTTAAAGACCAGATTTTTTTCTTGAATCTGCAATTTCAGTTTAAGTGATCTCCTATTTGGACTTAAAATTAATCAAAGCGCTATAATTCTAAGATAAGCCTATCAACATAAGCTACCCCCTACCCAACAGCTAGAACAAAATGTCGCTTTATAGTATGTGCTTAAAATAAACCATGTTTAGTAAAACAATTGAAAAAAAAACCAACAATAGTGTAAGGTAATTTTATTAAACTCCGCCGCTAGCAATGGTGGCTTCACACCGATCGGAGCGCCACGATGGCTAGTTGACGGCCGTCTTGCCTTCACCGGCTTGATTTACTTTTCACTGATAACGTACTAACAAATGTAATTGAGTCTCCATAGATATGCACAAGTGCCCCCTCCTGGTCCCTGGAATAAGCGACTCTCGCGGGCAGAGAAGCTCTAAGTAAACTGGCGGCCGCGACGACGCTTCGGGCGTTCGTGCAAACCAGATAGCGTCTCACTCAAACAGCAAGTCCGCGGAAAAAATAAGTAAACATCAATCTCTTATTCAAAGCCGTAGTTTTAATTTTCAAATATTGTAATCCAAGCGAACTTAGGAGTGGCATAGACTAAACATTTTCTTTTCTCCAAGTTCAAACTTAAAATTTAGAGATCGCCTAGGCATGTCACCGGCTATCGATAAACATCGCTGCACAAAACGTCTCATCCTCTAAAAGAAGACATTATTAATAGATTGAGACACAAAATATAAAGAGATAACGCCCAGGGCCGACAAAAAGTGCATAAAAAAAACACGGGTAGGCTAAGAAGATCATTGTGATCTCATAAATCGTACACACCATTCATGTTTAAGGTCAGCAAAAAATAAGATTTCCTACAAGATAGCGCTTCGTCCGGTGAAGTTTTTATGCGCTATTATCGTCCAAGTGACGATGCATAAATCTAGGGTTTGATCGCTTGATAAACAGAGTTGAATAAGACAGCGGTTGTATTTTGAATATCGAAAAAAAAATGGATTGTCAGCATGTATTTCGGGTGTAAAAAAAGGAAAATTATTAAATTCATCGACATTAGTGTTGTATCGCATGACAAGCCAGCAGGGGGCGCTACCGGCGGCCCTAACTCAAGCGACTCGAGGAGCGCTCGCGCCGCGCGCCAAGCCGCGAACGCTCGGCAATGCTCATATTTTAGATGTTATTACTACTTAAAACGGTAGAGTTATATGGCGTCGTCGATAGATATCAAGCAGACATTTAGATGATGACCAACTATAAGAAAAAAACTAGTGACGTGAACGCTCGACAAGTTAAGCTTATTTTTTCTACTTGTATGTCAAGTACTTAACAATATTTGTGTGTTTTGTTAGGCTCTTAGACATTTGACCTAAGTCTATTTTGCTCATGATTTTTTATCTAACTGATTTTTAGATAAATAAAAGGTCCTCTTCACCGTTTAACAATTTTAGTATACTTAAATTGCATTGTGTAAATAAAATATTATAACTATTCCGAGGCTATCCAAGGTTTATTAGTAAAGATAAATACATATGTATGTGGGTTGTACACTTAATTGTTAGTGAGACTTTAGTAAAATATTGAGTGATCTAGCAAAAACAATATTATAAAACTTTCTATTCTATCTTCTTTCTGTTTTAATTGTTTAAGTTTAAGATTGTTAACAAATATCTGGATAGTAACTACATGTTTGACTGCATTTCTATAGGTAAAAGATGAATTGTCGATAAAAATCAGCGCAACACTATTTATAGGCTCCCATGGCTAAACAAAAATTTTACGATCGTATAGCTTTTAATGTCTGTACCTGCCAAAGTATTTTTATTTCTCATCATAAATTAATAAAAACACTAATAAAAAAGTTCATAAGATTTCGATGTCTCCGTCGTATTGAACCATTAATGATATAAAAACAGAAGTTGATTACCATAGTGTTGAGAATTTAAGCCTTGAATATTCGCCAAATGCGTCTATTCAACTCGTAATAGTGAAGAAGCTACGGACCCTACCGATATGAAAAAAATATCACCAATAAGATCATTCTGTTACCTATTAATCAGTCTAATTAAAATATTATATTACTTACTAGATTGCGAGTAAAAAAATATTAAATGAACGTTGTTTTCGTTCTCATGGCGTGCAATACCGTGCTTACGGAGATTACGTTACTATATATTTTTACACCTTCGGATAGGAAATTAAAAATATGATTGATCGTTCTTTTACCATATTTTTAGAGCTAAAATTGAGTTAGTTTAGTAATATTTTGTGTTATTTTGAAGTATTTCGTCAGATCACGTGACCACTGACACCCGCGAGCTCCTTTGCGGGGGACGGGCCAGTCGGCGCCAGCGCCTCACGAAGGAAGGACGTACTCGCCTTGCCGAAAAATATTTTCGCATTTTTTTTCTATTTGTACGTAAATCATCAATTAAACAGTGCTTAATTATCCAGAGACAATCAAAAAAAGTAGTTTTTCAAGACATTTGATAAGTTTTTAGTGACTTTACTACTAGTGAAAATATTTGGACAATAATTGATCGCGTTGTGAGTAGAGGGTACAGAAGGTTGATCCGATGAAAATGGGAGATGTCACCAAGGCAGCTAGGCGTAACAAAAAAATTGGACTCCAACTAGGTAGCTAAGTGGTAAGTACCTACCTACCTATTAATATTTAATTACCAGAATAAATATTTTTACCCGTTTGTTCTTATTGTGTAGACTGAAGTGACTAACCCTAGTGTCTGAGTTTTTAGTGGCATATGATTCGGTCTGACGTTTGTTTTCCTGATAAAAATACTTAATAGAAAACTACAGACGTGTCCTCCGACCTATGTTAACTCTCAGGGCTTCACCGTCCATTACACCTTATTGCGATGATTGTTGGATTTACCCGCCGACGCTGTGCGACCGTGAACCTTATTTTGCTGTGATACGAGCCGCGGTCGCGCAGCGTCGTGCTGTACTACAATCATCACGCCACGGCACGGGCCCCATTGTACATGTTGCTCATGATAATTATCCAAGTGCAAGACTTGTCAGAACTGTGTTTTTTTTCTTGTTATGTACAAATGTGCCTATATGTGTCATATTAGTACATTGCACAGGGTTATCGGTATAGGGTGTACTAAGCCAAACGGGGGTCATTGTACTCTTCATTATAAACAACGATTACTTTTTAAACATTTTTATTTGTAAATTAAATCGGGGAAAAAAGCATCTGCTTACATTTTGTCGACGATCGATGAGCTTTTTGTATGAAACAGCTGTTTTTTTTCTCGTGATTTCATTTGATTCAATTATTCACAAAAATTATACTAAGGTCAATATACCTAAGCCATTTCAAATTGAAGCTGTGGCATACTTGCTGATGCCCCAACACCTAGTTAATAACATAGAAATGGGGAGTATTCTATAGTTAATAATAATAAATAATCCTTCTTGAACAATCGGGTAAAAATAAAATAATGATAATTATTATGTGTACTTACGATGTCAATATCAGAAAGCGGTCGTTGCGTGCGAACGGTGTAAATGACTAATACTATTTTTTGTTTTTGGTATAGCACATTTCCTAAACTAACCTACCTAAACTAGAAACAATCACATTTTTATGTTATAGCTGACCAACCACGGTCCGCAATACATTATTATTTTTAGCAGTGTAGTGAGCATATTTTTCTAACTTATCCTGGTTTGTTAACCGACTTCAAAAATTAGGACGCACTCAATTATTACATTGTATAAATTTTACTAAATGTTTGTTGCAGCATAACTTCGTCATTTATTTTTTATTTGAAAGAATATGCTTACTAACACTCTGATCAGTCACTTTGAATAAAGTATTTTTTTGTAAAAAATAGTATTTAATACAAAAATTCAAGCATTTGCATTCAGAAAGTAGTGTTCCGAGTTATGGCCATTGAATTCGAAAGAAAAGTTATTACATTTTCTTACAACAATAACCGAGCGAGAGATCGTTAGCGAGCGAAGCGTCTATGCTTCAGATTCGACGAAAATGCTTTCGTATTTCCGAATTCCGTCTGGATTTCTGTCCGGATCTTTGCCCAGACCTGTCTTAATCTACAGGTCGCATTTCTTAACCTATTCTCTTGAAACTTTGTGAGTAAGTCCGATATTTAAAAAGAATTTTCTTGTCTAGGCGGTTATTGGAAATTTTTAAATATGGCAGAGATGTGATTTAAAAAAGGATATATCTGCATAATTGGAAAATTTCCAAAAAACTTTTTGATCCGAGTCAAAACAAAAATTTATATAATTGTCAAACCTGCTCACAAAATTTCACGAGAATCGGTTGAGGAGTGTGACCTGTAGAGGAGGACAAATACAAATACAAATAATTTATTTGGGTATAAAATACATGTGACAATTTCAAATCGGACAGACATCGGTCACGAGATCTCCAGCTCACAGAGTCACTATTGTATGTATTGTTATTTATTTATATTTATTAAATACAACAATTTCTTTGGTAACTGATACCAACCTGCATCTAGTCTTAATAGTTATTTTAATCTAGTCTCTATTGCATGAAGACTAGAATAGTAATATATTTTAAACTGGGATTATAAATTGGTAATTGTTTTATATTTTATGGTATCATGGAAAGAGACAAACGAGACGCTTTGCGTAATATGAATATTGTGTAATTAATATCTTTAAATTGCTCTATTTCATTTTTTCAGAAACAGAGATCAACGAAATTATCAAAGTTTAAACACAAGCGTTCAGCCAACAAAAAATGCAAGTACTGAACTAAGGTGAGTTAAAAGACATTTAACATCTTATATTATTAGGGTGACAAGCATAGTGCATAGTCAGAGCTATGCCAAGTGGAAATGCTATTGCTAAAGTTATCGTATGTCCGGCGTCCAGCGTCTGATTGCACGGATGTCCGATTGTTTTCCTCTACAGATCGCATTTCTCAACCGATATTTGTGAAATTTTGTAAATTTAGGTTTTATTTAAAATAGCGGAGATATGTAATTTGTGAGACGTTGCTCATAGAGCCACTACTTATAATCAGAGTGGCGCTGAACTGCTATGGGCATGCGTGACATTCACTTAGCGAGCGCGAAGCGCGAGTGAAGAACTTCCGTTTCAGTACTAAAAACTTATCCTATATTTTTATCTACAGATGCCTAGTTCAAAATCATCCGAAGGTTATCAGAGCATCCGAGGAACAGGGACTTTTTCACCTTCGAATAAACTGGTAATCATTTTTTTTTTGTGTACACAATGTACATAAATAAATTATTGATACGAGCGTTGGGACTTAGTATGGTTGCAAATTAATTATTATTTAATATTGTTTTTAGGAACAACAATATCAGTCTTCATTGCCGAATCTCATCGTCGAAGAAGAAGCAGAACAAGAACAGAAAGACAAAAGTTATTGGCGTATTATAACATTAGCTTCTTCTTCGTAAAATTTAAGGAAATATCAAGACACAATGGATTTGGTTGCGCCAAACAATCGATAGACTTGATTGGAGAAAAGCAAACAGGTCTTGCTTCTAAATTCACCTTTTTGTGAATAAAGAGTAACAATAGTAAATTATGTACCGAGGGCACAAAGCAGTGCCTTACGTCGCGGGCGGCTTATTGTACCTTGAGCGTAACGAGGGAATCTAGAGTTAACTCTCGATCGCAGCAAGGGAAGATGAGTCCTGAGGGCAGCGAGGGGTTCAAGCCGCCCAAGACAAAAACACTGCTTTATCCTAGAAGCGAATCCTCTCCTAAAAATACTGTCTAATATTATACTCTCTCGTAACTAATAAAAAGGTACTAGTAAGGTACAGTCTTTTATTTTAAATTTCGTGCAGCTCGTGGAGCACGTGCTCGTATTTTTTTCTTGGTAGCTAGTTCAATTTTCAAATAAACTCTTCTTACAGTGCTTATTTTGAGTTTTCATTCAATGTTAATCTCTTTGCTTGGAAACTCCCAACTGCAAGCTTCGCTCGAATTTATGTTTCATCTATAAAACCAACATTTGATTTTCATGTGTTAGATTAAGGATGTGTTAATCTGAGCGATTACTGCCTTCAAAGCATTTGATTTATTGATATTTTTTGATTCTCGGTTTATTTTGATTATTTTTTTGGTGTTTGCTAAAATCTAAGCACTATACATGTATTTCAGCTACAAAAGGTTTTTCAATATCCAATCTAACACCCCTTTAGTCCAGCTAGAGAGGATTTTTTTACTATATTAACTACTAGCTGTTGCTCACGATTTCGTATGCGTAGATAAAAAAAAGCTCGTTCCGTTAGTTTCTTGTATTTGTCATTCACAGGTCCCACTTCGAACCTGCACCCTTCTCTCTACCATCATCATATTGCCAGACCATGGTACGGGCAACAGTTATCTAGTTGGCATTGGCAATTGTCTTTATACTGGGTTTGGCTGGCACTGTCCGATTAAAACGTCACGCTCAGACAGGTGTCTATGGCAAGGGTAGCGGGTAGGTAAGCCGTTAACTCGGCCTCCAAGCTAAATCTAATAGGTAGCCAAGTCTAATATGGAGTAGATAGTTACAATTTGTGTAGTAAGTAGGTTATATACTTGTTGGTAATAGGTAGAAGTACTAGGAGTTACTCGTACTATGCCAAATATTTCAGTCTGAATGTTTAGTAGGAATTACCTACTACTCGGAACCAGCCAAGCCAAGTAGGCAGTATATAGATACTATGTATATGTAGCAATTAGGTAGATACTTGTAAGTAGT
Source organism: Peribatodes rhomboidaria (assembly GCA_911728515.1). Taxonomy (NCBI): domain Eukaryota; kingdom Metazoa; phylum Arthropoda; class Insecta; order Lepidoptera; family Geometridae; genus Peribatodes; species Peribatodes rhomboidaria. Next base: position 3,337,397 of record OU452166.1, read on the forward strand.
ATCCTTCTTCTTCTACCTATAAGACTTGGCTGGCACCGACTTCAAATAGATGGGTAGCGCTTATAATAATTATATTAATTAATATTAGTGCTTATTTGTGGTTTGGAAGTCGCTTTAATTTTGTTACAATGATCACTTAAAACATCTTCTAACTTGACTTTTATTGAAAATCAGTTTACTAAAAAAATTAAGTAAACAAAATTAAGTCAAAGTGTAGTTTTTTATATCGTAAATTATGACACTTTTGTGCTTAGATCATTACACTCGAGGCGGTATTATAGCGCGAGCCGTATGCGAGCACACTAATGGAGCCAATAGTGTAAATTATTAACGCACACGCGTTTCATGTGACGTTTTTCATCACACATGCGAGGGGAAAAAACACAGACTTGCATTAGTCAATACATTTTTCTGAAAATGTATGCGCATTTTGCTGCTTTTCCACTTATCAAAATTTTACTAGGCATAATAATAAAGCGAGTACTTTGTTTAAATTTTCATAACTAATTAATTGTCAATATTTTGATAAAAAAAATAATGTTTATTTACTGTTATTACGTAGTTATGATACTTTAAATCAAGAATTTAAGAAAAGTAAAAAAAAACTCTTGTTGATTTATTTTAAAAAAAGTCTAGTTTAGTTACTAGTGCGATAATGGTAAAGTAACAGCACACGTGCTTAATAGCTCGGATTATGAGCTAAAACTGATGTAATAAAGTCCTTTTTACGAGTGAGAGTGATGAAAAAGATATTAAACACAAACGCGTTTTTAACTTCCGAGTAGGAACATAATTATCAGCAAAATCAGGCAAGAAACTATCGAGATAATAATGAGGTTGTAAGTTCTAGGTCCACTATGTTTTGAATCATTTTAGTCATTTTTATACTACCTGCTGATTATGTAAAACAGATTAGTACTACCAACTCGTAGAATACATTTTTTAAGCGGGCCGTCGATTGAACAGCTCTGCTAGTCCTAGTAAATATGTTTTTTGTTATGAGATTTTTGAAATGTTGTAAGCATTGGTTTAGGATAGGTTGAGTAATTTATCCCTGGTACCGGAGTTCTTAGGATGCCCATCAGGAGCCCTATTCTTACGAAATATATTTTCTGATCAATGTCTCTCTCGTTTTAAAAATCATAGTGAGAGTGACCAAGAAACATCTCACGCGTCAAGAATAGCCCTCCAGGGCCATTCTTACGATATTATATTATTTCCCCTATTCCTACGCACGAGATATTTTTTGGTCAATGTCTCTCTCGTTTGAAAAATCATAAAAGTGAGAGGGACCAAGATAATATCTCACACTTCAGAGAGTCCGTGGTCTACGATTGTTTTTTTTAGATTTTACACGCACGACCAAAGGGAATCAAAACCTTTAGATGCGGGATATTTGTGAGTACATACTTAATCTACCTATACTTATAAACAAACTACCGCGCTCATGCTGCTTATAAGGCTCAACTTTAAAACGCCGTTGGCTTCAAATAATTTAGTAAAAAAACATTACAATAAAGCATAACATCACAGAGGGCTTTCATTTTTAGGCAAAAATATTTTTTTCACGGTGTTTCGTCTGAATTTGTTTGTCTTTGAGAAATGCTAGCTCAATGTTCAAAAGCTTCGAGCGTTGATCACTAGAGGCGCTAAAACCAGCTGAGCGCCGAATGCCAAATGTCATTGGCGCATCTTAACCCCTTAATTATTTGACGAATTTTAATTTATTCATCGTAATAATATTGTTCGATTTTTTGTTTATTTTGTAAAGATTTTGGAGGTTTGTCAACCCGAATTTGGTTGTTTGAATTCGGTCAATTGAATTAGTTATACCTACCTATACATTTGAAATGATACGTTATATTTTAATGAATGAAATATCTTGGTGAACCGTAGAAATAATATTAAAATTGTTTTTATATTATGTACGTATTAAAGACCTCTGCGGTAGATACATATATTGAGTGAGTGAATTTTAACAAATTAAAAAGACTTATTTTAAAATCGAGCTGCATCAATTAATCAATCCGTAGGTCCAAATCGACGGAAAGAACGAAGGATTTATACCGAATTTCTTAATTCAAAAGAGGTTTGATTTTGAGCAATAAATAAAGCAGCGATATAGAGCCATAGGGCCGGTGTGCCACCGATACAGATGTCTCGCGCCAGATAGCGGCGGCTTCAAAATGAACTTACATGGATATCACATTAAGCGAATGACATGACTGTGTTGTAGAGTGACCATGCACTCACTTCATTTTTAAAGAACGTGTGCTAGACTATTATTATTCTTAATTTAGGACTGTATCTGTGAGTAGTCATCCATTGACTACACCTTACCCATTGAATTAGTATGTCTATAGGACGCGGCAATGCGGCCAGCATTTTGGGAACGAGTATGACTACTGGTAGTGGTTTGATAAATTAGTTTTTTATTTAGATTAGTTTAGTTTTGTGTTTTATTATTAGAAAATCTTTATTCAAGTTATATGAAGATAAATGAGTATTTTTGTGTTAAAATTATTAAGAAAGTTTTTGATTTATTTATTTTAACACTTATGGCCTGTTTTTTTCTAGAAAGTAACAAAAATTTTTGTGTTTTTTTTTTTTCAGTAAACAAGGATTGGTTGGTAGAATTGTATCCTTTTCCTTTAGACTGAAATTCCCCAAAAAATTTGACGCGATTTTTATCTCACTTTTTATAATAATAATAATAATAATAATAATACGTTTATTTGTGGAAAAATCATTGCATTTACATTATTGCCGGCGAGCCCCAAACTAGGCGTTCAAGCCTGTGTCTTGGGACTCAGAGAATTTACCAGGTACAAAATTTCCAAGCTTAGTGCTAACTCTTAAAAAATAAAGTGGGGTATTTAAATATGCGTGTAGAGTGTGTATGTATGTATGCATGTGAGTGTGTATGTGTTTGTATGTGTGTGTATCTATGTGTGCGTGTGTGTGTGTGGGTGCACAAATATGAAGGGGAAGAAATTAACCTTGGTGAGGACGGGGAGAGAGGCCGTATGGCTATTGGGGTATAGTTATTAGATCCTCCGTTTCGTCATACGAAAGGTGAAGAAGCCACTCTTTGACCTTGTTTTTGCATTGGACTACATTGCAGACTCTAATGTCACACAGCCTACAGACCCTATTGTAAATGTAGGTATGGGCAAAAGCTGGACATCTACGTGCGAGTAGCGATGAAGCTTTAGGGACAGGAAACTTGTGTGCACGTTTTGACATCAGCTCTTTATAATCTGGCCGGCACAAGAAAGCCCTGTGAGTTTTAACCGTGGCATTTAACACATGTAGTTGGCGCACTCGTAGCACTTTAAACTCAGTATAAAGAGTATCCGTTGGATACCTGAAGGGTTTTTTTTACAACTATATATATATTTAAAGAGGTAAAACTTAGAGAGCCTTAAATATCATCCGACTACTTCAAAAGTGGCTATGTATCGGTGTCGTTTTATTATTTTTTATCTATGGAATGTGTCATACTACAGGTTTTGCAGCTGAGTTTTTTTTTAACTTTTAATAATAATCATCATTGTTATTCATTCCGCCCATACTGTCCAATTGTAGGGAAAATTCAATAATTATTATCTACACAAAACGCGTTTGTATACCATACTTATTTGTACCTATTCGTTTCAGCTCGGCTTTACATTTATAGTGTAATTAACAGTACGGTAAAGATAAAAGAACACATTTTATTGCACACTATAAGGAAAACCAGTAAAAAATAACGTATTTATATAACTACCTACATTATGTACAACGCCTTAAGGTTCTAATTTTCACACAACTTTGTACCGCCTAGAGCCTGAACTTGAAAAGTAAGTAAGTATACTTACATTATTTGTTTTTATTATCTTACTAGTTACAAAAACCTACTAAACACACAACATGTAAAAATTGCGGTTTATTTTTAGTTTTTCCTTTTGAGGATTCCGTAAAAAGTTGATATAAAGGAACCCGTAAGGTGAGACTCCGATGTCTGTCTGTCTGTATATCTGTATGTCAGCAGTTCAGCACCGATTATATCCAAAACTAGGTATAAAAGCGAGCGATTTGATATTTGGCACAGGTCTAAGTAATGTTAGTGGCTTCAAAGTGTGGAAAAAAAGTTTTTTTTTTAAACAGTCTTTTTATTTCTTTGGATAAATATTGTATAACTGGTAGACGGAAGTAAATTTATACTAAGACTTAGGATAAGGTAAAATCCAGATGTCAAGTTGATACCGATTTAGATTACCGGTTAGCTATACAATAAAGTCAAAAATACAGAGGAAGGCGCTTGTCCGACTGCCGGCGATAAGCGAGTAGCGGGTAAATAAATGAGTGTAAATCACTCGCTGAGCGAGTTGGCAAGCAGCTCGTGTTTTACACATATTTACTTACTTGCTAATCGCTCATCGCCGGCTGTCGGACAAGTGCTTGACAATAATAATAATGTCAATTTTTAAATTATTTTGACTTTTATTCTACATAACATAACATATCATCACGCCTTTACCCGAGGGGGCTGGTAGAGGTGTACAACACCGACACTTCGCCGGACGATATTCAGTCCCCAATGAGACAGGGGGCGAGCCTGTCGCCATACACAGGGCTCCAGTAATATAGCAGATGACATACAATTCGCACATATGTTCACACAATGAACAAATTGGTGCGTGCCTTCGGCTGGGTCCGAACCCGCTCCCTCTGGCTTGAGAGGCGGGCCTTCTCCGACTAGGCTATCATCGCTTTGTATTCTATTGCGATATAAAGTACACAATTAAGTCCTTATTTAGTCTTAAAGAATAGTATGATATTAAGCAAAATCAGGACCTATATCAGTAGCAAAAAATGGGAATTAATCACTTCAGTTCCATAGATAAAAGATAAAGATAAAGATAAAGAATATTTATTTGCATACAACATGGTCTTATAAAAGATGTTGGAATATTGACACAAAAAGGCTCAAGCATGTTGTGCCGGATAGGCGTACAAAAGTGATGGCACTATGCTCGTCAAAATAATAAAATTAAAATTTCAAAATTGTACAAATTAAATTAATAAACATAATTAAAAGAACAAATTAAATAACAAAAAACAGTTGATCTCAAAATTAAAGTAAGAATTAAATGTCAATAAAATAATATAATATTAAAACCACCAATGTCAAATAATAATAATAATAGAGCTTGTCCAATCCAAGACAAACGTCATGGTATTGTTTTTTAAAAGTTAATTGAGCATGGTTATTACAATAACGTACCTTTTTATTGTGTTACACTATTATAGTAACTGATTACGAATACCGCGGCATTTGCTTACCGAATTTGCTTACAGAACAGAACAAAGACTTTTTTGAGGGTAACTTAGTAACTGAAAAGCGTAACTGTACTATTTGTAAAAAGGTTTAATGCATTTTAATAATATGTGACAAACTTGTCAATCTATCGATGTCAATTCCATTGTACAACATTTAAACTAAATTATTAAGACAGCACTAAAACAATCTCCATTTCTTTTAGTTCAGCTTAGAAAATGGTAAGTTTAAAAAATAATCAATAGCAGTATTTATTAAATTTTAACCGGTCGCAAAATACACTCAATGTAGAACCTTTATGCAATTCCATTTACAAATTTGTAAAAAAAATACAATTTTGTTTATTAAATTTGTGAGTATTCTAAACTAAGTTACACTTTTAATAAGCACACCATTCACAAAACGTTCGTGACTATCTTTTATCGGGTGTTAAAAAAAGACACGCAACAGTTGGTGTCTCCGAGCTTTTTGTCCAAAAAAAAACAAAAATAAGAAAAGCTTTTTTCGAAGCAACTACCGTCGGCGACGGAACGCGGCCAGCCTATCAGTAGGATCGTCGACGCTACCCGTAATGTCCGAAGCCAAAAAAAAATACTGGGCACATATTTTGGCGGGAAATAAATCACGAGCCGTAGTCGCGGCTATATTAAATTTATGGCGGTACGCAATGAAACCGAACGCTGGTAGAAAACACTAAAAACAAAAGGTGAAAGAGATACCACGTGAACCTCGAAGCAGATGCGACAACTTCATTATGGGGTATAATTTACTTCGGTCCCGTTATTGAAGTAGGAAGCGTTAGTTTTTTCTGTCCGCCCGTTAGTGCGTAATTTATGGTCACCCAGTTAGAAACTTTAGGGACGTTCGACAGCTTACGGTTGGTGACGAAAACGTTACTACTTCTCCAACTAAATACAGCGCACCTGCGACGAGTGTTAACAAATAAAGTGAGTACTTTTCGCAAACATGATCAAATACAAAAAGTTTATCCTCTTTTCATAACTAATTAATTCTGTATAAGTCCCTGTGAAAAAATAATGTATGTTTATTAGGTTAAAGACATTTTCATATTATTTTTAATCAGCTAACATTACTCTTCAAGTAAAAAATAATCATTTTATAAGTTGCCTCGTGGCTTGACAACTTTGAACCAAACTTCCGTTTCTGATAAGCCAAGCGCGTAGGTATTTAATGAGTGGTAGAACGCATAAGTAAAACGATAATGTAAGTCAATTTTATACAAAAACACAGTAAAAAATATTTTTTTCATTGTCCAGTTTGCTGAATGATAAAAAGAGAAAAACAATTGGACAATTGGACTCGTTTAGTCTCTAAATTATAAATCAAATCAAATAGTATATTTTTTTTAAAAACTGTTTCTCTAAACACCCCCCTTACTAAAAAACATTGCATACCCCCGGAATAGTTATACAGTGTTTTGCCTTTTTCGATTAAGTTAAAACAGACAAGACAGACAAAAAAGACAGAGACAAAACACTGTATATCTATTCCGATGCCAAACAACTTTTATTAGTAAGGGGTACAAATAAAGTAGTAGGTAAGGCAAAAGTGATCTAGCAAGTAGTAGGAGACTAGTAGTTTGGTGAAGAAAGTAGAAAAGCCACATTGAACACTCCGACTTTTCTATAAACTACATTTCTTGCTTCGATAGTCAGTACTTAAAAAGTACAAGTGTATTGCAAATTGCGATGAAACTTCAACTCCGCAATATTATTATAGGCGAGTGCCCACATTCAACGATCTCAATAAGCACTTTCGATTTCTACGGCAATTTGAAGAAGGACTTCTTAGGAGGTACAAAATAATCCTTTTAATATGCGAGCTAGTACTCCCTATGTGGTTTTAGTAACTTCTTATGGGTGTTTGTAAAGATGTTTTAGGGCTGTGACGGCGATACCTATAGTTACTGCCCATTGAGCGCTAAGGTCAATGATGAGCTAAGCTGCTCTATACCTCCCACAAAGTCTCCCATACTTGCTATATCCTAATCCTATTCTTACAATTAGCCGACCGAGCGAGCGTTAGCGAGCAAAGAGCCTATGCTTCAGCTTCGACAAAAAAGCTTTCGTATATTCGAATTCTGTCCAGATCTCTGTCTTCCTCTAAAAAATGGCAGATTGCGATGCAGATATATTATGGTCTCCGCCAATATAAAAAAAAAACTGACCATAATAAAATTCTGTTCTATTATTGAATCTACTCAGAAAATTTAAAGAGAATCGGTTAAGAAAAGCGACCTGCTGAGGAAGACAGACGCGAGGTCTACAGCTCATAGAGTTACTAGTACATATTCAATACGGAAAGTGAGTTTGTTTCTTCGTTTGTTTGTGACTCTTTCACGTCTTGAGTAGTCAGCCGTTTATCGTAAAATTTTGCACACACGTTGCCAGGAGTATAGAAAAGGACAAGGGGTAATTTCATCCCAAAAAGTAAGCACGTTTTTTTTTTTTGTTGTTCCCGCAGTGGTTAAAGCACATTTCAATAAAAAAATGCAAATGCAAAAACCTTGTAAAGTCCACGCATTCTTATCAATAAGTATCCACTCTTACATTGTATTGTAACATGTAACTACACGATCATTTAAAAAATGCACTGATAATGTGACAGTACAATAAAATAATAATTAGTTACTAGTTGCTAGTACTAGTGATTACCTAGTATGCCGTCTTGTGACAAACGAGTACGACACATTTGTGTCGCTGGGCGCTGGTATTCTTTACGATTATTGTTTGGACGTGGACGACGTTTAAATGGTTTAATCCAGCAGGCTTTTTAAAAGATTATTATGAGATAATGTTTTATCAACAAACATTGTTTAGGATCTTCAGATGTGTATTCAATGTTGTGAGCTAGACTTGTGATACCATCGAAATTAATCAGGATTTGTTGGAAGAAAGTTGAGGGGAGTATTGATCAACTAACAGATAACTAGGGTTTAAGATAGCTTGGCCCAGGAGTTGAGAAGTTTCTGTTTTTTGAAACTTGCACATTTAAACAGAGATTTATAGAAAATCTTTAGAATTTTCTTTCTATGAGATCTATCATATATTCTTGAATCATATCACCCACAGTGAATAAACATACTGAATAAGCCCAAATTCTTGCAGGTATCTTTGTGCAATGGTTACGTGGGCCTCAGCAGGGCCCGGCCGGCTTCTCACGTAGAGGCGTGGGACAGGGGCCTCGCCTCTAGCCGCCTTTCACTGCATTACGCAATCGCGTTCCCTTGTAATTGATATGGTCGTAGAACTGGTACCAAACTCGTACCAAACTGGCCGATAAAAAGTCAGCGGCTCGCAAAAATGGCCGCACGGACAAAAACTTACCCGACCAAAACCGGGAGCAGCGGCCACGGGCCGTGGCCGCGCAGTAATGCAGAATATCCAATAGAGTGTCGTATAATTTATTGCACTGTGCTCGACGCCGGTATTGTGGCTATACTATAATCGCTTAATCTTATAGAGACAGGTGACTCTAGCTCTTATTAGGCAAAAGCCGCTTGCTGCATTATACGCCTCTACAATGCACCAACAAAAAATGTTGTAGTGTGTCTTGGCAAATATTTCGTTTTTTTTTTCATTTCGATATGTACGTTCTTTTCTGGCGAACGTCGCCGGTTGGCCAATCGGTATTTTGCACATGCTGAATATATTTTTAAATTAACGCAATAAATAATCAGTCTGTATTGTGCACAGGACCATTAATTTCTTATTGGTCAGCCGGCCCACGGAGTAGGTAAGGAATTTTTTCTTGATTCTTGGATTCGAGTTGAAATGTCGCCTACATGTTAAAGATGGAAAGATCTTCGAGACACTGCATTCTTGAACTTTAGGATAGAATTCAAGACCTTTTAGAGATAACAAGACGTTCACTGAGTTGTCTACTTTACACGACGGTTAACACTGTCTCATATAGCGGGAGATCCGAACTAGAGAAACATATTCCGCCCCTTTCCGGGGGATGATTTATTACCGTTTGCTTGTTTGTAGGTGTATCGCGTTTCAGTTTCTTATTATAGAGGGTGAGTCACCCCTATCGAGAGTTCAGATTTACTTGGAACCCGCCTTCTTTTGGGGGAATTGTGAAATATTATGTAACACCAAAGCGTTCTGGCTCTAAAACTTCATTGAGAACGGATACTCACAATTCATCAATGACCTGTTCATAGACGACTGTTACCTGCAGCATTTACTTTCAACCTTGACCTATTCACAGAAATAGCACTAATTAGCTTATAATAATATTTATTGATGGTACCGATTTAATAGTTCTCACATAACAGCGCTGAGGAAAAATTGATATTGCCCAAAAGAATTCCCACGTCTATTTACCATATTTCATGTAAACAATAGGTCGTTGTCGTAATCGTGTTAGCTTTCATCTTAACACAACAATAGACACCAACTGGGTTACTTCAGCACATTATAATTTGATATTAGCTCTTGCACTCAGGTTCACTTGTTTGGACATTGTGTTTGCTCTTCGAAATTCACGATAAAGTCATTCATGAAATCTTGCACAGTTTTCAAGGAATAAAGCAACAAAATGGACGCTATAGATTTTTTATAATTACCAAGAACAGGATCACAGTAGTAACATTAATGTTAACATTTTATATTTAGACAATTGTGAATTTAACTTGGCTCAGTAAGCACAAAGCATCAAACATTGTTATTTACTGTTTCATCGAATGATTGGAGGACGCAGCATGGGAAGACCTCCCACAAGGTGGACCGAAGATTTGGTGAGAGTCACGGGAAGCCGCTGGATGCGGGAAGCGCAAGACTGATCGTTGTAGAGATCATTGGGGGAGGCCGTTGTCTAGCGGATCACATAACAATAATGATGATGAATGTTTGCCGCGTTGTAACCGGACAAACAGTTCAAATGTTTTGAAAATAATGTTTCAAACGCATAACTTGGTGTACGTCGTGATTTTAGTTACCAATTTTAATTAAACAAAAGGTACATTTTGATACATACTTTCTTTTGATACGGCCATGTTCGACTCGTATATATTCTATCGACGGCAGGCCTGCTAGACTAGCAAAATGATCACAATGGTCACGCAAATGTGCTCGCTTGAGCACAACGCCACGGCAACTACTTGTTTAAAATATAATTAAGTTCTTACTTAATTATTACTTGAACCGTGGGAAAATTAGTTTTTTACTTTTAAAAAATTTGCTTCAACTGTAACTTATTACATTTCGAGTTACTCGTATCTATCAGAAAACATTTCAAGGAATTGTTAAAGTTTAAAAGTAAAATATTTTCATTATATAATACATAGTCATTAAACTTCAACGATCTCAATGAACAGCCTATTATTATAGGTTTGTGTCCGATGCTATATTAAATCGGGGTTCCATGGTTTAAAAAAAAAATTCAGAGTGCGAATTGCGGAGCCGTGAACACAAATATAACCTCAGTCTAGCAACGATTTATTATGGAGTATAAATGAGTGCAGTGCAGGTGTATAGGTCTTAGCAGCGGTTCATTGAAATGCATCGTGGTATGATGAACCTGCGGGGTCTGTCTGCGCAGACACGCGAGCGCTTCAGGGAACACGTGAGGAACTGGTTCCGGCGCTATTTTAGAACACCACTTTTATACAACAGGAAATTAAGGAGCAGCCTTCGCACTCTCACCCGCTTCAGTAAATGCAACAATCATGCACGAGTCCGCCACCCAACCGTTTATGGCCGCTAAGTCTCCAATGAAGCCGTACCTGCCGACTACCACTCGATGCCGACGCGCAATCAACCGTGTAGTAGTAATTTTATGTGTTCCATTTCAATTAATGCATGTGCTTCATCGAGTACGTAATGAGCGCAAAAAACAACGCGTTTAATCTCGGATTTTTTGTCTAGATACAACTTGCATAAGTACATGTTCGCTGGCTTTTTCTTTTGAGTGTCCGGCACGACGACGGTCTGAATAGGATTTAGGATTTATTTTTCGTTTCGCGTAGCTCCTCGCCGCTCACGCAACGTTCTAATTTCAAATAAGAAAGAATTCTCGTGAGGTCACATCGCGCCGCGCCGATGGAACCAGCGCTGCCGGTCAGATAAACGGACTGGTTTCGATATCTCGAAAAAAGGTATTTTAAAAAACGTACACGGGAAGTCGCCGCTGATAATCTGGCGAAGGTAAGTGCAGTTTTGACTTTAATGTGTTAATAAAATTGTACAAGCGTTTTGTCGACGAAACGGAGGAGCGGATCTGTGTCAATATCATTTGAACAAAATGGCGGCTGGTGGTGACATGCAACGCTGGATTGCTCCAAGAACGAACGTGTTGCCCTGGGCTCATAAGCTTGGGGTGTAGAAGCTGAAACCACATATAATAACATATAATTCGGTACAACTTTTACTATGGGGACAATCCTGAAAGTACGCAAAAAAAACAATGTCAAAGACATTGTTCTTTTTTTCTTGGATTTGAGTTGTTAGTTCCACAGTAACAATTGTTCTGCATTCTATTTCTTATTCATAAGGGTTTCTAGCTCGACACGCCCTAAGCTTTTAGTCCTGTATATCGACAGATAAGTACTTTTTGTTTAGCAGGAATGCGTTGAATATCGATATGAAGTGTGTTAAAATAAAAATAATTTGAAGCACAAAAAGTTTTAATTTCGCAGTAGCTCGTAACAGTTAAATACTATGACTCACCGAGGTTCGCCGTCATGAGATCTTGGTCTTTGGGTTTCTTTTTTCTGGGTCGTCCTTTTTGTCGGGGCGGTGGTGCTGTGGCTCCGTTAAAATAGGGGCCTTTAGGAACTTCGGTGTCGATCCGAGCGAACTCGGGCGACGGGTAAGGAGGGTAGTGTGGCCCCGGGGGTGGACCTGAGTATGGGCCCTGGCACATCTGCGGGGGCCCCGGTATCGGCATACTGTTGCCGTACTCCGGCATAGTTTCATAATGCAGCCTGAAGCAAAGATATCAGTTGTATATTATCTGATGAGCTAGACATTAGGGGTGGTAAAGACTCAATATAGGAGGGTGCTTGCACCATTTGAGAAGTTGGTTAAGTAATATATTACAGAGAGAACTTGTTTTATAATCAGAAGAGTGGGAAATAACCACACTAGGGCCTAATCAAAATCGGTAACAGTAACTTGTGCTTTTATATGCACCAGCAATATTACTTAATAACGTTTGCTGCCACTCAAGCTTAGAGCGGCTTTTGAAAGGTTACCTGCAGTAGACAGCCGAGTCCCTGATGCCGAAGGTGTCACCCTTGTTCAGGGGCGTAGTGCAGAGCGCGCAGGAGAAGCAGTGCACGTGGAACACCAGGTCGCGCGCCCGCATCACCAGCTCCGACGCGGAGATCGGCGTGCTGCACCGCGCGCACCGCTTTGAGCCGTACAATCTGTTGAAAAAACATTTCTTCTAAAAAAATAAGCCCTGCTGCCGAATTCATCCTGGTAACCTAAGGACTCTCCTAATTAGTGCATAAATGATTTTGTTACGTATAACTTCCACGCCTTTTTCCGGAAGGGGTTGGCAGTGGCGTATTACAACACCCACACTTCGCCGGAGGATAATCAGTCTCAAATACGACAGGGGGCGAACCTGTCGCTATACACCGGGCTCCAGTTATATAGCAGATGACATTAAATACGCACACATGTTATGTTCACATAATTATCAAATTGGTGCGAGCCTCCGGCTGCCTTGCTTGGCCCATTGCGTACGATGCTGCTGTAATTTTCAAAAAGTCGACATGTTATCTATCAGTCAGACATTTGTCAGTCTTAGATACGTTTTAAACAAATCTAAACGTACATAGACTGATGTTATAATTTACATATAACTAGTTGCGACCCGTAGTGTTACTTGCGGTTAAAAAGCAGCCGATTATAATTATGTTCTGTTTCAGACTATGATCTATCTCTGTTTTTATCGACCTCTGTGCCAAATTTTATGCAGATCCGTAAAGCTTTTCTCATGTGATTGTGTAACAAACTTTGCACCATCCATCCAAACTTTCGTATGTATTTTGTGATACATATGAGATAAATACAATAAGTTTAATTGACACCAAAATTAGATTAAATTATTATAGATGAATCATTGTTTCATTTGGAAACATAGTAAACTTAAACACTTATTAATAATTCTGATAAAAGCCTACTAACATACTAATAACATAAATAACGAACGTTGTTATTCTACGCGGTAATGCCGCCAGCATACTGCGGGCTTAGGCTGTGTATCTACTAAGCGAGATTTGTGAGGAAAACATCCACCAACAGTATCACTCCATATTGCTAGCCTCGCTCAGCGCAGCTTTAGTCTACACGGGCCAGCGAGACGAGGTGTTTGAAGAAACACAGATACAGATAAATGTATACCTACAAGTACATGCGTAAATTGCAAGCGAGGAACGCGTGTGAGGCGGTGTAGCGAGCTATATTAGAGATATTGTTAAACTTGGCAAATGGATAGAATCGTCCGCTCCGCTAAACTCACATTCCGTTCACAGCTTGACTGTACGCTTCCTCGCTGAGCACATCTCCAATGAAAAAGCAACTTTACGCTGCCGACTAAGTGTTGAGCCTTCAAAATGTATTTCATAATATTCAACGTCAACGGTCTATGGATTTATCAAAAGGCTAAGTAGATTACGCGGTTAGGATTAAATTGATTGTATATAAGAAAATTATAGAAATACTTTTAAAAAAATATTTATTACCGTACAACCAGGTCGCCAAGCCTACGCAAAATTGGATTAAGTACTATAAACTCAGGCACTTTATAAAATAATTAAGAAGATGTTTCATTTAAACTTTAGGGATTAATTTCAACAACTAAACAACGACACAATATAATAATCCCAAGTAAGTATCTGTCTGTAACTCATTGTCGAGAAATAACTGCGAATGAAGATTTGCCCAAAGAATTAACTTCAGTTCACATAATATAAAGTGTGAATTGTATTTTCAGATCTACCTCAAATCAGTTGAGTTGGCAACCGTATGTAACGGTCAGGTATGCACCGGCGCGGGCGGCCGACAATGGGTGATAAACATAATAATCACATTCTTCAAACAAAACACCGAAACGTTTCCGAACAATTTTATGTTTCTAATTGACGGTCCCGTATACTTATATAAATCGAATTGGAACAATGTATTTGTCTAGGCACTTCATTCGTCATTCTGTTACGTCATGGCAAAGTTGTTGTGCTCTATTTTGTTTACTAAACTCTATCGATCATATTACAATTTATTCGATTACAAAGTATCTAAGTATGTATATCAGTCTCTGGCAACCATAGTACAAGCTTTGCTTAGTTTGGGGTCAAGCGACCGTGTGTGGAAGTGTCCCGAATTATTATTATTATAGTACCGGTTGGAATTTTTAAAACATTTGCCTCCTTTTTTCAGTCCTATTTGATATTGCCTCGCTCAATTTACTGTGCAGACTCGCAGAGTCAAGAGAAAGTTCATAGCATTGAAATCCTACTAATCCTATCCTACTAATATTATAAACGCGAAAGTTTGTATGTATGGATGTTTGTTACTCTTTCACGCCAGAACGGCTAAATAGATCTGGATGAAATTTGGCACAGAGATAGATTATAGTCTAGAATAACACATAGGATACTTTTTAACCGCGGGTGAAACCGCGGGGCGCAGCTAGTGTTTATATAAATATAAACATTTCAATAAAATAATATCATATCGTATCGTTATAAAATGAATTTTCTTTATAAGTATGTATCATTCTTCATCGGTTTCGATGAAGACGAGCCTCACAGTTTGTTAGCGTGCTCCAAGAGACTCGCTACGCTAGGCCGAACATAGTTTTAAGTATACGTATTCTGCAGTGGATACTGCAATACCAGCAGATTTATATAGCCATATTTATAATATAAAAATAGGACGTTAACCTGAAGACTAAGCTAGACGTGTTACAAGGCGATCGTTTCTGTTTTAAATTCTTCACTAATGAGGTCTAGTCTAGACTAGTTAAGTCTTTGATGTATTTTTTTGTAGACTCTCTAGACTAAGCCATACTCAGACTACACTATGATGCTTTCAACTATGTACCGTACCGTTACAATCTCAGCTCTTAAAAAATTTACTAAACTAAAAAGTTATAGGTGATCTAAAATATAGTCCCGGGCACAACGTCTGATGTTTTTACTATAGTAATTAAAAGAGAGGACAAAGTTCCGAGATTCAAGATACGGAGAGTGAGCTGTCCCAGTGTGGTCCCGTTTCCACGACTGCCTCTATCGTGATCTCAAACTGAATAAATAAAGACGTTTTGGAAATTCCTTTGGGAATCTGAGGTTTTTGGATCGAATAGATTGCTAGTTTATTACTGTTTAGGAGTCGGTACTTACTGGCCGTAATTAAAGCGCTTAAAAATGCTAATGAAAATTATTTGTTTTATCAGACACAAAGATCCATACTAATTACCTAAATCGTATATTGTAAGATTACTATTTTTATGAGTCTCGTCTTATAATAAGTTTCATAATAATTATCAGCCCGTTATCTGCTGAAGATAGGTTTTTTTTGTTACACGCCACTCACCGTGCAGCCTAGGCCTGCAACAAATGCAACATGCATGCGCGCGCGACAAAATTCTTCTCATCACTTTTTGTCGTGTGAGAACGTGACAAAGCTACATCTAAACATACGTCTGTCTCTGTCTCTGTCTGTCTGTCTGTTGCGCATGCTAGGCCTCTTTGTCTTGTGCATGCTCGTACAGATACGACCCGCGTTATTCACAATCTCATCGAACCAACGGGTTGGAGGTTGGGAGTCGATCAACGCTTCGTTTACCGGTACGCGGTTACCAATGCGTCAAAGTTTTAGAATCCCCGCATTCTGCAGATTTTCTATTGGTCGATAGTTTGGTCGAGTTGGGCTGCCAGTGCTAGTTTGAAGAGAATTGCAGGAGAGACTGATCCGTTTTAATGTGCGCATTTGCATTCCTCTTCAAACCTCTTATGCCTCTATACCTATACTTATACTCTATACTTCATACCTGATATACCTCTTAAGAGGGCCGCGACGCTCTGAAATTTCCATATAAACGCGCTACTCAAATTTCTTGAAAACCATTTGTCAGATTATGATGAAATTTAGCATGTACAATTAAATTAACAATATCTACGCCTCTATGATCTTGTTTTTTTTTTTTAAAACGTTCTCAAGCGAAATTAGAGCTTTAAAAAATATCCGCATTTTTAAGGGGTCAGTTTTCACTGATTTATTCAATAGGTAGGCAAAGCAAATCAAAAATTCCATTAAATAGAGAGGTTTTCTACATCATTAGCTGTTAAATGAATCCATAATACAAGGGGCATTCTTAGTTATTTAAGAATTTTTACAGAAGTGCAAAAGTCATAAAAAATTGAAATTGCACTTTGTCACTCTGTAGTTAACTTGAGAGGCTCGTCAGTATCATTACTCGTTCTCTTTGCTCGTCTTCTTCTTCTAGACGAAATGGCTATAGAATACTTTAAGCCAATGCGAAGTTAGTCTAAAGTGGTCGCCGGACTCTTAATACCTCTTCATATCAAAACCAAACTTCAAATCAAACTATTGGGCTAGCCACTTGGTCTACACGGACTTGCTTGCTTCTCGAACTGTTTGTCGATGGAAAGTCTGCAGTCTGCGGAGACTCTCAGTCCATCGCCTTTCGTCCAATTTCATTAAAGTTTCGTGAATTTCTTGCTCAAACGTTGCCAAAGTTGGTGCGATGTCAGATCTCAATAAAAGTCTACTTCAGTATTTACTTCGTGCACTGTAAGACATGAGTGGGTATCTAGACTTTATCTTTGTGAATGCCAATAAGCTCTCACACACCCCGAAGCCTCGAGAATTACTACGTACGTGAATAAACGTCTAAGCTCCTGGAATATAATGTTCCATTTAGTAATTATTATAACGAGTCACTTTGAGCTGGCAAACTTCGCCCGCCGCACATCTGACGAAGTCTAGCGGAAGGGTGGAGGCGCTTACGGATAACTCATTAGCTAATTGAGTTATACTTAGGGCGCGTTTCCGACTTGCAAGAAAACTTCTGCAAGAAGTGTTCGACAGTCTGCTCGACAATAGCAAATGCTGTCGCGACAGCATTTGCTTCAGAGTTTACACTTGCAAGCTCCTGTCAGATAGACTGCCGGACATTTCTCGCGGAAGTTTTCTTGCAGGAGGAAACAATGCCTTATACTCGTGGATATAAGCAAGTAATCTTATTCTAGCATCTAGTCTAGATGCTAGACTAGCTCTAATCTAGGTCTATTCTAGATGCTAGGCTAGCTAACATATCGTTCATAAAATTTAATTTTTCTTTTTAAATTACACAAAGTATTAAAGGAGGATGTTTCGTCTACAATTAAAATTAACTGCATATTTTCTGAATTCCTGAGCGAGCGTTCTCAGTTTCACAGCAATGTGCCGGCGTGCGGTTCCAGTGTTAGCGTCGCGGAATTCTAGAAATTAATTATTTATTTCAGAATGGACGGAATTTTTATCGAAATATTTGAAGTGCGTGCTCATAGACATGCAGGAATTGATGGAAAATACGCTTCGCAGCGCACAGGTTTAATGATATTCCTAGGCGGTTTGCAGGTGATTGAAACCGTAAGAATATAACTTGTTGCATAATGTTGATTTTAAATAGTTTTTTGTTATTGGATAGTTTTTCATCAACAACATATCATTTCAATATTAGGATTACTTTGCATTGTTTTAAAACAATGCATTTTAAGACAAGACATTAACACAGTTAAGTGACAAGACATACTTTTTTATACCGAAAGTGTACGGATTCATTGCGATTGTCCTTACTAAAAAACTGGAGATTGCAGCTATAGTCACCTAGAAGATGTATTTTTCAAATAGAACAGCTAATAGGCTGATCTTAATTGATTGTTTTAGCTATATGCAAATACGCGGTGTATGCGCCAGCGGCCGCACTCAGGATGAAGCTATCGAAGTTCGTGGGCACCGGTCACGCGCGATCCTATCTGCTGCCGGCC
Organism: Peribatodes rhomboidaria; assembly: GCA_911728515.1. Lineage (NCBI taxonomy): Eukaryota > Metazoa > Arthropoda > Insecta > Lepidoptera > Geometridae > Peribatodes > Peribatodes rhomboidaria. The sequence continues at coordinate 3,355,753 of OU452166.1, forward strand.
ACACAGTCCGGCCCTGGACTCGAGAGAACTGCTACAAACCTTTCTATTCCAACCTTATGTAATTGATAAATACAAGTTGAAACAAAAAAGAAATAAACCTAAACAAACGAATTTTCTTACGTCAAAGTCGACTATGTAGCTCTCTACGACGAGTAGACGATTCTAAAAAATTACGCCCTGTTAATTTAAAAGAATTATCTTCTAAAATTGTTGAGTACTACAACTTACAATTAACTAGTTGACAGGCCTGTTCAATTGCTTTATAATTAAGCTTTTGCATAAGCAAATAGTAAATTAGAGTAATTACTTTCACCGTGGCTTTAAAAACGATCTTTAGAACACTGCCGACGTAGGTTTTACGACAAAGCGGCCATAAAGGAGATTGCACACTTCATGGTTCCAAACCGATCGCGCGATAACCGTTCCGGTGCGCGCTGCAACGCTAGCTTACTCGTACACACAGACCGCAATTAGCATTCATTCATTAATTCATCAAATTATTCCGCCATTATATTGTGGAGATATCTGTTGTTAAGAAATTAGTATCTTCACATTCGGCGCGAGTATTTTTGTGTACTTACACCTAATTTGACGTGTGAGGTTGATATTTAATTTTCATTACGAAAACCGTCGATGTTGCGATAATTGGTAAGCAATTTGTAGCTGTTTAAAACGGGACCTATCATTGTAATTAAACCTTAAAACAGCGAGCAGGGTTTCTTAAGTGGGTACGTTTTATAATTAATATTATTAGTACTATACTTATCAATGTACCTGCTACTACCGCCCACTTACTTATTAGTAACGAGTACGTAATCTAAAAATATATACACAAGGTAACTTTGCTTTTTACGATTTGGGGAATGGGAGATCCGAGAAGAGAAAGGTTTTTCGATAGACCTAAAAAAAATCTTAGTAAGAAATAAGATTTAAATCTAATAATGTGCTACAAAAAAAACTGTGAAGGAGAAATGACATTTGTGCTAAAAAAAATACACAGAACAAGTCTTAATTGACGTGTTTTTTGAAGTTGCTGTTATTATAGCATACAAATAGACTCTGAACCCTGCCCTTCTAAAACGAATAAACCAAAAAACAAAACGAAACAAAGCTACAAATTAAAAGCAAACGATTCTCGACGATCGCGCCTACGTTAGCTTAACGAGCGTCGGATGAACTTTCGGCGTCCGAAACCGAATCGTTCGGCGTCCTGGCCGGCCGAACGTGCCACGCTTCACGCGACGCACCGGCCGATTCGTTGCGGCTCCCACAACAATGCGCGCCGAGCGGCAAGCTTTATTTGTTAATAATATGTCACGCCAAACGAATACTGCACGCCAATCCATCCGAGATAATCACGATACCGAATATTGCCGGTTCGGTTTCGGTGCACGCCCTTTACGTTGTGAAGGGCACGTTAAATTAAAACTTCTTTGGCAACTTTTTTTAGTAATACATATTTAGTTTTCTGTTCCTACTTCTAAGTAAATGATCTCGCCTAAAGGATATACAAAGATAGCTCATTAGGTGTCGTTAGGTTCGTTATCACGTTTAGAGGTCGCAGTTCAAATACATTTTGCAGTCCTTTCTTGTAAGTGATAGTTCCTTCGAAAATTCATCTTATTTCATAAAATTCATGGAGAAAAATTGCGCTTCTGTTCCAGTTTCTAATAATAAAATCTACTCTCAAAATCGGGACGACCTTTTTGAGACATATTGATTAATAGCACTTAAGTGTTGACATTTGAAGACAAGACATTACGAGCACTTTATTTCTTGAAGACAGGTGTTGGTGACGTCAATGACAGCCACTGGGCCTGACTGAAGCTAAAGGCATAAGAATAATTATAGTTAAGCGTATATTGAACAGTAAGTTTAGGGACCGCCATGACGCAGACTGTGGTTGTGTGGTTTCTCTGTGTTAAAATTACAGTTTGTTGGTAAACAAAGGTACAAATTAAATGTGAAGAAAAATAAGTCTTGACTTACGTTAACTCACGTTTAAAATAATTTAAAATTGCTTGCGATGTATGCATATTTGTTCACTCTTCATTATCCGTCTAGGCAAGGAGATTTGATCTCGAGATCCCCACTGTATTCCAGTCCCGAAACCTCTGAGATTAACTCTGAGAAATTCTGAGATTTTCAGGATTAACAAAATTAATAAAATGGCTTATTATTTCGTTCAATGATTTTATTTTCGAATTTAAGTGAGTAATTTCATTAATTTTGTTCTTTTTTTTGTACTCTAAACTCTTTTTCATTTTACTATATCGTGTTTGTTTGTTAATTTTAAGTGATTTAAGCTGAGTTTTGATCAAATTAAATTTCTGACTTTAGACTGATTATTTACAATAAATACAAGCAGTTAATTATTTTGTTAATCCTGCGATCCCAGGATTATCTGTTGCCAATTTCGAAATGGCAGGATAAAAAAGTACCGGGATCGAACTCTCTAATGATGGTGGAGAGCTCCGCCCACTCCTAGGCTCGGAGAAGAAGATTACTAAGAAATCATAAACTGAAGGCGTTGGTTTCGCACCTTTCAATTACTGATAATGTTGAGTTCTATGAAAACCAAAGACGTTTTCAAGAAAGGATCAGAGGGATAATGAGAAGTTAGGCAAATAATCTAGAAGTGTAATTATACTTGTCTGTTAGCCTATTTACTTTATAAGTTTTGCTCTTCCAAGAAACGTTAGTTGAGAAAGTACTGACCTTTACGTCGATTAAAAGCTTTTTCGATATTATTTCTAAATTGTTTATACTAATTGAACAAGCGTATACCTACAGTTGTACATTTTATTATAACTAAAATGTTATGGGCTGGTGTCGTATTTGCAATAGAATTTATCATAATTAACTGTTTTCCAGAAAAAGAAGAGGTTCTATGTTCACATGTAGGTATTTTTTTTTTTGTTTATTTAATTAAGGAAAACATTGTTTACAGCATAAATGAGCTTAAAAATAGCTGCCAGGAGATCACCATACATCCCGCAGTAAGCTCGGAGGAATACTCGGGCGCGACAAATGGGCGACAAAACCGTCTGCGAGTGATTGATAGGGCGTCACCGATAGATCGGTTGCCGCTATTAATTATCACAGCCGTTTGAGGTTGCGCCGGGTCTGGAGCCGACACGGTGCCGGTCGCCAATCGGCCGGAGACGACACAACTAACTACGAATAGGTTCGTTCAAACGTTCAAAAGACAAGCATGTGGCTGATTTAGTCAGCTACAGTCGGAGAGATAGGAGCAAAACTCTGCGTAAGACTATGAGGGTTAATCTTTTGGCCAACTAAAAGTATGTCTTAACCGAATTTGGATAAATAAATTTGTTGATCATTTGTTTAGAATTTATTTGGAACTCGTTGCCTGCGTCTATTTTTCCACCCTAATACAATCCTGGAATGTTAAAGAGAAAAGTGAATAGGTATCTCCTAGGCAAGCGTACACTTCTTACACTACTACTACTACTTCGTACACTTTCCCATAAGACGAGTCTGCAGTCAAAAGTATGTCAAGTCCGATGTAAAATAAAAAAACAGCTTTGCAGCTAGTTCTTGTTATTCGTTTGAAATAATCGAAAGAAAAAGAATTTCCAATAATGTACAGTACCTGGATGTCCGAGCTTTGCTCGGTATTTTTTTTTTTTATTGTGTTTTTTGGAAAATAAACAATTGATTTTAGTCTAACCTCAAAGCAAACACTCATTGACTTCGTGTTACTTAACAACGCCATCTGCTGTTGTGTCGTTAAAGCAATTAGTTGCTCACAAAAAATAGTATTATTATTCGCCAATAGATGTCAGGAAGAGTCATATTTTTGTTATTTTTCTTCCAAGTTTATGTATAAGTTGATTATCGATAAAACACGAATAAAATGACATTTTCTAAAAATGATTCCTAGCTAGATCGATTTATCGCCCCCGAAACCCCCTATATACTAAATTGTATGAAAATCGTTGGAGCCGATTCCGAGATTCCAATTATATATATATACATGTACAAGAATTGCTCATTTAAAGATATAAGATACTATGTCAATTGTCATGGGTTGGGTTTCGGGCGAATACTTTTAGACAATAAAAGTGCAAAAAGGGGGTCCCAGTGTTGAACTAGTTACGTCAGTAAAATCTTGTTTAATTTTTATTTAAAAAAAAAAAAAAACTTGGTTACTTTGTCTCATTTTCCAATTACAATATCATCAATAGTTTATATATAATATTATTACATACAAAATGAACACTTGGATTAGGTCATCCAAGTGTTCATTTTGTAATTTTGTATTGTAGCGATAAACTACTTCATGTAAATACCTTCTGAATTGGACATTCGAATTAAGAACCTGAACAAAAGTCGGTTAAAGTTTAGTGAAATATGCACTCACCACAATTCGTAACGTTCTACACATAGTTTGGTTCAGGTTTCCACGTGGGAAGATGCCACGGTACGCCACGAAGACAACTACCAGCCGAGACAGCCAGACTCGAGCAGTATAATTATTAATATTCGTAATTATTAGCTTATTCAAAGTCTAACTAAAGTTCTAATTGGTCTCGAGATTCATTCGAGAAACCGTAGTAACTGCGATTGTGTACTCTCTCGCTCAGAACGTATCGGCTGATTTATTCTTAGGATAAAAGCTCGTTAGTTACAACAGTTCGTAAGTTAAGAGTTCAGGCACCGCATAACTAAATTAGAGTTAGACTGACGAGCTGATGAGCTACACTTTCACCTGAAGGTAATGAGTTCTATCTTTGTGCGAGAATGCTTGATAGAGATGCTTGTTTATGATACAGATTTTAAGCGAACAGAGCGTGTCACAGATACCATTTCGCAAAATTATGCCTCCAGCATTATTCGTTTTTAAAACACTCGTCACAACTCTCCTTCGTTGTACTTTATTTATTTCACAATGCATCTCAACTTCGTATCAAGATATCAGCGTAAGACTGTATTTTTTTTTCCTCAATTAACTATAGAAAATAAATTCTTAAAACCAAGATCTTACGTTGCTTTTTTCTTTTCTATATTATTATAATTTCTAGGAATGTTTATCAAATAGTGAAAAAAAAAACTCTGGTAACAGTATTATAACAAAATAGTAAATTTAATTCGAGCCATTACGGCGGGCGGGGCGGGCGGCCGCGCGGGAATAGTGGACACGTGTGCGCAAAAAACAGTGATCGGACCACATCATAAAGACTATCTATTAAATTGACTGTCCGTGTGTGTAAATGGTTCACGGTAAAATTGCAATATAGTAGAAATTAATTAGCACTCGCATAATACATACATACGACCGCTTTTACACTAGTTGCCTGTCTACCCGTGGCTTCGCTCAACTCACGTTTGTTTTAGCTGTGGTGAAGTTTTAAACCGGACTGATAATTTTGAAAATTATTCCTACATCCAAACTAATAAATACCATCTTTAAAATTACCATCACCACGCCCTTGCCATTATTTTCCACCAAAAACGGTATGAAGGTCACTATTATGCTACTTACTCTATAAAACAGAATTACAGACAGTGACGAGTTTTTAACTAGAGAAATAATCACTATATACTGATTTATGTATACTGTAGGACAGCGAATAAACGACGGGTCCAAGACTCTGTTATCGTAAGTAGATATAAAGTGGAGCAGATTTAAAAAAAAAGAATCGCTATAATCGCTACTAAAAACAACAACTTATTGGTCCACTCAAAAATTTCAACTTAAAGTACATATTATATGAGGATGCTACAATCTGTTTTAAAATGTGCATCGGGTGACAGATTTCAATCTCAAAGTCGTACGTGTGAGATTAAACTGCAAAGTTGCGAGAAAACTGTAGGGATTTGAAACCCGCTGAATTTGGCAACATTATGTGTCATTTGTATGCATATTGAGAGTTTTGACCGCATTCACGTGTTGTGAGGAGAACAACGGTGACCCCTGCCACGAGCGTCTCCTCGTTAGTATGGAGACCTTTCTCCACGTCGTACGCTCCGCCGATTGCACGAGATAGCGATGTCATTTAGATGTATGCGTATTTTATATGAATGAAAATGGGCAGATGTACGTATAGTGAATCATATCTGTGGTTGATGATATCGCATTAGATGAGTTATTTTTTTAGACGACATTACAGAACGGAATATGTTATAGGACCGGAAAGGATGGCGCGCAACGAGCCGTACACACAGTAATGGGTGGAAAATGCCTGATGATAATGATATTATTAGAGAACATCTTTCCAAGTAAATATTGGGAGCTTAAGTTAAATAAAAATGAATATATTATTCTTTGATATTCCACGAAGGTATTTACATTTATCCGATTTTACTTAAGTATTTAATAATTTAGTAAGCTCAATTCTAAGACATTGGAATCTCTCTCGAAATTCGTGTAACAGACCCACTTTTATGTTTACAGCCATTTATTGGAGCTCAAAGTAAACATATCAAATACCGTATGTCATTTATATTAGTGTTAATTGAAGCCATATCAAAAGCCTTCAAGAATTTTTATGTTCCTTAAACATAATAAGTACTTTTTGCCGCTATCATTCCGAGACTTCATTCTTATGGATAATACGAATACATATTTTATCTATAGTACACTTATGACATCACAAACTAGGTAATTGTAAAAAGTCTCTTGAAATTACGTACCTACGAGTACGTTACCTAAGTATAAATAATTAGGTAAAATGCATTTGGCCAAATAACAATACAACTAAAAACAGCTTAAAATATTCTTTTGACTTAGTTTAGTTCATTTTGGTTTAAGAATATTTTTTTTAATCCTAACTGATATTATTAATGCGAAAGTAAGTTTGTTCGTTTGTTTGTTTGTTTATAACGCTTTCACGCCCTAACTAATCAACCGATCATCATGAAATTTTGCATACACGTTATCTTACTTTTTATCCCGAAAAAATAAACGGTTATTGTGGGACCGCGGGTGAAAACGCGGGGCGCAGCTAGTTATTTAATAAATTAAAGTATGTGGTGTTAAGTGAACCCTAACCTTATATAACAACACTTTACGACTGCATCTCAACAATTCAGCACATCACATAAGCTAACAAAGGTCTGTAGACATGATCGTACATATCTCACTTCAACAAATCGATATGGGTATGGGAACATAACCGATCGTTACGTAGTCATTTCCACGGTGCCGATGCGGTGCGTTGAATCGTTTAATATTTGTATTTATTTTATTTGTCGAAGCAAATAGCCGCGTCGATAAGGGCAGAGGCCACTAGCTCGCATTGCTTCAAGGATGGATGCTTTGAAGGATGGGTTACTACTTTTTGTTTCACGCTGGTATTTTTTATAATTTTACATTTATAGTACCTAGTTTATGTAAATTTGAGGTACCTAAGTAAGTTTTTTCCAAAGGCACTCTTTTTGAGCTTATGGCTGGGTTTTTTTCGTGCCAGACTAAACATTATTGCAGCAAAATTATCACTAACCGCAGAGAGTGTGGTACCTGAAGGTATAATTAGCCGAGTGGCACTCTATTAGAGGAGCTTTCCTTTCTAATTAGGTATTTAGTGAAGCCATGCATTATGAAGCAGGGCACATGGTTAGATAATTCACATTCCGCACTTATAGTGTCATCTAATACATATATGATATTCAAATTCTGTTAAATTCATTGTGACCTGCAATTACACAGCTGACGATAAATGATTTTGAATTTTCGAACTTTTGAATTTTGAATTTTGATGAAGCTTATGCGATTTTCTAACAAAATGTGTAGGTAATTGCTTTGACGGCAGCATCTCTAATAAAATTAAGCTGGTGCAAGAATGCCACATTCTTTATAATATAGTAATATCTAATGTACGAGTAGATCCAAAGAGACTGATAAGAAGCTACGAATGTTCAACAGTTTCGTGATATACTTTGCTCATGCTCATGTTTACGTATTGAATGATACGAAGATTTGAACAGTTTTTTTTTGCTCCAAACTGAAGCTGTGAAAACGAGTTGACGAACTGACTCCGCAGATAAACCAGCCCCAATCAAAGCAGACGAGAAATACCTATCGACTCCACCGAGCAATTTAAAAAAGAAAGAAAAACGAGCTTTTGTGGAACGAGCTGACGAACTAGCCGATAACGTTTCCGATATTGGATTGCATATTTCGTCTATTTTCAACAATTGTCAGGCAAAAACATGCAACAACTCTATAGTTTTGTATTTCCAATCCGATGAAAAAAACACGTCACAATGAGCAGAATAAAACATGAAAGTAGCAATATAATGCGATTTTGCGCATCGCAGCTCCCAAAATGTGGTCTACCGTTTAACAATCGCAAGCCGTGCGCGCTGCGGTCGCATCACTGCATCATTACATTCCACATTTTATCGTCATATCATAAGGTTGAAAATCTACAAAAAATGTAGTTAGTTGTCACTTCATTTTTATAGACATTATAAAAGGGTAGAAAGCTCTTGACTGTTGTAAATAAATGATTATTTTGAGTGCACGAGAGCTGTTGTTGTAGTCGAGTGATGTTTTGTTGATCGAGTGCTTGTTGTTGGGCTTGTTTTTGTTCAATGATTTCCTATTGTCCCAAATTTTGAAGTTATTTATCATCTTTTGTATTAATTATTATTGACAAACTTGTAAATATAATAAATAACAGTTCTTTATAGATGTATTTTGTCGGTGGGTGCTTTATTCGATTGATTGATTATTTTTACTGTTGGAAAGGCACTTATTACAATAAACATACTTACATAAGTACATTACAAATATGAGATGAAGTGCGAAAAAATATTGCTTGATAAAATATCAGATTGTTTATTGTAAGTACGTTTTATATAATTATATGTGCGAAACCATTTATTGATAAAAATATTTTTTTGAAAATATTGATATTAAATACAAACAATATTAACCTCAATACAAACATTGTGCACTATAGAAATTTGACGTTGGCAGGCGAAAAATCATAATAATAACTATAATATACTTCCACCTAACAAGCATGCCGTATTATACAGTATTATGTAGATAAGTAGGGACCTGGAATGCCTAGAAGAACCGCGACCCTACCTATACTTGATGCGATCATCGCAGCTCACTTGAGACTCGCACGACAGCCCTCCAAAAAATAACCAGCAAGCGGGTACCATCGGCCGGTTCGCCTCCGTAACTCCGTGCATACGGAAGTAGGAAAGTATCGTATTCTGCAAAGAGCCGTGGATCGTATTACCGGCTGTTAGTTGTTACAAATCGCGACATGCGAGCGAGGGGACGGGGCGCAGCGGGCGGCCCCGCGCAATGTTTGCAAATAAACACCCGGCGAGGCGCGCGGTTGTGAGCTGTATTCTACTGTATTTTGCTGTATTAATCTGCGGTACCCCGGGGTAGTTCCTGCAGGGGTAACAAAGCCCGCTGGAGGTCGACTTGTACAATAGTTGCCAGCGTGTCGTCAGAACGCGCCGGCGACGATCATTCTCACGTGAAATAGGAAATGCACGTATGGGAATCGAACTGTTATAGATGTGGGTTTGTTAGTTTATGGATATGGACGCGTATTTAAACAAAAAAAATGTTTTGCTCATATTCTACATTATTATTACATCAAGTTGAGGCATCTACGCGTCTAGCTCATCTCTCCAGCCCTGTAGTGGCACTCGGCAGTCGGCAGTGCACTACACTCGTCACCCTGACCTCTTTATGCCCGCCCCTAAGCTGGGTTGCCCACTAGACCTGGAATGGAGCGGTGTGGAGCTTAACCGAGTTCAAGTATCTCAATACAAACATCATAAAATGTAGAAGGAAGTATTTTGAAAACTTCTAATTTTATGGTTCTGAATGAAATATAGCCTAAATAGGATGCAAATGATATGTACATTTTGCATTTAATAACAACACCTGTTTTGTTTTTGTAGAGCACGTTATGATAGGAGGTATTTATTAGCATAAAATTAAAAAACGATACGATATATCAACCGATAAATGTGATTTTACGTTTATTTGTTGTTCGGTGTTCGTCGTCGAATTTTGCTTACTTAATTTTGATTTAATGCCATATATGTACAAATATCTTTATTTCTGAACCCATAAATAAAAAGCTGGTCCCATTAGTTAGGTTTTAAAATATTGTAATCAAGTATTTTAAGGTCGACATTTCATTGGTTTGATAAAAAAAAAACAATTCCCACGAAAAGCTTTCAATGTTTTGTCATTAACAATGTAATAAAATAAAACGGTAGGCAAATGGAGACAAATAAAATATACATTTAGATAAAGTTAATAGGCATTGTAAAATCTGAATGACAAATCTCTTTGGTTTACAACGCTGTAATTCGTCTGAGTTTATGACATTGTCCCTGCAGATTGAAGTATCGGTAAATTTCTAATTTAGTATTTACGTATTTTATGTACATTGTATGTTTATAAATCTGTAATTGACTTGCCCAGTGTAACATTTTGTTATAAGTCCAATAAAGCACTCTCTATTACTCAATTAATCCGTTAAAAGTAATTATCTGCAGGAGTTTATTTACGCTTTCATTTATTCATTATGTGAACCTAAATTCGTATTTAGTGTTGTCTGCATTATTAATGAAGCCCAGTGTATGGCAACAGGGTCGCCCTTTGTCACATTTGGGACTGGATGTCGTCCTGCGAAGTGTGGGTGTCGTAATACACCTCTGCCATGTCCTTCGGGGGAAAGCCTTGACAATATCTTATGCTATGTTTATTTACGCTTGTTTGATGTTATTCGTGATTTTCCGATCGAAATATAAGAAGTTCAGACTTGCGCAAACAGTATTCATAACGTGGACGTTTGACCGGTTTTCGGACGATTTGATCAAATGTGTGCAATTTAACAATTTTGGTTCATTTGCCTACATAAATCTTACCACGATTTTTGAAACTTACGTACTTAAAACGTTAAGTTTCAACTAACAAGTTTTCTTATACCTACGAGTAAGTTCGCGTACCTACTAGAGACTACCATAAAACGACATTATAATCCGGTCCAATGCTCTATAGAAAATAGAGACGTCACGGACAATGAGCTCTACGGACCCAAACCACAATAAAATTGTCAATATATATTTGTCAACACTCACAAAGGATCACCAACCCTTATTACAATAGCGTAAGAGCTTGACTTTAAAAGAAAAAAGTTTCCGCTGGTGCATCTGCTCTCGTTTTATAGGTCAAATGTTTTTGTAAACACCTTTGTGCTCGAGCCAATGCTTTGCGGGATTTGAATGACATTATTCAAAGTTGCTTGTGCATTACCCATATTTTATAGTCAGCGCTCAAAACATGTTTTTAAGAAAGGTTAAACCACACTTATTAAAAATGCGGAAATTTGTAAGTGTTAGTTACTTTTTCACGCTGAGGCGGATTTAAATGAAGTTTAGAATTCGAATAGCTAATACCTTGGGTTATTCCAAGGTATTAGCTATTCGAGCAGGCTACTCTTTATTGCGGTAAAATTAACAGTGCTTGCAGGGTATCAGGTGCATCGAGACGCAGCAAGCTGTGCAAAATACCTAGTATCCGAGATGATCAAGGATTCTAAATAAATGTAGTGTACTTTCAACTGAACGAAAATGTAGAGAAATAGAAAACATATCAGTATTAAGTGTAGTAGCTAGAAAAATCAAACACCCACTATACTAAATTAACAGAGTTTATCTACATTGCAAAGCAATTTACACTTCTCTATGTAATAATGTTCGATACATCACTCGCCGGCACGTGAACAGTTCAAGAGTTTATCAACTATTTACTATCTATATTTACTTTACTATACAGAATGAATAAAATACGCTCGGAACCCGGCTACGTAGGAACTTACTACAACATGCAATCTTCAACCTATTAGGCTTCGTCCTGACTAAGCAAATTGTGAGCGACTGACTGTCCGCTGACTGACTCCGAGTCATGCATTGAATAAACTCAGTTGAGAAAGAGCGTCAAACTATGGCATGTACCTACATAAAACACGACTCGGCCGCTCGTCAGCAAGCGTTTCGCCGCAAGTTTCGTAAGTAATAATAATAATCAATTTATTTAAGGCAATAAAACTTGCATATAATGCAAATTACAGAGGCCCATAGAAAATGAATACCTTACTGACACACTTATAATTAAAATCAATAAAACTTCTAAATCTTCTAGGCTTTTGCTCCTTGTGCGGCCTCCCAGTAGCGCTGAAACAATAACCCCTTTGGCCAAAACTCATGTGAGAGTAGTGCTGCTTTGTGTTAGCTGGAACCCGGAGTAAGTAAGACTTGAAATAGTAGTCGACCTGGAGTCGACTAGTCTTGCGAACAGTCGACTCCAGGCGCTGCATCGCTCCCACCGGCGCCTCTACTCCCAGTCGGTTCTGCACTTGGGCACATCGGCTCCTGATGTAGTCGGGTCTACCCGGAACAAGTACATAAGAAATGTCGGCTCCACGGCTTTGAGACCGGGTTCAGTCGAGGTATCACGTTTGTTGAGGTTACAACAACGTTGACGATTTTTCCTCCGGTCTACCAGTGTGGAGTCTTCATCATCACGTCTCCTCGTATCCGGGGTAAGATCGCGTTACTGTAGCCCGAGAAGACACTAGCATCTTATCTTTCATCAGCGAGACCATCAAACACGCAGAAGAAGAGCAACACCTTGAGTGTTGCTCTTCTTCTTATCCTCTCACCCCTCTCCTGCGTCAACTGCGCAGCTGAAGTAGATAATAGCTGCATAATTTAGGAGGTCATCGGCTCGCGTAACGGTGTCAATCACGCTCGGGGAAATGCTGACCGGCCAAATATCGCATCGGCCGCCGCCGCAGCTCGTATCCACGCGCTGCGATGACGTCTTCGGTACAACAATTGTCGACGCAGCATTTGTTCGCACAGTCACATGTCACCAGCTCCTTATGTAGGTCGGCAACATTCCGTTCGGATTCTTTTAGCTTATTCCGGATACCTGTAACCTCCTCTCTCAGCTGCAGGATGTCCTTCATAAACCGGGTGACGTCGACGTAGTCCTACGCGACAGTCGACTTAGCTCGCGAGCCACGTACGTAGGCACGTTGTCAGGATCGGTCTCCTTCAGGACATGAAAGTTTTCCTGTAGGTCTCTCTTACCCGACATCCCGTCTCGGCCTCTTGTGGTGAGGCGCGAGGTCATGATAGCGGTCTCGGCATCTTCTTCGCCTCCAGGATGTCTGCCTCGGTGAAGCTTAACGCTTAGGTTGCGCCATTGTTTCACGTGTTTAGCTAACGTGGTGAAAAATGTCGGTCAGTTTTGGAATAGCCGCGAACGAAGCGACTGCTCTTGCTGACGGTAGGATCGCGAATGAAAGCGTAAAGTACGCGCTGTTCGGACAGTCGATTTAAAATACTTATAAAAGGTGACTAACTGGAGGCAAACAATCAGCCCTCACCAGTTTTCTTAGATACGATGAAACCTTAGATCCAAGATAATGTAGGAAAATTTAGTGCTTAAGGGCATGAGAGAGTGTAAAGTATCAGAAGATGATGTCAAGCTGAGTCCATCACCATAAGATAAGTGCCTACATAGTGGAGAAGAGAGAGAGAGATAAAGATGAATCAAATCATAAACAATTTTCGTAAAGAGTTCCAAAACCCAATAAAATAAGTACCTACAACCTTTTACTGAACTTAAAATCTTTGACTCCACACACATATCTTCAAAGTTATGATTTGCTCAAATTGCTCATGCTCATCCGAACATTGGTCGTAATCTCTATATTAAACTACGTCGCAATGGTTACAAGTTACCGTGCAATACTTGTACTCACTATACTCGGTACTATTAAAAAGTTTCATTGACCCACTCACAAAGTAGGTACCTTACAAAGTGTAGTTTACTGAAGTTGGAGACTTTCGGTTGGTTCACAACTTCGGTGGCTCATAACTTTAAAAGTTCTGACTCCCGCCTTTTCCATAACGGCGCGGCGGTGCGCGGTTACGTAGCGATACTATACAGTCAGAGATGCAGTCAAAGGGAGATCATATACAGATAAAGCGAAATGCAATAGTATCGTTACAGCGAGACGCGAATAAAAGGAGACTTAGAAAAACTTTGAAACACAGGATCGCACAGTGAACAAATATGAAGAGTAGTTATTTGTTATGCAAGGCTGCAAAGTTATTTTGTTAGCGTGAGTACTTGTATTGAAAACCGAGCAAGCGAGGTATTTCTAAAATTCGAGACGCCGAATAACTTACCTGCCGAGCGAAATACACAACTTTTCACCTCACAACAGCGAGGAAAGTCATACGTGCCAGAAACGATTATTCTGAAAACGAGGTGGTCGCACTGACATTAAATGCATTTTCAGTAGACTGACTGTTTAGAAAATTATTGAAGAGAAAGTTTCGAACTTTAAAAACTCTTTCCACACTAGCGGATAAAATGCATTTTTGCACTCAGATTTCGAACGATAAACAGAACCTTTCCGAGCTTGTGAGGTGAAAAATAAATTGTCACAACAGTAAAATAACAAATGAGATTTGTTGTTGGTTTTCGATATGTAGGATCCAGGTGATAAATTTGTTTTAAGTTTCGTTAGAAGAAATAATTTCAGCAATTTATCATAATATTATTATTCTTGCAGCAAAGGCTTCATCCTAGTCCGCCTTTCCTAAGGGTTTTAAGAGTTTTCCTTCAGATTGTGTAAATCACTCAAAAAACATTATAAATGTATTTAATATTGTAATACTGAATAATTATTTTGAATAAATAGATCTGCTTAGATATTTTTCTTTTTATCACAAAATTGTTTGAAAAGTACAATATTTGTATTTTGTAAGTGGCTGTTGCTCTAGCAGCCGTGGTTTTCCCACGACGTGCTGCTATGTTTAAATACTAATGTTGTATCAATACTACAGCTAAGTACTTACATTTTTTATCATTTTTTTTCATTACAAGTTTTACCGAATCGATAACGCAAAGCGTCGATGATGACCTCACGCCCTCTGCTTCTCAAAAACTAGTCGAGGCTAGTTCGCAAGCAAAGCCGATATAATGCTCAGATCCTACTCTGAAACTTCTAACTAAGCAGAATCTTACAATAACCTAATCTATACTACAAGGTACTGATTATTTTTGACTGGTTAGTTAAGTACCAGAAGCGTAGACGAGCCAGCGCTACAAGCAACGTCTTATCTCGCTTCTAAATAAGATCAAACGACTGCTACGAGTACTGGCCCCTTATTCTGAGGCGTGAGTTATCTTGTTCACACTCCTACGACTTTTCAAACGAGAGAGACAATGACAAGATATTTTGTCGAAGAATAGAGCCCTTGATGCCTAGCACATACCATTTATCCATTATTTAGCTTTTCACTAACAATTGAAACATAAATGTTCTAAGAGTTCACAGTAGCGGCACTAGCAGTGCGCGGCCGCCTGACCCGGACACGAGTCGCGATAACGCCGTCTGCGCGGTGCGTGAAACTCCAATTGTTTACACAACTACCCGCGTGTTTTCGGACGCCGTCGCGTCGTCGCGGGCTTCATATCGGCCCAGCAGCACGAGCTATTGCCCGATAAATGTCTTTATGTCATCGACTTCGCCTCTTCATTAGTCTCAATACTCTCATTACATACGAGCATTTGCCCAACCTTTACATATTGCTAAAGCATTTGTACCGCATTTATGATTGCGCAACAGACCGGATCGATAGTGTTTATGTGCTTTCTTGGAAGCAGACATAATGATTCTAAAAATGCTTTTGTATAATTCAAGTTATTCAGTAAGGGTGGGTAGCTCCGTAATTACCTTAAAGTATCTCATTAACTTTTCAGTCTGATTTTCTCATGTAGTATCGATAACTCAATAGCTATAATTGTTAAGGTACTTTTTTCGTTTTGGCGGACTACTGAATATGTGATTGCTTAAAGCTATGCACTTTGATGTTCGTCCGAACGTCTTATACTTGAAACACACAATACACAACAGTAGAATAAGAAACTCCCAGTAGTTTAAGCCTGACTTGTTTGCAGGGGAAAGAAGACTAATCAAAACACACAATACTCCTATTAGATTGCTTGATAACACATTATAGTAAATAAGAAACAAGGTTAAATACTAAAAGCCCTCAATAATATGTAAAGAAAATAAGTAGGTAAAGGAATTTTTATCATTGGTACTATCGTATATAGGTAGTGGAGCAAGAATTTATTTCTATGTTCGGAATTCCACGACCTTTGTGATAAGTAAATGACATAATAAGGAATAATAATGCGAACATGTACGAGTACAAGGTACAGCTAGTATCAATAATGTGCTGATAAGGTTTGATAAGAACAAATTCTGTGTCTGAAGCCCCCGTCACCGCCTGGACTTAACGAGTTGACCATTTCAATCATTAAAAGCATAAATAAAAAAAAGTACATCAAACATCAAGTGAAATTGATAGTTGATGGCTTGTTGATAACACGTCTGGAGTACCTACCGAGATGCTTTCTTTTGAGTTGAATTTGTCGCTTAATATTCAAGTAAAGCGTCAAACACACAGAGGCGGCCTGGCGCGGCGGCTGACAGAGCGGCCAGTTGTATTTCATTGAAATGTATGGGAGTCTTCACACAGGCGCGGCCACCACGCGGCTTGCAGGCGGCTGGCCGCGCGTCGGAAACATTTTTGGGGTTCCGTACCCTAACGTTGTAAACGGAACCATATTATTAAGCTTACGCCCTCTGTCCGTCCCTTCATCTGATTGCCTGTCCTTCAAAGACAGACGGATGAGTGAGAGACATGGTGATGGTCAGTTATCTTTGTTTGAAATAAAAAAACGAGACATTTTTGCACACACAGTCATCTGACCCCAAACTAAGCAAAGCTCGTAATTTGGCTGCCAGAGACTGAAATACGTACATAATATTTATTTTTTTAAAAGTACTAAAATATATATCAAGTTACGTTTGTGAAAAGATAACTGTAAAAGTTTAGGTAATTACTAATTGCGCAAGACTCTAGTATTGTCTAATTTTCGATACCAACCTTGTACTTTTGTATTTTATTTGGTATGCTGGAACGGAACCCTTAGTGCACGAGCCCGGCTTGCACTTGACCACTTATTACAACAAGCTACGTCAGCCGCGGATACCGCGTAGAAATGGGATTAAACGTTAAAAAAAATAAACTGATAACTGTTAAAAAACATTTTGAATAAAATGTTTAAAATAATTATCATGTTGTTTAAAATTGCTTGGTCGATAAATCAACGTTTCTTTAAATATTTGTATTTAGGCATAATATGGCATACTTAAGTTAATTAAGGGTGAGAACTGTTTGTCCTAGACAAACCGCATTGGTTTTAAGGGCATATTTAGTTTAAATTGTAGTTAAATTTATGTTAATAATAAAATAAAACAAATAATAATAATTATTATAACAACAATTCGAAGACTTTTGCGGCTCAATCAATGAATGATGTACCAATATTCTCATAGATGACGTTAAATTCTAAGAAATGCAAACCGGAAATTGGATTTATCGATTAACGTTTTGAAGAATATTTTTTAACGATGTTAATGTTATATTTTTTCAACGCGTTAATTTAACTGAATAAAATTATTCATTGCTCATCTCTAGTACCGCGTTGACAAATGGTGAATGACGTTTAATGTTGCCACTTTAGCACTTTTCGGGCTAGATCTAGCATTTTTAATGATGTGTTTTTGTAATAATTTATAAGTTGTCAAAAAAAGCAGATGTCAATCAGCCATCAACTTGCTCTACTTCAGCCAGTAGATATTATTTTAAGAAGATTTTGATGAAGATTCCGACTTTTAACAATTTAATAATAACTTAGTTTTTCGATCGAGCGAGCGTTAGTAAGCGAAGCGTCTATGCTTCGACAAAAGTACTTTCGTATGTCCAAATTCCGTCTTACTAAATAAAAACCTTAGTCTTTGTCTACAGGTCGCATTTTTTAACCGATTCTTTTGAAACTTTGTGAGTAGGTTCGATGATTTTTTGGAATCATATCTTCGCTATTTTGAAAATTCCAAGAATTGTCTCGCCGCAAATAAAATCGGCATAGTTATCAAACCTGCTCACAAAATTTTATGAGAATCGGTTGAAAAATGCAACTTGCAGCCGAGACAGACTTAGCCTCGAGCTCTACAGCTTACAGAGCCACTAGAATTAGTTTGTTACATTTTCTGAAACTACTTATTTTAATAAATAAATAAATACTTGGAAAAAGTACTGGTCCTTAAAATAAATATTCAAAACATGCTAACAAACATCAAAACTGAAGTCATGATATCATGCCTCCTACCTTGTTTAACCTATGCATGTCAAACTTGGAAATTTACGTCCAACTTAACCTGCCAACGCGGAATAGATAGCGTATGCTCAATATTAAAAAGATGCAAAAAATTCTTCACACAAAAATTAGAGAAACCACCAAAGTGACGAACTAAAATGGAAGCGGGCTGGGCACGTAGCGAGGCTAAAGGACGAGAGATGGACCAACAGGCTAACAACGTGGAAGGGTCCAATCGGCAAACGTCTCAAAGGCAGACCCACATGAGATGGGCTGACGAGTACGAGACTAGACTGATAATAATAGCTGGTACCTGCTGGCCGCAAATAGCTCAAGACAGAGACACATGGTATTCTTTAGAGGAGGCCTTCACCTTCACTGGAGGAGGGGTTCAGGCAAACAAACTTCAATATTATTATCTAGAATTAATTGTTTTTTTTTTCAAAAATAAGTGAAATACGTGTAAATAACATTTTTTTTTCTTATCTTTTTTTTCTCTTTCTTTAAGCTTTGTGTGCATCTTAGTTTTTGCATGGATTAAAAGGCTTTTTATTATATACCTAGTAAAAAAAAAATTACCTACTTTCAGAGATCAGACCGACTCACCAGACATACTGAGATTTCTGTAATCCGGCAAGACGAACACCATGCCCAACCTCGTCCGACCGAAATATAACGTGTTCGATTGGGGGATGGTAGTTACGTATCGGTTTGTGGTTTGTCTTCTTGATTTCTTCATTTGTTGTCAACGACAATACATCTTAACTTTGGCAACTTTAGTAACTTAGCCACAGAAATATTGTATAATTTTTTTTTACTGAAAATTTATGTAAATACTTACCTACATAAAATAACAAAACAACTATATTTATTCGATATGATTAATTTGCGCCGGGGCTGGGTTAATTTTGTATGGATCGTGATCATTCTTCGAAAATCAATTTGTAAGTAATGTATTTGTAATTGCCCGAAATATACCTAAGTAAATGCGAACACAAAATGCAGATTTTCCTCCGTTAAAAGTGTTTATTTTTTAGTCTCTTTTTCTAGCACCACTTTTGATGCTAAAATTTGGTATATCTAGCCCGTTCTACCTTGTCCAACAAGGCCTTTTCAAAACCCAATGTGGCAACACTGCTGACGCTTCCGGCCGCCTCTGTCAATGGCCGCGGCAGTGTGTTGTCGCCGCGGCTGGAGCTGCGTCTGACAGTCAGTGACAGTAGGCCGCCTTGTCAGGCCGCCTCTGTCTGTTTGACGCTTAAATCTGGCCACTATGTTTAATAAGCTACTCTACTAAGGTATTGTATTGCAGGGTAAAGTATGTAGGAAGATAGGAAGATATTTACTTTAAAAGGCCCTATTCAGATCGCTGAATTGCTTCATCTTAACTGACTAACACATATATCCTTGTCTAATACGCAGCTATAATGTTAGCTAGTTTTGATTTAGCAATATGCCGTCCCAAATAGAGCCTAGCGTATCTAAAATCAATAGCTACAGTCTTGGATGTCACCCAAAGCTCCGAACGCTTTCCCTGTCTCCCAGTACAGTTTCAGTTCAACCAATATAACCAGATATTGCTTCACAAATATCAGGTGATCGTTACGGACTCGGATTTAAATATTTTAGTCCCTGAAATATCTTTAAATCACTTGCATTATGAATAAATAAGTTTATTTTTGTATTTAGTTCAACTGCATGTGAATATTTTGACTAAAAGGCTCGCTGTGCAACGCGCAATGTTTCTGTATTTTTACCAAAGTACCAGGTACCATTGTTTTAAATTACTCTTAAAGAACTGCCAGCAGGCGATGCCAAAAATGTCTTAACATAAATTAAGGACCCTAAGACTTTTACGCTCCAGTTCCGCACTTGGCCTTTGCTAAGTTTAAAATAAACCGAAAAAATATCGCATCAACTTATGCAAATTGCAAATGAATTGCCGGCGAACTGGAATTTATTATAAGGTGAAGGTGGGCCCATAAAGACTGTGACCTCGGTGCTCCGTACATCTCAGCTGACGGACAGACGGAGGGACGGACAACGGATCGTACCTATAGGTATATCACAATTTGAATCATATTTCCACAACTACCGGTTTGAATTCCAATATTCGATGTCCGGAAACGCACCAATAAACTCATCAAGTAAAACGCCAAAATATTTGAGTGCGTTTGTGGCTTCGAAATCCGAACATTATTACGCGAATGGTTTAATAATCCGTGCATAAGAGCTCTTTAAAAGTGGATCACGGGAAATGCTACTATTTTGTTTAAAGGTACTTTTCAAAGTAGGTAAATCTAAACTTCGGAAATGTGAACGCTTTATTATTATTATCGCTGTATTATAAAGGCGAAAGTTTGTGTTTGTGTGAGAGAGTGCGTTTGTCACCCCTTACGCCCAAACGAATGAACGGATTTTGATAAAATTAAATAAAGAGATAGCTAATACCTGGATTATTAACATATTAGACTACTTTTTAACCGCAAGTAACACTTATAAATTTACCCCTAAAGGAAAAGGCTAGGGCTCTGACACTAGGGCTAGCCACACGGCCCATACGACTTTAACAAGCACTTCAAATTTCCATGGTAAGTAAGAAGATATAAAACAAAGCTCTCCCACAGACGATAGACATCGTTTATGAATGAACGAGGAGCGATCGCAGTCAAGATAGTGAAGAAATGGATTACTGCGGAGCTACCACATGATACAATAACTGTTCCGAGTCGTCTTAGCATGCAGCTGGGCTGGTATGCCTTAATCAGAAGCTTATATCGTTGCCACTAGCGGGCCCGGGGCGGGGGAGGGGGTTGTGTTCTTGTGTTTACCTCCCTTACCGTCAGCTAAGTCAAGCCTCCTCCAAACGAAAATCGTACCTACCTTGATAAAGCTTACTTTCACCTAAGTGCTTGACTTAGCCGTTACAATCTCGCAGTCAGTGGCAGGTTTTTTTACAAGCTTTTTTTAGCAATGCAATTATTTATAATGCATGCAAAAAATTAAAATGAAGCAAATCCTCGACACGAAGAAGAAGAATTTATTAATTTGCTTTTTTATCTCATCTTCTGAGTGTAGTTAATTTTTGTTTTGAACGATTTGCTATTTTTAAGCTGTAAGTAAGTATTTAATATTAAGGATACAAGCATAAGGAGCTTACCTCGTACTATACAGCACCATAGAAAACTTATGAATGAAATGAAACCACTCGAGTCGTCTTTGTGTAAGATCCCTAGCTGTAATAAATGTTACTTCACTTTGAGGCTTTAGCTGGAAAGGAAAAGTAATAAAAATATTTTATGAATTTAATTTTGCTCATTAAAATTATAAGCGAGTATTGAGAGGACAGTCTCATGATCTAAATTATTATACTATGGACAGTCTTATAACATCAAACGATAGACAAAAATTTAGAAAATACTAAATTGTACTGAAGCGATCTATCATATATTTTAAAACTTTTTAGGCCCAGAACTTAAACCCTTTCGTTTTAGCATTTTATACGAGTACAGCACTCAAAATAAATTTGGAAATAAAATTACTTACAACATACATACTCGTACATATTTGAGACAATAAAATGTCTTAAGCCGTTTTCATTTATCAATTTAAATACACCGTATATAAATACATCGTGAACAATAGTCCGAGGAACCATATTTAGGTACGTTATTAAAAGTTAAAAAATCTACTAAATTTGAAACATCGTTAAGTTGTCTTTACAAACTTTTGCGTTACATCATACGAGTACATACTTTTTGTTCATTTAGAGACTAAGAATTCACCGCAATATTTTTCATCGCCTGCAATTTTTTTTCATTTATTCTGTCTAGAAAAAATGTTTATCAAAGCCTATTTTAATAGATTTCCGTATTTCCATTACCTGACCTGAACACATAAAAGATGCGGATGTAGATCCGGGGCCAAGCCTGAGTCATCCATCACGCGTGGATCGAGTGCCGGCTATCACAACACTGCCTGCTATCTCTCTGTTTATACTTGTAACACACTGGCTGCTATAATCATTACAATTAAGACACGTCAAACTTAATTGAAATTACTTTTAAATCGCTATTACATTTTGCTTTATCAACTTTTCTCATTTATGGATCGTTACAACAGTATTAACAGTAAATTTTTAGTAACAAAGTTGTTAACTACGTAAAACAATCGAATGCATTATAATAAAATTATATTCGAAATGATTATTTTAAGAGAGTAACTACTTAAATAGATATATCTACATTTAAACTTTAAAGGAATTCAGGTTGTGCATTAGGAATACTTTTAATGCTACTTATTGGTAAGCTAGAGGTAGCGTTTATCTGCTATGCATAATTGCATAGGTCTACCTCATCAAGTTTCTACCCTGTCATGAATCCAGCCAATTTCTGTTGCATTCAGAGGGCTACCACTACATCTTATTCCCATCTTATTGTTTTCAGCGCTACGCGACCATGGACCTTATCGCGCGGCGATACGATTCACGGTCGCGAAGCGTCAGAGTCTTAACCTGAGAAGTCACGGTACGGGCCCAGGTCTCGTAGTTTAACAAGATCTGTTCAAATGTAGCTACGTGAAAAATTAAAAAAAGTTTTGTAAAAAAATCTTTCTACAAATTAATTGATCCTCTTCAAATTATGACTGCTTGACCCTCTGTGTCATCGAAAAAAGACCAAGTTATCGGTCGCGTGATCCGAAGGAGTTTAGTCGGCTAATCCAAGGCGCGCGCGCATCATCCGTGACGTCACGCGAGCTTCCGGCGGGAAAATCATTTTTATATCATGACCACACTCAAATATTGACAAGCCATTTTCAGCTTTAGTGTTAAGTAATAACGCCTCGCTTGTGCAACAGCGGTTTGTTGAACGAACATGTTTTATTAGTACACGGTCTGCTGGTTATATTATGATGGACTTTAGCGAAGAGTTACGATTGTCAGTTCGTCTACTTGTTACCATTTTTCGCGGTATCATCATGTTTTCGAGGCGGAATGCACAATAAATCCATGTTTACGGCTGGCGAGCTCCGTAAGCAAGCACCAAACTACCTAATTAAATTAGAGCTGCAGAGGCCCCGAGCTGTGTGCCCGAGAATCTTACGACCCTTGAGAACGTTTTTTAAAATGCATATTCTTGAAACTTAACACAAAAATTTCAATACATTTTAAAATAATATTAGAATAAGAGATCGACGTGTCCACCGTTCCAGTAGACATTCACATTGGTTTACCTAAAAAACTTAGCGAACTGAATCTAAAATCAGGGTAACTCATCATTGGCCTAATACTATAATAAAATGAACTGTTTGTGAGTTTGTGTTTTCCCTTTTATTACTTCTTCACACTGAACGGTTCAACAGATTTAGATTAGGTTTGTGAAGTAGCTTATACTTTAATACAAAACTCTTTATGGACAAATAAAATACAAAACTGAACTAAACATATAAACATAGGTGCAAAGGTCTGTCTTATCGCTTACAAAAGTCTGAATAAGTACCTATTAGGTCTTCGTGCTTCATCTTAGGCCACAATGTCGCTTCACATCAGGCGAGTTGGTGGTCAAATGTTGACCAATTCTTTATA
Organism: Peribatodes rhomboidaria; assembly: GCA_911728515.1. Classification (NCBI taxonomy): domain Eukaryota; kingdom Metazoa; phylum Arthropoda; class Insecta; order Lepidoptera; family Geometridae; genus Peribatodes; species Peribatodes rhomboidaria. Next base: position 3,379,608 of record OU452166.1, read on the forward strand.
AAAAAAATTACAAGCGATATCTTCCAGACAACCCTTGGATAGATTACAACCATTACGTTTAAGCATGGACGGTGATGTGTGTTTCAGAAAATGTATTGTTTTAATTTCAAAAACCGTAACTCTGTTCAACTCTGAAAGCGATAGAAATGGGCGGCGCCAGTATCGTTACAAATCTATACCCCTGCACTATACGAACGTACTATAGCATCTAATAGGTGAAGGTAAGTGAATAAGTATCTCTTAGGCAAGCGTATTACACCTGCGATCACGTCTACGCTTCTCATCAGACGAGTCAGTGGTTAAAAGTATGCCTAGGCCATTGTAACAAAAAAATCTATAATTGAAATATTACTAGCTACAAAACTAATTTATCTTATACCTTTAAATGAGCAATTCTTGTATATATATATATATATATATATATATAATTGGAATCTCGGAATCGGCTCCAACGATTTTCATACAAATTAGTATATAGGGGGTTTCGGGGGCGATAAATCGATCTAGCTAGGAATCATTTTTAGAAAATATCATTTTATTCGTGTTTTATCGATAATCAATCTCAACTGAAAAATATGACTCTTCCTGACATCTATTGGCGAATAATAATACTACTATTTTTTGTGAGCAACTAATTGCTTTAACGACACAACAGCAGATGGCGTTGTTAAGTAACACGAAGTCAATGAGTGTTTGCTTTGAGGTTAGACTAAAATCAATTGTTTATTATCCAAAAAACACAATTAAAAAATAAATAAAAATACCGAGCAAAGCTCGGCCATCCAGGTACTTATTAGTGAACAACCATGATTAAGCTAGCATAAACTAATCTGTAGTCTCAAATCAACATTTGCACGGGTCGACAAAACTGTTCTCACTTCTATGCATTTTAATTCTCATTAGCAGCTCATACCAGCCTATCAGATGGCACAGATAAGCTTATACAAAGTAACTTAATTACCCCACACTCATAGGTACGTGCTGAATAATTGAACGGTCAGTTATTGCAAAAAATGTTTCTTTTATTCCACAGTCTCATGTTAGGGTCAAAACACACACTCGACACGACGTCGTGTCGTGCATCGAACCATGATACGACATCGTTATGTGAATTTTTATTCAGAACCACGTCGTAGATTTCCACGACGCGACGTCAGCGTCGCATCATGTGTACCTAAGTGTATTGGCGCTTAGGGCTTGTTAACAGATAGCTATCTATTTAGTTGTAAGAACGCTTACCGCAACGCGCTTTCTTGCTCGTAAGTTCCAATTATTGTCATTAAATAAATTACAGAGAGCGTTATTTCAAAATGTTTTATGACATGTTTGTCATTGAAACCCTTTTTTCTCGTTTAATATTTTGTCGTAAAAGTTAAGCAAACTGTCATCATTTATAAAACTAAGAACGAGCATTTCCTTGGTAATTTGCATGATTGAAAGTGTGTGGGTGAACAAGATATTAGTTACAAATCAATCAACGTTAAATAACATCCTAAATGTTATAACTTAGTCTTAATGAAGGAAATATTGCAATTAGTTGCAAGTAATTGCTTTCAGTGATATACAAAATAAAAGTAAAACAAGAAAAATAAATGATAGAGCTAGTAGCTAGCGTGCGTGAAGCGGTTTCCTCCTCTTAAAATCTGCAGTGTGTCACTATTCATGCACATTGCATCAAAGCTAAGCTAGCTAAGTATAAAACATCTACAGGTATGATTGATCTACCTCGCAAATATATATTAGTAAAGGTAAGTATGTATGTCTACTTTACTTATGATGGAAATAATAATTTTATGTTTTATTAGTGTGATTGAAACGATTTTGTTAAGTTTTTGACAAAAGCAATGAGTTAAAATATTTTATAGCTATGTAATTCCTAAAGAAGTGTTCACACTGAAGTAACGTGGAAGCGCGGATTTCTGATATGAAGCTTATTTGTTGAAAGAACTTACACATAACAACAAAGTTTACCTCCTTGCCTTACTCGTATTCAATAGAAACTGTGTATTTATTTTAAATAGTATTTTGACTTTATTTTGATGATGTGTGAGGTAGTGTAAAGCTGAACTTAGAAGACATTGTAGGACTTAATGACTTGCTACAAAATAAAGCGTATCTACTATAGTTAGTACATTGTGACCTACGCCAGTTTCTGTCCGTGGAGGCTCTTGTGAGATCTAATCGTAAGGTTGCGGCGTGCGTGCGCTACGGCGGCGGCGCGGCGGCGGCGCGGCTGCGGTGCGGCGGCGGCGCGGCTGCGGTGCGGCACGCCGCGCGCCGACGGCGACGTGGGCGCATAATTAATGCAGCTAATTCTGATAAAGCCACTGTCCATTCCCATGGCCATCTCACACAGTGGGAACACTAATAAAAAATATATTCTATATTATCTAAATTTCATAAACACACCCGAGAAACTGAGATCAGTTGATAACACGCCGCGGGAGCCAACCGAACGTTGTAAAAGATGCATACTGTAATAATTATAAGATGTTATGCTTCGGATGTGACATAAGGTTGATGGTTTAATTGATTTTTTTTTAATGTCTTGTTCAATATCTGAGAACGCGGTGTTGTTTGCGTAATAATAGCTTGATTGGTGTAACCCTCTCGTAGTAGTACTATCAATTTAATCTATGCTTATTGCTTATTGTTAATGAAATGTGAGGTCACCTTTGAGCGCCAACTCTCAACAATGTTGTTAAAGATAAAGTGCTCGGAGTGCAGACCTCAAAGATTAATTCACTCCTTCTATCTCTACCGATAAACTTAACAAACAAAACAGGAAGTTACGTAAGTATATTGAACTCGAAGAAATTTATATGAGACTGCTACATAGGAACACTGAATTATGTATTGTTTTTTTAAAAGGCTACATAAACATTAATATAATCATATTTTCAACGTTACGACGTCCACAGTCAAAAGGCAAATACCTGCCTGAAACAAACTCAGTTATATTTATTTTGTAGAGACGTACTAGTTCGCTGTCAGCCTGCGGTTTTGCTCACGTTTCGTAGCATTCAAAGATTGTATAGCTTTCTATTAGAGAAATATTTTTATGAAATCTGACCAGTAGTTTCATCGCGTCCTACCTACAAACTTACTACTTTCAAACTTTATCTACATTATAAATTAACATTAGCATAGACTAGTATAGAAGTATGGTTAAGGTAATGTAACCCCTTGTTCAGGCGGCGGGGAGAACCTACGTATATATGTAGGTATCTACGTACGTGGTGATTAGACGTACCTAACCAGTTGTTAGTTTCCAAGGCTAGAATCTAATTCGATGCTATCAGGTATGATGCGATGCCAGTAAGATATCATAATCAGGTATTATACCTGCTCGTACCCCTCATAGTATAATAATACGCTCCGCCAGGTATAGCATTTAGCAACGCGTATTGACGTCAGTCGATGCATAAGCAAGACCGAAATAAGTCATTTACGACAAGTTCGAAAGAGACGGATGACGATGATGTCATTACGTGTTTGCTGAGTGTATGTAATATTGCTGAAATGAAGTGTTTGTGGGTTCCAACTCACAATGACTTTGTTTCAGCCACATTAGGTACACACATAGGTACATTTTTTGCAGAAACCATCAAATCTCTGTGAGCCCTTTTCATTCTCCACGCTTAAATCTGCAAAGGTCCTATTTTATAATAAACAGCTGACTTTTAAACGTTATTTTCTTGACGCCGCGCCGCTCGCCGTTTGCGATTTAGGAGCTATTCACTTAGAACTTAATGCATCATGGGTGTATTAATTTTTAAAATAAGCAATAACTATAAAATAATTACAAGACTATCATATGCGCGCGGCTTCGTTTGTATTTCACAGTCTATGACACTCAATGATTTTAAAGCTTTCGAATTGGTAAAATAATTTTTTAATTAGATCCCCAGTTCTGTAGACACTTACAAAAATTTACATACTTATAAACTTTTGCTCTTTATAATATTATAAGTATATAAATACAGATATAGAAATATATATAATTATTGTATTAATAAATAAATTATTAATAAATCATATTATATTTTATATATTATATTATAATATATTATAGAATTATATAAAATTAATAATTGTATATTACTGTAGAGGCATAAACTAACGAAACGAAACTTCGATAATTATGCGAAACCTAGTGCAAAAAAAACTGTTACGAACTTGGTCATTTATCGTCGATTGTAAGTGTGATTTTTGTAAGTAACATGGTTAGTATTTCTTCGCGATCTAATTTATTTTATAGAAAACAAAGTACCTTGGAAATATTAATTCTTTGATTTGAAGACCTTCCTGTCAAGGTAAAGAGTAAAATATCCTCGGGTACTCACATCGTTGACGTGTCATAATTCTGAGCGGTTCTACTCAGCTGTAATAATTATCATCCGTAGTAAACCTTAGATATCACGTTACATGATATTACACGTGATATGTAAATATCACTGATTACAATCACTTCTTGTCACGAACTCTCAGTGACGAGCTATTTTGAAAATAACTGATTTTTTACTAGTTGATGGGCTTGCGTTTGATCGCCGCGTCTCGCCTGATGTTGGGCAATGTGGCCTACTGTGGTACTGTACACGCCTGCCTAAAAGAAAGTTAGTCATTCGAGTCTTAACAGATAGGCCAAATTCGACTGCTGCAACTATACCATATCATTTTTGTTTTACTTCCAGTTTATGCTACCTTGAAGTCCTAACTTAATGTTACTGTTTCTCGCTTCGAAATATGATGTCACGATCCCTATTTTCATTTCGCAAATATATTTGCAAACCCTTCGATTTCATAAATTTTCAATTTCAAAAATCTTAAAGGACTACATTCTTATACTTGTTTCTATTTAAGTTTATTTTTTAAAAATACGCACACGTATTTTTATTTGGACACAAACACCTACGTATGTTTGCGAAGTTTGCGTGCTATTACAAATAAAAATAGCCAGAAAAGAAAATTAATTCGTATGCGCCGATTCGTTTCCATAAACTTTGCACATTCGATTAATAAAAGTAAGTGTTCTTGCTAATATCAATAGCTTACCATAAAATTAATAAAACACCTACCTACTTAGGTAAATTTCAAAATGTAATAAATAAGTTTGTCTTATCTAGGTCCAAGCGGATCGAACTGTTTTCAACAATAGCAGCGGCGGCGATCCGTTCCCACATGCAACCCGGCAACACCCAGCTACACACGCCGACATTATACGGTTTATTATAAAACCGTTCAAATGCCGTAATCTAGTTTAGATTGTTAACTGTTCTAGCTTTATTAACAACGGTATGTGGCCGCAAGTGGAATTAAGCAAAGCAAATAAACGCCGTATACTTAGACTTAATACGACTTACGAACCAGCAGATTTCGCTGAGTTAGCCAGACTAGCTAAGGAGGTTGGCTTGATATAATATTTGATTCATTATTAGCTATCCAAGATGCCTATCGGTTAGTCCCTACTACAGTTCTTAGTCATAACTTTCGTTTCTAAGTTATCTGAGCTAAGGAAAGGGACTGAGGAATATCTGATACCTACGCAAAGAGCACCAGTGGACCACAAAACAAATGATAATATACGCGCGTTCATTGCGTCGCCGACTTTTATTAGTAATTTAACAAGTGTCTCGTGGAGACGTTGTTTGATTTACGCGGACATAAGGCACATTTACGATGACGTTTAGTGTCTCGCGTTAGACCGGTCGCCGGTCGGCAGCTGATACTGGGATTTGGGTTGCTGTTCCAGAGGTAAAGGACGAGCGATAAAGACGGCCGATGACCCTTCACCCGCGCTCAGCTAATCACACATTGTTCATTTATCAATATTCCCCATTACAGCACTTTTAGTCAGAATCAACGTTAGATAGACGCTAGACGGATACGGCTAGAGTATTTAACAAGCTACATCCTAGGCCCGAGGCCCATGCTTTTTACTTGGTTTTTTAATGATAAAGGCGAATTATTAAGTCATGGAACAACAGTTGTTAAGCAACGAGCAAGAGGTTTCTCCTTTTACTAAAAAGCAACCTTTTTAAAAACAGCGCTGATGAGGCGCGTCTACCTTTCTTTACCAATAAATAAAAAAAAATAAGACGACAGCTATAGTCCCACTTATAATTACGTTTATTATAAGCTTTGTCGCACTAAGGACACGTTTATATTTTTTCTAGAAAAAAAACTGTCAAAGCAATACATGGCAACTACTCTAGAGGCATCGCAATAAGGTGACGAGGCCATTTACATTTTTTTCACATGAAGCAAAACAAAATATCGATTGTTTTTTTATTGATTGCTAAAGACAATTTTTCTCGACATCGTACCGGAATGAAAACATGTCAGTGGACGCGTCAAATTTAATATATCGACTCATCGAGCGATGTCGTCGTTGATAATAATCGACTGGGTGCACACGCCTCACGATTAAATCGAAACAATTTTATTCGATGAATACTTGTTTGTAAGCGTGCCATGCCGCTTCGTTGATCTTGCGCCCATTTTACTAACCACCATTATGCGGATAAGTTAATTTAGAAAATTAATAAATTGCACAGGGCTGCACGCAACTGGTGTAATATGCCGAGAGGAGCGCATTGTACTCACTCACTCAATTATGATTGAATGTAATACCACCATGGGCTTTAATGTCTAAAACGAGACCTACTTACAATGACAATTGCTATTTTTTTGTCATAATGGAGTAATTACCGGATTCTTGATCACAGTTATAATATTTAATGATACCTAAAAACAAATTAGGAAAGTCGCACTTATTCACTGTTGTGCCATAATTAGTAAGTGTATTTTATATCAAATCTTACACTAGAAATAAACATAAAAAATAGAACTTTGCTGTATTTTGCATCAAGTTATTAACACAAAATACAGCAACGTTCTATCTTTTATAAGAAATTCAAACGACCTTGCACCTATCTCTCTAAAAAAAACAATAAGTGCACCATCCCACAAAATGAGCTGTCCCATGATCGACGTGACTTATCTAGATCGACACTTAGACTATCTGGGATATAAAATCCTACGTAAATTACGAAGACTTGTGGGTTGTGGCCTAAGTCATGGAATCTTTACTTTAAACTCATTTACTTTCCTTAAATTTTGCCAAGGTATAAGGGTGGTTATAGGGTATGTATAAGGGTGGGTTTTGATTTCCACCAAAACCGCGCAAGGATGCGTATTGTGTGGTGAGGAAATAATCCACGAATTAGATCAATGAAGTAAATAATAGTAGAAAATACACCGAGGGGATAAAGCAGCGTCTTGCGTCACGGGCGGCTTATCGAACCCTGAGCGTAACGAGGGACTCTAGAGTCAACTCCCGAGCGCAGCGAGACATTATTGACTTTACGCCCGAGCGATGCGAGGGAGTTATGTAGAATCCTGAATGAAGCGAAGAGTTCAAGCCGCCCAAGACAAAGACACTACTTTATCCCAGAGGTAAATACTCTACTTTTCACACCTTCTGCGAGGCAATAAAAAGGAACGGTGAAAATATGTTACACCAAACACCGTCTTTTGTTTTAAATTTCATGCATCAGTTTGATATTTGAATTAACTCTTTTAACAATGCCCGTATGCTGGAAATTCCCTAGGGATTTTCATTAAACTTTCTCTCCCTAGACAAGCAATGCTTTGCTTTACTCCGCGATAAGTAATAAGTTATAGCCGAGCAGGCGGTGGAAAAATAACTAAATGAAGTACTTTATCATATTCGTGTTTTTTTCTCTCTCACTATACATCCTCCGCACCGTTGATCTTTTAGTGAAAGGGTGTTTAACACAATAAGTGTGTGGACTCTAGAAATACTTTTTAAAATAATATTTATACTTACATAAAGTTTTTGCTAGTAAAACAGTTAATTTTACTTTGGTAACTGACGTGGTTTTCAAACATTATGATTTATAAAACGGGAACGGTTGAAACTATAGTCGGAATAATCGACTAAAGAGTAATTGAGTAATTCCTGTTTTATATATGATAATAATATAAAACAGGTATGGTTTTTTTCTCCAAATTTTCCGAATCTAGCCCATTTATGACCAAGGTGATCTCTTTGAAATAAGAGCGGTGGGTGTTGACTTGCACACCGTGGGAGTACATACTATTATTTACTCTGTGACAGTACCCCAAAAAAAGTTGACAAAATTAAAAGCAAAAAATTAATAACATATTACTATATCACACTAGTGGCACCCCGTGGTTTTACCCGCTATTGCGCACTCGTTGCTTTTTATCCGAGATAAAAATAGCCAGTACCTATCTATCATTCACCTGCTATTGCGTTGCTAAATAAAAAGTTTCCTAAGTATCTATGTCAATCTAGGGTTTAAGCTAGGTATGTTTAAAAATGTTTCTAAACCCGTCCACACGATTCAGGGCGAAGTAAGAAACTGACAGACAAACTCACAGACTTACGCATTTATAATATTAGTGTTGTGGTGAAGTCATTGACCCCGAGCTACCCCTAAGGCTAGAAAGTACCGGTAGAGCGGCGCGGCGGGCGTCGGCTGCTCACTCCTCACGTCGCCGACGCCCCGTCGCGTCGAGATGTCGGCGATGGAACGTGTCCACCCGGGCCGCGATAACTGGCCGACCCAGCTGGCACGTAAATCTTACATCAGATACAGCGCTGGGTGACGGTGACGGCCCGGTGACGGACCGGTGACAGCTCGTCCACGGTACGCTACCGAACTCGCGCCTATGAACTACTCTTAGCTCGGAATATTTACTATGTATTGTAAGCTTATAAGCTTACATCTTCTGCCAGAACAAAGTAATTAACATTTACTAACGAGGCCGTATAATATTGCAATCATACTGACTGCAAAATGTATATAGAGCTTTGGTCATAATGAACACTCTAACGATAAGTACCTCGTACTGCTACATCTGTCTTACCGGGAGGCCACGTAGGAACAAACATGCACTTAATAAACATTATATACCCTCCTGGTGAAGGTGTCGGCTAATAAACTAAATAATAAAGTTATATGATTTGTGGGTCAGAATATTAACTTTGCGTATACTCAGTCCAAAACACAATTCACAGGGACTGAGAAATAATGCCTTAGTAAAGCATAAAACTATTCATTTTACGATTGATGTATGCAAATGATTTGCATAACTATTGTCATAGCATTCAAATACGAAACACTTTTTTAGCAATAAACTCACAGGCATCCAAGTGAATAAGTCCCTATTAAATTATTACATACATTTCTACAACAGTCTATCAGCACCACAGAAAAGCTACATAATAACTCAAATATGGTTATAAGTATAAATAAAACAAGTCCGGGCATTTCGCAAGTGTGAATTAGCATGCCAAGGTATTGGCAACCCATCACTCGACCGACGACCGCCACCGCCGACCGACGACCGACGACCGCGCCGCGCGCCGTGTGGTCGCGCCTCCATCGACCGAACATCGAATGCCGATCCATTCATTATAAATATGAATAACATTTAGTACACAAAAGTTAGATGTAGTTGCTGGATTTTTATACAATTTATATACATATGCACAAAAACTTTAAATGTTTTCTTTTCACGATTTGTTAGCCGCAATATTATTATGAGTTAAGAAATTAATAAAGTTTTCACAATTTTAGTGGTGTTTATACCTACACGATAATTAACGATATATTTACCTACCTATTATTTTCTCCTTATTCGAAACAACAGACTAGGTGCTAAAGTATACCTAAGTATATGCAGATATGTGTAGCTGAAGATTTTTTAATTCATGATAAATTTTAATTTTAGTTTATTGATATTTTAGGTAAGTACCTACTTAAAAAAAGTTATGGATGTAACCTAGTCTGAAAAATATATATTTCTTTCCTTTAATATGTGCACTTATTTGTACTTCATTTCCTTGAATTTATACTATTTAGCGATCTGTGTTGGAAGCAAAATAATCTCACAGTTTTTCTTGGAATTGACAATACTTTGTATTTAAAGCTTCGTCCTAACTAAGTAAACTGTGATAGACTGTTTGCCCTTAGTTAACCGCCCTATCTCCATATGTATGGAGAGTCCGTTAGGCGCGTACTGTGCAGTTTGCGGCGTATCGCTTGCAGACTCATTCAGTAACACATTCTGTTTGCTGAAGTGCTCCGCCGCCCGCCGCCGCTCCCTCAACATTCGTTTGCCCAATACGCGACACAGAGAGTCAGTCGGCGGACAGTCAGCCGCACGAAACCTAATGATTAACAGCTAATCTCATTCTCAATTTCAGTATTACGAGCCAGCTACAGAATATTCTACTACTTCACTAACAGAAATAAAAAAATATTATTGAGATCTCGACTGCCTCGGTGGTTCAGTTAGTGGTGACGTTTCTTCTGAGCTTGGGGGCGTAGGTCCGATTCCCACCTTGGGCAAACATTGATTAAAATGTGTGTGTGTTCTATGTCTAGGTGTTAATACGAGTATGTAATAACGTATGTACTTAAATATCTTTATGGATGTGTGTCTCTGGCAGCCACAGTACAAGCTTTGATTAGTTTGGAGTCAGGCAGGCGTGTGTAAAAATTTCCTGAATTTATTATTTATTTCTTATTATTGGATAAAAAAAGTGAAACTTAAGATTATAACACGACGAGCAAATAAATAAGTTAGCACCTAAGTAACATAAGTATTGTAAGTAATGTAGGAGACGTTATAATGAATAAGGATCTAGAAAGGGCAATCTAGAGTATAAAATATTAAATACTCAAGCAGTAAAAAAGACTCCAAAAAAGAAAATAAAACGAAATATTTAATTATAAAGTTCTTATAGTTCTGCATAAGTAAGCGTCCTATCAAAATAATCGCGTTGTAAAAATGCAAAGGCGTCGCATTGACACGTTATAAAGACTTCCAGGTGAGCACAATCATTAATACTTTTATTACGGGTTTGATAATTAATTTCAACCTATACCCGATACTTTAACCCTAAATTAAAATTAAGTTAACGAGAGCGTGTCAAGACGAGCAGGTGTTCCGTATACGTTCTTAAAATGCAGTTATGAAAAGCTCTTTGGACTCGGTCAAAGTTTTGGATGTGGCATCACACGAGAATGCGTACTTTTTGTGATGTGATGTGAGTATTGGAGTTAGCAATACATATTCATTTTGATTTTGTAATTAGATAGAAAAACCACCAGAAATACGAGTACATCAAACGATTTATTTCTAAAGTTGTAGGTACTTATTTAACTTTCAACTAAGTTATCTTAACTTAGTCGTAAGATTGCAGTGCTCTTATGTGAATCTCAAAAAGTTTTAAGCTCACTGTACTCCTTAAAATGTTATCAAGAAAGAGTTGTTATTATGATCTTACAACGAACTTAGAAAGTTACCGAGTAGCTGCTACACGGATAGTTCCTAAAAGAATCGCATAGAAAATTTAACGAGACAGACTCACAAATTAATACACCTCTCAAGACTAACTTTTAACTACGTTAAGTAAGCAATTGCTGTGCTTTTATAACTCTAAAAGTTTTAAGCTCATTGAACTCGAAATGTGATCAAGAAGGAGTTGTTACTATAATCTAACAACGTAGAAAGTTACGAGTCCTAGTCATAACGAGATGTAGGCATGACGCTTCAACTCCTCGGATAGTTTTCCTAAGTATCGTATATTTAGTTTAGAATCGTAAAGTTTGAAAATTTAACGAGACTAATTCACAAATACACCACTCAAAAAGTTTTGTATCAAACAAATAGAGTTATCGTAAAGTTTTTTTAGTAAATTTATTTTTAGGGCCTCTTAGACTACAGGTCCATATGACCCCTATCGTGTCTTAACATAACCGTTAATACAACCCTACAAACCTACAAACAAAATAAGAAATATACTTAAGGATGGAGTAATTAATGAAAGAGGAAGGTAGGTGGAGGTCTCGTAAATATTATAAACACTAACCTGAAATAATCGTTCTTGCAGAGGATATTGCTGTCGCGGGCATAGCACCTCTGTTCCGAGTCGAGGGGCATCTTGCACTCGCAGCAGCGGAGGCAGGGCGTGTGCCAGCGTCTCTCGAGCGCCAGCAGGTAGTATCTGTCGGTGATGCGGGCGCCGCAGCCGGCGCAGGGCTCCTCGGGCGGCGGCTGCGGGGGCTCGTCCGGCGGCTCGCGCTTGCGACACGACGTGCAGTCCCGGGGCGAGCCAGGCGACGCGGCCGGCGCTACCGGCGACAGCTCTCCGTTACCCTCGTATGCTGACGATATGTACCGCTCGCTTTGTTGCTGCAACAAGCAACACAAGTTAAACAAATATTTATTGTTTTTTTGTTGGTACTGAGACGAGAATTCTAAGCAAAAGGTAGAGACTACTCGTGCGGTCTCTACCTTTATCTTCCCTCACTTTCTAGGTGAAACGTCACTCTTTGGTACTCTACCCGAGTTAGAGCCAGAATAAGAGTTTTTTTCCAAAGTAGATCAAGAAGAAATTAGATTTAAAAAAAATTGGGGGGCACGATAAACAACCGAGACTTTTGACTAAAGTGCCTACAACGACTATAGCTACGAATCCAAACTAGGTAATACTTCCCACCAACTAAAGCGCAAATCCAGTGCAGCTGTGACAAGCTAATGAGGGTTGCACGTTCATTCGATATCCCACCAGAAGCTGCACATTTTTATTGTGATAAAAGTGAATAATAAGTGTATGCGAGAATTCAGAATGTGACTAGGTGGCCTTCACACCAAATTTAATCCATATCTTTTCTGTGGAAATATTATTGCATTTAGTTATGTTCTAAGCTTAGTATATTTATTTTCAAGTTAAAATTGTGTTTATTTCTTAGTACTGATCCTTAACTACACGCTGTTTATTATAAACAATCGTAATTGACGTTATTGATGATAATTATCAATTTTTGTATTAAATTATATATTTATTTGACAGTTTTTACAATATGCTTAATTCTTCCATTGTTTATACTGCCAATTAAAATAAAGTAAGTGTCGTGTCATGGAGTGCTCATGGTAGAGTTGATCTATTCAATTTAATTATTTACCAACGCAATCAAGTTACTTGAGAGCTTCCACTAAAAAGTAATTGAAATAACAAGTTCATTTCCCGATCATCCCAGTTCAAAAATACAGGGCTTTCATACAAACCAACCTCTATTTGTCTCTAGTACTTACTCTCATTTGTGTCTCTTCATTAATATCTATTTTTGTAAAACAAATAAAAAGCAAGTGGAGAGAATGTGGTATCTGCCTACGCCTATGGGTAAGAGACGTGATTACGTGTATGTGTGTACACTGTACATGGATAAATGTAAAACAAGCACTTATCACTTAAAAAAAACATTAAAGTTAAATGATTTACCTACTCTTAAAATCGCTTTGTCATGGGAACAAAACATGTGTGCAGTGTGCAAAGTTTCTTAAGAATCGGATCAACGAGAATATTCGAAAAATCTATTCTAAGATTTGATACAAACATACAAGGGAAACTAAATAAAACGTTTTAACATTTCTTACCGCACATCTAGGTTCAATATTATTTATTACATCAACTTTTTTTAGCGCACATTCAGTTTATTATTATCAACTTTATCCGTTAGTTCCACAATGTGCAAGCAAAAGTTCCGAGTTCAAACTCGTCTCCGCATTCTTCAGAGTTTCTCGTGATTCGCTTTTCTGTACACAGCATCAGGGCATCGCATGAATTACAAAGAATGTAATACTCTGAGCACAGAACTCTCGCCGACGATTTGCAGTTTCTGAGAGTTTGATAAGATCGTGCCAGTTGGTAGACTCATTTTTGTGAATAAGCTATTTTTACTGAATTTATTTTTTTAAATAAGCTTTTATGAAGTGCTCATCTTAGACAAATGTACACTTCTTAACAGAGGTACACACATCTTACACAGATATACACTTCTTGAAGATGATGATATTGAAGTTAGTAACAGAACCGTGAGCTCATCAAAATGAGCCCAAACAACATGACCAGTGTTCCTATAGCCACCTTCCGAGTCCATTATCGTCACTGAAGAAATGGAAGTACCTATACCAAATCTTAATGAAATCGAACGTCAAGAAATGCTGGTTCTAATTCTGATTCCAAGATAACACGGCTAGTTAAAAAAAAGCTTGTACTATGAAATGATATAGATTCAATTGCTAATTGCGAGAGTGGATCGGATAGCAAGGCCAACGGAAAGCTGCTGTAGCCTCGCCAGAAGTACATCCCGAAGGCCTGCAGGAGCCTGTCTAATCGGGCTCGTCTATTTATCGAAGTTCACTGTATTTATTGAATCGGAAATATAGCCGTTAAATACCTACTGAGACTGAAACAGACGTGCCGTGACCTAGATAATATCTAGACGATAAGAAGATCCTCAGCCTACTAACCTATGATTCCTCAACCTTATTGCAGTCATTATGATTCTTTAAGTGCCTAAAACGTTAGTTTAAGTAAATCTAATTTATCTAGCGTTCACACCTTGCAATTTTGGGTGTCGCTTTCAAAATTATATCTACATAATATAGTAAAATTATAAAATACTATACACTAATAACATTCTACTTATAAATGCGAAAGTTTGTGTGTTTGTTTATTACCTATTTACACTCAAACAGAGGTAAGGATTTTAATAAAACTTGTTATGGAGGTAGCGCATTCCGTGGATTACCAAATAGGATACTTTGAAAATAAACTTTTCAAATGATATCTAAATGACGGTGCTCTTAGGCTTCGTCCTAGCTACGGATACTATGAGTGGCAGACTGTTTGGCTCCAGTTCGCCATCCTACATCCACTATTCTACACTTACAAAGAAGAATATAAAGCAGAAAGATTTGTATCTTTGTAACAAATGAACTCAGAAAGTACTGTTCCGACTACAAAAAATATTTGACTATTAGAAAGTTATCCCTCAGTGACTTAGACTATGAAACGTGAGCGAAGCAGCGGGCAAAGAACTAGTATTTTTTATGAAGTGTTCGAACAGCGCGTACTGTACGCAGTTTGCGGCGAAGCGCTTGCTGATTCATTAAGGCTGAGGCCACACGGACGTAATCTTACGTGTGCAATTTTGGTCGAGTTTTAGGCGCTCCGCAGAAATTTAGATGAGCGTAATTTTGCTTCCGTGAGTCGCGTACAGATTTGGCAGACAACTCATTTTGCGCTGCCGTGTGGCACCAACAGGCCTTTTGTATGAAACCGAATATAGCGCAAAAACGCGACTTAATTTACGCTCGTAAAATTACGTCTGTGTGGCCTCAGCCTTAGTGAACGATTCGCGTTTTATTTGCTACAGTTCGCCGTTTTCTCAACATTGAGTTTTCCCAATACGACACTCAGAGTCAGTCAGCCCTGGCTGGTCCAGAGCAGTATATATGATCGAGCCGGACGAAGCCTGTCGATATAACGTCGTGGACGACGCGCGTTGCTGAACTGCTCGAAAAACCATAATGAACACATCTTTCGTTTAGTAAGAAAATATCAGCAAATAGAAAATCCTCGTCATACAAACGACCAAATTAGTAAAACATTTAAAAATTCTTAGTTAAATAAAATAAACGAACAACGATCTTAAACTTAATTATTAAAATAGCGCAACATTTAATTTAACCCACACGGGAAAAGCTGTGGCATTTCATTTATCTCATGAAACAACATCGTATTTTCCAATGAAATAACCTACGTGAAAACAAAAAGGTTTTATTAAGCGAAAAGTATCTTGCAGTTAACTAAGCGAAGGGAAAATGCTCTTATAAAATGAGAGAAGCTTTACGTAAACCAGAAAAACGTGCAAAAATATTAAAATAAAGTTCTCTTTCCCGAGGATTTCCGAGAAACGGTCGAGGTTTTCTCGGAATTTAAGCCTAGAGCGCTGCCGGCGCGCCGCGCCGCCGGCCGGGACCCGCTCGCTTCTACCCGGCCTACGTAACTAATAAAGCTCGCTTTTGATCAAATATTGGTTTTCTGTACTAGAAAAATCGGTAAGTAATAGAAAATAATTAATTACTGTTTTCGATATAATCTTCCCTGAAACTGGTGGGCAGAAGCTATACCGAGAAAAGCGAGTATCATATTTTATTTCTAATAACACCTTTTTATTTTCTGGGTGTTTGTTTATGTAATTTGATAATATCGATGAACGAACATGTTGCGATTTTCTCTATTGTATTAGTAGTACTTACTTAATTTCCTTGTGTAATTTTTTTAAATGTTGTTTGGTTGTAGAGGTGAGGCAAATTAACAACATTTCTTTGGTTATATTATTTTGATTTTATTAACGCTAAAAAATGTTAATTACATGTCGGTAAGTACCTAGATTTGTAAGTATTTTGGTACTAGAGATAAATTCTAAATGCATAAGTACAAAAGATCTTCGTAAAATTACAATTGTATTAGTAATGTTGTATGATTTATATTTTTTTGCACTCGAATAACTTTTTCAGACAAAAATACTTTTATTTCATATACTTATCAAGCCGAAATAAAGAATATTTTTTGAGAATTATTTCTTTTTTTTTTTCAAGAATAAAATAATATACTTACTTATTAAGTAAGTATTAATATAGCAACTAACCATGTGGTTAGCTGAATTTGTTTTATTAGGTATCTACTAAAAATAAATAGCTGAGTAAAATAATAAAATATTGATCCGTGTTTGTTTCAATAAAAAAAAAAGATTTAAATAAGTAGGTATAACTAAGTAGGTATAAACAAATAAGAATAATCTGAACTACCTTAACAAATCCACCGTAAAGGTTACAGTTAGAAAATATTATTTCTAATTTTAACATCATTTAAGTATTTAAAAGGAATATTTATTTTATTGTACCTACAATTTTATTTAGCTTTACTCGTTCAATATTTGAAAAAAAAATCAACTACTTCTACTAAACCGATTCGAAACTTTAATTCTCATGACAATACTTGTTACTCAATCAATGAAACAATCATAAGATTTAAACAATTCAACTCATGTGTATTTTCAAGTGATTCTTGTTGTATGTACATAACCATTTCTAAACCATTCATTCAATAGACTTTCTTGAGCTTGTGTATTCGCGAGTCCAAAGACAGAACCTCAAACCGCAAACCACAACCTTACGATTCCGAAGGCCCGTCGTCGCACCTGTACCATGCCCCAGAGAACGCATAATATGGGACACATTTGAAAGTCTATGACTGTCTGTTTGTTTCAAGATGTCCACTGAACCTCATATCTAATCGCTGAATGCATTTGAATAACATTTAGTGCGAAGGTCGGCTTTTATCCCGAAAAATAACAATCTCTATAGTTATGTATAGGATAGAGGTTCAAACCACGGCGGTGCCTCCGTTACCTATTCATAGTTGTGTACAAGCTTATTGTTAAGGGTCGGTACCAACTAACTTTCACAACAACATATACTTTGCTCTATACAGAGTATAAAGAAACACTAGGTTTAATATTATAGTTAAATTTAAAATTTAAAATAAACAACACGCACCTTCGTCCTTTTTCATCTTAAGAGACATTTCAATTTGGCTTCGCAACTTGCTGCTTGGTGGATACCGGCCCTTAGACCAGCTAATTAGGTACAGACACATACAAAACTATTTCGTTCTCCGACACAAAACTTTTGCCTAGGTATGACTCGTAACTAAGCGGCAAGTAACTTTTTTATCCAACTATGGAGAATGTTTAGTCCGTAGATGTATTTAGTTTATTTACGCAAACAATATATGAAATAAAGTTTTGAGAAATAAAATGTTTGAAGTACCTAATGTTCAGGTGTGTTTAACATTAGATACAGTCAGCGCAAAAAATAAATTATCATAAAAAGCTTTAAAAGCTCCAAAAATTAATTACAGTAGAGAACATTAAGTACGGAAAGCCAAACCAAAGAAAAACTTAAAAAAAAATTACAAAAAAAATTTTATCTAAGAAAAAGCTAAAAAAATTAAAATAGCTTACCCAATGCATCGCTCCCCTCTCTTCGTAAACTCCCATTGGGGGGTTAATTTTTTCGTTTTCTATTTTCGAATGTTTGGGCGTGTGCCCCACGACACTGCGACACTGACACTATGCATGAGAGGCGCGCGTTAGTCGCCGCGACCGGCGGGCTACTGAGGGCCCCGAGCTGCCGCGCGGAAGGAGTTGCCGGCGACGCCCAAAGCACGCCCATCGCCCACCGCTCTGCTCCCACTAAAGACACGAACCACGATCACAACGCACCATTTTTTTTCCGAAAATACAAACTTTCGGCGCGACCGGCGACCGACGTTTTCACGTGAACAAAATACTCGACGGTTGCGCCACGGGCAAATTTTGAGTTGTATTTATTGTTTTATTTGTTTGCAGAGCCTACTTTTTGGATTTGTTATCGATTTTGTGCAGTTCAACTTATTGTATTTAATGTTTATTAAATACTCTTAAGCACTGCGTTGTGATAAAACGCTAAGCAATTGTTTTGCGTTCTGCTTAAAAAATCCAAAAGACAATGAGCAAAAGTGGTCCACCATTAACCAATACTGAGTAGATTTAACTTAAACCAGAACGTATAAATAATATAAATAAATAAAAAGTGGAGCAACTTTTTTATTAGCCAAATCTTTTTACAAGCAGCAATTTTTGCTTCCGTTATAAGTTATTCCATGCTTAGACGAACGCCCTCTAGAACCACGTAGAGACGCTGGTTGCGTGCACGCGGCTGTTAAAAAGTCAACTCGTCCTTACTGTTAGTTCACAATTGTCTTCGCCGCGTAGCGCCCCGCAGCGTTGGGTAGTAACTATTATCTAATCTGGCGTTATGAGGCGCGAGGAGACGAGGACGGATTTTGGGCGTGAGCCTTAGTAGATTAACCCTCGCCACAACGCTTGGTAGTCGTAGACAAATTGTATACCTACATTGTTGCCGTGGTATAATAAATATACTCCGCGTTCCGATGCAAAAATGGTCATGTGTGGTTTGGGTAGCACGCAGTGACGTCAATAGGTGCACAAGACCGGAATGAGTAAGACAACAAGTTTGAGAGAGACGACGAGTGACGTCATCGGGTGTAAACTCCCTGAACGCTAGACCTTGTTTTTTTGAATCATGCATTTGCCTATACGTAGTACTATTATTTTTTCTGTGCCCTTACTACAAAATGCAATCCTATCCCAAAACGTTTTACAGATTATTTTTTTGTTTTAGAATTGGCACAGTGTATTTAGTGACTCGCCATTTACGTAAAGCTCATTAATAGTAAGCACCTGATCCAAATTAACTAATTTTCCTATAACCTATTGTCGTAAATTAAATAAAAGCTTCGGTATTGTCGTATTTATGTCGACCAAAGTTGATATCGGCTGCAGTGACGCAAGTATTCACACAGTTAGTACATCGATTTTTATAGTTTTGGTGCAAAAATATGAAAAATCATCATGACTGATTTTGCAAATAAAAAGTTCTGGACTTATCTAATTACTCGTACCTACAGCGAATTATTGAGCAAGCTCAATGATTAAGTGTACTATATTAGTAGCTCTGTAAGCTGTTGACCTCGCGGCCGACCTTTCTCCTCCTCTACAGGGACCCCATTCGGAGATTTGAGATTTTCATCTCACTTTGTCTTGTCCTTGTTGCTCTCGTTTGAAACGTCATAGGGATGAGAGTGACCAAGATAAAATCTCATCTCATCTCACACGTAGGAATAGCCCCCCAGGTCACATTTCTACATCGACTCTCGTGAAATTTTGGGAGCAGGTTCGATAATTATATTATAAGGTTAAGAGGATATTTCTCGTATAAGGTTAAGAATTATTTAGAAGACAAAGATGTCTGGAGTCTTCCACTTCCGTCAAGTAGCCACTAGTATTTATAGATATTACCTAGTTGTAAGCCAAAATTTGTGAGACTGTAATTTATTTACTATTTGAAAAAATAATGCCCCTCAGTTTCTTGCCTGTTCTTCTGAGTAGAGGCTCTTTATCCGAACAAGGCGGTCGAGTCTATTTAAATAACTTTGACGTTCATAAGTGTATCTTTGATACCTAAATTGAATAAAAACATTTTAACTTTGACTTTGATACAGACTTTTTTTGTCGAGTCAGTTTTTCAATAGAATCGGTTAAGAAATGCGACCTGTAGAGGAAGACAAAAATCGGACATTGGAAAGCATTCTTGTCAAAGTTGAAGCAGAGACGCTTCGCTCGCTAAGGCTCGCTCGGCCGATAACTTATAGATACGGTTCATAGATTTTCAAGCTCCCGGTTCTAGTCTGCGACGAGCTTTACACAATTTACTAAAGCATTTAATTGTATCTAAAAGTAAATTTATATTTACTTTTAGATAGATGTCAGGAAAAGTCATATTTTTCAGTTGAGACTACTCAAATGCCTCCTTTTTGTTATTTTTCTTCCAAGTTTATGTTTAAGTTGATTATCGATAAAACACGAATAAAATGTCATTTTCTAAAAATGATTCCTATCTAGATCGATTTATCGCCCCCGAAACCCCCTATATACTAAATTGTATGAAAACCGTTGGAGCCGATTCCGAGATTCCAATTATATATATACAAGAATTGCTCATTTAAAGATATAAGATATAAATTAATCCAATCTTAATATATGTATATAAATTACGTGTCACGTTGTCTGTCGGCTATAGACTCCTAAACTACTTAACCGATTTCAATCAAATTTGCACACCGTGTGCAGTTCGATCTAACTTAACAGCTGGATAGCTCACATATTTATATATAAATAATAAACGCGAACGAAGTGGCGAGGTGACAGCTAGTTAACTATAAACCTCTAATGAATCATGCATAATTGCCTAACTTGGTACAATCAGCAACAAAAGCGAGTAAACAAACTTGCAGAGCATGATTTATTAAACAATTTAGAATTTGTAAAAGTAATTAAAATAAGTACTTACAAATATTGTTATTACAGGGTTATGTGTAGGTAAACTATAGATGCATTAGTGTGTGTGTGCGCGTTTTCTTCTGTTCCTCTCCTACTGCATGGGCATGCAAGGGCGGTTGCATATAGAGTGACCTGAAAAAATTCGAGACATTAGATATTTTCGGGACATTTTTGCCCACACGGTCATCTGTCCCCAAACTAAGCAAAGCTTGTACTATGGCTGCCAGAGACCGTATACAGACAGACATGAATATGTTAATCACGTGAACATTTGTCAAAATAATTAAGTTAAGCAACTTTAAATGCAACTCATTTATTTGGACCATCCGTTATTACAAACACTTCGCCACGTGTTACAATATCAACTTCTAGTGGCTCTGTGGGCTGTAGACCTCGCGGCCGACGTTTGTCTTCCTCTACAGATCGCATTCCTCAATCGGTTCTCGTGAAATTTTGTGAGCAGGTTCGATAATTATGCAAAAACTCAAGTCAACAAAGAGAATCGGTCCGGTCGAATCCGGAAAGAATTCGGGCATACGAAACTATTTTTGTCTAGTTGAAGCAGAGACGCTTCGCTTGCTGACGCTCATTAGCTCGATAAAAATACAATTTATTAACTGCAAAGCCTATCTAAGATTTGTAGAGTTGAGAATATCTAAAATCGGTTTTGATTGTGATTGTCTAAGATCCGCTACTGCTCAACACTAGGTACAATAATACACAACACACAATAATACACTTCTACTTGGTGCAAGATCGTTTTCCAATCACAAACGAGAAATACGATATCATGGTCTAGTTAGACGCGCAACGCCTACCTCAACCCTCGCAGGCGTCTAATTGCAGTGAAATGCTTACACGTGGCTGCAAACCGTATCTAATTCTCTTACGCTAGTAGGTACTTGTGAGCAAAGGTATTTGTTACATGCAAGGTTTAGGTGTTAAATGCAAGTGAGGCTGCTGGAACACGCCGCTGCATGTTGACTGAATTGTTATCTTGTAGATCGTATTATGACAAAAAACACTTACTTTTGAAGGAACTTTTTCACGCATAAAAAATGAAAACTCTTTCGACGTCGCTACCTATTCAAAAAACAACTTGCTCAATGCCTCAGTAACTCACAAACATTTTTACTGTTGTTAATTGTTACTAGTATTTGGGATGAACAAAACCTTTCCGAGCTTGTGAGGTGAATTTAATATTCTGTATTTACCACATTGCCATAGTTTCTCTCAATGCTCTTCTTAACTGGCAGGTCAAGCTCATGTTATTTAATAAACCCAATAAAAGGACGCAATGGAAGCATAGTTCTACCATGACGCAGCTGCCCTGTGAATTATTTAGTACGCTTAGGGCAAGAAAGCTCACCATCCCAAACATAGATCCTCGGCGGGATAGTAGTGTACGGGTAGTAGGCCTGCTCCGTGCCCGTGAGGTTTTCCTCGGGTGGCAGCATCCAGCACTGGGTCCAGGGGCAGCACAGGAGGCAGTACTTGGCCCAGTCCTCGCTCGGCAGCCGGTCCGTCTTGTAATGGAGCCAGCCGTACCATTCCGGAGGCACCTGTAGAGATACCTTTATTTGCAACGAAAGTCCGACTACCTACCTATCCAAAAAGGTCAAATAAGGAAAGAGACCCAACTGAATAGGTTACCCATGACCTACCTGAAGAAGAAGACAACTTTACTGCTCTTCTTCCAATTTAAAAAGTCGTTAATAATGTGGTGTACTCAGTGTGCATACTACACGACCGGACATAGGATTGATTACCTACCTTTTAAAAATAAATATTTATAGCTCTGGGTCTAGACCACATGGGGTCCATGTGGTAAATATGGCAGCCTAGACTTAACCAATCCCAAAGGAGACCTGTGAATGTGTAGCATAATTTGTTGTTATTTAAAAACAAACCATGGAAGCGTCGTACTCGAATTTGACATTGGGGCTATATTCCACCCAGCGGCTCCGCCCTATCATGTAGTTCTTGTTCTCGTAGTATCTGTTGTGCATGTAGTCTCTTCCCATATATTTACCTTCCTGTAATGAGCGAAAGCGCTAATGAAACGACAGCGCCTAAGATAAATCGCATAGCAATACAGATGACTGCCTCGGTGGTTCAGTTGGTAGCGAAGCTGCCTTCTGAGCTTAGGGGCATGGGTTCGATTCCTACGCTAGGACAACCATTTATGTGGTGAACATTTTGTATTTGTTCTATGTCTGGGTGCTGTTAATATCTATGTATTTAGGTAATAAAAATATAAAATTATGTATGGATATCAGTATCTGGCAACCATAGTACAAGCTTTACTTAGTTTGGGGTCAAATGATCGTGTGTGCAAGTGTCCCGAATTTTAATTTATTTTACATATTATACAACGCACTATTGCTTTGCGATTTATGTCAGGCGCTCAGAACATACTAAAGAGTAAAGAGCTACAATACCCAATCTCGTAACCAGAGAATGGTGTTGGCAGCCAGCCTGTAGCACCTCACCAATTACCTACATGTTTTTTGTAGTATAATATAATGTCGACGCAAGCCTAATTATAATCAAAAATAATAACTTTAAGTTTAAGATAAATTCGTTTCTTGAGTTGTAAGAGATAAGCGTTAGTTTAAAAATGGTTTTTAGTAAAATTTGTTTAAAGAAACCTTAAATTGAATTATCTGTGAACCAGGCGGTAAGCACGGTGCGCATTTTAAACGTATGAATGTTTCGCGATAAATAATTAATTCAAAGTTAAAACTGTATGCTAAAAATAGTAAAACGAATTACCAAACCATAATTTGCTACTTCAATCGACATTACTAGCATATTGTAATAAATAAGTGTTCATGACTTCCCAACGATCACGCCATTTTGGAGAGCATGGCGCGCGTTTTAAATGTTTTTAAATGTTTTGCGGTAGATAATTAATCCTAAATCTTTAAATGAGCAATTCTTGTATATATAAATATATATATATATAATTGGAATCTCGGAATCGGCTCCAACGATTTTCATACAATTTAGTATATAGGGGGTTTCGGGGGCGATAAATCGATCTAGCTAGGAATCATTTTTAGAAAATGTCATTTTATTCGTGTTTTATCGATAATCAACTTAAACATAAACTTGGAAGAAAAATAACAAAAATATGACTCGTCCTGACATCTATTGGCGAATAATAATACTATTTTTTGTGAGCAACTAATTGCTTTAACGACACAACAGCAGATGGCGTTGTTTAGTAACACGAAGTCAATGAGTGTTTGCTTTGAGGTTAGACTAAAATCAATTGTTTATTTTCCAAAAATCACAATAAAAAAAAAATACCGAGCAAAGCTCGGACATCCAGGTACTTTAATGTTAAAACCGAGCGTTAAAAATAGTAAAATGAATTACCAAATCGTAGTTGGTTACTTTAATCAACATTATTGCAATCTGTGATAAATTAAAGTGTAATGACTTCGCAACGAGCACGCCATCTTGGATTTTAAAAATGGCGGGGCGTGCCGTTACGAAGACACATTCGCACAGAGAATTTGGTAAAGGCAACTGGTGTTTGGTGTTTATCTTGTGAGTACCGATTTTAAGTTTAAATTATTTAGTTTAAACTACTTGCTGTAATAAGTTAGTTTGTGTTATTTAATATATTAGTTAATAATACGCTAGTTTGTCTTATCTAATAAAAAGTAAATAGAAATATTGAGTGTTTCGTTATTTGCGATGAGTGAGCCTAGTGATGGAGATGGTGACGTCAGCAGAGCTGACGTCACGGTTTCTAAAAGTTCGGATGAGGTCGGCGCTCCGTTATATACTTACCTACTTATTGTGCATATTTATTTCATAAGTGCCTGCTTTTTTAGACGCGAGGCTTTGGCGACACTAAAAGCTTATTACTGAAGCACTGAGGCAGATTATAGGCAGAGTGGCTAGCCCTAGGCCCGTAGCGTCACATTACAATGATTAGTTAGGTTCATCGCCAACGCTGCGCCACCATGAACCTTAGCGCGCAGCGATTCGACTCGCGGTGGCGCATCAGCGGCTCCACCTGACAATCATCGCAATAAGCACGTCACAACACGGGCCCTGCGGTGCTATTCACAATCATTCGGAAACGTTTACGATCGGATCCCTCAAATTTCAAACTCAAATACTCTTTTATATTTGGAATAAAGAATCGAGTATAAATCCGATCGAAAGAATGAATTACGTTTAAAACATATTGAATACGGACTGTGATTCGAATAATTTGAGTTTTGATTTGAGAAATTTGTGGGATCCGATCGGACACGTTTCCGAATGATTGTGAATAGCACTGCTAGCCTGCTATCAGTTTTAGACAGCTTATAGGCATCTGATAAACGTACTATCTGCGAACAGATCGAACAGGTTTTTGACCTAACTATTGCGCTTAACTAGAACCATCAAACAGCGTTTCCTTTTTTTTCTCAATGCTCAAGACTTACTTTCAAAGTGTCCATCCTCCACAGCTTTTTAAGCGCAGGAATAAGTCCTCCATTTTGGCTGATGATCCTCCAGAGACGAGCCCACTTATCCAACGCTATTATGGACATTGTCCTTGTTTACAGTACCTAGACCTAGAATTTTCGGTTCAAGAAAAATTTGGCGAATGTTCTTTTTTGACTTCGATTGAAATATAAATGTCTACTGTCACTTGCTAAGTGCAAATATGTCAAACTCTGCACTCGACCTTGTTTCTCTATCAAAGTTAAGAATTATCGTTTTTTTTAAATAAGTAGGGCCAAGGTTACGAAGAAGGAGTTCCCCACACTTAAAATATTGTCGCAAACTCAGACTAAGGAAAGAGAACGTCGCAATATCGCCGAGCCAGTATTGCCAGGCCAGTATTGCAGTGAAAATATGGCCCGGAGGAGCGCCCTAATAATATTAAAACACTGCTAACAAGTACAACAGTAACTTTATAGTAATTTTCAAAATGCGTACAATAATAGTAAAGCCAGTTTATACATCACATTTAATAACAATAAGATCGTAAATAAATTCAACATAAATTACGAAGGAAATTATAACAAACACATTGACAGATTTGAATGGCACCTTTTTTGCTTAAAACTATGTGCTTACTAAAAATTTTTGTACGATCTGCAAAATGATTCAGGTCTCTCACGCTATCCCGCTCACACCATCCTGTTAGCGCGTTATTATGAGCAAGCGTGATAGCACCAAAAGAACCGTTTCATTTCACGTAATCGAACAGTTAGTTGTAAGATGCACTAGATAGCGCTAACCTAGGCAACAGTTTGAAATATTGTAGTTCAGTGCTCTCGGTGCGGATTGTTGTAACAATAATAATATTATTTAATTGAGAATATTTT
This sequence comes from Peribatodes rhomboidaria, assembly GCA_911728515.1. NCBI lineage: Eukaryota > Metazoa > Arthropoda > Insecta > Lepidoptera > Geometridae > Peribatodes > Peribatodes rhomboidaria. The sequence goes on from OU452166.1 coordinate 3,405,829, forward strand.
AGCACATGCTACCAACTGCTATTGTTATCATAAAATTAAATAACTTTCCGGTCGTCACTTCCACCCCGTTTCTATATTTTCTATCACCCCTCATCTCGCCCCTATTTCAAGTGCACGAAATTTAAATTTAAGTGTATCGATATCAATAATTCAATTTGAATTATTGATAATTATTGAATTTATTAATTATTGAAAAATTCAATAAATAGCTTTTTAATCAACCTTTTAACAGCCTGAGTCGGATTTTTCCGAAAATGATATTCGAGATTCGGCCTGGGACGACGATATTATCCTGCGGCCTTACATTGATTAAACTTTGGGTCTAAGCTTGGCTACACTTTGAAATGGCCAATGTTGAACCTTATTACTGCGTGATCGTGGCACATTAACTTCAATATCAATTGTGTTTCCAAAGACTGATACATACACTAATATCTTGGCCCCAAGACTTGGACTGGTGCAAATATTACCAATGTGTGGCTGTGGCATTAAAAAACGTAACGTAAATAACGTTTCACACTAATAGCTACCTTAGATATTTAAATTCATAATTCAAACATCTGCCCGATCGGGATTCGAACCCAGGGCCTCTTGCTTCTAAAGCAGGTTCGTCTTAGGCTAAAACATTTTTGGGATAAATCCGACACAGGCGTTACGACCTTGAACAATGAAGATGCCGACTAAGAAGAATATAAGTAAAAAGGAACAAAAACGTTTTACTGTCGATGATTTACGATTTCTACTATAACCCCACTAAAATTATAATACCCCGTCTACGACACCATGCTAGGAACGATGAATACGAGGAAGCCAGGCTAAAATAACCACTAATGCTAGTAGTATGGTACTCTTTACTCTTGTGCCAGAAGACAATTGATTAAAAAGAGATAAATATAATGCACTAAACAGTCGTTTTCCCTATTTATACCAGGCCAAACGTCAAATTTGTTTACCAATGACGTCATCGGTGACCATACGACACCAAATTATATGGAGGTCATTTAAATAGAAAGTTAATGTGTGCTAAGCAATGGGCGCGTGATATGCTCTCCATGTGTGCTATAAACATTAATGGTTGTTTTAACCTGGCTTCAATTTATTCATTGTTCTTAAACACGGTGAGACCGTATAATCCGAACATTTTACGGAGGTACCAAGCCACTAAATACGATTTAGAATCGCATCGTCCTCCGAAAATTGTCCGAAGTATACCGTTAGTTGTGCTTTTAATTTTATATTCCTACAATATGTATAATCATAGATAAATAAACATGTATAATGTATATCTATAGTTCGGTTCAAAAAAAAAAAAATTACTTACAATTTTTGAAATCAATATTATTGCAATAAAAATCTATAATTTGGCTGCTAAATGTTACAAGCCCTGATCTCAACCCACAATAAGGCCCTGAATTGGCCCTAATATGGCCGAATGAGACGAAGGTCATCAACACTTCCCTGAAACAATCTGAACCGAGCTATAGTCGTCTCGATATATTATCCCAGTAAAAGTCTATTAATTAAAACAATTATAAAAACGTACAAAATAACATTACAAGTAACTAATAACTTACAGATATTACTCATAAAGATTCGATTAAAGAATTTCATTTTAAGTACTCTTAGACCAATCTTCACCGAAATTTAAGACAGCGATTTATTATTTTACCCGTCTATCGTTGAGACCTATAAGTATGTACTTATTATGTCTAGAAAGAGCTTCGTACTGTTTATGTACAAAAAATGACAGGTCAATTTTATTACACCCGTGTTCGAGACAGTTGTACGTCTTACACTAGCGTAACGTCATACTTTTTGTTTGTTTGGGGGCTAATAATTCGCCGCAATTTTTTTCGACGCATGCAATTTATTTTCACTCCATCGAGACATATCATTTAACAAAGGTTGATACAATTGATTGAGATAATTTATCAAACGCGTTAAAAACTTAAGCGCTTGGTAAGCTTCGGTGAATCTTGGTCTTAATAAAGTTTTCATAGACTAAAATCCATAGTAATTCGTGCGTCATGATTTAACCTATACAGGGTTATCAGGAACGGGTGTACTAAGCCGAAAGGAGGTCATTGTACTCATCATTGTGAAATGAAAAAAGATCACTGGCTCCGCTAAAAAAGTTCATTGATCGTCAACAAAACGTATAGAAGTTATTTTTTTTTTTAATTAGTTAGTTTTCCATAGTGAGAGTTGTTCATAACGATAAGTACAATGACCCTCTTCGGTTTAGTACACCCTGTTCCTTTCCTGATAACCCTGTACAACATTAAAACAAAAATAACAATGTATTAATTACATACTATAAATGGTTTTGAATGATAAGGTAATCGAACAAAATAACATTAATTAACCTTTAACCGCTTGAGGCCAATTTTATCCAGCTAATATTTTCGCCACTACTAACGATATTGTAAGTCCTAACTTACAATATCGTCATCGTTGGCCAGTTCAAAAATCTAGGCCAGATTAAACCGACTCAGGCGGTCAAAGGGTTAATATGCAGAATTATAGATAATTCACAGTCGCACTACCTTTTAAAGGGATCATATGAACAGCTTTTACTATGGGCAAACCCTGAAATCGCGAAAAAAATCAACTGTCATAATGTTTTCAAAAAGTTCATTAGCCTGAGACAAAAATATATGGAACAGGATTTCTTTTTTCGATCTTAGGTTTTGCCTCATGGTAAAAATTGTTAATATTGATAAGTACAATGACTCCTTAGGAGGTTGTGCGCCAGTTACCTATAACCCTGTATTTAAGTACAGATGATATCAATGTCTTATTATATTGCCTCGTAGCCCTAAATTAAATATCAACTAAGTTGGCTTACAATATCACCATTATTATCTATAATAATTATTATCTACAGTAGTGTGTTTCAATAGGTAACTACAAAAATACTTTCAGATAAATAGGTCGACTTACTAAGTATAATTTCCCGTAACTTGTAATACTACAATATATGCAGACTATGTGATACGGTATACACTAAAAAATGTGATGAAAACGTAAACAACAACTTGTATGTTAGTAACAAAAATAAACTCATTCTTGATCAGCGGGTCTAACGTGGCCGCAATATGACGACATTGTGAAAGCAGCCGTTTCAGGGCGGGAATATACGTCACGTCCGATCCGATAGTCGGACGTCCGATCAAATATCGGATAGGACGTGTATTGAGTGTTCAAACGAAAATATGTCACAAACAACAAACAAACAAATCTGACGTATATTCTCGGCCTCAGACCCGAGTTCGTTTTTACTTGTAGGAGCGCAAACTGGCGGCATTACGGCATAAAGTTCACGGCACACTAACACCACTGCGACGGCACAGGTCCAACCAAGCAGTTAACGTGCCATTTTAATAAGCATTATATCGTGCGTCGTATAACACAGGGAGTAAGGGGACGCTCTCGAAGCCAAAAGATAGTTATTATACTACCTATGCACTATGCACAGTTCGAAACCAATAATTTCATGGTGTTGGCGCGGAAGGTTGACCTCAAGCAGCTGATTAATTTGCAGTAGATTGATGAAAGCTTGACGTTTTCCCGGTTATCGTTTCCGAGAGCGTTCCCCTTACTCTATCTCACACCTTGTACGCTTCACTTTAACTACACCAATCCTAACGAGTGAGAATATGTCAAAGCGTCCTGAATCGGACAGAACTAAAACTTTCGCGCAGTATTGACATACGATACATTAAATTTGTTTGCAAACTTTTAAAATTTCTTTATGTTTCCATATGAAAGTGTAAGGATGGTAAATAGCCTTCTTAATACGAACGGCTAGGGACTGGAATCGTTTGCCACCATCTGTTTTTCCGACTAACTACAACCTAGGTATCTTCAAAGCCAGAGTGAATAAGTACCTACTAGGTCTTCGTGCTTCATCTTAGGCCACAATGTCGCTTCACATCAGGCGAGTTGGTGGTCAAATATTGACCTATTCTTTATAAAAAAAAAATGTAGTGATGTCGAAAGTTTAAGTATATTTCTATCTATTTCGAAGCTTTCTGTATCGATCTGTTACTTAGTGTGTGATTAGAAATGCTCGTGCTGCCAATGCCGCTTCAGTAGGCGCTCACAGGTAATTATATTTTTATTTGTATATATATTTTAGTAAAATGTGTTGTACATTAAAGCCTCTGAATCTATGCTAGTTCATGGAATTGTATAATACTTTCGATTTGGCACAGACATATTACAAAAGCTTCGTGTGATGATTTCTCGTTTATGCTAACGTGTAAAGGTACGCGTCCATTACGCCGGAACGTAGATACAATCGTCAATGCGTACGTATCGCTCGGATATGTTGCACGCAGTACCATATACGTCAAAATAAAGTTACAAAGAGCGTACGTAGCGAACGGATTTGTGGCTTTGTATTGATTCCTATAGCATTTTATGCATTCTGTACACGCAGTATATAAATCATTTCAAAGTAATAAATCCGTACGCCGCGCGCCGCGTACGCTCCGATCCGACCCAGTGGACGCGTACCTTAAATTCTTGTACAATGTTTCAGAGACCGATTCAAAGTTGATGGCGGTTGTGAAGTTAAGCGCGAAACGCTGCGCAGTAGCGGACACGAAGTTTTCCGAGGTCAAAGAGGCAAAACGTCGAAGTCTCGCTTGCGGCGCACGCGCACAGCCGCCATTAAGTTTGAATCGGTCTATACTATAAAATAATCACTTTACAATTTCTGTGTACATTAATATTATCAAGCACCCTAAGTACGGATTACATCTGTTTTCATAGATAAGGCAGGTTGCGCTTTTTGTAAACTACTCGTCTAGATTCATATTAGTCAGAGCGTGTATTTATACTATTTACTACTTACCTATTTTTATATTCAAAATAATACTACATTTCATATTTATTATGTATGCAGATCAAGCATTTTTAAATCTAGTAAAAAATGTTGCTTGGGATTTCGAAATTATATGTATGATTTTTCCAAAGTTTTTTTTTGTGATTGGATGAACGCTTTTTTGCGTTTTCATCACAATAAACGATTTCATGCAACTATCGAATAAGTCTCTCAAATTCATGAATTTTTAATACACAATTTTCAACAAATAATAAAATATTGTATGCTCTGTATCGCACTGAGATTCGACATTATGAAATACCACAGCCGGGGTTGCATTTTTAGATGAGAGATACATGTATAAGATTTACTCCTATATAAAAACTCGATGAAGTAATGTTTATATTTTTTGTCTTGTTTTAAACTACGACACAATTTTTTTTCATAACAGGTTTGCGTTTTCCCATGCGAAAAGTTGACAGATAATTTTTATCGCATCGATTACTATATCGAGCCTTAGTAAGTAGGTGTAAAATGGCACATGGAGAACTCAATTAGCTTGCTGTGCTTTTTCAAACATGTATAAATATAATTCTAAGATAAAAGATTCAAGTCGAGGTATAGTAAATCTGTGATGTCAAAATAGTGAAAACTTTTTAAACCCTATTATAAATACTTGGCATCTAAATTTGAAGAAATTGGTCTATATCGTATATGTATGTACATTTTAATATCATTAAGTACTTTTTAATCATGGGGCTATCGCTAAATACTTCGAATATAATTAACTATGTTGAATTATGCATATTTACCATTTACTTGTACGCCTAATATTTTAACTATGAAAATTATACAGGGTGTTCGATTAAACAATGGGCGGTCAAGGACATAATGATATAATTATACTTCGTTCACTATGGGGTTGTGCGGGTGACACTTGTCATATTACATAACTAGGGAAGTAATATTGTGCATTTCAATTTTATCGATAACGATAATTTGTGTCACAATGTCGATGTCGCCCAAGTGTCGGAAAAATAATTCAATATAGCTTCAGTTATTTTTCTTTAACAAGTACATAATCTATTTGTTAACATTTAATTAAACTTGGTTCAGTTATTAGAGCATGATTAAATTCCAAATTATCAAACACACTTATATTCTGCCTACATCTTTCATTGGATTGAAGGACAAGGTGGTCTTTGGTGGTCACGTTATACCAAGATTTGCTTACAATTTGTCTGTGAAAATAAGCGGCGTAGATAAACTTTCGATTTTCCTGGTATCCAGATAATATCAGAACACTTTTGTTACAACAACGAAAATTAAAATACTAGAACTGTACTTTCCTCTAAAAAATAACGACTATCCATCGTAACAAAACATCCCATCACTAAATAAATCAATAGCGTTACGTTACACGCAGAACACTTTGCTTCATATCTATGGTCTATGTAAAAAATTATAACAAAATCACAATTCCCGCCAATTTTAAAGAGTAAAAAGGATCTGTTAGTCGTATGTCACCCGCACAATCCTATAATGAACGGACTATAGTAGCCTAAAGTGTAGTCCGAAAAACAACATTGGAAAAAAGGCAACGAGCAGTTTCCCAATAAGCATTGTCAGTCCATATTCTAACATCGTATAACAGCATCTCTGTCTGAGTAGTATCGTTGATATTCTTATCACGCGGTCAGACGCCGCGATACCGCCATCTTAGGATCGCTGCTGGGAGAGAAACGACATGGTTTGTCATTTCTGATAGAAATCGAAGCGAAACAAGATGGTAGAAACAGAAACTTTAGTGACAGTAAGAGCACATTACCAAAAATTTTGACTCATCATTTAAGACCAAAACCGACTGAAATCAATAGGTTTAGTCATTCTGATTCTAAAAACACTCATTTCTGTTTTTTTCTTTTTTCAATACTCCATACTCAACATTTTTGACCACCTAGTCGGGTTCAGATTCACCTAATTTAACGATTTAATACGGTTTGGGCCATAGAGATACCTAGTTTAGTTTATATGGTATGTGGTTTGAGTTGTAAAACGATGAGACATGGTTTCGGCAGTGATCTCTCTAGTCTAATTATGTCTCTTTCGTTAGGGAACGCGCTTCGCTACCGCGTACCGCCGCGTCGGTTTGAAAAATGCATAAAATACTACACTACTTCCAAAACTGTCGCTAACGCCATCTAGCGAAAGATAAATAATGCTGAAATGATACTTGGAAAACTGCTCATCGTTCAATAATTGAAGATCAATACAATTTGTCATTAAAGTTTGTAGAGGACTTCGTAAAATATGGATACCCACGGCAGTGCACGGAAGTCACTTCAACCATAGCAAATTCAAATTCAAAAATCGCAAATTTATAACTCAAAATAGAATGATGAATGTCCTCCCAAATGATGCCCCTCGCCTAAACAAACACCCTATATAAATAATTATAAGCGTTCGTTATAATATATAACGAACATTGTACCAGGTGCTTTTGAAAACCGATATGGTTTAATTTACAGATGTCTATAATTCTGGTTCACAGTAATTAAGAAATCTTAGGTTATAGAATGCCACAAAGGGCAACATATCCTGGGCATATGTACACAATAATCGGAACAAAACGTTTTACCAACGACTTTTAATAGTTCTGTTACAGTAACTAATTTCAAAAATCGTTGTTACACCGAATTTTGTGAATTTTGTGAACACAACCCTGATTTAACCCAATGCTGAGAATCAAACACTAGGTCTGTCATACTATATTTTAGTCCAAAAGACCAGTGAGCAAAAATCAAGAACTTCGCACCCAGTAGACAGCCAGATAGAACAAACATTATCAAACAACATATTAGCGTTATCCCATTCACATAAAGACAAAGAACTGTTGTCGCAACCTTGAACGGTTATCCCGCGCACCTTAGGTGTTCTCTGAGCTTCTGATCGTTTGTAATACAAATAAATTTTAGCCGCCGCACGTAGAGACGTCAATGAGAATTACTTACACTACAACTGAGTAAGAATTCCCTAATAGAAATGTAGTCCTTAGTGACAGATTACGTCAGCGGTCGGCAACACGTGGCCCGCGCCGCTCGTCCTTACGGCGGTGTTATGTAAATGAAAGTATTCAAAATAAATAATTACGTAAAAAGTTTAAACGAGCGGCAGTCAAGTAGCAAGTAGAATAGCTAGTGAGCGTGCAAGTCGGCGGCTAGCCGAGTTGATCGTTCCGCATTCGATCGTAGACTCTATACAGATAGATAAATACTTATTATGAAAGTTACAATAAAGTGCGGCCCGCCACTACCTCAGTTTGTCAAAATATGGCCCTTGCCTGCCAAAAGGTTCCCGACCGCTGGTTCAAGTAATCTTTAACGTCTCTCAGTGCATCTTTATGTCTACAAGATCGAAAGTCGTTGATGTTTTGTGTCGATAATATTTTTTGGTTTAAAGTTTAGAACATACAGTAGCGCCTATATAAAAGATCACATTTGAGACTTCATACAAACTCAACAAAGCTAACCTTGTAACGAGGACACAGTTTTTTTTTTAAGTTAGTATCGTAAACCCTAATTTTTTTTTAATTAAAATACAAAGGTACGATAATAAATATTATCGTATTATATTTATTGTAATAATTCTGATTGAAGGTAATAATGACGAAAAAAGGGAACATTTACCATTATTGGTCTAAAAAATGAAAGTCGTTACAAAGTTAGTTAGGTAACTACATTGTGATTGTAATAATTATTTATATTATTTTAAGAAAAATAATAGTCGTCGGAAAAAGAAAGAACTTTTTTACATCATTTTGAACAAGATGTGAAAATAGACAATATTTTTGAAAATGAATTAAAACCTCTGAGTGCGAACAGCAAAGATGGCGATGACAAAACTGATTATAATTCTAGTATTTTGACTAAATAAATGCATTTTTTTTTTGTCAATGTTATGTACTTACACATATTTACGATAAAAAGCAATAATGAGAGTGGGACTTGACTGATGTTTTTTTTTTGTTTGACTTTCATATTAAGTCTCGTATCGATTCAATGAATCTTAAAAGATGTTTTAGAGCTGGTCACCGACAGATCTCAAATGTGATTTCTTAAGTTGGCCCTACTTGGCCCTACACTATTAGTGTTACGTGCCTCTGCTTCAAGGAGCGATCTAGAAACTCTTTATCCGGCTGAGTCTGGGCGTTTATAACAGACAAAAAAGTTTTAACTATTTTACCGTATAAATTGGTCTCTGGCGGTTAAAAGTTTAAATCGCTCATTGTGCAACTCTTAGGCCAACTAGGTAGGAAATCATTGGTAAAAATTACGAACTCACCTAATAGGATTAAATTTGGTAAAACCAGTTCATATTTTGTCATTTTCTCCAATAGGTCTTATTGTGGATATGTCACGACAGATGTACAAGATTAAGTTTGCGACGTGCCGTACGAGCCGGTCGGCGGTCGGTAGTCCGCTGGTAAAGCCATTATTTGCTTTTTGTTAAAAGCGTATTTTTTTATTCCGATGTTTTTGAAAGTGTTCTGGCGACGGCAGCCTTCACTGGAATTTATAAACAATAGATTAATTAATAATTATGATTAATAATCTACATAAATATGTAAGGCCTCAAGAGAACTGAGAAAACTCAACATTTTAATGGTCGACGGTAACTTGAGTATGGTTAATCCGATCTTTACATCGAATTTTACAAGCAAGTAGTTCATTCAAATACAATCTTTAAGTTTCGATTTAGGTAATTTCGGCCAGGGATTTGTGTAGAGAAAGGGATCGCTAATATCAGTTCACCGCGAACTACTATGGTTCCTGACATATGGATTGAGAGAAGAGTCCGTTTGCCTTTGTCTCTATCGCTTTATGGGGCCAATGTGGGGCCTTTATGTATGTAGATTGAGACAAACGTTCATTGACCCATCAAGCGTCTGACCACGAGTTATGTTATCACACAAATAACGAAATAGTTACGTGAGGTGTTTAAGGGGCAGAGGGTTGAACCGAATCTACCCAATTTTACATAAGGGAGTCTTAGTAAATCTCACTTTTTTTTTCCTGCAAGAAATAGTGCAAAATTGTGAGAATGCAGGTTTAGCACAGTAATCCCTGGATTGTCCAGCCACTACAGGCACCGGTCAACCAAAGCGAGACTCAACGAATGCTTTATGACGAACAATATACGTATTTACACTAAAAGTCCGCATTTTGAATAATCTCACGTGAGAATTAAGGGCAGAAAATAGTCATTTTTTGTCAATCCAAATGACACGAACCATAAGTAGCGATCAAGGTAGCCCATAAAGTAGGTAAGGTTACATTAATTGGCACAGAGCTTTTAATTGATACGAATGTTGTAGACACCATCACAAGCGAAATGTGATAAATCCCCATCGATCACAAATCTGCAAAAAGTTAGTTTCCTTTGCATTTTTCAGCCTTGTAAAGGTACCTTTACAAATGGTAAGAAAGATAACACAAATCATTGTTTTGAAATGTTATGAAACAATTTTGTACATAATGCCATGATATTTTTTCTGATAAAACTTGCGGTTTGGCTCACAAAAGAAATGAACATCATAAACACAAATAGAAAGTCTCTGACTACTGTATAAAAACATACCTCCTCATAATGTTCAAGGCTTTCTTCTGCTCGTGCTCAGCTAGATGGTACTCGGAGGCCAGTATCGAGCACTGCTCCAGCGTCACAGCCATGCCGGTCCGATCCTTCGCACTTTTACACGACGTAAATCGTATACCTGGAATGACATTAACATAAGTACCAATGAATTGAAATTGTTATCGTAACGAATAAGTATTTTTTTTTTTGTATTTATTACAAATTAGAATATTTTCAGACTTTTTGCAACCTTTTTTCAACCTACTAATTGCTAGTGGAGGAAAAGTTTGTTTTCGTAAAAAGGGACGTAAGCGCGTAGCGCTGAAACATGCATACTGTTATTCAAAGTCAACCGTGAATATCTGAATACAACCTTAAATTTTGATTATTTTGCATAAGTCTCGATCAAGATAGGTATATTTAGAAAGACTTATGCCCGGTTCATGAGGGACTAGTCCAGTCAAATTGGCGATCAAACTCGGAATGAGACATAATAAAGTTCTTCGTACATACGTCAACTGTCATAAGCGGTACTGTTCAATATTCATGTAATGCTTGGTTTTGATAGGTTCCGTAAGGTTTTCTTTTAAAATTAGGTTAGCTTTTTTGAAACTCTTAAACAAAATATATAAGATTACATAAGTACCATTCATGAGGCGAGTGGCTAACGCAGCTAAATGTAACACTTCTGTATTTCTTGGCTGTTTCTTGTGTACGGCTATCCTCAGGTTTTCCATCACTTCCTCTAGCGGTTTAGTTCTTGAAGAAGCTGGAAATAAATATTGAAGTTCAAATAAACACATTATTAATGCTTTATATAAGCAGTACTCTTTGATTTCCTCGTTAATCAACATGCGTCCACAAACCAAAAGATCGAAAAAGACAAAAGGTTTACTATTCCGAGACTATACAACGTCCATTAGTAAGGTGGCTAGTGTAGTGTACTACTTCCCCATCCACGCGACGCGCACCCCACGCACGCAACTCGCATTATTAAGTTTACAGAAAGAAAAGAGTTTTATAGAATTGTCATATAGGCATTGGCAGCCTAGTTGGGAGAAGGTCCGCCTCTCAAGCCAGAGGGAGCGGGTTCGAACCCAGCCGACGGCACGCACCAATTTGTTCATTGTGTGAGCATATGTGCGTATTGTATGTCACAGAATCGCTGACAAATTGTCCTGCTCGACACTCACAACAAAGGTTCATAATACACTGATAAAACGTAGAATTTCGTACTCGCAGTTGTTCGGTAGTAATTAGATCACTCCGAGATGCGATCAGCGGCGTCTTGACATTACCACTGCCACGCTGCGTGCGGTGCAACGTGGAGGATGCGGATAAGAGGCGGGTGAATGAAATGGATAATCACTCAATTACCTGTATTACCAATTTACCATGAGATAGAAAGGGACAGCTAATGAATTAAAGAAATATCATCTAACGATGTTATTGGCGGTAACATAATATTTGAATAAAAATCAATACGTTAATTTATTTTATTTTCACTACTTACACTGACTACTTACCTTATTATACAGCCCGTGTCTTTCTCATACAATGTCCGTGTCGGCGCTAGGCCAGCAGGACTGAGGCACCTTCGGTACCACCGCCGTAGCAACTACGGCGGATACTATGGCACAGCGGCACCGGAGGCACCACAGCCAAACCAAGCGCCGACAGCGGGGATCGGGTCTTGATTAATACTCGAGGTGGATCACTAAGATCGCTTTCGGGTCACCTGAGTGTATTGAGTCGGAGAGCGAGCTCGACTGCCTTTCGTTTTTTTTTTTTTTTTTTTTTATGGATGACTCTATGCTGTTGGCCACTGAGGCCTCGACAGCGTACCGGGCATTAGGCAAGCGCAGATGGCGCAGGGCCTCAAAAATGCTTACAAACTATGGGCGACGAGCGCAAGGGCACCTCTGAGGTACGGCCTCGGCTTGGGCTGTCGCCGAGGGAGGGGCGTCGAATTGCCCTCTGGCAGCCCAGACTGCCTTTCGTTCCAAAATGTTCGCCTTAAGGGCTGACGATCCCGCCCGCACTTCGATCACTGTTTGCGCAGCGCGCTCGAGGCGGTCGGCCAATGAGCGACGCGGCGCGTGCGTGCGGGACCGTCCGATCTATCCCTCTCTCTCGCTCAATTTTCCACTCAGCCAATCCTAGAGCTTGTTTATTTCGATTCCATTTTTACAGAGTCCAAAGTTCAACGGACAAGTCGTAACATGTTTCGGGGGCTTTTTGCCCGCATTGAAAAGTTCTTTAACGTAATACATTTTAAGTTCAATTTTACATAATCAAGCTAAAACGATTCAAATCTGGTCTCATTAGTTCAATCTTATTCTAAGTTTACGTTATCCTATTTAATGATTTAATTATAATTCTAGTTACATTAAATGATCTTAGTCTACCTATGTCTAGAGCTCGCCCGTCGCTAACAGTCCGTGATTAGAACTTTTTGTAACAACATCTACATTCTAAATTCAAATAACTTTTTTTCTCTTCGTTCCAAATTCAAAAACTCTATTTAGAGATAAAAACGACCGTAAATTATTCCATTCTGTAAATACGTCTTCTAATATTTAGTTTTTAGTTTTTCATGTTGTCTAAAAAGGATTTCTCATTGTTTGCGTGATAACCACTAGAAAAAAAAATGCGCCACCTCCCATACTGAAATTGGGGATCATGTGTGACACATGATGATAATATTAAATCGACTCGTGAAGCTACTGGCAGCGCTGACCGCGGGTGGCCCGCGCGGCCTGCTCTAGAAAGATTATCAAAAAAGGATTTCATACCACAAAGTATTCATAGTATAAGTTCATCAGTTATTTATACCATTGCCAGGCGGTCGGGCGCTGCGCCTGTAAGTGAATCAGTGGACAGAGAGCTCTACTAATTACCTCGGCCCGTTTCCATGGGATCCGTAGGGAAGGCTTTAGTGTACTTGTAGTAGTATTTGTTGAGTCGGTCGAGGTTGTCGCTGTTGGAGTGGTGCTGCGGCGTCGTCTCGCCCAGCGCCTCGGCCAGCGTCGCCTTCTCGTTCACACCCATGTTGAAGAAGACGGCCGTTATTGTGAACGACAGCTGCTGTGAAGGAACGTTTGCAACGTTGTACTGACGAATAATCTATGGGATAGCTAGTAGTTTACCTCGAACGGAGATCTCGAAAATGATTACGTATATACATAAAAAATATTTACGCTGAGGTGCCTGTGCTAGGTTAGGAAAAAAACCTGTTACAGGCACCAGGCACTTGCGCATCCTCTGTTGTGGACAGATTTAAATGTCTTGTTTAATATTCTAAAATACTAGATAACCTAACCTAGCACAGGCACCCGAGTGTATTTTTTTTATACACAAACGTCACCATTATCGTAACAAGTTAGAGTAGTAATAATTGTAAATAATTTAATCTGATGCAATAAATAATATTTTATTAAATTGATCTCACATATCTCCATAACTTCTCGTCCGATATCGCTCATATTCGAACTTGAAAATTGTATTTGCATGGACTATTTTCCAGTTAAATTTCATGAAAATTGGTTCAACGAGACTCGAGTTATCATCAAAAAACAAATGCCAAGATGCCCCAGTAGTCATTTGAGGACTCAGGTTTTTTCATACATACAATATGAATATGAATATGAATATGAATATGAATATGAATATTAAATTACGTAAACTTACTTCCTTAGTGAACCTCGCGTAGAGGGAGTCGGAGACCGGGAGTTGCACCGTCAAAGCGTTCCGCGTGCCGGATACTTGCGGCGTCGCTGTGTTACTGGAAATAAAGAGAAATTAGAAAATAAATATAAATATTACCGTAATAATAAAGACGCGAATGAGACTAGTTCAGGAGTGGAAACAATGCGGTGTTAAAAAAGTGAAAATGATAAAAACGTTTAAAACACATTTCTGTAACGGAATTTCTTAATTTTATAGTTGTTTTTTATTGGTTCACTAAACTAGCCGTTACATAAACACATATTCGTCCATCCGATTGACAAGACGGCTGCTAGGGCGTGTGATCTGTAAATTGCATTTTGCTAGTATATCAAGGATGTCGACTTTACCAGTTATTGTTTTGTATAAGAACACGGTACCGGCTGTTTCCCGTATGTGTGCGAGGGTATCAACATTAAAGTGAGCAGGTCTAGACTTGTAGGACGTCAGGTCACGGCACAGATTATTTGCATACAAGAGATGATAAAGGAATTGTTTTAGAATCATCTCTAAACGATTGATATGAACTGCAAAAGAGATCTCACGTAGCAGTTTAATAGAATAATTGGTATTTCAGGGTCCCTAAAATATTGGGTATTACATATTATTATCATATCTTTATTTAATGTCATCTGCTACATAACTGGAGCCCGGTGTATGGCGACAGGCTCCCCCCTGTCCACGTGTGGGTGTTGTACACTATTGCCAGCCCCTTCGGGAGAAAGGTGTGACTATCCAAATATATGTACATTGTATTTTAATTTTATTTCGTATTCACAGAAAATTGTAACTGGTTATTTCAACAATCGCAGATAAAGATAGAAACTGGAATGGATGTCCAACTTTTAGTCACCTATGGCCAATTTTAGGTTACCTGTGTCCAACTTTAGCGAGCGTGAACACGACAGTGTGTAGATCTTCGACAGCGACCACCATGTCTCCCCACATGGCCTTCTCCGTGGAGTAGAGGCTCAGCAGCCCCTCGAACCCGCACAGGGGCCCCAGCCCGCGCGCTAGCAACCGCGAAGCCACTTCGCCGGGAACCGAGCACAGCCAGCAGAGGAGACCGCTCGATACTGTCGTTAGCTGGATATGAATCACGATACAATGTTAACAACAAGTCTTCGAAGTTGCAGCTAAGGAAAAACCGCCAACTTTAGTGCTCTTGGGATACTTGCCACAAGCAAATCGTGGCAATCATTTTAGGAGTACCGAGTCTGATAAAATGAGCGTGTCTGTATTTTAAATTAGTATGAGCACGGCGCGTCCGCACGCGACCGCTGTCCGCGCAAGTTTTCACAAAACACGTGTATGTTCAAAATAGTGCTCTGCAAAAAAAGTTATAAGCTTTATAGAAAGAATTGGAGAGCCAGAAATTAAAGGTTTTTTTTTAAATTTTATTTAGGAAAAACAGGCTTGGTGTCATTTCGAAAAAAAATTATTGGGATACTGTGTCCGAAATGACACTTAAATTTTAATACTACGCCCACTTTCATTTTGGACATTGAAAAGAATACGATAAATGATAAAATAATAATAGATAATTCGAATAGTTACGACGCCATGGTTTTATAATTTATTAATTATTTTAATTTATACTTCTCCATGTACAGCGTTCCGAGACAAAAATGGTCTCATAGGTGACACGCAGTGACGTCAATCGATGGATAAACAAGACCAGAATAAGCATTTTACAACAAGTTCGAGAGAGACGATGACAAGGGACGCAGTCGGGTGCCAACTCCAGGAACCTTGAATTATTGGGTCATGCACATCACACGACGTCACGGCTCTCGACGGGACTGCCCTCAAGGACGAAACAGCGGGAGACGGGTAGTCTTGTCTATAACATTAGATCGACATAATAGTAATAATGTACTCACGGCTTGTGCAAAGCAAATATCCCGCCTAGTTTGCAAGTTGACATGTTCCCACGACCACACCGGAGACTCCCAACGCAGACGCAGAGCCGCGTGCGACCGCCGCAGCCAGTGCGATGCCTCGTCTGCGCTCGTCTTTAGGCGCTCACTCAACTCCTGCGCCTCTGTGAACTCTTCTTCTGTGTATTCACCTAAAACATAAAAAGTTTGTTAAAGTTTTTTTTTATTTATAAAAGTGAACGTTAACAAAAAAACATTACTGATTAAAAGCGCTAATAATATGTAAAGAGTAGCAACAATGTAGCTTCCTAGTTTTGAGAGAATTTTAGGGCGTACGCTGAAAGTCACGCGGTCGTCTGCTTGCGTGTCCGTTTAAAAATAATAAGAGAAGATGAGACTAACCCGTGCGGACGCACGCGACGGACGGCTGTTCGAGCTTTAGCGTAGGCTCTTAAAAACAGACCAACAGTTCCGTAGATAACCCCCGACATACAAACTTTACCTCTTTATAATCCTACTAGCTGTTACTCGAGACTACATTAGCGTTTATTTAGAAAATATTTTTTAAAAACCTCCTTCGTGATTTACTGTAACTAATTACCAAATTTCAACAAGATTCGTTTTCCCATTGAGCCGCAAAAAGCCTACAAACCGACAGATAGTTATTTTCTATTTTATAATATTAGTATGGATCCTGCTTTTTATCCTACTATAGTAATCCAACTTTTAATTTTAATTTTATTTTAAATGCGAAAGTGAGTTTGTTTCTTTGTTACGCTTTCAGGCCTTAACAACTCAACTGATCATTATAAAATTTTGCATGTATGTTATCAAGGGGTACAAAAAACGACATAAAGGTCAAACCTTTTTTCTCAAAAAAATAAGGGTTTATCGCGGGTGTAACCGCAGGGAGTAGCTAATATAATTACAGATTATTATTGCATTTCAGTACATAATCTATTAGATACAATCAATGTGACACAGCTGACAATAAATAATTTAGAATTTTACAATATAGTACATTATTAAAGCCAGAGTTCACTAAAACACAATCAAACGTTCAGACTGTGTTTGACAGCTCGTCAATAAGTGGTAATGTCAACAATGGACAATTAAATAAATAATCGCCCAGTTAGAATTCGGTGTATATGGTCCTTAGTAGCAGTGTATATGGTCCTTAGTAGCAGGTTATTCTCTGAGTCTAGCTACCTTACCTTTCTGCACAATGTTGCGCAGGGCGGCCTCCACAGCTGCTAGTGCGTCATCCATGCCCGTCCCGACCGACCTCAACAGAGTCAGGTTCACATCTCTCGTCGTTTGATCCAGCTGCACGCCCGGTATCGGCAGAGAGTTCCTACTCAATTCTGCTTTCTGCAAATATAAATTAAACCCATTTTATTACTAAAACCAATACTTACAAGATACGAACAAAAAACAACATCATGGCTTGCATTAACTTTGCATGCGGCCCTTGGAGGGACCTAGAGATAGGAAACTAATACGGAGCAAGGGCAGTGAGTGACAAAGCTAGAACGTAGATACGTCTGTCTCATTCTTGAAAGTGGTACATGTTTAATAATACTAGGCAAAGATTGACAATAGTTTACGATATTTGTATGAACATACTATTACGCTGTTATATAAGAGTTCGCAATCAGTGAGGATATTGTATGCCAATTTCAAATATCTATTCTTGAAACGAATAAAAAATCAGCTGTTCCATACATTTTGTCGCCGACTATTGAACTTTTTGTGTAGAATAGCTGATTTTTTTTCTATGTTTCAGTGTTGGGCGCAATGATGAGTACATGAGATCCAAAAATATGTCCGTCGTTTAAAATTACGCCTTATAAAAAAGATAAATTCCAGCTGTAATTCAATTTTTTTTATTTATATATGAATTAAAGATGTGACCAAAAACTATTTTGTCAATTAATTTTCGCACCATGAGCGAAACGAATCATCTTAATGGCTTAAACAATAGGAGTGACGTATTGGCGTTACTCTAGAACGGGCTTCACTCAATCGCATCGCAGGACAAGCAAAGCTAACACGGCAAAACTTTCTTGGCCTAGTATTATCAAACTAAACCTAATTCGTAGATTAACTATTCTAACACGTAACTTGTCTAACAAGACTAAAATTATCAAGGATGGCAAGAGTTTTCGAGCATTGTACCATTTTCTAAGCTAAAGAAAGCTTAGAAAATGGTACAATACAAAAGGAACAACAACAATATTTATGATTGAAGCCAGTTAAACGAAAAAGTGCCAACCAGCATTTTTGTACCTCTATTTGATTAAGGGCCGATTTTTCAATGGTCAGATTAACAAACAAATAGTGTTTATTGAACTGATAGCTAATTATTCTGTTTTTCAATGGTCAGGTATCATTTACTAGACGAATAACTCATCTATCTGAGGTATAACTTTATTTGTAGGTGGAACGGCCAGATAGCAGTTTATTCTATGGAATAAATTGTTGAGACTGTCTAAATGATGGTCTTATGAGTTGTCACTGTAAAAAAAGATTGATATTTGCGACACGCAGAAACTAAATTAATTTTAATAAAAAAAAAACTACCATGAACAAACTACATGAGCTATTTACCATAGCCAAAACAGGCGACGACTTTTGCACAGATTAGTAGTACAGTGACGTTTAGACTAAAACTGACAAGACAGTGACTTAAGCGAAAAGTGAAAATTCGAAGTCCTTTTCTAACGCGTGGATATTTTATAGTTTTGTTTCAACTGTCTGAAGTTAGCTTTTGTACACACTGAATAAATGGTCAGATAGTTATTCCCAATTTAAAATTGTATTGAAAAACCGAACACCGTTTAAGAGTCGAATAAACAGATTAATAAAGTTATTGGCTCGGTAGTTATTAGGCGAATAAAGTAAGGATTGAAAAATCGGCCCTAAATATGGTAAAATATTTTTCGCCTAACTGTTTCCAATATGGACCTAAAAATACCTTTAAATCGTTCTTGGTTAAATTATCGACCAGATTTCTGTACGAGACTTGTTCCAAAGACGCCGAACTTTTGAAGTCGAACCGCAGGCTGCCGTGCCTCTTTCCTTCGAACGACTGCGACTGCGCTTCGCTCAACTTCGGCTTCGCGAGCGACCGGACCGAGCGAAAGGAGTGGTTCCAGCTCCGCTCGCTTCGCTCCTCTCGCTCGCTTTTGAAGTAATCATTGTGGAAGTGCAGCTCTGCGCCTTCTGTTAATTTATACTTGATGTCAGGGACGCTGGATGAGAAGGTTGGGTGATCTGCGGTGGGTGAAGCCTCTTTGGAGCTCGAACTTGAAGAGGCCCCCATTGTGTCACAATCAGAACTAAAGGTGTCTAAAACTCTGATTTCTTCGGTTGGTTCGGTCAATTGCGTTATTGAAGATATCGTCTGAAACAATTAGGAGAGATTGCTTTTACATCATAACTTCTCCATCGATTCACTATACTATAACTTAAGTTATTTGTGAAACTTTATTATCGAACTACTTTTATTTTTGTAACAAAGTTTTGCATCATTTACCTTTCTTTTTTATCGTGAAATTTCAATATAAAAGCCTACAACACATACACAGGTATGGTAGTATGGTCATATTTACCTGTGAGTAGTTCTCATCAATGCGATTATTCTTCGGCCAGCCAATGTAAGAGAGTGACTCTTCTAAAACCAATGGGTCCCATAACGCTACAATGCTTTGTATTTTAGCTCGGATATCTGAAAAATAATGGCGAACGGATTATAGACCATATGGATAAGGATTGAGCATATAAAGTCTAACATAAGCAAATATTTTTGACAAACCCTTCCAAAACTACAGTCGAGGGTTTATGATATGTAGTAGTTGCGCGCCCACAGTTCGGGCGAACTATTAATACTGTCTATATTATCAGGAAAGGAAATAAGATCGAGAAATAAAAATCAGCGGTTCCACATTTTGACAAAGAACTTTTTGAACAGCCAAGAACATCCGATTTTGTTTTTATAATTTCATGGTCGGCTCTATAGAAAATGTAATGGCCACACACATTGGCCCTTTTTGACTCTTTCTTAGTTGGCTCTTTTGCTGATAACCCTGTACACATCGATATATACATAATTATGTACAGTAAGGGGGCAAAAGTGAAGCACTTTTAAGTTATTAAAAATCGCCTGCACGCATGCTGTATATCCCTACCGTGCTGTGGTGTGTGTGTTACAACACACAACAGGATCCGTACAAGGCGGTCGGGTCTATTTAAATAACTTTGAAGTTCATAAGTGTATCTTTGATACCTAAATTGAATAAAAACCTTTTGACTTTTCACAACAGCACGGTAGGGATATACAGCGTGCGTGCAGGCGATTTTTATACAACATACATACATACATACATACGGTGTAACTCCGTGCAACTACTATAGAAGTTCGTCGGATGCATGTGGGTAACATTAGACAAAGATAACAGACACAATTTCTTTGTTTATGTCGAGCCTATTTGTAAAAAGTGTTTAAATTCGGCGCATCCAACTATGCAACGTTAGCGGAGTGGTGTGAGTAATGGATTCTAAATCGAGGGACGTGGGTTCAAACCAGATGTTTATGAACGTTTTTGTAATGTTAATTATGATTATGAATTAAACCAACATGTTTTTATGTAAGACATTTATTTGGAACAATTTAGATATTTATTTTAGTTGATTACAATACCTGTTGATTATCAGGTGACGTCATAAGCTTAATTATTATTTTTCTCAAGGAAAAGAGGATTAAAGCTTAACCAATTTCAATCACAAACTACTTCTTACTAATTATTACAATCAGCACACTCTTGTAAGAAAATATTTAAAAACTCTTCATTTGTTATAATCAATTTTTCTCCTCTACATTAAAGTAACAACTAAAGACGTCATAGCAGCCATAATATTTACACGTAATTATAACTGTGTCACAAAATGCTATTCTTCTTTTCTCTGATATAAAATAAAAATCTCATTATAACACTTACCCAGAACACAAAATTAGTTTTTGATCAAATCTTTCACTTAATCTACAAACAATCACTTACACATAATTGAAGTCAGTTTCGTTGGAAATAACTATCAGCAATTAATTTTACGCAAAGCCACAATGTTAGCCTTGTCTTCATTATTTTTATTTTCATAAAAAATAACTCAAACCGGTGAGTGAAACAATCGTAACGAGAATCACCAACCGAAATAAAGTTCAATGATCAATATTTACTTACATATTTCATTTTGCTTCCTATTTTGATTGACTGCAATAAAGGAACAACACCGCATCTTCGCAATACCTAACAAAATACACAAAACGTAGTCGCGCTCTGTCAACGCTTTTTCGGATTGCTACTGGACTTTTGACCGCTACCGTACTACGTACTAGATTTATCATCTGAACATTGACTTTCGTGTGACCTGTGACCTTCCATTAGTGAGTCTTACACGCACATAGTGTGAATGTGTGTGTAGCGCGAGAAAACTATCCTTTAGCGCTGCATGTCTTAATAGTTTGATTAGACGACATAGCGAATATTTTAGCGCGGCAGCAAACCTGTAGTCAGTCCAAGCGGGCAGGCCTCGCTGTCATTAAGTTGCGTGACGTTTTTTACTTGGAACAGCTTCTCTAGTACGTAGTACTTATATGTGAATGCCTGTATCCAAACTATACCTTCGAGACAAGTGAGGGCGTCTGCGTACTGGCCAGCTTGGAGCCGCATCAGCGCCCGTTCCAGTTCCGCCGCCAGCTGGTCCCGCTGACGCCTTACTGCGACGATGTTGTCGTACTCAGCGGCGAGCTTGTTCGTCATCGAGCTCAGCTCTGCCTTGCTGCTGTTTATGTCTTTCACTTGTTGGACCAGTCTGGAATGATTAATTCCGTTTTAATCATTACACTAATATTATAAATGCAGAAGTTTGGATGGATGTTTGACTTAATCACGCCAGAGCGGCTGAACGAATTTTGAAATGCAGGTTATAGAGTGATAAAAGCATAAAAGATAGATCTTTTTAACCGCGAGTGAAACCACGGGGCGCAGCTAGAAAATCTAATTTTTTTTATTTCAATCTTAAACTCTTTTTTTTCTAAATACTCGATATAATAAATGATAACAAGAGAGAAACTACAGTATGGTTTTATTCAAAGCCAGAGTGAATAAGTTTTACTTTTTAGGGCTTCATGTTTCACCTTAAACCCCTTCCACACGGTATAAATAGATTGGCCAATCTCAAGGTCATTGGTTGACCCCTAACCTTGAATGTCATATTTTCTATCCACACGATACAATTCGATTGCCAATTTAATCATGTTGGCTTCGATGTATTGTTCGTAAAATTATATCGTTTCGAAGGGTTTTAAACCACAACATCACTATAAATCAAGGGAGTTTATGATCAATGGTGGACAAAAAAAAAAGATAAATAGAAGCTAACAAAGATAAAAGTGGAGTGAAATAGGATATCCGCTGACCTTATGAGTCCTCCCGTGCGGGCAGTCTTCTGCGAGTGCGTGGCGAAGGCTCCGACGGTGACAATGTCGTGGAAGCCTGTCTTACTGAGCGTGTCGTTGTGGACCCACATACGCTGTAAGTGCAGGTTCACCGGCGCGAACTGCAGGCTCACTTCCTCTGTTAACATCATTATAACGCTTTCAAAATTCGAGCCTAGTGTATGGAGAAAGGGTCGCACCCCGTCCCATTTGGGACTTAATATCATCCGGCAGAGTGTGGGTGTTGTAATAACCTCTATATAATAATAATAATAACCTCTGCCAACCCCTTCGGAGGAAAAGGCGTGACCATAAGTTCGTAGGTATTATTTTCAAGCCATAGGAGGCAAACAAGCTAACGGGCCGCCTGATGGTAAGCGATGACCGTCGTCTATGTACCTGTAATTCCACTAGTATTACAGGTTCGTTGCCGACCCTTATGGACTCTGATGACAGCCTTTTTTAAGAATCCCATGTTGTAGAACATGTTTGAAGAGCCCCATACCCTGGTTTGTAGGGACCAACTGATTACTCTGTCGCACTGTCTCGTCAAGTTGGCGAGGTCGGTCTCCGTGTATATTTCGGGACTCGCGATCTATAACCGCATACTGGCTTACTATACCTACCGGTCCAGCCCAAGTCATAGTAAGCAATAAAAATACAAAGCATAGCAAATAGAATACACAGCAATTAATTGACAAAGATTTCGTAATACGGTCTCAGATCAACTAGAATATCAGATGGCGCACGGCGTTTGATTTAGGTGAAGCCAAGAACCATCCAAAAACTACGCTACTGTCGTATATGTACACAACACTCACACATTGACGCAAAAAAACTACGCTACTCGCTTCGTCAGTACTAACCTGGACGTCACGCTGAGGACATACAAAAAATTCTGGAACGATGCCGTCATGTGCTGTGAAATCCGATGGAATAATTTTCCATGTGTAAGTATTGTTAATAACATCTCATTATATAGTAAACAGCATTGTTTTAGGTTATAATTTCGGAAACCTATATTTACATAGTGCTTTTTTTTATTTTATTGGCAACTGGATACAAAGTCCTTAATGCCATTTTAGGACTTGACAATGACATTACATGAATTTGTGGAATGTCGTGCAGTGTTGTCATAATCGCATTTTTTTCTCCAAAATATTATTTTAAATCCTAAGACTTTTATAAGTTCCCAATTAAGATTGAAAAAGCGACATTAAAAGAATGGGTGGTTGCCATACAAAAAAAGTCGAAATGATCAAAAATGGCAATCATCAAAAAGAGATGTTGTCTTTTCAGACCATTTTAATGAAAGAGACTTTTACCTGACCAAGCTTGGCCTTTGCCGTCTGAAAAGGACTGCGTATCCCATCAGGTTAAGTTTTAATTTTTTACCAACGAAAAGTTGTTTTCAATTCAACGCGTATAATTTTTTTTTTCTGATTTCGTATTATGGTTCCATACTCAAGGGGTGCTACCAGAATCCTAATACTAAGTCTACTATATTGCCTTCCGTTGAATAATTTAAAAAAATCTTTATTTCAAAACTGTCGTCCAGTTTAGGTATTATGATTAAGGTATGATGATGATTTTTTGGCAATTGATATTTGGCAAACATTTGATTAATTAACCTGGAACTATTACATGAATTCAGTGGAATGCGGATACATACGTTGGAAAACTACAATACTCAGGGTATTTTTTTTTTTCATGGCAACACTTCCACAGCACACATGTAACAAGAAGTGGCTTCACCTACATCATACGCCGTGCGCCATCTGATATTCTAGTTGATCTGAGAATACGGTATAGTCCTCTACATTTTTTTTTTTTTTTTTTTTTTAAATGTAGAATAGGTCGGCGTTTGACCACCAACTCGCCTGATGTTAAGCGACGTTGTGGTCTAAGATGGAGCACGACGACCTACAAAAACGGCAGTTGAGTGAGGCGCTACAATTGCGCTACTGCTCAGACCCGTCTTCGGAACGGTTACACCGGACTACATCCCGAAACACGACTAGGTGATTTCACGGCATGACTTGGTCCGGTGGGTGGTAACTAGCCACGGCTGAAGCCTCCCACCAGAGTTTGCTACCCAGTTAGCACTACCCGGGGATCACGTGTAGGGAATCAGAATAGAGTACACTCCTACGGACGTGGGTAGCTCAGCCCCCAAACATCCACCTACATCCACGAAACACCCCACTCCTCTTTACGCTTAGGCTGTGCACTGTAATGTAAGCGCTTATTATCTCTCTTAGTAATAAACGATGTTGAGCCTCGCAATACTTCTACAGTGTTTCTACAGTTTTGTTCTTTCTTATATATTTTTAACTCGAACGAAAAAAACTAAACACTGTTTCGAGACTTTATTTTCCGAGGCTTATACAACGTTTATTGCTAAGGGGATATCTTTAAGTATTAATCAGTCATCATCGTCATCTCACCTTTCCTGCTGCTAGGTTTGAAGCACCCGTGCACATTGCTCATCGTCTGCCGCGAATGGCAGTAATGCTTCAGCACCGCCATGTGCGTGTTCATCAGTTCCAGCTGACGGGTCTGCCACTGCCCGCTCACTTCTCCCACTGCCAGCAACTCCTCGAGCAGCTCCTTCTCGCGCGATATGAAGATGTCTCTAGAAAATTGTTCCGTTTATGAGCTTATTTCTTATTTAAAATCCATCTTAGTCCAGGATTCCGGACTCAGTCAGCGGAATCAGTCGTATCTTCGAAGATACGACTGATTACCCCTAAAAGTTTTTTTAGAAAGGAAAACTGGCCTAGGCTTCTTAATAAGTTCTGGGTTTTCATGTGAAATATTGCATTTTTTATAATTGTTTAAAAAACCATTTTAGTACTTACAGCAACTGTATAGGCATTTGAAAGCATATTTTCGGTTCTGCTATAGTCTCATGCACCGTTATATCCCCACCAAGTCCCGAGTGGAACCTGTATGTCACCTGGTAGCTGTTCACAAAGTTCTGCTTTATCAAATTGCTGTATGAGGGAAACTTTAGTTTCAACCCCAGCCTCGGTGGTAGAGACTGTGACCGTCTGTGGCATAGGACTTTCTGCTGAATGTCTATGGAGTTCCGTTCGTTGTTATGGATAGGGCTGGCCCCAATGTAAGAAGGTTCTAAGCTCCAACCATTGATAGTGACGAATCCAACTGTTTTGTTGTCTTTTGTTTGTAATGCCACTCGTAATCTTTGCGCTTCCTGGGAAGATAAAGGCAAGTTGTCAAACTAAATTGTTGGAATAATTACTGCGCACAAATGGACATGGAAATAACAAAGTTTATTTAAAAAGGACATGGAAATAACAAAGTTTATTTTATTTATATTTAATGACAGACAGTCATGGACCGCTCTAACTAGCGCAGAATTTTCCTAGCTAATCTCATTGTTGCAAAATCTCCGAGAAAACTGGAATTGGGAGACATACAAAACTGGAAAAAAATTGGGGTTGATTTATACCCTTCATTAAAAAAATGTAATGTATTGTTGACCAAGTGGCTTTTCCTCATAGTTAAGAAGTATCATCGTTATCAATAGTCTTTTTACATCCCATGCAAGGACACCAACCTAGCCTACACTGTGGGTGATTAAGCTGTTATCCACCTCACTGAATCAGTGTGGGTTGGTGGATGTCACAAGTCTTTCGAATTATTTTTCTAAGACATGTTGGTTTCCTCAAGATGTTTTCCGTCACCATAAGAGGATGTTTTAAAATTTAAATGCATCTAAACTTTGTTAAGACAGAAAAGATTATTGGTGCCCGGCCAGGATCGAACCCACGGACTCCAGATTGGAACACGCGGCCTATTCCACTAGGCCAACACAGCTCTTTTAACAAAGTATGGGTATAGTAATATCTGTTCAGGATATGGGTGTCAGTTGTCCGTGTCTTTGTGTGTGTTTCACGCTCCCGCACGTCGTGGACCGCGAGCCGCACGACCGCTCGCCGGTCAGACCGAGGCTGGTGGTGATGAGTATATTGGATTAGTTGCCTGTATGGTGGTGAGCTTCATGGCGGTGCAGCCCAGGGGCGCGGCGGTGTCGGACACGCGCTCCCTGACGTCGAACACCGCAAGCCGAACCACGGCCTCACCGGTCAGACCGTCGCTCCCGCGGAACATCACCGTCTTCGAGAAGCACGGGTTGCTGCAACTCTGTGCACAACAAACACCTTATGTTACACTACCATTCTTAAGCATAAGAAAGAAATGGACAGTCCTAATTTAAAGGAAGGCAAAACGGACAACCAAAGTCAAAGTCAAAATGTTATTATTCAATTTAGGTATCAAAGATCCACTTATGAAAGTCAAAGTTATTTAAATAGACTCGACCGCCTTGTTCGGATAAAGAGCCTCTACACAGAAGAACAGGCAACAGGCAAATTACTTATTTCTAATCCAGTCTCACGTTAAGGCCACCAAAGTGAACGGAGTTATTCGCTCTAGGACAGATTGGCTTTAAAGCAAAAGTACAGACAACTAGACAATAATTAATTGAACCATTTATTGATATTAAACAAAGGTTTCTTGGCACTTTCAAGTCAAGGTATTAAATTCACCCTGCACAAGCGTTCTAAACATTCCAATATGGTAATTTCGTTTTTCAGTGCACTAGTAATAAATAAAAATGGCCTTTATTCACTGATTTTTAGTTCTATTACAAATTTCTGTTGTAATAAAAAATAAAATAATACCTATCAGACACTATCTTAGGTACTATTTTAGTGTACTTAACTGAACAATTTCTGCTGTAAAGCGAATTTGTCATAAAGTGAATCTGTCCTAAAGCAAATAACTCAGTGAACAGAAGCGACCCAATAGCAAAAATAATACTGAATTATATAGCCATAACAAAAATAATACTGAATTTGATTGTGAGTTGATGACACGACACTTGCACGAATGCGCAGGCATCATCAACCAAGCTTTAGAAAATCCTTACTAGCATGACTTAGCTTTGAAGAATTATGAAATATGAGATGGAAGTTGGTATTACCTCGACCACCTCAGTGGCATCATATCGCACACACTGTCCCTTGGGGTAGTGCACATATACCACGACGAGAGGCGATGGAGGCCGCCCGTGCGTGTCGCATAGCAAATTATCACAAGACAACGCCAGCTCACATAATGGCACCTCATTCATATCTGTACCAAAATAATTCAGAAATGTTTATAATGACTCGATGAAATTGAGCTGTTTTAATCGCTATAAGCCAGCGAGTTCACAATCTGCTTGTAAACTCGGCCAGTGTCATCATGCCACATGCTAACAAGCAACTTGCAAACAATCAACGAAAAAGGCAGTGGCTGACTTGTAAGTTTGTAAACTAGCTGTGTGTCTTCATAGTTGCTTGTGAACTAGCGAGCATCACATTATTTGGATGATGACAATTTACTAGCTTAATAGCTTTTGCATATGTGGAAAGTGTGTCATCATTATTTGACTTGCATGCTTTTTCCCTTGCTGGCTTGTAGAGAGTAAAAAGGCTCTTTGTAACTGTCCCTAAAGGTCTGAAACAAAATTATGATTCAATTTGAACTTACCACTAACAATACCCTTTTGCAGTCTATAAGCAGCCACATCTACAATTGGTCTGATTTTGTTCAGTCTTTCTTTCAGTTCTGTTATCTTGGTGTGCATGTTGTCATATGGCGCCAGTTCTATGGCCTTCAACCACAGTGTACGCTCTGTCTCGTGGAATGTTGCCATGCGATAGCACACACCATTGTCCCATACTGTGTATTTAAATAAAAATGCACTTTTTCTTTTTTTTTTTAAACATATTATTATATGCAACATATAGATAGACTAGCTGCTCCTCATGGTTTCACCCACAGTTAAAAAGTATTCTATGTGCTATTCTAGACTAATATATATCAATGTGCCAAATTTTATCCAGATTCATTCAGTTGTTCTGGCATGATGAGTTACAAACATTCATACACCCATCCATCCAAACTTTCGCATTTATAATATAAGTAAGATAATGAGTTTTGTATTCCATAATTATTGCACACTGAGATAGTAAGGTATCTTTAAGAGCTCTGAATCCTAGGTCTCGTTATAGCCTGCATCACAGAATATATGCAGTTTCTTCCAGTGCTCATCACTCTATATTATTTAAGAAGTTATGTAAAAAAATAAAAATTTGTTATACAAGCTTATAAGCAGAGTTGCAATGACATACAATGCCTTTACCAATTACCAAAAATCAGTTTAGCTTTAAAAACACCTGCAACATTAATTGTCATACTATTGCAGCTAGGAATCAAGTTTTACCTATATGAAAGGGCCAGTGTCCATTTTCGTCTTTGGTTTGCACTTTGATATGATGTTGGCCGAGCACAACCACACCCATGGGTTCGTACCATGGCTCCGGTCCTTTCAGATAGAACAACAAGTTGCCTCGAAGACGGAACCACCTGACTGAACAACCTGCATAAAACATCATATGTATTTTGTTGGTATGGTCTGGAGGATAGTTAGGTACTTAAGAGTTTTTAATACAACTATAGTAAAGATTGTGTCATTTATTGTTGTTTATGTCAAGGCCACTATGTATCTAATAAGGAGATAAAAGTAATTTACCTTCAGATCGTCGAAAGAAGCCCTCCTGTCGTTCTTTTATTATCAACACACCCTCACGATCGAAATTCGAAGAGGTTTGCGAAGCCAACGCCAACAACTCTTGCTTGTTGAATCTCATTATTAGAAAATTTTAATCAAAGAAAAACGACTGTTGTTTGTAAAAAATATCATTATAGATTGGTACAAAATAAGTAAGCAAGGTATTTTCATACAGAATGTCTCGGTTTTTCCATACTTTTGAGCTTCATTATTTTACATTCACATTACTTGAGATTACTTCACATTCTAGACCAGTGTCCCCGTCTCTGTATGAAAAATAAGAGGACTAAGAAAATTATTGTTGGCTCGCATTTACATAAATCAAAAGCAAACTAAAGTAGGTAAATCACAAGGAAAATACATTTTTTTGGTTTTCCATTTCCAGGTAAAGATTTTGCACATTGCACAAGCTTAATAAAAGATTTAGAAGTCCGAGCCACAGAGGACATTATTTATTCACTACTCCAAAATTATGGCCTGACTGACCGAGCCAAGAAAAGAAAAATCAATTCTATCACAAAATCTCCAAATAAACCAAATTAATGAATTTATTTCACCATAGAGAAAACACCCTAATGGGCCTGCTAGTACACTCTCGACAACTGCGCCGCGTCCCGACAGAGGTGACTGGTGGGGGTTTACTACCGTGTGGAAGGCAGTTTACACCCAAAAATCTAAGCTCTATCTGTTGCTGACCAAAGTCACCTCTGTTGGGGACGTGGTTGTCGATCGTCTAGCAGGCCCTTTAGGGCGCCTCATAAACGATCGACAACCACGTCCTGGGACCCTATTCGGAGATTTGAGATTTTCATCTTACTTTTTTTCGTCCTTGTTGCTCTTGTTTGAAACGTCATGGGAGTGAAAGTGACCAAGATAAAATCTCATCTTATCTCACGCGCAGGAATAGCCCCCCTGACAGAAGTGACATTCATGAGCGTACTCAGACCTTGCTACAGGCTGGGGCAAGAGTATAATAAAATCTTAGAGTTGAGGCAGAAGTAAATGTGCCACCTTCTTTACTTGAAAAACCAAAATTCTGAGCATAGAGTTATGGGCAAATGCCCCAGCGAATCCCAACCTGGGTGCGCCTATGGTGACATTGGTGGCTCTACTACCGTGCGGAAGGCGGTTTACAGACAAATTTCGCTTGATTTCCAACGCCCTTTGTTTGGAGAAGCGGCTGTTACACAATCGACAGCCTCATCCCGACCGAGGTGGCTTTGGTAGTTTACGACTATTTGGAAGTCGATTTACAGCCAAATTTCGAAACAGCTGTATAACTTGACCGAGCGGAGAAAATAAATTTCAAACACAAAAATAAAAACTTCTGTTTTAATTCATTCATCCCATTATAGAGAAAACACCCCAACAGGGGGGCCTATTCCTGCGCATGAGATGAGATGAGATTTTATCTTGGTCACTCTCACACCTATGACGTTTAAAACGAGAGCAACAAAGACGAAAAAAGGTGAGATGAAAATCTCAAATTTCCGAATAGGGCTACAGGCCTGCTACACGTTCGACAACTGCGCCGCGTCCCGACATAGGTGACTTTGGTAGTTTACTGCCCTGTGGAAGGCTGTTTACAGCCAAACGTACAGCTTTATTTGTCGCCGAACAAAACCACCTAGGGATGCGGTTGTCGATCGTGTACCTAGTAGGCGCTAGAGCTGTTCTACCGACCAAGGTCGAATAGAGGACGTTGTGTTGGTGGTCGAAACTTCGAAAGTGTCAGTTGGTGTGTCAGTGTTGGCCTTTGAATCATTTGAAAAGACATAGGAGTGAAAATGACCAAGATAACATCTCAAACTCAATCTCTAACGTGTTAAAATAGGGGGCCGGTAGTGTCTATCTGTCCACCTCAGACTACAGATCGCACGGTATATGCCAAATGCCGTGTAAACATCGAATGAAAGAAAGATGAATCATCCACTCGAGTAAACCGAGAATTTAAATACGGGGGCCGTCCATGAACGTACTTGGTATTGTAGACACAATTTGTCCATCTGAAATCCATTGACATCTCTAAAAAACTGTCAATGTAAGTTTTGTGACAATGACATAAGGACCGGGTTTTCGACAATGACATTGGAACGGGTCTGCAGTAATAAAGCTGCGCGTCCACTGCTTGGTAATTTGGTCACTGTGCAAATGTATACATTAGGACTTTTGAGCAAAATTTTTCTCTACAATTTTTTTTTTACTTTATCCATTTAAAACGCTTTGAACTAACAGCGCTCCAAAGTTGACCAGGTTCGTCAATCCTCACGATAATCCGGTCAAAACGAAATGTTAGCTATGAAAAATATCCGCATTTTAAGGGGTCACTTTTGACTGATTTATTCAATAGGTAGACAAAGCAAATCAAAAATTCCATTACATAGGGAGGTTGTCTACATCATTAGCTGTTAAATGAATCAATAATACAAGGGAAATTCTTAGTTACTTAAGAATGATTATGGTAGTACAAAAGTCATTAAAAAAAATTGGTTGCCTTTAAAGTCGGTATACGGGCGAAAGTTTTACGTGACAACGACTTTTTATGTCTGTCTCTCTCGCTCTTAGGCGGGCTAACCTCGCGGGCGTGCCTCTCACTCGCTCTCATTGTGAGCGCATAACGTGAGCGGAGCGTAACGCAGTTTCTTGAAGTGTCACCCGGCAAACCAATTTATAAGACGTTGTCACGTCAAAAATGAAATTGCACTTTGTCACTCTGTAGGTAAGTTTAGAGGCTCGTCAGTATCATTACTCGCTCTCTTCACTCGTCTTCTTCTTCTAGACGAAATGGCGATAGAATACCTTAAGCCACTGCGAAGTTAGTCTAGGTCGCCTAGGTCGAAATTAGTTAGGTCGCCGGACTCCTAAGGTGTTTACACTGCTTTTTGCAAGATGGCAGCCGGGGGACAAGGGCGGTAACCCCACAAACTTGGGGTTAAGCTACTATTGACCCCCAAACATGTTCCAAAAATAAAATTGCGTCCTCTAATAAATGCAATATTAGGTCCTTAAATTATAATATTTCAATAGACTAGTTAGACACTTGGCAAAATAATGTAGAAAACAATGGGAACGTCATAGTGTTCGGTATCCGAAGAGCGCGCAAACTACCTATGACGTCATCGGCAGGGTACGCACCGATGCCAATGCAGTGGACGCGCAACATTATTAGTCCAGTCGGGGTAGACATTTAAATAGAAAAAATTCCGGGGAGCGTTTTTTTTAAACGTCGTGGGGGTTGGTTGGTTGGTATAGATCTCTATTTTCTAACTAATCCCGGTAAAGGGTTCGCCGCCATCTTGTTTTAAAGTTCAATATTTTCGTTTTTCTGAAATAACTCGTTAATTTTCAACTTTAGAGCAAAAATGGCATGAACCGAAGTTGTTGAAAATTTAATTTCTCATAAGTTTATTCATGATCATTTTTACGCTAGGATCAATATTTGCAATATTTGCAGAGATATACTATCAATCCGAAAATATTGATCGTGGAGTAAAAAAAAGAGCAGAACCAATTTTTTTTTTTTCAAATATCTCGTGTATCTAGTTTCTTTATAAAAAAATTGTACTTAATGTAGAATGGGGAAGGGAATTTTGCGTCATTTTCAACCAAAGTTGAAGAAAATAAAATTCCACCCAGTTTCGATTTTTTTGATGAACTTGTTATAACAGTGTAGCCATTTTATTTAATGGTGCCGTCCAACTAGCTTCCTGAATGATATACTGACTTAACGTCAAATCCAACATTTAATAAACTGGCTAGCTGATGCACATTTGCACAAGCCATTCATAGATTAAGGTGATTATTTGCCAAAATTACTATATTTATTTATTTATTATTTGCCAAAATACAGTGCTGCATAGTGCTTATACTAAGTGCAAGTACAACGATCCTGTAAGGGCGCTACAAAATAGGTTTAAGTATTAAAATCTTACAAAGTATAAAATCATTCTAACACAATATTATACCTATCATACTCAACACTTATCTAGTATATAACATTATTTAGAAAATACAACGCATTCTTGTTTATATAAATCTTTTATATAAATCTCTACTACTTATAACTATATTAATTTAAACTAAGTATTTGTATTAAACATAGTTTGTGTTACATTTATTTACCATTTTTCCACTAGCATAAAATCTTGAATACTATAGTAGGCCTTTTCAATAAGCTTTGTTTTAATTGTGTTTTTAAACAAGTTGTCTGTATTGATATTTACACTGTTTGGTAGTTTATTGTATATTTTTCCGCAGCGGTATTCCGGGCTAGTTTTGTGTAGTTCTAGATTACGTATAGGGAGGGCTAAATTTGCTTCGCGCCGTTTATTTTTGTCGAAATTGATTATGTGTGGGTTTTTTCTAACGAACATAGTTACTTTCTTTTATAAAATCGGGTTTGCAGGTTTATCTTTGTTTAATGTTGACTATTATTCTAAAGCATTTTTTTGCGCTATAAATAAAGAGTTTGTGCGAGTGTGCTATGACCCCACAAGACAATGCCATAGCAGAGCCACGCGTACGCGTACCGATAATACGCGGATAGAGCGCAATCTTTTTTTGTATTTGTTTTTAGCACACAGACCGTACGTGAATTGTGACATTTTTTACTTATTTTTTCGTTATGATGTTTGAGTTAGTCCTAATAAATTGCATTCGGTTGTTTCATTAATATTTATACTTTTAGTTATTGTGTTAAGGTTTAAATATTTTTTCTGATATGGTTTAAAATGTTTAAATTGAGTGATTTTTGTTTTATTGTTATTTATTTGACGGAAGAAATGTGATTTTAATTAGGTGATCATGATAAAAATAAAATCCGAAGATCGGTGAAACGGACCTCAATTCTGATAGACATAATATTAAAATAACCTAAACCCTCTCCTGCCCGACTCCTTTCTCTATTACAAATCTGACTTGGATTGGTGCGGGAGTGAAGCTCCCGCTTTACCCCTCTTGGTTATTTTTTTTATAATAACCCGTAACCTCCCTTATGGCTAGGCAAGTAGTCAACGTTCTCGATTCATGCCCTTTGCCTAGTCGTTTAATTGAATGGCTGAATTTCACTGCAGTTAGTTGTAATCCCAAAAAAAAAACTTCGACGGATTGCAGATTATGTAGATATTTGTATGAATGCACAAAAATCGTGTCCGCTGAGTATAACCGACCTTTATCCACCCGTAATTTTTTTTTTTTTTTTAATTTTTTTTATGGATTTTTCCTATTTACAAGCTAAGAAAAAAAAAATTTCTCCTATTACTACTAAGCCTCTCGGTAGTAATTTTACCCTTGTTACTACTAGTCGGATAGCCGGTAGTTATTCGGAAAATAAACACAGGAAAGTATCTACGGCTTTACTGAAATGGGAAAGGAAGGATATGTCTCCTAAATCATCACCCTCTCCCTCATCATTATCATAGACGAGATTTAAAATAATAATAATATTAATAATTCTGACATTATTAATCAACTGAAGTACTTCCAAATAACTGAAGGACATGGTATCCACGGTCATGAAATCAATACGTGAACAAAAAAATACTTCTTGTCTCATTCCTTCCCTTGATTTCATAGATCTTTCCTTCATTCCTTTTTTACTTCTCTTTAGCGCCGGGCGCCGGTGTGTGCTCTCTATTGGAAAAATCATTTTATTTTTGTAGTCAAAATCGCTTTTAAAGTGCAATCATGGATACGGCTAAGCTGACTGAAGTGCTACGAGCATCTATAGATCCAAATCAAAGACTTCAAGCTGAGGAACAGCTTGCGCAGGTAATTTTCATTCGGTCCACATGCTCGAGATTTACGCGACCATGTTGGAATGGCAATAAGTGCTGAAGACTTCTCATTGTGTCCGAGACTTGGTTATTTTCATCGTGTAATGACATGCCGCGCCAGATGAACACCATGTTTTCGCATGCTTATTAAATTAAGTACATTGTTTTATGCTTACTCCTGTTAGAGGACGCAGCGTGAGCTCGAAAAAGGAATACGAACCAGTTCTGATGTACCTATAGCGTTCTCACTGCCGTCGCCCTTTTAGCAATCTAGAAATATCTGTCTGAAGCTATCTAATAAAGCTTCATTTTAGCGCCCCAGACTAGGAACTTACATACCTACATAGCTTGCCTTTTTAGAAAACTACAATATACCAGCTGGAGACATTTCAATCTACTTCTTCCAAGACCACACAAAATAATAATTCTACTCGCTTCTTGAATCTACTTTAGTATTTTATCTATGAAATTCAACATAGTATTAATGGGTAGTATTTTTAAAACATTCACTAGGTGTGAACTCCCAATCTCACAATAGGGTTAATTTGCAAATTCAGTGCCTTCCACCTTGTAGTTAGTAAATTGTAAACTGGGTACTTAGATTGACACAAACCAAGTAAAAAGATGAATACTAGTTATCTTAACATAATTTAAACCTTAAGCCTTTTATTTCTTATTACTTATTAATACATTATTAAGTATCAATTTCCAGGTAGGTATAACTATCAGGAACCCTTCTCAGATGAAGGCCTTCTCCAAGCTTTACCATCCCTATTTGTCCTGACTTATTTGGATCCTTTGTGAAACCTCAATATTTTTTAATGACCCATCGGGAGTAAGGTCTTCTTTTATAGCCTTTGCTTGATTATTTCTTAAAACAAGCAAAATAATAAAATAATAGGTAACTTCTTTACGTTCACACTAGAAATTATAAAGAAGGAGATTGATTCACATATTGATTACTTCTTAAAAATAAGTGGAATAATGTAGTAGATAGATACATAAGTAGATAACTTTTTATTGTTAATACCAGAAATTATAATCAAGAAGATAAGTAATTGTGTAACTACTGGCAGCCTAATTGCTGAGAGTGATTTTTATCACAATTAAGAAAAATATTATTTCTTTTTTGGCTTTTAAACCAAAATAACTGAGCAGCTTCATATGCTCCACTTTATAGGGCTCAAAAGTTGGTACATTTTATTAGATCGATCTAAAACTGGTGGTCCGGCTCATACTGTGACCTTACCACTTTATTCCTTTGTTTCGCCTGTTTAACCTAAAAACCAATTTCCTATTTGATCTCATTCTAACATCCCTGACACTATAGAAAAATATTTCAATTTTAATTGTGCCTTTATAGTAATTAGCAGGGCGCTAATTATTTTAAAAACTTATTCATATCAATAGCTTTTTAATTAGATACTACGCTCAATTCTTGCATCACAACAAATAAACCTTCAAAAAAGAATGTAAAAGGGTCACTGTACACTGGTATATTAGAACAATATTTTCATCGATTCATTCAAAAAAATTTTGTATCTGTAGCTTCATCCATGCATCAAGTTGTTAGTGTTGCAAGTTTTATGTCACTTACGTAAATTCGTGGAATTATTTGACGGGTGTGTTGTGTATTACTGAATAACCTACACTTTTTTAATACACTAATTTTTAAGAAACACATGTTAGCAAATAATTAGTGCTCTGTAATTAATGCATAATTCATTGTTGCATAACTAATTATTTGCTAATAAATCATGATATTTCAAAAATCTCAATTACTTTTCGTTTTTTAATACTGGCAATTCACTATGGAGTTTTACAAGTCTTTGTTTACAATTTCGGTATCAAGAGTTCTAAATTACTGTGCTCAAAAATGAAGCTGAATGATGATGTGCTGATGAAATTCTGAATTATTTTATATTTGTGTGATTGTGCCTAAGTTTCTACAAAACCTACGGAAATGCTGTAAAGGTAAATAATAAACTAACCTGAAATCGGTACTCATCCGATTTTAGTAGTTCTGTCAATAATAGAAAGCTACATATTCACCGAGTGCTACAGGCTATGCAATGTAAGAGATGTTGCAGGCAGATAGCTGGTCTAAAATATTGTTTTTTACAGAAAATCAGCTTGTAATACTTAGTAATGATAATTTAATTGTATCTTGCCTATGCACTAAATAAATTTGGTTTTCATTTTCAGTGCTATGAGGAACGCTACCAGAAACACAACCAGCCTAAAAGTGTATAATAAACCGACTTGAAAACTGTAGAGATGGCTTTCCAGTCTGTTTTATCTATCATGAGTGGTCCAAGTAGAGCAGAAACTGAAAAAGCTATGTTTGTGCAGAAAAAGCTATGAGATACATTGATGATGATGCAACTGCAGCTCCTGGACTCAATATGCTGAAGAGTGCCGTACTTGCTCTGGGTTTCCAAAATAACAAGAGTTATAACAAGAGTTACTTCCCAGTAGCACTGGTACACCAGCCACTTGGGCTAGAAATATACAGAAAAAAGACTCCAGATTTCTAGCCCAAGTGGCTGGTGTACCTACCGGTGCTACTGGGAAGTAACACAGCCAGAAAAGTCCCAGAGACCATTGTTTTATAAAAAAAGTGTATGTTGCTTTGCAAGGTTTTTTAAATATGGGCCCGTATTATATTTCAAAATAAACAGGGCCTGCAATAAATTACATTAAAAAAAATTACCAGAGATGAGATCGGTAAATAATGAAATCCTACTGATTGTTTTTCTATTTACTCTTCTCTGGTGTCTGCTTTTGGTCATGTCCACATCGTAACATATGGAAATTATAAAGTAATAAAAATTCAATAATAGTGTTTTAAGTGTGTATAGAATAAGATGAAGGTTATTGATAGCAAACATTTAATTTACAATAAATTTTTAAAATATCAAATTAAATTTATAAACTAATTTGTATTATTTGTGTTGTCCTTTAAGCTTGTTGATATAATGTGAGTCTCAGAGAGTGCTTGGCTAGCAGACAGGTTCTTCATGAAACCTCTTGCCACTACTTAAACAAATGACCTTGCATCTGAAAGTAAACTTATAATTACACTCTCAGCTTCTTAATAGGTTTCCGTGTCAGGGATGCCATGCGAATACACAAAGCCATGGATAACAACACTTAGCCCTAGATCTAGATTTACTTAAATCCATCATTTAAATATTCTCACCGGGAAATTAAACATAGTAGCGATGACAAGAATTATACTATAAGAAGTGTCCAACTAATGCTTCCGGGTTCAATGACTGGTAAACTTATGAGAGTCACAGTATCAACTTTCTGACACAGCGTTCTGCTAAAACAGGCCAGCTGCGATGCACCCAGAGATCTTAACAACTCAGGTCACCTCAATTGATTATCCTGTAATTATGTAGGATAGAAAGCCTCCATACACGTAATACATACGAAATAACAAATAATTACTAATATTAGTACCCGTATGATGTACCTTGGAAATAAAACGCTCTTTTTTGATTTTGTTATGAACTTATGATCGATTTTGTGTTATTTTCTTTTGGGGTGGGTTTTGATGCGCATCCATCGCTATTGATGCATGCATGTTCTATAATATAGGTCCTTGCTGAGATTTTTAATTTACACTTCTAGATTTTGACACTTTTAAATCCTTGTAACAGTGCGTACTTTGATCACATATCGTGCCGAACTGAAATGATTATGAGGCAAATTATGCATTTTATACACGTATCTGAATCGTTAACTTGCAAAGGATTACTTAATTTAAGTAAAATCAACAAAAAACAGAGATTTTTTTCACTTTGAAATTTTAGTTTTTTAACAGGATTTCAAAATAGTGCCCTCTTAAATCAACCTCAAATTCGATCTAAACAATTTAAAATCACCTAAAAATGTGGGCCCGAGAATAGCAATTTTGGCAAAATTTTCTAAATTGAGTAATTTTACGAGAATTTGTTCATTCTTTTTAGAAATTTGAATTTGACATTCTAAATTAGTTAAAATGTTGTCTGCAGAATAGCATTTATCTGATTTACGTTTTTTAGGATTTTTAGCAGATTTAAATGGCTTAGGAAATATAAGTGTGACGCCAGAATTGAGCCTACTATTGTACTAAATTACATTTAAAAAAACTTACCGTGTATTAAATATACCAACCATTAAAACATATCTACTAAAACATATCTGTACAGAAAATCATCCATGTAAATGATAACTATCACAAATAATGTTAAGCCTCATAGCATAAGTTGTGGCAACCAAGAGTTGTAATAAACTATTTTAGATAATATTCCATACTGTAGTATGATGAATTTGTGCAAACAAAATAAATAGAGAACTAGACTTAATGCATGACAACAGACATAACTGTGAGAAGAAAGTTATAAATTATCTAACAGGCCGTTACTATAAGGAAACAGAAGATTTTATAAGAATAAAAGAATAGACACACAAACAAGTTGTATACCCACACAAACACACCACACCACACACATACACATACGAGACAACTACCATCGTCACCTCAGGTGGTTGAACGACGGATTTTAATTTTAATACTGTTTTTTGCCTTTATTGATACTTTGGAGCTTAAACTTTATTTGTGAAAGCTATATTTACATGGATGATTTTGTGTACCTTTATAACCTGCTAAGATTTTTCGTTGAATAAATCGCATTAAAAAGCTATTGAAACGGATAAGTTTAAAAAAAAATTGCATGATTTTAATCCTACTAATATTATAAACGCAAAAGTTTATAAGAATGGATGGATGGATGTTTGTTACTCTTTCACTCCAGAACGGCTGAACAGATCTGGATGAAATTTGGCACAGAGATAGATTATAGTCTAGAATAGCACATAGGATACTTTTTAACCGCGGGTGAAACCGCAGGGCGCAGCTAGTTTTAATAATAATTGTTAGTTATGTTGCTTGGTTTTTGCGGATGTAGTATTATAAAATCTAGGTACATTGATTGAAATATGCTTATTTATTTATAATTAATTCACCATCAGCAAATTTAATTGATTACTCTAAAATTATAAAATTGAATTTGTTATGTGTATATTATTGTAATTGATATCAAATTGTTCCCAGGAACATTACTAGGTACCGCCACTAAGGGTTTCCCACCGCGGTAGCTAGTGACCCTAATTAAAATTTCCTTTTTATTTGTAAAATTTTAAAATGATTGTATTGTATGAATAGACCCTCATAACACAAAATTTTAATGTGAAAGTTCGACGGTATGTGTTTAAGTCTGTGTCAGCTTGTCAGCTCCTTGAAACAGCTGAACATATTTGGATTTAATTTAGTGTGGAACTATCGTTGAATCCATAAAGGGAATGGTTCCTATACTTAGGGTAGCGGAGGAATCAGTGGGGTGCTATTAGTTGACACGTTAAGTCTTCTATTTCAGAACAACACAGCGGGTACTAAACAATTTTCCTAGTGTGTTAATTAATGATTATAGTGTTTATTTTTAGGGTATCTACCTACTTATTTAGCTTTAACTGGGGGTAGGGATTATGGCTTACTTTATTATTATTTACAAATGTTTAAATTGGAAACCGTGTTTTGCGATATATTCCTGAAACCTCTTTCGTACTTCTGCTCCGTTAACAGCCAAAATCACGGATTAATACATTGTAGCAGCTATTTCAACGATTATTTCCCGAAGTTGCTCAGCATATACTACAGGAGTTTTATAAACCAGTTTTTTTTCAAATTGCTCTAAAAATCGAGGGGTGTCAAATCAGAACTTCTGGCTGGCCACAAAATCGGTCCTGCCCTGCCAATCCAACGGTTCGGAATGTTTTCATGAATGTTTTGAAACCTCCTGAATGATATTGCCCGATCAAAATAGTGATCCCAAAATTCCCATCCAAATGTACAATGAAGAATAAATAAATCTGTTTACAATTTTCTTGTTTTATAAAATTGTGAAACTTTAAAATCTTGATCTTTTACGAAGTTCAATAAAAAAAACTTGTTTTAGTACTGTTTTTTGCCTTTATTGATACTTTGGAGCTTAAACGTTATTTGTGATAGCTATCATTTACATGGATGATTTTGTGTACCTTTCTTTATAACCTGTTAAGATTTTTCGTTTAATAGATTGCATTAAAAAGCTATTGAAACGGATAAGTTTAAAAAAAAATTGCATGATAAAAAAATCTGCTTACTTTTTGAGAAAATCGACTGTTTGTCAGCATTTAAAAATGGTAGTTATTTAGAAGTCAAGTTAATGTCAGTAAAGTCATTGATGCGCCTTTGCTTTGAAAAGAATCAAACTTAAGTTTTTTAATTCCCCTATTTCCAAA
Organism: Peribatodes rhomboidaria; assembly: GCA_911728515.1. Classification (NCBI taxonomy): domain Eukaryota; kingdom Metazoa; phylum Arthropoda; class Insecta; order Lepidoptera; family Geometridae; genus Peribatodes; species Peribatodes rhomboidaria. The sequence goes on from OU452166.1 coordinate 3,447,146, forward strand.
ATGTCGGAACCCTCTGTCGTCACCCTATAGCTGTAGGGGTAGGTGTCGGTACCTATAGTGTGGGTTCCGGTAAATGTCTATACTTATTGGCGGGTACAATTAATACGACGGAAATACGATTGCGTAATATATTTAATCCTCCAAGTAAGTTACAATCAGTGCGGCGTGTGGAGGATGACTGCGGGCGCAAGGTAACGCGCGGGCGCGGGTGGCCGCCGACATTCGACCCAAGCTCCGCGCCTCTATTCCAAAATGAAACTCAGCGCATTCCTTGCCCCCACACAGAAATCAATGGTTTAAGGCACAAAGCCGTATCTTCCAGTTTTTCAACCAACTGAGCGTTAGCTAGCGAAGAGTCTTTGCTTCAGCTTTGACAAAAATGCTTTCGTGTGTCCAATTTCTGTCCGGATTTCTGTTTGGATCTTTGTCTTCCTTTTACAGGTCGCATTTATTAACAGATTCTTTTAATTTTTTTTCAAAATTAAAATTAAATCAACGCCATAAAAAAAAAGCTGCTTCGTCAAAAAAATTCAATACAAAAATATCGAACCTCACAAAATTTCACGACAATCGTCGGCCCCTAGATCTATAGCTCATAAAGCCCTAGCTAGACCTGTGTAACCAACCTGTATAAAACATGTATAAACATGCCAGCTCCAATATTTCATTGAAGATATTTAAGAATTTTTTTCACTATACGGCCACACTATAAAAGCAAACGTCAATCAGGTTTCGGCAGTATTTGAACTACTTGTAATTAAAATACAAATAAGTGTTTGGTATTTGTATTTCCTTAAAATGTAATTTGTAATTACTATTTCAAATACCTCACGCCGAAGTATTTTGTAATGAATATTTCAAATACTTGAGGCTTCAAAATACATTTTAACAATAAAATACATTAAACCTTCATGTAGCGAGCGTGAAAGAGGAAAGTGGCGAGAGTGTAATGATGGATGAAGCAGCTATTAGACTTGGCAACACTGCACCTGTTATGTATACTGTACGACAAAATTGGCCACAACACAAAAAAAAAGTCTTGTTTGCCTCTACTTTTCAGCCCGTGCTGATCTAGATTACTTATTTAGTTGTTTTTTTTTAATTTGTGTTTCGTATTTCATATGAAAATAGGTAGTATTTTACCAATTTTTTGTATATTATATTTTAAATACTTTACCTAAAGGCATTTTGTATTTCGTATTTTAATTACTTGCGATACAGTATTTTTTAATTTGTATTTCAATTAAAGCAAAGCATGTATTTTGCCCAGCCCTGACTCCAATGCCCATCATCGCAACTATTCCATTCTCTTTAAATTATTGCGTTTAAGTTAACGCCTTAAACTGGGTGGCTTAACTTGAACGTTTTACGCCAATGTCTATTAACGTAAAACGGCAATGTAAATGTAATAACGTTCCAAGTCCATCACCGCGATAATTATCGGCGATTCCGTTTAGTGTGGCCGCAACATAATTGAAATGGAAGCCAATACTATTTAATTAATTTTATGTTTGTCTGTATGTGTGTGTTTCTGGACCGCGTGTTATGCCGAAACTACTGAATGAATTCAAATGAGACTGTATGATTTGAGTTTGAGGACACGATTCTCTTGCGAGAGGGGATGAAAGGCAAAATGTGTACTCAACTGTAATACATTAACGCGTAGATTTATTTCATTAGTTCATAATGTGTTAGAAAGGAAGTACTTTAGAGATGGTCCCGTAAACATTTCAAGGTAGTCTTTTTTTGTAGTCCGTATAACTTGAAAAAAGGGAATGTATAGGAACCTTCGATAGCTCCCCTCAATTATAGCTGGTGTACGCACTTCATCTTATAGGCTTAATGGCCTACTGTCAATATTAGACCACTTCAAAGGAGTTAGATATTGCCCAACAATCATTATGCACAGTATGAACCTTTGAAAGCTCCCCTCATGTATAGCTGGTGTACGCACTTCATCTTATAAGCTTTATGGAAAGGCCTACTGTCAATATTTGACCACTTGAAAGGAGTAAGATATTGCCTAACAATCATAATACGCAGTATGGTCCAAAATAACTTGAAGCCTAGAATCTATTGGAACTTTCAAGTACATGTCTTTTCTAAAGCCGGCGTAAGATTTTTAACGCACTTTGTTGTGTACTCTGAGTAGTTAGACCTATTGTCAAAGTCAGTAACGCTTTCCTGAAGGCATAATTTAGAAATATGATACCTACCTGAAGAGGTAGGTATCATATTTCTAAATTATGTTAACAATTTAATATATAGTAACACGTAAATATAGTTAGTCGCGTGCCCGGTCAAACCACATAATATTGCTTCATCAATTGGGTTTAAAACCAGGAACGTCGCCGTAATTCTATTTCGGAGACTGTGCCACCAACCGGACCAATCACCAAACGAGGTGAGCCCCGGTGAAAAGACACCTTTATATAGTCGAAATTGCAAAGACTCGCACAAAGCACTTTGCTTCAACAGTTATTGTGCGTAGAAACTCTCTACCTGAGTCACTGTCTTTTGAGAAATACAACCTGGGGTTTCAAATCCAAATTAAAAAGCTTATTTCTTGATAAGAGTGCTATACTGACAACAGCGTTGCTCAGAACTGGACCAAGGAGTGGAACGCACTTCCTGCCTCGGTGTTCCCCAGCAATATACAATATGGGTCTCTTCAAGACAAGAGTGAATAGGCACCTCATGGGCAAGCGTGCTCCATCTTAGACCGCATCGTCACTTTCCATCCGGTGTGTTGTGGTCAAACGTGGGCCCATTCAATCATAAAAAAAATACTTATGAGATTAACTGTGGTCAAATGTGAATAATTAGTCTGCAGGGATGGCAATCGCGATCAAAGTCGCGGGTACAGCTAGTTCTATGAATAAATCTGGAAAACGTGATAATTAAAGAGCTTTATTAGCTAATTTCTTTTTCCTCATAAAATAATGATGTAAACTAAAGCACAATTGGAAGATCGGCAAGTCTCTGTTCGAATAAATATAGTAAATATAATAAAAAATATAATAAATTAAGTACTACCCAAATTCAATAGATGGTGGTGAAAACAGTCGCCCAACCTGAATTCGCTACTGAATTGTGCTTAGGAGCTCAAGCCCAATACTTCGGTCCAAAATGTAAAAAATGCTGTTTACCTTACGGCTAAGTTAGGGGCGCTCCACAAATAAGCGGGCCAGCATTGACCGGCACAGCTGAGCGCCAAAACTGAACATGTTTAGTAGTTGCTTCGGTCTGGCCATGCCGTTTAATCAAATTACTGCTGCCCTGTTGAAATCTTAATTTGACAGTGATATATCATGACATTTATTAGTTTACATTTATTCGAAAGGGATGATAGCCTAGTTAGAGAAGGCCCGCCTCTCAAGTCGAGAGGCAGCGGTTACAAACACAGCCGACGGCATGTACCAATTTGTTCATTGTGTGAACATGTGCGTATTGTATGTCATCTGCTACATGACTGGAGCCCGGTGTATGGCAACAGGCTCGCCCCCGTCACATTTGGGACTTAATATCATCCGGCGAAGTGTGGGTGTTGCATTACACCTCTGTGAGCCCCTCGGGGTACAGGCATGACGATGTGTATTTATTATTCGCTAGCATTAAAAATTCAAGAGCCCAGTAATTAGAAAATTACCTTTTAAATTACTTATTATATTACTCCCCTCCCAAACCAAAATTCTAGATCCGCCACTGGACTCAGTATTTATGTCTATCAATTTGTAGAACTTAGCACCGATCCTTTTAATAACGGTCGGAGGGTTTTAAGTCCGTGACAATGTGCTAAACAAGTCGCGGAGTTCGCATTGAAATCGGACGAGTATTGTCCCGATGGAACAAATTGGTTCAATATTTTTGCCTAATAGCAACCCAACAGGTGTTAGTATTTAAATATTAAACAGTGTCTTTCCTATTTTGTAATGAATCAAAACGTGTTTGAATCAACATATTTGCTAAACCTCTGTGTTTGTAAACTTTAACCGAAAACGTAGGTTCTTTTGAAAACGTTGAATTTTTCAGCAACATTTTAAGTATGGATCCTTTTGTATCAAATCTTGCTCTCTCAACTACTTCTACTATACCGATTTTTATGAAACAACTCGCAGATTGAGTTCCCACGGCAGTATATTATGATTACTGTTTGTGATTTTTAAACAGTTTAATTTAAAAGTGGGTAGTGCAGATGATAAATATTATTTTTTATATCACTGTACTAATAATATTATGAAGGTAAATATTTCTGAAAGTTTTATTTGTATGGATACATGGTTATTTGTAACATACCAGAATCCTCTTAAGGGTTCATTGTACACATCAATATGAACAACTTTTACTATGGGGCGAACTCCGAAATCGCGAAAACAAAATCAGCTGTTCCATACATTTTGTGAAAGGTGATTGAACTTTTTGTATGGAACAGCTATTTTTTTTTCGCGATTACAGGATTGGCTTCATAGTAAAAGTAGTTCGTACTGATGAGTACGATGCACCCTTAAGAGGTTATTGATTAGGTACAAATAACCCTATATACATATATATACCCTATATATATTTGACAGCCTCGGTGGCTCAGTTGGTAGTGAACCTGCCTTCTGAGCTTGGGGGTGTGGGTTCGATTCCCACCTAGGGCAAACATTTATGTGATGAACATTTGTGTTTGTTCTATGTCTGGGTGTTAATATATATTTAAGTATGTATTTAAAAATATCTAAGTATGTATATCAGTCTCTGGCAGCCATAGTACAAGCTTTGCTTAGTTTGGGGTCAGGCGACCGTGTGTGGAAGTGTCCCGAATTTATTTATTTATTTATTTATTTATTTATAAAACGCCGAAAATAATTGCTATGATGGACGTTGAACGTTAGTGTGGCAACTACTTTTGCGTAAATTTTGCAATGGCATCAAATTGCCGTTTGATGTTAATGGGCATTGGCGTAGACACTTTTAAGTGCAGCCACCCAATTTATGACGTCAATTTGACTGCCTCGGTGGCTCAGTTGGTAGTGAACCTGCCTTCTGAGCTTGGGAGCGTGGGTTCGATTCCCGCCTAGGGCAAACATTTATGTGCTGAACATTTGTGTTTGTTCTATGTCTGGGTGTAAATATATATTTAAGTATGTATTTAAAAATATCTAAGTATGTATATCAGTCCCTGGCAGCCATAGTACAAGCTTTGCTTAGTTTGGGGTCAGGCGACCGTGTGTGGAAGTGTCCCGAATTTATTATTATTATTATTATATTAATTTTGTCAGAATAATTGTCGCGATGATAGACATCGGCGTATCCTGTTAGTGTGGCCGTAGCATAATAGTTTGTTACTTCGTCACTCTCCAACACTGATCAATATTTCGATGCTTTCAAACGGATGGGCGGATTTAGATGAAATTCTGGAAAAATATGCTTAATACTCTGAATTCATACACATACATACATACACGGGGCGCAGCTAGTAGCCTATATCTTAGGGTATCCTTTTTTGTAATAAAGAAATACATTATTAAATTCAGACATTGTGATAGCGCGTTAACTGTTTCTAGTATTATATTGATCAAAATGTTGCTAGTGGTAGAGCCAGGTAGTATTGCACCGGCTGTTTTTAAAGTATCATTTGTGATATTGCTTGAGCCTGGACAGCTGCACGCTGTCTATGGGCTATTTTGGTATATCGAATTCAACAGATTCAGATTTAGAGCCTGATCGATAGTGCTGTGAGTATTTTTACAAAACCTTATATAGCGCATCAGCATCAATGATGCGCTGCATCAGTCGCAATGGTAATGATGTTTCTTCGATTATATGCAAGTTCATCAGACTTTTTAGACCTTCAATCCACTTTTTATATTTTTGTAACTCTTCGTATCCTTTTTTAGGTTATCTTTTTTTTTCAGTTGCTTCTATTGACCTCTGTTCTGTGTTTCTAATAGTCCATTTGAATATATTTACTTGACAATTTGTATTATGCTATAGGTAAATTTTTCATTGATCAAGTTTTTTTCTATGATTTTTTTCTATTACGTATTCTGTAGTTTACATATTTAAATATGTAAGTTATCATTTATATTTATATCAAGGTTAATTTTATCTGTAAATGTTTCCAAGGTCTAGCAAGGAGACGGAGACTCGAGTCTCCTTGACGTTAACTCATTGACTCCTCGATAAATAAATAAAACTCAAAACCAATAAAAAGTAGAGTCAATTATCAAAATTAGTCTAGGAACACACTTAAAGATGATATCTCAACCCGACTCAGAATTGAACTAAGCAGTCCAAGTACACTATCGATGATGCGAACAAGAAAAAAAACTTGATCAGTGAAAAATTTACCTAGAGTTTAATACAAAATTAATTAAATATTTTCAAATGAACTATTAGGAACACAGAACAGAGGTCATTAGAAGCGCCTAGAAGAAAAAGATAACCTAAAAAAGGATACGAAATGTTGCAAAAATAGAAAAAGTGGATTGAAGGTCTAAAAGAGTCTGATGAACTTATATATAATCGAAGAAACATAATTACCATTGCGACTGATGTAGCGCATCAAATGATGCGCTGTATAAGATTTTGTAAAAATACTCACATCACTATGGATCAGGCTCTAAATCTGGATCTGTTGAATTTGATAGACCAAAATAGTCCATAGAGCCAGCAGCTATTCAGGCTCAAACAATATTACAAGTTATGCTAAAAAACATATTATTATACATTTATATAACACCAGTTGCGCCCCGCGGTTTCACCCGCGGTTAAAAAGTATCCTATGTGCTATTCTAGACTATAATCTATCTCTGTGCCAAATTTCATCGAGATCTGTTCAGCCGTTCTGGCGTGAAAGAGTAACAAACATCCATCCATCCATCCATCCATCCATCCATCCATCCAGCCATCCATCCATCCATTCTTACAAACTTTCGCGTTTATAATATTAGTAGGATTTTAACATACGAGTATATGTTATACACAAGGGCGTAGCTAGGATTTTGTTAAGGGGGGGGGCAGGCGTAGACAAACCAAGAACATATCTAAGGTAAATGCTGCATGAGCACAGGGGCAGGTTACGTTACAAATGAAAAACAAAATATTAATCAAGTCAGTGAATATATTTTACAAAAAAAGTAGTCTACGAGGTTCTTCACAAAACCGTTTTAACACCTCAGATTCAATTGTATCCTTGGTTTTTTGTACCATGGTTCGGTGTACACTGAGCATGCATAGGCCGTTCAAACGGTTTTCAGTCATCGTTGATCTCAGCCATGTTTTAACACGACGCAGTGTAGAAAAGGACCTCTCTATGTTACTTGTAGTGCAAGGTTGTGCCAAGGTAATAAGTACGAGTATTTAGGCCGGGGCGCTCCGTAAATACGAATTTGTTATGTTTGGTTGACTACCATATCCGAGGCTTGTGGATTACAAGTTGATGTAATTTACTTCGACTTTCAAAAAGCGTTCGATAAAGTCGATAACGATGTTTTGTTGAGCAAACTGTCTACTATTGGTTTCACTCCCAGTCTACTAACACTTTTTGCTGACCAAATGAGAGACCGTCGTCAGTATGTGAAACATGGAACATACGTCTCTAGACCTTATCCCACAGGATCTGGTGTAAATCAGGGTTCAATTACTGGCCCGCTACTCTTTCAAATCATGATTCATGATCTTCCCAAGGTGCTAACTGCAGCGGAATGCCTTTTGTATGCTGATGATCTCAAAATAAAATCTCTCGATGACTGCCTTAGGCTACAAAATGACGTTAATTTAATTCATGAATGGAGCATTAAAAATAAAATGAAATTTAATAAAAGTAAATGTAATGTTATGACCTTTGACCGTAAGAGAGTTCCAATTGCCTTTGACTATTAGATAACTAACTTAGATAACTTGCCCATAAATAGAGTAAACCGTATTAAAGATTTGGGGGTAACTTTTGATCGCTCTTTGACCTTTCACGACCACGTATCGAATCTTGCCGAAGAGGCGTACCGTCGGCTAGGTTTTGTGTTGCGGAACGCTAAGGACTTTGAAAACCCACAGGTTATCAAAACCTTATTTAGCTCCTTAGTCAGAAGCAAACTTGAGTCGAGTGCATGTGTCTGGAACCCTTACCATGTCACCTACACGCGACTACTTGAGAAGGTACAAAAGGCCTTCTTAAGGTGTCTGTACAAGAAACTTTATGGGTATTATCCGTTCCTGTACCCGACTAAGTTTTTGCTTGGCCAGCTTGGCTACAACTCGCTGGAGGTGAGAAGGACTCTGGACCAGCTCACTATCTGCTGTAAGGTGCTTAGAGGGTCAGTGGACTCTATTCACTTGCACAATCTGTTGTGCGCGCTATTCGTCCCAGACGAACCCGGGGCGCCGGCAAGCAGGCGCGGGCGGCCACATGACTTGTTTCATGTAGATCACGGTCGCACTGTAGCACGTTCCACCCCTCAGTTTCTTGCCTGTTCTTTTGAGGTGAGGTTCCCTTTCAGAACAAGGCGGTCGAGTCATTGTTAATAATAATTAATTTTGTTTTAACCTTAACTTCAACCGTCCCCGTTAGGGCCCTAGAGCAAGCCCCTTCTGGGCTGCCAGGGCAATTCGACGTCCCTCCCTCGGCGACAGCCCAAGCCGAGGCCGTACCTCAGAGGTGCCCTTGCGCTCGTCGCCCATAGTTTGTAAGCATTTTTGAGGCCCTGCGCCATCTGCGCTTGCCTAATGCCCGGTACGCTGTCGAGGCCTCAGTGGCCAACAGCATAGAGTCATCAAAAAAAAAAAAAAAAAGTAGCACGTTCCAAGTCGCCTTTAATTCGTGCTCGCCGCCACTTCACTCCTTGCAGCCAACTCCGATTTTGACATACAGTTGGAAAACAGTCAAGACGATCTTTCTGACTTATTGTGTAAGTTTAACCAGTGGGGAAGGAGCAATAAGTTAGACAGCTTGAGTGACTTTGAAGACGACTGTAATTAATTTAATTATGTCATTTTTTTGTTTTTTTTTTTAATTTGTTGACTTTGTACCGTTTTTTTGATGTTTTGTTGTGTGTTGACATTTTATATGGTTTTAATTTGTAGTCGAAGATGTAATAACAATGTACGTTATTTTTATTTTCAAACCTTGACATAGCATGGTATTTAATTTTTAGTTTTTTTTTAAATATTTTCTTTGATAATTCATTCAATGGGTGTGAGATAAATATAACTGATGTATTCGTTTTTGTCTCAATAAATAAAAAAAAAGTATTGCTTTTTTTGTTGCGGGAATAAAAATGTTCGCCTCCTCGCCTCTGGTCATAATACCCTTGCCATTTTTTATACCATAGTTCGGCTTCTTGATTAAAATTAAGTAAACCGTTGTATAGGCAGAAACTTTGTGCTTTTTCTTTGAAATCAATTAAGGACATATTCAACATTGTTTTCAAAATGCGAAAATGCGAATTTCAAAATTCGAAAACAGATAAATACATAGTGTCTAATTATTTAATTTATTAGTAATCTTGGTACATAACACTGTATGTTTTCCGAATAAATAAAATAAAAATAAAATAAAATTGTACTGGGATGTAGCGACATTCATCCGAAAGCAGGCAAATTTTGGTCACCAAAACGCTGCTCCAGTGCAGATATCAAGCGAGGCGGTGTTGACTGGTATCAGCGGGGGCGCGGGCGCGCGGGGAATGTAAAACAGTTTCGCGCCTAAAGAAGCGAATCTATATTCAATCATTCATAGTACAATCTTATAAAATTCGCCTGTCAATAGAATCAACTTCGTTTTTGTTTATAGGCTACCTAATATAAGAGTTAAGAGTAATATTACTTTACGGTTTGTGAGTATTCCTGCATCTTCTAGGGGGGGGGGGCAGCTGCCCCCCCTGCCCGTACCTCGCTACGCCCTTGGTTATACATAATATACATACATAACATATTAACTCTGAGTGACAAATGCTCCGAAGGATATTTCTCTATATTTTGAAACATGTAGGCGGTTTGACAGTACATAATCCATTTCAGCTTTAAAAGACAATTAGGAGACGTCTAGTTATTTCATTTAAATTATTCTAATATTCATGTCTAGACTTGTAATATCCCTATTAATATCAGAATCCTCCCGTATTCTGTGGTTTAGATTAGAAATCTAAATATGTAAGTTATTATAATTTATATTTATATTTATATCAAGGTTAATTTTACTTTTAAATTTTACCAAGGTCAAGCAAAGAGACTGAGACTCGAGTCTCCTTGCTTGACTATGCTTTCGTTAAAGGTCAAGCAAGAAGACTGAGACTCAGTCTCTTTGTTTGACCTTTAAACAATTTTTTGTTGGTGAAACTTAAATATGTTGTCATTGTTTGTTGCAAGTTGGGATTGCGAAAATGGTTTGAAACAACGTAAGTTTAAAACAAAAGAAACTTGAAACTGAAAATGTAGCTATACGGATTCTCAGAAAACGTTATTAAAAAAACTTTTAATGGAGGTCTTCTCATGAAAATTACTGAGTTTGTTCATTTTATTTAAATTTAAAGGGGTTTGCGTGCGCATATTTACGTGTATTACGTAACCAGTATTCCCAGATTTTAAGAGTTAAAGTAACACCATTTAGAAAGGCCGAGAACATACGGGCAAAATACGAAACCTTCGGAAGGTAACCTGAGGGTGAATACCATAAGATATGAGAGGAGATAAAAAAGTTCGCGGAATGACAAGGAAGGGGGCTTTTTTTTTTATAGAATAGATTAGTTTAGTGCCATAGAGTCACATTATCACAACAATTATTAACAAAGTATTTTAGGAATGATTCTGTCATGCTCTCGTCAATTTACAAACATCGACTTTTATGTGTAGGTACATCATTTTACCCCAGCGGTAACTCAAAAACCGATTAGGCTGAAACTTACTAGGTACTTGTAGCCTAACTAATTGAACCCGCGATTAGTACCAGGTATAAAAAATATCCCCGTCCCTTTCTAATTTTCTCATTCCGAGAACTTTTTGACTTTTCCTCGTATCTCGGTAACGGAAATAGTAGAGTAAGCATCATGGGGACAAAGCAGTGGCTTACGTCACAGCGGCTTATTGAATGCTGAGCGTAACGAGGGGGCCAGCCTTGTGAGGGAGGCAAGTAGAGTCTTGAGTGAAACGAGAGGTTCAAGCCACCCAAGACAAAGTCACTGCTGTATCGACCGAGCGAGCGTTAGCGAGCTAAGCGTCTATGCTTCACCTTTTTTTTTTTTATGGACATTAAGTCGGCGTTTGACCACCAACTCGCCTGATGTTAAGCGACGTTGTGGTCTAAGATGGAGCACGGCGACCTATAAGGTACTTATTCACTCTAGCCTTGAAGTTTTGTAGAGTGAAGAAGTACAAAGACGGCAGTTGAGTGAGGCGCTACAAGTGCGCCACTGCTCAGACCCGTCTTCAGAACGGTTACACCGGACTACATCCCGAAACATGACTAGGTCATTTCACGGCATGGCTTGGTCCGGTGGGTGGTAACTAGCCACGGCCGAAGCCTCCCACCAGAGTTTGCTACCCGGTTAGCACTACCCGGGGACCACGTGTAGGGAATCAAAATGGAGTACACTCCTACGGACGTGGGTAGCTCAGCCCCCAAATGCTTTCGTATGTCCAGATTTCTGTCCGGAACTCTGTTCTCCTCTACAGGTCGCATAATATTATTTTGCCGAGTTAGTTTTTGAATTTTTTTCAAAACTAACTAGTATGTAATTTTTTTTAAATTTTATTTTAGTTTAAGTTTTTTTAATTTTTAATTTCGAGAATCGGTTGAGGTATGCGACCTGTACAGGAGCACAGACGTCGGCCGAGAGTTCTACAGCTCACAGAGCCACTAGTCCTAAAGGTGAATAATCTACATTTCACATCTGGGGAGGCTAAAAAGGAACTGTAAAAATATGTTTCACGTTCACGTCATACATTCAGCAAACACATAATGACGTCATCGTCATCCGTCTCTTGCGAACTTATTGTATTGTATGAGTTATTTCGGTCTTGCTTCAGCATCGATTGACGTCACTATGTGTTTGTGAATGCTATAACCTGGCGGAGTAGCCGAAGCCGCCCTAGACGAAGACGCTTCTTTACCCTAGAGGTTGTTTTTGTTGTTTACCCCTTGGCAGGAAACCAAAAAGGCGTCGTGATTTTGTAGGTACCTATTATTTTCTAAAACTTGTGATATTTTGAGTTTTAAAGTGCAATAATCTTGGATTAGAACTTTTATCGGTTGGCACACAAGTACAAATGATACAAACATTGCACAGCGCATTGTTTCGTGTTCCCTACATGGGTAATTTCATAGGTGTGATTTATAGTCGCAATCACTTGGTATATCATTACAACTAAGAAATACGTAATTTGCTAGACACTGGCAAATGCACACGACGTGCGGCGCCAAAAAGGAGAAGAAAAATACAGTGTTTTTTGTTTTAAAAATTCATTCAGTCATTTTTTTTTGTGGTGGCCTGTTAGATTTTCGAATAACTCGTTCCTTTGCTGAGTTTTTATTCAATTTTGACCTTACTGCTCGGAAACTGCCTTGAGAGTTTCATACAACTTTATCTCCCTCGGGAGGCAATGCCTTGCTTTATGTTGAGACTACGTGACATGTCATTGGTCATTTTCGAGCAGGTGGTGTGAAAACATAAATACCATCTCTTCATCACGTGGGTGATACAATTTGATACAACTAAAATAAAATCGTAAAAGATACGGTTTAAAACCCTATCTTTTATGATTTTGTTTCAGGTTTCAGGTCAAAAAGGTTTTTAGCCTTAATGGTAATGTTTTTGTGAGCCAGTTCTATTTTTATCTCGTCTTATGATTCTTATGATTAAATCAACTCAGTATTTTGGTCTACATCAATATTTTGCGAGAATATAAGAACTGAGTGTACATTTTTAATTCATTTTATTGATTTCAGTGACTAAACAGCTTTTCTAAGTTTTTTTAAATTCAATTATAAAGGATTTAGTTTCACCCCACTTAGATGTGCACAATATTGTGCTCTCATCTGAATCACACTGTAAAATTATAGTATAAACTAGTCAAGGTTGTTTCTGGCAGACTACTATACACAATACAGGGCAAAGAATAAATATATACAGGGTTATCGTTAATTAGAAAACAACCTCTAGCTAGTAGTTTCCTTACAGTATACCTAAAAACGTTAGGCCCATAATTTGGGATCATAAATTATGTATTCCTTTCTTTCACACTTTAAAAAGATCACCTCTAACCCAGCTACAATATTTATAATTTAAACTAACGATAATAATTTTATTTTTAACATAAACCTACATAAAAAACAAATTAAAAAAAATAAAATTACAGGCAACTCATTAAAAAAAATTGGGTTTAGTTAATCTTATTTTACCGAGGTTGTATCTTTGCAGATTCATAAAATTATCGGGTTTGCGCCGTCTCTACTTCAAGTCGTTATGCAAAATGATGTGCCGATACCTGTCAGGCAAGCTGGTGCTGTCTACTTGAAGAACTTGATCACTTCAGGATGGCAGGAGAAAGAGCCGGAAGAAGGAGAGCCCATACAATTTAGTATACACGAGCAGGACAGAGCTATGATTAGAGACATAATTGTTGATGCTATCGTTCAAGCTCCAGACATGATTAGAATCCAGCTATGCGTTTGTCTCAAAACGATTACTAAGAACGACTTCCCAACTCGGTGGACTGAGGTTGTCGACAAAATTCATATTTACCTGCAAAACCCGGATCCTGGCAGTTGGATGGGAGCCCTGCTATGCCTGTACAGTCTCATCAAGAACTACGAGTACCAGTCGGCCGACAAGCGAGGCCCGCTGATCGAAGCCATGCAACTACTGCTACCGATGATGTACAACCTCATCGTCAACCTGCAGGCTGACCAATCTGCCGAGTCGGTCCTTATTCAGAAGCAAATTTTGAAGTGCTACTTTGGTTTGGTCAAGGTGAGAATTGCACTGTCTATAAAGTATTTAATCAATAATGCTTGGTGCTCATAGTTCTTCAGAAGGATTTTCAATGTCGAAGATGCCGTGAAACACACACACACACACAGACACGGGGTTTTCAGTTCGTAATGTACGTTTGGTTATATGTGTGCTTAAACTTTGATTTTTTCAGTATACTCTAAATCTGGAGCTCCTGACTAAAGAAGTTTTCACTAAATGGATGGAAGTTCTACGCATTGTCCTCAGTCAACCGGTACCGGAGCACACATTGGTAGTAGATGAAGATGAACGATTGGAACTTCCTTGGTGGAAAGTCAAGAAGTGGGCCATACACACTCTGTACAGGCTTTTTGAAAGGTAGGAACATTTAGCAATCTATTCTTATATTCCAGAAACAGGGAAAGTGTGTCAGTTTGTTACAGGTGATTTTTGGAAACAGTGCTTCTGGTTTAGTCGTTATAATCATTACCTCAGCCTGAATACGTCCACTGCTCAACTGGACATTATAATGTCTTAACAAAACTTAATATACTTTGTCTAAAAATACTTTGCTGTAAAGCCCAATGTTCACTGCATTATCCCACCTTAGTTTATAAGTAAAACATATCATGTTTTGTTAAAACTGATAAAAACTACAAAACAACATCCCTTTGTGCTTTAATAGACTGTACTAAATTGAGGGCACGGACTTCAGACTTACATTCACTAGCAATAGTCGCCCTTATATTCTTGTATGAGGACGTAGTTTCGCAACGGCATCGGTAGGCATTGCTTACCTATCATAGCGCAACAAATGGAGGCTAAAGCTATTTAGGCTTAGGGCTTCTAGACAAAGAAGTTTTTATTCGATGTTCTAAAAACATCTGTAGTTTTTTTTTTCTACGAAGTGATATAAAATTCTGTATTTTTCCCAACCTTAGGATAAAGCTCAAAATAAACTAATATTGATTTTAGATCATAAAGATACGAAATAATCTCCTTGAAGCATCGAGGGTTCGTACCAATTAGTCATATTTTGTTACAAAGCCTCTTTTACCAACCTAGGCGCCCTATTTGATGAGAGAAATAACGCTAATATTTCTGCTACAATAAACATCTGTAGTCATACCGTAGATATAAAGTATCTGTTACACGTGTTGGAATGTTTTTGGGGAAAATACGGACGACTAAATACCTTGTTTACTCAATCTTCTTAAAGGTTCAAAAGTACGAGGAATTAGAGAGCTCTCGCTAGCATTATAAACGCGAGAGTTTTTGAGTGAATATGGTGTGTGTTTGTTTGTTAGCACGTCATGCTGAAACGGCTTAACGGATTTTATTAAAATACAATGAATTTTTAAGTACGTTTAGTTCGTTTGTTATTTTGTGATCTCGTTTGTGCCAGATACGGGAGCCCTGTAAACGCACGTGAAGAGTTTACGCAGTTCGCGGAGTGGTACCTGACCACGTTCACGGGCGGAATCCTGGATGTTCTGTTCGGGATTCTAGACCAGTACAGGAACAAGATGTATGTCTCGCCCAGGGTGCTGCAGCAAACACTTAGCTACATCGATCATTGGTAAGTGCTTTAAGACAAGCGTACTCCAGCTAAGAACTACTGAAAAATTGGAATGAGACTTTTCCTTTACAGTTACACAAAAAATGGTTAATGTTGTTTTGACGTTTTCGAGAAAAACATCATAGTGTAAGCTATATTCCGCGCAACATTGCATAAACATGATATGTTTTTAATGCATCTTATGTGATACAGGATAAGGCCAATGTTTGATTGTGGTGGCAAACGTGACACACCACAAATCAGCTTTTTAAATTCTCATTGGCAATTGTATAAAACTGCATTCAACAGTGTCTGCATTGGGCCCTGATACATTTAAAATGTTATGTATTCTGCGTTATGTTGTTTTGT
This sequence comes from Peribatodes rhomboidaria, assembly GCA_911728515.1. Lineage (NCBI taxonomy): Eukaryota > Metazoa > Arthropoda > Insecta > Lepidoptera > Geometridae > Peribatodes > Peribatodes rhomboidaria. Next base: position 3,463,004 of record OU452166.1, read on the forward strand.
TTCTTTATTTAGGTGTCTTCGTGATAAAGCCAGGTGTGGATTAAGGATTCCGACGCTCTGAATTTTCCATACAAACGCGCTTGTCAATTTTCTTGGAAACCATTGGTCAGATTATAATGAAATTTGGCATGTACCATTAAATGAACTTCCTATGTTCTTGGTTTTCTAAAAACGGCCTCAACAACAAATAGACCTCTGAAAATATCCGCATTTGTAAGGGGTCACTTTTGACTTATTTATTCAATAGATCGACAAAGCAAATAAAAAATTTCTTTTGCATAGTAGGCTGTCTACATCATCAGTTTTTGAATTAATTCAGAATACAAGGGACATTTTTAGTTATTTGAGAATGATTAGAGAAGTGCAAAAGTCATAAAAATGATTGAAATTGCACTTTGTAACTCTGTAGATAACTTTAGAGACTTGTCAGTATCTTTACATGCTCTCTTTGCTCATCATCTTCTTTTAGATGAAATGGCAATAGAAAACCTTAAGCCAATGCGAAGTTAGTCTAAAGTGGTCGCCGGACCCTTAAGACCCTAGCTGCAATCACTTCGGCTGTGTCCGAAACCGGAGAGTCGTAACCAGTTACGGCAGAAGTACAATTCTTCGTTATACGATACTGGTTACTAGAAAATACGAATTTACACGATATTCTTTACACGATACTGACTTTTAATTTCGTAACTAGTTTCAGTAAAAGAATAGTTTTATTTGTAGGTAACTAGTGGGAAAGAGAAGTTGCTCACGGTTCACCTATGTAAATTGAGGTGAACTCAACCCTGGAGACCTCAACTGGGAACCTCAACTGGGAAGAGCCCTCACATTCACCAATTTGTTTTAGCAAAAACGTTATTCTGGGATATCATTGTTCTCACTATTGTGACCTAATTTTACTATGAAGGACACTCTAAAATCGCGAAATTTTTTTAGCTATTCCATACAAAAAGTTCATTGATCATACACATAATGTCGTTTTTTTTTAAATTCAATGTCATTTTTGAGACATGTGACTTCGCTTACACATTGCGTAAGCGAAGGTTGATTTTGGAAATTCGAATTTTGCTGACTGCCGGCTATCGAGTCGCCCACGGATTAAAGTGGTTAGTTAAGAAGAGGCAGCAATGTATGCAACTTCATATGGGCCGGCGTTGCTTAGAGCTCCGAGGCCGGCACAAATAGAATGACAAATATAGATACAATTTAGTTTTTAACTGAGGTCATTAGTTGTTATATAGTTTTTAGTAATTTAGTTTTGGATTTTCAAAGAAAGAACATGTACATGTAATGTGTATGGTACATTAGTTTTCAATAAATAGTTATGTATCAAAAAGGACGTGGGGTGTGTCACATAAATATAATACATAAAATAAATAAATAATTAATTAAGTTAGCTAAACTAAACACATAAATAAGTAAACAATAAAAACGAAAGAAATACTTACCTGTACTTACCGAGCGAGTTTAAAATGCTCGTCGCTTATGAATAGAACGGTGCTCGTGCGCCGGCCGTCTCGATGCGCCGAGCCGTCAAGTGACGAGGCTGTGTTTTCTACCTAACGATTGCGCGTGTTTATACTCCGCGATATTTGTCCGGTTAAATTGTTTGTCATAGTTTTTACGTGTTTAAATTAATAGACTTTATTAGTAAATTATCGACTGTGCTGTCACGATAATAAACAGTTCAAAATAAACAAAAGTAAAGTGGTTTTCCTACACAAATACTCAGACTCACGCTCATAGACGTATATAAATCTGAATATATCATGTTATGTAGATCTGAAGCCTCGTGGGCCCTCAATGTCTATACTTTTCACGTCTGAACATCGTCGCTTTTCAAATAAATACTCTAATTTCTCACAGTTTTTTTGTTTTTTCAAGAACCATAATAAAATTCTGAAGTAACAAAGTTTATTAACAATAATGTTTGTCCCTTGTTTGAGTCACACGCATATTCCTTATTTCCTAGGAGCCTCCAGGCGCAAGACTTAGTTCTGCTCTGGACGTCTATTTAATTTGCATTCTTCAAGACTCGAACTATAAGCTAGTGTCTGGCGGACTTTATTAAAATTGATAACTGGCCGCTGCTTGCATAAGGGATGCAGTAGAAAAGTCGCATATTTTGTTTTACAGTTTCAGTGAATAATACATACATTCGCATAAACGTTCTCTTTGCGTATAGGAGCTGAATAACTACATAAACTAGAAATAATAAAAACGTTGCTAAAGCATTTATGACCGTTTTTTCTTTTTCAACTAACTCCAAAAAGATTCTCGATATGGTTTTCTAAAATTTTGAAATCTCAGAATTCCTACATCTATATAATAAAAGTGAAAAACCAGAACGAGATAAAAACGCAAGACGGAGCGAGATGGCGCTCTACAAAACTTCCTTGGCACGTTTCTCCTAAACGGCTACCTGTTTCTCGGTAATTCGCATGTAATTCGATTCCTTGACCCTGGGGAATTGCTACAAACTTAATATTTATGATTTTGGATGTGTAATTTTTGTATAATAAGCAAGATAAAATCGCAAGTTCAAATTTCGAGCCAATAGAGATTATATTAGAGAGCCAATAGAATCGCCGGCTTGCTAGAGGTCGGGGTCGGGGTCGCGTTCAGAGGATAGTCTCTCAGCGCACCCCGTGTGCAACTCTGCCGTTCAAAACTTATGTGTAAAAATTATTAAATTACATTGAATAAATTTAAACAACTAATTTTAAACAATTTTAAACAATTTATTACAACTGAAAAAAACATTTTCAAGCAAAGTTATAGAACAACTTAGTCGTTTCGTAAGGCCAATGAAACAACGGAGCCGTTAGAAAACAACGGAGAAACAGGTTTCTATCCTTTGCATAGAACACACCCGTCTAGAACGTCTATGTCAGTGTTGCACGTTATTGCTATATCTGCCTCAAAATGGGCAAATGTTATGCAAATTTACAAAAAAAGTCGTATCTTAGTGGATTTATTTAAGCCAGTGGCATGTCAAGTATTTTGATAGTCACAATAAAAATTGAGAAAGTATTGTATTCAGAGTCAAGTCGAAGTCATGGTCTAGCAAAGAGGTAAGATTTTTAATAGAATAATCGTTTTATGATGTTGAAATATTAGTTTGAGAATATTAAATTACTTAGTAAAACAATAATTTCTTTTTTTCATTTGTTTGTTTCATCAAACAGTGTACTTTTCTCGCTTAACCGTAAATATTAATGAAGAAAGCACTGCGTTTTCGAAAATATGACGTGGCAACACTGCTTCTAAAGAAACAAAAAAGTAGTTTTGGCGGGAACCGAAAAGATGGTGTCGTGTTTTTGTATTATTTTCTAAAACTTGTGATTCTTCGAGTGTTAAAGTGTAATAATGGTGGATTATTAACGTTTACCGGTTCGTCAACGTGCACGAGTGTGGGCAAATGATACAAACATCGCGAAACGCGATTTTTCGTGTTCTCTACAAAACTTCACTTAAAGTTTCAGTAAAGTATCCATAACTTTACTGGAATGGGAAAAGGGGAGGGATTCATCGTCTTCATCATCACCTCATCATCATCATCCCATCATCTGTTACTGAAGGAAAAAATATTACTAAGAATCCGACTGAAGGACGAGTATCCATGATCATGAATAAATTATTAAAAAAAAAAAAAAAAAAAAAGAAACAAAAAACAATTTCGATGTTTGTTTTGAATTTTAATTTATCTGGTATGCCTTTATTTGAAAATTGGTGCAATTATTATGTTACTGAAACATTTTGGTAATAAAAGAAGGACTAACTAAGTAACGGTACCAGGCTTTTCGCAATTGAAATGGAAGAAATCAACCAATTAATCATCTTACAGGAAGATTATATTTTAATCACATAACCACATTATGTCTGCGTCTGTGTGCGTGATAAGGCAAATAAACACAGCACACTTAGCGAATTTGTGGCTTGCATATTGAGGTGTCATTTGGAAACCTACCTTCTCGATGTAGTTATTGTAAGCTACCGATAATTGTGAAATAAACTTGACATAACATAGCGTCACGCCTTTCCCTCGAAGGGGCTAGAAGAGTTGTAACATCCACACTTCGACGGACGACATTCAGTCTCAAATGTATAAGGGGGCGAGCCTGTCGCCATACACCGGGCTCAATTTATGTAGCAGATGACATAGTTACAATACACACATACGTTCACACAATGAACACATTGGTGCGTGTCATCGGCTGCATGGGTTTGAACCCGCTCCCTCTGGCTTGAGAGGCGGTCCTTCTCCAACTACGCTATCAATATATTTTAATTTCTTAATTATATTTTAAAATTTACCTATATATTGTGTACGTATTCGTTTCTTAGATGTATTTGTATCATTTTAAAATCAATAAACAAGAATACTTATGTTTTTGCTAAACATTTTATTATTTACATCACTGTACTTATAATATAGTAGGTAACTGTTACTTAACCACTAAAACTACTGAATAGATTTACATAATAGGTAATTAATTGCTATGCAATAGATTCCACGCGGGCAGAGCCGCGGGCAAACTCTAGTTTATAAATAAATTTGAAAATTCCCTCCCGAAAATGGGAAGTCTTTTTTTTTAATATTTTCAATTTTATTCTATTAATCTCTAGGATTATTTGTCCAGCCGTTTTATAGAAAAGTGAAGAGAGGCATACGAACACTTAGAAAATGTTCAAACCAAATTGTATTGTTTGTATTGTATACAATATTCTGTCAACGTTTCGTATATTCAATTGTGAAGATAACAGCAAACTGGGACTAATTTGTTGTGATTTAATCAAAAGACTAGACGCTCTAGATTTCGTGATAGGTCTTCTTTTAATTTGATAATAGGCCTGCGTTTCTTTGCCTCCCATCTGATATTAAGCATTGACGCGACTTCGATAGTTCACTTAAAGCGCTGCGAGAAACCGATTCACTCGAAACTTTAAGACCCATATTAACCAACTAAATTATCATATTATTATTTAGTTGACTGCTCGTCAGAAATGAAAATGTATTGATAACTCCAATAGTTACATGTGACACGTCTTCCTTGTAGTGTCAGCCACGGTCACTCCTGGAAGCTCCTCAAGCCGCACATGTTTGCCATCATCCAGGACGTGCTGTTTCCCATGCTTTCGTACACGGACTCCGACGACGAGCTCTGGAACACCGACCCTCATGAATACATTCGTATTAAATTCGGTAAGCACTATTGATGGCATGAACTTAATTTTTTTAACCCTAGTTTTTAGTTTTTTTTGACACGGATTCAAATGACTGAATAGAAAATACAGAGAGACAAAAATCATGTTCGTTCTAGATATATTCGAAGACTTCGTATCGCCAGTGATCGCCGCTCAGACGCTACTGTCGTCGGCCTGCAGGAAGAGGAAAGACATGTTCGGACGCACCATGCAGCTGTGCATGCAAGTGCTGACCTCTCGAGAGGGCGAATACGGCCCGCGCCAGAGAGACGGGGCCCTGCATATGGTTGGCACGCTGCACGACATTCTCATGAAGAAAAAGTCGTACCGTGAGGAGCTCAGCCCTCTGCTCAGTCAGTACGTGTACCCAGAGTTCCGTAGCCCTCTGGGCCACATGCGTGCTCGCGTTTGCTGGGTGCTCCAATGTTTCTCGGGCATTCGCTTCAAGAGCGACATACTTCTCCTGGAAGCGGTAAACCTAACCGTCGGCGCGTTGCTCAACGACTCTGAGCTACCCGTAAAAGTAGAAGCGGCCATCGCCATCCAGATGCTGCTATCGTCTCAGGAGAAGGTTCACGCGTACCTGGAGCCTCACGTGAAGGAGGTGACCAAGGAACTGCTCGAAATCATTCGCGAAACCGAAAACGACAATATAGCCAACGTGCTACAGAAGCTGGTGCCTTGTTACACGGACCAGCTGCTCCCTCTGGCGTTCCTGATCACGGACCACCTCGCGACCACATTCAGCAAGGTGATCGAGACGGACTCCGGCACCGACGAGAAGGCCATCACGGCCATGGGGCTGCTCAACACGCTCGAAACCGTCCTCAACGCCATGGAGGACAGCCCTGAAATCATGGCGCAGATTGAGAAGACCGTTCTCCGTGTCGTCGGACACATCCTGCACCACAATATCATTGGTGAGTTACCCCACCACAAACATGCAAGTATCGACAGCTTCGTTGAAATTTATTTGCACCACCTAAAGGCATTGAGATTCTATCGTAGTCTACATTTTCAGAATATTACGAAGAAGCGATGTCTCTGCTGTGCAATCTGACCGCGAAGACCATATCTGAAGACATGTGGAAGGCGCTCGAGCTGATGTACCAAGTGTTCGAGAAGGAAGGGTTCGACTACTTCACAGACATGATGCCTGTCCTCTACAACTACATCACCGTCGACACGGCCGCCTTTGTCTCCAATGAGAACCACATCTTAGCCATGTTCAATATGGCTAAAGTTGTAAGTACATACCTACCTGTAATGTCCAATTATGAAGGATGAAATCCTTGACATATCTGTACTTAGTAAAATATAGCTGGTCTCTGTTATTATCGATTGTTAGTAAAGGACATCAATCATCTTAGCAAGTTTAGATGAGTCAAGTAAGCCTTCGGAATTGGGCCTGTACTCACATCTCACACTCACATCTCATATTATTATTTTTATCTAAGGGGGTCCGGAGTCTGACATGTTTCTAGAATACTAAACTTTTTACTACTAATACTTGTTACTTTGTCGTAAGTGCCTAGCTATAGAAAATAATAATAATAAATTATATTATCCATCGCAATAGTTTGTGTTTCAAACCAACAAACACTTGCGCACAAACTGTCGCGTTTTAATATACAGCGATGACGACGCTAAACGACGACGTTGTGTGCAGAAGTGATTGCTACCTTTGTATCTTCACTATACAAAATCAAACAGATTTAGTTACAATTTCAGTGTCGTAAAACATGTCGCAGTGTATAAAAATTATACAATTTATCGCAAACATGATTCAGAGAATTGTTCCTCACTCACTCATCCTATGCCGTTTCATGATAGATAGATAGGTTGCTGTACCTAATCATTCATTGTTCCAATTAACATCAATAGTTTCGATCTTTGCGTCCACTCAGTTTAATGTCGTCAATTGTTGAAGATGGTCGTTGATCAATGCCGTTTCGTCGCTATCTTATCTTATATCTTTAAATGAGCAATTCTTGTATATATATATATATATAATTGGAATCTCGGAATCGGCTCCAACGATTTTCATACAATTTCGTATATAGGGGGTTTCGGGGGCGATAGATCGATCTAGCTAGGAATCATTTATAGAAAATTTCATTTTATTCGTGTTTTATCGATAATCAACTTAAACATAAACTTGGAAGAAAAATAACAAAAATATGACTCTTCCTGACATCTATTGGCGAATAATAATGCTATTTTTTGTGAGCAACTAATTGCTTTAACGACACAACAGCAGATGGCGTTGTTAAGTAACACGAAGTCAATGAGTGTTTGCTTTGAGGTTAGACTAAAATCAATTGTTTATTTTCCAAAAAACACAATAAAAAAATAACAATACCGAGCAAAGCTCGGACATCCAGGTACTGTAAAATTTATACGCAAATGTGACCCGTTATGCACACACTGCTTATTTATGTATTCAATATTATTTCTTAGCTTTTGTCATTGTCAGTTAGTGCTGGTCGATATTTGAGTGTTTTGCTCAACCACTTGTCTTAAATTAACCATGAATGCTGGTCGGACTTCCGAGAATTTGAAATTCCAACTTGTGCTTACTATCGATATCGCGCTGTACCGTTTCATAGTCGGCGAGCCAATCTATACTTTATGAATTCAGATCGTTTTCTAATATGAGGCATTTAGCCGCTCTGACAATTTCACTAGAGCGTTTATCTTAGTTGAGAGATTACGAAGAGCTTCGGTCCTAATGTACTTCCTTAGCTCATTTCCGAAAGAGCCAGCCATAATAGCCGCATAGAGCCACAATCTCGACGTTTTGTTTAAAAAAAAAACAACGTACGCGGTCATACGCATTTCCAAATTTTAAATATGGTGCGAAACATCCCCCTACCCATTCTGCTACGTGCTGATGATAGTCCACAACGCGATGTCGTCCAAGAGATTAGTTCAAACTACGAAGACAATCCTCCAAACCATAATATAATTGATAATGCAACTCTGCAATGTTCTGCTACTTGTGATGTTGTTGAAAATTCTGTATGCCACTGCAATCAGTAAAGACTGGCGTTACACACTATAGTCTTTTTCAAATAGCTAGTCACTTATGATAGGTCCATAGAACACAAAATATTACGTAAGTACATCATAATATTTCTATTTATCAGTGAAAACATTAAGCAAACTTACAAGAAAAACTACTAAAATAAACGACAAAGGACGCAAGAAATGGAATAAAGGTTATTGATTCGCGTATACATTTTCGCTTTCACTTTTTAATTTAATAAAATATTAAATTCGTTAAATTGTTATGTTACGTGCTATTGCCGATCGTGACGTCATGATAAGAGGGCTGGGAAATCGACTATTGTTGAAATCGAAGAATATCGAAAACAAAACATATTAATCGACTTGATATAAGCAAGGATTATCGTTAATCTGTACCCCTAGTACAAAAATTACAAAATATGTAGTGCGTATTCGATACAAAAATGTATGAAAAACTTAGTTTCCATTTACCTCCGAAAGGGGCGCTGTCCTATTTTTCATACATTTTTCTATCGAATACGTACTGCGTACTATAGATAATATATAGATACTATAGATAATATGATGATGTTTTTGCTTTTTTTACCTGTCACTGTCACTTTTTTATTTCTTTTTGATTTCTCTAAACCTATCGTCTAAGTAAGTCCTACTGACTTGTAGATAAATTCACAGAACAGTTTTAGGTATAATAATCGGTAATTACAAATCGAATATAGGTGCGGTACATCATTACAATTAGCAATGGATGTTTGACAGCTGACATTTCGGAAGTGTCATAAGTGACTAGCTATTTGAAAAAGACTGTAAGAGCTAAAACACACCAAATCCAGTTGCAGTTCGTTCCGTGTGCGTGCTGTCAGTTTGTCGTCGTCAACGAGCAGTCCGTGCGTAACGCAGCTACTGTTTAATGTTTTTAAAACCGACTGCTTTCGGTGTGACGTCTTTCATAGAATTTAATACTTTTACGTGTCCTTGCAAATCGGACCGGAATGCACACGGACTGCACTTACATTTAGTGTGCTCCAGCCTAAAGGCCGAATCTATACGGCGACGACAACATTATCGCCGCTGCGGTGCGGCGCATATACTCAATGCTAGGTTGGTGACTAACTGCAATTTGTTTATGCGTTTCACCGCGGCGGCGGTGGGAAGTTGTAGCGCCTGCTCTGCCGCATCAGCACAAAGCTCTACCGCTATGGCGCCTGGCGAATGACTTTCCTGTCTCGTAATTCACCAAGAAGCCGAGTATAAAAATGATCGCATTCCCCAGGTACTGAATTCGGAGGCCAAGGATGAGTCTGAGGTGTATGCAGCCAAGCTTCTGGAGGTGATGGTGCTGCAGTGCGTCGGCAAGATCGACAACTGCCTGCCTTCGTTCGTCGAGCTCGTCCTCAACAGGCTCACGAGGAAAGTGAACACCTCGGAACTGAGGACCATGCTGCTGCAGGTAATGTCTACATGCTAGCTTTACACTAAATGACATTATTCAAAGGCAAATAAAATATCTGAATATGAAACAATCTGAATACTAGGAGGCCAGCAATTAAGAATACTTAATCAAATATTTCAGACTCGCAAAAGTCGATTCTTTGTATCGAGACAGACGCAAACCAGAAACTATTATTTCAGTTGGGAAGTGGACCACATGGTTGCGGGCGTCCTAACAGTAGATAACTGAAAACCGCCATCTGGCTTTATTCCTTTCAAACTAAAACAGCTGGTTGGTCAATTATCACATCCAGTTATGTGTATTAGTAATACCAGGTTGTATTAAAAGGAATCAAAATAATAATGTACTTTAGAATCAATAGCGATGACAATGATTCTACAGTCGAATGCCAAGTGTAGCACTCATTGTCGAACCAATCAATTTTCTGACCAGATGGGATGAACAGTATTGGTATTTCTAGGTGTTAATAGCCATCCTGTACTACAACTCCCACCTGCTATTCTCGATCCTGAACAAGCTGCAGGAGTCTGTGCCCAACGCTTCCATCGTTCAGCACTTCATCAAGCAGTGGATACAAGATACTGATTGCTTTATGGGGTAAGGATTGACAGCTTGGTTTAAATGCTATTTTTACTTTCTGTAAATCTGAACCTGTTGAGCGCTGTTTTTAAAACCCTTTCCCGCGTCCATACGCCAAGTCATAAATTTAGGCAATATTTTCAGCATAGCAGGCTATACAGATTATTTAATTTCCTTTAGGAGAACTTTAGCAAGGTGCGTTTGCCGTTGATGTACTGGCCCCGCTTTCGCTTGCCAATTATTGGGACGCTGGCGCTCAGAAGGTTAAACTTATTTTTTGGCAAAAGTTTACAAATATTATTTTTACCATACCCCTATTTGAGATGAACAAAACTAAATGTAGTTCAATGGTTCCCAAAGGTTACTGGATTTACTGAAAAACAAGTACTACATTAAGCGCTGTTTTTATTAATGAGAAACTCGTGACATGCCCTCAAACAAAAAAAGGTGAAAGGTAAAAAAGGAAAAGGCACAAGTATTATAGCGGCGTACACTTCGCAGCATCCACGACCGCAAGCTGTGCGTGCTCGGCATCTGCACGCTGCTGGAGATGGGCGCGAGCCGGCCCAACGTGGAGGAGGTCGTGCACAAGCTGATGCCGTCCTGCCTCGTGCTGTTCGACGGCCTCAAGCGCGCCTACGAGGCTCAAGCCGAGGCCGACGACGACTCCTCCTCCGACGAGGACGAGGAGGAGGACGACGACGGTCAGTACCACTCGATACTCGCACCTACGAACTTTGTCTCGGAACTTATGCTTCGACTCGAGCGCTCATTTTGTTCGTGTGGTGCAGGAATCGACATTTTAATGTGACGTTTCAAAACGACTACATCGGTAATTTCCGAACAGATTTGGTGATTTAGTCGAGCTGAAATGTTAGTTTACCGATCGATGCTAGCTCTCATGGGGCGCAAGCACGGACATTTGAACTGACGTTTCAAATCGACTGAATCGGTAATTTCCGAACAAAATTTGTGGATTCAGTCAAATTTAATCGTATGTTGATAATAATCACATTAACCGTCTTGCCTCTCCAGTGCTACTCTAATAAAATCATCATCTGATTCATCAGGAAGAGAAGAAAATAATCATATACTAACAACATTTTAAGTTTCAGGCCAGCTTATAAAAATATCCATACTAATTAATAAGAAACTTGAGACCTAATAAGTCTCTTCCTTTTTCTTCCGACTTTGTATCCCACGGGTCAGCCTTCCTCTTTTCACTCCTCCACTGTACTCTATCCTTAACGTCATCTTATGAAACCTCACACGGTGTCCCTAAACCTGCCTAAACCTAATATTTACATTTGATCTAAAAATGTTGCAAGCTAAATTAACCCTCGTATTCACAAACATTACTATGAGCTCTCGAACGCACAGGGTACAGAAAATGTGAGCCAGCTGTCATGTCAATATACTGAGAAATATCAGCTTTGGGATCAAATCACGAAGTATCACAGTGTACTTCAAGTAATGTTTGTGAAAACGGGAGTTAAATCCTTTTAGAACGGGAAATGGTGTTTTAAATAAATAAACTAACATAGATTTTAATTAACCACGATCATGTTACGCAATAATTTTGCTTGTACTGTATTGTTAACAATATAATACGAATGTTCGAGTTACCGTACATTTACTGGCCAATCGCTATGCTGTATCGTGCTAATCCATTTATCACACATGTACTCTCGCTCCGTGTGTCTGTGTGTATCACTCGCTACGCGGTGCCTTAGTCATAGTCACTATTAGTCAAAGCGCACCTTTGTATTATGCAACGTTAACACGACGCCTACGACGAGCGCAGCTCGCTTGTACGTCGCTATACGGGAGGGCAGTGATATGTCTCAATGCATAGTCACTGCTTTATAAGGAAATAGCTAACTGTCGCGCCTTAGTTCACGTTTTGTAGCTCACAATACTCAAGCCAATACTTAGGCTACTCAATCACAGCTTTTTAATTGAATCGGACTAGTATTTACGGAGATAACTCTTACACCCAAGGTCACACACTTAATTTCTTTTATTTGAATTTTAATTATTAGTACAAACTTACATCACAATATTGTTAACCCCCTCACTAATAAACGTTTTATGTAAAATTGCATAGCCTAATAGTTGTACAAGTATTTTTTGATCGAGTTTAAAAATTAAAAAGAAACTAGAAAAATCAGAACACTGTAAAACTATTCTATTCGGAAACTATTCAACGTTTATTCGTAAGAGGGCAAATTATTTAATTTTTTGTTTATTTACGTTTCCATAGTATTAGTAAAAATAATGTATTAGTAATAATAATAGTAGTAATAGTATAAATAAAATAGTGCGACTTAAACTTTGCGTTTAGCGCAACGAATGCCGCATAAGGGGAAGGTGCGCTTCAGTAACTCGTAGCCTACGGTTGGTGATGGCGCCTAAAGCTGCTTCAGTTTAACCGCAACTAATAGCTTGGCTTCCGCTATCATTACTAGCGCCGTTTTAATCCAGGTATGATTAATTCAGAGGTGCTCTCGAGTGATGACGATGATTTCGAGGACGAATACCTCGAGAACCTGGCGCGGATGGCCGTCAAGGGCGGCGCCGAGCAGGGCGTCAACATGACCGCCAAGATCGTCGAGGACGATGACTCGGACCTTGTGAGTACGCTTGTGAGTTGAACCTTGACTGATTTACACATCAATAACTACAGTAGGGAGTACACTTTATTTCTTCCTATTTCTTTAAATTAAAAAAATAGCACTTTTAACAACAATATACACTGCCGATTCCGTAGCGCAGTTTTTTACTAGTTTTTAGTAAAGTTTTGTGTAAATTTGTTATTCGTTATATGTTCTTACAATTTTTAAAATTACCTTGCCGTCCTAGCATTTAGTTGTTGCGCATGACAACTAAACGGCAAGTTGACTCACTACTGTACTTCTTGATGTGTAAAACAGCCATAACAGAATTTCAATAGTAAATAGTAATCAGAGTACTTTCAGGTCAAACTAAGCCATGCAAACTAATAAAACAGTAAAGAGAATACAGGTCAAGGTCTTCTTTTTTTAATTTTTACCCTGTAAATAAAACCGCTTGTAATGACTGGGGCTTGTGCTTACAGAGAGGTATTTATTCAGTTACCCCCTCAGTAATAAACGTTTATAGCCTCGGAATAGCTACACAGTCTTTTGTCTTTTTCGATCGAGTACAAAAATTTAAAAGAAAGAAAGACAAAACACTATATAACTATTCCGAGGCTATACAACGTTTATTGCTAATGGGGTTAGTGTTTTAGAAGCAATCGGTAGAGATTTGTTTTGAAATAGAAAAATGTATTCAGTATTTTTCCACTCTTATAGACAATGCTAGAGATAAACAAACATTGGCTTATCAAAATATTGGTCTAAAATAATTGTCCTCTGTAGTCTCTAGTCTTAATAATATTTTGTTACAGAACATCTATTACACACGAGCCCTGATTAATAAGAAAAAACCGTTAAATTGACTGCTACTAACACGTTTGTTATTCTACAATAAATTATAACTTAAAAAAGGATCCGAGCATGGATTTGGAGTTTCTGGGAAAATGCGAGAAAACTAAATACTTACGTTGTTTATGCAGTGATTTAAGTTTAAGCAGGAGGTCCTGGGTTCGATTCCCGGCCGAGCAGATGTTTGAATGATGAATTCAAAAATCTGTTCTGAGTCAGGATGTTAGTTTGTGTATGTTCTATGGCATCTCCGATACAGGGAATCCTAGCGGGGAGCTATTGGTGTAAAATTGGCGTTCATAATTTACATTATTCTCATGGGATACTTTTTATTCAGAAAAAATAAGGGTGGTTCTAGGATAGCAGTCGAAACCGGGTGTCCTGCTTGTGGTTAATGACATGATAGATGTTCGTTCTGAACCTTTTTACTTTAGTTCAGTTCTAAGCGTTATTTCTCCTTTTGTTTTGATAATATTCCAGGCCTAGCATGCACGATGCGACAAAAAAATTGTCGACTTTTTTTTATTGAGACAGACGTACTCGTATATTTACACGTAGCCTTGTCACGTTCTCACACGACAAAAATTAATGAAAAGATGTTTTCGCTGCGCGGTTTTTAGGCCGGCTGATTTGACCAATAATGAGTGAACTAGGTATGCTGATATATTTATCGAGCGACTACTTCTATTGCATAACTTGTGTTTTGTTACATGTTGCTTGATTCTACATACATAGGTTCAGAAATATTGAGGGCGCTTTCCCGTAGGGGTGGGCAGACACCGCTTCTCTCTACTTGCTATTATCCTGGCTCACATTTATCGCTTCTTCTACTTCCACGAGTCTTTCATACACGCTCGTCGGCTACAAGTGCTCTTTACTTGGCCTTGTATTAAAACGCAAGAGGTTCTTCTTACCTGTTGGATTTTAAATTACTTAATTATTGGTTTCCAGGATGACGAGGGATACATTGCCGATGATTTCCCGATCGAAGGCTTCACCACGCCGATCGACGACAAGGACAGTGCTATCGATGAATACATCCAGTTCAAGAGCACCCTCATAAGTATGCAATGATATTCACATAATAATCTGCTATTGTAGCACAGCATTGCTCTTCGTTTGGCAAGCCCAGTAATCCGTCAATCTAGCTAGAGCATGCAATAATTACAACTTCTATACTAGTGGATCTGTGAGCGGATGACCTTGCGGCTGGCGTCTGTCCTCCTTTACAGGGCGCATTTCAATAACTATATTTAATTTTGTCGAGACCTCGTTTTGGAAATTTTCGCAAAATGGTAGTGTTTTTTTTTTTTTTGGAAACGAGATTCGGTTTACATATGCGGTAGAGGAAGACAGTCGGACAGAAATCCGGACATACGAAAGTATTTTTGCCGAAGCTGAAGCATAGACGCTTCACTCGCTGACGCTGGCTCAGTCGACAACTGGCCTAGTTAAGTTGGTATGTGTCGTTCAATCCTTGCAAGCATAATTCATACCACTTTTTAGTGTACATTTGAGGTGTGATATACTTGCGCGTGTGAAGTTACATAGGTATATCAAATTCAGTTCAAATAGACCATTAATAACTGTATTGTTACCAAGAAATACCATAAAGCTGGTCCTCGATTCTAATAAACCAATTGTTTTTAAATTGTTAATGAATTGTCGACTTTTGAAACTTCTGGAATACAAAAAGTGTTATATTAATAAAAATTCAATGAGGAAATGAACATTTTAAAAACATTTGGTGTATTAGAATCGAGGGGCTGTTCTGATGATGCAGTCAGATGGGCTTAGAAACTCTGTTTTGGGACCCGTCAAATTGGTGTCATTGAGTAGGTTCCTACTTAGAGTGCCAAAATGAGATTGTAAAGGCTTGCTTACACAACTTGTTGAATACTCTTATTTGGTATCAGAACAAAGCTTATAATGCTATCCATGTGGTTCCAGCGATATCAAGCAGCGAGCCGGCCCTGTACCACACCCTGATGTCGTCTCTGAATGAGCAGCAGCAGAAGAAGCTGAGCGCCATCTTCGTGCTGGCCGACCAGCGCAAGGCGCAGCAAGACAGCAAGCGCATCGAGCAGAGCGGAGGTTCGTCACAGTCACATCCTATATTTCCTATTCCTACGTCACAGAACGCTACACAACACATTGTGACAATGCGCTGTCTGTCCTAAGTGTCTACATTTAACAGATATACGAAATACATGACGGCCCTGCCCGGTACCCTGGTGGGTACCGGGCCGTCGAAGGCCACGCCGGGGTAGCTCAAAGTAAATGAGATCCTTAGAACCCTAAATTTTATCTCAGCTCAATAAAAGTGTCATCTCTCTATTACACATACGAGTAGAGGCCGAAAATATGTACCTAGGTACCGAAATAGATAACCTTACACGGACTTACAAGGATTTTTTGGCACGTGGCCTAAACCAGAACGAACGATTGAAAACAAGATTTGGATGTCTCCTATAATATTGACATATACCTAATACGAAGCTCCAAAAATATATAAAACTGATAGGTATGTTCTTTTCCCCCATTAATTAGGAGATTATCCTACTGGAACGGCACCATTGCTGTAAACCATTGTAATATTAACCTAATTTGACAGCACTCAACTGTCACAGCAGTTACAATGGCATCGGCGACATTTTATAATGTCAGTTTATTGTCCGTGACAAGCGCGGCCTGCGGTGGCCGCCAATGGGCCGCCACCGCAGGCCGCGTCTGTCTAGGAGACGCCGTAGAAAAGACGATAGGTTGTTTTAAATGTGTTTCTATTTTGTTACAGGCTATTCGTTCACCGTGCCCGCGCATGTCCCGACTAAATTCAAGTTCGGATCGTAAATCAAAAATAACGGAATACAATTATCGTTATTTCTCGTAATCGGCAAACCGTTTCGTTGATCACCCAACAAAATATGCATTTACGGTTATAATATAGTATTGAAATTTGTCGATAACATCACATTTACAAGGCGTTACCTCCAGACTAGGAAACAAATTGAAAGTAATGTAGGAGAGAGGTGCTGATACTAGAATGCTAATATATATAAATATACTTATATATTTAATTATCTTAAATCATACACTATCGAACGATAATGTTTTCTTAAAATAAAATATGTAGTATCATGTTTTAGTCGAACTCAGTCTATCAGCACCAGAAGACTAGTCCTATAATCAATAATAACAACGATTTCGTCGTATCGAAAGTGGAAATTTTGATTGTCTCTACGACATTTGAAATTTCCAATGTCGAGTTATATATATTTTGAGTTAATCTCAATTCGTATGGGCAAACTGCGGCTAGCAGTTTTTAATGCCGTACTTACCGTATTTAAATATATTTACAGAGTTATTCATATCTAGCCAAAACTGTCGTAGAAGAACTACGTAGATCATACTTATACATAACATCAAAAATAAAATAAATCAATTATCAAAAATGTAATAAAAATAAAGTTCTATTTATAAATCAATGTAATTTTACTAACGCAGTTTTGTATAAAAAGAAACACGGTAACATTGCACCTAAAATACAATACATCATGGAACAAAAGTTATAAAGTATGAAATAGGAAAGTTGCATGCGAAAGGTTATAGATGAGTTAAAGTAATCCTCGAAAAGTTTTAGGTGAATTAAAGTAATCCTGAATGTAACTGAATTATACTGTTATAAGAAATCACTAGTTTTAATAAAAGACGATTGTGACGAGAGACAAAACAATCTTTCACGTTGGCACCGAAAAACTAGTTTGTTGTTATGAATGACTGCCGATGACTTACTGTGATTACGAACACCACAGAGATCTAGTTAATTTTGACTTCAGTCATATTTTATATTTAGCCAGTTGGTGTCAAATTAAATTAAATGTTTTTATTAGCTAATTAATAAATACAAAAATGTTTTTTCATATACTTAGGATAATCGTTTTCTAATGATATAAGGGTTTGTGCAATTTTTGCATCTTGAAACTGAACCAAGTGTTGGTTTTCCTATATCTAATATCCATGTCTCAATTTCTTTATTCGCATTATTTGATATACTTGATACTAGAAATATTGGTTATATTTGTTAGAACATGTATACAAGCTCACCTTTTCGGTGTACGATGTTATCTATGCTTAGAAAAAACTTAATTAAAATTTAGTACAAATTAGTAGAAATTGTTTGCCGACGTGAAAGAATGTTGACATAGTGCAATTCGTTGGGTGGGGTCCGTTAGATGATCTGTCGATCGTACTAGTTGTTTCCTCAGTTTGCATGAAGAAAACGTTTTGGGTCAGGAACGAACAGGGGACTCGACCAATTCAGGAATCGTCAGGACAAATTACATAATGTTTCAGTTCTTCAGTTTCTTCCTCAGTTTCTTGCCTGTTCTTCTGAGTAGAGGTTCATTATCCATTTGGACTTTTGAACGAATACGACGTGCCTGTACTTCTGTACTGACGATAAAACTAACGCAAACATATTTGATTGCACACAGCACAAGTTTGCAGCTACAGTCGCTCAACTGCGAGCCGGGCTCGAACCCTGTAACGTCGGTAATTGAGGTGACTATTGTTAAAACGGTTTGTGGTGATTTTGTCCCGCTGAGGTGTTATCCGAGTTGATCGACGACCCTTTTCGGACCTTGGTCGATGTTTCTACATGTGAAATTATTGTTTGTCCATATTCTAAGCCGATGCCGGCTAGTTTACTATCTGCTGTTAATTTAGTTGGGTTATCTACTCCTTATTATACTCTCATGTTATTGTAAATATTATAAAAATACCTTGATTGACGACTCCCAGATAAATTAAGGTCTAATATTCAATGAAATGTTTACTTGAACTGATATTTAGCTAATATTATACAAGTGTATAGAATCGTTGTAAAGGTTTTCAACACGTTTAATTTTGAGTTGAAATGTATACTGTTAAAACTTGCGTTTAATTCTTACATTGTTAACAGTAACTTTTAGGTAATTATCTGTTTTTATTGTGAAGTGTAGCTTATGTTTCTTCCAATGATTTTCGATTACTGGACCATGTTAACGGCGTGCGACTTCGCGCTTTCCAGAAAAAACGAACCGCTGTTTGTAAGTGCGTAGGTGTTAGTTCGTAAGTTTGCACCACGAGACTTAAAGTGTTAGGGTCAAGCTCGGATATATTTCTGTTACGGGATCACCTCGGGCATACTGGGATAACTAGTAGTCGGCCTACCGCTACGGTACACTGTTATGTTTAGTTCAAGCATTTTTTTCGAGCTGCAAATAACGCGAATACCTTAGACTATGTGATGTTGATTGTACCGAAGTTCCTATAGGTGGCATTAGCAGTTGTAATCCGAGTGGGCCCAAGTTAATCATCTATTTGTCTACAGTTATAATCGAGTATTAGTAAACTCTTTCTTCCAGTTAGTTGCTCGCCAGGGCAGTAGTACTTGTTGTTTATAATATGTTTGTACTTTAATTTCTTGAAAATCTTGTTATAATAGTTACGTAAATCGACTTATGTCAAAATTTACCATGTACTGTGTACACGGCCATTGTGTTTTTATTTTTTAATTTGGGGAAAACAGTAATTATCCGCTGAAATCTTCTCTGTAATCCAATCTGTTAATTCTTGTAATACTATTATTGAATATATCGCAGCTTAAACATGTATACATTAATATGATTAAACTGTATTTTTTAATATTTATTTTTTTCTTTCCACGCCCTCTTTTCCTAGTTGTATCCCACATGGTGGTGGGGTCATCTTTCCTTACATTTCTCTTGAGCAACCCATATAGTATGGTAGGTATAGAAACGTACCGCATGCACCATTGGCTTGCGCTATCAATGGTGCAGATGAAACCAATTAGTTGCGTTTGCACCATAATGATAACAAAAAACAGAAGGACTGGAAAATTATGAAGTGCATGTCTAGTGTAATAACTTCTAAACTTTTGAATTATTGTGTCGCGAAATTTACGCTGCTTTCGGTTTTATACTAAACCAGCAGTGTCACAGGGTGACTCAAAATGAGTTACATATGTACGTGTTAGAACTTTGATTAGGTAACTACGTTTAGCAACTCAAAAATATACGCTCGTTTGGGCTCCAGGCTAAACGGATCAAAGAAATATAATGTAGCCGAAATTGCTACAAGTATACAATATAGATTTTTAAAACCCTGCTTGCACAGTCGGGTAAAAACACGTCGTGTCAATCATAATTATGTAAGAACACTTGATCAAGTCGCTTTAAAGATTTTAAAAATTGGGTTTTTCCCATTTGTTTAGGAATTACGTTGCTACAGACAAACAAAAAATACCCCTCAGTTTTGGATCGGGGGTCAAATGAGGTTTTGATGCATATAAAGTTTCGACGAGGTATCGTTCAAGCTCAGATCAACCTAGAGGAAAAGATGAAACACTGCGTAATATCTCGCTGAAGCCACTTTAATAAACTTGTGTGGTACGTGGTAATGTTGCCATGAAAAACATTTACAATTGCACGAAAACTAATATTAATTCCCAAACTCTACGTTAGCCATTTCTGTTCCAATATACAATCTTAGTAGATTTAATATTCCAAAACTGCACATATTTGTAAGAGTTTAAAGTTACGGCTTTTTCAAAATTGACTAGTAGAAAAACTGCACAGTTTTTAAAAAGAACCTCAAAATGTAGTCCCGGCCACACTTTTTAATGCACTATGTATATTTATGTACACGAAAATATACCATAAACCAATGTTCATAATGTCGAGGTAAGAATGACCAAGCGAGTAGCGTAGTTTTTTTTGCGTCAATGTATGCGTGTTGTGTACATATACGACAGTAGCGTAGTTTTTGGATGGTTTTTGGCTTCACCTAAATCATACGCCGTGCGTCATCTTATTCTCTAGGTTGATCTGAGCGTTCAAGGTGGAAAGGACAAAGGAGAAAAAAGTACCGTTACTCTCCGACAGATGGCTTCTAAAAAGTAACTGTTTGCGTCGTTTGAGATCGCGATCTAAAGATCAACAGGACAACAAATTAAATGACGGAACAAAATATCAATGAGACATCAAGGAACATATTGCCCTCGCTACGTTCCGCGGTTTCACCTCCGATTTTTCAGCTAAATATACCCTATTTATCTCTTTCACATTTTCATGGTGCAATGATAAAAATGCTCACCCCAGCTGAACATGGTGGAATAAGCCACCCTGTGTGGTATCCATTCTTGTACATACCCATTGAATTTAATCGAAATCGATTTAGCTGTTTTTGCTAATTTAAACGTGTTACAAACCGCATGCGGTACAACACAGCGCAACGTAGCATTATGAGGTTGTAATGCATGGAATATTATGGGAAAAAACACCAAAGGTGACGCGCGTAGCTGCGCAGCGCTGCACAGCGTCGTCCGTTTAGTGTGTCATTTCCCATAATAGCTGCGATGCGCTGCATGCGGCTTTACCAAAAGGGCTTCGAAACTTTGTGACAATCCACTGGCCGCTATTTAGTTTTTTTTTTTCAGTTTCCGCGCACAATGAAGGTAGTGTATTCACACTGCCACTACATGTACTCACATATCTTCGCACACTTACAACCTCACTCACACCACACCTAAACTACACCCTATTTAAATAACTGAACAAATCAATAATTTAAACATAATTCTTTAAAAATGAAAATGTACTTATTAGAATTAGCAGACAGTGCTGTCTGCTAATTCTAATCACATTTTTCGATCAAAAATAGTAATGTTAGCTAATAAACAATCACCCTATTCTATGAATGGCTTGAGCATGAGCCAGCTGGTTTATTAACTGTTGTAATAAGCTACGGTTGAATATCATTCAGGAAGCTAGTTGAATGGCGCCATTTAGTGAAATGGCTAGGCTGTAAATTAAACGGCTGATTAAGTAAGTTGGCTGCAACAGATTTATTTCCGGTAGATTAGTCACCATTTCCACACTCTTGTTGGAATATTCTGGGCCTTAAAATAATATACCGAGCCGACTGAGTGTTATCACGTACGTTGCTCCATAAAGGTAAGTACAGGGTAGGTACATCAATAGCTTAGTTGGAATGGCAGGAGCCAGTAAGAAAGCTCTCTAAAACGCCGGAATTAATCTAATCGAATACGTTCTCCTTACTAACCTTCAACCGAAGAGTAACTAACTCAGAGATAGGAATTGCTAGTGCGTCAGATTCCATAACAAATTACCTAAAGGAGTTATTTTGCATATACAAAACCCGAACTTTTAAATATGTTTCGCCAAACTGTCTCTAATTACCTGTTTATAGATCTATATGAAATAAAAGTTATCAATGTTCCAGCACTATGACCTCGTAAATGATTTCTTTACGCTAATTGGTGGAATCGATTTACGAACAAACCAAAGTATCTTGGCGCCTTTTCAGGTAAGTTCCTCGATGTCTTATTTTTAAAGTAACCTCTGAGTTTTACAGCCTGTAAATTAGTATGATTCTAAAAATCTTGGTAACCTTAAGCTGGTTTCCCACTATGCGTGATTCTGCAGATAATCACGCACAGCCGAGGACGACGGACGGCCATGCACCGCATACAAAGCTCTGTCAACGGTGAGTGTCAGTCTGTGTGTGTCTTGAGATTAGATTGAAGTATTTTTTTTTAAATTTCCTTTATCGTAATATTAATGGATGGTAATAATAGTAACATCCATTAATTTTATTTATATTTATCGGGTTTCATGCATAATATGAATCGTTTTTGTTTTTATGTTCTGGTGCTGCAGAATTCCATAACATGGGTTCATTTAAATAAAGATTAAATAATTCAAATATAAGTCCGTTCGTCCACTCCGTTATTCTAGAACACGAACAAGAAAACTCCAGTGTACGCGTGCACGGCTCTCTGCAAAACGAACTGGTTTTGACTATGGTATAGCATAAACTCCGCCAGGTATAGCATTCAGGAACATGTAGTGATCAATCGATGCTTAAACAAGACTGAAACAAGTTTTTATTTTATTTTATGTAGAATAAGGTCGGCGTTTGGCCACCAACTCGCCTGATGTTAAGCGACGTTGTGGTCTAAGATGGAGCACGACGACCTATGAAGTACTTATTCACTCTAGCTTTGAAGTTTTGTAGAGTGAACAAGTACAAAGACGGCAGTTCACTCAACTGTGTTACAAGTGCGCTACTGCTCAGACCCGTCTTCGGAACGGTTACACCGGACTACATCCCGAAACACGACTAGGTCATTTCACGGCATGGCTTGGTCCGGTGGGTGGTAACTAGCCATGGCCGCAGCCTCCTACCAGAGTTTTCTACCCGGTTAGCACTACCCGGGGACCACGTGTAGGGAATCAGAATAGAGTACACTCCTACGGACGTGGGTAGCACAGCCCCCAAAAAAGTCATTCACATTTCTTCCCATGGTGCGTCGGTGTCCGTCGATCTGCGATCCGCGTCCGTCCGCAGTCTCACGCACCGCTACGGTGCGTGAGACTGCGAAGCCAACGATAGAAGGGGAGGAACAAACAACTCCCCGCTCGGTTTCGTCGAATCGCCGGGCGCAAGCTAGAAGTAAGTGCGCTGCGTAGCAATGCGCTACGAAAGCGCTACGAGCTGCATATTTTTATAGATGTTTGTTATAGTTAGTTACTAGACGGTGAACTACATGGACTAGCTAATAAACGAACATTGATCAATTGTTATTATGTACTAGTGTTGCGTTAACTTATATTATGGCACAATAAATTTATATTCGGTTTGTAATAAAACTTTTGTATGAGGCTGCAGGTCCACTTATTTAGTATTTATAATGTAAACAGCGTACAAAGGAAGCGGCCACACGGGCGTACATAGCCTCTATTCAGATTGTTCGTCGGAGCTCGGAAATATGACAATGCTTTAGTGTACGCTGGTGTGAGCACACCTTAGCAGGTACGTCGGGCGGCTAAAATGTTGCTGTGGTCTAGACATCAGTACTTTGAGTTTTTGGCCATCACAAGTGTCACATCACGTTAGTCATATATAAATACCTGGTATCAAGGGTTTATGAGCGTACAATGTATTGAACCCCTTAGGGGTTGTCAAAAGTACTTGAAAGAATATTTTTACAGGAGAGTCTACTTTGGAATTCTTGTAAGTATAAAAACCACGCTCCTAGACTGAGCTATTTATTCTGTACATGGTTGTGTTAAATAATCATTGTAGCTCTCTTTACGTATTTAAACTACACTAGGTGCTTACTTCTAAAGAGCCTGTTAGCGATCGACGTAAGCCTATTTTTTTGTATCAAAATAACTCGTCACAATTAAAAAGGGAAATAATATTCAAGAATCAGCTAATACTTTATTATACAAGGTATATTTAGCTGCTACAAATAGATAAATCACCATAGTAGTTTATAGGTGCCAGAATCCGAGAAGCGTCGTCTTAGGCCTGCTGGCAACCTTTATTGTTCCCAGCGGAGAAGCGCGAATTCTCCGGCAAAGAGTAGGCACACCTACACCAAAGTTTATTGCGCTCAAATTGTATGCATTATTTATTTAATTTAAAAGCGAAGAAACCCGCCTGCAATCATACGCCTCCACCGGTACGGGAATGGAAAAGAATTCAAAAATGTACCCAAATAAGGCCGACTCGGCGCAGCGTAAAGCTGTACGTACACTTACAACTATCCGCTTACTAGTAAACTGTGTATAGCCTCAGAATAGTTATACATACAATGTTTTGCTTTTTGCTTTCTTTTGAAATTTTTAACTCGATCGAAAAAGACAAAACACTGTGTAACTATTCCGGGCCTTAAAACGTTTATTATTAACGGGGCTAGTATTAAGGTACGCAAGCATTTATCCTGTTTCACACTTTTATAGTACTAGTGGCTATAGTGCTCCTCACGAAGTGAGGAGAAAAACTTTGACTCTTGTTACTTTGTGAGCTGTAGAATCTATTCACAAAGTTTCAAGAGAATCGGTTAGAATACGAAGACAAAGATCAAAATTCGGACATACGACAGCATTTTTGTCGAAGCTGAAGCATGGACGCTTCGCTCACTAACGCTTGCTCGGTCGATAAGGACGGAAATAGTCACGTTTGATTAAGCCAGACAGAAATTAAACAGGCTTTCTGAATTTAAACTCTTCGTTTTGAAACGTTACCGCTTTCGTCCATCTAATAAGTCTCTGGCTTCGTAATTAGTGCTAAAGAGTTTCGTGTGTTTTAGCGCTCTTTTAATTTTATATTTAAATGGTTTGGCACGTTCACCTTCGTGACCGAAATAAAAGGTAAACCGATCAACAATTCGACATTTTTATATTTGTTTTATTAATGAGAATTCTTAATGCTATTGTTATATCAGACCAGACGATCTTTTGTTCCGACTAAAAAGATTAAGCACATGTTCCACGAATGTTATTTTAGTCAACATTTGTTAAAAACCTCCAACTGTTATGGCGGTTGTACATTCTCGACGAGGGCTCACGAGACATGGCGAGGATGAGAATGTACAGGATACATTCGCTTATACTCGCCTCCCCTCGCCTCGTCTCGCGTGCTCTCGCTCTCGTGTCGGTTTTTTGTGCGCGAGTCCAAGGGCCTCGCCTTCCCTCGCGAGTGGAGACGAGTGCAACCCTGTACACTCTCACTTCGTTCATTCTACCGCGAGACGTCACGACGTTAAGTTGTGCGTAAAGTCCACAGCCAAAAACCGACTCATTTCAATATGTGGAACCAAGAAAAAGAGTTAAATTTTCTTGAACTTTATCAAAGTGAGCCAATTTTATGGGAGCCCACGCACAAATACCACAAAGATAAACATAAAGTTTATGATGCGTGATAAAAGTGCACATAATTATAATAGCTCATAGCGCATAGCGTTACAGCTGCCGTGACTTGGAGCGCGTCCACCATCTCCTTGCCGTCGCTCGTCGTGACTGAACTAAGCAAGAATGTACAGGGTCTCACTCGTGTGGCGCTTACTCGTGCGAGAGGTTCGCGCGAGACATAGCGAGGGCACTCGCGCGAATGTACAACCGCCATTACGACCACTTGGTTGTACTTCAAAGTCAAATTTGCTAGCTGTTTTCATTGGTAATTGAACGACTTCACTCCAGTCAGCCATCCCGCCTTACTGGCGACACTTGAAAACGACCGACCGGCGTGAATAGACTAAAGTATTATGACTTGTATTGACTTATTATTTGTGCATGTAGATACTGATGCTAGGATTGGTTTATTGATGGATTATAACTTCGATGTTCTATATGATGGCGTTGAGTTTCTTGCCCCTTCTTCTCAGCGTCTAGGGTTATCCGAACGTGGCGTATAGAGTCATTGTGGTACATGGCGTAGGTACTATCTCGGGGTCCATGAGTAAATCATTAAATTCATTATCACTGTCATTAGTTTGTAAACATTCTGACTTTGATATTTAGAGACATATTACCCTAGCAAACGGGAATAAGTAAGATCAACTAGATTGTGAATAGATAAACTTTGATCACTTCTTAGGTGTCCTTCACATCTTATTTCGGTTCATCGTGATTATATTTCTCTAGATGATGATCATGGTTGCTACCACTCAGTGTTAGTTATATATTACAAGCAGCGTCCTACCCGTAGTTAAAAATATCCTATGCTATTCCAGATTGTAATATATTCCTGTGCCAAAATTCATCCAAATCCGTTCAGTCCTTCTAGCCTGATTGAGTAACAAGTATCCATCCATTCCAACTCTTGCATTTATAATATTATACTAGCTGTTACCCGCGATATTCACTTTGACGAATGTGATTTGAACTATTTCAAACAAAAACCCGCAAAAAAATGACAAAACATGAAAGTGAAGTGAACGGCGCGTTTACTATTGTGTTTTATTTATAAGTCTGTAGTAGGTAATTCCGAACACAAATATATTGGTCGTCACTAGCTAACTTTTCCACTTGGGATATTACAAATAAAATAGTAAAACGTAAAAATAGTATTTTTACTTTCGATGTAACAGCAGCCTTATCCGAGACCGAGGTGAGATGGGCACTTCGGCTACAGATGTGGAAGTAATGTTCCGTGTACCGGGAATGGATGCCGAAGTTACCAATTTGTGTCGGAAAAGGCACTCTTCGACTGTTAGTGTGGCTTTTACGGGCTTCGAAGAGATTTCTAATTGTTTTTACGGTTTCGAGGTGTGGTTGTGTCCGGCACACACGACACGTTACCGTATTTTACGCGTGGGCTTCGGACGATTAAAAAAGTAAACGAAACGTATTGGTTTCATAGCCGATCTCCTTATATCAATGTATGTACCTAGTACAGTCAACCAAGGTAAATCCCCGAGACTGTAGGTTTGACTCAAGTTATATTTTAGTTTGATTCAAACTATTTTGATCGTTTACACAGTTGGTTTGCGAAATTTTTCAAACATCTGCGTGTTTGAAGTTTGTTTGATGCAATTTCATATTTTTGTCGTTTTTGTCGCGTTATTTGATCGTCTACCGACGCGTTTGAACAAAAACGGCTCAGTTTTGCTCTGGTTTTTGTAGCTTGAGGTTTCGTAATACAGAAAATAGTTTTAAAAGTCGGATGAACATTAAATGAAGTTTTTATAATCTTCTGGTGCGGTAGTTTCTAGCATTCTCTGTAAGTTCGTGTGTGAGACGATAATTATCTTAATTTGTACCACCCTTTGGAACATAATTTTCTTTTCTTTTTAAATGTAGAGCAGGAGGTGAATACTATAAACGTGAGGAAAATGCGATCCTTATTCGATGGCATTTCACAATTGATGTGTCACAACACAAAACAAGCCTGAATACGGCGGCGTATATAACCAGGGACCCTATTCGGAGATTTGAGATTCTCATCTCACATTTTTTGTCCTTGTTGCTCTCGTTTGAAACGTCATAAGTGTGAGAGTGACCAAGATAAAATCTCATCTCATCTCACCCACAGGAATAGCCCCCCAAAGCTGTGCCGTTTGATAGACCTTTAAAAACGTAAGATTAGAACTGTTTGACCGTCAGTTTAAATGTAATCACGTTTAGTTTCAAAATAATTATCAGTCTTATTCAAAAACGTGTAATAGAAGCCGCTGTAAATACTCGTAGTTAAAAAGCTTTGTTTCCTTTTAACGCATTTATTACCGTTCTGTCGAATATAGACGCTGTGGGTTGACTATTTGAAGGCTGTGGCAAAACAGAGCAATTATCTGTCTAAGCCTTAGAATATGTACCCTATTAAGCGCTAGAAAAGATATGTTACGAATAAAGTATATATCTAGTCCAGTCCTCTACGATCGATAAGCTAATTTATGTCACAAACTAAGGTCACAAAGTGCTTTGTCTTGGTGAGATGTGTCAATAAATATCACATAGACAAAGAGGCATTTTAGTAAAGAATTAAAGTAAGTAGGTATGTCTTTTGTTGAACGTTTGTGACGTAGCATAAGTTCTTGTCATATGTCAGGTATTCGGTCGGGGAAGCCTAACTCTACAACTTAGCTAGTTTCGTAGCTAAACAACAATATTGGTCATCTTGTTAACATAGTTACACAATCTGTACCTATCGATGCGGCCACCGAAATAGTTATATTTAGAATGCCATGCCGAAATAGTTACGATACACTTTGCCAAATCTTCAACTTAAATAGGTAAAAAGTAGGTTTTTACTCTTTGTATTTTTCTCCAAACTATGCCATTATGTGTATCAGTGCACGGTTAACGTCGACATTGGCCCATCATATCACAACTAATAAATATATATGGAATATAAAATAATTTTATCGAGCAATAAATTCAATACTTAAATCTGAGTGAGCATTCATAGTGCGGTTGGCGTCGATCCGTCCAAGCTCACGCCGTTGGAATATTTTATAATGGCACATATCATTCGAGCTCGTCTGAATAGCAGTTTGCGATTTGGAGACAGAGAGCTGTAACTATACAAGTAGGTACTTCATGAAGCTTCATGTTATTCTATCGAGCCTTTATTAACTAAAACAAAACACAAACAACCTTCGTATAACTATTTACCTAATCCAATCATCCTACAATCAAAGTTAGTTAACCTAACCTACTTAGCATACGGCAGTGCTACTCGTATTTGGCCTAGTGAGCTTAATTTACCAGCAAAGCCTCTAATAGGCCAGCCAAGTCTGTAATTATGTTAACCATAAACCAATGAATGTCTAGAAATAACTCAAATGCTCAAGTCCAGTACATAATAAACGCACAGGTGGCAGCGATTCAACAACAGAGGTGGGCTTTGATATTACACAGAAGAAGACAATCTATGTGGTTTTTCATTGTAAATAATTTAAATGAAAAGCAGCGTCAAGTCGGGATCTGAGCTGCTAACTAACCTTAAAATACACCAATTAGGGTTATATTAGGAAAACGGACGAGACTCGCACAGGACCGGAATAGCATACACTCCAACATTTCCACTAAAGACTACAAAAGAGGAGACATATTGGTTTCAGAAGTAGGAGTTCCGCTTCCCTTGACTCCCGCCTTAGCCTTCGTGTTTTTTTTTAAATCCCCCTACTTAAATAACTGGGCTAGGCAAGTAGTTAACGTTGTCGATCCATGTCTTGCCCAGCCGTTTGATTAAATAGTTGAATATCATCAGGAAGCCAGTTGGACGGGGCGCCGTTTAGTAAAAAGACTAGGCTGTTAATTGAACGGCTGATTTAGCTAGTTAGCGGGGACATATATAATTATATAACAGCACCCAATGGAGACTGATTATACTTGGTCGCGAGCCTCAGCAGTGAAGGAACGAGGAAGAAGGTTCATCTCTGAAAAATAATAAAGTCAAATAAAACGCATCCAAAGAAGCAAACAACGCACATCATGACATTTACGTTACGCACCCCGGCCACGTCCTCTGAGGGCAGATGACAAAATGTCCCGTAAAATACAGCCCAAACGCGCCACCCCTGCATTTTAGATGTGCACGCGAAATATGTGTTTAGTGTCGCGACTTTATGTTTTAGAACTCGCGTGTTTGGAATATTTTTGAGATTGACTTCGTGAGATATGTACCTACCTACTATTTCTTTATTAACACATTCGGATCCACCGCAATTTAGCATATTAATCCAACGTTGCACATTAATCAAACTGGCACCTCGTTTGCCGGACGCAAGCCATCCACCGGGGCGGACGTCAGTGTGCTTAGTAAACGTTAGCCCTCGACAGGGATTCCCAGGTGCCAATATAACTAAACAAAAACAACTAAGTAAGTTTACCTAATGTTTATAACAAAATAGGCCCTACTTAAAATGTAGCTTAAATAGATAGAGGTGTTTAATTTTTGAGAAAAATGAAAAAAAAAAAAACTTCGTAGTACTTACCTACTAGATTCATACTTGAATTTATTACATAACTTCTGTAGAACGTTTCTGGAAAAAACAGCCGAATGTATTTCAACCAAATGATAAGCACCACAAAGTCTCCGTGCAAACATACACACTCGTATTTATTATAAATTCATTGTCTCGCTGACCGGCGAAACGAAATTACACATAACGAAACCCACAAAATTAACAATGAAAATAATGTTACATCTATTAATTCCCCCGACACCCTATTAACAAGGGGTACACTCGTATTAAAATGATAAATGATTCTAATCATCATTTTCCTTTACCACCGTACCGTGGTCCTTACCATCCTCGAAGTTATTTCAAGCAGAACGTTTTCTGGAGATCAGAGTGAGCTGGTCGGGGTTACCCCAACTTCTGTTTGCGAGTGTGTTAACTTTAACAAATTACTGAGTCAATGCGAGAAGAGTTCAGCGACTGGGCTGTGAGAGGTGGAACATAAGATGAATTGTTGTTTTGACCCTTGCTGTAAAAAATATTATGCTCATTTACAGTTGGGACTCGGCATAGATTGATGGAGGGCGCGAGGAGATCTGAAACTTGACATCTTAGTAATTGAATGACGCCAAAAATGCGGTTTTATAATCCATAAATAACACCTACCTACTGTTACGCAGCTTTTCATCTTTAGTAGACATTTAATTTTTTTTCCTCAAACATGCTATCGGCTAAGTTAATATTCTAAGTTTCGGTTAATGCTTTCGTAATTACCTATCGCCTGTTTTTCGTAGTTTTTTTTTATATTTGTTTGACAAATTGATTAGTTCGTAAAAAAGCTTTCCTACTGAATTAAGTAGGTATTAAGTCTTCGATGCGAACTAGACGGTAATGGATTTACGTTATATGCGCCGTAGTTCACGTTTCCACGTTCTTCGATCACGTAGGAATCTATCTAGTTGCGTGCCTCTGCAATAATGGATGACATCAGAGTGCTTCTTACCCGCATTTGACAATCTAAATTTTGGGAAATTATAATAATATTGTCCGAACAAATCTTTGGAACTCGCCTGACAGGAAGGTCGAACCTTCCTGTCAGGTGAGTTCCAGAGT
The DNA here is from genome assembly GCA_911728515.1 of Peribatodes rhomboidaria. Classification (NCBI taxonomy): domain Eukaryota; kingdom Metazoa; phylum Arthropoda; class Insecta; order Lepidoptera; family Geometridae; genus Peribatodes; species Peribatodes rhomboidaria. Next base: position 3,494,124 of record OU452166.1, read on the forward strand.
TAATAAACTATTCACTAAACCCCATTAAACTTAATATTAAAGTTCCGCAAAAGTAAAAAAAAATAATAATAAAATCAATAATAAAATTAATAATAATATTATAAAATTATGTAGCTATATTGTTAGTAAATAAACATAATTAAAAGTATAAATACATTATTCCACCCACCCACACTCACACACATCCACACACACACGACCTCACATATGATTTAATTATTTAATTAAATATACATTATATTGGCTGTAAGTTTAGCTTGTTGTTTTAATTTTTTGTATTTAAGGACTGTGAATGTTGTTTAATAAATTATATTAAAAAAATAAAAAATTCGTTGCAAAACTAATATTACGAGTATCTTAGTTATTTTCAACTTTGCAATCAGACCGAAAGTCTGAGCAATGCATTTATTTTCTCTAACACTATAAGAACACATGTCTGCATTGGACCGATACACATGGCACAGCCAGAGAGAGGCCTGCAGCAGGCAAAACAAATCAGTGAATGATGATGATAAGCTCACTGAGTGAATGAATGAAACGCGTGAGTGATGCTGATGAACGCTTCATCATCATCGTTCAGTGAGCAACCTTCAAATCGTATGCGTTCCGCCTTACGAACGGATTAGAATGGCAGCTGAAGCGACCCCTTCCATCGAGCGCTGGAAGCTAATCACCGTCTGCTCAGGAACAAGCCATGCTCAGTGGCTGTTATTAAAATTAGATTACTCTTTTTCGGCTAATCCTTGTTGTTCGTGGATAATTACCCGGCTTGGGGTACGGGAAAAGCTCATTAATATCTGAACGTTGGAACCCTATCACGGCAACCTTTGGATTCGTAGATATGAATAGTGATGGCATCGAGGTAAAGTTTCGGATGTGTGTGTATGTGTGGTTGATTTCTTCATATTTTTCTCATCTTTATATTTTTCTTCAATTCTTATGCTGAGGTGGAGCCTTTTTTGAAACACATACATAATTGTAATTATTGTTTATTATTTATATAAGTATCTACTTTGTTTTATTGCTTTTATTTGTCGTTTATATTGTTAATTGTATGTATGGTTTCAAAATTAATTTATTTCTTTCTTAATTTCTTCACGCTTTAACTGCTCAACTATTTTGGATACAATTTGGAAATAGGAGAGCTTATATCCACCCGCAAAAAGTGTGTCTGTAACTGCGGCTCTCGTATCGGTTTATTTCGCCACGAGCGCTGATGTAACCAATCGGATGCTACGTAGTATTCAACTCCTGTAAATATTAACCACTAGAAGAATTAAACTTGTAGATTGTTTTCTTTGTTAAGGATGATTTGCAGTTGTCTAACTTTGTTTAGATGGTGTACGTTCTTACTTACATGTAAGAATAAGCTATGAAACTAGAAGCACATTCTTCAGGCTACCCACCAGAAGTGAATTGCGACAAGGTTGCTCGCTCCCCGTATTTATGAAGTCGAAAGGGAGCGTGATTAACGCGGCATTGTCTAATTCGATAGCTGCTGTAATATTAATAAGCGATCTCGACGAAACAGTTTTTGGTACGTTTTTGATTGCCGCTCAGTCCGGATGATAATTACTTTTGGGAAAGGGTTGCGCGATGGATAGGTACAGGGCGCTCCGAAATCCGCCGCACTGTTTTATCACATTTTAGAATGAGAGCATTATGGATGTACCGAGTAGCTTTTATTATCCGTAATGTTTATTCAAATCCAAATTCGAATACATTTATTTTCGAAAAGCTTGTCAAGATTCGTAGTTTTAGTTATTTAAATATCTACTTAAAAACTATACGTAAAACATTAAAATATGATAGGACATAGAAATTAATCTCAGAAGCAATAGTGAAGCACTTCGTGCGGTCTCATAAACATTACTTGATTATCCTCCCTCACGAAATACCTCAATTTTAACGGCGCATGTGGATCTTCCGCAACAATTTTAGGATGCTGATTATAAGTGCTTACAAATAACAATTTGTATTTTTTTTTAATGTTATATCTTTAACATAAATTAAATCATTAAACATACTAGACTGCCTTGCAATTTTTCAAGGTAACAAGTATTCTTGCTTTATCATCTTAATGCACTATTGCCACGCCAACTTTTATATGGTTCTGTTCAGCTGAGAGCTGAGCGCAGTGAATGCGCAAAATTTGAGCAGCTTTATATTATTATTAAAGTAAGATTACATTTTGTACATTGAACCACTTTTCTATTAAATATAGATTTAATGTTATGTTAAGTAAGTATAAGGTATGTTCAAGAAATATATTTACTTAGTTTTAATTTCAGTCTGGAGTTTCGGGCCTGTACTTCGAAAACTTCTTCTAGTCTTTTTTTCCTTTTTTTGTCTGCGATTGACGGTCAGAATCAGATGTTTGAGCTTATGAAGTGTAAAGGTTTTTTTGTGTGTGTTTTCGCGAGGTGTCGCTAGTGAAAATCGCACACCCTGTAGATCGCACGGTTGTTATTGTTATAGTGATTAAGGCCCGACTTAACCGCGCGCCGTGTGACAGTTTCGCCCCGCCATGCATAATTAACGCACTTGCTTATAACTTGGAGTGTTTTGCTCAAGTTTGTAAAGCTGCTAGTGCGAGCGCCGCCAGTTTCTTCGCTGCAGGTAAAGCGATGCTTGAAACACGGTTTTTGCAGTGAACTTCGAGCTGTCAGACTTCAAGTCTGCGGTAACTTGCGACATCTCCACCATGACACCGCTTTGCCCCGCGACACTCCGCGAAACACTAGCCATCGGCGTATCTATTGTAAGCGATAGGTGTATTGCAATGTGGTGTAATTTATTGTGTTTCATAACTATTATTTATTATCCCCATTATGAGCAACAGTGTCATTGGGTCAAAAAAAAAAGTCACCAAAAATAGGATAAAAGCTTTTTCGGCTTTTTTTTTCAATATTAGACTTCAAAAAACTCTCAGGAAACCATAAACACCTAAACAATTTGTATCTTACAAGCACGAATTGTGAAATTAAATTAGGGTACCGCGGGATGGCCACGCGGCGGGGTTCGTCCCCTACTTGAGATATCTAATCGACATCCTATGGTCTCTATAAAATCACATTAGAGCGACTGCGTGCGCCCCGGGCTGCGGACTGAACTACGATTTGGCCTCGCTGGATGTGATATATGATTTTGAATTTGAAAGTAAACTTTATGGTAGCAAGGTATAGTAATCGATAATACAATGTAATTACAAACTGAAAATAATACATTTCAAAGATAATAATGGAATTAAGCAATTAATTCTTGGAACGAAGTAAGCAATGAATTCTTGGCTTTTCTTCTTTCTTACACTCGTTTGCAACGTAGGTAGCTATAGTTTTCGACATACTCGTACATAAGCACTTTTAACAAAATTTAAAAAAGCCATCGACAAACTAAGAACACCCCCGACTAATCTGGGGGCACGGGGCCCTGCCGTGCCCCCAGATTAGTCGGGAGTGTTCTTTTACAAAGGCTCAGCCTTACCATCTCTTTCTCGAAGCCATTCAGGCCATTTTCAACCCCTTCCTGTAACTTTAGAAGTCTCGATCTTTAGAAACAAAGATAGGTTAAGATATTTTCTTAAATGTCATTAAAATTAATCGATTATCTTATGAATTAAATTACGCCAAAATGTTGTTAGTTACACAGTTAGTGTTTAGTCTATAAAGCACGAAAAAACTTAAACACATCCCATTTTTTTTTCTATTTCCCTAGTTATAAAAACTGCATAAATAAGTTTGTAATCCTGCATACTGAAATACTGATTACAAAGTTAAGTTGACAGTTCAAACTAATTCTATGGTATTTCTGGCAGACGCAAACTTAAGTTAATTTTGCAGTTTATGAAATATTTACTATTTTTATTTTAAAAGTTTTTACCTGACCTGCCGTATTAGTTAATATGTTTTCGTATGTAGATGTACCTATGGATGTTTGTATCGATTAAATCTTGAAAGCTTAATTAGAACCATTTCCTGACGTTATATTGGGATCATATTTGGTATAGGTACCTACTTGCGTATCTTTGTAGACTGATCACTGACTGACCATCGAGCTGATCTGATTATGGAATCGCAAGCTGGCCATATGAACTCCTCGTTCGTCCATAGTAGACTAGCCATGTTTGGACTCATTTTGATCAGATCACGGTTCTCCTACTAAATTTAATATCATCATCACCATGAGTCATATGTACTCCCTTTAAAAGTATTTTTAACTTACTATTACCATGTCCTTAATTTGACAACAATGCAATAATGTGTGGTACCATGAAGCTGATCTGATAATGGAATCGGAAGATGGTCATAAAAACTCTTCGATAGTTAATAATAGACTAGCCGTGTTTGGGCTCATTTTGAACAGTTCACGGTTATTCTACTGAATTCTTAATACTCATCGTCAGCCGTCAGATGTACTCTTCTTAGAAGCTTATTATGACTTACTCGTAGTATTACGACGTACGTACGTAACGTTTAACGAACTTCCCGCTTCGGTATCAAAATAATTTTAAATAATTTATTGGTCACTTTCTAATAACTTTCTTTATTTCTTCTTTCTTTCTCTCTTTATTTCTTTCAGAATAGTATTCGAGGTTAAGAACCAAATTAAAATAATTAAATTTAAAATTAACAATTTAGGTCCCTAGTACTTTTTGCATATAATGCATAAAATAAATTCAAAGATTGCGACGCTACCACGCTCGTGTGATTGCCATTGTTGCGATGCTAGCCCACCTACACTTGTACAGGGTGCTGTCACAATAAGAAATGAGATCCTATCAAAAACATTACATGTAAAAAGCTCAAGTCTCGCGTAACGCAAACTATCGTAAAAAGTTGCGAGATCTAATGTAAAACCGAGTCAGTTAATTTTACCTGTTTAAAACTACCTGTCTATGGAAGCAACTGCCAAATGATTTCATAATACATTGAATAACTCGGCATTAAACCCCCCCGTCTTTTGCGTTGGGGGTTAAAAACGACAAATAAATCTGACTTGAAGCTAAAAGGCTGGGAGGCACTTTGTTCCTAATCTATGTGTCTATACTTCCATTAATTAAAATTATATACCCATTAAAATCAATTCTTACATTGCTTAAATTGACAAACAACGGGTACCTTTACTATTTTTCTCGTAGGAATCGGTTGCATCTGTCTCTTCCAACAGCTATACATCCACGCGGTTTACCTTTTGCTCACGTTTTCGTAGATTAAAAATGTGATTAATTTTTTATAGCGTACTCTATTGGCTTGTGCCAATGTTCTGTTGTTTTTGGGCTACAAATGCCCACGGGTGGGATTATAATGTTTGTCGAATGCAATCTCCCACTTGTCAAACACAAAAAGGAAAAATGTTTGTCTTATCAAGAATATTTACTTAAACTTACTAAAAAGTTCAGAAAAAATGATTAAACATTTACAATGTTAAGATTCTTAAATTTACACGTAACTTAGACCTTCTAGCCAAACGGTCTAAGACACGTAAGTAAGTACTTAACTGAGCTAAGTATTTATGTGGGCATCTTACAACCCCCTACAGTAGTTATACATTTATAGAGAAGTACCATAAAAATATTTTAAAATTTATTTTGAAAGAATTCGTCATTTTATATTTCCGTTCCGACTAAGAACTTCCAGTGTCCCAGAATGTCTAGTTTGCTGTAACGTCCTTGTCTTATATGAATAAATGACGAACTCGGGTCACTGCCCAACAAAGTTAGTTATTTAAAAAACACAAAGTAGGTACACGTAGGTACCTCTTGTAACGACATATAAACAGTGTGCTTTCAAATCGTGCAGTGATTACGCGTCAAATATGTAAATTTTGTGCTAATTAATACTGCCTACCTTTTCCGGCTACGAGCGTAAAATGTACGGCTCGCAAATGTACCCACGTGTTTGATGCAAATTACCTATCTACGCTGAGCTATGTATTATTCAACACGTATTCATTTGAAGTAATTAGATATTAGGTACGGGGGCTTAAACTTGTGCGTGTTCACTGAAATGTTAAAATGACCTACAGGACCTGCTAGCAGAGTTCAAACTTGTGCCTTTCGGCTTCAAGTTGCTTCTTTAACTTTCCATGGCTGTTGAGTAAGATAATCATTGTATAGGTATACATTATTACCTGTACACCTAAGTATAGTAGGTAGCGCCTGTGTAGGCGCAAAACACACTGCACCGGACACCGCTTCGGTGTTTGGTGATGCGGAATTCAACTTTAACTGTAAAATCTCAAACATACTTATAAATCTCGAATTGTGCTCATGTAGAAACTGCAGGGTTAGTACAACACATTTACACTGCGTCTCCGTGCGGAGAAGCGCCTTCGAGTTTCCGTCGCTCCGCACACCGTAGCGGCATGTGGAAGCAGTGTGATAGCCGGCTAAGTAAGAATTAAGATCATAAAGACGAAAATTGAATGTCATAAGACGCATGCAGGCATCTGTCTACATTGCATTCGTTGCGAAGTCTGCCGTCGTAATTAGTAGCTGTTCATCGCATGGTCTTCGGCGTTTCAGGCCCACACCCGAGAAATACACCAGCTAAAGCTGAAAGGGCAAAAGTAGGTATGAACAAGACTATTGCTTAATGCACTTCAAATTAATGTTAATAAAATCAATAGAATCCATCCCTATCATAGTTTAAAACGAAAACATCACGCCACCGCATCCTAAGGGTATAACCCTGTACCCGTCCAAACGTCATAGGATTGCACCAAACATAATCAGATCAGGGTACAAGTGGAAATTGAATTAGGGAAAAGTTTGACCCTCTGTGCACTCTACCGTGTCAACAAATTTTTAAAATTAAACTCTATGTCCGACGGTATTGGGTGGACACTAGTTTGTAGCCCGATGTATCCGTTCGTTGAACAAAAACAGATTTTAGGAAGCAAGATTTAGGGTTGCTATTAGGTTTAAGCCGCGTTGGTGGTATGATCAACGAGGGGTGACCAATAACATCAATGCTTATTTGTGCCTAATAGCAAAAAACCAACAGATGCAAGCATTTCACGGGTATAATAATGTACTTAGTTGGATTTTTATTTGTTTGCTTTGATCTCGGCTGACAGCTTTTTTGCAAGTTGTTCTGGGGTACCGTGAGTTTGCCTAGGTGTTAAAGGATATTATAAGTTTAATAAAATTATTTATTTTCGTTGTTCATTTTAGAATCCGCTTTTAATAATATACCTACTCAAGCTTATAGCTTAGCTACCACTATATAGATGATATTACTTCGTAATTTTAACTTGATTGCCGCAACTTGCTTGTTACGTAAATTGTACAAAATGAAGTAAGCACGCAAGCAAATTCACTCAATCATTGATTTGTTCAATGGCTCCCTAGTTTGTCTTATCTACTCACTATATACCTACTCTATTTTTATTTTACCTATTTCAACTTTCTTTATAACTGTTCCGAATCATTATTCTTAATTTTATTCGGAACCTCTGGAATGTTAACGTATATCTATCGCAGCGGACAAAGTTTTCGGATATTTTTTGGACATTTCTATCACTTTTTGTGTTTAATTGGCTTTCGTCTCCACGTCCATTAGATTCTGCCGTGCTACGGATGGATTAAGGTTTAATAAAGCTCAACGTTTAGCTCATGGCGAGTAGTTTAAATTTCAAACAGTTTTTTTGTTTTCGGAGCTAGACCGTTGAGCTAAATTAAGTAAGTACTGACGAACCTAAGTCACATGAGTAATCAGGTGCCTATTTGTTAAATATATATTATTTGTAAAATAACGAGAACAATAGTCTAAGATAACCGCAAATTCGGTTATCATATAACGTACAATAAGAACAATAATTACCCGGTCTAGCACCAAAACCAAAAAATCTTAGCGCCATGAGCGAACATTTCACCTTAAGATGTCAAGTATGCAAAACGTGATGGCCAAAACGTACTAATACAATATACCCGAGTATAGGTATGCATAACATTAGATACATGCGAGGATTTCACAACTTCATTTAGGAGCCTCTATAATAAAGTTTTGAAGCCATTGCTTTACTGGGGCATATTAAAAACAGCAAAATACCGAAGACGAAGCGGCATGGCATTAGGAGGCTTAGCCTGCCCAGTAATAAGCACAAAGGATTTGCACACGCATTGTGAGTCAGGTGCACGATCATTTTATGAAATTTTATCATTTCACCGACAAGGTCAAATGGTTAGTAATGTATATTATTTATGTACTTACTTATGTTTTGAAAAAAAATGGGGAAATCTCAACTAAATTTTGAAATTTTAAACGTTATTATTTCTATGTCAATAAATATCCGTTTATGATTTTGCTAATCCAAGACCCCTGTTATAAACTCATGGGCGGAATGTTGTCGGTGTTGTTCACTAATTTTATTGTTATTTCAATTCCATTATGGGCCCGGGCCGGAGCCCCCGGCTTGGCCTCGCCGGCCGCAGCGCCCTTGTGCCCAACTCAGGGGTGCATTCCGCGATTAATTATTCTCAGAGTTGACATTTATCGCTTGTTGATTAAAGGATCGGCGCCTGCATTGTAGTTTTATAGCCTTCACACCTGCAGCTTAAACCATACCAAAGTAGGCATTTATTATCGCTATTTATAGTGGAATAGATAAATTTCTAATTGTTGCAGTGTATTGGTTTGCTGAGATTATACATAGCTGCGATTTTTATTTTCTCACAAATAAGGGAATGTTTTTACTCATAATTCAGCGTACCCCCGGCGGAGGATGAAAAGTTCGAGCGGCCATCTCGCAAACATCCAAGTTAATATCTCGTAAACGGCGCAGTTCGCACATCATTACAATTTATTGTCCAAACTTTCATCTCGGCCCCTAATTTGAGAAAAAGCCGTGTAATCGCGCGGACGTACCGAAGCTGTCAACAATGTTATTCAGTCTGGTGAGTCTCCGCGCGGAATGGTGCCATAAAGCGACGTAATGCAGGAAACAGGCTCTAACGATGCGCTCTATACCAGGCGGGTGAGCCTTAATCCTCTAAATAAAATATAAAGAAGAAATCAGCGGGAACGGGCGGGAGCTGCCGACTTTATTGCGCAAAGATTGGACATATTTACGTCTGCCAACCGGATGAGCACTCCTTAAGATGTGAACGTAGGTACCATCTCGTAGTTGCTTTATTTTATGTCCGGGAGTTTTAATGTTTGGAACAAAGTAACGCGCCGCGGCGCCTCGAGAGCGCCCCTCGTCGCGACATGGACTAAATTGAGTCCGCTTCATTTTTAAAGGCGGTTCTAAAATTTTATCATAAAGAGAAGGATCATAACTTTTTTTGAAAAGTTTGACAGTATCCCCTGAGTATACTTTAAGATTCGGAACATAAACTATTTCCAAACATCATCGTCGGAATAGTTACTTAGTCTGCAAAAACTGTTCATCTTCTCTTTTTCTTTTTGATACTATTTATACTTTTGTAGAATACACAATTACACAGACTTATATTAATGAAAGAGGTTTGTATACAAAGTTATATGGACTATAACATTTCGAAGTTCCAGAATAAAACCACATTTAAACAGGATCTGCCTAGATTTCTTTGCATCTCTAGCACCCAAACTGTGAGACTAAATTCAATTATTTTACAACTTTTTAGTAAACTTCTGCACAGATCGTAATATCAATGTATTTACACAATCTGGACAGGATTACCAACACTTAGAATTGAAAAGCAATGTTTTTATTTCCTGTCTCGAGAGAAGACATACCTACCAGCCGTTTCCGATGTATTTATTCAGGAGAGTAAAAACATAATGCATTGTAAAAGGACTTTTTTCGTTTTTGTGGGTTTGGTAAGGATTTACAATGTACACATCGTGTATTCGTATATTGACATTTCAAAGATTCTAAAAACGACAAAGACACACTTAATTAAGCCCGAAGGATGTCGACTCATAGACTATTTAAACATTTATTCCCTTTCGACTCCATCGTCGTACAATTTTAATGCGCGTGAGTCTTCTACAGGAAAACTTGCAAAATGCCGTAGCGTTTCCACCACTTATTAAACAATTATCATCAAAGGAACAATTTGTAAATCGGTCGGTAAATTGCAATTCTGAACTTTGTAATTTTGACAAAGATAATAACCGGAAATAGGGTTTTTTAATTTGCGAAAAACGTTTTCCAATTTTCTGTAGCCCAAGGTGATGAAAAATCATGCCTACTGAGGGGAAGTGCCTAATTGTGTAATAACGTCCACTGTAATATTCCGTTTGTGAACTTGATCTACCTACTATCGACAAACTAAATGGTCTGTCTGGGATTTCCCATTTAAATTGCCTAGAATAACATGCAACTTAATAATGGTGTATTTTTTTTTTCAAGTTGTGTTATGACAAAGTATGAGAGTTATAGAAAGATAGAAAGATTTTAAAGGCGTTTCATATTTGCCCTTAAACGTAATTTATGTCCACTTTCATCCGATTAAAATGATGAATCATTTATCATCATCATCTTCTTCTTCGTCTTCTCCTGTTCCTATTATTTGGGGTCGGGCCTCCTCACTTTCTAGCGCCGAGTCCCGGTCCTGGGTTGTCGGCTCGGGCGATGGGAATTCATTATCATCATAAGAAATAAATCAAGGTTTTAAAAAATATTTACAAAAAATATAGTATAATAATACAAACAAATAACGTTGTTCTCTACGATTACAGATGCGATATTATTAAGTTTTTAGTTTTTTTAGCAAAATAAATAACTATTAATATTATCAATCTAGGACACCTACGGGTCCTAGATTGCCTCGTGACGATAATAGTTTTTTATTTTGATACTCCAAAAAACTTATCACAACTTATGACACCTTTTCATACCGTAAAATCACGTGTCAACTTCAACAAATTGTCTGATCCAAATGATAACAACACCCCAGAAAATTAAACAATAAGGAAATACGAAATAAGTGCTGTTGCCTCAAATTTCAGCCCGAATATTTAGAGCTCAGTAGTGAGCTCGGTAGTAGGCGTCTTCAATCGGATTAGCGGTCCAAGTGCGCTGGTCGTCCTGGATAGGGTAAACGCGGCAGATACCGCCGCGTGCTTCGCACGTGCCGCGTCGAACTTTATATCACATTAATGTCAAGTCACTAATTGGTGAAAGCGATTTGACGGTTCTAGTTTATATTTCACAAGTAAAACTCTTTATTGTGATTAATCGGAACACTTCAAAATCGTTAAAGGTCGTTTCAACTAATGACTTCTTTTGGTCACACTTGAATATAAATTTACTATTAACATGCTATTATTATATTAAGTAAGCCGAAAGCAGCTTATACCTACAGGTGTTTTGTGAGACACCCGACACATTTTTGGATATCTTTGTACCTATTTATAATTATTGTATTTTTTTTATACAATACAATGAAATCGTTTGGGGTAAAATTGGTTATAATTAGTTTTTACTTGCCTTTTTTTCTATTATTTAAGTAATCATGTCAGAAATATTTGAAAAACTAGCTCTACCTACATTTTACGAACAAAACACCCGGCTCTATTTAAAATAGGTTTCAATTTTGTTTTCCGATATTTTGCCGATGCGAGTGCGAGTTTTGAATAAATATAAAACCGATGCTGGCCGCTGCTCTTGATGTACCTATAATCTAATATCGTAGACGTGTGTCGTGTCACGTAGCGCGCGTCCTGCGGGACCGGGGACGCGCGCCGACTTTGCCGAGTTGACCCGTCGCTGGTATTAACTGCCGCGATGACCCCACCCAATCATACGGATAATATGATAAATCTATTTAATTTAAATAAGTACAAATTATAATTTATCATCACAGTTTTAGTTATGAAGCCACGATCTTCATTAAAGACGAGATGAGGTATTTGTTTTATAAGGCGTTGCATTTAAAAAAGTATATTTTCCACCTCGCAAGCTTGAATAAATTCTGTTTATCATTTGAAATCTGAGTGCAGAAGTGCATTTCATCCACTAGCGTGGAAAGAGTTTTCAAATTTGAACCTTTCTATTCCATAATGTTGTATACCTAACACTCGTCCACTAAAAATACATTTATCGACGGAGCAAGCATTCTCCGATACCTTTTGAAAAAGAAAATCATATCTCCGCAATTTTGAAAAAAAAAACCAAAAACTAACTCGGCAAAAAAAACTGTATCGAAACTGCTCACAAAATTTTACGAGAATCGGATGAGGAAGACAGACGCCGGCCGCGAGGTCTCCAGCTCACAGGATCAGGACCTCACAGAGCTAGTAACTTATTCCATGTCAGTACGCTAATCTCATCGACGTTATACGAGCGAGCGTTAGCGAACAAAGCGTCTCTGAGGACAGTCGCCGGCCGCGAGGTCTCCAGCTCACAGAGCCACTAGTTTGTAGCATAATCTTAATGGCCAGCAAGAAAAATAATCTTTCAACTCTTTACCCGGGCTCCACACGTTGTGGCCAGCCGACAGTTTTTCTGGCAACTAGCATTTTCCTCGCTCTAGTGAGGTGAAAAGGTATTCTGCTTCTCGTACATTTGAAATTCTCGCGACGCTCAGGATTCTATATTTGAACCTTCGTTTGCTCAAGTTTCAATACGGGAACTCGCGCCAGAAAGGAACTTTGCAGCCTTGCATAACAAATAACTATTGAACTAGCTGTCAGAGTTCCGTCCATGTTCATTTAATCGATGACGACTAGCTAGCTCGGCTCAGAAGCCTCTGCAAAAGCAATGGAGTCTCCGCTTCTCATCGAATAAGTAACTACGATCGCCTCTGGCTAGACCACACAACACACAACCAATAAGAGAACTGATCATGATGATGATATGATTACACACAATGTCATATCTCATTTTCATTCCCTATTTAACGTAGGCCTCAAAGTACAACCCAGGGCTTTGCACATCGACGTGTAACCGTCGAATTATCTGCGATTAGATACAGGGTTACAAGCTCGGGGTGTACTAATCCAAAAACACACACTTTTAATTCTGAACATCTTTTTCTAAAAGACTAAGCCTGAAATTCCGAAAAATCACGAAGTCTACCTATCCGGCCATCGGCTTGTGATCGCTCTGTTCGTACAACGACGAACTAAGTATTATTAATTTCCGAAGTCTCCCGTCTCGCTATCAAGCATCATTGCAATTCGCATGCATTACATGGTAATTGAATAAGTTGTATCCCAATCGGGCAGTAAACTGGCACCCTCTGGCTGCGGCCACGTGCCCGGTAATCATACAAATTGAGACAAGTTCCATCGAAAGGGGGTGCACATTCGAGCTGACTGCGCTTGTGACAGGTTCACATGAGTGACGGGTACTTCATGTTTTCAATTGCCGACGAATTACCAATTTCCATAACGTGGCCCAAATGGCGCCACTGTCATATTGATGCCACCCCATGTTGACGTCATACGTCATAGGTTGTTGCCGCGCAAGACAGTTTTGTTGCGTGCTTGCGGGTAAAAATTGCGGAGAACATGACACATTCCGTTTTACGTGATTTGACTGACATTATCATGGATTTGAAATAGCCGTGAGGTGTAGGTACCAGATTACAAAAGTGAGTCTCACGGATGTGTTCAGTCGTGTTCCACATTCGAAATAAACGTAGACGGTAAGAAATGACCAAATCATATTAAGGTAACAAAATAAATAAACAAATAATAATCTTTTGACATTTTTTATTTAACAATTGGGTCATCATATCAGTATACTCCTGTCGTGTAACCCTGTATAAATGAAATCCTCGCTTAGTACATCAAAACATACACGACAATATTTTCATGTAGCTATCTATTAGTATTTCTACAGAAATTCCCAATAACCACCGGAAATGCCAACTTCCGATCGCGATTCCGGGCCCCGTGCGGCACGCGGCGTGCACGCTGCGGACCCACACCGCTTCCGGGTCGCATCCGTTCCGTCTACGTAGGCGCCGACCGACTCGCTGTCACAAAATGTTTTGCTGATAATTTAAGCCGCATTAGAATAATAAATGTGTATCGAGCATTGGATAATCCGTTGGTTCGAATAGGCTGGGTACACATTGTGCATTATACAGGTGGCGTGCTGCGAGTCAGGGCAAGCTCGGCGACGCAGCGAGCCACGCCGCGCCAGCTGCTAGCTTCGCCGAGCAATATACCTATGTACCTAGGAACTTAGAACGTGCCATCAACCGACAAATCGTTTTATTTGACGAAAACAATGCCACTTCATTTGTTTTTTTGGTCATTTTTAAATTATAGAGTTAATAATTGTTTAATCCTAATACATTTAGTACTTTTTACTGGTTATTTATTGGTTAATTAACCAATAAATTAATTAACCACTATTAAGTGGTACTACTTATGTAAGGTTTTTAAACAAGTAGTTCCTTATATTTCGGAATGTAGCGTTTTCCTCTAATGATACAGAGTATAACAAAAGTTTTTTTTTAAGTTAAAGATTAGACAAAAAAAGTAATAAAATATTGGGTCAGCGGGTGAATCAGAGGGCGCTAGTATTATTACAAACAGGTATAAAGTTTGTAAAGTATGTAACAAATGTAGTGTATGTAGGAATGTAATGTGTGCAGCGCAGGATATACTGATCCGATTTTAAACATTTTGTAACTAAATAATACACTCACTGAGTACCATTGACAATATCAAACGTAAAAATAGCAGGTAGAAGTGTTAGTAAAGTGAAATGGACCGAATTTAAAGAGTTTTAAGTTTCTAATCTCGACAGCCATAGGTACAGTCTGTAACATAAACAATTAATATTATAACAATGCACATAATAATAACCTGCCTATATTTAGGCACACATATGTAACAAAACAGAACAATTATAATTGAGATTAACGCTCGCATTTAATACGCAGTTAATTAGTATTTTAATTGAGGGACGAATAACGAACCCGGTACGCCTGTGCGGCGCTTCGTGCCGTAACCTGGTAGCGTTGGCACGACACGCGGCGTACACCTGCGCACTGTGGAACTACGTAAATCCGTAATGTCTGAAGCCTAAACAATAAACCAGGCCTAGCCATTCGTCTTACACGAATATACCTATCTTAATTTTCTGATGCACCCCGCGGTGTTACCCGCGATTAAAAAGTAGACAATGTGTGTTCAAGATAAAATACCAAATTTCATCACAATTCGTTCATCCGTTGAGCGTTTATAAACAAACACATTCACACAAATTTGCATCTTAAAGAATACATATGTTGGATTTTATAAAAAGACTAACTATAACTCTATAGAGATATCTAATACAAGTACCTAGGTTCAATGCTCAAGCCCACACTGCTAATAATTTGATTGTAATATTACTGCATGCAGTTTGATTTGGTTACCAAACCACTTAACAGCTAAAAAGTGTGGAAGCTACACAGGTACCTACACAAAGTGCTGGTTGTGGTTGTTGTTATACCCGCGTCAAAATGAACTACTTTTAGAGACAAGTTTGCAAAATTCGAGAAAGAAAAATCAAGTGTTCATACAAAATTGATCGCGTGACACACAGTTATTTTGTAGGGATGCTTAGTTATTTTTCTTTAGAATTTCCCAAACTTATATCCTAAAAGTTTTTCACTTTGACGGGTGGAAAAACACCCTTTATGTACCTCGTTTTATAATAATATGTTTTTTTTATGTATATGCTTTTTTTATTTACCTACGTTTTCATCTGTCGCTACATAACGTTTGTCGGAAGGGCTCGAGTGCTTCCGGCGTGCCCGGGGCGGGCGGGGGTGATGCCACATCCGGCGGAAGTTGCAGTCCGCCCCCGCGCGTCCGCCTACCTCGCCTACCTACCTTGTTAGCAAACTTAATAAAAACAACAAAGAATTTAGGTTTAAGCACATGTGTTTTTATATAAGATACGATACGATTAAGGATAAATAAGTTTCAGTCCAAAACTATCCAATCGGAAGTATTTTTTTCCTTATTTCAAAATCTCTGTGAAAATGCATTTTACGGAATTCGGCGCAGAGCTGGCTATTGTTCGTATACGAACAAACAAAGTCAGCAACCGTTTTACGAACTGAACGACCTCCATTAGTACATAAAATAATAATGGAAAGAAGACGGGTTGAACACGATATCGCACGAACAATGACACGTGATCATCTTTTGTTAGGTTTGATGCGCGCACAAGGTCTTCGCCTAACGAAACTGGATTAAACAAGTTCATCGCCGGTCATTAAGGGGCTACTGAGACACGGGCGCTAATGCAGCGCGAGCATTGTGTCGATTTGTGCCGCCCGTCAGCATACCGCGCCGATCTGTAGGACCCTAAAAAGGGTATACGTTGGTGGCGTGGTGTACATAACAAGAAATAAGCGGTGAAACATATTTCTCTAAGATTATGAGAAATATATTTCTCATAATCTTACTAGTTAGTATTTAGTTCTAGTGGACCTCAAATCCAGTCTCTGAGGGCTGACATGGTTGAGCGCTTGAACTTGTCCTCCAGGCAGTCTCCAGTTGGGGCGATGCCAACCTGGTCAAGTTCAATGCGGCTAAGACCCAGGCGTGTCTGTTTTCCGCAAAAAGGAGGCCTTTCGAACTGGTTCCTACTTTCCAAGGTGTATCCATCCCGATTAATAACAACCTTGAGCTTTAAGGAGTTTCTTTGACTTCCACCCTCAACTTCGGCTCCTATATTGAGGCTAAGGCTCAATTAGCTGCTAAAAAGCTGGGTGTCCTCTCGAAGGTGCGACGGTACTTCATGCCTGAACAGTTGCTTTCATTATATAAGGCACAGGTTCGGTCGTGCATGGAGTACTGTTCGCACCTTTGGGATGGATCGGCCAAGTACCAGCTCGAGGCGTTGGAGTCCATCGAGAAACGTGCGAAGAAGCTCATTGGCAACGACTCCCTTGTCCAGGCCAAACTTCAAAGTTTGGATCATCGGCGCAAGGTTGCTAGTCTATCGGTTTTTTATCGGATACATTTCGGGGAGTGTGCATCTGGTTTGCATGACCTTATTCTCCCTAGCCCGTTCTTCTATAAAACAACCAAGAGTACGAAAAAGCGGCATCGTTTTATGGTTGACATACCTACAACACGCACGAAACGCTTTGGTACCTCATTTCTCATACGGACCGCTAGAGTGTGGAATACTCTGCCAGACTGTGTGTTCCCTGACACTTATAATCTGGGTGTCTTCAAGTCTCGAGTGAATCGGTTTCTTCAAGGCAAGCGTGCTCCATCGTAGGCCGCATCACTGCTTATCATCAGGCATGTTGGCGGCCAAACGCAAGCCTATTATGTAATAAAAAAAATGAGAGGCAATAACTTTACGCCTGACATTAAATTGTTTAAGGGTTCCGCGACGCTCCAAATTTTCCTTTAACTTGTCAAATTTCTTGGAAACCATTTGCGAGATTATGGAAAAAATTGGCATGTTGACAATGACAATTAAATGAACTATATCTCCTTAATCTTGTTTTTTTAAATGTCTTCAAAAGAAAATATAGCTATGAAAAATAACGGCATTTGTAAGGGCTCACTTTTTATTGATTTATTTAATAGATACACAAAGCAAACCAAAAGTCTAATCACATACATTGTCAACATTGAATTGTAAAAATGATTAGAGAAGTGCAAAAGTCATAAAAAATTATTGTGATTCCACTTTGTTTGTGGCCCGCCGCTGTTCCCCGCCCACTGCATTCGAGGCCACTTCCATACTCATCTGCGGTTCTCTATTAACAATATCTCCGCCCCTATGTTTTTGTTTTATTTAAAAAACGTTCTCAAGCGAAAATAGAGCTATGAAAAATATCCGCATTTGTAAGGGGTCACTTTTGACTGATTTATTCAATAGATAGACAAAACAAATCAAAAATACCTTTACATAGGGAGGTTATCTACATCATTAGCTACATCACATAGCTACATCATTAGCATTAGCTATATATTCATAATACAAGGGACATTCTCAGTTATTTAAGAATGGTTAAGAGAAGTGCAAAAGTCATTAAAAAAATTAATTTGCACTTTGATACTCTGTAGGTAACTTTAAAGGCTTGTTAGTATTTTTACTTGCTCTCTTCGCTCGTCATCTTTTTCTAGACGAAATGGCTATGGAAAATCTTAAGCCAATGCGAAGTTAGTCTAAAGTGGTCGCCGGACTCTTGATCACCTAAACGAAAACCAAACCCAAACCTGTAATTATAATCCGTTAATTTCAGGCAAAACATACAATGCAAGTTAGAGAGGCCCATAGAAAATAAATACAATACAATACAATACAATGCGCTGTATGGTTATCACCGGCACCTCTACTCCCAGTCCGTTCTGCACAAACTTGTGCACATCGACTCTTGATATAGTCGGGTTCATCCGGGACAAGTATATCAGAAATGTCGGCTCTACAGCTTTGAGACCACAGAATAAATATCATCGTAGGAAAACATCACGCGGATTTTATAACATTTCAAAAAAGTTAACAAAACACAGAAAATTAAAACAATAATCCAATCTTAATCCTAACTTCCTAATCTTATTCTAACTTCCTAACTAATATTATAAAAGCCATATTATTGCGATGATTTCTAGGTTCAGTGGCCGACGCTGCGCGACCATGAACCCTATTGCGTGGCGCTACGATTCGTGGTTGCGCAGCATCGACTGCTGAACCTAAGACTCATCATAATAAAATGTCACGGTGCGGGCCCAGTACTATTCCGACATCGTAGCAAATGTTTCAGCATTTTCTCACTTTGCTCGCAGCTGTTAAGACAAATCCGGAGAAAACTTCTTATGTGAAATGGCGTTAAATAGTTAAGTACCGAGTGAAGTCAAAAACTAGCGCAGTAATGGAAATAGAACTGAGAGAAACAAACTTTCAAAACTTGTAAATTGGAGGCCGATTTGCCATACATCCAAAATAGAACTGGCTACCAGCAAATATATTAATTATTATTCTCATTCGTCTTTTATTCAAAACTTGTACACTGGAGACCGATTTGCCGACCCGGCATGATAACGAAAATAGAACTGGCAACCAGCGAATATATTAATTAGTATTCTTATTCCTTATCGCATTTATTACACACTAGCTACGCCCCGCGGTGCTACCCACGGGTAAAAAGTATACGTTTAGTACAGGTGTACAAAATTAGAGTTAGTTAAACAAACACCGACATAAAATCATAAGTAGGTACACAAACTTTCGTCTTTATAATAGTTTAATTTTTCAAAAATGCTTATGGGTATCGTTTAATTTGAACCTAAGCGTATGCGCGTTTTAAAATAGTTCAGCACCATCTAGTGAAACCGAACGTAAACTATAAGAAGTTTATGATAAATGACATTAAATCGAGAGTCATGATTGCGTGTTTTAGGGATGCGCCATACTTGATCGAAATACTTTTGTCATACTTTCATTTCAATATTGCTCACTGCGAATACGAGACATTTGACATACCAATCCGTGTAAATTATTTCATTTGCGTTGAGTTCTTTGTATCGAATTAATGAAATAATATTGAAATAATACCAACGTTTGAAATATTCTTCAGCTGAAATAACATCAGTTTATAGGTACCATTATTATGACATACCGCGCGTTTAGATTACAAACAATTGTTTGAACTAATAATTATTTAACTTACTATACTTTTGCAATAATTTTGATTGGAATGTAACTTAATTGATTCTTTTGATAATTATTTCAATGAGAGTGACTACCATAAATGTCTGTGTCTAGGTTATGTTGAGTTAGAACTGCAACAGTGACAGTCACTAAAGAGCAATTATCATAAAAAAACTGTGGCTAGGTTAGGTTGAGATTTTGCTCATCCCACGGGAACGCTAATTTTTAAGGGATAAATAGTAGTCTATTTGTTAATCCACCGCAATCTGCCAAGGATGGGTTTCTTAAAGAGGAGAATAAGAAGAAGAAAAAGAGCCCGCCCAGTCAGAACAAGTGTGGCTCCCACCGACCGCTGGCGACCACCCGCTATGCACCGCTATCCTGTCGACGCAGCTGTACGTGTCTCGTCTCCACCACACCACGACAGCAGACTTGGTGGAGTACATCTAAACGAAGACACAGGTCACATCGTAACCTCTCGATGACAATGTGCCGAACACTAGACACATCGTCATCATCCACCTCCTCGGGGACCAATTTTGCCCGTGAGCGCCAGCCAGCACCCGTGCCTAGGCGCCCATGGTCCCCATGCGACAAGTCAGATGAGTGGCCCCGCCGCCTGCCACTTCGAACGCAGAGGATAGGGAGAGCGGCAACGACACACTGACACGCCTCTTCCTCTGCAGCCCCACCGCGTTCGTCCTCAAAACGGTGGCGACCCCGTTCGGGCCGCGGAAGGTAGATAAAGTGGCAACGACACACCAACAGTCCTCTCCCGCCGCGGCCCCCAGCCTTCGGTTGCAGTGTCGCCCATACGACACTGCACCCCGCCTCAGTTGTAAGTCTGTTCATACAAACCCACACCCTACTTAGGCCGCTTGCATGTGGGCTTTGGGCTAAAAGCCCCAAGAAGCGGCCCCACCTCGGATTCCTCTTGGCTTCACCGTGGTTGCCGAAGCCATGGCTACTGAGCCTCCCCGCCACGACAAGGCGGGAACCCTCGGGGGAGATTCCTTGGTTGGCTACGTCATGTTACGCCAACATTGCATAACGCGTCGACCACTAAATGTGATATTTCTGTGTTTAAGCTAAGTTTTCATTTGAATTGTATGTTAGTATGTGAGGTATTTTCTATGAGCCTCTGTAACTTGCATTGTATGCAAGTTATATTGCCTGAAATAAATAAAAATAAATAAATGAATTTATTATTCGTCAAGATATTTAATTTTCTTCTTATTTTTTAAGTTTTCTACATGAATATAAAAATACTATAAAAACATCAAACTGGGGTCCCACCGACAGCGCAGCGAGGCAAAAGCTACTGGTGGTTAGGGCTGCAGAGTGAGACATCTACTCAGAAAACGGCACGTGTGTCGGGACAATGATTGTCGAGTAATCATCCCACATGGTGGTTACCTCGTGAGCCAAGTCAAGGTAAGGTTTGTCCTTCTCGGCCTTCACGAGGTTTTCGTCATGTGGGATGGTGATGTCAACGAGCACTGCCCGGTGCTGGGACCCGTCCGCCAGCACGATATCAGGCTTATTGGCAACATTAGCGGAGCGGAGCGGTTAATTGCAAGTTTTGTTGTCCAGTGTTTCATTGCGCATTCTAGAACTGAAACTA
Source organism: Peribatodes rhomboidaria (assembly GCA_911728515.1). Classification (NCBI taxonomy): domain Eukaryota; kingdom Metazoa; phylum Arthropoda; class Insecta; order Lepidoptera; family Geometridae; genus Peribatodes; species Peribatodes rhomboidaria. The sequence goes on from OU452166.1 coordinate 3,515,305, forward strand.
AAAGTAGTTGAACTTTGTAATGGTGCAAAAAGTAACTAATAATAATAATAATAAAAAAAAAAAAAAAAATGGCAGCTGCCAAGCTAGTAAATTTTTCTTCTCCCAACAGTTTTTTATTGCTTAATATTTTATTTTTGATAGTTGTGGCCTTTAAATAATTCAAATTTAAGCAATAACATTTGGACGAATTTATTTATCAAAAAGTACAATAAGCAACAAGGAGAAAAATCAAGCAGTTTTTGACATATTTTTTGACAGTACACCACCATAACAAATTTACAAAATTTACAATGAAATGTTAACAAGACTGAAGAAAAAACAATTAGCAGCTGAAGCAAGCACACGCCCACCACCTCCGCCCGCCTCGTCGTCTGGGAGTCCGTCATCAGAAGATGATGAGTATGCCACCCCTCTGGACACGACGGACTCGAGTGACGAGGAGGCCACTCCGACGCCAGCGCCGCCACCACCACCTGCGCGACGAGGACGTCCTCCGCTGCCGGCACGCTTGGGGCCTGCGGGGCGATCTGCCCCGCCTACGGCTCCCGCTACCGGTGGTGTAGTGTGTGGCATGCAATGGACTCAAGTTATGAATGAGAACTGCATGCGCGCCTACTATGGGGCTACAGAGGGGGGAACTAACCTGACTGCGTATCGTGTTAGGATGCTATCTTTGTTTCAGGTCCTTGAACCGACTGTGACCGTCTCCACCCAGCGGCTATCGGATCAAGTGCGGGCTATTCACCGGTGTAAGCTGCTGGATCAGCCCGTGCTTGATCGGCTTTGCCTAGAAGCGATTCGCGCTCGTCCGATTCCTGCTTCAACGAGGGACCGGCCTGTTGCGTCGTCAGCCCCGACATTGGCTTCAGTGCCGGCGTCGGCGGTGACACTAGCGACAATGGCTAATACCGACGTTGACGGGGATCGTACGAGCGTGAACGTTTCTAGTCAGGTAAGTGAGCAATTGAGGAGGACTTTGGAAGACGCGATTTCCCAGTATAGGTACGCACCCGACTCTAGGCCGCGATTACCACGTTTGCCTACGCATAGACGTAACATGGCTTTAATGGGAGCCCTGAATGTTTTGCTAGCCCCGTACTTGCGGGCTAGCGAAAATTTAACTGATACACACTCGATCCTGTACTGCGGTGCTATCGCGGCATGTCGCGTTGCACGTGTTAAGTTTCCGGACACTAGCCGTGCACCGCGACCTGCCGGGGGTGTGCCTGCATGGCAAGTGCGGATCGAGCGGCGTATCAGCACATTCAGGACTCTCATTGCAAAGCTACTCTGCTTCAGCCGGGGGAATACTCGCCCCCGAGTCATGCGTTTCGTAACGCAGGCGTTCGCTGGGACCGATATAAGGCCCCAGTATTACTTGGCCAACGTTACGGAACGCATTGACTATCTGAAGCAGAAAGTCTATGCATGGGCAAACCGTATTCGTCGCTACAAGGAGCGTGTGGACAGATACTGGCAAAATCGCCTCTTCCAAAGTGACCAAAGGAAGGTATACCGAGGCTGGGAGGGAACCGAGCAGTGTGTTATCGACGGACACCGACCGGATGCTAGAACCATGATTGATTTCTGGCGTGGTATCTGGTCGGTGCCCGTCGAGCACACTGAGGGTGAGTGGATGCGTATTGTCGAACGGGAATGCTATCGAATCCATGGAGTCTATCTTAATAGACTCCGTAGACGTAAGTTGTGCAATTCGCACGGCTCAGAACTGGAAAAGTCCTGGACCGGACGGATTGCACAACTTCTGGATAAATGGATTCGATGCTCGCATGACCGTTTGGCAATACAATTCCAGGAAGCCCTCGAGCTCGGTTCCCTGCCCAGTTTTATGACCACCGGTGTCACCTTCCTGCTCCATAAGTTCGGTAGTACCACGGATCCAAAGAACTATAGACCCATCACGTGCTTGCCTACCATCTACAAGCTCCTTACATCCATTCTGAGAAACAAAATTAATATGCACATTGTTGCAAATAATGTTTTGGCCCCCGCTCAGAATGGATGTAGGGTTGGGTCCCGTGGTACTAAGGAGCTCCTCCTCATCGACATGGCCATTAGCCAGCAAGTCCGGCGGAACAGGGGAGCCCTATCTGTCGCCTGGATTGACTATAAGAAGGCCTATGATTCAGTGCCTCATTCATGGCTGGAGAGGATTTTAGAGTTATATAAAATCGATATAACTCTAAAATCATTCTTAAGCGCATGCATGAGGCAATGGACCACAGTCCTTTGTCAACCAGGTGGTGGAGAGGTCTCCGCTGATCCACAGGACTTGATAAGGATTGAGCGAGGCATCTTTCAGGGCGATAGTCTGAGTCCATTGTGGTTTTGCCTAGCCCTAAATCCTCTCAGCACCTTGCTGAAGGATTTAGGACTAGGTCATCGACTTCGTAGGGGGGGTGAGGTCATTTCTCACCTGCTTTACATGGATGACCTCAAGCTGTTTGCACCGAAACGCCAAGACTTAATGGAGCTACTAAAAACTACAGAGGTTTTTAGTAGCGCCATTAAGATGGAGTTCGGTGTAGACAAGTGTGCGGTCATGCATGTACAGCGGGGGAAAGTTTAAAATTCACCGAATTTTCAACTTTCTGAGACAATGACTCTTAGATCCCTCTCCGAAGTCGAGACCTACAAGTACCTCGGTATGTCGGAATCGTTGGGTATATCAGTAGTGGACATTAAGAAATCGATAAAGGAGCGCTTCTTTTGTCGCTTGACAATAGTACTTAATAGTCTTTTGTCGGGCGGCAATAAGGTGCGCGCCTTTAACGGTTGGGTGATGCCACTACTGATATACTCCTTTGGCATACTTAGGTGGACTCAGACTGAGCTGGACGCCCTGGATAGAAGGGTCCGTCAACTGCTCACAACACACCGCATGCTACACCCACGGTCGTCTGTTATGAGACTGTACATTCCGCGGAAGTGGGGAGGTCGTGGCATGTTAAATGCCAAGAACCTCCACAACCGCGAAGTGTACAGGCTCCGGAGTTTTTTCCGCAACGATGTTGTAGCAGTTGATAAGGGCCTGACGCCGCTCTCCTTGGCAAACGAGAACTGGCGCCAACCATCGGTGCTGAGCACCGAGGACCGCAAGAGCGTATGGAAGGGCAAGGAGCTGCATGGGAGGTTCTATCGGGCCTTAACAGGGCCCGATGTAGACCTCCTAGCGTCGGTGAACTGGCTACGCTTCGGTGACCTATTTGGGGAAACCGAGGGTTTTGCCTGTGCGATTGCTGATGAAGTTATCAAGACGAACAACTATCGGAAATATATCCTGAAGGACGGTACGGTCGACATTTGTCGGGCATGCCACCGTCCCGGAGAGTCACTCAGGCATATCATTTCCGGTTGTTCGCATCTTGCTAACGGCGAGTACTTGCACAGGCACAACCGAGTAGCCAGGATCATCCACCAGCAACTTGCCCTTCAATACGGTCTTGTCGAGTCCGAGGTGCCGTACTATAAGTACGCACCAGCGTCAGTTCTCGAGAATGGCCGTGCTTTGCTCTACTGGGACCGCTCTATCATCACGGACAGGACTATTGTTGCCAATAAGCCTGATATCGTGCTGGTCGACCGGTCCCAGCGCCGGGCAGTGCTCGTCGACATCACCATCCCACATGACGAGAACCTCGTGAAGGCCGAGAAGGACAAACTCAGCAAGTACCTTGACTTGGCTCACGAGGTAACCGCCATGTGGGATGTTGACTCGACGATCATTGTCCCGATAGTCGTCACGGTAAACGGTCTCATAGCGAAGAGCCTCGACCAACATCTCAAGAGGCTCTCGTTAGACGGTTGGATCAAGGGCCAGATACAAAAGGCAGTGATCCTAGACACGTGCAGTATTGTCAGGAGGTTCCTCACTCTGCAGCCCTAACCACCGGTAGCTTGGGCCTCGCCCCGCTGCCGGCGGCACCCTAGTTTTTAAGTTTTTTATAGTATTTGTTTTTTATATTCATTTATTGTAAAAAACTTAGGAATTAAGAAGACAAATAAATATCTTTGAATAATAATAATATATTTATTTGTATAAAACATGAGGGTACAATACATAAGCAATGCATAATAAGGTCTTAGGTATAATAATAAAATTAGATGTCGCTTAGTCATGTTTTACCTGTCATAGGCATGCAAATGTTTTAAGAGATGGCTAACGAAATTAAATTATTAATACAAAAGTCAGTTCTAGATAACAATGATAAAGTTAAAATTCGAATATGTCAACAAAATATAAATAAAATTAAAAATAATGTCAATAGTAAAATAAATCATCTAATTTATGTTTTTTAAACTAAGCCAGCTGTTAGGGACTGAATCAAGTGCTTTACGATAGTCTAGGTACATTGTCGTGAGATCTTTTCTATTTTTAAGGGCCTGTTTCATTGCCCATTACTATTATGATGATTTTTTAATGACATTAAAAAACTACACATTCAATTTTTATTTTTTTACAACCTGACAGACAGAGGCATGCGTTTCACCACTGACTCGCCTGATGGGAAGCAACGACGAGATCGAAGGTGTAACACGCTTGCCTATCTATGATTTTTTTCTTGATTGATGTAATGTATTTAGGTGGAAAGATAGACGCGGGCAACGAGTTCCACATTATGCAGTTATTATAAGAAAAGTAGATTTAAAACGCTTAGTGCGCTTAGACGGAATTGACACCATGAAAGAGTTATCTCTGATCGGTGCGTCCGGTCTAAAAAATAAATTGTAAAAAAAAAAATTGTATGAAAAATAATACAATATTGTGCCAAATTTAGTAATTAAGAGCCCAGAACTCCTAGAAATATCGTGGACCAGACTCTGAGATACACCGGACATCCAGAACACCCGTCGTCTCTCAAACCTTGCACCACGCGCCTCGTACTCCCGAAGGAACCACAGCGAGCGATAAAAGCGTCATGCATAATGTAGTCGCGTCCGAAATCGAAAAATTAAAAAGTACCGCCATCTGCCGGGCGGGCGCGATCTCCCGCCTGTTTTGACGGCCCGTTCGCAACCAGATAATTACGGGGATCGTGTAACCAGAGCCTTATCCGAGTAATCGACTGTGAAACGAGGCGGATAGCTTTTGTTGTACTTACAATAGAGTTGATATGATTTTTATTTGCGCTTTCTGTTTGTTGATTGTATGGTAATAGGACCGGGAAGTTATTTCGTGGATTTAACTTGATTATTTGTATTTGTTTAATAAGGATACAAGATGATTGCGATTGTTAAGTAAGTTTGTAAAGTTAGACGGTCGGCGGTCGCGCTATAAAGAGATGTGTGAACGGTTGACGACCGATGAGCCGGTAGCCTGTCTTGAGATCTTATGTTTCAAATTTTTGGCATTTTTTAAAATGATTAATTAAAAGTTATTTTGTATTTATAAACAATAAATATTTCTTAATGTAATCTATGTACATCCAAATACTAGCTTATATTATAAATGCGAGAGTGAGTTTGGTTGTTTGTTTGTGACATTTTCACGCCCTAACTGCTCAATTTTACAAATAATTTTATAAACTCGTTGCCATGGGTACAGAAAAGGTCATAGGGTCATTATCTTTCATCCCAAAAAAAAACCATTCCTATGGGACCGCGGGTGAAACCGTGGGGCGTTGCTAGTAGGTTTATACAAACGCAAGGTTACTTTACTCATTCATTCACTTATAGATTAACGCGAAATTTCGAAAACTACTTGATCTCTGATGCTGAAATGTGCCAGGCTTGTAATTTTGATGGGTAAGAAGGAGACGCCAGCTGAGAACGGATTTTGTGACAGAGCCGAGATAAGGAATTGAGGGTCTTCAGGAAGACAGCAGGTGCAACCACAGAGCCCAGCTAGTTTCTCTGTAAATAAGTATTATATAGACTAATTATTAATCACAGAAATGAAGAAGCAGGAATAAAAATCTTTTAAGACTAAGATTAAACGCCTAAACCTATTTTGTGAATCACGAGCATGGATGTGATCCCCCATTTCCTTGAAAATCGAGGAAAGCCGTGCGAGAATCAGCGATACCTAGCTACTCGTATCTCTGTGTATGTACTACTTATTGCTTCATGTCACTACTATGTTGTTTTATCAAGTTAGTTACTTGTATAGCGAAAGTAAGTGAGTGTGTTAGTTTGTTACTTCTTATTACTCAAACAGGTATGGATCCATTTAGTCGAAATTCAGAATGGAGATAGCTATATCTTGGATGTACACATACAGGCTACTTTATAACCGCAGGTAACACAGAAAGAAGCAGTTTCAAATATATATTTTTTGTAATTGAAACTTTGATTCGTAAAACTTGTTCAAAACAAAAATGAATTGAGTTTCCAAGTAGCGTTTCAGGAGTGTGAGGTGACGCAAGACGCGGCTGGTGTCTCGGCGCTCGGAAATAAAATAGTGGAAGCGCTCGCTCACGAAACTTGTAAATTGGAGGCCCATGTTTGCTGACCGGGAATAATTAGACACGCCAATCGAGCTCTTGGTGATCCGGCAAGCTTTTCGTCGGCATCGCGAAAAGGTAACCAGCGGGAGAACTGAATGGACCAATTAAATATTTCAGTAATTCGCGGAGCCCGCCGTGCCGCGCCGGCGGCGACGTAAACATGCGTGAGACGCGGCCGAGGGCGGGCGGCGTGGAGGGGCGAGGGCGTGGCCTGTGACGTCACGCGCCGACAGCTTCAGTCGGTCAACACCCGGCGCTTGCAGCGGTCGCGGCGACGCGTCGCCTTTTTCTTCCCCGAAAGTACGATATAAGTCGGCAAAATTTTTGACCGCCAGTACCACTCACCCTCCAAGGTGTTAAAGTTGGAGGACGACCCCTGGGGGTCGTGCGCCATGTACTCGCCGGACAAGATGAAGTCCGGCGGGGGGCTGATGGCGCCGCCGGGCTGCTTCCCGGGCCGGTACAGCCCCACGTACCGCAGCGGAGACCCGCGTCGGTGCGTGCCCAACCCGAGCGTGAGTACACTCTCTTCTTACACTCTTCGCCACCACCTCCGCTCCACTCGCGCCCGCCAGCCGCGCTCTCTACCCCACGCTCCATCACTATGTTTACTCTCGATTGAATGTCAAGTGCTCGAGCCAGCAGGGCAGGTCAGTCGACCTCCTCGGATGCCTATCACGATTTCAAATTAACGGCTAAGGTAAGTAGGTCCAGAAAAGTCAAATATTAATCTTCTTCGGATGTACTTCCCTACGTTGTGACATTGTTTACGTTACGGAATATTTGATTAGGTTACGTTTAAGATCACTACGAGCATTGATTTTTCGTACGAAGTATAGTAGGTAGGGTATGTGTTGTCATAATCTTATTTTTCAGGTCAGAGCCTTGAGTGTTAAGAGTTTTTCTTTCAGGAAGTGGCTTGTTTTTGCTTCGCGACTTGTTTAGCTGGCAGCCGTAGCGATTGTGTAATGGAGCTCCATGGGGTTGTATTCAATGTTAATTATTTTATGAATCAGCGAAATTATTTACAGAGGTCAAATTTGCATAGTTTTCAGTAGAGATACATTAATGATTTGATCAATTCTGTCATTGTTAACTACTAAAATTATTCAAAAATTTTGCAAAGTTCGATGATCGGGTATCATATTTTTTTTTAATAAGTTAATCTTCAAATTATTTTTTTTTATTCTAACGGTTCTAAAAAATCAAATTTACGTATTACAAAATCGAACAATTGAGGTTACATTCCATGAAAATGTTATAAAACTGTGAAATAAAAAAATAATACAAGAGATATAAAAAACCATCCCGAAAACGTAAAACTTTTTACAAGCCATTGGAAGTAATTGACCACCCACATTTATGCCTATTAAAAAGTTTGCATTGAGCAGGGCGCGCCGCCGTACCTGAGATTATAAGGAGATCATCGACGTAAATGAAACGGTCCTAAAATGTTTGTGACGGCACGGAAACGATTTATCGATTTCATTTAATAGGAAGCTGGCAACTGCCTCGCCTGCCTGATGGGCTCGAACTAATTAATTTTATTTATATTTTTTATTGATCTGCGGATACAACTGTTCTGTGGACATAATATTTGGATAGAAAACTTTAGTCTGTTTTTTGGCGATGCAGCAGAAAGTATGTTCTTAGTGCTTTTATCTTCAAAAATGTTTAAAATATGCCAAAGACCTCCAAATGGATTGGGCCTTAATAAGTAGTTGCGGAAATATGGTATAAATTACTCGTAAAATCTATGTTAAATAATACATTTGGCAACATTTCGTGAACGAACGGCTGCGTTAGCCGACGGCCGACCGACGGCCGGCGGCACGGTGCAATCATGAAAAATACTCTTCGGGTTTTTAAAAACCAATAGACAATAGTTTATTTGTAACTAAATAAATATAAAACACAAATACACAACAAACAATAAATTAAATATCGTCAATATAATATTATTATTGGCACCTGGGCACAGGCCGGCCTTGCATATCAACGGTGAGCAATGAAAACATGGAGTGAAAAATCTAGTGTGTTTTTATTTAGTTTGCCTTTATTTCAAAAAATAACACTAGTGCTGCCACCGCTGTTAGTGTTTTTCATCTCTGAAAATAAATCAGCCTGTTATAGGTAAGTACCCGTTAACCTATGAATATTTGATATTTTTATCAGAGCAATAAATTGTCAGTTGTTTAAAAGTAAATAAAAAAAGGATTCGATTTTAAACATTTTTATTCTCAAAATACCAAATTATGAAATAAGTTAGTAAAAATTGTGTGTAATCAAGTATTCCAGTGAGTTAACTTTTAAACCATTTAAACATGACCTTTTATACATGACCAAGAAAACCTTAGTAATAGAGGTGTACTTAAATATTAATACGGTTCAATATTAAATAGCATATTTGTGTGTAGGAAGGTCGATTTGTTCAAGTGGTTCTACGAAGTTCGTAGCCGCTCTACGCGGGTGTAGCGCTACGGGAGCTACGGCGCGTCGCTTGCCGTCGGCAATGTCGCTACGAACACGTGGCATTGTGTACGGATGATAGTTCAATGGTAGAAATTAATTTATTATGCAAAAAAAATATATATTGATAGCACTGGAAAGGTGTATTCTAATTGCTAAACTCTATCACGAGTGTCAAAATGTTTTCTTAAAAATCAAAAAAAATGAAATGTGTCAAAACCACTTCAGTTGCCATTGTAATAACTTATTTTTTTATTTCACAATTTTGAATATTTGACTTGTCTATTGACAATTCGATTAAAGTAGTTGGCTAGAACATACAAACAATATAACTACTATTTTAAACCAAATGTCTACTAGTATGGTAGTAGTAATTATAATATGTCTCCTAGTTTAAACCAGAAAGTAAAATACAATTTTAAAATGGAACTCTTCGTTTTCCTTATAACATTAAAAGAAAATTAAAGCTAAAATTTACTTTTTATGCTACTGAAAACTATGCAGAGTTCGAATTGACGAGTCTCGTAGACAAGACCAGATTTCGTATTTAAATTTGTAAAATGTTGCGAGACTCAGTTAAGCTGAACCTACTTTACACCTCAGAAATTAAATTGGCAATTTTCTATTTCTTATTTCACAGGTAGAGGGTCCGAGCGCCGTCTTCTCTTCCATTTTTACTAATTAATTTTAATGTCTTAAGTGAAACAAATTTTAAGTATATCAGTTAAAGTTTAGGCGCGTCGCTCACGGGCAAGTTGAACACTAATACTCAACGTCAATCATAATCGAACCACTACAAAGTCAAAGAGAACTGTTCCAATATTGAACTAAACGTCTAGCCTTCGCCTTAGTGTTACAAAAGCGACGGTCTAACAACGTACTTTGACAGTTTTATTAGTAGCAGGGGCGCGACATACGGACATTTTAACTGATGTTTTAAACCGACTAAATTGACATATTTGTATGGAAATTACCGATTTTGTCGATTTGAAACAATTTAAATGTTCGAGCTCGTTCCCAAGAAATATATGTCATAAATAGTTTTGCTTAAATGTTATGAATGTGAAACCTAATCGTGATTAGCTAAGCCGAATCCAGAACTCCATCAAAATGTTAGTTCCTGTGACTTTGTAGCGGCTCGTTTGTAATATATGTTCAGAATTAGTTCTATTACACAGAAGGAAATATTCCATTTATGACGGAAATACTGCAATGGTAGCAGTGATTCAGTTACAAATCCGATAAGAGTTAGTTTCATTTATACATCTTAACTAGCGCAGAGTGTTAGAATATCTATGAGATGCTTTTATTAGAAACCAGTGTGTAGCTTTTGAACTTTCGTGATTTGTTTAAGTAGCTGTGAATTAAGCGCTACAAGTTGCGTTAGATAAATACAACAGAAAACCTATATCATTTTTCAAGTGTCGGGCAAAAATAGTTGTAAAGTAGTACATACCACATTTTCTAAATTCCTATAATTATAGTAAATATAGATATTACTTACAAAATTAATTTTACTAAATCGATTTCTTTCGCGTCACTGGACATTCAGGAAAATTTAGGTTTACGTAGTTTACAGTTCTACATTATATACATTTTCGATTGACCTTTTCTCCAAAATATTTTATTTAAATGGATCTTTTATGCCAATTTTTTTCACATTTCAAATTTTAACATTCAATTTTTTACACTTTATGAGTTCTGAATCTGAATTTGACCACACTTATAGAACTGGATACGTAAACTTTATAGAGCAACATTACAAATACAAATAACTTTATTGTTTAAAAATTTAGATCTAAAAATTGCAATATTAAAATAAATGTGAGTACACTCACATTTATTAATCGTAATTTTTTTTTTCTCTGTAATGAAAATTATTATATCAAAAGAAATATTTTATTAGGAACTACGTAATAATATAATAAATGTTTTACTCTATTCAGAGCTGCATGGTACGGGTGGCAGCCACATTAATTTATTTTACCTGCGTTCATTGCTTAATTTACTACAGGTATAGGTTTATCCGTATTTTAGTGTTGTGATAATCCGACTGCTGCAGAAGTTTCAAGACACGATTTGTAAATCGAGGCAACTTTAAGCTGTGAAAATGAACGATGTGCTTAATGAAGCCGCACTATCCGATAATGAAAATAGTCTAATGGTGAACTTTATTTTCACAACTAATAAATCTAATGTCGTTTGTTCCGCGACTCAAATTTATTGTGTCTAAATTTCGATACCAAGAAAAACTAATACCGTATACAATTTATTAATTTAAATTTAACTAAAAACACTTTAATTTGGGACTTAATACGTTATACTTATCTACAAAGTTATAAAAATAATAAATGATGGTTTCGCATTTTTAATATTATAATCATAGCTTTTCATAGCAAGATACGAGTATAGATAAATAAATAGATAAGCTAAAGTATTGATCATATCATAACTTGAAAGTATCACGACAAAACTATAAAGCTAATGTAACACCTAGCGGCCTAATCGCTAAGAGTGATCTCTTCCGGACAACCTTAGGATAAAGAGGATTAATACAGGGTGTTACAAAAACCCTGTATCCGCGAGGTGCGCATCCAGTATCGAGTGGAGAATGCAATTATGCTAGTTTAAATTAAATATTTACTCTAAAATTTTTAAACGCACATCGCGCTCCTCCCTCCTGAAAGCGGGAATGCAGCCACTAATCCCATCGGTTTTATTTGCAAACTATTCGCGTCGAGCCGCTATTTTCTTATAATAAAAGTCGCCAACATATGATACAGACATGTTAACATTTTTGAGAAATTTCCTTTTTTTCTTGCATTCTTAAACGGGTCTTATCTTTTGGCTAGTTTAACTTGCATTTTTTTTGGTATTTTTTGCATTAATACTTATAAGTGTAAATACATGCCCTTCAATTACACAACAGGGTTTTTGTAACATGCTGTAGAATAAGTATCTGACGGGTAACATATTTTGTATTCAAAAATATTTTTTAACTTAGTTGGGACCGTTCAAGCGTGGCTGTGACAGTTTTATCCCAAAGCTATCCGCGGCAGCGTATTCTAACTATTTCTGACAAAGTATTTTGTTCGCTGTCAAATCTATTTACCAAGTAACAATACAGATAAAATACAGGTCTGGTATCGACTGTCGATGGTAAATTGATAGCGTTTGAGACTTTGATTTGCACGAATTCCTAAGTAAATGAACAATATAAACTGTCAAGTTCAGCGCCTAAGTACGAGTAAATATCAAACTTCGATTCCACCTATTTATTCGTATGATAGGTAGGTACTACACAATGTACTCTACTCAAGGTACTTGATAGAATTAGGCTGACAATGTCCAGTGTCGTAGAACGTTTAATTTGCTAACACGCTCAATATCTTATTAACAACGTCCGATCCAATAATGACTAGTGTCCGAAAATGTGCAGCGTCCGATAACGTAAAGCGTACTAGAACTATATTGCCTTGAATGAGGCTGTACTGTCTAGAGTTCTTACAGAAGGGTTTTTGCATTGGTCTATCCGACAAAGTGAATAACTTTGTTATTATTTTACATTAAGTTTTTAAAACGAGATTTTGTTTTTTGTTATTGTACAAAAAAATCGAGTCTTCGTACAAAATTTATCCCGGGAATAGTAATTTTTTTTAAATGTGTTACTGGACTGTTTGACATGGCTATGTGGAACAAGATAAATAACAAAATGTAGCAAATAATGTACACTCACTTATTTTTGAAAATTAAAGCTGTGTGAAACTTATGCCCTGAATTTCTAATTTTTATAAGCAATACCTACTTAGTAGCGCTCCAGTTTTATAATTAAAAAAAAAGTCATATAAGTCTTACCAAGTCTTCCCAGAAAAGCTGTGTGAACGATTTATTACGACTTTGCTATAGTGTTAAATAAATATAAATATATCTGACAACACGTTTTTGTTTAAAGCTCGTATAAGTCTATTGTGTCGTGTGTGACACTGCTTACAATCTCTACATTATATAAATAAAAACCAAGGTCGCTTTCCGCGTCTGTGTGTATTTTTGGCTGTGTAGCTCCTCCTAAACCACACAACGGATTTTGATGCGGTTTTCACCATTAGTCAGATATTTTTTTACGAAAGGTTTTTAGGGGCACCGTGCAAAGCCAGGGCAGGTCGCAAGTTCGTTATATAACTGATGATAAAACTCACCGTTCGTTCGAATCGAAGAAAAAACGTTGTGTGGTCTTTTACATATAATATTTACTTATAGAGCTACTTTCAGTTCCTTGGGAAGTAAAGATAACTGCATTTACCGGTGCAGCTGAGGGCACGCGCCATTTTGTTCATTATGCGAACATAATGTGCGTATTGTGTGTCATCTGCTTGCTACATAACTGGATCCCGGTGTATGGTGAATATCGTCCGGCGCAGAGTGGATGTGTAATACACCTCTGCCAACCCCTTCAGGGAAGGCGTGACGATATCTTGTGTTATGTTATCCGCAAATGAGCGGACTAACAAATGTGACTAATTAATATGGCAGCAATGCACTGTCAAAAAATACACATATTCAAACTTCTATGTTCGTTATGCTCTTCTTTTGTGGAAGTCCGTGAAAAAATTAAAAATAAAAGGTTACTTACTTAGTAGTAGTCAAACCTGCAGAAAGGACAAAATCATGATGGTCCAAGTTATTCCACGAATATGTACTTACATTGTCCCCTAATGACTTACATATGTGGAACTCTAATTATTCATAGCAATTCCACCGTTCGTCAGTAATTGAGTAAGGATTTGAGTCCTAGAAATTGAACGTAACGATGTGAAGCTCCCAGTTTAAAAGCACGTGCTGATTTATGAAATGCATGTAGGTAATTACACGCTTACGGCAAGGGTTTCTAAGCTAGTTAGTAGAGTAATAAACCTTAAAACACGTATTACGAATAACGTGAGTGTATTATTATGTGAGTTTATCTATTTTACAAGGTTTCTATTAAAACCTTTGCATATATTTTCTATAATCTATGCTTTTTAATGTAATATGTTCAGTTAGTTCAAATCTTACGAGCAAGATTTTCACGTCGCTGTGTTCGATTAAGCTGAAATCTTGTATACCTATGCTTTGGTCAGATATACACGGATAATTTTTAACCTTTGACTTATCGTAAAAATAAATGGGTACGAGTATGTAAAGTTTCAATGCGCAAAATTGCATCTTGAAACAAGGCTTTATATAGGCCTACCTCACGCTCCAATTCCCACACTTTTAACTGTGTGTACTTGACTGATAACGATACGATCAGCTCAGTTAAGTACGCGCAGGCCTCATCCTTGTCGAAGTCGTCGACATCTTCCCCTCACTTTTAACTGCACAGGCACAGCTGCAGGATCACTGAGCGCCCAATCACAAGCACAAGCAGACGAAATCGCGCAGCCATGCCTTGATGGAGTTGGCGTGGTGCACTGTTTTACCAACCACAAGCACGTTGTTCCGTGTTTGAGCCTGGCCTCGCAGATAAAACTGTGTGGAAATTGGCGCAAATAGTAGGATTTTTAGATCAAGTGTAAGCCTTGTTTTGGTGTCAATCGCTCTGTGATCGCGTCAACGTCACGACGCCTAAATGAGCTACAAACACTTGTTTTATCAAATGTCATCAACGCTATTGGGAAATGATAATGCTTATATTCAAATGAAGGTGGACATTCATAAACAAATACTAGTGTTGATGCGGTGCTACTTTCGAGGCATGATTTTTTAAAATCCATGAATCCAACCACAATTCTGATAGACATGATGTTATAATAACCCGTTAATAATCTAATACCTCTCCTTCCCGACTCGTTTATCAAAGCAAACCGACTTGAATCGGTAAGGTTAGAAGGCTAAGACAGGAGCGCAGCGAAGCGGAGCTACCGCCTTAGCCTTCGTGTTTTTTTATAACAACCCGAAACCTCTCTTGCGTTAAGGACAGGCTAGGCAAGTAGTCACCGTTTTCGGTCTAAAACATTCTGGCTAGCCGTATGGTTGAATGGCTGAGTTGCAAGCTAGGAAGCTAGTTGGACGGCGCGGCGCCGCTTCCTATAATGACTTGGCTGTTCATTAAACGGCTAATTGAGCTATAGTTAGATGCAACATTTATTACGAGTATATCTGATCGAAGTATCTACATACCTTTGATGACAATGCAATAATATGATGCTTAACACGGAGCTGCTCTGATGATAGGTAGTAGGTAATTTGGAATATATCTGGTATGAAAGCAACTATGATAATAGGTACACTGGATTTATGCACGCGTATATTATGGACAAATTGTAGGTTTACATGGTATGATTCTGTTTTGAAGGCCTTTTGCAGTGCATGGGATATAATAGTTTAGTATTTTGCAGCCATTTGTCGCATAGATAAGTGAGTATCGCTACCACTACCGTCTGCCGCCACATGGACAAGTTTAAAGGACGTTCATAATGGAGGCTTTGACCCACTCACGGCCGTAGTCGCCGAGCACTACGTTGTACGGAGTTACACACTTCAAGGTAACAGTATAATAACTGTGGATATGATTTACTATAAATAACTTCGACTTGTAAGACTTAGGAGATTAATTATAAATTCCTTTTCTATTGATTTCGCTCCATTACCATTAATCTACGCTTATAGCATGTTTGTATGAATGTTTAGTATTAATGTAATGATTTAAATGTATAGAGTGACAAGTTTAAAGAAACCATAGAGTCGTCAGATTTTTCAAATCATCAATCTGGCCAAAAGCATTTAACAAAAATTAACACGTCCACTGCCACGGAGGGTAAACAAATAAAACGACAGCGAATCCTTTAACTATACCTTCCATTATATACGACCAAATCTACCGCGTGGGTCCCGGTTTATTGCATTTCGACGGCCTATCGTCATCCCGCTTAGCTCTTTGTTTGGTAGGTGGGATAGAAAGGGAAGGATAGCAGCGACGGTTGCTGTCTTATTTTATTCATGCGCAGGAATGCGAGATGGACAGATGCCGAATTTGGTGGGTGCGACAAGAAAGTACCAAGTTAAGCAGGACCGTCTGCGACTGGAACTTATAGGACTAGAATCCGACGATTGTTATCCGACTTATATAGTAAAGCCTACTATCATAAAGGAGGTAAGATAATAAAAAGGAGAATGCATCTGTTGAATCGCGCTCGATGCCTTCCAAGTTAGCAAGCAGCTCGAGTTATAGATACGAAGTATCGCGGGTGGGTACAGTTCGATACATCATTGACTGCTCGCGTCTTGTCTGCGACGGGCTTCCTAACAGTGTAGCTGTCTGTACAACACATTCACATCATAAATAAAGGACAGAATAGACTTGAACAAAAAAATATGGCAAAGTAGTATCTATTGTTATTTTTTTGACATTTTAAAATTATATCTTAATCTTTTCTTAATTTTGTTTTTTTTTTTGTGTCAATAGTTTTTTTTTATAATGTATAAAATAGATTGAAAGTATTTTTTTTTTCAAAATAATATTTTAGCTCGAGTCCTTGCATATCTTGTCTTCTAATAAGCTCAGAATATCAGCAAAAAGCTCAACTTTACCCACATAGAGACCCATTATCAAAAGTTTTAAACTCCTTTGATTAGAAAATCAAACTGAAATGAACCTTATAGGTACTATTTTAAGGTATAAATACTGAAGTAGACTCGAGGCACTTGCTAGACAAAGAAACTCTTTTATACTTGTGGAATTAAGGTCGAAAATTCGTTATTTCTTTTGTTCCTATGACAGTTGGTTGAGGAAGAAAATAAAAAATAAACATTTATGATGATTATATCAAAATTTTTAGTTAGTGAATTCTTTAGTTTTATGATAAATATTTTAAATAGTAAAAAAAATTATACTTCGTTTTATAAAGTCCTAACCTGAATAATAATGTTATCATCTGATAGATGACTGGAGCCCGGTGTATGGCTACAGGCTCGTCACCTGTCGTTTTTGGGACTGAATATCGTTCGGCGAAGTGTGGGTGTTGTAATACACCTCTGCCAGCCTAACGTGAAAGGCTTGATGATCTGTTATTGATATGAATTTTTTTTTTGCCTTAACTTAGTGTCTATTTTGTCTCCCGAAGCTCTTGTTCCCCGCAATCAACCTAGATTAAGTAAGTATAAGGCGGTATCCACACGACTTTAATTTAGCAGATTAACGTTCAGTGGTGTGTAAAAGAGCTATTCTTAACAAATACTAATCGTAGTTTAAATCGAGCCGTACGGCGCGGGCGTTTGTACAGTAACCCGCTCGCCGGTACTCAATTACGGGGTAGCTGCACCGCGGGTGGACCCCGCGGCGACGCTAACACCACTTTAATATTTAACCAGCCAGTATTGTGAGGGAGCCGACGAAGTTTTTTGGACGCAGTGTGCGCAGGACTTTATGCCGGCTTTGTGTTTTCGTTATTGGATCAACTCTTTGAAGAAAACTAAATCAAAATTGAAATAATCCTATTTGAGGCCGTCGCTGTCGCAGCTCGAACCGAGCAGGTATATGAGTACACTCGGCGACGGCACTGTTCATGTCAAACGGCTTTTCAGTTATTCAGCAGGAACTTATTTCAGGACGGAAAATTCTACAGATTATAGACAGCACAAGTCACATTATAGCCTGGCATTATAGTTAATGTGCTTTGTCCTTCCGGCGAGTGCGGCCGGTTCTGGATAGTTATTTCCGACAACATGAAGGGGGAAAGATACATTTTAGATCTTATTGAGTTTGTTATATTGTACATACAAAAATATACTGTAGGTCTTAATAAAGATGGAAGCAGTATAGAAGAAGGTAGATACTAATAAATATTGGTAGCAAACAGGTTTGAAGATTTTAAATTTACATGTCCCAATGTAAATCGTCCTTAATCTTAATTAATGAAATGCGAAATAAAAACACACAATAGCGCTAAAATAGCCCCTAAACCAGGCTCTAAAAAGTTTTGTACATACTGACCAACGTCCACAGTTAGCTAAATAACTAATATTTTCTACATAAAACTTTTCTCGTGATTAGAAAATGCAATAGTGGCTCCTTTATCAAATATAATAGACAGTTGGATGCCCTGTACTCACGGTCATAGACATTTCATTTCACAAGCCTTCAGCCGTCACAGTTTCGATGTATGTGCTGCATCACAGTGAAGGCTCTATAGAGATAGACGAGATAAGACAGGTTGCGTTGTCAGAGTATACATAATATTATGACTAACTCTAATAACACGTCACTAGCCCGACCAGCAGAGCCTACCGTACATGCTTTGTCTATTATTGTTGCGGAGTGCGCCGTACGTCGCTACATCTATAGTGCCAGCGATTTTCCGGGAATTAAAATTATGTTTAGTCTTTAGCTCGGCAACGTATCTGAGATGCGTGGTATCACAGGTATATATCTATAGACGACGTTGATCGCTTACCATCAGGCGGCCTGTTAGCTTGTTTGCCAATTATCACATAAAAAAGGTAGGTAATGATTATTGTAGCCGATAAAAGGTAGGTATATTTTTACCCGACTGCGCAAGAAAGAGGGTTATGTTTTTTGAGTGTATGTATGTAAGTATATATGTATGTATGTGTGAGGTTTCTTTGGCACGACCTACAGCCTAAGCAGTTTCATGGATTTCGACATGTGAGGTGTCATTTGAATCGTCTTGATAGCGGAAGTGACGTAGGGTACACCATTGTCACCTTGCCACCACTGCCACCATGTCAAGTGTCAAGCGTATAGTAGTTATACCTATGACCCGAATAAATTAATTGAATTGAGTTGAACATTTTGCAGCCGGTTTTTTCTTTCTTTTAATAATGTTATTTGTTAGTTGATTTCTAATGTGATTTGACCACATTGGTGATGTCAACGTTGCGTTAGCGGCCAATGAAGGGATCAATAAATACAAGTAATATTCCTACCAATGATTCTTTGAATTTCATTTTTCTATAAATGTGCCTCAAACTAATCTTGCGGCAAAGTTCGCAGCTTATATTTGTAATTTATTTATATAGTATAATACCCCATCTTGGCATTACCTACTTATTACAAAACTCTTCTCCTTTGCTTTGGAGCTAAACCTTCATCGGGTGACTAACTTCCATCATCGTCCAGCTTTCTGAACCAACTGATGGGTATAAGCTTTCACTACTATCTGCATGCCTTTGTCTTTTCCAATCGGGTAATTAACTTCTATACCTCGAATTATTGTATTACTTACCAACGTTTTAACTGCCTCGTAACAAGCAATATATTAACTACAAGTTGGTGGTAGCTGCCTTCTGGGTTAACAGTTAGACTTGATACAAAAAATGGCTGCGCCCCGCTCCGCTGTAACTGTGGCCACCGATGCATTAGTGATTCCCAGTGAGGCGCTCTGTCGGCCTGCTACGTCCGACTGGCTTAGCGTCCTGAATCGGCTTCGCGACGGCTTACCCTGGATCAGAACCGACCTGAGCCACAACAATAAAACGCTCATCATAAATCAGTACCAGGAATATTTCATCAGAGGCCCTGATACCGGGGCTCCAAAAACTCTTTGTAAAATTTTTAGTGTATCTGCAAAAAGTTAATAGAATTGAACTGATGTTACTCGGTATTTTTTCACGTGAGGATTCTGTCAGATGTTAAAACTTTTTGGAGATATAGAAATTCTAAAATACGACTAAAAAACCAACAAATTATTTTCTATTGAAAACTGATCTGAATGATATGTAAAATGGGCCTTATACCATTGTTACTACGTCACTTTCACCTACAAGTAGTGCTACTACGTAAGCGTTACATATTTGAAATTTACAGATAATTAAAAGAAAATATCTTAAAACAAATGTCTTTAAAAATCTTACTGTCGTTTAAATACTATGTCTCTTAGTTAGTATAGTGTCAGAGTAGTTCTTTTTAATCATCCGTACGGTGATATTATAAAAAGTCTGTGCATGGTTGAATACATACTCGCAACCACGTTTAATTTTACGTTTTACGTTTAGTTTTATTGGAAGTTACCACTGTAACATATTTATTCGAAAATATAAATAGCCTTCTCTCATTTTACGTCATACTTGGTTTCATAGCACGCCATAGAATCAGAACACCGCCAACCAGGCACCAGAGCTCTGCGGGTAGTCATATAAACCCAGCGGAACAAAGCAGCGTCGCAGCAGCACGTCGCAGCACCGGCACACGCCTCACCAAGTTTTGTGCTAAAGCGCACTTACCAAAACCTGTTAACTTCCAAGATGTTGGGATTTTAATAAGTGAACGCTCGTCGCCGCCACTCGCAAAACTTGAAATTAACTTGGTGCCCACGGGACGTGTACCGAGCTACCATGAATACCGCGCCATCGCCGCTCACCTATTGTTCAGCCATCGAGGTGCCCTAAGCACCAATTCGAGAGTTACCTAGCTAACGTTTGTTACAACTTAGATGTCTTGCAGACTAAATTAACAGCGGTACAAGACGTGAATATTAATGTGTTTAATCACAGCTGTAGGTATTGGAATCTGTGATGTTCGTAAGGTAATGTTCTCGTTTGTTGGTTAAAGACTGGCTCTATAGATATGGATACCTAAAGCATATAAGTGCAGTGCAGGCTAAGTAGCTAACTAACTAACTAACCGGACGAAGATTTCTGACATGACTTTATACAACAAGTCTGAGTAAATTCAAGCTTAGTATTAAAGCGCAAAAACATTGGTTAAGAAACCCATTTACTGCATTAAAATATCTGGATTCATTCATTCAACAACAATAACATCAACATCAATAATAACCACCCAATCAATCCTTTGCAAAGATCATGAATACAACATATTCAATACAATAGAAAAAAGAAGTAGGTATAATTACATAAACTGCAGTAAAATGTAATATTCAAGTTATTTTAAGAGATTTTTTTTTATTCAGACGTAATGACATCTGTTAAAAATTTGATTCAACTTTACACGAAGAAGAGGTAATTTAGTGTCATTTAAATCGGCAACAATAAAGGTTGTGAATGTAACATTTTGAAATTTTAAATGCATAATTGCAGCATTCAAGCACAAATAAAGAAGTCCTGGTGGAACACAAATGAGCTTACTTTGTTGCACGAACGGATTCAAAGGGGAGCGCACTTTTGGTGATAATTTTGCCCCTTAGCCCGGGGGGGCTACATACTACAAAAAAAACTTTTTTTAGTGTAATAATCGCACCACTTTGTAGATATACAAAATGTTGCGATTATTACACTAAACGGTCACACACGGTCGTCTGACTCCAAACTGAGCAAAGCTTGTTCTATGGCTGCCAGAGACTGCTATAAATTCATAATACAGGCATCATTTTTATTTTTAAATCCACGCTTATACATATAAATATGAATCCAAAAACATAACTCAACCTCTTCTGTCGGCTCCTTTCCGGTTCTGAAATGCGTCCCACCCAGATATATCTTCAGTTCAGGCAAGATGTGCTAGTCACTTGGGGCTATATCTGGGCATTGAAGCGCTTTCAAAACTCCTTTCTAATCAGAACTGCCAAGGAGTGGAACGCGCTTCCTGCCTCGGTGTTCCCCAGCAATGGATACAACCTGGGTCTCTTCAACACAGGAGTGAATAGGCACCTCATGGGCAAGCGTGCTCCATCTTAGACCGCATCCTCACTTTCCATCAGGTGTGTTGCGGTCAAACGTGGGCCCATTCAATCATAAAAAAAAAAAAAATTACTTAGACAAGTTATTTAGATATTTTTGTATCAATGTGTATGAAACGAAATATTCATGTCTATATAATAAATAATAATAATAATAATCTACAAGTCCGTATATTGAACGTGGGCTCTGCAGAAACCTGTACATGCAGTGTTTAGTCTTTTTCTCTTTTTTGAAATTTTAACTCGATCAAAAGATACAAAACCTGTATAACTATTTCGAGGACATATAACGTTTATTAGTTAGGGGGAACTATCGTTTACAGTTGCTGCGTTTTTGTGACTGATTTGTCCTTACAATGTCATGCACTATACCCGGTGCTGGATGCCGGAGGGACAAAACCTTAGCCATTAGTTTAAAGATGGCATCAAACGCGAAAATGAATAGACGCGGACGGATGCAATGGATAGCATTCATAGCGTTTTTCGAATACCTTTGAGGTTTTTTGTATCAAATAGCTAAGCTATTTTCCGTAATTTTATTGAAATTTGTAGCATACTCGATCGGTTGGTTAAAAAGGTTGTTTTTTAAATATACGTTTTTTACTGTTTTTTGACTATTAACGCTCATAGACTTGGCTGAAATGAAAAAATAAGTTTTAAAGACACTCATTATATAAGCTACCCTGTCGGTTGGTAATAGTTTTCTTTGTCAAATTTACAAATGGAGTTCCCTGGTATCGTTATGTTTTAAGTTTAGATTACAACATAAAGTTAACTAAAATGAAAAAGGGAGCACAATTTTCTACGGGTTACGATCAGTGTCGTGTTCGATAGTTTGACGAGTACGTCTCAAAATACGAAAATATTACCAGACCCAATATTGTTATTTTAGGTTTAATTATCCTAATAAGTCCAGTTTGTCAGTTGTTTTCTGTGTAATTGCGCGGCTAAGACAAACATAGTTAACTTTGAAGGTCGTACCTGTGATTATTGTCAATTGTGGACGATATAATAATTTGATCATTAATCATTCTCCTTTAATTAAAAACGCGAAAGATTGTGAGTGTGTGAAGAGACCAGTCCTCACGGTAAAGTGTAGAGCGCAACAGGGCAAAGCCCTTTGGGCAGGCGGCCACTATATAGGTATAGGTATTTTACCTTCGCCGTGAACGATTCAAGAACGCGCTACCCACGGTTAGGGCTGCCTTTCCACCAAATCTGTGCTGAGTGAGGATGTTTTTTTAAAGAAGAATGGCAAACAAGCAGTACGTCTACCTGATGGTCAACGGTAACCGCCGCCTTTGGAAACCTACAACATTAGCGTTGCTGTTGATGCTTTGCTAATCCGGAAAGAAATTCGTAGATACTAGATACTATGAAAAGCTTTGCAAGTGAAGTGATGTTGGTGATTTTTTTCGTTGCTCACCGCTTACTTTCCTTGCACATCTCCATGGGATGGCATGGGCGAGGGGGAGGTGTAGTGAGAGATTTTTTGGGATATCTATAGTCGTTCTACGATATTATCCTATCAAACAATATAAGGTTCAAAAGCTTAATTAAAGTTAGTTCCGCTTCGTCTAAACCCTGTATCGATTACGTGGCCGGTAACGAGCGATCATTAGTGAGCCAGTGACCGCTGCTGCACGTGCTCCCACGGGCTGTCACGCGACCCGGCTGGAGCGATCAAAGGATCACCTTGACTCTCATCTGGCAGACAGGCTTGCATGCTCACCATGGGCTCGCTCCCGGCCTCGCTCCGCCGACTGTGCCAAGTTCATAAGCGACCTTCAAGTGCACAAAAAGAAGTGACTACTCGGTACTCAGCATCATACTCGTGGTTTTATTTAGGACTTATAAAAAAAAAGGTACATTTGTATTAAACTGTAGAGATACGAGTATATACCTACTTAGATTGTCCTTCGTGTTATCGTTATTTTCGTGTTATCGTTATTTGTTATCAGCCATTTTCTTATTATCCGAACTATTATATTATCATTTATCTGAACAAGGGGGTCGAGTCTATTTAAGAAAAACTTTGACGTTCATTAGTGGAACTTTGATACCCAAATAGAAAAAAAAAAAATTGACTTTGACTTTGAGTTTTGACTTATTATAATTCAGTTATAGTTCGCAAAGGCTACTTATTAGCCCTAAAAAGTTACGGCTAGCGCTATTACTAAGACTCCACTATCCGTCTGTCTGTCTGTCCGTCTGTTACCAGGCTGTATCTCATGAACCGTGATAGTGAGACAGTTGAAATTTCCACAGATGATGTATTTCTGTTGCCGATATATATTTAAGGGGCCTAAATCCCTTTTAAAATTGATAATTAAATAAAATTAAAACAAATATTTAAGAAACCGACATGATTTTCGATATAGATAATGACAGACATGATTATAGATAATGGTAAAGAACCCTTCGTGCGCGAGTCTGACTCGCACTTGGTCGGTTTTTTTTTTGTTATCTTGAGTTTGATTAAACTTAGCAACCTTCAGATGCATCTTAAGATTTCTGTAGACAATTGTGAAAACATTTTAAAGTGTTTTTTTGAATAAGTCAAAAAATATATCGTAGACTTTTCTACATCATATACCATTTCCGACTGCAAAAACGACTCAAATATTCAAACATTCAACAAACTCGTACATATGAAATGCAGGTTGAATGACACAATAAACTATTTGTTCCGCTTGTTTGAAGATAATTAGTTTGCCCTGAACCAGCAGTAGTTCAGGGGCCTTCAGACTGCCTAGGCACCGCGACATTAGTGCTGGCTAACGGCCTTCTAGCACTAAGTCCACACTGTCTTGACCTCTCGCGACGAGTGTAACGACCGACTAACAAACGACATAATCATTCATATACGCTGGTCTGTTATCAAAGGGTTCATTGAATGGAGTCCGTAGCGTATAGTTGCAAGTTCATGAACTAAACCTACGTTTACGAGTTTTAATGAAAGAGTCATCGGTTATAAAACTGTATGATTAAATTGTATCGTAAAAGCAGGGAGTTGTGTGAATCGCATGCATTTTTTACTAGCTCTATACTCGCGCAGAAGATTTTAAACTCTATTGCGGTAGCATAAAAGGTAGAGGAGTTAGATATTTCGATTGAGCTGACGGAAGATACGGTTTGTGGTATCGAGAATATAGTTGAGCTGAAAGCTGTAATCTCCATAATTACATAATAACATAATTCGCTTTTATCATTGCGTATATTTGTCTGATTATTACATGTAGGGGCAACCATTATGTTCTACTATTTTTATAAATCACCTAAAGACACACGAGAGGGTGGAGTAGGACTTTAGTTTAAGAAACCGCAGTGCGAGTAGTCTACGGCGAGTAGACTCATCTACTGGCGGCAAAATCAGTTCTGCCGATTCTAAAGTTTTATTTGACATTTTTCGCCGACACAAAACCAAATTTGTAGATTTTAAAAGTGAAAGAAAACTATCATATTTTGCGATGCAGATTAAAAATAAGGTATGTTTAATCTGAATCGCATTTATAACTTTTGCTCCGACGATAAGATATTTAGACATGTTTTAGAATTTATTTTTTGTCAATGAAAAAAATATCAAATTAGAAAAAAAATTCATGACATGTCATTGAAAAAAATCAGAAAATTTGTTCAAAAGTCTAGGTTTAGTTTCAATACGGTTGATTTAGTCTGGTGTGTAGTTTGGATAAGCCCACACCAGTCCGCTCACCATAAAATGATAGTATCGAGTACAACTTGGATAGAACATAAAATAACATAAACAACTTGTATACAACAGATAACAAATACATATACGGTGTAGAATTATAAAGAAATCGGCAATCCTTTCCAGGAACACTCGCGAATACGTCACCTTTCAGACAAAAATATTAAATAAAAATCGGGAAGCGGAAACCGTAGCGATACCACAGACAGACAGTCAGGCTCACGTACTTATACAACCCTCTTTTTGCGTCGAGGATTAAAAAACCGAAACCAATTTCAATTTTCACTGCTCTTGCTAGAGAAACGAGTGAATAAACTTAAATGAGTAATATTCAATTCAATTCAGCTGCGGATTGGTCAAATTATGAGAGATTATATCATTACACCCACAATATTTTTATATGGTGAAAAACATGTTCTTTCTGATTCAAGTGTAAATATTTAAATATGTAGGTAATGCGATATGTTCGTAATTCTGAACATTTGAATGATACTTTTGTAATTATATTAATATGTTTAAAAAGTCTGACATTTTCTCTTAGTAGGTAAACTGATATAGCGCAGATTTACCTGGAGCCGTGTCTTATCGAAAAACACTTGCCTTTTTGAATATTCGAATAATGACAAAAAATTGAGGCTATTTTAGTAAGTATATCTAACAATAATCAAATCTTTTAAAGGCAAATCCGTTGAATGATCAGGCAGGTAAGTGACGGCCCTGTGCTGCGAGCCCTCGCTCGGTCGGCTCCGATCCGGGTCGAGCCGGTGTGGTGGTATATCGTAATTAGTAGCACGTGTGCTAGCCGCGGGGCCAGTATTTGGACAGCGCGCTTCCGGTCTCCCGCACGCAATCAGGCTCTTCACTCCAGAGGTTGACAACACTAACTTTCACAAGCTTAAGTAAAAATCTAAAAACTTTAGTTAAAAATTCAACATTCACATCTTTTAGTGTCAGGAGATTGATGGGAAACGCTCGGGCACGAAACTTCGAAAAATCATGACGATAAAGAAAACAAAAGACAAATCTCAGGTCTCGTATCGGGAGCTTCCCCGCTAACTTTAGTCGACAGCGTGTCAATAAAGCCAATAAACTTGCCCAACTTTCTTAAGTA
Organism: Peribatodes rhomboidaria; assembly: GCA_911728515.1. Classification (NCBI taxonomy): domain Eukaryota; kingdom Metazoa; phylum Arthropoda; class Insecta; order Lepidoptera; family Geometridae; genus Peribatodes; species Peribatodes rhomboidaria. The sequence goes on from OU452166.1 coordinate 3,541,699, forward strand.
GCTAGAGAACACAATTTATCGATTTAAGACGGCCTTTGCCACCCTAAACATCAGTTTACAACCCGATATTGATAGTCGGTGACAGGAGCTCCTCTGACATCCCCTCTTTTCGCAATTTACCCTGTACACATTTTATCACGCACTCCGCGAAATGACTCTTATGCACCCCATATAAGGATTACAATATCTATGTGTACAGCGGATGTTAACTTTGCCATCGCAAGAGAAACTTACGCGACATCTAAGAAAATATTTTCTTTGAAAATGTACCGAGGTTTTCCTCGGTCGCTGGCTTAGGTGGATTTACTTTTTACTCTCTAGCAAATGCGGCCTTTTCATAACTGTCAGGAACCGATTCGGTCAAGAGATTTGGTTCACCAAATCCGGTTTTATCGGTTTGCGGAGGTGGCATCTCAAACCAACGGGGGCTTGTTTTAAGGGGAATGGCAAATTCAAAGCATTCAAAGTTTTCAGTAGGTATAAATGTAATCTTTCAGTATTTGTAATCATTTAGTAATTTTTAAAATATGAATTATGTTAAATATTTACATCTATAGATATAATTGGAAGACCATCACATTGATTTAGTTTTTTTTTTTAGAAATAACAGAAAATAACGTAGTTCCCACAGAAGTAACCGAAGGGTTGGTTTTCAACTTTTCGACATGACTGGTCAGTCATTTAATTAAAATAATAACAACAATTGATTACTCCTGAAAGTCCATATCGAGCGGAAGTGCGTAGTTAAACAAGATGGCCGCTACGGCCACGTGACCGCCGGATTCACCCCGACTTCCGGCACTCGACGGCGCGTCAAGTGTATTGCAGGTAGTTAGATAATTATCTCCGCTATTACCGCACGACATGCACCCCTAATGTTTTTATGACTAACGAAATATTGTACGCACATCTGTTACAATTTTGCAGTTTAATTATTTGTTGTCGTGAGTGTCCTATTATGTTTACATTGAAAGGCCTGTGATTGCCTGGGCTCAGGTAATTATCTATATGATTTATAAATTATTGATTCACTACGAGGCCTTGATTTTGGTTATACGTATTTGTTAGGGAGAAAAATATAATTTGTTAGACATATCAGCCGTATCGTTTCGTCAAGGAGTTTAGCCGTGAAAAGTTAACGAGTAGATGACTAGATGTAGGCTCATAGCTTTTTTTATCATCATTAGTTTCTCAACGGCCTGATTGAAGAAAAGGTACCTACTTATATTATCAAGTCTATGCAGGTTTAATGATGAAGGCAATTGCCTTCATCATTAAATCACTCAGTTTTATGTACACCACCTACAATTTTTCGTATTTCTTTTAATTCCTGTCCATCTAAAGGTTACCTGGAAGAAATCGCTTCAGGCGATAAGGTCGCCCTTGTACTGCCGAAAAATGAGTATTATGGTTTTTAAGGTTTTCAATGTAGTTTTTGGTGTGCAATAAAGTTATATTGTATTGTATTGTATTGTAAGTTTCCGTTTAGCTTTTATAAAGTCAATTTCCTGCCGAGGTAATCTCCGAGTCTGATCGTTCGTAAACCAGCTTATTAAAAGGCACAGATAAAGTATGACATGTTAGTTACCCGTACACTGATTAATCTTTATATATTTATCAATTACTTGGTGACAAATACCTTTTATACTACCCGCTATTAATAGTGATATAGCGCTGTGCTTTAAATAAATAATAACTAAACACCTACTTGCGTTACTTGATATTGAAACGAAATGCTATGCCTTTGGATACCTGTAATGCCAGGGGCATCACAAATACGTTCCGCGACGCTCTGAATTTCCGATATAAACGCGCATGTCAAATTTCTTGAAAATAACTTGTCAGATTATGATGAAATTTGACAAATATAATTAAATAAATTATATCTCCGTCCCTACGTTCTTGTTTTTTTAAAAAACTTCCTCGAGAGAAAATAGAGCTATGAAAAATATCCGCAATTGTAAGGGGCCACTTTTGACAGATTTTTATTTAATTGATAGACAAAGCAAATCAAATGTCTATATCAATAACTTTTAAATTAATTCATAATACAAGGGATTTTTTTAGTTATTTAAGAATGATTAGAGAAAAATCGTAATAAGAAAAAAGTCAAAAGTCTTATGCAAAAGTCATGAAAAAATATTTAAATTGCAAGTGTAGATAACTTTAGAGCCTCGTCATTATCTTTACTTGCTCTCTTCGATAGTTGTCTTCTTGTAGACGAAATGGCAAACATTTCCCCAATGCGAAGTTAGTCTACAGTGGTCGCCGGACTCTATTGACAGCCGTTTTGAAGAACCCCATGTTGTAGTTAATAATCTGAAATAGTCGACCATACCGCAGCTTTCACGGATTTCAGGTATGTAGCAAAAAAGTTAGCTTAGAACGCAGGTGTGCGATTTCCACGGATAGATAATATGTCGATGAGCTTTGTGAATTGGTGACAAATGCCTTTTATACTATTTCACTATTAACAGAAATAGGTAGCGGGTGTTTAAAAAAAAATATGACAGGTACACTTACTTACGATACTTGATGCTAGGTTACTAGCGCCTCTTCGACCGTGAGCTGAACCAGCGACGTGGAACATACGGACGGGAACCCTAAATTAGGTATAAACTAAACATAAAGCTTCGTCTCGACTTAGGGAAATATTAGGACTGTATTTTAATATGGTATTTTTGTCAAATTACTAGTTTTTATGAAATCAAACACTATCAATCAATATTCAACAAAATCATGCTTTTTTATTTTGAATTAAATTTAATTGAATTATTTTATCGGAAACTTACTCAAAATTAACAATGAGAATTTATTGATAACTCCAATAATAAATTTTAAAACAGTTTAAATGTCACAACAACTTACTTGACTATATCAAAGAAAGAAAATAAATAGCGTCAAAGAAAGAAGAAAGAAAGAAAGTTTATTTTGACCCATACATTTAAAATAAAAAACATTAGGGCAATTGTACCATCTACGTCATACTAGGTCACAAATCCCCTATCACTAGGTTCCTCTGAGTCGGGATCCCATGAACCCGCACATAAACAACTAACACCCAGACCCAGAACTGAAATATAAATTCATCCTTCAAATATCTGCCCAGCCGGGAATCGAACCCGGACTTGCTACTTATCTTACTTACTTTCCTACTTTATTACTCGACTAAGCTAGGCGGCAAGGCCGGACCGCGGATGCCGTAAAATCACAGCTGTAAATGTATCACAATGTATATGTACCTCTAATTTCACTTCCGCCAAATAGCAACTAGTTCATATATATGTATAATAATACGGTGTTACCTACTTCTAAGCTAAAATTTGAGAGACAAATAAAAAAAAATTGCGCCTATGTTCTCTTTTTCCGAACAAGGTGGCAGTAATTTTTCTAACTTTGACTTTGATATTTTGACCTCGGCTGTGAATGAAACTTTTTGCGGAAGCCGCGTTTATTGCCTTTACGCAACAATGCGCAGGAGGCGAGCCTCTCTAGTGCGTCGCACGCGGGGGAGTCCTAGCAGCTGAGCCGCGCTCGCCGACAGGCTGGGCTCTCACCCCTACATAGCTCTGAGCCGCGCTCGCCGACAGGCTGGGCCCTACTTAGCTCACTTTCGCAAACCACATGTTGTCGCTGTGGTTTTGTGTTAAAGAATTTTAAACGGAAGCCTGAGTGAGATAACACTATTTTATTAATATTGTATGACTTGTTGTTTTAAATTTTTTTTTGTAATTTGACTGACTTTTACTTCATTGAAAAAAATGTATTCTAATTGTTTTTTAATCACAACACAGACCATAAGTCGTACGTACCGCCTCACTTCCTTCGTCCGTGCAGCCTGCAGGGGTTATTGCACATGACTGAGCGTTGTTTTAGCATGCGGGCCTTAGTCGCAGACTAATAATTAGCCTACTGTTGAGGCTGGCTTCAAATGTAAAAACCCCTGCAGACTGCACGGACGAAGGAAGTGAAGCGGGACGTACAACTTATGGTCTGTATTGTGTTTAAAGAACAAAACAAGTAAAATACATCCTTTGTTTTGTAAACAAAGGATGTATTTCAATTGTTTTGTTAATTGTTATTGTGGTAAAAGATTTTCACTGGCGTGAATAAAACGAACATGAAACAAACATATGTCATCAGTTGTAAGGCCGTTTTTAACTTTTTTATTCTAGATAATTTTGTTCGCGTCTCATCAATTTTGGTCGCGTTTCAATGCATATGGCATTCAGTGGTTGGATAGTTTTCTGTTAATGAAAGAATTTGTTAAATTGATAAACTGACGTTTAAAATCGACTTAAATCGACTTTTGTTTTGTTTTTGACAAAATTCACGATGTAGTCCAAATCATTAAACGTCGTTTTATCAATCGATAAAGAACCGTACTTTCTCTACAGTACCTTGCTCCGTAGGTACCTAGTTTCTCCCTACAAATAACAAATATTAATTCTATTTATAAATTTGACTTAAATATATAATGATATAGTTAAGTATCATCGTTATCAGCTCCTATGATTGGTCACAGCGCCGCTTCTATAGCACACCCTTTAATCTTGCACCGGTCTTATAAAATTAGCTGGCTAGCTTGTGTGCACCCACTGCCGAGTGCATAGATATTAGGTCTCCTCGTTCACACCATCTCGTCCAGTCCCGTGGGATCTTCATCCGTTGTCCTCCGCGACTTTCCACATTGTTGTCAGGCCACCAAATTAGTGGTCTGCACCTCCGTCGTCCGTTTCACACGGACCACCTTAGACTTAGACCACCTGTTGACATCCCCGTCTAGCCAAGCTTAGTCATGATTAGCGATAAAACATATTAATAGCCAAACACTTCACCAAAACTCAGTACAATTTCCGTAACAAATAACATTCTACTACCAAAGGCAAGTCAAAAGACTTAACAAGTGTAAAGACCTTCTTTTAGAAAGATTTTATATTTGTTACATAGATGACGACTAATGCTACGAGTAGGACACATGCAATCCAAACGAGCACATAGCTGGAGAGCCTGCCGCGGGCTCCGCGCGGCCGGCGTTCGAATCACCGCCGCAGGCCGCCTCCTCACAATAAAAAGCCGCCAAAACGCGCGTCCGGCCGACAGTTCTTCTATGTCAATCAATTTGAAGAGAGAGCAGCGCAGATATGGCACGCAGAGGGTAGCCCCGCCTCCTATCGATCTCGGGCACGCTCCTCCACTCTCCGCCCAGCTGCGCAGGAATTCGCACCGTACGCACGGCACGCCGCCGCCGCGCCGCCGTCGGGTACGCGCGCGCGTCACACCACTCTCTCTACCTACAATCACACCATCCTGCATTCTTTTTTGGTGGATTCGTTATGCACGGCCTGATTGAACTGCTTTTTAATCCCTTTGAATAAAAGGTATTAGAGGTGTGGATTTTGCACTGTGAATTTTGCCGTGATTATACGAAGGCGTAAAAATTTTATAATATAAATGGTTTAGAGCAAAATTATATGTTTGAAATACTTTTTGTTCAATATACCTAGCTATTTATAAAAAAAACCCAAACAAGTACGTGTTTTTACTTACACAAGTCAAATAATGGATACAATAAGTACAAATAATACTAAATGGCTCTCAGATGGTGGTTTCATTAATGAAATAACTAATTTACGAGCCATTTGTTAGAGGGAAAACTGGACAGAATGATGGCAGCACTGCCACATCGATAGGCAAGCAGTGCTGGACTTTGACAATAATTCATGCCATTATTCTGATAACGCGTGTCGCCTCCGCCAAACGTTTGACATTTTGTTAATTAGACGAAGCACAAAGTCAAATATCTGTCAAATCTATTCCTATTGACAACGGTCGTGAATTTGGTATTTCAACGATCGGTTTAAAATAGCTCGACAGTCCCAAATTGCAACTAACGTCCGTGAGATCCCTGAAGGCTCGATGACATCGAGCTTGTTTACTCGCTACAAGCCGGCGAGTTTACAATCAGCTTGGAACTCTCCCAGTGTAATCTTATAACTACGAGTATATAGCTAACAAGCAGCTTGTAAGCAATGTATCGGAGAAGTACAAAGTCAAGCTAGTTTATTCAAAACTCGCTGACTTGTAGGCTTTTAAGCGTGTTAACTAGCCGTGTGTCAAGCATTGTTTAATTATTCATCCAGCATATATGTATTATTATCAATTAAGTCTTTAAAATATGTGATTTTAAAACAGAAGTACTGTCTATTGACCCGGACACCCTGTATATAGGCCTTGTTAACAAAAGCTTCACCTTCCACTAAGGTATTTTTGCTGAATGTTTTTTTTTTGTATATTTGAACTTAGAGTCCATCAAAGACTTTGACAACTGAAGACGAGTAGGCGTGCCATCATGGACCCTCTCTTTGGCATAACACTTTTACATTCGCCGGTAGCTCAGCACTTTACAACTTTTTTTCGTCTGTGTAGGACGGAGCAGTCTAGATGGACACTCGCAGCGATGCCTATTAGGTTACACAGTACGTACCTACTTTGTACCTGTGACGTGTTAAAAAGAGTAAGTTAGAAAAGCTTGAGTGGCTGGAGTAAGAGTTTATTTTTGTGACGTCTTTACTTCAGTCTATTCTGAAGCATGGTTCAATATCAAAATCTACATTTTCTCAGCAATGGCAGCATAAGCCAACCAAAAAAAGCCTCTATGTAGTTATTACTAAATTACTAAAAATAACTACGGTATTGTGGTAGAGTAAAATGTCCAACCGACGCGAACTCGTATTAATAACCGCATACCTTTACACCGTTACATCATCTTGTCTTCATCTTTCATTCAAATTATAAACTCGATCGATTAATAAAGCCCAACGCATGCCACGATTGATAAAGGAGGTCAATTCAGCTAACCATAGCCGATGCCTAACTGAACCGTTGATGCTGCGTTAGTCATAAAAAATAGACGTGGAACAGCTCAGTATCATTAATGTTTTACAAACGTGTCACCGGTAGTTCAGCTGGCACGTTTATGATAACCATTCCTCGACCGTTAAGCATCGTATATATGTGGTTACTTAGGGCAATCGTCAGGTCAAAGAAATGAAGACGCGGAAATTAAGTATATCACTAAAAGTAAATTTCAGAAATTTATTTTTACCGTAAATTTGAGATAATATATGTTGAAAATATCGAAACTCCAATGTCGTTTCAACAGTCTATTATAAGATTAATAACACAGTTACTATGATATAATTTCGAATGGTGGCCTTCAATTCGTTATAACGTTTTTCAACGCTGAGTCGATGACCACTGTTGAATACCTTTGAAAAGAATTTGAATATTTAAAGACCAAAGTAGCTCCAGTAAATGGTTTGTACACTTTGTACCTACTCAAATGGGGTGCACTTACTAGTATCTATAAGACTATGTAACGTAAAAATAAATGAGCGCTCCCCTCCTCGCGTCGTAAAATGAATCTCCAACCAGCTCGAACGTATAACAATTAACGGTTAACTGTTACTGCGCGCCGCTAATGCAGCGTTATCTCGTAACGACGCCTAACGCCGGCTGTACACTCTCGCTCAACCGGCCTCAAACTGTTAATCCGTACTCCTTATAAAGCGTGCACCACTTAGAGATGCCGGTGATTGCTCTGCTGTACTAACTGTAACTTAGCTACGAAAAAATATTTTTTTTGCCTTTTCTAAATTAAACTAAATCAGTTCATATTAAATAAATAGTATCTAATAATAACAGTATTTAAATTAATAACTTTTGGAAAAAGTGATCAAACTTTACGTTTTCATTGTGTTTTTATTTGCAGCTGTCATTTTCTTACTTTTATGTAATTTTCATTTAAGCTACAGTATAACATTACGCAAGGTTTGCAACGTTTGCAATGTTTTTAACGTGACATCGTCTAATAAATCGATGAACGCCAGCTGCACTCACAAAAAAGAATCATTGTCTCGTTACGCTCATTGTAACGTTACGATCGGAGCGAGAGCGCTACACGAGCGATTTATTCATAAAAGTTTGCAATCATTTCATCAATGTTTTGTTATGACTTTGTCACGTTAAACTATCACATATCACATAAACGACTTTACAGACAACCAATTTTTTTTATCGATGATATTGGGGGAGGTCTCACCGACAGTGTGCTGCCGGGCGACGCCGACGTAGCTCCGTCGTTATGTGAGGGCGCACATTCAGGACCGCGACGCTCGATAGGTACATTGTTATGGTTGCTAAAATTAAGGTTTTATGCTCCGTTGTGCGGCTCTCGGCGGGAACGATTATGTATCAATTACTCGCATTAAAAGTACCTACATAATCCCATTTTAGTGATAGATACATATTAGGGTCAACTGAGGCAAATGTGTCTGTGGGGCAATTGTGTCTTTCGAGAATTACTGTCATGCCCTTCACAAATTAGGCAACTTACGCCATCTTGGATTTCTGCAACCAAAGATAAAAAAGACGTAGGTGGCGCCTAATTTGTGAAGGGTTTGTCAGTAATTCTAGAAAGACGCTATTGCCCCACAGACGCATTTGCCCCAGTTGACCCTATATTTTTATTGCAAAACACGGCAATAAGAGTGAAACAAGCAAAACTTTACTTCTTTATTAATATTATTAAGAAAAAGTTTGCAAGTTTGGTTGGATGCTATAATAATTTCCGACTGATCTAATATTAAAAAATCTTCAACATACTTTATAATAAGTTACAGAATCACATTTGCTCTGAAACGTAAGCTAAATCCCGGCCTCATGATCTAGATTCCAACTAGTTTAGTTGAGGTAGTTTTAAGTTAAGTAGCACTTTTCTTTCTATGACTTTGACCTGTTGAACTAATTGCCCTGTAGGGCGGACACCTGGCTTCAGAACCATGTATATAATCTGGAAGACCGGCGCAGCCTTGCATGAGGCTAGCATAATAATCCACTAGTGCATAGGTATTGTACTTCAAATGCTTCAATGATACATTCATTCATACCGATGTTATTAGAGATTGGTAGGTATTATTGCATAATATAATACGTTCGTTTGATTGAGAAATTCACTGCTTTGCGTGATAAGCTTAGTATATCTTAATCTAAACATATCTTTATTACGGAACAAATAATTTACATGACAGCAAAAAGATTTTCATATTTGTATTTTTGGAATACAAGAAAGAAATACATATTTGTATCGTATTGAGTAAATTCTAAATCAGTAACAAATCAAATCGGAATACAAAGTATTCAACCCCATGCTCGACGTAACCGATGGTGGTGAGCAAACGAGACAGCGTATAAGACTCTCTATAAAATGCACCCCCAATTATCATCTCAAACCCGACGTGCATCGAACCCCCGAACCTCCACTCCAGCACCCCCACCTCGTAACATTAAATACAATATCTTCAAATTGGTCTTAAGTACTCCCACCCTCATTGGGTATTTTTATTATTACCATAATCTTAGTGGCGTCTCTCTCGCACCACGCTTAATGCTCCCATATAGCCCGACATCCATCTTTGTCGCACTGGCTTAAATTCTTTGGTAAATTTAAAACTCATTCTCTCATGATTTAAGCGAGTTCGGAACTCTTAAAATGCGATTAAGAGTCTGTTTATTGCCAACAGTGAGTAGAGTGCTTTTTACCCGACTACCTGGAAAGAGGGTAATGTTTTCGACTGTATACGAGTATGTAAGGGGACTTATGTACATATGTTGTTTATTTCACAACCTAAACTTTTTAGTCTTTTTAAAATACTTCTTGTATGTCGATGCAATACCATGTACTTATTGGAAACAGCCGAATGCATATCGAAAGTTCCAGTTGTTTCCCTTAAAACCACAAACATAATTTTTTTTAAACCCGATGTACTCATTATAGAGGTAACCGATGCAGTCACCGATGTCGATCGATATAGATAGATGTTGTCGATGTTAGTTGCCTCCTATAAGTGTCCCGAGTGTCCTGTCTAAAGTATCCTGATAAAAACCCTTAGTAACCCCTTTAAAAAAGAAAAGTAACGTGCGATACGTAAAAAGGCGATTTGTGAGAAAATTCTTCATAAAAACCTTATTGAAACTCAGGTCGTCGCCAGTAAAACTCAGTGTTCATTAGGCCAATTCCGGAACACTGGTTCGACTTGCCGGTAAATTAGTGGAATATTGAAACTGAACCGACCGTGTACCGACACATTACATCGATAAATTCCCTCTAATAGCTCCGTAGAGCAGCTCGTCTCAAGCTTATTAGAGTTATTTTGGAAACGAATGTATTGATGCGCTTTAAATTTCGTCAACGTTCTCAAGCATACTCTTTTGTGTGTAGTTTGTATAGGCCAAGTGCCCAACCCTGATCCCAGAGTATTATGCCGCCCGTTAGTTATTGTTATTGTTTAAAGAAACGCCTACAATTTGGTATTGAATACCTAGTAATTGTGTGATATTTATTTATATAATATCAGTTTTGTCATGAGTTACTTTAATAGTGAGCAACTCCTTGACTTGGAGATACATTCTTCACAAACTTTCTCGGTAAAGATTATGTTACGTAAGTCCTATGTCGCAGCTTACCGCCCATGTAGCCGTACTTCACCTACGTTGTTGCTAGCTCTCAGAAGCAAAAGTGCCACCGTGGCCAAAGCCAACAAGGACGACATTATAATCATTTTACAAAAAAAAGTGCTTCATATAAGATTTCATGATGTTTTTAATATATTTAACCCCTCTACCCGCGTTATTTAAAATAACTATTTTCCTAATTGCACAACTCTCGTTCCCTTCGTCTCAGATCTAAAAGCATTCTTCTACCGGTCGTTGTAAAACGTTTTGTTGTACGTTTGCATTTCAGACGGTGCAATAATTGCACGAACTTTCTGTCACCTTTGGACGGGGAGCGCGTCTAATAGCGCGTTCGTTCTTAGCACTTTAAACTTTTATTTACTTACTTTTTTTTGTTTTCTTCGTGTGTCCAAAAGGTACAGTCTTTTTTATTCATTTACTTTTAAGGTCGGTCGGTCGGTACTTTTAAAAATGGTATCCGTCGCAATTGCCCCGTTAATTCCTCTACTGATCCTATATAATATTTATGTAGTAGGTATGTTACTTTAGTGGTATCATAATTAATATATTTTTAGTGTATTTTATAAATTGTAGGTATTCGAACGTTTTTATTAGTATATTTCTTTATGTAAATACGATAAAAATATCACTCAATTTTATTTTTAGTATTATATTTTTATTGTTATAAAATATGTTTTACAGGGAGTTACGAAAACCCTGTTGGATAATTGATGGGCAGGTACAGGCACTTACATATCAATTACAAATTGCAAGAGTTATGACTGTATCATATGTTGGCGGCTTTATTTCCAAGGTAGTAACGACACGACGCGATTAGTTTACAAGTAAAACAGACGCGATTAGTGTCTGCGTTCGCGATTTTAGGAGTGCGGAGCGCGATGTGTGTTAAATTTTTTATAGTCAATATTTAATTTAAAGTAGCATAATTGCATCCTCCAGTCGATACTGGGTGCACATGTCGCGGAAACAACAGGGTTTTTGTAACACCATGCATAGTATTTAAAAAAGTGTGGATAATCACACACTTTTTTATATACGTATAATATTAGGTACTGATTATTAACTGAGCTGGCGAGACTTGAACACAGAACACCGCGCGTGTGGTTGGTAACACTGTACACCGTGACAACCCCACGGCACGGATTTTCTACTTGCCTTGACTCGAAAAGATCGTATCGTTATCACACAGCTCAGTTAAGTACGCGCAGGCCTTGTGTGTTGTAAGCTTGTGCGTGTGATAAGCGTATTAGCAATAAATGTTGTTTAGCCTCGGAATGGTTTCACAGTCTTTTGTCTTATAAGATAAAGTTAAAAAAAAGAAAGTAAATGACAAAACACGGTATTACTATTCTGAGAATATACAACGTCAATTGCTAAGGAGTATCATATCATCGCAATCTTAAGGTTGCATAAAAAGAGAAGATATAGGACAGCCCTTAGCTGACTTGCTGAGTCGGTCTCGCGTGAGTGGCGCCCCCCGCGAGCACTATTGTCAGTCCTATGCTTCGAATGACAAGCCGCTATATTATTATGGACTCATTTTATTACCTTGAAATATAATAATAATAAATGATAATACATTTAAACAAAATTAAAAATCAGAAACTTCCTTACATCATTTTTTTAGAAACAATATAACAATTTTGCCTGAACTAGGTAGTCCTTTTTGTCAGATGAAAATAAGGCAGCAACTTTAGCTTAAATAACCACTTGTATACTATAATATACGTGTGTACATGTGTAGTATATGTGTAACGTATATTGAGCGTACGAGATATAACCACAGAAGACAGACGCGGCCTGATTGACCTTGGAATGTCGAGACGTTTTCGCCACTCAGTCCTTGATGACCCGAGCGTTCGTCTCGAGAACTCATTAGGGCATCTATCTTATTCTTATAAACTTCTCGCGATATCCAAATCTACATTTCCGTAGCATGCAACACCCACGTTTGGCCAGACATTATTCAGTTCCAAATATGACAGGAGTCGAGCCTATCGCTAAATGCCGGGCTCCAGTTAAGTAGCAGATGACATTACCTACTCCTTATTATTGTCATTTTCTTGGTTGTTTTACCAATTACGAAGACGTTGTTTCATATTGTAGACAAACGAAACTTCGTAGATAAATTTAACCTTCACAGTTCGAAATCAAAGTTAAGTATCATGAATATAATATCAAACTCCGCCTTTATCTTTGGGACAGTTCGGCGTTGCAGCGATTCCACTGCTAGCGATTTATTATTTGTGCTGCCCTCAAATAGTTTCGTATGTTGCGAGCGATTTGTAATCTGAGCTCAGAGCTCCAACGTTCGTTGTGTAAATGCTTAGTTATTTCATGTCGTTCAATACTAACTAAATTGAAGATTGAAACATTCTAGATTGCTTGTTAAACAAAACAAAACTTTGAACATTATTTTTTTTTTGGTCATTACTTTTTACGATAAAGTTTTCAATCAATTAAGCGATACTGGTATCAAATGAGTGCAAAAAATTGTTCTGGACCTATCAACTACGAGTATACATATGTATGTATGTATTTCATTGTAGTACCAGTATGGTGCGGGTGACATAAGACGACAGTTCCTTTTCACTCTATGGAGTGGCGGGAATTCCAATTTCATGATTTCATTTTTGAGCTGCACCCTAAGTATAAAGCAAATTGTTCTACCTGGACCGACCGCATTGATTTGTTTAGTGGTAGGATGTATTGCTTCGACGGACAGTCAACATGTTTTACAGGTAAGTACGTTTACAGTACAGTACAATGCAATAGTAATATTTTTTTTTTTTGTTGAAGTAACAAAAGTGTTATGATATATCTGGAGACTGAGAAGATAGATAGATTTATTCAAGTTACGGAGTAATCCCCGCAGAATATTAGTGTGCATATTGGAGTTTGACGTTTAAGTTAAGTTAAAAAAAAAAAAACATTTTCTACACTAGGACTTCCTATGTGTGTTTGTATGTGTGTGTGTGTGTGTGTGTGTGTGTGTGTGTGTGTGCGTGAGTGTGATGCTCTAAAAACTCAAATTTTAATTAAATGTAAATAAAAATCCTACTTAATATTATAAACGCGAAAGTTTGTAAGAATGGATGGATGTTTGTTACTCTTTCACGCCAGAACAGGTCTGGATGAAAGGACAGCTAGTAGATAATAATGTCAAGTAAATACAAATAACCTAATTATTATTATTTAATTAAAAATATTACCATTGACACTGGCTGAGGTGACATCGGCCCTGTGCCACAAATTACCGTCGTCGAGAAAATTAAATTTCCCCACGTTACGTCTCGATACTCATGTTGTATTGACAACTACTGAAAACTGTCACCGACATAACCATTACAGTGAAAGATGATTATATTTCTGACTCGAAACTTCGCGTGTCAAATGTGTCAACCGTCATGCAACTGCCCCACTCGGCTGTCGCGACATTGAAGCTAAAAATAATCGAGGAGGAGAGCTCATTATCTACGGTTATAAGCCGTTTGCGGTGTTAGGCTGTTAACTTTGTTATTCGTCACAGAACAAGTAATATGTGCAGGTTTCCAAGTACTAGGATAAACGAAGCTTTCATTTGTATATTTCAATAAACGTTTTATTTTCGACCACAGTCTTTTCAGCGCAATGAGGAAACCTTGTATAGTAGTTGTAATTAGCATGCAATTAATAAGTTTAAATATCAGTAAAATCGGACAAAAAGCTATGGAGAAATACTAGGTCTCCGCTCGAGGCGAACTCTTGGTTTATTATGATACATCATGAATAAACCTTGTGAAATAGAAACTAGGCTATGCTATATATGTGGCCGCCAATTAGCTTAATCAGCATTTAGTAAACTGGCTAGGCTGTTAACTGAACGGCTGACTAAGCAAGTTGACTGCGACATGTATATCTCCTAAACGGCCGTAAACTCTCACAGAGGAATACGTCCCTGAATGAGATCGAAAGCACCGGACCTAACTTTCGGATTCTCTAACACTTCTCGACGCGCCACTCTAAATTATACGGGAACAAATGTTCTATATTAAAAGTTTCCGGCGGGGCTCGGGAGGGTGGCGGGGGTCGAGCCTTATTTAGTCACGCCATTTAACAGGCTCGCAAAGGGCTGCTAGTTAATTATTAAAGGGAGTTGTAGCAAGGAGGATGTCACTGAGAGCTTTGTGCCACGGTTTCCAGCGTCTAATACTTGTTTTGCGCTTATAATTTTGGACTATAATTAAAGTTTGTTTTCATTAATTCAGCAATATATTAATGTGCAGGTAAGTCTTATGAAATTATAATGCTTATTATAAGCATCAAATACAAGGCGTAAATGACTATTTTGGTATTGTCTTACCTGAGAGGTGATTTAAGAAAAGTTGCGTTCTAAAGTCGAAGAAGCTTCACGGATGAAAGCAACCGTAATTAGTCACAAATTCTTAGGTATTTCTTAGGCTTTCGTTTCGCATATCATCTTTGTATGATGACAGCATCATAGATTGGTTACGCGCGCTTCTAATTGAATTCATGATACAATCAAAACCTCTCCCAGTCGAGCAGGTACTCATTGCATATTATATGTATGTCAAGTTGGCTATAATATTAAACAAATTATTAAACCTGACTTCCCATCATCAGAGCTGGAATTTAATAAAAATGGGAAATGATCTGAGTAAAAAATCTCCTTTCGAATATAAATTTTAAAATCGATTTATAAATGATATTATCACTTCTCTTGCTCAAAGAATTCGTCATTGTAGCGTGCCTGAGCGAGGATGAAATTGCATAATTCGCTCTAGGAGAAAAAGTTTTTTTTTAATAAAACTGTTCACAAAATTGTTTAATTTTTGTACTTTACCCATGAGTCTTTAAAAGAAGTCTTGTTTTTGAAAATGGAACTAAAAGCTCCGATCTCTTCGGTAGATCGCGCGTGTTGCGTGCGGCTACCTCAGACCTATAGGTGAAATAATAAAGGCATAGGCGTGAAATCTTTGAATTTTTTATCTACTTACAAGTTGAATTGGTGGTCGTAATTTTTTTACCGACTTAAAAAAGGAGGAGGTTCTCAATTTATCTTTTTTTTTTTTTTAATATAATAATATGTTCATCGATTACTCGAAGACACCTAAACTGATTTGGAAAAATATTTTTTATTTCTAATGGTAGGTGGTATAAAGTTATGATTTAAAAAGCCAATATCGTGTAATTAAAAAACGTATTTTTTAGTAACCAGTATCGTATAACAAAGTTTTTTTTGTTCTGCCGTAACGACTTAACGGTTACGACTCTCCGGTTTCGAACGCGGCTGAAGGGATACTTCTTAAGGGATACTAAGTGGTTCCATTTAAATTTTATCGCGGTTTTTAAAAAATCAGCAAATTTCTGAATATTGTTAACAAAATCTTTTGTGTTTTTAAATTTTAAAATATCATTTTCTTATAAATATTCTATTGGATTATTTTATTTTCTCGCAATCGAAGTGAAAAGTAGAATGGGACAGATGGCGCTAAAACCCATTATAATTTGGTTTCTAATTTTACTCCCATCGCAAAAACTCGGTACTACTACCTCATATATACGGGTCATTTTAGTCCCTTGCATAACAATCTACTATCAGGGGTATTAGGTTAGATAAATCTATTTTTTTTAATGTTTATTAAAAAGACAATAGAATTGAGAACCTCCTCTTTTTTGAAGTCGGTTAAGAGAATTTAATTAAATTTCGATCGCCGATTAAATATTGGGGTTCAGAGACGGTTTCAAATTGATTCAGGACTTTGACAAACGCGATCTCTAATTGTCGGTTCTTCAGTTTAATAGCGCTGTTTGTTCTTGGGCGGCCATCTATTACCGCACCCCGGCTGCCGCTGGCACGGCCCGACAACCACTTTTAAATGTACATAAACGATCGTAAGGACATTATCGAAGGCTACACTAATGCCAGGACGATATAAAATTTATTCACCATACCAGTTTTGTAGCTAGCACACAACAACTTGTCACGGAAGTATTTTTCCTCTTTTTTTTTTTGAGAAAAATCGATTTTTACTATTTGATTGCATTTTTTTGGTCAAATACGGGCCCACTGACTGACCTTCTGTTTGACGTCGTTAACATAAATGTTGTCCTAAATTTCAGCAAAACTCAATAGTTCTTCAAACTTTTTTGTTTGCGATTTTGCAGTCTAAACTACGTCGGTAAGTTTGTGAAAAAAGTTAGGTCAGTTGTAGTTTTTAAAGTTTCTTAGGAAATAATGTCTCACCCAAACAAAGGGCTTTCTCTATCGGTCTAGAAACTCACGTTCTGAATTATTGATGGCATAAACGTGCAGTTATGTTTGCTCGGCTGTGAATTGTCCGCCTCAAGCATACTGTAGTTAGTTGTTGACGTGGATCATTCTGAGGAGGTGCTTTGCTTTCTAACTACTCCGTTCGAACTTAGTATATTTTCTTCATAATTATTTCTATTATTCAAGTGATTCTAGTCTGCATAGACTGATTAGTTTTCATTTGTGTTATTAGGCCAAAAACACCTCGACAATAAAAATAAAGTAAGGATGACGTCGACTTCGTCGTCGATCATAGTTACCGCGATGAAAATGGTAAATATAATACTTTATCTTAAAGGTCCGGTGACCACTTTGGACTAACTTTGCATTGGCTAAAGGTTTTCTATTGCCATTTCGTCTAGAAGAAGACGACGAATAAGAAAGCAAATAATGATACTGACGAACCTCTAAAGTTATTTACAGAGAGACAGAGTGCAATTTCAATATTTTTTTGTGACTTGCATTTGTCTAATCATTCTTAATTAACTAAATATGTCGCTGCATTATGGATTAATTTAAAAGATAATAATATAGACAACCTCCCTATGTAAAAAGATTTTTGTTTTGCTTTGAATCAAATCTATTAATGAAATCAGTCTAAAGTGACCCCTTACAAAAGCGGATATTTTTCATACCTCTATTTTCTCTTTAAAGCGGTTTTAAAAATAACCAAGAACATAGGGGCGGAGATATAGTTTATTTAATTGTACAAGCCAAATTTCATCATAATCTGGCAAACGGATTCCAAGAAATTTGACAAGTGCGTTTGTATGGAAAATTCAGAGCGTCGCGGAACCCTTTATTGTTATCTTCATACGCTCGGGAGAACGCGCCCGGGAGATGGTGTTTGACTGACATGTCATGTGAGTTGACCAATCAAGCGCGCAGCTTACAGCTTGCTTTGTAACGCGTCACATACATTTGTCATCAAGTTGTTTTACGTCACATCTGATATCTTGTTGTTTCGTCGCAAGTGATATCGTGTTGCGCTCGTCATATATGAGACAAACTGACACAGAAGTAATTACATTGTGAACTGTAAAGCGTTGTTAATTAAATAAGTGTGTAACGGATGCGTTTCTGATTATTTAAATAATCAACTTTTTTTATTTTTGCAGAGTCGCATACTAGAGGATGCATCCCTGATGTGCAACTCTTGGTCACCCAGGCACAACGTAAGTTACCCTCACTCAAATACTTTTCTCAACTTTTACCGAAACATTTCTCCTTACATACATTACCTACTACATTTCATTATTACTCATGAAAAAAAAAATCAAAAACATCTCCAAACACAAAACAACTTAAAATATGAAAAAAAAATACAATTGGTATTAGAAAAGTATATTTCATTTGCTTTATTAAAAACTAAAGTCTAAGAACAAAACTGTTACTGGAAAACATAGACAGTTTCGAAAGGAGAAAGACGTGTGACCGAAGAACATGGCGTGTATTCCTTGTTCCTAGCGTTATGTCGCTCTTACATAGCAGTCATTCTACTTGGACTCCATTAGACTCGGACCGGCTTGAAAGTGTGTCACTCAGTGACACAGTTTCAGGCTTGAAAATCAATCTGAGAGTAGGAAGGGGGTCTCGTCTTCTCCGTTTGAAACCGTCATTGCTGAAAAAGAACAAATAAAAATAACATTTTTGTAACTATTTTTTTTTCTTCACATAATAATAAAAGAATATTATTTCATATTACATTTTATATTTTTTAAATGTTATTTAGCCGTCATATTTTGATACTGATCACGGTCCAACCAGAATGTATTGCCAGGTGTATCTACTTTCGCTATAGTACCATGGAATGTCTTTCCCGCTATCGCACGAATATTTATTGTATATATTATATTTTAAAATAATTTAGTATTTTACGTTCCGTGATTATTAGGTACTATTATGTCCCTTCATAATGTCGTTAAAAATGAATTAAAAAGAATCCACAACGTAAACTTTCTCACAATCTAATAAACTTTTATACAGGATAAAAAGTTCACAAACATAAACACACGCAAACAGAGACAAGAGGTGGTGGTTGTAGACAGTAAAGCCCGTCCCGCACGATGAAGACGCTCAAATTTGTACAGTATCTTAGACCATATCTTACAATATTTCTAGCCAAATATGTGTGAATGTAGTAGCACACATGACAAAGTTAGTAAATGTTTTAAGTATTCTCAACTTAAAATACTAAGTGGAAGAAGATTTATGTTAATATAACCCCGATCGATGAGACGATTTTGTATAAATGATTGTATCCTCAATTAGTGTAACAAGTTATAAGGCATAAAGAGTATCTTCATCGATTGTGCCGGCCTTTGTCATCTAAAACACATGTTGTTTTAGACGTCAGTCCCAAGTTAATAAAACAGTAATTGAGCCAACACTGCATGGCTTTTTTAGAATTCTACCGGCGCCGCCCCCATCAGCGAGTCTTTTTGATTTAAGAATTGACCTAATAATTAGTACTAGTAATGTGGTTCTTGTATTCTTTTTGTACGTGTTTGTTCGACTAGGTGCTTCTTTTTGTTGGATTCGTAGAAACCTCGTAGCTTCGTAGACGCGGCGTAGCTTTGTAGTGATATCCGTAGACCAGTAAACATAGTCGAACAACGTAGCGTAGCCTGGCGTGACATGGCGTAGTGTTAAGCGTCAAACACAAAGAGGCGGCCTGACGCGGCGGCTGACAGAGCGGCCAGTTGTATTTCATTGCAATGTATGGGAGTCTTCACACACGCGCGGCCACCACGCGGCTTACAGGCGGCTGGCCGCGCGTCGGAAACATTTTTGGGGTTCCGTACCCTAACGTTGTAAACGGAACCCTATTATTAAGCCTACGCCCTCTGTCCGTCCCTTCGTCTGATTGCCTGTCCTTCAAAGACAGACGTGGCCTGAGGTGATGGTCAATTATCTTTATTTTAAATAAAAAAACGAGACATTCTTGCACACACAGTCATCTGACCCCAAACTAAGCAAAGCTCGTAATTTGGCTGCCAGAGACTGAAATACGTACATAATATTTATTTTTTAATAAGTACTATAATATATATTAAGTTACGTTTGTGGAAAGATAACTGTAAAAGTTTAGGTAATTACTAATTGCGCAAGACTCTAGTATTGTCTAATTTTCGATACCAACCTTGTACTTTTGTATTTTATTTGGTATGCTGGTACGGAACCCTTAGTGCGCGATCCCGGCTTGCACTTGACCAATTATTACAACAAACTACGTCAGCCGCGGATACCGCGTAGAAATGGGATTAAACGTTAAGAAAAATAAACTGATAACTGTTAAAAAACATTTTGAATAAAATGTTTAAAATAATTATCATGTTGTTTAAAATTGCTTGGTCGATAAATCAACGTTTCTTTAAGTATTTATATTTAGGCATAATATGGCATACTTAAGTTAATTAAGGGTGAGAACTGTTTGTCCTAGACAAACCGCATTGGTTTTAAGGGCATATTTAGTTTAAACTGTAGTTATATTTATGTTAATAATAAAATAAAATAAATAATAATAATATTAAAAACAACAATTCGAAGACTTTTGTGGCCCAATCAATGAATGATGTACCAATGTTCTCATAGATGACGTTAAATTCTAAGAAATGCAAACCGGAAATTGGATTTATCGATTAACATTTTGAAGAATATTTTTTACGATGTTAATGTTATTTTTTTTCAACGCGTTAATTTAACTGGATAAAATTATTCATTGCTCATCTCTAGTACCGCGTTGACAAATGGTGAATGACGTTTAATGTTGCCACTTTAGAACTTTTCGGACTAGATCTAGCATTTTTAATGTGGTGTTTTTGTAATAATTTACCTATAAGTTGTCAAAAAAAGCAGATGTCAATCAGCCATCAACTTGCTCTACTTCAACCAGCAGATATTATTTTAAGAAGATTTTGATGAAGATTCCGACTTTTAACAATTTAATAATAACTTAGTTTTTCGACCGAGCGAGCGTTAGTAAGCGAAGCGTCTATGCTTCGACAAAAGTACTTTCGTATGTAAAAATTCCGCACCTTAGTTTTTGTCTACAGGTCGCATTTCTTAACCGATTCATGAGTAGGTTCGATGATTTTTTCGAATCATATCTTCGCTATTTTGAAAATTCCAAGAACTGTCTCGACGCAAATAAAATCGGCATAACTATCAAACCTGCTCAATTAACAAAATTTTATGAGAATCGGTTGAAAAATGCAACTTGCAGCCGAGACAGACGTCAGCCTCGAGCTCTACAGCTTACAGAGCCACTAGCATTAGTTTGTTACATTCTCTGAAACTACTTATTGTAGTAAATAAATAAATACTTGGAAAACGTACTGGTCCTTAAAATAAATATTCAAAACATGTCAACAAACATCAAAAGTGAAGTCATGATATCATGCCTCCTACCTTGTTTAACCTATGCATGTCAAACTTGGAAATTTACGTCCAAATTAACCTGCCAACGCGGAATGGAACGAAGTACGCTCAATATTAAAAAGATGCAAAAAATTCGTCACACAAAAATTAGAGAAACCACCAAAGTGACGAACTAAAATGGAAGCGGGCTGGGTAAATAACATTTTTTTTTCTTATCTTTTTTTTCTCTTTCTTTAAACTTTGTGTGCATCTTAGTTTTGCCATCCAGTTAGCCTGGATTAAAAGGCTTTTTATTATTTACCTAGGAAATAAAATAATTACCTACTTTCAGAGATCAGACCGATTCACCAGACATACTGGAAGTTGGTGAGATTTCTGTAATCCGGCAAGACGAACACCATGCCCAACCTCGTCCGACCGAAATATAACGTGTTCAATTGGGGGATGGTAGTTACGTATCGGTTTGTGGTTTGTCTTTTTGATTTCGTCATTTGTTGTCAATGACAATACATCTTAACTTTGGCAACTTTAGTAACTTAGCCACAGAAATATTGTATAATTTTTTTTACTGAAAATTTATGTAAGTACCTAGTAAAATAACAAAACAACTATATTTATTCGATATGATTAATTTGCGCCGGGGCTGGGTTAATTTTGAATGGATCGTGATCATTCTTCGAAAATCAATTTGTAATGTATTTGTAATGGCCCGAAATATACCTATGTAAATGCGAACACAAAATGCAGATTTTCCCCCGTTAAAAGTGTTTATTTTTTAGTCTCTATTTTCAAGCATCACTTTTGATGCTAAAATTTGGTATATCTAGCCCGTTCTACCTTGTCCAACTAGGCCTTTTCAAAACCCAATGTGGCAACACTGCTGACGCTTCCGGTCGCCTCTGTCAATGGCCGCGGCAGTGTGTTGTCGCCGCGGCTGGAGCTGCGGCTGACAGTCAGTGACAGTAGGCCGCCTTGTCAGGCCGCCTCTGTGTGTTTGACGCTTTAAGCTATGTCATCTTTTTTCGTGTTCATAGAAACGAGACAAAGGCTTAAAGAATCCGTAGTCTTCTCACGTTTTCGTGCGCCTAAACTAGGCCTTTTTTGTTATGTTTTGCTGGCTAGGTTAGTTGACATCGTAAATCGCATATTTGCAAGTTTTTGATACCTAAACTAACATAAAAATGTTAGTTTTAATGTAATAGTGAAAGTTATATTCCAGTTATTTTGTAAATAAAGTACTTACTGTGTTATATAAGTTTTGGAAAAATAGCTACAGTGCAAAGTAAATTTTAAAAACCTTCTAAAATGTTTTAGAAAAACATTCTATGAAAGATCGGACGGTCTGTTATTTGTGAAAATTGATGCCTTGCAGTTTTACAATTTTTTCTAATTATAGTTCTACTGTCGTTTCTATCGATGCCTTCCAGTTTTACTCATTTTCCTAATGATAGTTCTACAGTTGCTTCAGGTAGCATACGCATAGTTTATAAAACGGTTTAATGTATTTTATATTTTGTTGGTTTAGTTTAAAATTGAAGAGTTGCTTGTAGGCAACTCCTAAATTTTGAACAACAGGTTTCAAATTATTTTGCGAAAATCGAAAGATAAATAATCGGATTTCCATACAAAATTTATTTACTAATGTATTATATTTTAGTAGAAACATTTGTTTTTCTCGAATTTTTCAAAACTGATGGTCTAAAATACAGTTTTTACGGGCAGAACAACACCCCTACGTACACACAAAAGCAGCACCTTGTACCTATTATAAATGTTTACGTACATTTTTTTTTAATTTGCGTGCCGCCACTGTCGCCGGCGACACAGAAGGCAGAGACCGAATGTAAAGTTAGAACCTTTCCGTCCCACTTTGTAACGTACCCACTTTGTCAGTGCTCACGTGATAAATACCACATTAGTGGCTTAAGGTTAAACTAACTAAAAAAAGTGACCTGCCCATACGGCTGTCAGCCTCAGTTAATGTATTACTAAGTATTATTTCACAGCCAGTCAGGTTTTGTCGAAAACGGCTGGCAAGTAATTACCTCAGCGCGGCGCTGCTGGCGTGATATGCCAGGACTGACCAACCAACGTTACACTTACAATATCTACTGAGTAGAGGTCGCGGTTTAGATTCATCAATCGGGTGAATCGACCGCCGATGCATTCGAATTATTTAGCAAAAAACGTTTGCACACGGACTCGTGCTCCATTCATAGTCAGTGTTAATGAACCAGTGATTGACACCTACTGTAATAGCTTTCCATTAGAGGATTTTTTTCTAAATGATAGAGATATGACTGTTTTACGTTTTCGTTATGAGTGTGCAAATAATATTACAAAAACAAAAATTTTGTGAATATTTGAAATGTTTGTCTGCACCTAATTTAGTAACCTCTGAATGGATTTGCATGAAATGAGGTAGATTTTTCTCAGAGAAAACTTTAATATTTTTATCCCAAAAATATATCGCTTTCTGTAGGAAAGCTAGATACATTTCAAATATTTAGACATTTTTTTCAAATATTTTTAAAAGCGAATAACTGAATAAAGCATACATACGTCGAATCAAATCGTTCATTCGATTGTTGTTCAACTTGTTCCATAAACTTGAAGTAGTAAAATATATGAGGTAAAAATGAGTTGCCTCTCTTTTTTACATTATAAACGTAATTCTGAGGTAGCAATGTAGGTATCTTTTGATTTTATTATCGATTTTTTAGCTATAAGAGCAGGCTGAGGCTATACTGAATAGATCCATGGTATCTGTGTCAGAGTTATGTAACTACTAGTCGATAGAAGGTACACTTGAATGTGTTAGGTCCCAGTGAATCTCTTAATAGGTAAACGAATTAGGATAAAATCAATTGACCTTGTAAAAGCAAATAACATAGAGAAATTATTGCTTTAAAACTCACACTTTAATAGTTTTTTGCCAGATTTCCCTATTAGAATGCCATATAAAGCACAGACAGAAAGAATCAAAGCCAGGACTTCCGACTTTGAGAGCAGACTTGCTCATAAAAAAACAATGTTAATTAGCAGTTGAACGCTTAAAAAGTTTTCAACTTTTCCGTCTAGACCAGACGCAAAAAGTCGAAATCACGAAAATGAATAGTTCAATGCTCTTAGTGGTTTAATAAGCTGAATAATCCAACTGAGAAATATTCGCTAGATCAAAAGTAGTGGATCACAATATTACCCCCCCCCCCCGCTCCCCCTGCCCCTCAGCCCCGCGCCACCCCCCGCTATATAATCGTAACTGCTAAGTGCGCAACGCATAATCCCAGGAAAGCTGGAGTAGTACACTCGAAAACAAAACAAAAATGATGTTGTACACTGCATCTACCTACACAAAAATGTCATTGAATAATTTATTTTAATAATTAACAACATATTTGATGTGAAATTAAGTACCATTTGGCATGTTCTTTATTATGTAGGTAGTATTTATTATTTTATTTTATTTATTAGTAGGTATTAGTAGGTACTTCAATAATTTTTGATAATAATAAAAACATCGATATTTTTTATTTACGTTTTAACGACAAATATAATAATGATATAACGCTCAAATTAATATAATGTCAGCATCCGCGAGTAAAGCACCCAAAAAAGTAATCACAGGTTCAACTCACATCACATTTCCAAAATAAATGTGCAAACACAGACTTCATCAGGTAATACTGCGCTACTCTCATACAGGTGTATAATACATTATACACTCATAAGTGAGTATAACTAAGTATAAGTAGAATTTTGATTTAAAAGCCGAGAGAAATACATGTGGCTAATTTTTGCCGCATTCACCTTGTCTTAGATATTTTGTGATTAGTAAAATATTCGTAAGACGGATATAATAAAAAAGTCTTAAAACGTTAACTGTTACCAACCTTTTTAGATTTATTAACGCTGCACAGTCTAACCTAAACCCTTACAAATAGAGTCAAATAATAGTTAATCATTTACTTGTGACATCGCAATACTTGTGTTGACGGCAGTACCGCGCCGACTAATCGAGAGGGCCCAGCGTTCAGATCTTTGTGACATTTGATACCAACATTAGGTGAGCGCCCGGGGATTAGGGGATGTCGCCATTTAACCCTAAAATGCTGATGAGGAGTAGTAGTAATGGATTAATGCAACGCAACGGGCGGGGGTACGACGCGCCACACGGCGACGCGACCTGCCTGCTTGATTGAGCGAAACAAATGCATTGAAAGCAGAATTTAACTGATTTCCAAATATTTTACACCTTTTCCAGATCTGTCTATAATTTCCCTATAACTGCATCTCTGGTTGTAGGTATGGTATCGCTACGCTACTGCGACGTACCGCTGCGTCGGTCTGGAAATTATTATCTAACTTCAATAACTGACAATTACCAAAAAATGTATCACTATAAAAACTTTTTTAAGTTAAACGAGAAAAAGTTCTAATCTTATGATGTTATATATTATAACGGGAACTAAATGTGTGTGCACAGTTTTATACGAGCAGGCTTATTAAAAGTACCTAGTTGAAATCTGTTGCAAGATTTGGATAAAACAAGAACAAACAAACTCACGTGTAAAGCCAAACCAAATAGTTTAAAAAGAAAGGACCTAATTGAAATTTTAAGTTAGTAAAGCTTTTATAATTTTTAATGCTGGTTGATAGGTAGTCACATAAATAAAATAAACTTGTTATTTGGACAATATCTAGTGTAATTCCGCTTTAACGTCGCATTAAGTACATCGAGGAACATGATTTTTTTTTCTAATTTTGAAATTTAGAAAAAAAAAACTAATTTAATGAAATTTACTAGAAAATTATACAAATTGATATTTGAATCTAATTTTAAACGTTATACAATGTAATATTTCAACAAACCTGAAAAGTACCTTAAAAAATTAAAATTTGAAAGAATTAAACAAACCTGAAAAAATAAAAAATTAATGAATGTACCTGAAAAAATTAATTTTTAAAAGAATTAAACAAACCTGAAAAAATAAAAAATAATGAATGTACCTGAAAACATTAAAATTTAAAAAGCAATAAAAAATCCCTGTTCTTCGAGCACTTCGTCTCAAGACGAAAATTCTAAAGAAGAACAACGTACAAATTGCTTTCCGGACCAGCCATAATATGCGAAGACTATGTAACGGTAAAGACACCATCAACAAAGAGTGGAAGTCAGGAGTTTACAAGTTGACCTGCGATGAGTGTAATGGTGTTTACGTTGGACAAACAGGGAGAAACTTTCAAACCCGCTACAAAGAACATATTTCCGCGTACAGAAATGACCATCCAGAGAAGTCGCATTTCGCAAAACATCTATTAGAAACCGGTCACGTATTACAAGATAACAACACATTCAAGGTCCTACATGTGTGTGAAAAAGGGTTCCGTATGAGTGTTCTGGAACAGTTGGAGATATTTAAAGAAGAGGGAATGGATTATTCACTGCTGAACGACCAAACTACTGTTACATCGCCATTGATACGATGCTTTGGTGCGCGTCACCCCACCCCGAGATGACGCACACTTTTCAGGTTTGTTTAATTCTTTTAAAAATTAATTTTTTCAGGTACATTCATTAATTTTTTATTTTTTCAGGTTTGTTTAATTCTTTCAAATTTTAATTTTTTAAGGTACTTTTCAGGTTTGTTGAAATATTACATTGTATAACGTTTAAAATTAGATTCAAATGTCAATTTGTATAATTTTCTAGTAAATTTCATTAACTTAGTTTTTTTTTTTAAATTTCAAAATTAGAATAAAATATTCATGTTCCTCGATGTACTTAATGCGACGTTAAAGCGGAATTACACTAGATATTGTCCAAATAACAAGTTTGAAGATGAACTTCCGCAAAGTAACGCCTGATTCAATCAACTAAATAAAATAAGTTTTAATACATTTTAAAACTATCATAGTTAGCACTGACTTCGATTTTTATATTGAATTGCAGTGGATGTTGTAGGTTGCGACTCAAATTATGTACCTACATACCCAATTAATTTTAAAGTCAGTCAATCGTCACAATCACAACATCGGTTCCTTCTAGGTGATCGTGCCCCAACGTAGCTATTATCGCTTATCATTGTCATCAAGCGAGATGCGCCAAACGCAAGCCTATTGACGGAAAAAATAATAATATTAAAAGCAAAGCTTAAAATACCGACTTGCCGTCATCCTTGAAAACAATTTTTAGACTTATGTTGATATTTTAGAAACTATTTGACCGACTTCCATAAAACAGTGACGGGATCACCTCTAAAGTATGATCTACCAAACAAAAAAAGAATCATAAAAATCTTATAATCAATTCAGCATTGGCGGAGTAATCGCGTACAAAATACAAAAAAAAACTCGAATTGAGTACTTCTTCCTTTTTGGAAGTCGGTTTAAACGGTACAAAGTGGTAAAGTAAGTAAGGCTAAGTCGGTTAGAAGTGCGCGCTCGGTCGCCCCGCGCGGCGCACGAGCGACTATTGTCATCCAATTTGCAGATGAACATGCTATAATTGCTAGGGAGTCAATGGAACTGCAATTGAATCAGAAATCCTGAGGGGATGACACTTCCCCTAACACAAATGTGATACGAGCGCGGCTAGGTGCCTTTATTATGAGAATGCAAAAGAAATTTTAAACAAACTCGGATTAATGCGCCGCGTCGTGCAAGGATTTCAACTATCCTAGCTTTTTTGCTATCCTACCTAAAATTATAAATGTAAAAGTAAGTTTAATCGTTTTCTTGTTTATTACACTTTTACGCCTAAACTATTCAATTGATTTTCATGAAATCATAAATCAATTGTCAGGGGTACAGAAAAGAACATAGAGTAGTAGTTAACCTTTTATTCCGCGGCCGCGGCTACTTTAAAATACATTAAAAAATAGATCCGGGGCAATTAATCTAGGTCGCAGACTTGGCCCACTTAGGTCTAGGTATAAAGAAAAGAAAAAAAAATAAACTAACTTTTATAAAGAAACTTTCACATTGAGACTGAACTGTAGAAATTAATTGCATTTACACTGAACGAAATGTATAAAACGCTTTCAGTTGATGTTGATTTTTATTGTAATTAAAAATAAACCGTATCATCGATTTAGTTTTTAATAGTAACAATAAAAAACTCTCCTATTGCGTTAAAAGAAAGACAAGATTTGCATTTGACTGTACCTACTCGTTTAGCAATTACAAAGGGCGGTATCGCATTACGAGCTCGGGAAGCGTGGGGCGGAATGCCGTTCCCACGCTCGATTTGGCTCGTTTTTAAACTCTCGCAGATTGACAGTAATTCACACTTAGCCGCTCGTGTAATGTTTCAATCACTTTTCTTTTTACGGTGGGGTGCTGCAGAAGTTGCACAAGCATAATCGCGGCCTGGGTTTCAAACTGTACCTATCAGAGGATGAATTACACTTAAACTAAAATTGGCTACAAAGTGTTTCAAACTACAGCTAAGTAATCAATTAATATTGCGGCTTTTCAGTTCAAAAAAAATATTGGTAATTTGAACAAAGAACAACGAAGCAATTGATGGCAAACATGGGGGCAATTTAGTTAAAAATAGTTTCAAGTGAACCCTTGACGTTGCGTTAGCCTTAAAAAACGGAAACGGACGACAGGGGAGCCCAGTGTCATTACTACAAACGTCCCCATTATGCTCTTTGTGGGCCTTGGATATTTTGCTCCTCGGTCATTGCACGCCTTGGACAATTTGCGACCGTTTGTCATTTTCAGCGGCACGTTTGTGAGAAATTAGTGATACTGAGTCTTTACCATCTGACTTTTTATTGCTGACGGAATGTAAACGGTTTAGTTAAATATCAGCTAGTTAGCTGCACAGCTCTCCGAGTAGTAACATTTCATTTTTGAGAATTAACTGGAAAGTTCATAAAGACTTTGCGAAACAGTGTGGAGCGAAAATATCGTTGATGCAAAAGAGCAACGATATGCGAAACGTTTATTTGTGAATTTTTAGTTTCCTCACTTTGGGAATTAAAGCAAAGTATGTAACACGAAACAATCCATCTATAGTTTACTCCGAATACATAATTATATTGGCACTTTCACTCTCTCGCGTGTTAAAAAATACTTTCATTTCTTAGTATATCATTTACTAGGTACTAGATGAGTTCAAATAATAAACCCACCTGTCAGAATATGTTTCACAGTTACTAAGTATACGTCACTTGTATATGTCTGTTTATCCTCCCTACACTATTCATGATTATAGGTCTTTTAAAGTACCGCAAGACTTGGTTGGACCTATTACCATGAAAACGACTGCACTATTTTACTGTTTTCCATACTATTTCGCACATAAATGTATAGTCGCAGAAAACGTCGCAGATTGAAAATGCAAATTGTATAGGTGAAGTGCGCCGCGGAAAATTGCGAGGAAAATTATACACACTCCTCCCCAATTATCATAAATGTATTTCGATAAATGGAATGCTTTGTTTTGTTTTGTTCAACTAAAACAGTCTAAACTGCTGGAAGTAGAGACTTGAAATTAGGACAGTCTTATAGTCTGGTTAATGATCTTTTGAATTTACTAAATTAAACATGTGTTGTAGTAACACACGTTGCAGGAACAGCATTTCCTTAATTTTCAAAATTGAAAGGTTAAGACAGGTTATTAATGATTAGAAACATTGTGGCACTTATTATTTACATCTAGATACATTTAAAAAATGTAAAAAAAAAATATTAATAAGTAAACGAGGAATTTTATTTACAGTACTTTACTTTAAAAAAAATAACGAAAATTAAATTAAAATTATTAACTAAAAACTTAAGTAAAAGGCCATTACTAGAGAGAAAGGTCCCCAGAATGCTGGTGGCATTGCCACGTTAAATAATTATAAATTCATAAATAAAAATATTATAGGGTAGACTCTACTCTAAAATTATAAAATGGCAAAGTTTGTAACTTGTTGGGGGTAATTTGCAGAACCATTGGTCTAATATGAAAATACATTAAAAGCTACATAATCACTGATGACCACTTGCACTGAAAATAAGAATTGCCTAAGTTCTTGCCTAACTATGATACCTAAATTTTAATTAAGCCTCAAAATTTTTCATAAAGTTAAATATTCCGAAGCCCAAAAACTACCCAAAGATCTTACGAGTATATACTTATCCTAAACTAAAAAAATCTAAGTATCTTTCGTTATAGGATGGCCCGGGTGACAAAGATTAACTAATAACAATAAATTTACCCTAAAATTACAAATTACTATTGGCGTTTACATAATGTAATGTTTTATAACGTAACGTAAAGCCATTGGATTTGTTTAGTGATGAGATGCATTGCTACGATGGACAGTCGATATTTTTTATGAAAAGCAAGTTTACAGTAGTAGTATTTTAATTTTTCGTTGTTGTATCAAAAATGTTCTGAGATATCTAGAGGTAGAGACCGAGAAAATTGAAGTTGAAAGTTGAATTATAGAGTTGATTTTCTCGGGCACAAATTGTTTTCTTGGTATAACGTGACCACGAAAGACCAACCGTAGAAGTGTAAACTAATGCAGTCAAGTTTTGTATGGCTTACTCAAATCAAGGACCAATGTAGGCAAAACATATGTAAGTGTACATGAGTAATGTAAGCAGAATGTAAGTGTGCGGCGTAATAAGACTTTTTTCATATTTTAAGGACTCAGCTAATTTTAATAAAATGTTAACAATCGTAGATAGAAAATACCGATTGGTTTATTAACACCACTTTCTACTTGGTGACATCGACACCGTGAAGTTATCGTTGTCGATAAAATTGTTGCAATGCACTTTTTCACTGCCCTAGTCATTTAATATTGACAACTACTGATTACTGCTGACAAACGTCACGCTCCCTGCACAATCCTAATAGAAAACCCAAGCCCCTCAGTGGAAAGAAAAATGGCCAGTACAATTACATAATTATAGTATTTGTGTATTCGAGCTATAACCGTTGCAAAACTGTTGAAAATGTATTCGACCACAGAAAAAAACTAGCTATATTTATCACATGAACGTTTGTGGTAGTTTTTTGTGTATTCCTAAGGGAAGTACATAGTTATAACAGTCATAATAATTTCCTAATTACTATGATGGCGTAGAGTACAAATAGATGCCTGGGACATAAAGACAAACAGACAGATAGCATCGAGGATAGAAACTCTTGGAAATAGTTGCAGGCTATCCTGTTAACAACAGACCAGCAGAACTATAGGAAATTATTAAAACTAAGAAAACATTGAACTTGTACGGCGTACTCCCCAAACACAGTCAAGCTTGGAAAACGAAAATTGGTCTAGCCTTGTCAGCTCACTCAGTGCTTTTCCGGCATAATAGGCATTACGGTCTGTCACCCATCAAAGAATATCTGTGTATAATATTACAGTACTTAGATGGGTGTAATTTTGGTGTTTGGATTTCGTTAAGTATAACTTGCAACTGTCGACATGAATAAATGATCACTCATGCAAGACAATAGCATGTCACGATTGAGGAAGATGGAGTCACTATATTATTCCAGGCAAGTGGATATTAGTTAGTAATTCACCTTCAGTTATTCCGTACTTTCTTTATGTATTTAGGAAACAAGTAAGTAAGTAATATCCGATTAAAAATTAAAAACCGACTGCCGTTGCCAATGACACTCTCGCATTAAAGACATGTTTAGTAACATAGCGGCCTCTTACTCTTTCTCTTACTTAAAAATTAAATTGATAATATTTTGGTAATTAGCCTTTTATACTCTTTATTTTGAAGCCCCACTAGATTGGGTGTTTTTTTGTTAAACAAAAAAGTTTTGTTTTGTTTAAGGCCAAAAATCCGCTTTTTTGTTTTTTTACATTTAACTACATTATGTTATAACTTAAATATAGCACGAAGACAAATATAACGTCATATAATTCATCAAAATCGGTTCAGCTGCCTAGTAGTTACGAAGGAACATAGAGACAGACATACATTCATATTATATGAAAGTCAAACACATACCTCATCCTCTTTTTTGGCTTCGCCACAGTCAATTTTATAATACTGCTCCTTCAATGTTTTATACACGAAATAGCATCGTATTGTTCAAAATGATTAATATTCTGATTCTTCAATTGGAACCAATAAAGGCTAATTGCAACTTGCAACTATCGACATTTGAAAGTCACTGTTCTGGCAACATGTCACTAATTGTTAGGTATGTCCCGATTGAAGGAAACGAAGTCACTTATGTATCACTATAAAATTCCAGACAAGTTGTCATTTGCCTATCAATTACTCTTCAACGGCTACTCTGCACTGTCATCGGTCTGTACTTATGAAACAAGCAGTTATCAATATTAAATTTAAAAAAACCGACTGCGATACCGGCTCTTGTGGTTCGGCAGTATTTGTTGAACGGCAAGGCCGGCCCGAAGCAACTGCTACACGTGGCCGACTTTATTCGGCTTATGCCGATAGGATAGTCCTTTCGGGCTAGAAATCCGGCAAACATAAGCCCGGCCACCGTTTTCTTGAGAAATCATTTAGCTACATAATAACTTATTATTTTAACGCTTGTCTTGAGCCGCTGTGGCCCGGCTGAGCTTACCCGAATGTGCATGTGCGGCTAAGCCGGGTGGCCTTTATGACGAATATTATCAAGTACAGTACACATATTCTGTTTTGCCGATATCAGGCTGCGCAGATTGATTCTTTTTTTTTAAATTATTATTCATTGCTGATATTATATAGCCCGTCTAGCCCGTCTACGTGGCCCCCTTACTCACTCCAAAAGATCAGGATGTTTTTTTATCAATTCTCATTCGAAATTACATTTAAACAATTGTATAAGTTGGATGTATCAAATTGTTATGTATGTTTTTGTAATCAGCTATTAATACTCTCAATTTTTATGCCCTACCCGATAAGTTTCAAATAATTTATTTTATAATATAGGTACATTCTATCGCCAAAAATCCGCTGTTTTGATTTTCTATACCTAATTATATATTGTCAGTGACACTCACGCAATTAAGAGAAATCAAAAGACATATGTATCATTCGTTAAAATAGTTTCATCCGTTTACAGAGCTACGGAAGAATAAGACGTTAGGGAAGAATGAGACAGATATACAAACTTACAAAGGCTCTGCAGCTGTCGGGTAAAAAAACCGCATCGTTTTGAATAATGTCATTACATCATGTACGCCAGAAACTTAGCAAATCGCTTCAATTTCAAACAATCATTCTGTCAAGCAAACAAATGTCCAACTTGTGTAATGGATACAAAGTGGAATCATTTATTCAACATATTTGTCTACTACGGGCCACAAGTTTCAAGTCGCTTTCAAGCTGTTCTATTTCTACAATTTCTAACGCTAGATGGAGTGCGAGCTATTTTAATTTCACGTGATCTTTTTACCGACTGCGAGGAAGGGTTATGTTTTCCACGCGTATCTTGTATTTATGGATACTTAGTATGTACTCGTACTTACATTTGTTTGTTCATTTTCTTTATCACCTCGTATCTTCCAAACGGCTGGATGTATTTCGACAGTCAATATATTGTGATATTAGTCTTAAAAACCCAAGTGTCCTGATATGGGTGCGCAGTTAGGTTTTTGATTTCTTTATCTTTGGGATAGGACGTAATTGTTATCAAGTCGTCTAATATTTTCAATAGAAACTTCGGTGTTTATGTATTTCAAATTGACAAACAAATGACTTAGCTTATTTTTATTTTTTTGACACTCCACACACGGTCGCCTGACCCCAAACTAAGCAAAGCTTGTACTATGGCTGCCAGAGACTGATATACATACTTAGATATTTTTAAATACATACTTAAATACATATTAACACCCAGACATAGAACAAACACATATGTTCATCACATGAATGTTTGCCCTAGGTGGGAATCGAACCCACGCCCCCAAGCTCAGAAGGCAGGTTCACTACCAACTGAGCCACCGAGGCAGTCCATTACTGGATTTAGGCAGGTACAATATTATGTGAATGTAGGTAGGGCAGGTCGATGTTTAAGTGGGAAGTAAAAGACTGTAATTAATAATGATGATGATAAGGTATGCATCTCACTAGTGGCTCCGTGAGCTGGAGACCTCGCGGCCGGCGTCTATCCCTATCTACAGGTCGCACTCCTCAACCAATTCTCGTGATTTAGATTTTTTTAAATTAAGTTTATACATTTATTTAGCT
Source organism: Peribatodes rhomboidaria (assembly GCA_911728515.1). Lineage (NCBI taxonomy): Eukaryota > Metazoa > Arthropoda > Insecta > Lepidoptera > Geometridae > Peribatodes > Peribatodes rhomboidaria. Next base: position 3,576,107 of record OU452166.1, read on the forward strand.
GAGTCAGTATTTAGAGTTTTTTAACATCGCGGATTGATTTTTTTTCCATAAAACGAGATCCGGAAAGTCCGGAAAATCCAGACATACGAAATCATTTTTTGTCAAAGCTGAAGCAGAGACGCTTCGCTCTCTAACGCTCGGTTGGTTGGTCAATTATGTTATAAAGAGAGAAACTCTTTATTGTAACAACCAAAAGGATACTGGACACTTTTAAAAGAAAATATGAAGAAAGTTTATGAAAAACTATAAATATAATCCCATATATTTATGTTTTTTTTTTATTTATTTATGGTAAATAAAAAAATATGGTCATTAAGACCTTTTATTATAGTCGAGACTTTTTATACGTACAAACACTTAATCAGCCGTAAAGGTGAGTCGCCAGCGAGTATTCTTACAAATAAAACAGATGTAAAACCTATTTTGTGAATTCAACTTGTACCCAGTTGCGGGCCGTAAAGTAACAAGGGCTGGCCGCGGGAATCGAGAGAAACTATTACTTTAAAAGTGGTCTTCGGACGTAAAACGTAGTGTTTGGAAGTCACCCCGCGCCCCGAACATGTGTCGAGACTCAGAAACGACTGGCTAGGGATGGGAAAACTGAGTGAACTGAGCTGGCAAATGAAAAATATAATATAGATCCTTCAACAGACCTCGACTCAGCCTTGCCTAGTAAAAATAAGCGGTAGCCTAGCAAGTTAAGATACACACCTACTTATTAATAAAAAGCGACATTCTGTAATTAAATATCTTTAATAATCGTAAGTCAATGACTTAGTTTCTGGCCCATCTAAATAATAACAGTGAACCGAAGCAATTGCTTTTAATTTTGATGAATACTCAATACAAGTATCTTTCAAAGAAAGATAATTATTCAGCTATAGTTTAGATGAACGGACATTTGTTTTCCAATAACAGTAGGTTCTAGAGTATATTTATATTATGAATTTATTGTAAGGTTTGTTATGGTACAGTATCTGTAAATTAAAAAATATATATTAATATATAGCAGTCTGGCAGCCATAGTACCGACAAGCCTCGCTTAGTTTGGAGTCAAACCGTGTGTGCTAAACTGTCCCAAATAAATTTTGCATTATATTTTTGTATGTTTCACACTCAGCGCCCGGTTTTTAGATACACACAAAGTATACTATTATCAGTACAGTAGTTAGTTAGTTTAGTAGTAGTTAAAGTACTGTAACTTTGTAGAGGTAATGGTTATAGTTATAGTATTTAAACTTACACTACTATGTAGGTATGTAGAAAACTTTGAAATTATTACGAAAAAACTAGTTCCAAACATAGCAACAAGCATAGGGTTCATGGAACTAGTAAGAAAATACCAATTCCAAAAAAAATACTATCTCGAAATAGCAGCCGGCACTAGACAGCACGCTTTACAACTGCGGGTCCGAGTCACTCATAAATAATTTAGAGTGATCCCGGGAAAAACCTGGCGTTGGCCGCTCGGTTGAGTCTCCATGACTATTTGATGCGTACATATTGCGTCTTCAAAATTAGCGAGCCAAAATACATTAGAGCCTCACGTGTGAACTACTGCTGCCTTCGTCACGGAACCAATTTGCAGGCTCTGCGGTTTAACGGTCATATTTCAACCAAAAAGTTATGATGTGATAACCCATTTAAGAGGTCATATATGTAGGTACGTAGGATTAGTAGGTAGTAAACCCTTAATGTTATTTCGTCTGATTGAAACTTATAGGAGTTGACAATCTTCGCTTTGTATCTTTAAGATAATCCTATTCTACATAGTGTTTACAAACGTTTACTTGCGTGGGTAATTCAGTTTATTTTTAGATTGAACTGTCTACGCCAGCCAGTAAATTAGTCTAAATCTGTCTCGTAGTGGACAATTGTCCACTAAAACTCCACTACGGGACCACGAGCGGTTAATTTACTGACGGCTCTATAAATTACTGTTACTTGAGCCTGAGTGGATTTTAGTACCGCCTAATTTAATGATAGTTCTTCTATTCTTTTGATGATTAAACTGTACTTCGACGTTATCAATATGAGTATAGTATCTCTTGTCATGAACAAGAAGTTCAAATAGATTTGTTCTTATAAATAAATTCTTGGACCCATAAATCATGGATCACGACGATCAAAGATTTCGATGTTTTGTTTTACCATTTTCTATAAAAATAAAAGCATATACAAAGTAAAAAAAAAACATGTTTGAGCAGGTTTTTAATAAACTGACATTCAAAAGTAACTTTACAAACAAAAAAAAAATGTTGGCGCGCTGATCTATCGGTCTATTTTGTGTGTCCGTGCATCGACGAAGATGACATACTCCGAGCAAGTTTAATAACATTGAAGTATTACAGCGCCACGAAGCTACTTTGCCGCGGTTTACGTGTTCAAAGGCGCGGGCATTAACAAGTAACAAATTAAAGTTTCGTTGATGCATTTACCTTGTACTTGAACAGCTATTATAAAGGGAAACTTTCCGTCGGTACAGAGTGCATGGATGTGGTTCTGTTGCGACTGAATATGTAAACGCCATGAATGAGGCTGTGTTTAGAAGTAGCGGGAGTTAATGTGCTACTTTACAGGTTTGTCTGCAATAAGTTTGTAACTTCCTGAATGAAACTGCCTTTGTAATATTCAGTTGAAGTGAAGAATACCTGATAATATAAAGGAAATGTTAAATGCGATCGGATTGGTATCGTTAAATCGAAATGTACCGTATTAATTGTATCTTATCTAACCGGTCATGCACACTGGACGCGGCGATCTCTACACGGGTAATGATGTCGCAGTTGCAGTGGCTTAGAGCTGGTCGGAATCTTTTATGTTTTCTTTTACAACAATACTTCAGGATATAAAAGTCGCTATCTCTATACAAACATCATCTCTCTCACCCGTCAGATTGAAGGTTTTTTTCTAAAACGTACCGGCCATAGGTCACTGCACCAGCATTTCTTCGGCCGAAGCCTTGGTTTCTTTTTCGTTTTGAGGCACACACTGCGCGATCCTCCTGGCCAGCCATCAAAACGTATTCTGGCCACAAGTCCAACACATTTGTTAAATACAATGTAGATCCAGACGCCATAAACTTTAAATCGAAATACTAATTTCAGTTAGCATAACAGCGATATTGGATGCTGCATATGAATCAAGAATAAAAACAAAATATAATGTTCGCTTTCTGCAGGGCGACATCTTCGGCGGTCTAAACGATGGACTGCTTAGCCGGGCGGAGGCGCTGGCCGCGGTGGACATCGGTAAGCACCAGGGAGGGCCGCAGCCTGGCCCGCCGCTGCCGCAGCTCAAACATGACATGGTGTACCACCACGGCGTCGGCGGCCCGCCCCCACACAACGCCAGGCCGCATCAGGTACATTTGCACTTGTGTTATTAACTACCTAAGTTATTTAGAACGTCGTCTAAGTCAGCCAACAGGTGGTGCGTTAGTCTCAAACAGGACATGGCCGTTTATAAAAGACGTCTCTCCTCACGGCAATGTACGACCATGGTGCCACCTCATGCCAAGCGTGCAACTTAGGCTCACAGAAATGACATCAGATCGCCGGTACTCAACAAATTTAAGACAATGTAAAATGTTAGTTTTAAGCAATGAATAGGAATAAAAAATTACAATAAGATTGTATCAGGCACACATCTAATCTCCCATGTCCTGGTCAAGGGTTAAAGTAAGTTAGTTCAGCATCCACGAACACGAGTCATAAAGCTCGAGTCGCTGATATCTCGGTACCTCGCCAATAAGATTTCCATGTGCCATCATATATCCCTTCCGCCAATAAAAATATGCGCCGCCCTTTGCATCAAACGGAATCCATACCAATCATACCAATCGAGTTTCACATCCATAAAACTAAAGCGCACTCGTAAAGTTGTAGCCAAATTGTATCGCTCCACGCCTCCGCCGGCATAAATAATAATAGTAAATGCATTTCGCGTATGTTTGTGTACCGTATGGAGGAAATCTGTAAGTCCGGGCGTCATGGAACCATTCTTTAGCAGTACCAAAGCTCGAGATCTGAAGGTCAATAAAAAATTACGACGAGCAAAGGAGACCTATTTTATTGCTCATGTTAGTTGTTTAAAATGAAACTAAAGAATCGAACTAATTTTTATTTTTCCTTTAAGTAAGTAGGTACTTACGTAAAAAAACAAAACAATAATTTATCTTTGGTTGCATTTCAATTTTGACAAATAAACAGCTCCGTAAGAGTAAATCTTCTTCAGAGATTATTTACCTGCGAGAAAATTAAAAAAGTTCGACTTCGTAATTTATTAATAGGAACTAATGTTTAGGCAGGACACCCTATACTAAATATATCCAAGAAATATCTCCACAGTCAGTTTTTGTGCATAGCAATCAAGTTGTACGAAGCCGAGTCACTGTGCTCCGCCGCGGTCGGGAGTATCGATAGCAGAGAGGGTCGGCCCGGTCTCCTCTGGGACCCGAGGGTTCCATATAAGATACAAGTTCTTTGTGCTATAAAAATGAGGTAATTTTATGCACTATTCGATGTAATAGCGATTGTTTAGCCGGCTATTGTATGCTGTTTGTTTTCGATAACTCGTTGACTAACAGATTGAATTAAACTTTTGCGCTGTCGCGTTAAAATTACGAACATATGTCGGTGTAAGAATAATAAACAAGAGTTGTGGATTATCTGGATTTGAGTTTTTATAAAAATATACTTAATCCTAAAGTAAGGTCCTTATGAATTTGGTACAGTAGTTCTTAGTCAGCTTAGTCGCTCTGGGAATAAGTCTGAGTGTAACTATATTTTATTTCTCGCGTACAGTTTGTCTGCCTAAATGTAGTGGATGTCTCTTACATACAAGTTTTAAGATCATATTCACGTAAAAAAACTTTGACAAACAAAGCATGTAGGAGCCGCTAGTATAGGTTCTAGAGGAAAATTCGGACGCGGCTGCCAACTTCATAAATAATTTACCGCGTCATTCTTTAGTAAAAGAAAAATAGTTTTGGGGTCTTAACGTGACAGACGGAGCTCTTAACAAGATTTCCTGAGAATCGGCCGCTGGCAGCTGTTGCTGGCATACTGTTCACGACAGGCAGTAGGCCATTCAGTATTTTTTCAAGGCCATGCCATAGGACATCAGCTGTTGCCATTGAAATGACATTCATGGATCGTAGGAGGATCACGCCTGACTATTCTTTTGTCACTTATAACTCCTGGCACTATTCATGTTGCATTAAATTTTCATTTCGTCGATCAATGTAACGTTTTACGGGTTCAGCAAAAAAGCCTATAGTTTATGTAAAATGAAATCCAGACAAATATTGACAAATTGGGTAAAAATAATAAGAATAATTATTCGCATTTTTACATTTGTCAAGCATATTTAAAATACACGTACGAGTGTGACAAAATACTTATAAGAAAAAAGAACCTTTTATACTACTCCCTTTGGATGAGGCGGGAGGGTTGGCTGCGAGCCCGTAATGCTTGCTTTATGGCTCGCGGAACCCTAACGCGGCAGTTTGGGGTCCCGTACAGGTCTCTAATCTGTAAATACAGTTGTAGGGTTCTTATCCATGTTTTGAGGGACGCTTTTTGGATATTAAAACAAGATTGAAGAGAGATTTGGTCGGGACATTACGTGAAGATGTGTTACTTGCTTCTGATGCTGCTTGTTGTTTATTTGAGTAAAGATATACAAATATGTTATGCTATTTAAATACGAATAAATATGAAAATTTTATGAAGATAGGAGCTAATTACAAAAAAAAATTGTCAAAGCCATGAATTTATATTTGTGTCTAATTTACAATACAAATTATAATAAAATATTATTAATTATATTAAAATTATAATGTAAATAAAATTATTTTTTAAAGAAAGAGTTTTTAAAAGTACACACTTAGATGGCATGGCTCTTTGTCCATCGAGAGGATTTACGACGATAGCTTGAAAAATAAACGTTAGTCAGCTCTTAGAAGACAAGCTTACACGACTAGACGACTTCGGACAGAAGCTTACCGAACACCATTAAAAAACGGAAAAGCCTGATAACCCAAATAATTATAGCAGTAGGTATACATATATTCATATATGTAGGTAGGTACCTTCATACATTCTAATATTGTTATCGGGACCCGTTCACAACATGACCGAGTACGCAGCTGGATCGCACGTACTGAGTCGTCCGTACCTAGTAGGTACATACACTAGATAGCGCCGTATACGCCAGTCCCAAGTGACTCCGGCGACAATTGCCAAGTGTAGCGCTCGTTCGTGCTCAATCCCCATGTGTGACCACATTTTTGTTTGCCTTTTTCCTACTTTATAGTTTGTTTAACTTGCGACGTTTGTTTTTTCCTGGGGTTGATTTTTTACGGTTCCAATTCTCACACCAAGTTTTTTTTTGTATGTAGCCTCATACGTATTTTTTTGTCATAGGTAAATTACTTAATTCAATTGTTTGCATAAAATTTAGTTTCGGCAAACAAAAATCTTCAATCTTAAATTTTTTATATTTTATTTATTGAATTCTTTTTAAATGAGGCCATTACTTAATTTCTTGTTAAAGTTATTTGGTTTTAAGTAATCCATCATTTTCACCAGCAATTTTAAATAATAAAGATTGACACTATACCCCTTACTTATAAACGTTAGTACCTGGATGACCGAGCTTTGCTCGGTATTTTTTTTTTTTAATTGTGTTTTTAGGAAATTATATTTAAGTACGAATTACTAATAAAATGATGAAATATGAATAATATTTTTCGATCTTACCGATAGAATAATAAAAAAATATGAACTGGTTATTTAAAGAAAAAAATCATGAGTGCAATTAGTCTAATCTTATATTAGAAACAAATACTTATTTTTTTACAGTTTATCAATCAATTACGATTTTAGTCTAACCTCAAAGCAAACACTCATTGACTTCGTGTTACCTACGCCATCTGCTGTTGTGTCGTTAAAGCAATTAGTTGCTCACAAAAAATAGTATTATTATTCGCCAATAGATGTCAGGAAGAGTCATATTTTTCAGTTGAGCCTACTCAAACGCCTCCTTTTTGTTATTTTTCTTCCAAGTTTATGTTTAAGTTGATTATCGATAAAACACGAATAAAATGACATTTTCTAAAAATGATTCCTAGCTAGATCGATTTATCGCCCCCGAAACCTAAATATATACTAAATTGTATGAAAATCGTTGGAGCCGATTCCGAGATTCCAATTATATATATATATACAAGAATTGCTCATTTAAAGATATAAGATATTTAAAGATATAGCCTTTAAATAGTTAAAAAGTGTTTGTTATTTTTCGATAAAGTTAAAAATTTATAAGAAAGAACAAGTGGGTCTGATAAAAATACAAAACCCTGACTGCACAGCTATCTATAGACACCTGGGTTTTTAAGACAAATATAACGATATAACGATCAACTGTCAAAATCCATCCAGCCGTTTGGTAGATACGAGGTAATAAAGAGAATTTACAAACCAATAAACATACATACTTACAAAATACGCGCAAAAAAGATAACCCTTCCTGGCAGTCGGTTAAAAAGACAAAATGCACTGAATTAATAACTATTTCTAGCCGCTCTAAAACGTTTTTAATAAAGAGTATAATTTAGAGCAAAGTGAAACTCTATTAATGTAGTAAATCGATCGTTATTTCAAAACAGTTTTATTTTAATTATTACTCGTCGCGACAGTCGATAGGAAACGAAATTGCATTCATCAATAGGTCGCTCGGCGTAGTTTATTCGTGGAAAGAGGGAAGCGATACTCGCGTGGCTTCCACTCGCTTCCGGGGCCGAGGTAGGTGAGAACTCTCTCTCTAATTATGTGTCTGTTTTAAGTGAGCTTACTTTTTACCCCGGTACAGGTTCTAGACAACAGCAGAAGCTCAGTACACTACACATAGTGCGATCTGATTCTCTTCTCCGATCTGAAGATTGTCCCATCTATGTGATTCATGATACTTACACGGATCGTAGTACTTTATCTTCAATTACACTTAAGTACATTACATTCACTATTTTTAGGAAGGGATCTAAGTCAATGTTAAAGTCTGAGGATCTAATAGAGATGGCCCAATGTTTTCGACTCACAGAAAAGCGTGTGTTTAGAATCGATTGCTAATGCAGAGGCATGAAACCCTCAGAGAGTGAAAATAAGCACTCCCGAGTTGAATCTGTCTATTTACTTCACTTCATTAGTGTCAGTGGCCGGCACCGAATTACGAAGGTAGACAAGGTAAAACCACCCTGCTTCATTTTAGTCACTTTAAAACGTTACTTAGTTGCAAACGATAACTTATTATTCATTGAATATCCGCTTGTGTTCATCATGTCGTCACAACGTTTCAAGAGAATCGGTTAAAAAATGCGACCTGTAGAAAAATACAGAGATCCGGAATTCGGACATGCGAAAGCATTCTTGTCGAAGCCGAAGCATAGATGCTTCGCTCGCTAACGATCGCTCGGCCGATTAAATTAAGTAGTCGGTATGTATTAGGATTACAAATACTTTGTATGGGGTGCATAGGGATTGCTCTAAAATTAATTCGTTTAAAATCTATTCTGTTGGAAGCTTTTTTACTTGTTTGTGACATCTCGACACAACTTTTTTTACGTACAATATAAGAAGGCGTCGCTGTTTTTTTACTCAGCGGCAGCGATCTAACTCTCGATATGGATGAAAAAGTGAATTATATTACATTAGTATCACCTCATGATTACACTGCCTAATCAGTAGTGGGGACGTAAAATTAGAGACACATTCGCGCATATAGAGGTCTTAGGGGTGAAAAACAGTACACTGATATTGGACTCAATGACTTGCTAGTAAGATTCTAAATTGAACATAAGTATACACATGCCCTTAAAAGCATGATTTGAATATTTATTCTGAAAAATATTATGATATTTAACTGAATTAAATCTATACCATTGTTATTCTATAGATGAACATTTTAGGTACGTAGCAGAAATTGAGGTAGCAAGTGCTAGGAAATGGAAAGAAGGAAGGTTCCCTAAGGAAGGAAACTAAGGAACTTTATTTTATCTTATTGTTTTTACTATAGAAAGTATTACATCTGTAGGTATTTTAAGATCTGGCAAAACTATACGATAAAACTACAGGCAACTCGTTCACAATGATTAATGTAACGGAAGTCCATAGACCAACCGGGAACAAAATTCTCGTTAGCCTTACGGGTAAGCCTATTGGGAAGAGAATTTCTAGTATTACTCAATCAATAAAACTATTTTTTATTAATAGGCATATAAGATTTTATTTTACTTTTCATAGCCCAATTTCTTCTATTTTCCCTACGTTATAGTTAGCTGTGCGTTTTAAGGATCTTGTAGCGAATAGTTTTGCAGCAAAACAACATATTTTATCTGAAAACTGCAAATCATTTTATAATAAGGGAAGCACGAAGCGAAGCGCCGCGCCGGTCGCTCCTCCGGTATATCGCTACGTGCAACACGCCACTGTCCTTGTAATTGTGAAATACAGCCCCCGTGGGAGCTGCAACTACTGCTACATCTAATAACGCGGCCCTTGGACACGGACGACGAGACTTGCGGACCTCGGCCCGAGCTGATGGATGGGACTCGGCCACGATTGACAGTGCTTGCCTACTAAAGTTGACATGTTGTATTTTTCTAAATTTTGAAACTCGCGCAGAATCGCTTACTAACCGGTGGCTTGCCAAAGTTCAATGAACAGTTTAGTTAGTAACTGAATAGAAGGAAAGTCCTCTTCATAGTTATCATAATATTGACGTTCTGTACGTTATAATATGGACGATACGCGGCTGCTTAGGCATGGCTCGGGCTCCCGCTCTCACTTCAAACATTCATTTTCGCAACAAAGCCGGTCAACAACTTAAGCATATTGGCAGAACACTCGCTACCAATCAACGTCACAACGGCGCTCACCCCTCTATAAAAAACAAGTGTTTGCTCTCATAAAGAATGACTGCAAATCTGCACAAAGATGATTGTTTATGTTTCCATATCGTCCCCGAGCGCGGCTATTGTTGCGCCCCCGTTTTGTTTGCAATAAAACGTCAGATTTAACATCAATGCACGAGTTAATTCGGCGGACGATAATAACGAGCTAGCTCCCCGCGAGCTCAGCCTCTCAATCGAACAGGATTTGACAGTACGATAAAAACGAATTACAAAGAGTTTTTTTCCGCAGATGGGGCACCATGGCATGGAAGGACTGGACATGCTGGACCCGCTTACGTCCTCGTCGATGACCACGCTGGCACCGATGGGCGAGCCGACAGCGCCGCACCACCAGCTGCATGGCTACGGCATGAACCACGTGATGAACCACCACCACCACCACCACGGCGGTGCGCTAGGGCACGCGCCGCCGGCGCACCTAGCGCACCCGGCCGCCGCGCTGCATCCCGACACAGACACAGATCCGCGCGAGCTTGAAGCTTTCGCCGAGCGGTTCAAGCAGAGGCGTATCAAGCTCGGCGTGACGCAGGCCGACGTCGGCAAGGCACTCGCCAACCTGAAGCTGCCCGGCGTAGGAGCGCTCTCGCAGAGCACCATCTGCCGCTTCGAGAGCCTCACGCTCAGCCACAACAACATGATCGCGCTGAAGCCGATCTTACAAGCGTGGCTAGAGGAGGCAGAAGCTCAGGCCAAGAACAAGCGGCGGGACCCGGACGCGCCGAGTGTACTGCCCGCCGGCGAAAAGAAGCGTAAGCGAACATCGATCGCTGCGCCCGAGAAGCGGAGCCTCGAAGCGTACTTCGCGGTGCAGCCGCGTCCTTCCGGCGAGAAGATTACCGCCATCGCGGAGAAGCTAGACCTCAAAAAGAACGTGGTTCGCGTGTGGTTCTGCAACCAGCGGCAGAAACAGAAGCGCATGAAGTTTGCGGCGCAGCACTGACCGGCGGGCGGCGGCTCTGCTCTGCTGTACCCGGGCGCCGGGTACGGGTACTGAGCCGCCGCCGCCCGGGCGCCCGCAGTCGCCGGCGCCGCTCGCGCCCGCGCCCGCCTCTCTCCGCGCCAACTTGCTATTTCGTGAGCAATAATAAAAGATCTAATTCTTTACACTCCATTTCGGGTCAAATCGCAATTTAGTAGTAAACGTAGATTAGATGTATTATACGACCAGACCAGATTTGTTTTTCTTATTAAATCACAAATCACGATAACTTTTGATATATTTTTCGAGACACTAAATGTAATCATATGATTATTTTAGTTTCAAATGACGACCTTAAATGTAAGGTTAAATGTACATGAAAAAATTGAAATTCAGGATTTTAAAGAGAATGTGCCTTGCAAAATGATCAATATTCTGTGTTTAATGTTAGTACATCATCACTGCGCGCCGCAGGTCCCACGCGACTCCGCGCGCCGCGCGCTTGTCGCATCGCGCTGCGTCGCGTCGCGTCGCCTCTTATCACGTCGTCGGTTTCACTAAGGATGTGATGTATGTGGACAGATTAGGCTTTTGACATGGATATGTGAGAGACGATATTTTTTATTACTTTTGATAATTTCGATTTGTATAAAAGCAAGAAGTACACCTATTTTAGTTAGTACTTACTCGTCGGGTACGGCTGTCCTTGTCAATGCTCCTAATCTGGAAACGTTCTTCTATTAAATTTGATATTTATTATTGAAATTGGTTACGTTTTGGTTTTGATATATTTTACTAGACCTGTACAAAATAATTATAAGATTCAAGTTTTGTTTGATAAGTGGTTGTTGTTTTGTTTATTTAATGGGTTTGTGAATAAAATTGGTTCTTATAATTATTTTTTTTACATACTTACTTACTTAATTATCATGAAATGGCACAATTTTAGAATAAGAGTTTATAGTGACTTTAGCCAAAATAGTATAAAATTCATTTGTAAATAAATCACACTTTAGTAATTAAGCTTTAGACTACATACTTACGAATAGTAAGTATAAAATTACATGAACTAGTAAATTATGCTCGGATTCATGCACCTTTACATAGTCACACAAAAGTATCGCAAACTATACGTAAATATTAATACTTACCTAAGTTTTCCGAACATTTTTTCCAAATTAAACTCCATTTATCACAATACTCACAATTGTTACTATAATCAGTGTATCTACTTGGAACATTATTTACATCATTTAGGAACTAATGAAAGAAAGTTGCCAAAAACTTTGTTTTTGAAAAAAAAAAATGTTGAGGCCAAATATGTAACGTACGTGAAATAACGACACTGAGAAGTAGAGAACCGGCGATCTCGAATGCTGCATGAATCCTAACAGTGGTGACAAGCACTGCTGCATATGAAACTAAAATATTATTCGTAAAAAGATATTTTGTAAATATAGTTAAATTACATAAGTTCAACAGAACGTGCAATCTATACCACGATTAAGATTATGAATAAATCACAACATTAAATGCTATAATTGACCTACAACGAAAAGAATCGAATGCTTTTTAACGTCGATTTAACTCCTTCGCCGTTTTAATTTTTTATCCATTCAAATTCCTTTCCACAAGTTCTATTTTTTTTTTTTTTTTTTTTTTTTTTTTTATGTAGAATAGGTCGGCGTTTGACCACCAACTCGCCTGATGTTAAGCGACGTTGTGGTCTAAGATGGAGCACGACGACCTACAAGGTACTTATTCACTCTAGCCTTAAAGTTTTGTAAAGTGAAGAAGTACAAAGACGGCAGTTGAGTGAGGCGCTACAAGTGCGCTACTGCTCAGACCCGTCTTCGGAACGGAAATTCGGAATTTTCACTTACTTATATGTTTACTCACAACTTATTTTTGTTCCTTCTACAAACAATGGAAGTAGTAGTGGTAGGTCTCACACCGGAACTCAACTAGATATAACTGATACTAAACTGAGCCATCGACAAAGCTTTGGCCACAAAAAACTGTCAGGGAAGGGTAAGATGTCACGAACGCGTCTGTCAGCAGCTGGCGCGTGAGTCGTGGCTTTCAGACATTAGTTGTTTCCCTTCTGTTTCTTTAGGCTAAACGGTTTTAAATACCAAGGTTCAGTTAAGTATCGGCTTTGGTAAGCTGAATTATTTTTGATGTCAGATCGAATATCTTTAAAATACAACTAACCGCGTTGGGTGCGGGACGTGGTAATAAATCGCATTTACGATTATCCGTAATCGCGAAATCATAGGCGATCGAATTGACAAGTTCAAGCTCATTTGAGTTTATTATATTTGTAAACGAGGAATGTTATGTGCGATCCGCCTACGGTTTTTAGGGTATTTGGTTATTTCCAACTAATTACAACCTTTAAAATAGTATTTTGTAGTTGATTGACCTGCACTCGTTTCAAGTTCGTTTTTAAACTTTTACCTAACTCACTTTACAAACTGCTTACGTCACTATCTATTCCTAAGTACTTACGAGCTATGTAGGTAACGACATGCGACAGTTGCTCACTTGTCAAATAATAATTACTCCAGTGCTCTAATTTAAGTGCTTTTTGAAGATTTTTTCACAGATTTAGAAGTAGATTCACACCAAAACGAATATTTATTGCTTAAACTTTTATATTGTGTGGAAAGTAGATACTTAGGTACATTTGTAACGATCACGACGATTTTTTCCAACATACCTACATAAACAAGTATTTTTTTGACTATCTAGACTCTTTTTTTCCTTTTTTGGTTTTAAGATTTTATTACCTTATAATAATAGAGAAATGTCATGTTTGTATGTTGTATTACGTTCCTGTCAAATGTGATGTAAGCCGTTAACTATTTGCAAACTTATATTAACTTCTGCTTCTCTCTTTTACGTTTTGTTTAAAAAAGTAATAGTTGAAAATAATTCCTGATTCCTACATGTGTATTAATCATGAATTATCACAGATACAGTATATTTTATTGGTTCTCACAATGATATCAGTAATAAGTTAAAGTAGTATTAGAGAAATTTCTCGAGCAATTTTTAATTCTTAATTATGATGTAAGGAAAAAGGAGACAAACTTATTTGGAAAACCAATAAACAATAAATTGAAAATAGAAATATTAGTAACATTATGTTGTTTTATTGTGACATCCCTTCTTATAAACTACTCGAAAACACGATTTTTAGAAATGACTGTTTAGCTGAAAGCAGCGTAGCGGACGTCACGCCGCGTAGCACTGTGCCCAGTCTGTAGGCCCGCGCCGGAGAACGTGCACAGCTGGACCATTATCGTCAATACCTATTATGTTCTAGTTCTAAAGATACAAACTCCTTTTTACCAAGCAAGCATCGATAGAATAATAACTGAAGAACAGAGTCGCCTCAAAGCGGCTGACCCTGGGCTAGGCTACAATGCCGTGAGCACACGATCGAGCTACGCCACAACCTAATCCGTATTTTTCTCATTTTATAACAGGACAAGTCGGAAAACGGATACTATTCCTTCATGATGATGTGGTCTTTCTAGCTGATTTTGGCCATCGTCACTCTAATTTATCTACTCTCTACAATATGTCAACATTTCACGAGTTCTGAACTCAGCTCTTATCTTAAGCTTTATGTATTAAAAAGGGACAAATTGCTCGCAATTTGCTTCTTTTTTATAAAATGTAAATACTAATGTGCCAAATAGCATATGGCCTGCCAGATGGTAAACGATAACCGCCGCTAATGAACACCTGCAACAATAGCGTCGCTGTTATTCTGCCAACCTGAAGTGGAAGTACACAGCTTTTTAAAAGCTGCATTTTGTACCTCGGTGGATTGAATTCAGGGAAGGTCATGCCGCATTAGCCACCTACCTTTATAATGGTAACCGACAGAGTCCGGAGTTACTTACGTCTTAGGCTTCTTCTCAATTTTCAAGGCCAGAGTGAATCAGTGAGTTCGAAGTTACGAACTTTATCTTCAAATAAGAGACCTTGACTTCCAACAGGCGAGTTGGGCATCGAACTTAGTTAGCAACTTTTATATTCTCACTAGCTGTCACCCCGCGACTTCGTTCGCGTTTATTATTTATATTTATATGTATATTTAAACTATCCTATCTCTCAAGTTGGATCGAACTGCACATGGTGTGCGAATTTTATTATAATCGGTTAAGTGGTTTAGGAGTTCATTGAGGACAAACATTGTGACACGAGATTTATATATATTAAGATTAAAGTTACCTGCCTTCGTTTGGTACTAATCAGTTAGGTAGCTATAGGGTGATGTTTGTGGTTTTATGATTTTTATCAGATTCTGCAGTCTGTATGAGATATAATACAGTTATAATCTGGGTATTAAGGCTCAAGTGCATCGGTTTTACGGCAAGCATGCACCTTATAGGCTACATATTTATTCTATGAGTAAATAGAATGTGTATTAAACAACGGCCATATTCTCGGACTATCGCGAAAAAAATCAGCTGTTTCATACAAAAACTTCATTGATTGTGGACAAAATGAACAGCTGTTTATTTTCTCGATTTCAAGGTTAGTCCTATAATAAATGTTGGTCATAATGATGAGTACAATGACATTCTATTATATGTCTGTCGTTTAGAGATACACGGTGTATAATGCACCTATTAATCGTCCCGGTACATTAGGCACCTATTAGCGGTGTTACCTTTTACGCTGGAGGCTGTCTTAGCTAGAGGTCGCTAATTCGCGAGCGTCGTAAAGACGTGGTTTAATCGCCGCCAGCATTAGGCGAACGATCGCGCTAAGACTATCGGAGCGCACCTGTGTTGCCGCGGCGCATAGTACCGGCTGCACACTCTCAGCGAGAAAACCCCAGAAGCTAATAGTTATACGCTGTAGTTACTGCACAGCGATATCTCCTTGGACTAGGTAAGTAACATTTTAAAGGAATTAAGGCTTTCATGTAACCATAAAAACTTTTTAAACATTTAAGTACATATTTTTTCTGCTTTCTCTTATAAAAGAGTAGGGCAGGAAATTTTTTAGGTTATTATAATATCATACTAGCTTTAACCCGCGGTTTCGGTCACGTTAATTTAAGAAGTTGAGTAATGCGCTAAGGAGTTTGTGTCAGTAGAGTCATAGCTTCTGGTTGGCTGAGAATTAACGATCTTACTTCATTTTGATTTAAGGTAAAGTTAATCTTGCTCTCTACGCTCGTCATATTTTTTCTAGCTTCTTTCTGGCAATCGACGATTATCAACTAATATGAAATTCGTTTTTAGTATGTATTCATGAGTATCTTAGCGTTGTGGACGGACAGAATTAGGTAGCTAAATGTAATCATTTTATTATGTAAGTATTACTAATGTACCTCGGGAACATATTTGTTTTTGAGGTATCAGTTTTTCTTTCAGTATAACATAGGCTTTATTTCCTTTTTCTATATTCCAGACCTCGTTACCCCTGACAACGTGTGTGCAAAAAGATGATGATCAATGATCATGATGATCAATTTATTCAGTATTATAAAGTTTTTTAGTAGTTAGGCAGTTGGGACAAAAATTAAAACCATGTCCTGACGACCACCGCTGGTGGCTGTTTTGATGGTGGTCGTTGGGAGCAAGCCTTTTTTTTGGGATATCAGTTCTTCCGGGTACCACATGTCTCATTTCCTGCTTTGGTACTCTAGGCATCGTATTGCAATATGTGTAGGCAGAGTCGTTATGCCGGACGACCGTCTGAAAGTTATGTTACTATCCCTAGCGAACAGTTTTCTTTTCGGGATGAAACGTACCCTATGTCCTGCTCTGTGCCCTGACAACGTGTATGTAAAATGTCATGATCATCGGTTAAGTATAGTTAAAGCTCGAGATCGTAACAAACAAACAAAGAAACGAACAAGGAAACAAACGATCAAATTCGCTTTTGCATTTATAATATATTAGTCCAGATAGTTAGGATTAGGATTAACTATCAGAATTGCGGTTCGTTTTATTTTATTTTTATGTACAATAGGTCATCGTTTGACCACCAACACGCCTGATGTTAAGCGACGTTGTGGTCCAAGATGGAGCACGACAACCTATAAGGTACTTATTCACTCTAGCCTTGAAGTTTTGTAGAGTGAAGAAGTACAAAGACGGTAGTTGAGTGAGGCGCTACAAGTGCGTTACTGCTCAGACCCGTCTTCGGAACGGTTAGACCGGACCACATCCCGAAACACGACTCCGGTCCTGGTCCGGTCCGTTTCACTTATTTTTCAAT
Organism: Peribatodes rhomboidaria; assembly: GCA_911728515.1. Taxonomy (NCBI): domain Eukaryota; kingdom Metazoa; phylum Arthropoda; class Insecta; order Lepidoptera; family Geometridae; genus Peribatodes; species Peribatodes rhomboidaria. The sequence continues at coordinate 3,593,251 of OU452166.1, forward strand.
TATTTTTTTTTTAAATGAAAGGATGATAAATATAGACCAAATCTTTGTGCTTTACACACTACCATCATTTGGGTAATGTGTAATGTACACATTACCCATTACCATTACCCTAGGCAAAGTATGAAACGGACAATAATATTAATAAAATTTAATACATTGCCTGGATGCTCCAGGTATTCTATACATTGCCTAGGTATTTTAAACAATACCTGAATTATACAAATTGTCTTTTTATCTATAAAAAGTACTTACGACATACAGACGGACAGATACTCGTTTTCCTCCCGGACTTTGTACAAGTTAGACGTGTCAGTGTCCCATGAAGCAAGAAATTAACAGCCAAATTATTGCATAAAAATAATAACTAAAAATAGGACAACATAACATGAAGCAAGTGTTGTGTATCATAAATTCACTTCTTACTTCTCATCATTTATTACTTTTCTCAAATCTGGTATCCTGGTACGTCGCCCCACCACAGACAGACTGTGTGTTCCTTTCGCTTAGTTTGAAAGAAAGCTCCTGACAAATAGTAAATCAGCTGAGTGCGGTCATTCACCATAACGGCTACTATTGGATTAACTGCATCGATTAGAGGCTGCAACCTTACGCACACATTAATACAAACCCGTTTAGCCACGCCTCCTCAGGAATACTGTGCGCACGAGTAACCTGCACACACTAGCATATTTGCACGACGGACGCGCACCGCATAGACTCCGTTACACTAAGCACCGCTTGGCAATAGGCCTGTACTACTACTACTATACTTGGTTCGAATTTCTAGCAATATGGTTGATTTCCAGCGTGTCACGCCGATTAAGGGCAGTAAGTTTAAGACCAGAACTAATAATAGCCCCTTAACGGTAGAACAAAGTCAAAGTCAAAATGTTTTTATTTAATTGGGTATCGAAGCCACACTTATGAACGTCATATATAGTTTTATAGTAGACTCGATCGCCTTGATCGGAAAAAAAGCCTCTACTCAGAAGAACAGGCAAGATATAGGGGGCATTTTTTTCCAAAAAATATAAACTGTCTCACAAATTTAGCTTACAACTAGGTCATAATATATCATATTTTATCTATGTATTACTAGTGGCTACTTGGTGAAAGTGGGAGGCTCCAGACATATTTGTCTTCTAATTAATAGTTGGCCTTAGAATATCCCTTTTTCATTAATGTAGTTTTAACATGTGATTCAAATTTTCCTTCAGTGAACCCTGTTATATTTTTTGGGGATTTTATAATAAAAACGAACACAATTGTTTAAAAAATGGCTTATTTGACTTAGTCAATATAGGTACCTACTGCTATCCTATCGCTATTTCTAGTGTCATTGTAATTTAAATTTGTGTAGATTTTTACGAACGTACATAATTTTTTCAAAGATATATAAAGAAGGTACCTATAGTTATTTTTTTTAATTCTTTAAATAAATCTCTCAATGGTTCGCCGGGATCCATCTAGTAGATCTCTCTTTTACTTAGCTCACTTTTACAAAATAATAATGGACTCTACATCAGCAGCAGAACCCCACAGCAAAATGCCATTTGACATTATGCTACAGGCAAATTAAACCATCCCAACTGTAGGTAGTTATATCCTATGTCCATTGCCTAATCTGAACCCTATTAGCAGCAGAACTAAATCTCCCAGATAGTGCATTAATATGAGGACTCCATTGCAGTTTGGAATCAATGCTTTTATACCCAGGAACACCGTCGCTTTGTCTATGTTAGGTTTATCGCCCTCAAGCATTACATTTGGGCTCTATTTATCTTACATGAGGCATGGAAAACTTTACCTACTTGGTTATTTTTTGCATTAAATAACAAATTGTTCGCAGCGAACCATCTCGAAATAATAGTCAGTACCTTGTTCACATACACAAGCTCAGTGTCTTTCCTTCTGTTCTAAACATAAGAGATGTATCGCCAGGGATTAGAATTTTGTCTGTAAGGTCCTTAACCATACACGACAAAATATTTATATATGCTAAAAATAAGAACGGGCCTAAGATAGAAACCTAGAACTTTATAATAGATTTTTTTTAAATGTAGAATAGGTCGACGTTTGACCACCAACTCGCGACGTTCGGTCTAAGATGGAGCACGACGACCTAGAAATTACTTATTCACTCTAGCTAGGAAGATATCCAGATTGTAGTTAGTCGGGAATACAGATGATGGCAAGGTGTTTCATTCTCTAGCGGTTCGTATATGAAAGGTGGAGGCAAACCGTTTAGTACGAGTTGGTGGAATGTCGACTAAGTAAGGACGTATGCGTTTTCCGACTTGTTCTGCTGTAAAAGGGGTGAAAGGGATTAATTTAATGGGATGGGAAGGGATGCAGTTCCAACGCACACTCGCCGAAATGCAGTCTACATTTATATCTCTTGTTTTCCTACCCTTAGGTTAGGATTTTTTTTCCAAATTTATATGGGACCCCCTTGGAAGTATATCCTTTCCAAAAAAAAAAACAGACTACTCTGTAAAAATTTATGCGTGATCATACATAAAAACATAATACGAGTATAAGCGTCGACTTGTAAACCTCCGCCGTTTCGCCGGTTAAAAAAAATATCGTACTGCCGGACGGTAAAATTACTTAAAAATTAAAAAATAAAATTACTAGTGCACAAGCCGATCATCCGTTTTTTTCATGTCCGTACCCCCCGGACCGTAAAAAATCGGACTGTCGGACAGTAAAATTACTTGTAGTGCACAAACGCCCGTTATAGCACATATTTAGGAATAATTTCGCAAAGCAAACATTTTTAGTTACATCATATAAGGTCTCCTGGGGCAAATGCGTCTGTAGGGCAATTGCATCTTTTGAGAATTACTGACAAACCTTGCACAAATTAGGTGCCACCTACATCTTTATTTTTTTAATTTCTAGTAGCAATAATCTGTACAAGATGGCGTTAAATGCCTAGTTTGTGACAGGTTTGTCAGTAATTCTCAAAAGACGCAATTGCCCCACAGACGCCTCCTCATGAACGCGTAGAGGTATTAAATTGAAATTCATATCAAATACTCAGGTCTATAATACCTTAAATCTGTAACAAAATCAAACTTCTGTAGTCGTCTACGCAATCAAAAGTAAAAGCAGTTTAAGGAGAAACGATGCGGTTACCTAGGAACACCTGCGCCAATAGATGGCGCTGATGCTTCAATGTAACGTATTTTTTTTTTGTAAATGAAAATGCGCATATTATTTCATGATAATGTATTTACCGCTAATAATGAATTATTTGCTATTTTATGCTTTATCACAGGTATGTTTTAGTTATAAAGTACTTGTAAATGTGCTAGGCAATATCGCGGGCTGCGGCAGACTACTCACGCACACAAACAAGGCTTTGGTTGAGTTCGAACGTGGTTGCAACTATTGGATTACTTCGTGCTTGATATCTTACAGCTTGGCCCAGACAAGTGGCTAGAAGTCCCGACACTAGATTATACTATGTTACCCTATTCGTATACTTGTATATTTTGTTTCTTTTTTTTTTTGTTTTTTGTTCGCGAGTAAAAATCTAATGCTATTCATTAGTGAGTGCATAATTTGAGAACGGCCTGATCGATTTTATTCCTAAATGTTGATTTTTTTCCTAAGTGATTTCTTTTTTTTTTTCTATAATGGCACATAGGATACTTTTTAACCGCAAGCGAAACCGCTGTGCGCAGCTAGTATATAATAAATGTAAAAACTAAACGAGTAAATAAATAATTATGTATTTTTTTGTAATTTATAATGGTTTATTTTTAGAAGCAAAGCATTCTTCCACACTCTTCTCACGTATTTATTATTTAGTAGTAAATTACTTCACATTCCGATTTTTCTAAACAATTTTTCTAAACTTTCAATATTCAACCTATGACAAACATTACAAAAAAATCCAAATCGATCCCATAATAAATTATGCGCTCATCAACAAACATTTTTGATTTAATTTACATAAGTTGTATTTAGGAAATGTACTACATGGACTATGTACTACATGAGTTGGAGCTATATACCTATTCATAATATTTACTTACATGATGGGATTATAATTATGTACTTACTGTTCATAATATGTATAATTTTCACTCCTAGTTATAATTCAAATACTGGCAATACGTTTATCCAAAACTTCAATATTTGATTTTTGACCCAAACGATGCGAGCGAAATGATAACAGAGAGAAGAGCGGCAACAGCGCTTGACCTGCGTATGCCACGAGCTACTCGTAGCAAAGTCGCGCGTCGTCACCGTAAAAACTACTATTACGTACGTGTGTACTACACTATCTGTGTTTACGCACATACCTATTAACAAAAATTTACTAAAATTTCAATGTAATATTTGCTACTAATGTATTGTTTTTTTCAACGAAATATAATTTACCGTATAGACCCATATTAAAGCCAACTTATGTCATTACAATGTCAAATAATACTTTTTTCGCTCATAAATGCTAAAATACATTTGTGTGGGAATCGTTTGACTTTAAGCCGCATATTTTGAAACTCGCGACTACGCAAGGGGATCAAAATCTAAAGGATACTTCCAGTCGACCTAAAATCTTGAAATTTGGCATGAAGCAACGTTTTATAGCACACTAAAAGGAAACATTTCGAAAACACTTTTAGTTAGTTACAACACGTATTTTTTTATAGTTATGAACTTATTACCCTTTTCCTCATGACCACGCAGAGGTACCCAGTTGAAATTCATATCAAATACTTAGGTCTAATTGCCTTTATGCTTTGGAACCTCAGATCAACCTAGAGAATAAGATGGCGCACGGCGTATGATCTAAGTGAAGCCAAAAACCATCCATATATCCATAAGTCGTTTAAGTACATAACACTCACACATTGACGCAAAAAAAACTACGCTACTCGCTTGGTCATTCTTACCTCGACTTTATCTGCATTGGTTTAAGGTATAATTTCGTGTACTTAAATATACATAGTACATTATAAAAGTATGGCCAGGACTACATTATGAGGTTCTTTTTAAAAACTGTGCAGTTATTTTACAAGTCAATTTAGAAAAACCCGTAACATTAAACTCTTACAAATATATGTGCAGTTTTAAAATATTAAATCTCCTAAAGTTGTAAATTGGAACGGAAATGGCTAACGTAGAGTTTGGGAATTAGTATTAGTTTTCGTGCAATTGTAAATATTTTTAAGACAACATTACCACGCACACACATTGAAAAAGAAGTGGCTTCAGCGAGATATAACGCAGTGTTCCATCTTTTCCTCTAGATTGATCTGAGTTTGGAACAAAAAAAGTTCTAAGTAAACGCAAAGGTACAACCATTTATTATAGACTAGTCTCTGCCCGCGGATTTGTCCGCGTATCTTACAGGAAATTAATTACATTTTTCTTCTTCATATTTTAACATTATAAGCGGCCTCACTCCCTTTCAATTGAATTTACAAACTGACAATATTCCAAAAAAGCAATAAGGACGAAGTTCTCTGGTTAACTAAACTAATCTCTGGAATGAGAGTAGTATGGTATCAACAGTTCAAATTCTTTAATTTAATTAATATTGTTCACAGCGAAAATCTACTAGAGTATTTCTTTTTAGACAATATTTTTGGTTACTTTTTTTTAAAATCACCAGGCTACGCCGTGAACTTGTCTTGAAGCAGGCCACGTATAACACACTTTTTAACAGGAATTCATATGGAAAAGCAATGATAGCCTAGTTGAAGAACGCTCGCCTCTCAGGTTAGAAGAAGAGGGTTCGATCCCAGCTGAAGGCACGCACCAATTGAGTACCTAATTGAGTGAACATAATTTATGTTCGTATTTAATGTCATCTGCTACATAACTGGAGCCTGGTGTATGGTGACAGGCTTATCCCTTATTACATTTAAGACTGAATATCGTCCGGCGAAGTGTTGGTGTTGTACTACACCTCTTCGGGGGATAGGCGTGGCGATATGCTATGTTATGTTTTTCACATAAAGCTGGTTCTAATAAGATAGAATCCCAATGTTTGTCGTCCGCCAGCAAGCCACGTGTCATGCAAGCTCATTGAAAATTTGGATTGAGTTAGCCGTTGACAGGGAAATCGTTGTAGGATGATGGGCCTCTAATCTTGTGCAGAAGTAAGCGAAGATGGTAACACTTGGTGTTATTCGGGATAAACTGTAAACAGATACTACGCTCTACCTAAAGTGTGCTCTTTCTTAATTTCTAGTCAGCCATCAACAGTATTTCCCTTTTCCTTCTTCCATTTTTTTTGCTATATAAAGTAAGTTCGAAATATAAAAGATTTTTGGCTAAATTCCCAGTTTTACATAATGTTACGAGCGGGGTTGGATAATAGGAATGAAACGTCGATGTATCCGAAGATTCACTTTATTCACCAGTTACACTCACACAAACACTGTTACACTACACTAGATACTTGCACTATAACACTCTGAACACTTCTCGCACAGTTACTTCAATGTTAGCACTTTGAACGCGTAATCAAAACTGACTGCCGAGTCGTCGGTCGTCCGCGTATTTATACAATTTAAGTTATCCAGAACATCCGATTAAACAATAGCGCAAACACACAAAAAGTTGTTTATCACGCGGAGCCACGCGTTCAATCTAGAACATTCGGATTGAAATAAACACCCCATTATGAAATAGATAAAAACATCATAAAAACGGTGCACAATAATTGCTTTCCAGAAAGATTTCTTTTGTTCCGGATTTAACAATGGAACGCGCGGCTCGAGCGGCTACTATTGTCTAATCTGCGTTACCTATCGGTAGTTGTAAACAACATCGCCACAGATTAGCGCATAGTTTCCGCGACTGGCGTAGCAATAATTTAAATAATTCTGCCAAAGTAGCAAGAACACGTTTGTACTCTGAACGCGGAACCCTAAATGACTATTAATAATAAGTTCGTTAGTCGTGTAATCAGTCGTTTCGGATACATGTAAATATATTTTCACTGGCACCCATTAAAGGATAACAGTAATGAGCTTGAATTAAAAACATGAATAATTACCCGTGACCAAAGAGATGAGAATTCAATATTAAAAAATACTGGCTGGTTTTCAGCGGAAATTTGATTTTATACAGTTATCATTTATTAATTTAGTACCGAATACGTACTATTTTGTGATGTTGTCTGACGCATTTGGTAAGCGGTGCGTTATTTTTAATCAATTCACAGAATGATGATATAGCCGTTTAGCCGTGAAAAGCCTACAAACAGACAAACATACTTTTTTACATAGAGTTTCTTTCGAGTTTATAATTAGTAAGGATAAGGATAAGGATATGGTACGGAACCCATCGTGCGCGATTCCTAAGGATGCGGCGAACACCTTAAACTAACTTTGCATTGGCTAAAGGTTTTCTATTGTCATTTCGTCTAGAAGAAGACAACGAGAGAAGATAGCAAATAAAGATACTGACGAGCCTCCAAAGTTATCTACAGAAGTGACAAAGTGCAATTTCAATATGTTTTTATGACTTTTGCACATCTCTATATAATCATTCTTAAATAACTAAAACTTTCTCTTGTATTACGGATTAATTTAAAAGCTAATAATGTAGACAACCTCCGTATGTAAAGGTATTTTTGATTTGCTTTGTCTATATTTTAAATAAATCAGTCAATTAATAACCCCACACAAATGCGAATATTTTTCATAGCTGTATTTTCTCTTGAGAACGTTTTTTTTAGGAAATCATGAACATATTAGAGGCGGAGATATAGCTCATTTGATTGTACATGCTAAATTTCGTCATAAACTGACGAGTAGTTTCTAAAAAAAATACTAATTCAAGCGTCGCGGAACCCTTGACAAAAATTGCTCAGAAACCGAGAAAATTAAAAAAAACTTAACGACTACCTTTAAAAAACTTTCCAAGCCCCAGCGTTTTATGTATGTTCTTTGCTAAGCACGTTTGAAATAACTGTCAGTTATATGACAGTAAGAGACATTTCGCCCACCGGCACTATCGTTTACAAAGATCGCGTAATTCTAGCGTAGCGTTATATTCCCATTGCGCTTATAAGTTATATCAGTCGGAATCAAGGACTTCCATGGTCAGCATTAGGAACGAATTAAAACTTTTACCCAGACTCTGGTCGGAATGATTTCTTTGACGAGGTAAAATTAAACTATTTTGCTTGGATTTTGCATATTATTAATGAACTAGATACGCCCTATAACCTATGTGCTACGTATATAATCCAGGGTATAACCTACCTCCATACCAAATTTCATTAAAATCCGCCCATCCGTCTAAGCGTGAAGAAGTAACATAACTTACACTCTCACAAACTTTCGCCTTTATAATATAATATTAGTGTGATTATGGTTTGCATTTCATAGTGCACACTGCACCATCGATTGAATGTGTGCAGCTTTAAATTTGTTCCTTTATAATTTTCAGTTGAAATGTTGATATTAAAATTGTCAAGAAGTAGACGTACAAACATAGGTCCCAGAACTCGCAATGCCACAAGACAGATTTTCAAGATTTTCAAGAGCAAGTCAAACTGATGAGCAATGCAAAGCGTGAAATGAATTTTAACGGAATCGGTTGATCAAGAACATAGAAATGCTTCATTTGATCCTCAACGAGCTACATTTGATTATAACGTGGCAATCGGTAACAGCTCACAGCAAATCGTTGCTATGAACTATGTCGGTCGGTTGACTATTTTACCGGCGACAAACACAGGTAGCCCTGCGTTATCTGGCAGCCCCCAGTCAATCTGCTGGAGGCTTCTCCAAGCAGTTACTGACTATCGCTAATGGCCGCGTTCCAGTCGAAGCATCTATTTTAGCATAATTTTTAGCCTTTGATTTTTTCCAATTCGTCTCATCAAAGGACGAGATCATCAACAATGTATTCCCGAATATTGTTGACCACAAAACAAACCAAAGGGTTTGTAAACAAACAATTTTGGCGGCTAAGATAAAGACGTGGATGACTTAAACTTTATTATTTAATATTTTATTTAATAATTTACTATAAACTTTATTTTACACATATTAGTGCTCTGTCTGGGAGACTTAGTTCTGCTGCTTATGCGGTTCGTAAGATTAGGCAACTGACGGATATGGCTACAGCTCTTACATGGTTTAGTTTGCTTACTTCCACATCATAATGTCAATGGCATTTTGCTGTGGGGATCAGCTGCTGAAGTAGAGGCCACTTTTATTTTGCAAAAGCACTATCTACGGGATGGGTCCCCGTGGGACCCAGCTAGGCTCCACATGTGGATCCACGCATCCTTTTTTCTCCTCTTAAATCCACAGGTGGATCCATGGATACTCCGGTTTCCTCTTAAATCCACCGGTGGATTCATGGATCCTTCTTTTTCCATCTAAATCCATTCATGGTAGATTAAAAAAAGTATACGTGGATCCACATGTAAAGCCTAGCTGTGAATTTACCGGATCTCGACACCTATACAGGTACACCGACTTTTGAACATCACAATCAAAAGCACTTTTTACCAACACAAACAACAGCTACTACCACAACAGTGCACTAACAAAACACATCTACAAACACTATTCATCTCCACTACGCCCCCAAACTAAGGCAACACGAAAAGACTCATTTAAAGCTCATTCACTGATCTCGCAAACGAAAAAAATATGGTTTAAACTTGAGATCACGCAAATTTACGACGCTTCTTTCTGCACGTCCGAATCCTGTCAGATGCTACACGCACTAACGAGAGTTCCGATCCTTTTCGTAACAAATTCTTACCAATTACCTCACTCAACATGTGGGCAAAAGCACAAACCGGTGTACAAAAATAAACAACCTCCTCATTTACAATGTAAGCACTCGAATTAAAAATCCAATCGAAGTACCAAAAAGATATAATTTAATTATTATTGTCATTGAAACTGATATCGCTGAAGCCTACTTGTTATATTAATCAATTACTCAAACACCTATCTAATCACAGTTTTAGCTATACGCTGTACTAACCCATTCTAATCAAAATCAAATCAAATGTTATTTATTGCATCAGATTACAAATTTACAATTATTACTACTCTAATTTATTGCGAAAATGATGACGTTTATACATGAAACCTATACCCTATCTAATATGAAGTACTGCAACTACCGTATTCTTAACGATAATCTGCCTACAACTAAATTTGGCTTGTTCCTTGCTCCCTTTCTGATTTCGTCTACTATTTCTAGCCATGCATAAAAATTGTGGATCATTACCCCTTTTTGAAATCCTGTACTTTTTATTAAGTAGTTCATCTCCCACTTTTCTCATCTTTATAAATACTCGAATGAGGTAGAGATTTGCACTTTTCAGTACTGTCGGAAAGAAAATCATCTTTTGTTCGAAAAATAAATTTGGACGTAGGTATATAGGTATATACTCGTAGGTAGGAATTACATTTTATTTAAAAAGAAAACGAAATTTGTGCATTAATAACACATTGGGCACTGAAATAATATCATAAAACAAACAAATTGAAATAATATCACTTAGGGCTCTTTTCCTGTCATGCGAATTTCCACGCGCGCGGATCTGATCCGCATGCGGACTGCCCGCATCCTATCATTTCATACATATTTGTCCTATCATGCGATGGCGTACTAGTTAAAGTGTCACCACGCAAGTACTCTGGACATCAACAACAACATGTCTGGACCAAACGACAGAATACAGATAGAGAAAAAGAACCATACTGTCAAATGTAGTCTTATAACAGTCGCGCGATAAAGACGAATCTAAGGACAACATAACGGACTCTCACTCCAAAAGTTTTAGATGGTTTTTTGATATTTCTCATTCCAAATTACATTTAAACGAATATATTTATTGACAAAGTAATAACACAAGAAAAGTACAAGAAGATCGTTCAGGCTGACAACGTCCAGTGTCCCAGAACGTCTATGTAGTTTGCTATAACCTTCATGTCTATCACGTCCAGTCGGAAATGTCCAGCGTCCTAAAACGTGATATACTCATTAGGTACCTAATACGAATTTAGATATAGCTTTCCGAAACAGAGTGACAAAGGGGGTAGGTTCAGCACTGAGCTGCGTAAGCTTGGTCAGCTTACGCAAGGCTGATTTTCAGCTTAAGCCTTGGCTCGAGCTAGGATGATCGTCGAGAGGTAGTCATGCAAGTGTTCACTTTAAACATCAGTTTTAGTAATAACAGAAATTGGTTCGGAAATTACCAATTTAGTCGATTTAATACGTCAGTTTAGATGTCCATGCTCTACAGTGCTCTAAGGTAGCCCTAGTTTTATAATGTCAATGTTGCCAGTAGTGATGTGTGAGATTTAAAGTGTGTTAATGTGGTAAAGTGATTGAGTGTGTAGTAGTAATTGTGTGTCAGTGTGTGTTCTAATTATCATTATCATCTTACCTATTAAACCTAGTAGTGATGTGTGTGTGTGGGAATGTTTAATTGTGAAGGTTATGTGGTTAAACGAGTTTAAAGGTTGCTTTATAAAATATATTCAAAAAGGTCCAGTAACGAAATTTTGTATTTATAATTCGCTCGATAGGTTTAGAATTGGTAATAAAGAACAGAGAAATGGACATACAGACCCATTCACATACAGGTCAAACATATAACCCTCCTTTTTACATTGGCGCAGTCGCCTGACTTCTCAAGTTCTCGTCTAATCTCCTACTATAATATAAGTAGTGTTGAGAACCCGCGCTAGTGCGGCGCTATTCAGGTCCGGACTAGATGGGTAGTAGTAGTATAATTTAATTCGCATCGTCCGACCAACGTCTAGCAATAAAATGTAATAGTCGCCGCTCCCGGATCAAAGCCGTAGAACGTAACTTCGGCGCAACTACTTTAAATTGGCTACTTTATGTAGAGCAAACAAAAATAACGTTTTTATAACTTTGTGTTTGTCAGAAAGTTGCTTAATATAAACAGTTACATTTTATTATAATTTAGTTTCATAAAGCGGAAACTATTCTCGCTTTGTTGGTTTAGATGCTCGCAAGATCATTCTCGTTCTCGAAGTGTCTTAACCAGATCCACATTCAAACTAATATAAGAAAATCTAAAGTAACACTGTCTGTCTGTCTGTCTGTTTGTAGGCTTTTATAAACGTCTGAACGGATCTTGACAAAATTTGATAATTTTGGTTACAGTATACGATGAAGGTTTTTGGATACGAGTACTATTTTCTGAATAAACGCGAACGAAGTCGCGGGTTACCGCTAGTTTAATTATAAAGCAATTATCTATAATTAAAAACTATGAAGGATTGCCCTTCAGAGCACTTTAAACAAGTCGGACAAGCCAAAAATCAAAACTGAAATAAATTACCACAAAATGATGTTAACAAAGTCAACGTGTGACGGAGTTACGTAGTGTGTCTGTCCGTGTGAGCAGAGCGGCCCCAGAGCCCCGCGGCGCGTGACGTATGGCGCGCGGGGGCCCTAACTTACATCCGACGCGGCTGCTTTCAGTCTTCTCGCCTGCGAATGCCTTACTTTGCCCGTCTTGCCACGAACGCTTCACTTCTCATGCTTTTCAAACGTCCTCATGTGACTAGTTCGCCTTTAGATATAGCTGAGCTGTGCCTCGCCGTTTGACTTACTACCCTACAACAGCCGATACGTTCATTATTTTTGCATAGATTATAAGTATTCCTTGAGGTTATTGTTTGACCCGTCACCAATTACAGAGTTTTGGAAAGAACTGTACATTTATTAAGAAAAAATATAGCAGAGTAAATACATTTAGAATATGTTTAACCTTATTAATCAAGTACCTATGAACCCAAATCTCTCAGTGGGTCTACAATAGGTTATTTATTTACAATATTTACAATAGGTTGTTATTATGATATTACTCTTACGATTAAATTAAGTTTGATGTAAACAAGCAGTGTTTTTAATTCAACCCCAAGTATTTGGAGCCTGCCGAGGAGCCGCCCGCCCTGAACCGTAAACATGTGTTGTAGTAAAAGCGCCGCGGGCGTTTACTGCGCCGCGTCGTTGTTTGCACTCTCTTAATTTTCGGCGCAAACCGATCGAATGAATGTACGCAAATGTTTAAATTGCACGAATAAAATAGGGGAGAACAAAGTAAATTAATAAAGTGTAGTTTAGGTATCGTTGGTGGCCGGTTTGTTTGTTCTGCGGAGCCATTTGTGAACGTAAATTGTTAGGAATCAAACGGTTTCGACGAATCGGTCTAAATTGTATTTAATAGATTAACTACCTAGTTAATAACTCTTTCTATAATCAACAAGTTTTTTTGGTCGAAATTAGAGGTAACTAGATAATCCAACTCGAAACAAAGGTGCATGGGCACTCGATAATTACCATTACCTACTAAGTACCTATGAACAGACAACAACAGTTACAGCAACAGATGATATAAAACAATCATAGATGTATTAGAGAAATTAATCAAAAAGCAAACGCAGAGTAGAATATTGGGCTCGGCCACAATGCCTCCACTCGCTTGTTTATTCATCCGGCTGGTGCCCTCGCACCCTTATATCGAATGTATGGAGATCTGTATTGTATTACAAACAATATTTGACTAATCTAGCTGTTTGGATTACCGTCTAATTGGAAGGCGCTGTTTGAGCACACTGTTTGCTGGATTTGAGACGATTGTGCGCGATTCAATGCCGTGTTTGGATATTGGCTAAGTATTGACTAGTTTAGGAACAATGATGTTCGATAGGCTTTGTGTCGGTTGTGCTGAGCCTTAGAATCGTCAGTGGGCCGAGCTAACCGAGCGCACCTCATTCTACTGAGGAACACACTAATTAATGAACACACTTAGCTACTTCATTTCTTTTTATTTTCATGGCAAATTAATATTATATACGGAAATGCATTATTGAATTTATACTTAAAGCATTCTTCAATAATACCTACCTAGAATGTTGTATAAAATAAAATCCCCCGTGTCTCTGATTTTCCTCATCCAATTCAGTCACGCTAAAACGTAAATTAAAAATAACTAAAAACTATTTCTTGTAATGGCATTAATTTTCTGCAACATCTTTAATGAGTTAATTAATAATTGTAAAAACAATTTTTTTTAGAATAAACACTTAACTTTTTCAGTTTTTTTTTCTTGCATATCATTATGCCTAAGCTAAAATAAAGTCTAGAAAAGGATTCGGAGCGACAAATGTTCACACAATTTACACCTCGAAAATGACTTGCAAGTTAATTAAAATTATTCAATTAAAAGAAATGTATAATGATTGAGCAATTTTATTATTTCATCACCAGGAATCTAAAGTACTTTCACGCTCAAAAACATAGCTTTATAAATCTCGAACAAAATAGTTAATTGCAGTGCCAGATGCACAAATGTGTTAAATTTAACGTGTTGCTCAAGTTTAATTGCTGTTTCAAAGAAGTTAATAAAAATAAAAATCGTGACGAAAATTACACGAAGGATATGTTTTCATGCTAATGATCGAGCAACAGCCGGCAGGAAACGATACAAAAGAAAATTTTGGGTCGATGACAAAAAGGCTCGCCGCCGCAAAAAGATTTCTCCACAGTTGTTACCAAGTTTCACAGAGACGCATATGGCATCATTAAAGTCGTCAGATAAATGGCAATCAAAAGCGTTTGTTGTCGTAAATAACGTTAATCTGTGTGCATGGCTATGGCTACCAACAGTCGACCTCGCTATGAATAGTTGAGGGGTAGCGGAGCGGTGAATTTTGATTTACACAATGCATCCGTGTGATATAGTGAGGCACCCGGCTCTACGTCGGAACCCAAAGCGGCGCTTGAGATAAAGAAAATATAGATACGATTCATACGATAGATATCTAACCAGTCAGATAGTTATTACGTTGAAATCGAGAATCTAGAATACTGAAAAGAGGTTTAAAATTGGAACTCTAGTATTTTAGGAGGTCAGCGCAGGTCAGACAACTCTGACCTAATCTGACCTACTCTTATGACAATTTTAGTAACTGGCGAGCGCTGTGAAACGATTGGGAAGAGTAGCAACACCAAAAATACGCCTCTATCTAGCAATACTAATGGATAATTCAGATATTAACGATGATGATGTCAATTGTAATGAACATTTGTAATCGTTTGACAAACAGCAAGAAACCTTTGTTTGGTTTAAGCATCTGATTTACTAAATATAATGGTGCTCCTTGACCGTCTCGGACATTATATTTACCAATAACGATGATTTAATGGCACTCTGACTAAATTTAGGGTTCCCCTGGCGTGGTGGACACCCCTCCCGAGAATTGATTTATTTATAGCACCGGCCGGCGCCTGTTCCGTACCCACCTGGTATGGCTTTTACAAAGACATGGTGAATTCAGTCTGAATAATCTCTTTAAAATTATAATTTCTCTTCTTTTACGTTACCCCCTTAATAATAAACGTTAACGTTAACGTTATTTTACGCCTCGGAATAATTATGCATTGTTTTTTTTTAACTCGGACGCAAAAAACAAAACACTGCAAGTATAGCTATTTCGAAGCTAACAACGTTTATTAGTAAGGAGGTAATGTTTTGCTTCATTACTTACAAATGAGCAGGTTATACATATCGTAGGCATCGATTATCTATCTCGAAAATGAATATGACATTATTATAAAACCAGAACAAGAAAAATATATGTATGCTAACTTCAGGCTTTAGAACTTCAACTTTAGCGAAAAAACTTTGGGTAAGTACGCAAAAACATTAAACTTGTTTACGGAAACTTTTTTTGTGTCAATTACTTACTTTTAACATGTTTTATCTTTTCATTTGAACAATGATACTTTAAAAGTCGAATAAACTGAAATGAAATGATGGAAGTCATGCTAAAGTAGGATCTTTTGCCAACATATTCTCAAGCTAATTACCTATCTAAAGTAAAATCTTTTACAAATATGCTCTCTGAAGCTGAGCTAAGATGGTCTGTTCAGAAGCTCTCCTAATTTCGAGATGAACTAACAGCACCGCAGCAGCATAGTTGGACACAAAGGAAGCTAATACAGCAGTATAAACAATCTTCAATACGGGCGGAGACAACGAGCGGCTTGAACCAAGGAACAATAGCTTGCTCCCCGCGAGTGCGACGGTAACTACTAAATAAACGAAGAGTGCAATATAATATAGCGATTTTAAACTGTTTATTACTGAGATAAATAAGGTAAGCAAGCTTTACGCAGACGTTTAAATGAATAAACTTCACACATATAAGAGCTTCTATTTTTTTTTTCTAAACACTCAACTTAAGCTACCTACACTACAGTTTTAATAAGTTAAACAAATTATGTTTCTAATAAAGTTCAGTGTTTTGATAGTTTTATTAAATATTATTCATAATGCTTCTTTCTAAAGAAAAAAAACATATATGGCTCACGTTTATTACAAGTACCTATACTAAACCATAGAAAACCGTTTACTGAAATCGGATTGGCAAATGCGATCTTTTTCGTTAGAAGAGTATTAAAACTTGCACGGTGCAGTCTACGTCAGCTCTGTGGACTGCATAGTGATGCCCGGTGTATTTCTTGTATTATCGATGAAACGATAAAATAAATCCATAAAATGTTTGAGTTCTTTTAAAAATCCCGGGTATTAAAACAACTTGGATTGGATATAAAGAAATTAAAAATAAGAATATAAAGAAATGGAAGAATTATTAAGATTAATGTAGCTTGTGAAAACGCTAAAGTAGTATATAATTAATTGACCAAGTTAATGGCGAGCTATATTTCAGATCCCGGTAACAAGCAACTATTTCTATATAGCATAAAAACCAAAGGTTTACAAAACTTCACGTCAAATATATGTTTGGTACAGTTTATAGATTTATATTTCTTACGCTTAATTAAATTCTGTTTCTCATCAGCTCCGTGAGTCGATAAGGTAAAAGAAATATGTAGAGTTTAGTCATGTATGTATGTCTCTTGAGTGTAGCGCTCGCTCGACACGATGCCACGAGCGAGCGCCACATTTCAGGACATGTATCGATAGTAATTCTTCACGTTTCTACGCGCGTTAAAGTTTGATGAGCGCCCCTCATTAGGTACCAGTTTTTTCGTGTGAATACTTCAACAGCCAGGCCAGTGATTTGGCCAGAGTTTCACCCACTGTTCCCGAAACTATTTACGTTTCCCACGGTATTTCTCGGTCAGCGCTTGGGTCTTTGCGCATTGAAACTTACCAGAGATTGGAATGTTTTTTTTAACAATGTTTAAGGTTCTTACTAGTTTGTTACAGTTTTGGAATTTTCGGATGTCAATAAAATACAACAGTTATGAGACGAGCAAATCACTTGATAAGTTGATTAAGTTCAGAATTTCGAACTTTCTACTTTCAAACCATGCACAGATAACACTGCGATCTAGCGCTCGCTACCTTGAGTTTAAAACTTGTCGTGCTACATTTCTATAAGCTCATTAAGTGTACTGTCAACATTGCCCTTCAAAACCGTTTTAACAATAAAATAAACGTATTTTTATTAATATAAAAAAAATACCATTTACACTTCATGATTTTTACAAAATACTTCAGTATCAAACTGCATTCACTGCTATAAATATATTAGACGATACACTAAAAGGTCTGCCTTCTCAAGTATATTTTTATTCCCATTCCGAAGAAAGTTGTTTTAAATTTACTCCCTCCGCAAGTTTAATCGGGCGTTTCGTACTAATTAATTTTTTTAAGTCCAAATTAAGTCCCTCCAAATTGTGCCCATTCGTGCGAAGATTGCCAAATTTATGCTTCGTTTTATTACCTTTCACCGTTTTAATCACTTTTTTTTTTGATTGGCCCCTTTAGTAAAGTTGTTTCAAAAATTAAAGTGATTTTTCGACGATGAATTTTTCTGTACATGAATATTTAAAGCGCTCAGTTGGCGCCTAGTTAAAATCTTTTCTTTATTTTGATGTTAAAATGATAAAAACATAAATATATGAGTGGCTTCTCTCTAAAATAACATTTAAACTTATGAGTTTAAAATAAAGGGAAATAATACTATTGTTTACCTTTCTAAAAATATGTTCGTAATATTTTAAATGTATGGATAGATCTGGTAGATTAGTAAAATATGAATTTTGTTACTGAAATTAAACCAGTAGTAACCAAACAGTGTTTTTCGTTTTACTTTTATAGAAATATTTTTGGAAAGGAAACTAACCTATGCCATTGTCCGTATAATATTTCTTCCAAATTCCAGATACAGAAATGAGTGACAAACTACATAATCACAAACTTTCACTCTTTTTATTTATAGCCTGGCTGACAAGAAAGACAATTCGCTCGCCTGATGGTAAGTGTCACGCTTGCCCATAACAGTTCAGTGCCAACAACAAAATAAAAATCCTGAGCGACAATGCCTGAGTTATTGGATGTTAATAGTTCAGCGACCACTTTAGACTAACTTAGCATTGGCTAAAGGTTTCCTATTACCATTTCGTCTAAAAGAAAACGACGAGCGATGACAGCAAGTAAAAATACAGACGAGCCTCTAAAGTTCATATCTACAGAGTCATATCTATGCTATTTCAATATTTTTTTATTACTTTTAAACTTCTCTCATCATTCTTAAATAACTGTAAGTGTCTCTTGTGTTAATGATTAGTTTAAAAGCTAATGACGTAGACAACCTCCATTTGTCAAAGAATTTTTGATTTGCTTTGTCTATCTATTAAAAAAATCAGTCAAAAGTGACCCCTTACAAACGCGCATATTTTTCAGTGCTCTATTTTCCCATGAGTATGTTTTTTTTAAACCAAGATGATTAGGATGAGATATAGTTTATTTAATGTTTTTTGTTTGGAAAATTTAGAGCGTCGCGGAACCCTTAATCATTTTGTGCTCGATAATTTCTCTGGAAACATTGCCCTTCAACGCGGAATACAGAAATTTTATATATCCCCCGAGCCAGGAACCAATCATTTCCTCTCCTCATTGTGGTTAGGTTAGGTTAGCTGCGGATCCATCGGTGGGTTTAGCAGAATCAAGTAAAATAACAGTCGTTTCTTGTCGATTGAAATGAGTGTCAAAATAAAGCTTACCCAATATCTTGTTATTAGGAAAAGGTGTACTAAGCCGAAAGATCATTGTATCCATTATTATGACTACCTTTTCTTGTGGGCTCAACCCTGAAATCGAGAAAAAAACAGCTGTTCCATATAACAAGTTCGATAATCGTCGGCAAAATGTATGGAACAGCTGTGCTTTTTTCTCCCGAATTTACGAACATTTTACATTTACCGAAACAAGCTTTTCAGATGTGTACATCTGACTAATGATGAATATGATGAAATTAACAGCAAAACTGATCAAATGAGGTCAAACACGGCTAGTCTACTATTAACTATCGAATTCCTTTGACTTCGTCATCAGACCAGCTCCATGGTACCATATTATTAAATTGGCATCAGTAAACCAAATTGAAGTCCAATCAAACTTCAGGAAGTGACCCGTTGCTTAGGATGCTACCGGTGCTACACCCATCACTCTAGAGTCACTTTTTACGTGTTTGGTAGGCTACTGCTGCTAATGCCACCAACGTATCCGCAGCTGACGACCAGTAGGATTCATGATAAATCTACCTTAACCATTGTACAAGTTTTCGTCCGGGAGGAAATTATTGACCAAAGTGATTCCTGGCTCGGGAGCTAATAAGGGTTATTTAGTGTAGCGAATTGAGACGTTACACACGACATAGTTTTAATACTCGTAGTAATTGTCGGAACCACTGTCGTCACCCTATAGCCGTAGGGGTAGGTGTCGGTACCTATAGTGTGGGTTCCGGTAAATGTCTATACTTATTGGCGGGTACAATTAATACGATGAAAATACGATTGTGTAATATATTTAATCCTCCAAGTAAGTTACAATCAGTGCGGCGTGTGGAGGATGACTGCGGGCGCAAGGTAACGCGCGGGCGCGGGTGGCCGCCGACATTCGACCCAAGCTCCGCGCCTCTATTCCAAACTGCAATTCAGCGCATTCCTTGCCCCCACATACATCCCCTTCTTACAAAAAAAACAACAAAAAAAATTTTTTTACTCTAAAAACATCAGTTTAAAATTAATCCTATAAAACATTTAATCACGCTGTATAGTAGGTACACATATTTGTTCAACAAACGCGTCATTGTCTACGCTACCTACGCGTAACTTGATCTCTCTTCACGACTCACTACCCAGAACTTAACACAGAACTTATGATTAGACTAAACAATATGTAGATTACACGGAATGTTACATTGTACAACTGAAAAATATCGTTAATACATTGAACTGATTATGTTACGTTACATTTACACGTGTTATTCACTGATTTTACATTGTTAAAATTTTATCACTTGAACTACTTCTCGCTCTACTTTTACAAAAACTACACCAAACGTCACGTTACGCATCCTACTGCACAGTTTGACTTGGCAAAATTCCTGGCGTTGCTACCGCAACTGTAGCCTGAGGTCCGATTTTGTCGTTTGCAATCACGTTTACCGCGCTCAGCTCCTTTCGAGCCCATTTCTTAACGCCTCTGCTACACTGTTTATAAATCACAAATACGCCAATCAGTAATAGTATGGCAGACATACTGATTACCGTCACGCTATATATTTCAACTTTGCTTTCATTGTGTGATTGTTGCGCGTCATTAGCACCGTTTTGCGCGATAATTATTTCTTCGGATTTTTCTTGTTTACTATTAGGCTTTCCCATCTCAAAAGTTTGCAAAATAAACCTGATGAAATTATAATAAGTACTTTTGTAACAAATGTATTCGAGTACACGCTGCTTATGACTAAATTATTTTAAAATACTCATCTTATAAGAGTTACAAAAATCTATGTCAACATTTCTTATCTAGTGTATTAGGCCTTGTACATACTGCTGGCTATGCCGCGTTACACGCTTGTTCTTTACAATTAATCGTTGCAATTCATTCCACTGCGACACATAACGCCGGTTCGCTTCGTCAGTATGTCCAAGCCTAATCTATGAACTATTTACCTACTTGAAATTTGCTTAATAAACTATACTAAAAATCGTACTGGCGGTTTTATTATTCGTCCAGAACGGGTCGTTTTAACATTAACTTCTCTAGGCATGCTAATTACTTTTGTATGGTTATCGATGTCAGTTTCGCTTTGTTGCGATTGACTATCGCTACAGTCATCATTCTCGCCTTCCAGTAAGTATGCTGGCTTAACTCTGTCCACAGATACATAGGTTTTTCGATTAGGCAATTGTAGTTGAAAAACTTTGTCATTTCGCTTTATTACTGGGTATGGTCCAGTGTAACTTGGAGTTAACGATTTCTTTATCATATTGTTCCTTACAAATACATGTGAACAAGTTTTTAAATCTTTGTGCACGAATATTTTCCTTGAAGAACTATCTTTTCGAGTTTGTGGCCTAAGAGTATTTACAATTTCTCTAACCTTATTTACGTACGTGTACATATCTGAGTGTCGTTGACTTACCTCGTTGTAAAAATCGCCGGGTAACCTCAGCGTGTGAGCTAGGGTTACCTCTGCCGGACTGATTCCGCTGTCACTCCTTCCTGCAGCCCTAAGTCCGAACAAAACTGTTGGCAACTCGTCAACCCATGATTTGTTTTGTTTTAAACGGCATGTTATTGCTACCTTCATCGCGCGATGCCATCTCTCTATTTTTCCGTTACTTTCGGGGTGATACGGGGTCGTTCTGAGCTTATTTATACCCATAATTTTCATTAAATTGTTAAATAGCTCTGACTCGAAACATTTGCCCATATCACTGGTTAAATGCGTTGGACAACCGAATCTACATATCCAATTTTCGTAAAATGTTTTTGCTACTGTTTCTGCCGACGTATTTATAATAGGTACTGCTTCTGGCCAACGTGTAAATCTATCTATCATTGTTAAACAATAACTATATCCATCTGAACTTGCTTCTAATTTTCCTACTATGTCAATATGAACGTGAGCCAATTTCTCTGATGGTGGAAAACTCTGCGTTTCTGAAATTGTATGCCGATTAATTTTTACTTTTTGGCAAGCTATACAACTTTTAGCCCATTTATTAATATCCCTATTCATCCCAGGCCAAAAAAATCTTTGCGAAATCATTTTCCTAGATGTTCTAACACCTGGATGACTGATGTTATGCACGGATTCAAACGCTGTTTTCCTAAATTTTTCGGGTAAATAAGGTCTGGCATTGTTCGACGAAAATTCGCAAAATACTGACTTATCACTGTGTGGCAATAACATTCGCTTAAACAGCAACTTACCGCTTGTATCATGTTGCAACTCGGTCAGTTGCTCGTCGACTTCCTGCGCTTGCGCTAATTCATCATAATCTATGACTGTTGGACATTCTACGGACTCGACGCGTGATAGCGCGTCAGCAACTCTATTGTTCTCTCCTTCGACGTGTTGTATGTCGCTAGTAAATTCGCTAATGTACAACAATTGTCTTGTTCTTCTCGGTGTCTCTTTATCCGAACCTACCTTTGTAAATGCATAACATAACGGTCTATGGTCCGTATATACCGTTAAAGTCTTCCCTTCGACCATATTACGGAAATGCATTATCGCCATGTATATAGCTAATAATTCTCTGTCGTACGTACTATACTTCTTTTGTGCATCGGTTAGTCTTTTTGAAAAATATCCTAAAGGTTTCCATTCGCCACGTACCTTTTGCTGTAGCACGGCTCCCACGCAGGTATTACTAGCATCTGTCATGAGTGCTAACGGAGCATCCGTGACAGGGTGAGACAATGTCACTGCGCTTTTAAGGCTCTGCTTACACTGCTCAAATGCCTCCGTTGCCTTAGGTGTCCACTCGATTTTAGTTTTGTCCCTCTTTTTGCTGTTGTGTAAATACCTATTAAGTTCGGCTTGTTGCTCTGCTGCTCCTTGCAAATGAGATCTGTAAAAATTGCACATACCTAAGAATCGCCTTAACTGTTCAACCGTGTCCGGTTTCGGGTACGCGTTGATTGCCTGGACCTTGTCCTCCAAAGGTCGAATTCCTTCTGGTGTAACCCTGTAACCGAGAAAATCAATTTCAGATTGACCAAATAAGCTTTTGCTCAAATTTATTGTTACACCTATCTCTCCGAATTTTTGAAACATTCGGGCCACGTGCTTTCTGTTTAACTCTTCAGAATCTGATGCAATGATTACGTCATCAATATAGCAAAATAGGTATGATTCTTTATCGCCTTCCTTTAAATATTCCAGATCTTTTAACACAGTATTACTCATGAATCTTTGAAAAGTCTGTGCTGCATTCCGCAGGCCAAAATTCAGCCGTTCAAATTCAAATAAACCAAAAGGACATATTATAGCTGTTTTAGGTACGTCATCCGGATGTACGGCAATTAAATGATAAGCTCGGTTGATATCGACCCTACTAAAGTGTTTCTTACCTGCTAAACCGTATGTGAAATCTTGTATCCTCGGCACTGGATATCTGTCGGGCTTGGTAATCGCGTTCAGTCTCCTGTAGTCACCACAAGGTCGAAGCGTCCCATCCTTCTTTGGCACGACATGAAGCGGGCTTGCCCATGGGCTCTTTGATGGACGACATATGCCTAGTTCCTGCATTAAACTAAATTCTGCCTTTACCTTTTTGTACCTGTCAGGGGGTAATGCCCTAGCTTTAGCAAAAACCGGTGGTCCGGTAGTTTCGATATGATGAAACACGGAATGTGTCGGTTTTTGTTTGTAATTCATTGGCTTAGTGATTTCAGGAAATTTACTTAGCACATCGTGGTACGGATTATCGACTTGCATACTAGAAATCGTTGGCTCCTCGTACTTACAAACTGTACCATACGTCCGCAAACTAGTAACTGTATCGATTAATTTCTTATTTGCTAAATCTACTAGTAACTTATGAGTCTTTACAAAATCTGCTCCGATGATCGGTTGTTTCACGTCACACACTACGAACGTCCATATGTACGGTCTCCGTAGACCTAAGTTAAGTTTCATCACTACTGTTCCGTATGTTTTAATTTCCGTATTGTTTGCCGCATATAACTTGTATTCGCACTCGCGTCGTTTTTTTAATTTTACCGCACTCACTGGTATTACCGAGATATTTGCACCTGTGTCTATTAAAAACTTTATACCTGATTCCTTATCTATTACACACAGGCGATGATTTATTCCGGGCACGAAGTCTGCCTGCTTTGACTCCACCGCCCCTAGTTTTCCGGCGACTTTTTCCTCTCAGCTGCCGGTGACGGTGATGACGCTCTCCACGCACACGGTTTTTCACATTGCCAGGCGCGGTTTCTGTACCGAAAATGATACTTGCACAACCACCCTGGATCTCCTGGTGCCTTTCGGGCTCTTGACTGCGACCTGCTGGCACTCCGATAGTACCCACGTCCTCGGCCGCGTCCTCTCTCCATGCTGCGCCTATACTTTCCTTGCTGCACTTCGTTACGCAGGCTCGCTACTTCTAATTGCAATTTCTGCATCTGGGTAAATATGTCTCCTTGTAGCTGCGTACTACTACTTGCAACTTCGGCTATATCGCTACCTCGTACGTTCTCTATAATTTTATCGGCCATCTTTGCCATGTTTTCAATGTCTTGGTCTTGGCTGACCGACAAAACCGCTCGTACTGACGACGGTAAACGTCCGATCCATAGGTTTTTCAATGTAGCATCACTAATCTGTGCGTTTCTGCCCAAATCTCTCATCCGCCTCAGTAATTGGGATGGTTTCTGCGCTCCCAACTCTAATTCGCCGACTAGTTTTTGAAATTGCCTTTCGGCACTCTCCTCATACACTGCCAGTAACCTCTCCTTAATGCACTGGTATTTATTCGCCTCCGGAGGTGCGAAAACAATATCGCTCACCTGCTGTAGCGCATCTCTAGTTAATTTTGAGACCACTAGGTTAAACTTGACCTCATCACCTTGCTTTTGATTTGCCAAAACGCTCTCCATTTGTGCGAACCACAGCCTGGGCAACTCGGCCCAAAACTCCGGTATCCTTGACGATACCGTTATCGCTGCCAAATCTCCTCCTTCCACTTTAACTGGAGGCGCCGCCGGCGCACTAGCCGCGGGCATATTTGTTGTCGTATACATGATTTACTGGATTACACTTAAATAAATTCTTAACTTAGCCTTCCGAGGCCGCCGCGTACGTCGGAAGTGAGTCACCCTCTCCGCACTTGTTCTTTCACTATTTTGTCCGTTTACTTTTTTTTTACTCTGTTTATCGTTCACTTAAAAATGTTCACGGGGTCAAGGTTTTTTTGATCACGTCGGGACACGTTTTCTCTTTTTTCACGTTTTTTGATCACGTCGGGACACGTTTTCTCTTTTTTCACGTTTTTTGATCACGTCGGGGTCACCACTGTCGGAACCACTGTCGTCACCCTATAGCCGTAGGGGTAGGTGTCGGTACCTATAGTGTGGGTTCCGGTAAATGTCTATACTTATTGGCGGGTACAATTAATACGATGAAAATACGATTGTGTAATATATTTAATCCTCCAAGTAAGTTACAATCAGTGCGGCGTGTGGAGGATGACTGCGGGCGCAAGGTAACGCGCGGGCGCGGGTGGCCGCCGACATTCGACCCAAGCTCCGCGCCTCTATTCCAAACTGCAATTCAGCGCATTCCTTGCCCCCACAGTAATTTTTTAAACTTTACTACGTAACGGTACTAAAGTAGTTTGATACCTAAACTGAAATAGGTATTTTTTTACCGAGGTTACCTATGTTTGTTCTCCAATTTTCTTTCGAGTTCAACATCGTTAGTCAACTTTTGTTCAAATAAGAACAAAGTAAATAAGTAAATGCTAAAAAAAGTAGAGAAGTTAAATAAGTCATAAATGAAAACAAGCAACATTATTAAAAGAAAAACAAAAAACCTGGTTTCAAAATGTTGTACCCTATGTCAGATCCACTATCAAGAGCATTCAATTGACACCTCACATGTCAAAATCCATCAAGCTGTTTAGGCTGTAAGGCGTTCCAAAGCAACCTCATACATACATTTATACACTTGAAAAACATAACCCTCCTTCTTGTGCAGTCGGGTAAGAAGTAAAGAATGTCATACAAAGGAAACCGATCGAATCAATTAAAAAACCTTTCGTTTTGAGTCTGAAACGTTTCTCTTTCTTAATTTTTCTTTGTAAAACTGCGCTCAAGGTAAATACCAACCACGGAAACCAGGTAAACTTTTGTACGAATTTTAAAGCTCAAATGTAAGAAAAGTTTAAGCAAGGATATGGCGAAGGCCACAATATGATTATGAGTACTATAAAACTGTAAAAAAATCCCCGCGAGTCGGTCGAGTCCGGCGGGCGAGCCCAGAGGACACGTTATAATCTGATTCCGGATTTCACCCAATTTCATCTCACACTTAATTCGTTTGGGGAGTTAGTTTCCTACCGTAATTAAGAAAACTTTTCGGATTAACCGCCTTGTTTTTCCACTTGTTACCGCCACCGTCAGCAGAGCTACACTGCAACCAGCGGGAGGAGCTCACACGGCTCTATGTGAAGTGGCCGGTTAGGCAACATTTTTCGCCCACTTATTTAGTTTTAGTTTAGTACGGTATTTCGGAAACTCTGCGCCCCTGGACAGTGAGATATTTCCTAATTTCGTTGTTGTAAATTTGTTCTGTTAGTGGCTAGTTGGTCACTTACTTGAGCTATTTTTCCGTGACAGTGGTTTTATTACTTCGCCGCGCCGGTAGAGAAGTAATGAGCCTAAGTATAGGTCGGTAAGTGGTGGTCAGCGTAAATGCTGTGTGATTAGAACTGTCAGGCGTGTGGGTAATCAATGAGTCTATTTCAGTTTCTTGCACAATTATTGTTCCGAGTGCTTTTACGTGTTGCCACTAGTTCAGCTTCAACCCCGTGATATGTATATTCTTACTAGTGTTATAAATTAGAAACTAAGGAATGGCGTACCTACTTTAGATAGATTTATCAATATAAAATAACACTCCTGTTGAGTATGTATTTATTACCAAAATGAATATAATGCGATAAATACGGATCAACCAAACCGTTTCTGCCTCACAAAATTAATTCACAAATTGAATTCAATAAAACCCAATTCAGGCACACTGCCTCTCGCAGTCGGAATATCTCCGAACTCGGAGCTGAACGCTAATCAATTTCACTTAACTCTGACAGTTTTTATAGAAATATACCTAATTATATAATAAACTATGTAGCTGTGCCCTGCGGTTTCACACGCTGTTGTTTTTTGTAGACTACGAGTACGTGTATGCATAGTTTTATTGCAAAATATGTTAAACTGTTGATTACTTAGGATGTGAAAGCGTTATAAAAAAAACAATCTGACATTCGCTTTTTTAATCTAAAAATTGACAATGATAATAAACGATGATCCGTAAGAAGTAAGAACCAGCGAAGTCAGTATTACGCTATAATTATAGGTACGCAATTCTTGGCATTCTAAACGAGACGACAAACGATGATAAATTGAGAGTGTTGAAAGTTAATAATCTAGGTAGTAAATCTATAAATAGGCGCACATAGGTAAGTAGTAGTAGACACATAGGTAAGTAGTAGTAGACACATAGGTAAGTAGTAGTAGACGTAGTAGTTTATAGAGTAAATCTATAAATAGGCGCACATATTACTCTATCAGCCACATCAGCAGTAGGTACTCAGGGCTACCGCCCGAGAGGTTCTGTATCTGTAGGTAGGTATAGCGAACTATGTACTTATATGTAAATACTATGGCAGTCCAAGGAGAGCAGAGAGCGCGTTACTTTGGAAAAACAAAAGAAAATTCAGTGAAATGCTCACCATAAATTGTACTACACTCGGGAGCAGCGTTTGCATACCGCCCGAGTAGGGTGTGCAACTTTTCTATTGATTTTAACATGGAAGGTATAGTACCTAAGATGACTTAGTTATAACTGTTCAAATTTTAAATCAATGCAAAGATGTACCTACGCATCCTACACCTGCCTAAAGCTGTATAGATATTTATAATGAACTAGATTCTGTCCGTGGCTTCGATCACGTTTCATAGTTTCTTTGTGAAAAATAATCTAAAATCGGACTAGTTCCGAAGATGACCTATGACTACGTCCAATCAGACAAACATATTTATAAACTTATTTCTTAACATAAAAAAAAACTATACTATTTCTTAATATAGTTTTGGTTTAATCGACCGAACGAGCGTTAGTGAGCGAAGCGTCTCTGCTTCAGCTTCAAGAAAAATGCTTTCGTATGTCCGATTTCTGTCCAGACCTTTGTCTTCAAAATCATATCTACGCCATTTTGATAAATTCCAAAAACTGACTAGGCAAAATAAAACCTATATAATAATCGTATTTGTTCATAAAATTTCACGAGAATCGGTTGAGGAATGCGACCTGTAGGAGAGGAAGAACATCGGTGGCGAAGTGTACAGCTCACAGAGCCTCTAGTTTTATTAAGATGAATTGTAGTTTGTATAAAGAGCGTGCGAGGGCGGCGTGGTCACCCCGGCGCAGCACACAGGCGCGCGCCCCCACACACGGCCGTCGTAGGGCGCGTCACCGGCGGGCGGCCGAGGCCGAGATGATTTCCCGCGTGGTACAGCCCTGACTGAGCCCACCACTTAAGGTTTATCGTCTGGGCCCATAACAGCGCGACCTGCACGTTTCTATGTAGATTTTAACTTAGAGCGGCGCTGTTACACGAGAATCGAGACGGTAGCGCTACTTGAAAGAAAGCTGTTATTTTTCTCTCGGACAATTTTATTTGATACCATCTAAGCCTTATGATTCTGCCGCTGATTTTTCTGTGTATTTTTCTTGAAAGCATCCCTTGCCAATCCTTACAAAGCAAACAGACGGCGAGACCGTTTCGTGATTTAAACATTTTATACGATTGGCTTTTGTTAAGAAATAAAAAAGAGCATCTTGTTCTTGTATTTTATTGCAAATAAATAAGCTAAAATACAAATTATATTACTCACAAAATTTCATTTCACTATATAATATCATAAAATTATGTAAGAAAAATCTTCTTTGGCGAACTTTACGAAAGAAATAAAATATTAAAACCAATTATTATGAAAAACGTTGGTCAGTGAAAAGCACTTAAGGTGACGTTGTTTTCGACTGTACTTATTCGACATACTTTACTGTAATATTTACATAATGTACCAAACGTAAATATGGCACAGACACAACTTCACTAACATTGAAAGCCTCTACTAACTCTACATTGTAACAATTAAACCTAAATTCATAAAAGGCAAAAAGTAAATGCAGTCTGTATGACGAACGAATTAGCCACATCGAAGGCACAATGCCGCGTGGAACCAAACCTTACAACTATTATTTTCATTCTCTAAAGTTAAGATTGGTTTTTTGAATGAACTGGATTTTAGTATTAACTTGTCAAAATTATTGTGTTGTTAAACCTATAATATCTTAAGGTATATTAGGAGTATAGGAATTCGAGCGCTGTAGGATTACGTCATTGATTAATGTAAATAGGTACAAATATGAAAAAATATACATGATACAAATACAAATATTTTAACAAACATACAAACTCACAATAAATCTTGAACTGTGACAAATTACGGCATACTTAGGTATACAGGTAGTAGGTAATTAAGTACTTAACACTACGAAAGTACCTTCACATCATATTCATACTAAAACTTGACTATGATCATACACGCAACGCGTTAATTCTTTAGACTTTACTTTTGTTCTGAATCTTCTTCTTCTTCTTTCTCCTGGCTATTATCCCAATTTATTTGGGGTCAGCCCTCCTAGTATTTCTGCGCCACACCGAACGGTTGTGGGCTGTCTCTATTGTTACTTTTGTTCTGAACAATGAGTTAAAATAAGCAATTGCTACTGAACCCTAAAAATACAGAGTTATACATACATAGGTAAAAAAAACATTAAGTCAAGTTTTCAAATTAAGTAAGTCTCGAATGAAAAGCCGCAACATTGCTTCAAACGATATGGCAGTCAAACACAAGCCTGTTATCGTATGGAAAAAAAAACAAAGACACATGAGACAAAATGGATTAACTTCTTGCGTTCATTCAGACATAGAGCTAATTTCGGTGATGTATTTAATGTTGCTTGTTGTTCGTGCTTGGGGTCCTACAGAGCCCGCGTGCGCTGTCTACCTGAAGCTGGCGCCTCGACTGGGTCCCTCGGTTGGTTCGAGAACAATCCGCTTGAAGCAGCCGTCGGGCAGCTGCTCCAGGATCACCTTGATATTATCTACTTCCCCGCGAAGCTGCTCGTGCTCGTCTTGGTACTGTTTTATCCATCTGCAAAGATATTAAGCCTTGGAACTCTTTCTCATTTCGCGACATGTACCCCACTTGGTGGTGCTTACCACCAGTTTAGTTTTCCGCCACAAGTTTTAGTTGCATAAACTAAAACTAAGATAATTACGATCTACCACCAACAATTTAGCACTTAGACATGCCCCGAGATCATTTTGCATCCAGCCGAATTTAATGGTCAGTTGGCCTCTAATATTTTGTCGTCCTCGATCTAATAAATCATATCTCGATACTTTTCATAGAAGATAATGCCAGATTTACCTTTTTTTTTAATTTCATTCGATTGAAAGATTCGAATGTCTACAGACTAAGTACATGTAATGTTAAATACTGTACATTCGTAGCTGTAAATGGGAAAAGACCTCATTTGCACTAGGTACTCGTCAAACAAGTTCTGTGAAGCCATAGTGCTACGAAACGTCTGCGATCGTGATCAAGTAGTCGGTTCCAGGAATTTATAAGCTGAGCTTATACATACTGATAGTACAAAAGCGACAGTAACTCCGTCTGTCTGTTTGCAGCATTTTCTCGGGTCGGAGGATACGTCCGCGCGAATGAAGTTACACGCAACTTGGTTCGTAACCTCTAGAAAGTGATTAATTAAACTTACCTCTGATGTGTATTCTTGGCTTCAGTCAGGCTCTTGATTTTCCCTTCGAGGTCAACATCGCGCAGTGCCCTCTCAGCCTCGTCTAAACTTTTCTCTGCAAGATTTTTTTTTATTTACTTACTAAATATTTAAAAAAAATTTAGCGTGAGCATTCAAATAGAACGTTTGGTTGACCACGAAATTAAAATTGGTTCAGTAATGATGACAGCAATAGTAAATTGCAAAGAGCCTAGTTCCTACATAAATAAAAACATAAATATAATAATACATACAATAATTTTATAATTTAAATCGAATAATTAGCTTATATCGAATGCAAATTGTTTTTTAAGAGCCGATTTCACCAATGGTATCATTATCTGAGAATAAAAAATACACCACCACCAGGTATAAAATTACTCCCTGCATTTAATCTCAGATTAATTCTTATTGCATTTCACCACTTTTTGAATGTAAAAAGTTATTCCTAGTATACCTATTCTTCGGTTAGTGTTTTTTTTATCTGCAACATGTTCATTTCTTGACATCCAGTGAACTCATGAACGAATGAAAGTGAACGCGGCCAAATTAACTAAGTGTGTAATTTCGCTGTACGTGTAATACAGAAGGACCTTTTTAATTTATCTGTCACTTTGAATACCTAATAATTATATAAATAACTAGCTGTCACCCCGCGACTTCGTTCGCGTTTAATTAGCAATAAATTAAAATTGCGACTATAATTTGAGATTTAAGCTATCCTATCTCTCAAGTTGGATCGAACTGCACATGGTGTGCGAATTTTATTATAATCGGTTAAGTGGTTTAGGAGTTCATTGAGGACAATTATTAATATTATACCTACTGTACAATCCATCAAAATGTGTTCATAGAAAAGCTTATCCTTGCAGCAAAATCAAATTTTATTTTTATTTTAGGTGATCTGGGTATACTTACATTATTAATATTAGGACACATACATATGTAATTAAAATAAGTACATACAAATTATTAACCTCTCAAATTGTATGCTGCTGCTTTAGGTAAAGGAAATCTTATCATAAAATGCTTTTCGTCATTGTTGTAAAAATGCTCATTTCTTTCTTTGAGCCATCTTGGACGTCTTCCAACAAAATAGTCATCTTCACTATCGCTATCATTATCTGATATAATTTCTCACAAGCGCTGCATTTTTAAATTAAAAAGGTAAACTATCTTAATTTTATACCTATGTACACATTCAACGATCAACACAGAGAAACACTGACCAACAGACAGAACAGCTGACCAGTAAAAAGACGCCATTTTGATTTTATCTGAAGAATAAGGTTCTTATTCCTCCAAAATTGGTGGGATAAGAGTTATTCTCGTATAACTTCGATATTCTCAGGATAAGTGGTTGGTGAAACGAAAACATGGTAATCCGAGAGTAAATATTAGTTTTATACTTGGAATAAGACTTATTATAGTTTGGTGAAATCAGGTCTTTGTAGGTTAAAAATGTCACATAGCGTAAGTAGCATTTAAGATAATAACTAAGTAGGTTAATAAAACTTTAGAATTACCCACTAGATTAAAAAAGTATTTATTCGGGGAAAGGATGACTAAAAAAACGGAACCTAAATGTTGCACCTGTACTTAAAAAACTAAAGAAACAATTGAATTCCACATTCATTTAACTACATATATTTACCGAACCAAGTATATTTATATTTATTTGACCGAGCGAAACTCAGAGTCCACTGGGACATCTCGGTGTTTGTCCGACGATCACTTGACTACCGTTGATCCAATTTTCTATAAATTTTGCAGAAATGTAGTTTGTTCCAATAGATTTTTTAAGTTCGTATATGAACTGCATCGGACGAGAAGTTTCGCAGATACGCCCGGTTTCCGTTCGAGGGGAACTACTGGTTCTTATTGATTTTTTTAATCCACCATTTATTAGTTTCTAGAGCATACATTGACTGATGTTCTGTAATACTCACGCAGCCTGTCCAGAGCGTCGTCGTCAAGAGTCGGAAGGTTCTGCAGCTCGTCCACGATCACCTTCAGATCATCTAGACCTTTGTTCACTTGCTTCTCGGCTTCTCTGGCGTCAGTGTTGGCCTGGCCCACCTGTTGCGAAAGTACCCTTAGTTAATGTAACTCTAGCATTGCTCATAATAAGCATTATTTTTAAAAGGTTGCGTGCAACGCCCTTGGCTTCGTTCTATTTAAGCAAGCTGTGAGCGGCTGACTGTCCCTTGGCTGGCTCTTAGTCGCGTTTTGGGAAAACTCAATGCTGAGTTAGCAAACAAAATGCTAATCAGCCGCTCGTCGGCAAGCAATACGCGGCAAACTAAGTGTACGCGCTTTTCGGACACTCCATTTAAAATTAAAAGATGGCGAACAGGAGGCGAACAGGCAGCCGATCGCAGTTTGCTCAGTCAGGGACAATAGTACGTGGCATAACTTGTTGACTGAGCTAAAGCGCGCTCTCATAGTCTACTGGGACAAATTGCCATTTGTTTGTCCGACAACAACTTGAGTACCGTTGAACCGATCTTCATGACATGCAAGCATGCAGTACAAATACATTTTTTACGTCACACGCTCGGAAAGACTCTGTTTGTCATTCGAAATCTAAGTGCAAAAGTGCATTTTATCCGCTAGCGTGAGAAAAGTTTTTTAAAATTCGAACCTTAGAATAATCGCATTGGCCAGTGCCACTGCATGTAAAAAAAACATATAATTTTCCTCACTGTAGTGAGGTGAAAAGTTGTGTATTTTGCTCGGCCAAAGTTATTAGGCGGCTTGTACTTTTGAAACCCTCGCTACAGTAGTACAGTCACTACAGTCAGTATTCCACTCTCTTCGCTCGTGGTTCTATCCTAGAATCCTTCGCTTGCTCAGGTTTCAATAGAACTCGTACCAAAAAACAACTTATCAGCCTTACACAACAAATAACTATTATAAGTTTTAATGTAAACCAATTCGTTCTGGGGGGTGTGGCAATTCGGGGGCGTGAAGTATATCGTCTGCATTTGCATTTAATCCCACTTCCTATTTCTATTATAAAGGCAAAATTTTATGTGTGTGTATGTGTTAATGTGTGTTTGTTTGTTACTTCTTCACGCTCAAACAGTTGGACGGATTTTGATAAAAAAAATTAAGAAGATAGCTTTTATCCTGGATTAACACATAGGCTACTTTTTACCGCGACTGATCGCGGGCGCAGTTATTTCCTAAACTAATAAAAAGTGGATGATGATTGTTACAAGGGTTTTCAATATGACATATTCTATTGTGCAATAATAATTGTATAGCTACCTTCATCTTAGCGTCGCGCGTTAGCTGCATATTCTCGGCTGCTTCCTTCTCCAAGTCTTCGATTTGTTTCGCTGTGCTTTCGACGCGAGCTGTTGGATGATATACAAATATGGATCATACTCATAGTTAAGTGTAGTTTACATTTCGTATTTTATCCTGTTGACCCCCCAATGGGAGCGAAGAAGTGAGTGTCAAGAGTCTTTTGTTACATCCTGGTTTACAAAAAAAAATTGTAGGCTTTCCTAATGATTTTTAATATTTGAAATACTTACTAGACAGCTTGTCTGCCTCATCTCTTAGTTTGACAGCTTCTGCTCTTGAAGTAGACGCCTTCTTCCTGATCTCATGAGCCGCCTGAAACAAAACCAGTTACGTTACAAAAGTTCATACATTATACAGTTTTTGTTCTATAGTATTTTTAAACCAATTGTTAACCTAAGAGAAGAAAGGCTTTAGAGTTTTGCCTAGCAGTGGAACGGAATTAGCTAAAAATGGTGCTAACCTCGGAAGCTTTATCAGCGTATTCCTTCTGCGCCGTCTGCGCCAGATCCCTAGCCTCTTTGGCCTTGTCGCTGGCGATGGTGAGCTCCTCGGCGATGTTGTTGATGCTCTCGTCCGCGGCGGCAACCTTCTGCTGCACGCCGGGCACGTCCAGCGCGGCCTGCTCCGCGAGCAACCGGGACTCCGTCACTTGGTCGCTGAATTCTAGTTATGAAGAAACATAACTGGTTACTAAGAACAGCTCCAAGCGCTCTATGCGCGAGCATAACTCATATCCGATACGTCATGCTCGCGCACCTACTGCGCTCCAAACATCTGCAGCTGTTCCAGTGGATATGGTGAACGCATCTCCATAAAAAATATGCATGCTCCACAGAATCAGGCCGGTACAGTCCTATTGTGTCCGCACGAAAACCGCCACCGCTTATAGCGCAAACCGCGGAGCGCGCACGGTTATATCACGGTAATGGTATCCATGCAGTATTGTGACTCGGCCCTGTCCCTGAAATAAATACCTACAGCCCCGCGGGGCCACGCAATACGTAGACACGCCAGGATTGTACGGGCTACGTAAAATCGCTCGCTTACTGATTATAAACTAGGAATGTCGTTCATCACTACGGACATTACCGTGGCTATACATTCCAAGAGTGTGCACGAACCCGCCATGGTATGATAATATACTGCGCTAGGTACAGCGGAGCGTCTTTTTCGTTTTTTTTTATCATGGTATCCACTACTGGAGCAGTTACAAATCAATAGGAGCGTGAAAACAATGGATACGCAGTACGCAGCTGTACGTCACAGTTCTTCCTAAGAAGCTGATGAGCCAATGACTTGTAATGTCCTTAATTAACACTGTTATGTTACACATTGTATCATTACACGTTGCGAATTATAATGTTCAAATCCGAACTGTTGAGTGTAATCAAACGCCCTTCTGAATGAATGAAGAAATGAATAAAAACCAAACACTGCATTTCATAAATAACAATAACAACTCTAAAACTTCCTGCTATCGATGTTGCAGCCGTATTTATATCTCTCAATTGATACCTGGAACCCTTTCACTTTCAGTAGCGAGTTCGTTGGTTGTTGGGTCAAATAAATTCGAGGCCAGTTGTTTCGTTTTTAACACTGCGGCTGCTTTAATCGAGATTGACGTACCATGTAAGCGCTTAATGCACTTCGCTCAATTTAGTCAGCTCAATTCAGTTGTTCCTGCATTTAGAAATCCTATAATCGCATTTAGCTAGCTGTTTTCAGAAGTAGGGATGGTGTCTGACTGACTGATTCGTTAAGTAGATTTTCAATTTAGACGACTAAATTCAGTTAAGTGCATTTAAGTTTTAAAACAAGGTATTTAGGTCGTGAAGTAATTTGACACATGCAAAGACAAAGATAGGCATGACTCGTCTTTTTATTCGACTGGGCTAAGAGGGTTATTATGTTTTTCGAGTGTTTACGTATGTGGGTATGTATGTATGTATCTTGCGGTTTCGTTTCCTCGCCCTACACAACCTAAACAGCTTTATGGATTTCGACATGAGAGGTGTCATTTGAATCGTTTTGACAGTGGGAGTGAGCTGTTGAGCAATGTTATATACATTGTACTCGTATGTACGAGTATGTATTTTTCAGGAGAAATCTTGTAACTGAAATTTGAAGCAGATATCTTGAACCGATTAAGCTGAACTTTTGTATACTCGTTTAGTTGGGATGACAATGCATGGTTTGCTGTGTGATGTCATTTTAAATACAACTGGCGGGACACCCAAAATGGCGGACGAGTTTTTTTAATGCATTCCTACAATGTGGGGACCAAATGAGAGGGCTTGCTGAGAGTGACTCGAAAAACCAAGTCACTAACGTCACTCTAAATCCACATGGCGGAACACCCAAAATGGCGGACACTACTCTAACGCAGTGATCTCAAGCGAGACCATGTTAATTAAAACAAAATTGTTAACAAGAAGTTAAAAAGTACTAGGCACTGATTATTTTTAATTACCCATCCGTTTAACTTAACAATCAACAACTTTATAACAGGAATGGAAAACTGTCTGTATGGCAATGTAGGACTATTATTATTTCGGCCTATGTGTTAGTTATTATTGTATGTTTTTACGTTTAACCAGTATGTCTCGGCTCACCTTTCAAGGTCTTGTAAATTTCGTTGGCGTCCTTAAGTGTAGCCTTGGTGAGTTCAACGTCGTTCTTGGCCTGCGCCTGGTGCTCGTCCAGCTTCGCCAGCAGCTCGTTGAGCTCGTCCTGGCGGTCGTGGCCCTGGTCGAGCAGATCGCGGCCGCGACGGACCGCGTCCTCGAGGTTGCGGAGAGTGTCCTCGTTCTCTGTCGTCAGACGCGCTAGCTCGTTGGCTTTTTCGTCAATCTGTGTTAGGGAATGTTTTTTTTAGTTTTATCCGCATTTAGTAAATACAGTTATTGCTTATACAAGGTGAGTCTTCGGGTGGTTGACTGCAAGTGGTATATCTTACTGTGTTACCGTGAGTCGGATGATATGTTAGGTAAGTTAAATTGCTACGTTGTGATCAATAGCACTCAAATGCATGTCGCTTGTAAGTTTGAAACATTTTTTTTTCTATTTGACTATGTTTCTAGTATTACTTTTGTTTCCATTAAGGGTGCTCCGGGCAAGTGTTTTTAAGAAATCCGGCTGCTTCAGCGTGGTGCCCCTGGATCTCTAGTTAAGGGCCACAACTAAATCTAGTGTAAAGAGAGATGAGTAGGAAAATAAATTCTTAGTCGTTTGATCAAGGGGACTAAGCTGTCGGACCACGTACCTATAGCGGTATGAACTATTAAGACGATACTGTCGTCCACCTGTTTTTCGAAGTACATTGCGATGTCTTACCGCCTAAGAGTAAATAATAGATATTCAGTGATATTACCTAAATGTGAGCCGTTTCATTTTGACTGCGGCTTCCGCTCTTCTCTCTGTCCTAAGCGCCCCGCTCGCCTCTCTGTCCTAAGCGCCCCGCTCGCTTAGGACAGAGAGAAGAACGGACGCCGCAGTCGTGACGTCCCCGCGCTCTAGTGCAGTGCCGATAGTGAACCCTTAGTCGATTCTCAAGGAATTGCCCAACAGTACTAACCGTCCTGTTCATCTCTATGGCGTCCTCGTGCAGCTTGTTGAGCTTGATATCCGGCAGCAGCGTGGTGTTGACCTCGGCGTACAGCCCCAGCGCCTCGTCGTAGACGGCGCGCGCGCGCTTCAGCGCCTGGTCGGCCAGCTCAGTCATGCTGCTCAGCTTGCCTGATGCCGCGTTCAGCTCGTTCGTGAGCATCTGGACTTCGTTGCTGAAAGATAGGTATCGTGTTGATAAGACTATTCCATAAAAAAAACAATTTAAACAATGTTTTTTTTAATTTTCTTCATTTCTAGGAATTGGCGAATTCCAGACTAAATAAGTATGCCGTGTTTAGAAAATTCATTCTGCATCCACTTATTTCCTTTAGGGGACAAGCACGACGAATGACATCATAACATGGCACGCACTGAGCGTTTCATTCATTTCTTTATAATATTTGTTTTGTGAACAGCCAGGATGTGAAATTGACTTTAAACTCTATCTTATAGAAGTGATTTAAATGTACCTGATATTAGCCTGCTTTGTGAGGCCGTCCTTAGCGATCTGGTTGGCAGCCAGCGACGTATTGAAGGCTTTGTCGGCAATATCTCGGATATTCCTCGCCTCGTTCTCTAGCTTCTCAGCTAGAAGACGAGACTCCTTGGCCAGTGCCGACATGTCGACCGACTGCTTGCCGAACTGGTCTGAGCGGTTGCGAGCCTTTGCGAGGGCGGCGGCACCTTCGCCGTCCAGGTACTCAAGCGCACTCTGCCGGGAACAATAAAACAATTCTAGGCCAATCGTTAAAAACATTGTGGACCAGCCGAGTTGTTGCTTAGAATTAGAACACTAGAAGTTTGGCAACATCCAAGTTCAACTAAACTTATTCATGTTCATGATTTGAGTGCTTTAAAAAATAACTGGAAGACGTAAAATGTTTCTTGTATCAATTAGGCGATGGCAGTCTAGTTGGGAGAAGGTTCGCCTCTCAAGCCAGAGGGAGCGGGTTCGAACCCAGCCAGTGAACATATTTTATGTGCGTATTGTATGTCATCTGCTACATGACTGGAACCCGGTGTATGGCGACAGGCTCGCCCCCGTCACATTAGGGACTGAATATCTTCCGGCGAAATGTGAGTGTTGTATTACACCTCTGCCAGCCCACTCAGGGGAAAGGCGTGACGTAAGGCAAATATACATAGGTCAACAACCCAATTCTGTAAAGTTAGATTTCTGATTTACAAATAACTAGTTGTTACTTGCGACTTCCTTCGCGTTTATTTAGAAAACAGTATTCAAAAACCTTCCTTGTGATACACTGGCTAATTATCAAATTTCATCAAGATCGGTTCGGGAGTTAAGGCGTGAAAAGCCTACAAACAGACAGATAGACAGACATATTTACTTGCGATTTAAAATGGAAAAGGAAGAATGGAAGTAAGTATGGATTTTATTCGACTTTTGTAACTTTAACTTACGTTAAATTTAACTTTTTTAACTATAACGTTTTTGCATAACTTACGTTGATTTCCTTTTGAGCAGCTTCTATAGTATCCTCGGCCTTGGACACGTTGCCCTTGCTTCTTTCCACAGCTTCGTTACCATCGTAGCTTTCGGCTTCTATCTTATACAGCATATTTCTAAGAACAAAAAAAACATTATACTTTAGATATCATAC
Organism: Peribatodes rhomboidaria; assembly: GCA_911728515.1. Lineage (NCBI taxonomy): Eukaryota > Metazoa > Arthropoda > Insecta > Lepidoptera > Geometridae > Peribatodes > Peribatodes rhomboidaria. The sequence continues at coordinate 3,632,720 of OU452166.1, forward strand.
TTTTGACAAAATCACCGATTCAAAAAATTCTTGCATTTTCAGAAAACGCAAGTTTAATCTTGCATGTTTCACAACATAATTATGTCCTTAACTCCAAAAAATGGAAGCCAAACGCAAGCCTATCAATGGATAAAAGAACCAAAAAGTCTAGTATTCCATTATCTTTTGTAACAACTTGAACTTGGAAAGTGACAATAATAGAATAGAAACCAGCAACATCTCTCAGTTCACTTAACAAACGAAAGCGACAGCCCTCCAATTCATCTCTAGTCGTCGGCTTCATTCTAGCATCCGAGGTTTTAACGATAGGTTTTAACTTTTTCTTGAGCTTCGCTATTTATAATTCAAATCCAATAATCGAAAGTCAAAGACGATTTTGTAACACTTTTACCTTTAATGGAACTGCAAGTTCGTTATTTGCGTCTATGTTGGCATTATTTTTGTTCTATTGTTTGATCACTATTTGTGGGAATGAATGCGGCATGAAGTTTTAGCAGCTCTGTCGAGCAATTTGGCTATGTTTCTCGTTTAATTATGAATGTTCGCCTTGCATAAACTATACTTTATGCAGAGTATAGTTTTTGATAAGTTTGTCTGCTTCGTTGAGGTGTAAGTACTACGTACTAGAGAAGCTGTTCCGAACATGATGAGATGCAGAAACGATGGTAGCCTAGTCGGTGAAGGCCCGCCTCTCAACCCAGAGGGAACGTGTCGGAGCCAGCTTAAGGCACGCACGAATTTGTTCATTGTGTGATTATAAGTGCGTATTTAATGTCATCTGCTACATAGCTAGAGCCTGTATGTGGAGCATGGCACATTTGGAACTGACGAAGTGTGGGTGTTGTAGATCTCTGTCAGCGCCTTCGAGGGAAAGGCGAAACGATATGTATGTAAATTCTGCTCATTTAACCCACCTGACGTCATTTAGCCTGTCCGCTAGGTCTCCCAGGTTGTCTGTGAGACTGGTGCCAGATCCGGCTCCGGGACCGTTGTTCAGCTCAGCCTGGGTGTCTTGCACCAGCCGCTCGATCTCCTCCCGCACTCTCTGGAGCTCCTTGTCAAAGTCTGCGTTATCTACCACCGTTGGAGCTTTCGCGATCTTTGCTAGGATCTAAATGTGAATAAATGAAAGAGAACAAGATAGATTAAGATCGACGTTATTTTCGTTACAAATCAAACATTCATAAACTCCTAGCAAACAAACTGCCTAGACAGATTTTCATCCAATTCTGATAATCAAACAAGTTAGCTGTAGTGTAGTTACTACTAATTATATTCGAACACTGCTCTGCTACGTTACGGTACAGTTATAGGTTTCGAGCTAACGCCATCTGTTTCCAACAGACCCTAACAACATTAGAACAGATATATATTTAATGCTCAATCAAGCCGCGTCGTCGCGTTTGTTGTTTCATCGTAGACGTTTGATTTATTTTTTAAAGTTTTGAAATAGTAACCAGTTCAGATAAAAAAACAGGTAGGGGACTTCCGGTAAGTATCAAATACCTGTGTTAGATGCCATATCTATTTTCTATAACATTTTACGGTTACTAACAGGTTTAATTTTTTTTAACTTTATACAACCGTAATTTGAGAACTATTGCCTATGGCTGGACTAATCAACGACATCATCAAATGGATAACAGAACTCACGTCGTCAAGCTCCCGCAGCTCCTGCCTGTGCTGAGTGACGGCGTCCAGCACCAGGTTGTAGCAAGGAGGGCAGTCTTCACAGCCCTGTCCGTCCGCACGACGTTTCTTATTCTCCATGCACCTAGGATGTTCAGATACACAAAACAAAGCATTATTAATTGTCTTATGAGGTGTGTAACATTTTGGTAGCTCCACGGCGCACGGACCTAATTAATAGAGTTGCATGTTACGAAACTATGACGTGCCTATGACAGTGATGAGATAATGATTATAAAGAGAGCCTCAGCAGTGTGTCCACTTCGGACTGATGATGATGATGATGTCAAAGGGTGATAAAAAAAATTGTGAGTTAGTGAGAGAAAATGACTGTGGACTTTTTAGGACAATCGAGTAAAAAGTTATCGTTACCTATCACAGCGCCTGCCTTCCACATTCTCCTGGCAGGAGCACTGGCCGGCCATGTTGCATTGATAGTTTGTGGAGCCCCATTCGTCGCAGTCGCAGTCATGGCAGCCCTCGGGTGAGAAGCCAAAGTGGTACGCGCGGCATCGGTCGCAGTGGATACTACAAATAATATTATGTTGTTAACATAAAAAATAAATCAGGACTCAGTAGGATGATGACAGCTGAAAGAAGATGGCGAAGCTTACCCGTCAATTCCAGGCTTGCAGTAGCACTGGCCAGTGAAAGGATTGCAGGTGCTGTTAAAAGAGCCTTCAAGGTTACATTCACAGGGCTTGCAACCGTCGCCGGAGTTGATATTGTAGTAACCGTCCTGTCAAAACACAAATAAAGTACCTACATATTTTATTATGTTATCTTATGATAGGTGTGTTGCGGAAAGGAAAGGTGGTCAAAAAGGAAACACAACTATTAGAAAAAACTTCAACCACAAACAAGAAGAAAGAAAGAAAAGGAATAAATATCAAGATGGATTCACTTCCTGTATAGCTTTTTGGTACACACACTGCTCTTTCAGTTGATTTACCAAAAAAATATTTTTCGAGCTTTTGCTGAAGTAAAAGTGGCCGTGACGTGACAAAATCTTCAAAGTTTAATTACAAAACTCGTCAACGTGCCAAGTTGCCGGCAAACAACGGTGTTGCATCAAAACATCCAAAGTCAAGAAACAACTCATCAACCTTTTCATGAAGTGGATTCACACAAGCACCAGCAACGTCTTGCAGCCAAGCACTCAGGCTTCGCACAGACCACGTCAAAATCTAGCTCAAAAGGCTCAAAAATGATAAATCAGGTGATCCTTCCGCGTCGCACTAACCACTCAAACGTAATTTTATAACATCTCTCTGTTATTGTTTCTACACTTTGAGGTCGTTTGTTTTGGGCTGCAACAGGTGTTTTTCACATAAATACATGAGAGAGTGATAGGTTTCTAAAGAGTCAGTTGACAAAACAGAATATTAAGGAAGGCTGACCCCACCGTCATGTGGGACACATAGTTGGAAAGAGTAAATGATCCTTATGACGTTGGATTATTCTCTTCTGTCTCACCTCGCACCGGTCACAGTTCCTTCCGATAACATGCGGCTGGCAGGAACAGAAACCGGTGAGGCCGTCGCACTGCGGCGGGCCCTCTGCGCTCTCCAGCGTGCCTGCTACGTGGCACGAGCACGGCTTGCAGTCACCTTTCTTCGTAGGGTCCAGCGCGTCCCCGTAGAAACCTAAACATAACGTGACGAAATTAGATGGTTCTACTAATCGAAACGTACATACTGTACCGACCCTAATAAAGTATACAGGGAGGTAAGTAGCCAGGTCCCTATCTCTCTACAGGGAGCTGGCTAAACGGTTGGTGGAGGCGTCAGGTGTTCAGAATGCTGGCATTTATTTCGGACAGAAATTGAGCATTGCCATCCAGCGTGGCAATGCTGCTAGCATTTCGGGGGACCTTTCCCTCTGCCAACGGGCTTTTAGATTAGAATATAGTTATAGGTTTATGCATGGAAAATGTTTGTCTTTCTAACTTTGCAGCTTTGCTCATTCCCTGGTAAAGTTAAATTTGGACCATATTTATATTTAGGGTTGTTTATACCCTTTTCCAAATGGAAGATGAAATGGAAATGATGGATGGAATGGAATCTGGTTAGGATGAAATCAATCTTCAAAAGATAATAATAAAAAACAGCAAAAAAAACAAAATTAACGATAGATTGGTAGGTTTGGGGATGTGAATACTAAGGTAATATTCTTGTCATAACACATTTAGATGTCATCACTGCAAAGGTTACGAAGTCGAAAGTAGGAAGCTTACCACTCAAGCACTTGTCGCAGTGTTCGCCGGCCGTGTTGTAGATACATTTGAGGCACTCGCCGGTGGTGCGGTTGCAGTTGCCAACCGCGTTCGGGTCGACGTTGCCATTGCACTGGCACTCCTCGCAGTCGCGCGCCCCGCCAAACTTGCCCAGGGGGTCGCCGAAGTGGCCGTCGGCGCACACTTCGCATTTTGGTCCTGGAGACAAGTGTTCATATAGATAACATAATTATGATAATGACATCCAAACGGGGAATACTATTGATTGCATATCAGAATTAAATTATGCACATCAATTATTTTTTCTTCAATTACATAGCTTTTGAGTACTATTTCTGATTCGCTGTAGCTCGGTGTCCTCTGAGCTTACCGTAGAGCAGTTTTTTTAGACGGTTCTAGTCAAGATTGATTATTGCCACTATTTTTATTTTTTTAATTACGTTTATTAAAATATTTATTACCACATTCGTCACGAAAAAGAAGTTGGCTCAACAAGGCAATATTCTCATAAAGTAAAAAAATTTGACAAAAATACAAGTAAATCGCCAAGTACCAGCGTATCCGACCGGGCAGTCAGTGCACACGATGCTCTTGTCCATGAGCTGGATGCAGCCGCTGTCCCTAGGGCAGGGGCAGGGCGTGCAGTCGTCGGGCGTGCCCGCGATTGCGTTACCGTAGTAGCCCTTGGCGCACAGCTCGCAGTTGCTGCCGGTCGTGTTGTGCTTGCAGATGCAGAAACCTGGAGATCAGCACATTTGTCAGAACAGTTCAATTAATTATAAGAAGCTAACTGCGCCCATGGTATCAACCGCGGTTAAAACGTATTCTATGTGCTATTCCAAACTATGTATAATCTTTTTGCCAAATTTCATCCAGATCCGTTCAGCCGTTCTGGCGTGATTAAAGAACAAACGTTTATGGGCCATTAGGCTGCCTAAAGTATGATACTGATTTCTTGGCATATATTATTTGTTTAAAAAAACATTGCGTTTGGTTTAGGTAAAAGTATTTTCATAACTTGAAATAAACTTTCTTTCAGAGTCGGTTAAAAAGGTTTCGCATGAGATTCATACACACACACACACAAATAACGTAATATTGTGACTATACAAAATCTTAGCTTCATTAAATCTTACCAGTAGCAGTGTCACAAATGTGTGCGTGTCCGTTGCAGTCGCAAGGTATGCAGGTGGAGTAGGGGCCGCCGTTAGCAGGCTCATGCTTGAACCCAGGCGCGCACTCCTCGCAGTAGTCTCCTACGTAAGACTTCGGACACGAGCATTTCTCCACCCAGTTCGCCGGAGCAGACCCTTTCTCTCTCCCAATTTTCGCAGTTTCCAGCTTAAAGTTCATCAGGAAGCCCGCGCCACCCTTATTGTAAGTACCCCTGATCTTTATAGCTGTTAAGTTCTGAAGGATAGACATAAATTCGAAGTTGGAGAAGGTAGGGGTCCAGCCGTAACGGGGGTCCTCGTGCAAGCGGAACGTGTACTCTTGAGTCTGTAACAATCGAAAGCTTTTAGAAAATCATCAAAAACATCTGACCCTCGATTCTACTATTGTTTTGAAATTGTTAATGAGTCCTAAGGAATACTTGTAACATTTTTTCACACGCCGTCTTCCGACCCTAAACTAAGCTTGTACTATGGCTGCCGGAGATTGATAAACAGTGGTTGGCCCCATAGTAAAGTAGGTCATAATGATGAGTGCAATGAAATTCTAGAATAGTCGTTAGATACACTACGTGTGTTTTTAAATACATACATAACTAGATAATTGACACCCAGACATTAAACAAACACAAATGTTTATCACATGAATCTTTGTCCTAGGTGGGAATTGAACCCACGCCCAGCCTGCGCTTGGCGCAGGAAGGTGGTTCACTACCATCTGAGCCACCGAGGCAGTCAAGTCAACTTGTCTACTTTTAACTCTCCTGACATACAAAAACTGTTAATTTGATGTAATTCATTAACAATTTGAAATTAAAAACAATTGGCTAGTACTCGTAGAATCGTGGGTCTGAAAATTCGCAGAACTAAAGAATTCGCTCATAGTAAAATTCGCTACATATGACATTAATCGCAAGATGTATCGCATACCAAATAATTAATACGGACCTGATCAGTAGGCTCGGGGTTGTTTTGTCCATAGATGTTCATAGATATAGAAGTTCTAGGGCCTTCGAGTATGATGTCCTGAGAAGAGGGGTAGCCACGGTTCTCTCCTAGTCGCAGAGTGAATTTTAGGTCGTGGTTGTACGATGGCCGCTGATCGCCAAGGAACTGGTTTGAAGCCAGAAAGTAGATGATTTCAGAGTTCTTTGATGACACAGCTGTAAACAGAAATAAGAATTTAAGAAGTGTTATTTTAGTATGGTAAAAAAAAATAACAACCATTTATCAGAGTAAAATCTTAATCTTGCCAAAGTCTAGTTCCTTACCAATGTTCTGTGTGTTAGCGTTGAATTGCAGCGCAGCCGGCTGTCGCTGGTCATCTTCCGCGCCCCACTTCTCGGCATCTCTGATGAAGTGGGCGCTGATCTCGTGCGCCTGGTATTTGGGCGCAGAGCTGCACTGCGAGGAGTGCCCGAAGCAAAAGCATGGCGTGCAGCCAAACTCATTCAACAGGTCTAAGTTAAAGAAGCCAGGCTTGCACCTAAAAATGGAATTTAAGTTCATTTTTTGCTCTAGATCGGCTAAATCTACTAAATCTAATCATTTCATTCATTCAAAACTTACTCTCTACACTGCTTCCCCTCGACGTTTTGCTTGCAGAGGCAGATGCCAGAGACAGGGTCGCACTGTGGTGTGTTGCTGTAGGAGCCAGACTCGTTGCATCCACAGGGCTTGCACCCGTGGCTCGTGAACTCGAAGTGGTTCGCTGCGCAGACGTCGCACCGATCGCCCGTCACGCCCGGCTTGCACTGACACTTGCCTTCTGAGTTGCATTGGAGGCTGCGAGATCCTGGTGTGGAATAAAAAAATAACCCACTATCGACAAGTTCATTGAAAAACGCTCAAATACTTATTTGTATTTACCAAAATCGAAATTTAGCCTTTCATTTGTTTTCGAAAGTTAGTTCAATGGTACCATACGCACCTACTGTCATCATATCCGCCCCAGTAGTCGTCCCATAGGAGAAATGAGTGGTCGAGGTGCGTTAGGCACACTGCACTATGACAACCGATACTCACCAGTAGGATTACAATTGCACGGTATGCAGATATCTTCAGCGCCCTGATAGAAGTTCTCCTTGCAGCGCTCGCAGTTGGCTCCATCCCTGTTCTCGGCGCATTCGATGCAGTGTCCGCCGTGCCCGGTGGCCTCGTATAGCTCCTTGTCGAAGTAACACTTGTTCGAGAACCCGTTGCAGTTGCACGCTGTTGGCAAAATAGTTAGTTTTACATAGGGTAACGGGGCTTACATAAATCTTGCACTGGAAATCGACACGTTTAAATTCCCTTTTAAGCTCGAAACAAGTGTACATATAAGGCGCATGTACCTATAAATGATTTGAATTTAGTTATAATCATATGAAACCATCGCTCAGCATTTTATTGTAAAGTAAAATACTTATTATAATTCACAACTGCAACTCCAATCAAAACAAAGCTATAAAAACGATTACGATACGTAGAATAAGTAGATAATCATTTCTTTATATAAAGATCCACTTTTCCATTTATCCAACAAGATGTTGGATAAACTGGAATTATTTTGCTGAGACCACATTGTGACAGCCAGCAACCAAATTCTATTTTAATACGATGAGTCATGTCTCTGCTACTTTTGTATAAAACAAGTCTATGAATTATTCATTTCCTACACACACCTTTGCTCAAATAATACATAACGTACATTTACCTACTGACCTATTTCTTTTTTGTTAGAATATTATGCGCATTACTCAAGTTTTCCAGTAAAATTCGCAAAAGCTATTCAGCCACTGGCCGCGTCCTGTGCAATCGGGTTACACTTTTAGGTTATACACACATACACACGTAACACACACTATTTTACAGATTTCATGTTTTATTCTGTATAAAAACTATTTCATCATAATTATATAGGTATGTACTTTTTTATCTCGACCAGCCGTTCAATCGTCAAAAGTATTTAAAAAAGGTACTTTCGCGCCGCAGCAGTAGAGCCATGTGCCCAATTCTTGTGCGCTCGAGATTATCTCGACTCCTATCTTGTGAGAGTAACTGATAAAAGTGAACTGGCAAGATGTGATTTGTGTGACAAGACAAACCTTTGCACTCGTGCACGTTGGTGGGCGAGGCGCGACCCCAAGGCGCGTCGTTGTAGAAGTCGAGGCAGCGCTCGCACTCGCGACCAGCTGTGTTGTGCTCGCACCTAGAAAGTGTTCATCACTTCAGACAAAAAGTAATGGCGTTTTCTTTTTGTTTTCTTCATGTCATTGTCATGATGACATGTTCGTCTCATCAATACACAGTCCACAGACACAGCTGGACCAGATTTAATTGGTCAGAAATAAAATCAAGCACTTGCTGCTCAAAAGACAGATGCCATACCAACTCAACCAGACTGCTTATAATTACCTGCAGTTCCTCGTCCGGGTTCCGTCGGGGTACTCATCGGTGTCGCAGACGCGCGCATGTCCGTTGCACTTGCAGCGTGCGCCGACCGCCACGTCCGCGATGGCATACCAGTACGACTGTAACACTTGCACGTCGTGGAAGATCTCGTCTCCGAACGTGTTCAGCCGGTCCAAGGTGATGCGCAGGTCGGTCGCTGTCACCCATTCCTATAGGCAACGGACACAAGTCTCAGAAAACTTTCGTTCTATTGCTTGTAAACTTGTCAAAAAGCGAAAACGAGAATTCGTTTTACGCTGAAACGTTGAAGTGATTGAATGAGACCAAAACGTTTAATAGGCCATTGAGGGTCGGTTATACCTAGTTTAACAAGAAAAATCATTAAGTCCCTCCGTTCGACCGTCCACTCTGTGTCATTTATTTTGGATCATGGAAGTCTTAAGTCTAGACCTGTAAAGTAAGTGTCGTTGTACCTGCAACTCAGGGCTGCTATCGAAGGTGAAGGCGGAGGGCCGCCCCTCCAGCGTGGAGAAGAGCACGTTCCCCCCGGAGAGGGGCGAAATGTCCGAGTACTCGCTGGTGCAGAGAGCGCGCGTCTCGGCACCGAGCTCGGCCGTGCGCCGCTCCTGCACCTCGTACGTGTCTCGGCAGGATGCGCTGGAATGTTTCAATTTTAGTGGGACTCGAAAATACTTTGAAAACATTTTGAACTGAAATTGACCTCCGTAGGCCCACTTTCGAAAGATACGTAGTTAAATTCTTAAACGCCGGGTTAAGTAGCTCAGAGTTAAAATGTAATAAATGTCACTCTAGTATTGTGTTAGCCGAAAGTTAACTTCTAAATCATGGCAGTGCAAAACGATTTATGAGCTTAACCTCCGATGAGCAGTTAGCTGCAAGTTGAAAAATAATTCGAGTAAGTGACTTAACCGTGTTTAGTCTGTTTTGATTGAGTTCAAAGTGTAAAAGAAAATAATACACAAAAGACTGGCTTACTATTTCGAGGCTATGGGGCTACAAACTAGAACATTTTTTTTGTGGCTACACCTCTGCCAGCCTTTTCGAGAGACTAGCGTGACAACATGTTATGTTACGAAATTTTAAAATACATCTTATTAAGCGACGACAATTCTGTGCGAGTGTAATCGTTGAACTTGATAGTTAGTTTAAAACTTAATACAAAACTCTGTTCTAAAGTTCAACTGCTGCCTGACTTGCCTACTTACAACTGCCTGAATCAAAATCAAAATAACTTTAAAAAAGTAAAATATGTAGTAGTAAATATGTCAAAACGTTAAATTAAATAAGTACAAAACAATACAATGTAGTCTAGTCACTCAAGTAGTAGTAGTATATGTAGTTTAAAAATGCGCAACCCAGACTAATGTGCCCGGTTTTTACGATGAGTCGTTGTTTTTTTATTTATTTTAAATTTACACAATTTTTTTATTTATTCCATGGCTATTGGCTACTGATGTCTAAGCCTTTATGTGTACCTGAAGTATTGGAAGGGGTCCCAGTCCCTATCCTCAGCAGTCTTCTTGTAAATCGCAAAACTCTGCGGCCTGGGCGAGTAAAAGACGATCCTCACGTACGTGATGTCGTACGCTTTGTCTGATGAAGCAAACACAGTTTAGTGCACAGCCAGTTTAGTAGCCCAATTATAATGGGATATGGCGACGAAATGTGGCTTCATCCCAGTACGTAATACTTAATTACTCAATGGCTTTAAACATTTTATTACAAACAACATAACATTAAAAATGAGTGATTTCACTTTTTTCCTAGGTAGAAGAAAAGTAAAGGGTCGATTAGAAAATATTATGACTGAACTGTAGAAACACTTCATAATAACAAACTGAAGGGTGGTATTTAGTGTCAAGGGGTCAACCCTTGCTTTAATGCTGAATATATTCATGCCAAAGCATTTTAAATTCTATCAAGGAAGGAGTACTAACCCAAATGCAGTGTCAAGTTGACCTGCTTGGGGTATTTGATGCCTTCATTCATAGTCTCCGACTGCCACCACGTTTGATTGTCTGAGTCGTGATGCAGATCCGTCAAGAAGTATGGGGAGAACTGTCCTGGCTGGCAGAAGTCGCATGACCTGGGTGAAAATCAGCAGTTTAGCAGTATTGGCATTAAACTAAGGCAAGAAACATTATAAGGCTCTTGGCACTTCTAGGTATTTTAAAAGGACAAAATTCTGTCTCATCAAGTCTCATGATTTGTCTAACAAGAATAAGTGTCCCACGTAATATCTTACGCCAGAAATAGATCCCCGATAACTTTTTAAAGAAAACATTGTATGTAAAACAAGAAAGAATTAAATATAGAAGTTGCTGCACCTGGTAGATGTTCCGGCCGATGTCTGGATACAGTACAGCTTAGGGCCGTTGTCCCCACAGGTGTTGGTAGCTTCCATCGGTACCATGAATGCAGCATTCTCGAACTCTGGTATGCATCTCTGTTCGACATAAAAACATGAATTAAAAGAGCTACCAAAGTTACGTTACCAAAAATGCAATGTCAATCAGGCTTAAATAATTCAAATCAGATCATTTCAATTTATCCGATTAGGCATTGCAGATACACCTAAGAAAGTCAAAGTTATAAAAACGACTCTACCACCTTGTTCGGAAAAAGAAGCGCTATCCAGAATAACAGGCCAGAAACTGAATTCAAACAGACTGAATTAGAAAAATAGGCTAGATATTGAATAAACTGTGCAACTAGGACTGAACTGCATTGCCTGCATCCAGAATTGATGTGATTCGACAACTTTTAGACGTAAACAAACATCGAAACAACTAGGAAACTCGCTAACTCGCTATAAAACCGGCCCACATGGTAGAATTACCGCCAAAATAGTAAATCTAAATATAGTCAACGCGTCGCCTTCAGGCCGTTCACATCGTTGTCGTTGCACCGCAGCAGTGTCAATTCATTAATACTTGTCCTCTAGGATAGCGTCGAGTATCTCACTGATAGTTATATCATAACTATCAGTGACACTTTGCCGACCTTTTGATAACGCAACCCTTCTTAAAGAAAAAAAACTCATGAGCACTTACTTGCGCTGTGTATTATAATGACAATCGTAATTTTTAAAGTAGGTTATTAATTACATTTATAGGTACACTAGCTGCGCCCCGCGGTTTTACCCGCGGTTAAAAAGTATCCTATGTGCTATTCTAGACTCCAAAATTTCATTCAGATCTGTTCAGTCTTTTTGGCGTGAAAGATTAACAAACATCCATTTATCCATTCTTACAAAAGTTCGCGTTTATAATATTAGCAGGATTACATACATTACAGTATTGGTTAACAAATTAAACTTCGAAAAGTTCCATGATGAGATAAAAAAATGTTTGTTTTTTATTCACCACCCTTTTCATTAAAAAGCATTAATAAAGAATAGACGGATATAATGTAAGTTCAACTCATGTAGAACAGACAATGAGGCCCATCTCCCGGGCAACGGATGCGAGCTGATAACACGTTCCGCTGGGCACTGATAAGGCAACATTGGGCACCGGTCTGCGAGTAACGAACCCATTATATTCATATTGTTCTCAATAGACTCGGCCACACCGATAACCCCACGATTATCTGCCAAAACTAGCACTTGGCAACTAATTTTAGGGCAACATAATGTAAGCACTACACGAGTTTGATTTCCGCGCCGTTTAGTACCCACTTTACAGACAGTTTACTTAATTAGCAAGTTTGTACCGATGAAAGTTGTTTGATTGTGTTTAGATTCTTCTGTTATTTAATCTTTGCTACGCTCAGGTGAGACAGCATGCTAGGCAAATTGTTGAAATAGGATCTTTTATTTTCGCTGACAATACTCGATTCCAAGAATATAAAGATATAGGTAGCTGGTAGAGCCAGCAAATGTGAAATTTAAACTCTAAAAACTTTGATATAAAACAAAAACTTGAATAACTTAAAAGTAGAAGTCTATCAATTCATAAACTTCGTACCACGAACGTAACTAGTAACAACACTAAACAAAAACAAACGGCATTCTGTTCACATGGAAAAAATGACCACGACCAAAAAGTTGTAAAAGCTCGTGCGGAGTCGAACTCACTTGCGGTAGCCCCTCGCTGTTGTAGCAGGAGGCGAGCTGGTGCGACGACCTGGCCGAGTGGTTGTAACCCTGCGCGAGCGCCGCGGGGAGCAGCAGCAGGAAAAGGAGACAGTGTATGTGGACGACAGGGCGCGCCATTTTGTGGAGCGCGAAGGACGCCGCCGTCGACACGGCCGATCGTCGGCCGAGCACTGACGCGGCCCGCGTTCGTTTCACAACACGGCCAAAGTACACACAGAGCAACCGGAGAGCGCGCCCCGCGGCGCCGACACTCGCGTGCCTCCACGAGGCATCGTTGCGCCATGCCCGACTATACAAGAAGCCCTGCCACAAACGAACCATTGTTATTTCAGTTTCACTGTCGACTTTCTCTGATTAATTTTACTTTACTTACAGTACTCATAAGTCATAAAAACACTGTAGACAGTGTAACAAATCCACCAAATATGGATAACAACTCTATCAAATCAAATATTTCGATATGTTTTTACTAAAAAATAACAATGTAAAATTTATTCCCTTCTGCACAGGTTGTAGTGTTTGCGGCAAACCAGCCGCAGAGAACGTGGCCCCAAACCACCGTTTTTTGTGAGCGAACCTGAAAAGGCCGAGCTTTTGTTTAGGGCCGCCATGTGCGCTCGTTCGGAAGAAATCAGCCAACTATGAAAAGGGTTCTTTAGCAGTAAAATTCTATGAAAGTCATGCCGAGGGACCTTTTTAAGGGAAAAGTACGTACATTGTAGAAGTCTCTATAAGAATACATTCAGATTTAGCACAAGTAAGTACTATCTTTGTACTGTACATAACTTCTTGCTTTTCTCTTTTATAGAAGTCATAAGATAATCCAATTTGCAGTACGCTAACTGAGCTAGCGTGCTGAAATTGGATAGTGTAATTGCTGTTTGAAAGTTATCAATCCCTTTTATTTCTATTGCACGGGCTTAGCCACGCTAAGTTTGCATACTGTAAATTGGATTATTTAGTGGCAACTTAAAATATGATAATGTTCCATAAAACACGATTATAAAAGCAGGTGCCCGAAAATAATACTAGTTTCTTATTTTAATTTTAAGACTTCTCGCTATTTTTGCAACCCCTTCCTTGTACGACTTGACGTTCCCATGGCTTTGGCTCTCTCATTTTGCAGATAGAGGAATGTAATTCAAGATTTTAATGTTTCACTAGCGACCCGTCCGTGTTCATACGGTAGGTACCTACCTAAAGACCATCCGTGAAAAATCTACCTAACTGATGCGGTGAACACCGCATCAAGATCCGTTGCGCGCGGAGGAGAGCGGATATAATTATAATACCGACAGACAAACGGGGAAAGAGGCTTTGTACTATGTACAGATTTTTCAATGTGACTTTTTTTGTTAAGTACCTATCTTTTTTTTTATAAACAGCGATTAAATTGATCTCAAAATCCCATTGAGCAAAGACTATTGTTTTTATACCACGAAGTCGCAGGCAACAGCTAGTTTTACACAAATAAACTTCGCTGGGCTTCTGTCGCTGACGCATAGTGCATTAGGTCATCCTATTCCTACACTCTTCTCCCGTATAGCGCTGTCGCGTTCGGTCTAGGGCTCTAGTGACCGGTCTTGCAGATGCTCTAAACCAAACTTTTGGATGAAGTGCTATTCATAAACCTGTAAAATTACGACACATAACAACTTGATAATGAAGTAAAGCATGCCGCTTAGCACACTCACATTATAAATGTGAAAGTTTGTGCACGAGTGCATTTATGCTCGTTACTTGTATAAATGTGAAACGACTCAATATAATGTGTTTTGTAGATAGCTCATACTCCGAATTAACGCCTAGTATGTTACTTTTTATCCCGAATAGCCCAGTAAAATATGGAGCTAATGAATTGTCGCTAGTGTCACATAATACACGAAACTTAAGTTGTTTAAGAACAAAAAAACTTTTATTTTTAAAAACAACGGTAGGCCACGTAGTCCCTTTGATTGAACATTTGTAAAAAAATTCATTAAAATCTAAAGAATAGTTTACAAAAACAATTGACTAATTAGTGCGTTTGTGTGAAAATACCAAGTTTGTGACGTAGTCAAATACAGAACTATATTGTTTTCATCCTAGATCTGTGTAGTCAACTCACCCACCCAATCTCAGCTGAATTGACCCTTACCAAATTTGTAGAGAGGTCGTCTCACCTACATACATAGGTACACCTAGGTGAGTTTTTTAATCGGTGAGCTGCCGCCTGGGCTGATTATATAATACTAAGCTCCGTATGACTGCCAAGCCCCAGTTGCACAAAATACGGAGGTCATTATTATAAAACATAGGGTTAAACTAACTCTGAGTTAACATGTGACTCTAAAATTGTGTTTAGTTAGGTTAGTTTGAAACTCTAGATGGTGCAAGACGATCTATCAGTTTAACCTCGGATGAGCGGTTTACTCCGAGTTATAGAGACAGCCGAGCTTCTGCAAGAGGCCCTAAGCCGATTATACTAGCTCCGTATAACCGCCAACAGTTACCGATCTTGAAAGTTCGAGCCATCATACGAGCAACATTTATAAACTGAATGCACTAGACACTTATACTCTTCTAGGTATGCTTTAATTTTCATATGAATTCTAAAACAATTAGATTGTGTCTAGGTTAGGCAGATGGTGACCATCTGTGCTACACATTAATTGAGATCCTTGAGCGCATACTTTAATTATGTACGTAATTATTCTTTTCAAGAGGGAAATATACGGTCGCCAGCAGTCTTTTTCAGGTTATTTTTTTTTACAAAATTAAATTTGATGTATGTTGAATGATTATGTTTTCTTTTTATATATAATATATGTAATAAAGAAAACAAAAAGGAAACGATTACAAAGTAACTGTTTGTTTAAATGTAGCTACTGAAAGTACCAACTTAGATGTAGGTATACCGTTTCCAATTAATTGTGACCAAAGATATTGACATTTTACCAGTAGTATGACAAGAGTAGAACTACCCACAAATTCACAAACGTCAAATTAAACTTTCCGATATCTTAGTTCGAATTAGAAATCATAATAGATAATACCAACACAGTGGCTCTTTGAATGTCATGAATCGAATATTTCAAATTGTACTAGGATTAGGGGCACAAAAGGTCTATTTCAACAGCGAGCTCTCCGATAAGCGATACAGAGGTCGTTAAGGGGCATCAATCTAACTTGTAAAACACACAACGTAAGTTTAAAAAAAAAGTTAAATCATAGATATATTTAATTAAACTATTAAAACGCTTCTTTTAATAATAGAGCAAGATGTACTGACGAATAAACAATGCTAGAATGCTTGAATTAGTCTGACGTCAGCATCTTATTGTACTGCTACTGTCTAAGATGGGGCTTTTTGCTGCATTTTGTTAGTTAGCTACTACTTCTAACTATGTACTTCTTTTTTCTGCTTTTGTAGAGGACATTATTTATATAGCTGCAAAGATAGTTACATCGTCGTTCAGCCTTTCCCCCGAAGAAGCTGGCAGAGGTTTAATACATAACAACCACACATTGCCGAATGATATTCAGTCCCAAATGTGACAAGAGGCGAGCCTGCCGCCATACACCGGGCTCCAGTCATGTTGCAGATGACAACAATACGCGCATTTGTTCACACAATGAACAAATCGGTGCGTGCCGTCGCGGTCGACTAAGAACGAACGCGCTATGCTATCATCGCCAAAGAAATATAAATTATAATAAAAGTACACAAGAAGCTCTCTCGTGCTTGTATCGTCACTCGATTGTCTAAAAAACAGTAATGACGGCTCTAAAGTTAAGACCTTATTGTTATGCTATCGTTTCAATAGTGATAACAGCTAAGCCTATATTTAGAAGAAAGGAACTGGCTCGTAAGCTCCTGATAACAAAGTTCAAAGAACTCGTGACATCGCTCTGTGACGAAATGTATCTGAAGTGCCTAATAAAGATAGTGTTATAAAAACAAGCCATAAATATCAGCTCAAAAGTCAGAATTACTGAGATAGTTAAGTTTGTAAACTTTGTGGATCATCATTATCAGCATGCGTTAGTCCATTAAGGTATAGGATAGGGGCTTACCCGACACCGCACTTGATTCATACTAAGTACTTACCTACAAATTTGAGTGAGTAAGTTATATTCTAATTCCAAAATTATTATTAATTAATCAATAATATAATCGAACCCACCAAGGTTCGATTCCCACCTAGGGCAAACAAGAAGATGATGTGATGAACATTTGTAGTATTCTGGGTGTTAGTTTCTACTTATTTAAGAATGTATTTAAAAATATATATTTATATTTATTTTTTTATGTAGAATAGTTCGGCGTTTGACCACCAACTCGCCTGATGTTAAGCGACGTTGTGGTCTAAGATGGAGCACGACGACCTATAACGTACTTATTCACTCTAGCCTTGAAGTTTTGATATATAAATAAATATCAGTCTCTGACAGCCATAGCACAAACTTTGCTAAAGTTTGAGTTCAAACGACCGTGTGTGCAAGTGTCCCGAATATTTATTTTATTTATTCATTCAAATCCAAATCCTTGATCGTAATCAAGAGTCCGGCGACCACTTCAGACGAGGTTCGCATTGAATTAAGGTTTTCTATAGCCATTTCGTCTAGAAGAAGACTACGAGCGAAGAGAGCAATTAATGATACTGACGAGCCTCTAAAGTTACCTACAGAGTGACAAAGTGCAATTTCAATATTTTTTAATGACTTTTGCACTTCTGGAATCTTTAATAACTAAGAACTTCCATTGTATTATGGACTCATTTAACAGCTAATGATGTTGACAACCTCCCTATGTAATGGATTTTTTTATTTGCTTTGTCTATCTATTGAACAAATCAGTCAAAAGTGACCTTTTACAAATATTTAGCAGCGGATAATTTTCATAGCTCTATTTTCTCTTGAGGACGATTTAAAAAAAAATCAAGAACATAAGGGCGGCGATATAGTTCATTTAATTGTACATGCTAAATTTCATCATAATCTGACAAATGGTTTCCAAGAATATTGACAAGCGCGTTTGTATGGAAATTTCAGAGCGTCGCGGGTCTCTTAACCCGCTAAGAAAAGCTTGAAGTAAGTTTGTTTGTAACGCTTTCACGACTCAACTGATCTATAGGAAATTTTTCATACACGTTACAAAAAGGACATGACAGGATCCTCTTTAACAGTAGGTAACACCGCGGGACGCAGCTAGTAATATTTATATATATATGAGATCTGTACATAAACATTCTTCAATTCATCTCATAAATTGTTACACGCTATGCCATCTCTTCCGATAAAGCTTCAACCTTCAACCTAGTCGCTCAGCACTAGTTTGAGGAATTCACAAAGCCACCCTACAAAACAGGGGTTGTGAATAGAACTTCTTCACTTCATAGCTTTTTAAACAGATGTCGCTTTTGTTGAATAAAAAAATTTTCTAAGGAGACAAAAATAAGTAGATTATGTAAAGGCAAGGAAGTAAGGAAACATTTCGAAAAATCATTTTGGCCTAAAAATTGCGATCGTCCTGCCAAAACCGGGACGTCTACGTCTGGCAACGCTGTGCACAATATTGTTAAGTTTTCTCTATAGATGGCGCATTTCTCGAAACAGATGATTCCCATACTTATTAAAAGTTTAGTAGGGAATCCTGCATCGCGCAAACGAAGTTTTCGCGCTGTTTAGCTAGGGATTGGATCGTTTCGAGGTGAGAATGTGGGGTCCGTAGCTACTGCGTGAAACAGTGCAGGCAGGAGCTGTCCTAAATCCTCCGTAAAATAGCGCAATGTGCGTGTATCACTGCTATAGAGATCGGTCTGGTCCTTGTTGATTTCAAAATCCATGGACCATTTCCACAGTGAGGAAGACTGTCCATCGCCCACGTGGAATGAGAGATCGGTTTCAATCCTACGCGAGTAACTGATTTGACCCTGCTTTTTGTAATTTGAAAATCCGAAACTAATCTTAGATACGAAAGAAATGCAAAAATACTCAAAAGAATAAACAAAATATCCTGTCGTTGGATTCGAACCCACAACCTTCTACTCGAGAACAGGAAAGCCAATAGGGGTTGTTTGTTAAAGTTAATAATAAGTATACGTATGTAGCGAGTCTGAGAGTTTATACGGCTTCGAGAGTTTTTGATAAATGAAAACATGGCAGAGCTCGAATTTTAATAATTGAGCGCAGTTCGTTACTTATCGTGATGCGTGCGTTTAAATATCCACTGTAAATACTTAGGTAAGTACATATATGAGATGGCTGGTTGTATTTGTAAATAAACAAGCTGTGCCCGGCAGTTTCACCCGCGTCCCTCAGGAACCGTTATTTTATTCGGGATAATATCTTTTATTTTTCTTTCATAAGATCCTTCTACTAGCAATAATAAACACAACAAAAAAATCTTAGCGAAAATGTTACATCTTTTCACACGTGATGCGATGACCAAGCGAAATAGTGATTCATTTTTGTATAGAGATAAAATAATATTGAGGACATTTTTGCGCATTCGGTCATCTGACCCCAAAACTAAGCAAAGCTTGTACTATAGCTACCAGTGATACACATACATTAAATATTACTAGTGACTCTGTGAGCTGGAGACCTCGTCGCCGACGTTTGTCCTCCTCAACAGGTCGCATTCCTCAACCGATTCTCGTGAATTTTTGTGAGGAGGTTCGATGATTTTACAGAGTTATTTTGCTAAATCAGTTTTTGGAAATTTCAAGATGTCAAGAGAATCGGTTAAAAAATGCGACCTGCAGAGATCCGGACAGAGATTCGAATAGAATTCGAACATACAAAAGCATTTTTGTTGAAGCTGAAGCAGAGACGCTTCGCTAGCTAACGTTCGCTCGGTCGATTAAATACGTTCTAAAGTTGATTAACATAACATAAAACATATCGTCACGCTTTTCCCCCGAGGGGGCTGGCAGAGGTGTAATACAACACCCACATTTACGATATTCAGTCCCAAATGTGACAGAGGGCGAGTCTGTCGCCATACACCGGGCTCCAGTCATGTAGCAGATGACATACTCTTACATACAGTTGACACCCGGACATAATGTTAAACAATGAATAGTAATGCCCTAGATGGGAACCCACGCCCTCAAGCGCAGAAGGCAGGTTCGCTATCAACTGAGCTACCGGCACAGTAAGAAACTTTCCTTAATTAGACATTTTCGTGGAAGGATGAAGTAGCCAAAGCCCAGAAATTTGAAGTTGATGTTCAGCACGAACTTAAATTGCTCAAACAGAGAAGGGTGGCACTTATTTGTATGTATCGGAGGTCAGCCACAGGTTTGCGTCGCCTACAAAGTGAGTTACACGCTCCGGTGTTGCTTCCAGGTGCAACAATGAAGACTGGGCTGGGCATCTGTCTCCTGTATCTATGTCCAGGGTCGGACTGGCCATATAGTCAGGATGGCATTTGCCAGCTAGGCCCCAACCGGCGCGCGGCGCAGGCCCTCCTCGGACTTGCAAACGAGACGGTGGGCAGATTAGGGGCTGCACCCCCTCTCGGGCCCGTGGCTCATTGAAAGCCACCCGGGCCCTTGCAGCTCAGTCCGACCCTGTCTATGTCCGTCGTTTAAAGATACACCCTACATAAGGCAAGATAAGACCGCCCGTTGCGCCTATATTTTTGAAAGTTTAGTTTAGTTTTATTTTGTATTTGGTGTCAATAAAGAGTTTTTGTATTGTATTGCAATATTGGCACAGAACTGGGATTAGCAGTGGATTAACCAGCACTAAAATCTCTGGCTGGTTATGCTTTTGGTTTACTTTGGTACTTAGTGTTTTTGAAACCAAAGCGTTTACGGCTCTTAACGAGCAAGCTTTGTTTTTTAATCGACTTCAAAAAAGGAGGAGCTTCTCAATGCTTGCTATGCTTATGCTTTTTTATGTTAGTTACCTCATAACTTTTGACTGGGTGAATCGATTTCATGATTATTTTTTATTAGAATCCCGTGTGGTCCCACATAAATTTTATCGAAATCGGTTAAGCAGTTTTTGAAATTTCAACAAAAGTCTAAAAATCTTAAACATTGATGACGAGAAGTCGGTTTTTTATGTTTTGTTTTTTATTATAGTTAAAGTTGGTTGATGCAACTTAGCCTAATGAGGGGTTTACACGGTCTCTCCTTCCGGCTGACCCAGGTACTCTCGGGGCATGGATGCCTCGGGAGATACCTGTTCAGCGTAGCACGGAGGGAAGAGACCCCGGTGTGCCACCAGTGCGGAGTGAGGAGACGGCGCAGCACGTGCTGGAGGTATGCCCAAGGGCGGCGGAGCCACGGCTGGCACTGGTCGCGGCTGTAGGGGCGGACCTCTCTCTGCCGACCGTCCTATCTAGGATGGTCGCCGACGAGGGGTCCTGGAGGGCTATAGTTTCTTTCTGCGAGGGGGTGATGTCGCAGAGAGATACCGAGGAGCGGGAGAGAGAAAGGGATCCTCTTTCTCTCCCACTCCGGAGGACGCGGACACGGAGACGAGCCAGCAGGGCTCGCACTCCGTCTCCGCTAGAAGGCCCAGGGGCGCCGGACACGGGGGTGTCTGATGCTCCCAATTAAGGAGGGTCTCCTGAGGAGTCGATGCCTTGGTGTCCAGGGCATCGCTTTGGAGTTGGGGAGGGGGACGAGCCCCCTCCTGAGGTGGGTCCGGCTGCAGACAGCGCCGTGGTGGGGTTACGGAGAATCTGAGAGCGGCCCCGAAACCCTGCCTTTGCCGACGAGGATGGACACCGTGGGGATTTAGTCGGTATGGGTGCCCTTCTGGCACCGAGTCCAACTTACCCCACTCCACCTCCCCCGGGGCGTAGCGGGGATGTGTAAGTGCATTTTCCCCCACGAAAAAAAAAAAAATTACGGGCTTACGCGGGTCGATTTTCACCGTGCGGCTATTCGCTTCATAAATCACTTGGGAGTTATCACTTGGCTTTAGTCACTAGCGACCTAGCCAAATTTTACACGGTCGATTTTCGCAGCGTGATAAAAAGAGTGAGGCTTTATTCACCCGCGTAAGCCCCTCAGAGTGCCGTATGTGGCTAGGTAGTCGGGTGTCAGCTCCCGGAACTATAGATCTTGTTTTTTTTTATCATAATGTCTATGTATGGTCCACGCTATCACCTTCAAAGTTCAACGGTTTTCAGAATAACACGGCATCTTCGTTGCCTGCTCCATTCACTCATCCATGTTAATATCTCCCTTACTTTACCCATAAGCTCATACACAATACCCACCTTCACTAGATCCTGATAAGCTTATTAGAAATACTATTTTGCTAAAATATATTATAATCGGACCTACTATATACCTAGCTATTCGAATGAAAACAAGTATAAATTAAAACTTTAAACAACCCCCGACACCGATTTTCATCAAACATATAGCTAAGAATACTCCCGACTAATTCACCTTTCAAACAAAAAACCGAAATCAAAATCGGTGTATCAGTTCGGGAGATACGATGCCACAGGCAGACAGACACACACACATACACGCACGCAGAGACACGTAAATGTACAGATCTTTAAAAACAGATAAGGATTCGTTTCGTTTATTTATATTTATATTTCTAACTAGTATTTTGGGCGGTGCCGGGGCCGCAAGCGGCCCGCGTTTGTGGCGCCCTGAAGTCGGGGTGCCCTGAAGTCGGGGTGCCCTGAAGTCGGGGTGCCCTAAAAACGGGGTGCCCTGAAGTCGGGGTGCTCGGACTTTGGAGTACTGTGTCTGGTTGTACTCGACCGCTGCACCGTTCCAGTGCTGCTGCTCGGCCATCGACCTCGCACTGGGGCTCGGCCTTCGGCCTCGCATCGGTGGGTTCGGCCTGCGGCCTCGCGGTTGGGGGCTCGGCCTTCGGCCTCGCCTTGCACCGTTCGAGTGCTGCTGCTCAGCCTTCGGCCTCGCCTTGCACCATGCGAGTACTGCTGCTCGGCGTTCGGCCTCGCAGCAGGGGCTCGGCCTCCAGCCTCGCAAGTATCTGCGAAAAGTCATTCTGCGGCGATCCCCAAAATGTATGAAAAAAATCGAATGTATGGCAGCTACGTTAAATTTTTTTCTTTTTTTCAAAATTTATTTTCATAACTGGAATCGGGGTCCCCAAAAACCTCCAGATACAAAAAATCAGACCTCTATGACCATTTTGAAATTTGGCCGCCATCTTTAATCCGCCATCTTGTATTTTTTTTATCCCCACCTGGTAGCCCTTCTAATTCCCTATGACATTTATTCAAACGCACTCCCTAAAAATCTTACCGTTTCTGAGTTATTCACGCTTAAATTTTGTATGGAGAATTTTATTTTGTATAAGAGTCATGTTTTTTTTTATTTCTCCTGAAAGGTCCTAAGGTTTCCTAAAACTTTACTTAAAGCGCTTTGGAAAAAATATTCTTAGTTTCCGAGATACAAGGACATACTTACCATCATCAGGGTAGGTAAATCTTCCAATCTCGGATTTTCTTCGGAAATTGTGGGACACTCCTTACACGACCCTATCTATCTGAAAAAAAACCATTGAATGGCAGCCATATTAAAAAAAACACTTTTTCAAAATTTTGTTTCAGAAATTGAATCGGACACCCCAAAAACCCCCGGATGCCAAAAATCAGACCTCTCGGACCATTTTGAAATTTGGCCGCCATTTTGAATCCGCCATCTTGGATTTTTATGACCCCCACCTGGTAGCCCCCCCGATTCCCTATAACATTTATTCAAACAGACCCCCTGAAGCACTAACCGTTTCCGAGTTATTCAACTTTCAATTTTGTATGGAATTTTTTTTTTTGTATGGCGGCCATGTTTTTTTTTATTTCTCGTGAAAGTTTCCAAGGTTTGCTGAAATATTAGTTCAAGTGCTTTAAAAATATGCACCGTTTCCGAGATACCAGGGCATACCACCATCAGGGTTTGACTTTTCGCCAATTTCGGATTTTTCCCGGGCCCTCTGGACCAACCCCTACATGACCCTATATTTAGTCTTCCCCCACCACTCCTGCGTATACCCTTTAGGTTTCTCTATGTCAGTCAGTGAGTCAGTGAGTCAGTGGTAATTTAACTTTATAGTAGTTTATTATTAATTAATTAATTAATTAATTAACACTTAGTTTTTTGTTCGTTTTTGGAGCTAGACCGGGTAACTAATAGTACAAGGTAATGGAATTTGCGATAGGCTTAGCCTCGTTACGATTATTCGTCCCGTAATTTGATTGATTTAGCACAAACAAGTGCACCTGATTACACAAATGGAACAATAAGTACCTACTAAAGCAATCTAGTGTATTGCTCTTTAATATCTCTACAAAAATCGTAATTAGCGACCATAAACGATGGTCGCAAATTCTGCTGCTATTATATCTTAATAATATATATAGTAATAGTAATATATAGTAATAATAATATATATAGTAATAGTTATAGCGTGCAGTTTTTAAGCAACTATATAATATATAGTTGAAAAACTGCACGCTATAACGGAAACGAATCTATGTTCAAAACGCTTCGTGGCATTAGAGTTGTATTAGAACTATTATATAAGATATATACAAAACACTAATATCACACTCAAATGTACTTACTTTACTTCTAACTAATCACGCGAACTCATTTTATTTATGCATATTTTTTGTAAAGTAATAGCTGTTTTTTTTTTAATAAAGAAATCAAATGCCATTACAAGAATAACTAGGTAAATTAGTAACTTCCTGCAACGTTTTCAACTCTTTTGTGAGTTTAATGTTCTCGTAATTGTGTTTATTTAAGTTGTTCCTCCCTTCGGCGTCGGCGTCGGCGTCGGCGTCGTAAACGTTGTACACAAATTACTTTGGTCACACCATCTGCCTCCGCCGTAACATAGTCATAAAGAATGTGCTACACCTACAATGTTGCCGCCTTACAATTGCAACCGCTGAATGGTCTGCGGGTGTGGACTGAGAAAGCACCCTAACCGCAGATCTCATTATTAGCGAGGAAATACATAATTAGTTGTCTTCATTTCGCAGTAGCTGTTCTCCACGCCTTTTTTTGGGGTAATGATAGCTTATTTGAAAGAAAGCTCGCCTGTTATTCTCAAGCCAGAGGGTGCGAGTACCAGTCGAAGACACGCAACAGTTTATTCAATTGTGAACATAATATATTATGTGCGTGTGTACGTGCAATTTGCGCCCGATATGTATGGCGACAAATCAAATCTAACCAAATGTTTTTATATAATGGGGTATCGAAGATACACTTATGAACGTCAAAGTTCTTAAAATGTTTCTACCACCTTGTTCGTAACTAGAGCCAGGCTCGCCCCCTTGTCACATTTTGGACAATACATAGGCTACTTTCTAATCGCGAGAGAACACCCCGGGGCGCAGCTACTAATTTGACTAAGTTGAATAAAATTACTTTGGCATTATTCGTGCGCTCTGACCTCGAAGTTCGCACCCATTACTTCTGTGCAATCACAACCTGATAGTTTATTATTTTAGTGGATAGTAATTAACAAACGAGCCGGCACCGTCTCACCCTTTATTACCACCCTCGCGCAGTTCGCGCTAATTAGCGCACGTCCGACGGAAAACCGTCTAACTTATTTTTTTTAATATTTTAAACTAGAAATATAAAATTTTCTGGGATTTGTTATACGGAAAGTTAGTCGTGTTTAATTAAGTGAGACGTGCCATGCTCGACATCAAACGAGGGTTTGTGGTATTAATTTGCTAGACTATTAAATTGAAGACTACATTTAATAATGTTGGTAGGTAGAAAGGGAAGCGGCGTGTACTTAAAACAATTAAGCAAAATCATTGCATTAAGCCATTTCTTAGTCAAATAACGACCAATTAATAATAAACCATTCTCAGGTACGTCAGAGTCAAGTATTAATTAATCATGATAGTTACAGACTGCGATAGCATTGTAAAGTTTGTCATGTGACGAAGCGCTCATAATTTGAATAATCGCACTTACACAGTTTTCCCAACGGGGTGCTCGTGACACGCGAAGGCACAACCAGTTGCTGTCTTCGTTTGGTGGTGACCACTTGCCGCTGATCCCTTGCTGCGGTGACATCATGGACGCTAAGGTAAGCGCACACTTTGCACTCCACATCTTAATATACCCATTACCGTTGTCCCGCTATTACGAATGTGCTAAAAGCTTTTACAATGATTGCGGGCTATGGGCTTAGATATTTTGATATCACTAAAGTACAGCATAAGGTGTTACTTATATTCGTATTCACAGGTTGCTCGTCTTCTATTCAGTTTTGTATTCGTTTTGACATACCAGTAAATCTCAACGAAATCAAATGTTTTAAAGTTTTATAATCTTCTAAAGGGTAGTTTAGTTCAGTATTATAACATCTTTCTATGTACATAGTTACGAAAAACAGATACTTATATTGTATATTACCAACTTACCATATTTCCATTTCAATCTATCTCCATTTTTAAACTCTTCTCAAGGTTTTACGTATAGTTCTCCTACTTTAACCTACATTTTCATGTTATTTTCAATTTTTGTAGTTTATTACACTATAATAGCCATTGAGCGACAGCCATTACTTGATTAATCATTCAACAGCTAGGTACTAACGGCTATGTTTCCATTCTTTTAATACATCCTCAATTATTGATGTGAATCTACCTTAAAACTTCCTAGTATAAGGCAGTATGAGCGACAACTAGGCTCAAGAATAAATGACCTACATATACTTCCGCTAAAAAGTTTTAAAAAGTATACGCAATTTTATACTTCAAATGTACAAATAGCGCCTACTCAATGTTACTCAGTGCTTAAACCTTTACTGTTTTGTAATAGGGCAAAGAACGTGGAATTCTGAAGTTGGAGCCTCGGCCGAGGGTGATTATCGACTCATACAGACATGAGCTAACTCCTCAGGTAAGGCTGTAAATAACTTTTTTTTAATTCACTCACAGCACTGCATTTCTCAAACTCATCACAGCACTGCATTTCAGCAGACGATTAGCTATGACATAACAGATTTAGGTACCTTCGTCTCTACCTGAGATGCTTATATATACGCGGTATAGCAAATCAGTTTTTAAGACTCACTTGAAAGAACTTAAAATAGAACTCGAAGGGCTTTGCAGAAGATGAGGAGTTAAATTCTTAAACGCAAGATGAATTAGCTCTGAGTTAAAATGTTATAAATTTGACTCTGATATCGAGATTAATCCAAGGTAACTACTAACTCATAGCGCAAGACGACTTTCAGTGTAACTGATGAGCAGTTAAAAAGATAAACTCACTTCTGCAAATTACCCTTAGTAAAAATACTTTTAAAAAGTTTGGTAAATTAGGTATGTTGTTCAGGAAACAGTCGCAAGCGAATCGATCCCTAAATTAAATATACAAGTATACAAACATTACGCGACAATGCACTGTCCTCGAGTCATCAATGCAACCGTCGAGTACAGTGCAATACCACGCAGTTGAACTGTTGAACTTTGGTTAGAACTAATCTGAATTAGGTGTATGCGTGGAATTTTGAAGCTTAAAGGCAAATTATTGGTTAACCCCGTCACAAACGAAGAAAAAGAATACTTGTACCAAAAATGATTTCCAAAGATTTCAGTGGCTAGCCCGCACCGGCTATTTACCCCAGCCATTAGTCAAAGAGCTATACGGCACCAGCAAACAGTGTGTTTATGTAATTACAAAATGAATCGGGGCACGGCCGCGCTAAAAAGCGTCGAACCGACGCCAATTAACGAAATGTAATACCTACTTTACTTACCTACCGAGTGTTCTATTAATAATCTACGGCTCGGGTGTCCGAACTGTGGTTTACTCGTATTGATTACCAACATTCTTTGTCCTACTGCCGGCCACAGACTTCTATTTTTCTATGGCATCGCTTCGCTTAAGTTAGCTTAAGGTTCGGTTCGGTTTACTCCCCCGCGGGTTCCTTCTCCCCCACGGGTTCCCGCCTTGTCGTGGCGGGTGGGCTCAGTAGCCGTGGCCTCGGCAACCACGGTGAAGCCAGGAGGAATCCGAGGTGGGGCCGCTTCTTGGGGCTTTCAGCCCAAAGCCCACATGGAAGCGGCCTAAGTAGGGTGTGGGTCTGTATGAGCAGACCCACAACTGAGGTGGGGTGCAGTGTGGCATGGGCGACACTGCAACCGAAGGCTGGGGGCCGCGGCGGGAGAGGACTTTTGGTGTGTTGTTGCCACTTTCCCTACCTTCCGCGGCCCAAACGGGGTCGCCACCGTTTTGATGGCGGACGCGGTGGGGCAGCAGAGAAAGAGCGCGAGCTCGAGGAGGTGCCCGAAGGGGCTGGCGCTGTCGGGGCTACGGAAGAGTCCGAAAGCGTCCCCTTAGCCCCGACATTTTGCGCCGAGGTGGAACACCCTTGGGTTTTTAGTGGGTAGGCCGCCAGTGGCGGGATTCCCACATAATCACTCTGTGCCCGCACCCGGGGCTGTTGGTGGTATCCATAAAGGGTTTACCAAGGTGAAAAAAAAAAGGTTCGGTTCGGTTTGACTCATTTCGTTTTCTGGTCGTCCAACGCTTCGCCTTCACCTCGGCCACCACTACGTCGCAGACGTAACAAAAACGTCATACAAAAACTTCCTATTAATAATTTTCAGAACATAAGTTTAACTTCACTCATGTTCCGGAAAATCAGCAGAGATAGCTTTGCAAGCACTCTGCCTATGATGATGATTATTCATCTCTAATACAGCTACGGAGCCCTACCACGAGCGTGTCCCGACACGCACTCGACCGATTTGTCGCCTATATCTTTACGTATCAAGGTGGCATCGTTTGACCTCTGTTTTCGTGAAAAATCACTTCTTAATTATTATGCGAGTGATATAAACGCGGCCGAGGTGGGGCGGCATGCGACAGTTAATGGCATGAACACCTAGGGCTGTGACACATGAACTCTTCACGAAAATATTTGTTATGTTGCTAGATAAATTCTAATATAGAGGATATTATAATAGAGAGAAACTTAAGAAGGGAGGAAACTGCGCTGAGGAGAAGATCTATATTTAAGCGACCATTAACCAGCCTGGGATTTGGTTGATTAGTGTTATCTAGTTTACTTCTATACTGTAGGTATACAAAGTAGGTAATATTAATAGAAAAAGTCGAAATTTGTAAGTTGGTGTGAAGGGGTAATTACCAGAATTAATGCTCTAACTTTAAGAATTCTATCAGTCAAAAAAGCTACAAAAGCTCAATAAGTGGGGCTATGGAACGTTAGCAAACCTACTATCAAATGAGCTAGTACCTAATACTTCAAAAAAGTTATGTTTTACATTTTTTACTATATAACATATCTATAGTATCACCTAGGTGATACTATCTAGCGCGGTGATTCCAAGATGAAATGAGTGGCAAAAATTATTAAGTACGAGTAAGTACGTTTATTTTTCTTTTCTTTTTTTTATTTTTATTCTTTATTTATTATTATTTTCATTCTTTATGCCACAGTGAATATTGTGTGTAAGCATTGTTTAATGGGTGAAAAAAGTGGAAATTTAAATATTGCGATATTAAAATTTCCACTTTACAGTCTATTATAGTCTATCTTTACAGTAAATTTCTACACAGTAGAGACGAGGTAGCCCTGAACAGATAATGAGAGGCTCCGATTGGCGCTCATTAACGCCAGCAGAAGACTGACTGCGATCGGTCACGTGATCTAGAACGGCCGCAGAACTACCTGCTATTACGTAGCTCTAATAAAAACTGATTCGATAGCTCAAAATAACTTGTATTGTTGTTCGATAATACAACAAAATTTATAAATAAAATCGGACAAGTGGGCGTCGCGAGGTGACCAACTTATCACGTGGGGTTCCGTACGTTGCTATGTTTCATTTTATAAACATTTACATAAGCAAACATTTGACATGACAAAGCATTATGACTAGATAGCAGATATGATTAGACCGCTTTTTTATGCCATAGGTGGCATACAAGCTAACGGGCCGCCTGATGGTAAACGATCACCGTCGCCTATGTATATTGTAATACCAGGTATCTGTGATGCCCCCATCACAGATACATTGCTGACCGACGTTATGGACTCTATTGACAGCTCTTTGAAGAACCCCATGTTGTAGTTACTCGGAAATACGGCAGGAGGATACTTATTCGACAGAATGTGAGCAATTTCCACCGATCGATAATATGTAGATGAAATTTCAGAAGGTGGGGACTAGTGCGATGACAAAAGTTCTATAGTTCTTCGGAACACTTCCAGTGAAAAACGCGATAGAAGATACAAAGAGACCCAACATACTGAGCGGCTCTAGGTGATCAGAAAGCTTGGGATCGTCGAAAATTTTGACAGCTGTACGTAAACATCGAGTGGCTCAAGCTGATACCGGGTGCTTAGTTCCAAAGGTGGTATCAGTACTCAATGTGAGGTCGGACTTGTGCTTACTACAGCAAAAGTGTTTGTCTTGACGCAAAGTACCGCTTCGCCTTATTGAGCACACCAAGTTTCTTAGAGACAAACTTGGCCTTACTCGCAATATGACCACGGAACTGTACATTGACAGAAATGTCGACTCCTAAGATTCCAATGCTTTCTGAAACCTTGAGAGGGGTTTTCTTGCGCCCTTGTTAATTTGAACTCAAGTAGGAAGAGGAGAAGAAAGGAGGAGGTTTACAAGGCGATGCGTTTTCTTTTTTGTATAGGATGGAATAGGTCAGTCTTCCACGATAATGGCACAGCACAGGTCTTGATAACGATAGCCGGAAAGCCATCTGGTCCACTCGACTTACGCACTTCAGGGGGCATAGTTTCTTCCGTACTGCTTTCTGAGTGAAACGTATTTAAAGCATGGAACTCGCAAAGAGAGTACCAAGGATATTGGCTTTCTTCTTTGCGCTATGGGCCAATGTGTCATTAGGCTTTCGCAGGGTTGATAGAGAGGATTGACTAAAACTACGAGTAACTTCAGCAACCTTGGCAAGTGATCAAAAAGCTCGACGCTAAGATGGAAATCTAGAAAGTTGGTCGCCAATTCTGCTGATATGAGCTGCCTTGGCCTGGACAATAGTCGTTTCACTATCCTATTACTACAAGAAAGACATTTTTGTGCTGTTTCTTCGTAACATTTTGTTTAACACTTCAAGTGGACAGTCGAGCCCAAGGCAAGTTCGTAAGTCTAGTTCGATTTTTTTTTTTAACTACAAAATTAGCAGTATTTTTTACAGTATTAAAAGCTCATATCTACGGTTCTATAAATTTACGGTAAGTTATACTAACTTGAGCGCAGATGCAATTTTCTTCTACAGTATAATATTTTGGTCAGGGAAATAGATGATAGGTCCTACAGACAAACCATAAATATTTTGTTACAATTTTTTCACGTTATATTTTATCTAAAAAATGACAAACACATTTAGCAAAATTAACATACCTACTTAAATTACAACTACTATTATTTATCTACTTACGTTATCTCTTATTTCATGCCCTAATTTTTAGGGTTCCGTGCTATTATCGAAGTGACTTATTGCACCATACATACAGATACATACACCCACCTATTTAATAAGCTCAGAAGAAAACCAGCGGGACAAAAATGGAACACTTCGCGTGATACTCCTAACTATATCATTATGTACAGCCGAATACAAAAATTATTTTCAATATTCTTAGATTTGCATTCACTAACTATTTAATCTATCAACTAACTAACTAAAGAAGATTATAACAATAACAATTTAGATTCAAAATGGATAAAAATAACGAAAAAGATTGTAACATTACCTTGCAACACTTTGTAGGCATTTTAGTTGTAGGCACTTTGTTATTTATACATAAATATACATAGATTACCAAACTACAGATTACTATGGTGTCATCATAAAATGTATGTGGGTTTTATATTAAGTAGGATACTGTTTACTCCTACTCATTACTGTTCCTACTAACTTATTGGTAAAAACTACTTTATTTGTTTTTAACCGCTTCTTTTTGTTTTAAGCCTTTCTTTAGTTCGTATTTTTTTACTGCTAAGTCGATTGTTATTCTTGAGCCATTGTTAAAAATTCTTTGTTTTGTTCGGTAGAAGTTGTGTACGCGACAGTCTTTATAAGCAGAAGTTATATCTCACCGCACCTTCAGCAAGAAGTCGTAGTCTATATTAATTTACTGTCTAAGGTACAGCACACATACAATAATCGTTTTCACGCTATTCCTTAGGAATTCAGTTACTTTTTACGAAAAATTAATTCTAAAACTAGAAGAAAATGAGTATCAAAATAAACTTTACATATAAATAAAATAAACTGACTAACAAAGAATCGATTCCTTATTATGAATTCGGGTAAAACAGTTTTTCTTTATTATTAATCTAATCCTGAAATTGCGAAATTAAATACGTAAAGTTGTAACAGTTGCTGTTGTCTGTACCTATATAGGCAGCTGATGCAACTGGTAGCAGCTAGTTTATAAGACTTAATGTAGCATTCGTCTATACTTCGAACGTTTTAGCTTTATTTTACCTGCCATCCTTCATTAAAAATAATAAAACACAAATATTTTCGGCACAAAATTTCTTCCAAGTTCAATATACGCCGCCCCTTACCAATTTCTCTTTATTCGATTTCGTATTTGCTTCAACGCAGTCCAACTTCTGTCCTACTGGCTACTACACTTGGCCGACAGACACCGTGATTGTCAAAAACATTCAGATAAGCGGTGAGAGTTTTGATAAACTAACGTAACAAATAACACTAAACAGTTTTTAAAATAATACGCGTAGAATTGTGAGACCAATCGTCGGGCTATTTCACTTTTGTATAAACAGTTAGTTTGGTACTTATGTTAGAACGCGGTAAAGTAATGACCGCACTTTTACAAATTAAAATCTAACGTGAAATGTTAAGTGATAATAATTACTGTATGCAAACTGTTTTGCTAAGTAATGAAAGCGAAATTAAAATTTCTATTTAACTTGACGCATAATTGGTTTATATCAGAATTGGATAGTTTGTATAAATGAAAGCGTTTTATTTACAATGTTTACATAATTAATTTTCTTGTTGCTAGAAATCTTTATTACGTTAAGAGCTTTTTAGTTGAACAAGAACAAAAGCTTACTATTCTGGGAGAGTCAAAGTGGTCCTCCTTGCCCTGATTTCTTTAACTGGATTAGTGCTATGAATTTAATACTACAGCTGCACTTTAAGTGCAGTGTATTGACACAGAACGAGCTGTAACGGTCAAGTGTAGGTTTATTTATTCTTAAGTAGGCCTACGTTTGACCTGTGAAATAATGATATGGTGTACGACGGAACACGTTGCCTGAGATGGAGTAGATCGAATAGAGAGTAAAGGCCGCTCGAACCCACTATTATTTACGATTAGGATTTATAGTTTTTTATTAAATCAATTTCTAGTACTTTTTGTTTCAATTTTCTAAATAAAATTTGGTTAAAAACGTAATAACTGCTTGATCAAGATGTTACTGTAATTCTCATTAATGTAAAACAAATATTGTTAAGATAAAAATTAAATTCTTTAAACTGCCTGAATGAAAATTTGTGAACAAAAGGATTCCATTTCCATGTGTTTTAAGTTCTTCTAAAGAAATCGCAACAAGTGTTTATAACAATCATGGGTTTCGGAATGTGTCGTGGTGCAGGGCTCGAGTGAGGTCCCGCCGGCGTCCCCGCAGCCGTCCGTGGACCGGCTGTCGGTGACGTGGGCCGATCCCGGCAGCATGGCCTCCTCGGGGGTCAACCTCTTCCACCTTCCCTCCGAGACGCCTGTCACTAACGAGGTCAAGTTCTCGCCCTCAGCCGGAGGTATGTACGATCTGTATCTATGCAAATATACTGCCTAACTGAACCGTTGATATTGCGTTTGTCATAAAAATAATAGACGAACAAAAGCTCAGTAGCACTAACGTTTTACAAACGTGTCACCGGTAGTCCAACTGGCAACAACGTTTGTGAGACATTTATAGTGAGCCATTCCCCGACCGATTTTTTATGAATAGCGCAACGTCAACGGTTCAGTTAAGCATCGGCTCTGATTAGCTGAATCGACCTCATCTGATAGTAGAATTTAAATTATTTATGGGGTAGCTCGAACTTGAACTCGATGGATGTATTGTATACCTATAGTTCATCTGCCCGCGTCTGCACTTGTGTCT
The DNA here is from genome assembly GCA_911728515.1 of Peribatodes rhomboidaria. Taxonomy (NCBI): domain Eukaryota; kingdom Metazoa; phylum Arthropoda; class Insecta; order Lepidoptera; family Geometridae; genus Peribatodes; species Peribatodes rhomboidaria. The sequence goes on from OU452166.1 coordinate 3,666,454, forward strand.
CATAGCAAAGTTCACCCAGTGACTAAGAAGCTTTTTAAATGCGGCCAGTAGCTTCGAATAGACATATTATATTAATTTACAAACTTTCAAAGTTTTCCTCTTAATAATAATAAGTGTCCATACCTATATATTGGTGTAAATCGAACTATACAGTAGGCATGGTAGATATAATAATCATGACAATAGGTATCTTTTTTTAACAGACTTCAAAAAGGTGGAGGTTCTCAATTTGGGTGTTTTTTTAATGTTTGTTACCATATAAGTTCGTTATTTGTTAACCAATTTTGAAAATTATTTTTTAATTGAAAGGTAATGCTTACAGATTGGGGCAATTTTTACAAAACCCATTTCGGATGACGCGACGGGAAGACGTTTTGTATTTTGAAAGATTATTAATGACCATGCTATTGGCCATTTTAGCCTCTACAGCGTAACGGGCGTAGGCAAGTGAAGATGGGTACCACCTTGAGTACGCCACCCACAGCGGTACCCTGGTCTCTAACTCGAAGCTCAAAATTTAGGGTTTTCAAGTAAAACAATAATGGTTGCAGTCAACAATGACAGAAAACCGGCTTGCCGGCCACTGTATAGTGAGTTTGCGAAGGAAAGGGGTCCTGGAATCACAATTATTTATTATTATTATTTATTATTATATAATATAATTAATTATTATTTATTTTATTGAAATAAAAAGATCAGAAAGTGAATAAAAAACATTTTTTAATTCCTACCATGTACTTAGTCAATATACTTTTGCTCCATATCTAAAAAAAATTAGTCCAATCAATCTATCCCATGTATAACATAACATAACATATCGTCACGCCTTTTCCCCGAAGGTACTGGCAGAGGTGTAATACAATACCCACACTTCGCCGGACGATATTCAGTACCAAATTTGACAGAGGGCGAGCCTGTCGCCATGCTCCCCGGGTTCCAGTTATATACGCCCATGCAAATAAATAAATAAATATTCGAGACACTTGCACACACTGTCATCTGACTGGGGTCAGATGACAGTGTGTGCAAGTGCAACTAAGTGCAACTAAGCAAAGCTAAAATGAGCATGAACTATACAGTACCACTAAAACGTGAAACTTATACCGAAGATGGCTCCGAAGATGAAGACTACTCAGCCAGTCTGAGCGCCGTGCTCCGGCAGCGGCGTGCCAGCGTGCGGCGCTCGCGCAAGGGTCGCGCGCGCCGCCCCTCCTCGCCCTTCCTGCCCGACGAGAACCGCCCTCGGAGACGATCCTCCGTCTTTACTACCAGCTCTGGCGAGTAAGTACCTAACTTGTTCTAAGCTATGACTTAAGATAGCAAAAGTGATTATTTAGCTGGACAACTGGACTAATTAAAAAATGGTGCGCACAAATCAATAAAAATATAAGTTGCGACTGGCTACGCCCCGCGGTTTCACCCGCAGTCTCACAGGAACAGTTAATTTCCTCGAGGTGAAAATGTACCACACCATTTCCTTTTCTTTATTCCTGACAACATGTTTGCAAAATTTCATGATGATCAGTTGAGGAGTTGAGACGACAACTATTAAACAACAACCAAATAAAAAACGAAGTAACTCACTTTCGCAAACTCGTTATGCGTAAGTATATGTCGTTATAACGACATATACGTTTACATGTGTAAAAAATTGCAGGTTTTTTTTTCCAAATTAGTAAGATTCTAACTTTTTCATTTTTTATTATTACTCTATATTTTTTCAACGGTTAAGGTTAAATTCAAATTGCATGTAATCTTACATTCTGCGATGATACGAGTACATGATATCGACATATTTACAGCTCGCGGACTCATAACAAATATAGTTACAGTTAAATCAAAATCATTTAATTATATTTTTTTACAATCAGTACAGCTATTTCAATTGAAGATGCCCCAGCCGTCGTGACCCAGGAGCAGATATTTGAGAACATCCACCTTCACAAGGAAGTGCTGGGCTCAGTGAAGCAGCAGCCGTTGGGGATGAGGAGGAAGCTGAAAATTGTCCATCAGGTGACGCAATCAAACTACTTTCAAAAAATTATGGTTGAACCTAGAAATACTTGGTAGTTATTTTATTCTTTGTGTATTTGTTGCAGGCAAAAGGATATATCAAGCGACACGAAGGTCAACTGCAAGAAAGACTAGCGCAGTCTAAAAGCACTAGAGACATTTACGCGAGATTCAATATCTTGATCGCCGCGGTAAGTAGGCAAAGGCTACACAATGAAGAGTGATCCAAAACATGTATCGGCCTCTGATACGCTGTCAACCATTATCATCCCATAAAGTTTCCAAAATTCCTATTTGCTACATCATTTTTTTAAACATTCTAGGAAAGACAATAAATACATACGTTTTTTACATATTTTTGGAATTATCGAGCTTTTTGATATGGTTTCGTTCTAGAAATGGCAGCAGATGAAGCGCGAAGCCGCGAACACCTCCAACCTGCTGATCCCCTGGGAGCTGCGCATCAAGGAGATCGAGTCTCACTTCGGCTCAGTGGTGGCGTCGTACTTCACCTTCTTGCGCTGGCTGTTCTGGGTCAACCTGGTCATCGGCTTTATATTACTGGTGTTCGTCATCGTGCCTGAGGTTTGAGATGACTCTTGTGTATCGATGGATGTTACGAGAGAACCTCAGTACAAACTTCAATTTGTCACACAAATGTTTTTTATACTTACAAACAATTGTTGTTGTTTAAACAATAGGCATCCATTTATCAATGTATTGCGTACTCATATCTACATAGACTTTTTTAAAATGCCTTGAACTGTCTTTTTTTGCCTAGTTCATGTTCTTATTTTTTTTCAGTATTTAACAGCAAACCCTGAACAAGACGGTGGCCGTAAGATAATAATGAAAGAAGAATTGCCAAATGCCACCAATCTTCTAACTTTGTGGGAGTTCGAAGGGGCCTTGAAGTTTTCCCCGATATTCTACGGGTACTATAGTAACATTGAGCGGGTACAGTACAGGATGCCGCTTGCTTATTTTTTAACTGGCTTGGTGGTTTACATCTACAGCTTCGTTGCCATCTTGAGGAAGTGAGTAACTCAACATACAGATATTGTATGGTCACGAAAGCACTTAGAAAGCATATTTATCATTATTATTTTATATTAGCTTTTACTACGTTTGCTTACATCTAAATGTGGATTCATTAAATTATCACTTTTTTTAGTTAGGCACGAGTTGGATTTTATTTTACTATTTTCATATAGCACTTGAAGAACACTAACGTAATAACATAACATAACATAACATAACATAACATAACATAACATAACATAACATAACATAACATAACATAACATAACATAACATAACATAACATAACATAACATAACATAACATAACATAACATAATATAACATAACATAACATAACATAACATAACATAACATAACATAACATAACATAACATAACATAACATAACATAACATAACATAACATAACATAACATAACATAACATAACATAACATAACATATCGTCACGCCTTTCCCCCAAGGGGGCTGGCAGAGGTGTAATACAACACCGACACTTCGCCGGACGATATTCAATCCCAAATGTGACAAGGGGCGAGCCTGTCGCCATACACCGGGCTCCAGTCATGTAGCAAATGACATACAATACGCACATTGTTCACACAATGAACAAATTGGTGCGTGCGGCTGGGTTCGAACCCGCTCCCTCTGGCTTAGAGGCGGGCCTTCTCCCAACTAGGCTGCCATAGGTTATATTATTCGCTTCGCTTTAATTATATTATCGCTTATTTATTACAGTAATAAACACACAAATATTACAGAATGGCTGAGAACTCCCGCATGTCAAAACTGTCGGAGAAAGAAGACGAATGCATATTTTCGTGGAAACTTTTCACCGGATGGGACTTTATGATCGGAAACACTGAGACCGCCCACAACCGCATAGCGTCCGTCGTGCTTGGTTTCAAGGAAGCACTGCTCGAGGAGGCTGAGAAAAAAAAAGATTTGAGGAAGTGAGTCGTGTTTTCTATACATCGTCAAATAGTGGACGCGCAAGACCAGAGTAGAGCAACCAGAGTAGATTCAACGCGAAGCCGGGAATATTACCTTTGCTCAAATGTGGGATTGCCTCGTCTACTTTTACTAACAACGAAACCGACCATCTTGTATAACCTACAATCTACGTACATTAATGTCCTAGTATTATTTATGTTGAGGCATGTCTTTACCACGTCATTAATAACACTTTAGTGTATGAAGTGAATACATTATAGTTATATATTATAATAATTATAGTTATATGTGTTATAAATTATAGTAGTAAGTAGTATTATAATTTATTTTATTACTTTATTTCTTTATTACAATAATCCTTAATGTTTTCAGTTGGCGAATCATTTCTTTACGTGCTCTCGTCAACATATGCGTCGTCCTACTTCTCGCCTTGTCAGCGTACGCTGTGGTCACAGTCGTGTCTCGCTCTGATGACAACCCTAAGTCAAGGAATTGGTGGCGAGAGAATGAGACAACTACTGTTGTGACAGTCATTTCAATAACATTCCCAGTCTTCTTCGAACTGCTTGGCTATATGGAACATTACCATCCTAGAAAACAGTTGAGACTTCAACTTGCAAGGTAACGCATCTAATACAAAATGTGATTTTTATGCGTAAGCCGTTTTTATTCTAGTGTTGGAACGATGTAGGTGCATAGAGTGACTAACTTATTCGATTTCGTTTCAGAATAATGCTCCTGAATTTACTAAATCTTTATTCATTAATCTTTGCATTATTCAGTAAAATTGACGGAATGAGCAAGGAATTAGATTTTCTTAAGCCAACTTTAAATATGAATGCGACAAATATTCCTTACAGCACTTTGAATATCACTGAGTCGCTGGTACAACAAATACCAACCGTTTGCATAGAAAAAGTTGTATCCTGTGGACCGTGTACTCATCAAATTAATTTATTATCCATGGCCAGATTATCGACAATTAGTGCAAACAAAATTTCCGAGAAAAATTTATCGAAAATTGAAAATTCAAAGATAGTTCCTGAAACTACTCCACAACAAAGTTACAGCTTAATAGCGGAAAATCTGGAGAAAAACGTTGTGTCTACTACAATAGATACTACGGAGAATCTGGAGAAATACGAAGAAAACGTTGTGTCTACTACAATGGATACAGCATTAGCCATAAAAAACGAAATATTGCGACTCAGAATGTTTGCCAAACAAAACAACCAAACTGTTGTGAGTTTTAATGAGTACGCAGAACAAAACGACTCTGATTCAGATGTTGATAACAATTATTACTATAACAATTATGATGATTCCGAGGATATTTTTGCGGAAAGTGATAAAAAAGGATCTACATTTACATCAAGCAACACTGATGACAGCTATTCTACAGAACCTGAAACTAATTTTATGACTTCAGAACAATCATTGTTTACAACTGAAGTAACAGCCGTTAGCACAAATCAAGAACATACTCATTCTGATGAAACATCTACATATGACACTGAATATAACAGTACTGAACTTCCAAACTTAGATATAAAAACAACTGTAACAGATATAAGCGATGAAACTAAAAACATCACAAATACAAATCTTAACACGGAAACAATACCAACAAATGGGACTGAAAGTACTTATATTAATTTAATGACAACCGATTCAGAAACTGACGAAACTAATACAACTAGCGATGATTTCAACATTACAACAGCTGAATACGCAACTACCGAAACAAATATATCGTACACAAAAAAAGATTTAATATCAACAAACACAATGTTTTCAAACGTAGGCAGTACTTATGAAACAACTTTAAATGACATTTCCACGGATTCAATTTTTGATTATTCAGTAAAAACGACATTACCTACATTTACAGATATCGAAAGATCTTGTCCTGATCTATCTTTTAATTGTTCAGTAACTTGTGGAGAAAGAAGCATTACACAAGTGTACACTATATCTAACTGCACATTAATAGAAAGTGTATGCTATGAAAAGAAATGTGATATTTACGAGTATGTTGACACTAAAAGTGCTGAGAAAAACCAAAGTAATGCAACAACTATAGATATAGCTTATGTTGATAACTATAACATTACACAGTATAATTTGACCGTGCAAACTCGGAAAAAGCTTCTTAAACTTTGCTGGGAAACAATGTTTGGGCAAGAGCTAGTAAAACTTACTATGATGGATTTGGTAAATTAACACGTGTTAATATGATAGATGTAAATATTCGCTTGGACTAAACTATACAGCTACAAGTTTGTGTATTGTATTGGATATTGTGAAATGTATAGTAATTGAATATTAAATTGCAGGTATTTGTGCTACTGGGAACTCTATTCATGGATTTTTTTCGCGCACTATTTGTTAGATATATGAATCGATGTTGGTGTTGGGATCTAGAAAAAAAGTTTCCTGAGTACGGAGATTTTAAAATAGCTGAAAACATTTTACACCTGATAAACAATCAAGGGATGGTGTGGATGGGCATGTTTTTTTCACCGGGACTCGTTGTATTGAACGTTGTCAAACTAATGATCATGATGTACCTGAGATCATGGGCTGTGATGACCTGCAATGTTCCACACGAAGTGGTATTTAGAGTGTCAAAAAGTAACAATTTCTATTTAGCTCTTCTTCTTACGATGCTGTTTCTCTGTGTTTTACCCGTGGGCTACTCAATTGTCTGGGTCAAACCATCATGGCACTGTGGACCTTTTTCCGAATACGAGAGAATCTACTATATACTAAGAGACAATATTTACAAACTACTACCTCCAGGTGTAAATTTTGCTTTAGAGTATATTGCATCACCTGCGATCGTAATACCATTATTGGTATTACTGATATTAATAATATATTATTTGACTTCACTGACAAACTCTTTGAGGGAAGCAAATAATGATTTGAAAGTAAGTACAAAATTTGTATATACTAATAACAGTTTTGTTTTTTTGTAGCGCTTGATTTATTAAATAGTTTATTGTTGCAGATTCAATTACGCCGAGAAAGAACCGAGGAACGCAGAAAAATGTTTCAGTTAGCAGATACGAGAAGACGAGCCGGGTCATCAGCAATGGACAACACTCCTTTCGCCCGGTGGAAAAAAGCGCTACCATCTCTGCCACTAAGTAAATCAATTGATTCAGATGATCGAAAAACTTGTGAAGATAATTCAGCACCATTAAAGATAGCCAAAAAGAAAGGTACTAATAGTTTTTATGAACAACTGGCTGGTTACTAATATGTACCTAAGGATGTGTTGTTCTACCCGTCTAAGTGAGCAACTTTTAGACAACAAGTTTGCGAGAGAAAAAAATAAAGTATCCAAAAAAAAGATCACGTGACTAGTTATTTGTATGGAGACTTGATTATTTTTCTTCTGAATTTAGCAAACTGATGTTCTAAAAGTTGTTTGCTTTGGCGAGTAGTACAACACTTTTAAGTTACGGCAAATTAGATAAAACAATTCATTTTAATATTAATTCTGATTCCTATTTTAGGAGGAATATTTGCCAAAATTGTAAATATGGCCCTTGACAAAAAATCAGATGTTTCAATAACTTCTGATTTGCCATCTCCTTATTCCTACAACATAGACGACGAAACAGATACAGATTTTCATGAAACTTTACCCAAAGAAATTCTCAAAGTTAAAGATATTACAATAATAAAAAACCTGGAACAAAGAAAAAAAAATACCGTGGAATTCAAAGCAGATAAGGATAAGAAAGACAAACCTAAAACTAACAAAAATTTCAGCATTAAACTTGAAGGTATTCATGATTGCACTGAAAAGAAAGCTGTAATTGAAAAACAAAACAAACATGTTTCTGATGCTAACGCTAACAAATCAACATCTTTTAAGGTTGAAGAAGAGAAAAAAGAGATCAGCGAAACTAGAAAAACAAATGAAAAACAAGCATCAGAGTCTAGCACACAATCGAGACAGTCGGATTCAATCGGATCAGTCATACCAGTTATAATGATAAGTACAACTGAAAGCGATGAAGAAGTTTTACATACTAACAAAGGAAAGAAAGACACAAAAACCAAAGAAAAAAAACATAAAGAATATATAAGAGGAAGCAGAGCTCATAACGACGATGCTGAAAAAAAAATTTCAAAAGGAAGTTCAGATACCAAATCTCTTCGACGACAAAGTAGCGTAGATAGTTTTAAAGGAGAGAAAGCTTCTAAAGAAATTAAAGTCGAAGATGGCCACAAGTATCAGTACTCTTTGTAGTAATTTAAGTAAAGATTAATTAAATAAACTTCGTGACAACCGTATTGTATTTATATAAAGTATTGCCACTGTAGCATTTCCAATTCAATTTTTATCTGCTTATGGCTCACATGTAAACAAAGACCAACAATGGTCTGGTCTTTAAATCAAAATGAGTTTAATAACTTTTACAGTAGTTTAGTAAAATACTGCTAATTTTAGCTTTTAAGAGCGCAATAAAACGATTACAAGGCACAGTAACATGACCAGGATCTGAGCGTCTTTTGTGTTACCTGAATTACACAAATAACCTCGGCATACACAAACATGGTACCTAACGTACACCGATACGGCTCGACTGAATGGTGTAAGAACGGCGAAAGGGCTAAACCGACATCCCTCACGTACTTTTTTTAACATATGCTCTATACTTTTTAGTCTCTGCGAAACGTAGCTCATTCCTTTTGTCGGAGGCCAGGTTCTGCAGCCTCGTTCGTAGTATGTATCTCCCACGTCTAAAAATCTCTTGAAACATCCTCCTTTGTAATTTTTTTTCACATCGCATTTTTCTTTCAAATGTATTTTTGTTGCAGAATGTTTTTTACTATTAAATATATCATGGCACATAGAGTCACTAAGCCCAGTATAGTTTAGACCGCAAGTATAACATGACTGTGTTTTGTTCTTTCCTGCCCGTAAATGCCGCAAATGTTGTATACTGTTTTCAAAAGTGTCGGTACTATCATAATTCCCAATTGGAGCTGCGGTGGTCTGTAAATATCTTAGCTCTTTTGGTATAATTAACAAACTTGTTACTTTTCTTAGTTGACTTGATAATTCTAGCGGGTTCTCTGTAAAATTTCTTATTGATTCCAAGAAGGAGGATTTCAGGGAGGGTTGTTGATTGAATTGCGTCGTATTTTCGTTTTTATAATCAGTATTCGACGAGTTATCTTTAAATAAAAGTTTTGCAATAGTTTTATTAGATTGTTCTGATTGTCTTGTGACGCTAAGCGGTTGGGGTTCTTGTTCTAAATTATTATTACTATCATTCTGCGTATTATTTTTTGCAATTGTTGTTGTCCTTATTATGAGTTCTTGAGAACTTGTCCACATTTCTTGCATTTCAGTTGAAGTTTTAATATTATTGAAATCCTTGATGTTAAGAAATTTAAGAAATTTCTGATAATTTTTCGTAATGTCTGTATCATATTTAACCTCCAATATCCCAATGGTAGGTCTCCATTCATTTGTTATAAAACCTTCAAGATCTTCTTTCGTTGGTCTCCAATTAATTGAATGAGTTCTAAAATCCCCTTTGGTTGATTCATCAACTTGAACTACATCGTTTGTAAAACTGTTATTTTTTTGAGATATATTTGATGTTATATTTCTACCAGTATTCATCGACTCTGTGACTTGAATGGATTGGATGTCATCGATGTAATAATCCTGAGGCATAATAATCACTTCACTTGTGAGCTCGTATTTTAGCGGATTTTTTTGTCGAGATTGCATAGCTTCGACAAGCTTTGTCATGGTCACTCCGCACAGAATGAGACATATACCGTAAGTGGTACTAAAAAACATTTGGCTAAAACTAAAGGTTTCCAAAATTAAATGGTAAATATTAAAAACCACGTGCAAATGTAGCAGCGTAAAGTAACATACAAATGCAAAAGCCTTTTGGAACAAAGTACTCTTTATGCAACGGTACTTGCTGCATTGTTTACAAAAGTTCACTGAAGCAGCCGTAGACTGAAGCTCAATGACTGAAGCTGACAATAGTTTAAAACTGATATAAAAACCTGCGACAGTGACATTAAAATATGTACAACTCAGGCTTTAAAAGAGTTTTTACTTTGATTTCAATGATGCTCAAGCTTGAAAACAAAGAAGCACCAACAAATCTTCCATTGGCATTAAGCATCTCTAAAAAATAAGTTCCAGTCAGCTCACCTTTCAGCCACTATTTTTGAAAAGTTTACATTAGCATTTATTTATGTTATTTTTATTAGCAGTGTCCTACTACACAGAGCACATGACTATCTACACGTATGAATGTGTAATGAATTTGTACGTACAATATGATGCGTAGTTTGGACTCTAGGCTTTAGGGGTTGTAACACTAACCTAGTAAGTATCTAATTAAAATAGACAATCTGAACGAAATTAAAAGCCTCTCAATTTTGTAGCAACCACAGCGTACTTTGTTTTAAACGGAAAGCAGAGTAGCAACACCAGCATACTCGTAGATATTTTGATAGTACGGATGCTCATCTAGTTTTATAGTTAAAAAAAAACGAACACTTTCGTGAAGTCGGACCAATGTGTTTGGGCGCAACAAATTGGGCAACAGGCGGGCTCCCGGTATCGGTCTCGCGGCCACCCCTATCAGGGCGCGCGGCGCCCGACGCCGGCGCAGGCTGAACTCATTACGCGGCCGGGTGTCGCGCAGCGAGGATGGCGCGCGTCTCAGCGCTCCCCGCGCTGCTTCTGCTCTTTACAAGCGTCACAGCGGAGATCCTCACGCCCCCATACTTTAACCTGGCCACCGGGAAGAAGATCACGGCGACAGCGACCTGCGGGGACGAGGGCGCCGAGCTCTACTGCAAGCTCGTCGGCGCCAACGCAGACCACGACGAACACGTGATACAAGGACAGGTCAGTTTTGTTTTCACTATTGTTGCTAACTTCTGTAGGAAGTTTATTTATAAAGGAATACTAAGCTATTGATTACTTACAAGTTTGTTAGATTCAAAGTAGGTACTTGCATATTAGTCTAATTTTCTTCTGGCGAATATTATAAATATTTATGTATCTACTTCTATTTAACTATTTACTAACTGGAGCTAAACGTGAAATAATGTTTCGAGATTCATATTATCGATATTATAATGGGCAACAGAGACTAGTGTATCTAGTACGAAAGTGCAGAGCAAAGCAAAATATTCTTAAAATAATGATACTGACGTTGTATTGTACCTACATAATTATTTGTGTCTACGAATCACATAGTAATGTTATGGACAAAGTGCATAATCAGAAACCCGGCTATCATATTATAAGACACAAACGTATCGTTATCATCATCGACAGACGTCAGCGTCTCACTGATGGGTCGCTGGAAGTATTCTTTCTTGCTATGCTATACAGCACGGTTCTGTCCCTGTCTGATCTGTGCTAGTTGGTTCCAGGTCCGAAAAAAAACATACAATCAGTATAAGATTATAAAAGTTGTCCTAATATTTTTTTTTTATTAGCTTAGGTCTATGTGGGTTAACTCGCCTGATGTATAGAATATAGATGCTAGCCAATCTGACTATTGTTTCACATCAACACAAATACCAAGTCCGGCCCAGTAAGCTTACAACACTGTACATTTGTCAGTAACTCTTTTGCATATATAAATGAATCATCTGTTAAATTATTGACTTGGCAACAGACTTCGTCGTTGCTCCTCATGACGCGAACTCTGCTAAGGATGTTTACATTTATGTACCTACTTACCTATGTAGATTCCTTGGTCTAAACTTTATTGTTGTCAAAAATAATAGAGCCATAGAAGCTCAGCAGATAGCAATTCAAAGTATAGTGGTGACGCAACAAGCCGAGTACGAGCTCCCGCCAGATAACCGGGAGCACTGATAAGAGCTATCTCGCGTCCTGTTGGCACGCATCCCCTGATAGTGGGTTCGACGCTCGGCGCTCGCCGAGATGAGCGACTGGTTGCTGGTTATTTGCTACCTACAACTTCTATCCAGATATATGACAATCATTTACCAAAATATTATAATATGAGGCATTTACAAATAAATAAATAATAAATATTAAAAAAAATCATATTTGTTAAAAGCCTCGAGGTTTTGGAGATAGTTAAGGTAGTAATTATCTCTTCAGTAGACATATGCTAGCACGCTACATAATGTCAGGTCAATATTTAACTAGTTCAAACCGTATTGATCAGAATGCTTTTAGTCCCTCTAAAAGCTCTAGGAAACGACAATATTGCAATGTTGTACTCTGCTACAGGAATTTATTGAAGACCCTATTCAGAACGCTAAATAGCTAAATTTAAAGTAGAAAGTATTGATGTCCTTGTCTTATACACAGCATTAACAAAGACAGGTCTATTTTTAGCTAGTTTATATTTACCAGTTTAGCGTTCTGAATAAGGTCTGTAAATTGTTTTTTAAGCTAAGAAAACATACTTACGATATAAACATTTAAAGTCAGAGAAGAAGTCGAAACAATGGAAAAAAGCTCAAGCGTCTAGGTTGTTGTTATACAAATTGTTACGAACAATACATTTTTAGAACAGCATACGGCTCTACTAATAAAGCGAATTATTTTATCTAAGTTTTAAATACGGTTGTTTAAGTGTAGGCGTTATTGATAAGAGAGGTATGTAACGGCTTGAAATTAGTACCGAATTGGCGATAACCCTCGACCGCTGTATCGGCAAGAATGAATGAAATAGAACACAGTTATCTAAAAGTGTATAAATTCGAAGCACTCGGGGTTAAAGTGCTTATAGATACGTTGATTACGTATGTAGTAGACACAGAATTCTTCTAGGTATTCATTTTTGTTTTATCTACACACATACTACTAAGGGTACCTATGTAAATAGATAAAGGTAGATGCTCGCGTTATTACATAATGTATTTTACGGAATAGCTCTACTTGTTGTATCGTACCTACATATTACTAACTTCAACTATTTTGTATAAGTAATTGTATACTTATTCATACAAATAGCATATTTAACTTAGCATAAGGTAAATATAACATACTCCACAAGGTCCACACCCGACTAGAACCTACATTTGAAACTATTTTATTATTTAATTTAAACTTGATGTGTTTAGTATTGTCATAAATATTCTTATTCTAATAATTATTCTTGGAGTAATTGAAAAACACAAACAAAAGTAAAGTGGTCATCGCCCTAACAAACGCAGACAGCAGACGATACAACCAACTAATTTTCTTTGTGTATTGACCACGATTCGAAGAATCCTCCAGCCCGGCACAGAATAAATACTAGTTACTAGCCAGGTCCGTAAAAAAAGCCCATTAGTGGGATAAGCTTCGGGCCATAAACGCTTCATTATGGCAGACCAGTCCCTTCGAGCTTCTTACCTGATCTTAGAATTTGCACAGATTGAGCTTGAAGTGAAATCTGTAAACCTACCTACGAGCCACCACTTAAAATGCAAATGTAATGAATAAAGTAGGAAAGTAGATGTTTTTGTTTATAATAAATATGAAACTTGAAAGATTCCTAAATCCTATCCAACAAAAAGGTAAGCCTTTGTGTAAAAGTACTAAAAGAGCAAGGGTTATGCTTATTTATTTCTTTATTTGTAAATGGCTTATATGTAACTATTGCTTATGTTGTTTCATTCATCACATTCATCTCTTTCTTTCCTATACATAGTGAGTATTGCATCGTCAGTACCACAGCACCTATCTAGATAACGTCGATACAACAGTACATTGGTACGAGTGATATTTGGCCAGTTTCGACCGACATCGACCGCTTTTGGCAGACATGTGGCGAGCACATGCCGCGCATCCCGCCTCTTCTTGTTTTGTTTCGCTCGCGTCAAACAAAGCCTCCGAAATTGAATCAGAGGATACCGCTAGTTTTTTTATTTCTCCAAACAAGTTATGCGCGTGCAGAGAATGAACGAAATATTGTGAATGGACGGGTTTGTAGAGCGTCTGTAGAGTATGACGGTTCATGGTTTCTCTATTGTTACAATTCGTACACTTTCTTTCTTCTGAAATTTGAGTTTTCAACATTTTATTTTAAACTGACTTCAGGATGAGATTCTCAATTCGTCGGAATCTTTTTTTTTACGTTTCCCGAGTACTCGAAGACGGTTGAAAGGATTTTGAAAATTTGTTTTTTGTGTTTCAAAGGGTACTTTCCAGGTATAAATTCCCATTTAAATTTTATCAAAATTGGTCGACAATGTTAATAGCAAATTTAAAAATTGTTTATAAAATCCAATTCAGATGACGGGAAGTTGGTCTTATTATTTTTAAAAGATTATATTAAGTGTCGGCATGCAGGGTCGGACTGGCCATATAGTCAGGGTGTATTTGCCACCCGGGCCCTCTCGGACTTGACTTGTGGGGCTTGCCGCAAGTCAGACGGTAGGTAGGTTGGAAGCTACACCCCGTATCGGGCCCCTGGCTTGCAGGGAGCCACCCGGGCCCTTCCAGCTCAGTCCGACCCTGTCGGCATGTGAGATTGGATGTATCAAGTCATGCTAGACACAATAAAAGCAAAATATGGACTAAAACTTAGAAGAAACGGATTTACACGCTAGGTACTTGAAATTTTGAACTCTACTTCTACGTCTAATTAAAACGAAACTGTACATTGTTTTAATTTCTTATATTGTTTAGGTAGGAAATGAATTAGAATTTTGTTGAAATAGATAGGTACTTTGACGTGTTTGATAAGAACACATACTGGTACAGCGTTAGTGTAGAGTTACCTTTGTACGTATTGTAAAATCGGCAAATTGTTTTCGTTTGCAGGTTTGCGACATCTGCGATGCAACGAATGACGCCAAAAAGCACCCACCGGAGTACGCCGTGGACGGCATGGAGACCTGGTGGCAGAGCCCGCCGCTCTCGCGCGGTATGAAGTACAACGAGGTCAACCTCACTATCGACCTCGGACAGGTGACTTGAACCGCATTATACTCTAAAGCTAACATTCATTAGCTTCAGTGTCCCAGGCGAAGACGCCGCGCTAATCCAAAGAAAGATGAAAGTTTGGAGGGATAGATGGATGTTTGTTATTCAATCACGCCAGAACGGCTGAACGGATCTGGATCTTTGGCACACAAATAAAGCATAGACTGGAATAGCACATAAGATACTTTTTAATCGTTTAACTGCGGGTGAAACCGCGGAGCGCAGCTAGACATATGTGTGTTTACATGTGTATTATATGACATTTTCTTCAAACTTTGTCGGAGACAATATCGCTGGTTACAGTGACGCCGATGACGGAATGAAGCTTTAAGTCTAGGCTCCCGGCTTGAGACTCTAACCACATACCATTTTTACCCACTTCTTCAGGTTTAGTACCGCTGTCACGTCTGAACATTGCCTAATTGGGTCTATCACAATATCACTAAGTATAAACATACGAGTACAAATCTCGACTCACTCGACAATACCTATCTTACATTAGAGAATTTGTATTGGAAATACGAACTCCTGATCCTTCGGTCCCAAATCTGATTAGTACCTAAGTAGGAGGTAAGAGATATTTTTACTAAATTTTCTGGTTTAATCTTACTTGATTTAATGACTGAATAGAGCAGATCTTATCTATCTACGCTCTCTTACCGTTTATGAATGAAAGAACAAAATAAAAATATCACCTACGAGTAAGTACCTAATAAAACTTACATTAGATATCTTTAACAGATAGGAGGTACAGAAAACATTCGGCTGTTAGTAGTTTCTGCTTAGAGAGGATGACATCATTCTCATGTTGTTAATTATTCTCGTCTAAGTTCACATCCTGTGTGCAGCTGGCGCATAGAATACCTACTTGTAAAAATTACTTTGAGTGGTAGACATTATATGATGATCTAAGCGTGAAACAATTTTCAGTGTTACATTCTCTGCAGTCTGAAAAAAATCACACGGCTAAACTTTAAGCCTTCCTTAATTTGCTTTGGAACCCTTAAATCAATCAATAGTAGAAATATAGTGAATCGGCATGGTCTCTACCATGTCTTAAAATAGGCTTCATAGGCATCGAATCTTCTCCTAGGACGGATTAGAAAAAGAGAGAGAGACATAAAAAGTAAAACTCACAAATCGCCTCCATCGGTAATGTTTTTAGATTTACAGCAATATACAGCAGTGTATGTAACAGTGTACAGTACACCATACCAGTACAATAGTGTACCAGTACAATAATAAAACACATACACAATACAATATTACAGTACAATGACTATAGTACTAATACATTTGCCTAGATACACACAGATCCCAGTTCTACCAGTACCTATACATACAGATGTATACGTTGATGTTATGCTAGAATTGTATGTATTAGTATGCTGTTATACCTACCCGTCTAAGCCCGAATAACTGCACAGTTGCACACAAAGCTCGCCGGTCGCAGCGACCGACGGGTGGGAATGGTTCGGGATATTCCTGGAATACTCCTTAGAAGCCGCGAGAGCGTCGACCCCTGTTACCTCACAGGGACATAAAAATAATTATAGACCAGGATTTACTACCAGATGCTCGCACTGCGGGAATTCAGTATAACTTCACAATTGTAATCAGTTGATGAAAATGTTAGACAAGATCACCTTTTCACTATGAAAATAAGGTAGTACTTTCTCATTTTCAAGTTATTTAACTTGAATGTAAAGACAGTACCTACTAATGAATAAAGGAGTTCAGTTAGACGAAATACAATCAACAACTTTTTACTAAATTGCGTTAAATATCTATCAAGAGAATCTATCAAAATGTTCGTTGATTAGTTGTTGGTTGATCTATGTTCACTACGGGGTCATAATATCCAGTGATGTTTGAGAATAATTGTAACACTTACCTGGCTAAGAAATGAAAATGTGATTTTGCGAAACGTATTGTTATTTTGTTTTAACTATATTATTTTAAGTAAGTATGGTACCTATACTATGTTTAACAATGCACCAAATGATAATGTGACATGTCAAATTATTTTGTACTTATAACATATCGCTGGCAAATGCTTACAAGATGTTTATATTTTTTTTGAATAGCTTAGCGAATGTGATATTTAAAACGTAGATAAATGCTGTGAAAGCCATCGTATGCAAATAGATGTTGAGAATGCTGTGCAGTATTTATATCTAGTATTGCAACTGCGATTTTTTACAAATAAATGTTTTAAATTTACATCAACTGATCACAAATGTTTAGTTTACGATGTTGTGCAATACACTAAGACAACTCAGTGTATTGACTAAACTGTAAAACATGCTATAAATTTACTTGCATGCATGGCATTTATTTGGTTGCATACTACTTTTGGAAAAATCTTGACAAGATGAAACACGGAAGGTTCCTGAAGATCCCTGCCTGAGGAGCAAGCTAGGATCTGCTCAGTCTTCTGGTGCCTCTAGGCGGTAGAGTTCTCTCACCATCAGACCACTTACTTGCCTGTTTTCCAATAACTGCATACTAACTAACATCGACACTATCCACACCAATGTTATCAAATCGAAAGTAACCCTGTCTATATTGTGTCTGTATGTCTGTTTGTAGGCTTTCGACGGCTAAACGATTCTAGATGAAATTAGATAAATAGTTACAATATATCACAAGGAAGGATTTTGGATACTTTTTCGAATAAACGCAAACGAAGTAGCGGGTAGCAGCTAATAATATCCCGTAATTAATATCGGATAAAATCCCGTAGTTGCACCCACTATGTATTTGTTTTATAATATGAAATTGGTAGTATAAACAATAAACTATGTTGCAACCAATAAATTTATTAATACCGGACTTGTCATCGCCAGCGTTGTGCCTATCAATATAATAGTGACACCACGGGATAGAGTGGGCGTCGGCTGTCGATAGCTTCTGTCGGAGATAAGAATAATAATAAATACCGTATAAACAGGACAGGTGGTGACAGAAACTTAAAACATATTCTTATCCTAGATATGACGTGTAGCGCTTACGCTACAAAGTCTCCAAAGTCAAAACAGGAAATCCTCGTATAAAGATATTGGCCGAGTACAGGCCAATAGCGGCCAACACGAATATGTAAACGGCCTACTCGGGTGTATTCGATGCTCGCCTCAAATATTGGCCCGTTTTCGACTCGGTGTCGGTTTTTTACCCGACTCAAAGGATATTTTTGTCTGCACTCGTACGAGCCGTTTATTTGTTCGAAATGTTCGGTAAATAATTCGACGAGATGTTCGCCGGGTGTAGAAAAGCGGTATAAGGTGAGGCAAGCTCGTCTCTCCCTCTCTCTCTCTTTTTCAGCTGGAAGGATTCTTCTCTGTATCTTTTGCCCCAAAAAGTAATGATTGTAACTATATAACATAAACTACATAATTGGTGTTAAAAAAAGTTAAGTAAACTTAGAACAAGGTTATATAGAGGTAGTTTAAAATACTCGTAGTAGGGTTAAATAGCCCCACATCATAACGTTTGTTCTAAGTACCTGGTAACAGTGATAACTTTAGCTATCTACTGAAACTGAGGCATCAGGCATTTGCTGCTGATCTGGATGATCGAGTGTGGTCCAAATACTCAAGACTTCTAACAGTCCAGCAGTTGACGGCATTGCCACTCTAAAACAATACTAACAGTTTAAGCTAGAATAGTTGCTGTATAGGTATCATAAACGATATTGGTATGATCAAAAAATGACTATCCTTCCCATGTCCCTAGGAATTCCACGTCGCCTACGTATTCGTGAGGATGGGTAACTCGCCGCGACCAGGTCTCTGGGCGCTGGAGAAGTCCACTGACTACGGGAAGACATTCAAGCCTTGGATGTACTTCTCTGATTCGCCGCAGTAAGTTGTACATAATATGGTACCTACTACGTAATATTATAATTCCTAGCGGAGGGAATAGCGCGTTCTAATAAAATTATTGTAATCGCAAAACATAAACCACTCATAGCTATATTAGCACTCATAGCTATATTTATTATTTATATTTGTGTACAAATTATATATTAATTTATGTATTATATGTGTCTAAAGGTATTTGTGTAGATATTTTTTTTTCACTATTATTTATTTGTTTACTATTATTTATGCTTATTTATGCTATTATATATACTTATATATTATTTAGTATTTATGTATGCCACCGACCGTTTGTCATATTTCGTTCTGTCCTGTCCATCCAAAGGTTGCCTGGAAGAAATCGCTTTAGGCGATAAGGCCCCCCTTGTACTGCCGAATGATATTTTATTTTTAATATTCTCTTTATGTTTGTTTTACTTTATATTTTTGGTGTGCAATAAAGATGTATTGTATTGTATTGTATAGCTGATGCTATAACATAAATAAATTAAATAAACTACAAAAATTCTCGTATCACAACGAGAAGAGAGGGTCATGCTCAGCAGGGGATGATTATAGGCTGATGATACTTTATCATCAGTAAAAACGTAATGTTACACGAAACCTTAGAGAAATTAAAAATACTCGCGCAAATGTCCCACGTGAACGTGAAAACAAAGTTGAACGCTATTTATGCTAACGCTGTTTACATACGAGTACATAAGAATTTCACTACCAGTGTATAGTATTTAAGAAATTATAAAAATGTTTGTTTGAGTATTATGTAGGTAACCTAGGTACCTACCTAATTATTATCCTACTATTATTATAAACGCGAAAGTTTGTATGTAACGCGAAAGTTTGTATGTATGGATGGATGGATGGATGGATGTTTGTTACTCTTTCACGCCAGAATGGCTGAACAGATCTGGATGAAATTTGGCACAGAGATAGATTATAGTCTAGAATAGCACATAGGATACTTTTTAACCGCGGGTGAAACCGCGGGGCGCAGCTAGTTTATCATATTTCTGAACTGAACAAACGAGAAAAGGAATCTTACTAGTCCAGTCGACTGAACAAATGAGAAAATAGATCTCACTAGTTCAGTCAACGGATCTAGTGGGAATAGACG
The DNA here is from genome assembly GCA_911728515.1 of Peribatodes rhomboidaria. Lineage (NCBI taxonomy): Eukaryota > Metazoa > Arthropoda > Insecta > Lepidoptera > Geometridae > Peribatodes > Peribatodes rhomboidaria. Next base: position 3,686,422 of record OU452166.1, read on the forward strand.
AATTTGACAACAATGATCGCGAGTTTTTTTTCAAGAATCCTTCAGATAAAGCTTGTTAACTATACTTATGTAATAGCAGGAGGTAATAGTAAGTATTTAAAAGCAAATGAAGCGATTAACACACTACTACGCGGCCGACACGGTGCGCTAGAGCGTCTACATTCCTACCTCATTTTTTATGTACTGTGTAAGTATGTAAGTATTATATAGTATTGTTATGCTATGTACCTATGTACGTATGTTTTGACTACACACACAGTACATAGTACATACCACGCACTGAGGAATGGCTCTGCGCGCGGAAAGTATGGGGCGCCATACCGCGCACTGTTGCGTTGCTCGGAGCAGTGTACTAAACGGCTAACTTTATCAGTTTGCAAGCTTACTCAAATCCTGCTATATTAGCAACTCACTCACACTCACTGAAGAGTTGACCTATCTTTGACCTAGTTAACTACATACATAAACAGAGTTTTAAATACGATAGGTATCGAGTTAATAAACTTGCAACACGATGATTTGGCAGAAGTTGCTTAAAAGTTAGATATTGGTAAATACCTAGACAAAAACTTAGATTTTACAAACACCTTTGTTTTTTAGTTCATTCCTTATCGTTATGATGTTTCCAGGGACTGTGAAAGATATTTCGGAAAAGCCAGTCTGCAGCCCATCACGAGCGACGACTCCGTCATCTGTAGCACTGAGTATTCACAGATCGTGCCTTTGGAAGGTGGAGAGGTCTGTATCTGTCTATTCATAATGTTTTCAAAATAACCAATTAGTTGGCTGGACCGAGGTGAAGCCGAAGCGCTCACAATTTAGGACATCTATTGCCTTCAAAGCTTAGATATGCCAATAATGGAAATTGCCAAACATCAAGTTCGTAATAGTTATTATTAGAATTAAAAACTTGTATCTAAAAAAACATATTTTTTTAATCACGTTTCATCATTATTCATTAGTTCGTTTTATTACGTTATCGTTGCTATATTTTTTGTCCATCATCATCGTCATCCACAGCCTTCTATATCCCAGTTCCTTTTCTTCCTAGATCCCAATATCGCTGCTGAACTACCGTCCGTCAGCGAACAAGTACTTCAACTCACCGGTGCTGCAAGAATGGACTCGAGCCACCAACGTGAGGCTCCGACTGCTGCGGACCAAGAACCTGCTGGGGCATCTCATGTCCGTGGCCCGCCAGGATCCGACCGTCACTCGACGGGTCAGTACTTCAACTTGGACCATATTGTACTTCTCTTATCTTTCTCTTCTCTGCTCTACATAGAATAAAACAATGCCGCTTTCCACGTCTGTCTGCCTTTACATACGTCCACTAACTCGTCCTAAAACACGTAACGGATTTTGAAAAAATCCCACGATCGGTTTTATACGGAAGGTAAAAGGTACCGTGCGAAACCGGCCAGACCGATGGGATTTTAATACCTATTTACGCCTTTAAGATCAGCCTATTTTGTTTTGTTGAATAAAGGTATGTCTTCCCTCTTTCTTATCTCCTTCTCTCTTTCTTTTGAATTTTAGGGATTTTTTTTTGTAGTTATAATATTAATTGCATTTTAATTGGTGTATTTAGATAAGTAGCTAGGTAGAGCAAAATCGATGAAAAGATTATGAAGTCACAGCATAAGGCGATCTATTAGTATGAAATAGTTTGCAAAAGAACTAAAAGCGGGTTATTATTTCCCGTGCAGTACTTCTACAGTATCAAAGACATCAGTATCGGCGGTCGCTGTATGTGCAACGGGCACGCGGACAACTGCGACCCGGCGGACCCCAGCACCGACACCAACATTCTGGTGTGTCGCTGCCAGCACAACACCTGCGGCCCGCAGTGTGCCGAGTGCTGCCCGGGCTTCAGGCAGAAGAAGTGGCGCATCTCGCAGTACTGGGATCGATTTGATTGTGAACGTGAGTCGAATGAGTTCTTCTGACTTTTGAGTATGACAAAAAAAACTGACAATACCAGAAAACTAGAACACCATTTGAATTTTTTTTACAGAAAAACTTAAGTGCTTACTAAAAAATTACATAGGTACTTAATGTATTTGTTTTTGGCTCAATACGATTCTAACTCAGCATGGTGTTAGTCGTAGACATCCCGCGGTGCTAAACTTCTGTTTGGCTGGTTTTCCGTTGAGACAGGTGAAATGGTTCTACTAAGAATTCACTACTATTAACTTTAGCACCATATAATCAAAATATTAGATAAGCACTTACATACGAGTATATTTAAACACACTACAGATTTAGAAGTAGCTAATGAAAATCAGCGAGAATTGTGTTTACAATACTCCAACGACACCATTAGCGCAAGCGAGAATGCTGATTTTCATTAGGTACCTCTGTTGAGGTAACCTAAAACATGCCAAATGTTCACGTAACATAATACTACAGCATGCAACTGCCACAATCACACGACGGAGTGCGACTACGTGCCGGAAGTGGACGAGCAGCGCCTGTCGCTGGACATCCACGGCCGGTTCGCGGGTGGCGGCGTCTGCAAGAACTGCAACCACAACACCGAGGGCATCAACTGCAACAAGTGCAAGCCCACCTTCTACAGACCGTACGGGAAACGCTGGGACGAGATCGACGTCTGCAGACGTGAGCTATCTTTGACTACCTTGTTTTAATACCAACAGGCTAGCACTAAGATCGCAGTTGACAAGTTGTTGACGGTAAACAACCCTAGTATCTGAAATAGGAACTAGTCACTAATGAGTAATAAGGCTAGTAGCGAGATTTTGATGCGCCTCCTTATCTTGGAGTCAAGGATTCATTCCTTAAGATTGTCTTATCAATGTTCGTTGTTTAACCTACTATCAAGTTGCATTGCAGCTTGCGCATGCGACTTGCACTACTCGACCGGCAACTGCGAGGAGGAGAGCGGTCGGTGCGAGTGTCGCGTCGAGTTCAACCCTCCTAACTGCGACTCCTGCGCCTACGGATACTTCGACTATCCCAACTGCAAGCCTTGCACTTGCAACCTGAACGGCACTGAGGGACAGCATTGCACACCTACTGAAGGCATTGTAAGTGAAACTACAATTATTTTTCCATCATAATAAATTTACAATAATTAATTGTTTGTGTTTATCAATTATATGTATAAATGAAATTATAAAGAACATAGAGTTCAAATAACCGTTAGTTATTAGTTTATCAAATATTTCTTTTCGTATAGTGCCCGTGTAAATTCAACTACGCCGGGAAGTCCTGCGAAATGTGCGAGGATGGATACTATTCACCAGAGTGTAAAAGTAAGTATAACGCAAAATTATACTTTTAGATTAAAAAAAATATAACTGCCTGCCTGGCTGGTTTTTTAATAATCTAGCTAAAAAGTTCACGGTTTCAATATTGAAAATGTAGCTATATTTTATTGTACATATCTGACTCTAAAATTCAACTATAAAATAATTTTGTTAAAGAAAAAAATATTTAATAAAGAAATTTTGGGTAAATTTTAGTTAATACGGTGAATGTTAATGTAACGTTCCATAATTGAAGGTGGCTTAGCTTTACTTTACGCCTTACTATGGAGTGTAAAATGTAAGCTTATTCTTGAACAGATTGCGAGTGCAACTCCGTGGGGTCCGTGTCTCACGTCTGCGACAAGGTGTCCGGAAACTGCACGTGCAAGAGCAAGTACAGCGGCCGGACCTGCAACCAGTGCGAGGCTGGCTACTACAACTACCCCACTTGCAAACGTAAGTCACCATCATAGATATACAGCAAGACTTTTTTTTTTTGGGGGCTGAGCTACCCACGTCCGTAGGAGTGTACTCTATTCTGATTCCCTACACGTGGTCCCCGGGTAGTGCTAACCGGGTAGCAAACTCTGGTGGAAGGCTTCGGCCGTGGCTAGTTACCACCCACCGGACCAAGCCATGCCGTGAAATGACCTAGTCGTGTTTCGGGATGTAGTCCGGTGTAACCGTTCCGAAGACGGGTCTGAGCAGTGGCGCACTTGTAGCGCCTCACTCAACTGCCGTCTTTGTACTTCTTCACTCTAGTAAACTTCAAGGCTAGAATGAATAAGTACCTTCTAGGTCGTCGTGCTCCATCTTAGACCACAACGTCGCTTAACATCAGGCGAGTTGGTGGTCAAACGCCGACCTATTCTACATAAAAAAAAGACACAAAAAACATTTTTTTAAAGTCAAAATTTAATATAAACTAGCATTATTGCATTCTCCAGTCGATACTGGATGCACACCTTGCGGAAATAATAGGGTTTTTGTAACATCCTAAATATCGATCACAAAGTCACAATCTATCAAATCTTAACTTCACGTGGTAAATACTCATTTTCAAGTCAACTGTCAGTCTTCAGTCAATATTCAGAAATTTACATCGTCAAAAAATCACTCTAAAATTGAGGGGAACGTGATCTGAGATAGCATCGGTTTTAAAAATACCACTTCGAGAAACCTCGTAACCAAATGATGATGATACCATTGACTCCAAGGCTCAATGCAAGATGGGTCTTCATCATCTGAGGCTACCGGTTCTTCTGCGTCAAACATTTTTATGCTTAGCTTACTTTATACTTACTTAGCTTGTCGGGCACATTTCCTGAAACTGGTTCCTTTTTTCAGGAACAATAGCTTTTAATTCTCCTAATATTATAAACGCGAAAGTTTGTAAGAATGGATGGATGGATGGACGGATGGATGGATGGATGTTTGTTACTCTTTCACGCCAGAACGGCTCAACAGATCTGGATGAAATTTGGCACAGAGATAGATTATAGTCTAGAATAGCACATAGGATACCTTTTAACCGCGGGTGAAACCGCGGGGTGCAGCTTGTTGTGCTATATATCGCCATGCCTTTCCCCCGAGGGGGCTGGCAGAGGTCCAATACAACACCCACACTTCGCCGGACAATATTCAGTCCCAAATGTTAATTGTGCTATAAATTATAATAAACTTACAGCATTTTACAAAAAACCTGTTATATAATTGAACACCATGTACAGACACTGAAGTATTCATGCAAAAATACCAACAAAATGAACGTTACAAATAGCAAGAGTTATGACCGGTATAAGAAAGCAAAAAAAAATTACAAATAAGTATGTTATAAAAACTGTATCATAATAATATACTTACTCACAGATTTTTTAACATTTTTGATTTTTTTTTTTATGTTGGTGGATTTATTCTAAGATGATAGCGGCACGACGCGCGACGTGACGCGGATAGTTTTCAAATAAAACCGACGCGATTAGCTCGCGCTTTAGGGAGGGCGGAGAGCGAATTTTTCGTAGTCAATATTTAATTTATACTAGCGTAATTGCATCTTCTTGATACTGGATGCGCACCTCGCGGAAATAACAGAGTTTTTGTAAAGCCCTGTATAAGATGGCATTCATGGTATGCCATATCATCATTCATATATAATGAGGTAGAATAATGAACTGCGATGAATAGATGCTTACTCGTGTAGATATATATATAAATAAATTAATGCCTTCACGAACGACATTGATATATTTCACGACTCCTTAAGATTATTTAGGAGCAAAGTATCAAAAAAAAAAAACAATTAATACAAACAATCAATAGTTAAAATTATATAGTTTTCATTTTAAACCATCTTATCTATTCTTGCTAGTGTGTATATATATATATTTATTTATGTATAAGTAATGTATTTATATTTTATTTCATTTTTTTTCTCTTGCTGACATGTCTGTGATCAAAAAAATTGTGTATTTTCAAAGATATTTATGATGTTAAGATAGAAATAAAAATACTCACCACCTTCCTCATTGCGAATGTTGTGAATACCTATTATGGGTATACATATCAGAACTGTTCCTATTAGCTGTAAGAAAACTTAAATTGTTTAATATGTATACTGTTGGTATTCCTTAATAAATAAATAAATTACTACCTAATAATTAGTTTATATAATGTCAATAATTTATAGAAGGTAGTAGTTGTAGGGTTAGGAAGTTTTTTAAGGTAGTTTAGTTTGCATTATGAATTGTAGCGTGTAGCGATAAGGGTATTGATACAAACTATTAAGTTTTTCAATACTTTGTGTCTTAAAATGCATACCACTAAATTTATTTTAATTCTACATGCTACATAATTTTGCTTATTACATCATATTTGTCATACACAGCTTTAAACAAAACATTGATAGTTAACCTGATAAGTAAATATAGAGTGAAGAAAGTGAATCAATAGAATCTTGATTTTTCTTCAGCAAAAACAATATTTTTTTTGAGCAATTTTTACTAAATCTGACGTAGTGACAGCCCTCCGATGATCTCGCGCACCAGCATCTGCCGGGTCAAGGCGTGTTACTTTGCGGTACGCTTGTGTTGTAAAGGCGTGCCATGGTTTTACAGACGGCGAAGACATTGCTGCTATGCCATCTCATCCACTACGCCACCTCTGACCACGTTACCCAAGTTTGGATGGATGGGTGTTTGTTAGGTACCTACTCAATTAAGCCAAAACGGCTGAACGGATCTGGATGAAATTTTGCACAGATTGTAGGCTAGAACAGCACATAGTTTTAAAACAATAGTTTTTAACCGCGGGTAATACTGCGAGTCGCAGCTAGTTTCATGTAGGAAATTAATTGCAAAATAATTTGAAAATTATCATATCACTCTTAAGTTTTAAAAAACGTACCTTGGTCATGAAATATTTCGAAATTCTCAGAACTAAGGAATATTTATTTTCCAAACAGACTTCTCCAAGTCAAAAGCAAATGGTACTAACAGAAATAATTTTGCAGATTGCAACTGTGACGTAAGTGGGACTGAAGCTAGCATTTGCGATGACGTCACAGGACAGTGTATTTGCAAAACTGGATTCGGAGGTCAACGTTGTGACCAGTGTCTCTCAGGGTAAGCTGCAGAAACTTTCTTGAATGCTAATATTATTCTTATAAGCTTATTTCACATAACATTTCTTTTCCATCATTGTGTGCCTGTCATTCATAGGAAACTTTGTGACGCCTTTTCCTCAGTGCCGGATTAACCACGTAGCAAGAGTAGCAATAGCTACAGGCCCTGCGCTATAAGGGACCCGCATTTTTAAACCCATTCATCTCTGCCTAAGCGTAATTTTTTGATTAAAACTTCTTAAAATGTGGTATCAGTGCCGGATTAGCCACATAGCCGGACGCAGCAAATGCTACGGGCTCCGCGTTAGAAAAAAAAGCGCTGACCATACTTGGCAACACCGCAATACTTTTAGGGGAAATGGGGTGTTTTGGTGAGAAACCAACTACTTAAGGGCCCCTTCATATTTGCTGCGGGCCCCGTGCTCGCTTAATCCGGCACTGCTTTTCCTTGCACCCATACCTTGGACTCTGCATACAGTCCATCTATAATATCTTGTGTTGCTATAGTCATCTCATCGTCATGTAATGCTCTAGTTTATTGGCCCGCTACCATCGTAATTTTGTGTAAAGCTGTTTCTACTTTACCTGTGTAGGTACTACATGGAAGTCCGCGGCCGCGAGCGTGTGTGCACGGCCTGCGCCTGCGACCCGACCGGTTCCACGTCCACGAGCTGTTCCGCGGACGGGAAGTGCAACTGCCTCGTCAACTTCGGCGGCAAGCAGTGCAACCAGTGCTCGCCCGGCTTCTACAAGTACCCGGACTGCTTGCGTTAGTGTTTATCTGTGTCTGCTATAGCTTTCAGTTAGGTTACTTACTCTTAACAAAATAAATAAATCGATATTGATTTACGAGAAAAAAATTGACATAAACAAAAGAATAATTACACAGGGAAAGCTGCCTTAGCTTTATGGAACACCTACATTATGGTTGCTATTTTATTTGCTTGCAGCCTGCAACTGCGATCCATCCGGGTCGATCGGGTCGACGTGCGACGACACTGGCCTGTGCCACTGCAAGCCCAACTTCGACGGTGTCAAGTGCGACCGCTGCCGGGAATCGTTCTACAACTACCCTGCCTGCGAGGAGTGCAACTGCGACCCGCGCGGTGTCGTCGCCAGCTTCGCCGGTAATCATTCACTGCGAACAACTCATTTGATTAATTTGATATTAGTAACGTAAAGAAGGTACTAGAAAGGCTGAAATCTAAGTAACTTTTTTAGACTGGAGGACCACATGAAGATTTAGTCGCCACACTACGGTGTCTCTAGTTCGATTTGAATAGTAAAAGATAGTAGCCGTGGAAGGATATTATGCCTATGTCACTATCAATAAACTGTTTATGTAAGACGCAAATGTTCCCAGGATGTGGGTCGGTGCCCGCCGGGGAACTCTGTCAGTGTAAAGGCCGCGTGCAGGGCCGCATCTGTAACGACTGCAAGCCTCTCTTCTGGAACCTTCAAGAGTACAACCCCTATGGATGCGAAGGTACGTCTAATCACAAGAAATCACCACCATCAAACAAATATTTTACATTGAACGCAACAAAGAAAAGCTGGTTAGATAGAAAGCACCTAGTAAATAATAGGGTCATTTCTGAAAGCTTCATTTAGTTAACTAAACTTGCTAAAATTAATGATGTCCTTGTCTTACAGACAGCAGTAGTAAAAACATCTGTATTTTAGCAGGTATATGTCTAGTTAGATCTATCAACGAAGTCCTTCAGAATTATGTCAGATATGTTTGCAGGCGTACCTTGTGAATAATGCGGTGCATGATGTAATAATACTGTATGGTAATGTAGAATGCAAGTGTCACCTGGCGGGCACGCTGGGCGGGCTGGGCGCGTGCGACACGCGCAGCGGGCAGTGCACGTGCAAGTCGCACGCGGCGGCGCGCGCCTGCGATCAGTGCGCCGACGGCTTCTACAGGCTGCAGGCCGAGAACCTCTTCGGATGCACTCGTGAGTTAACTCCTACCTTAGTTTAGCTACATAATATGTAGGCAGTATGTGCGGCCCTTATTCATCACAAGAATTAAAGGTTGAAAGTGAAACTAGATTTTAAAACATAGAAACATAGAAGATGAGGTCAAATTTATTAAAACGTTAATAGATATACCTATTGATCAAAAAATGTTTTTATACTCTAGACGAATTCTTAACTGACAAAAATATGTACATATTAGAATAAATCCAGTCCGAACAATGTTGCCATACCCTATCAGGGTCATTATGTGATACAATTTTATGTACCTAATTTACCTTTAAGAACTGCATGTACCATAATAGAAGCAATAAATTATTGAGTATTGAGTAAAATATCTTAGTAAGTAGATACGAGTAGTAGTAAGTAGGTAGTTTACTCGTATTATAAATATAGTAATTGATGAATAGTTAAAAAACGGAAAGCAATGAAGAAAATAATTACTAAATCTTTAAGAATAATCTCCCATTCATAGAAACGGAATTGATCACTGAATTTATAGCCGTAACGGACTTACTCCTTACTTAAGCGCACTATATACTTGCGACGTTAGCATGCGACTGCGACATCGGCGGTTCGATCGACAACAGCTGCGACAAGCAGAGCGGGCAGTGCCGCTGCCACTCGCGCGTGGAGGGCCGCCGCTGCGACCGGCCCATCCGCGCGCACTACTTCCCCACGCTGCACCAGTTCCGCTACGAAGTGGAGGACGGCGTCACGCAGTCCGGCCCCGTCAGATACAGGAACTCGGAAGAGGTCTTCCCGGGGTATTCTTGGAAGGGATATGTCGTCTTCTCTATATTACAGGTACGAAAACAGCGTGATTTTATCCCAATGTACATGAAGGCAGCCAATCTAATTAATGTTGAACAGAATCACATACAGTACGTACCTACACACGATTCAAGTCGCATTGTGGCACGTTGTGATGTCGTCTCCCGATGCGATGTCGTGTCGAGGAAATCTACGACGTAGCCTATAATAAAAGTTCACGTCACGGTGTCGTGTCGTATGTAACACGATGTCGTGTCGAGGAAATCTACGACGTAGCCTATAGTAAAAGTTTACGATACAAAATCGTGTCGCGTAGTGTGTCTTGTGTATGTGGTTTGGCCAAGCTGACAGAGTTCAACTTTTTACTAAAAAGCTATTGTAGCCATTTTCATAATTACAGGCATAAGAATCGACATTAACATCACTCTAATTAAATAGACTATACTAGTGGCACAATGTGATTTTGACTGATGTATTTGAATAAAGAAAAAAACGAACTTAGGTGTTCAAATTTGTTGCAGAATGAGGTCATCAACATAGTACAGATACCCAAGTCGTCCCTCTACCGCATGGTATTGAAATACGCCAATCCTCTCCAAGACCCCGTTACGGCCAACATCATCATCACGCCGGAGAGTGTAGTCGACATACAACAGAAGTAAGATCAATAATTCACCCCTCCAATGTACTAGGCTAAGCCTTAAGCCCCAAGGCTACAGGAATGCTCTATTATTCTTAAAGCAGCCTATTGGAAAGAAAAAGCTAAACTATACGATATTTTTATGTTGTTTGTGTTTATTTGGCATAATAAAAAACAACAACAAAAACAACAACAAAACTTGTAGAGCCTTCAGCTGTTATCACAAGTAGATGCGCAGAAGATACCCGTTTTTAGGTGTCAGAGGGGCGAGTGCGGAGTATGCGCACGCAGTATGCCTCGCGCCTGTCTCAACAAAGAACCCTTTGTGCCTTCCTGCGTTCAGTGAGGGTCTGCGTTCGCAGCCTTGCGGTCACGCCGGTTCCTTTCATAATCATGTCTGATTTTGTGGTGTGATAGGTTTAACGTTTACCTGCGGCCGACTATCAAGCCACAGCTGGTGACTGTAGCTGGCGACAAGGGCCTCGCGCCCTCACCGTTTGTTATCAACCCTGGTAACTGGACGATTACCATTAAAACTACTAAGGAAATCATGATTGTGAGTATTTTCATTTAAGTACATTGCCTCTCCTAGATTTAAATTAAGATTTGGACTAAGGACACTAATGGATTAGATGCTGCCTACTGTTAAGCCCTTGATAAGTTTTCTTTTCAAGGAAATTTGCATTCAGGGACGTTGTGTATTGATCGGAAGTTATTAATATCCAACCGGGCCGCGGCCATTACTGTATGATCGATCGAGGTGTTTCCCTACCTGGGCTGTATAATAAGTACCCTGCCTAAAGTATAGATAATTGAATACTTACTTACCTAATGAAAATACATACTTGTATATTGGTATGATAGCTTAATAAAATAGAAGCTCAAATCCATATTTTAATGAAGAGACCTACATGACTTGACAGACTTGATGAAGATGCATCGAATCAAAATCAAAATAAAATTGAATACCTACTAAAAAAGAATCTGCGCTTTCATATTAAATTCTGAATATGCGGATAGCTTTACACAAAGAGGTAAAAGATAGGTGAGAGGTAAAGCGTTAAAGATGAATCTAGAAGCATAGCTTCACGACGTCTACTTCGCAGGAAAAGTGAACAAAATCCATGAAATCATTTTACACACCCAATGATTAAAAGATTATTTATGAATGACTATGGAGGATTTATGGATGTGTTTGTTATTTTATGTGTATTTAACAGACTATGTGTTTTATATTTCAACTGAACGGTCAGCCATGTTTAAGGTGTGCGCAAGATGGCTGCCGCGTTTGCTCACCGCTCAACGCAAACTTCTAAAAAAAAATATAGACCACTAAACAAACCATGCCATTTTTCGGCGATAGTTATGGCGTATTTTGGGATTTCAGAGGAATTTTAATGTTTATCAACTTTAGAGTTAGTCAGTTAGGCGGTAAATGAATAAGAAGCCGTCTCCTTCACGATTTTCGTAGCAACGTCTTCTATAGGTATTGGTACCTACAACTGGTACGGATGTGTTCATCGTTAGCTCTAGATCGTGGAGCTGCCAGTCGTCGCGGGGACACGCGAAGCTATGACGTCACAGAAATAGCCGGCGGCCATTTTGACTTCTGTCAATATCTCGAGTTATTTTTCATCAAACTTTTACAGTGCGAAGTGTCTATTGAAAGCTTTTTTAACGTTCTAGAACCTATTTATTGTTACGCCAGTCGCAGCCGATGACGAAACTATACACTAACTAGCTGTCACCCCGCGATTTCGTTCGCGTTTATTATTTATATCTTATCTTAATATATATAAATCTCGTGTCACAATGTTTGTCCTCAATGAACTCCTAAACCACTTAACCGATTATAATAAAATTCGCACACCATGTGCAGTTCGATCCAACTTGAGAGATAGGATAGTTTAAATATATATATATATATATATATATAAATAATAAGTCCAATAACCTTTCGGAAATAATAATTCATATGTGTGTGGAACAGGACTACTTCGTGTTGATCCCGGAAGCGTACTACGAGGCGACCGTATTGACGAAGCTGGTGGAGCAGCCATGCGCTGTCGGCGATGGGTCGCTCTGCCGGCACTTCGCATACCCCAGCCTGGCAGGGTACCCGACCGCAGACTCGGACCAGCTCGCCACAGTTGTCACCCAGTACATCGACAACCCGGTGGTAAGTCAGCTACTCTAGCCAGTGAAGACGTCACTAACAAGTTGCACAACCAACGACGACGCCGACTTCTCCATTAATTATGCAGAAGAACTACCTAACACTACAATATTGTTTCAGCAACTCAGCGAAATTAATGCAGCTCATAACACGATTCCGATTCTGAGCTACGAGCAAAACCTACTGGAATACAACATGAAGATCGACTCACCCGGACGTTACATCTTAGTGTTGGAGTATGTGACGCCTGTGACGGGAGACTTGGCAGTTCAATACGATAACAGCACCGAGGTTGACCCGTCAGCTCGTGGGCTTGTGCTTGTAACCTTCCGATCTGGAGATCGCAGCGGCGTAAACGCAGTCGTTAATCTAAACGACTGCCCATACACAACACCGTGCCGGCAGGTCGTTGTCGACCCGATGGCCAAGATTGAAATCTTTAACGTGCAAGACCCGAACAATTTTGTGCGTTTGAGGGTAAGTAGATACTACGAGTATATCACTTCGTAATAAAATAAAAAAATAAAAAACTCGAGTCTTAATTTTATTCAACCTTATCTTAATTAGGGGGTGTAGTAGTCGAAAAATCAATCATACACAGACATCTGTGAACTAAAGATGACATTACAGGCTGATCCGGGAACATTAGCTGGGATCAAGTCGATCATTGCGATCCCGGAAGCGCAGTGGCACCTGGACTACATCACCCCGCGGCCTTACTGCCTGCGACGGGACGGCAAGTGCGAGCCGGCTGTCTTTAGCTCCGCTGTCGACTCTAAGAAGGTATGACACAGTTGCAGGAAAATTATCGCTACACTTTGTAAAGCCGGTTTTTATTTTTTCCTTACCCTGTGTTCTTTTCTGTACACCCTTGACAACTTGGCAAAGTTTTATAATTTTATAATTATTCATTGAGCTGGGACCCTATTCGGAGATTTGAGATTTTCATCTCACTTTCTTTCGTCCTTGTTGCTCTCGTTTGAAACGTCATAGGTGGGAGAGTGACCAAGATAAAATCTCATCTCATCTCACGCGCAAGAATAGCCCCCCTGTTGTGGCGTCAATGCGTTCCAAACAAACGTCATTTTTGCATTAATTTAAATATTGTCCCACAGTTGGAGATAGAATCAGGCACGGGCGGCGACAGGGACCTGCGGCCCCCGATCCTCGACAACTCGACTTCCTTGGTGTATCTGACTCCTTCCGATGTAGTCACTGTGGAGGGCAGGGTGCCCGCGCCCGGCAACTACTTGCTGGTGTTACATTACTACCAACCTGATCTGCCTGGTAAGAACTATAGTTAATATGATTTATTTATGTATCCCAGTTTCTATACGCCCATAGTACAAGCTTTGCTTAGTTTGGGGTTAGACGACCGGGTGTGCAATGTCCCGAATATATATTTTTATTTGGTATGAGAAAGTGAATGTTTTCAGAGAGTAGTGTAGAGACCGGGCTGTCGGCCAACGGGCAGCAGTACGAGGTGTCCCTCCCGATCCAGCACTGCCCGTCCAACTCCGGCTGCCGGGTGCTGCTCAGGGCAGCTGACGGGAACGATCGTTTCTTCATCGAACAGAACTTCACAATCTACTTTAATGTAAGCTTATGAGAAAATAAATCTATACTATTTATGAGATAATTTATTAATAAAGAATTATTATTTGAACTTTAAATCGTAATCGCGCCCTCATCCGTTCGCGTTCATTGATCCGCGCGCCGTTTGTTTGTCCAACGATAAGGCAAGTAAGGTAGTAGTTCATGTAAATACAATGTTGAAGTTCGACTATGAGCAAAATGGCTCAAGTGTCACGAGGTCACAGTTCCGAGGCGATACCACTAGTTGATTTAGTAATGTGGCGGGCTGTTCCAGGGCACGCGCGCCGCCGGCGTGTGGCTGGACTACGTGCTGGTGATCGCGGAGGCGGACTACGGAGACGCGGCGCTCTCGGAGGCGCACACGCTCGACTACACTCGAGAATTCATCGACAAGTGCGCCTTCGACGACTACTACATACCGCACAACCAGACTGGTAACTACTGCTGACTATACCTCTCTGTTTTTGACGTGGACCGTCTTTGATATTACACCTAAGCATACGGGTCAGTAGGGTTAGCTAGGCGTACCCAGGATTTTTTATGGGCAGAGCAGAAGTAAAAATAATGGTGGCGCAGAAGTAATTGTACCTACTTTTTTACTTGAAAATAAAAAAAAATTGTTTCCAGTTAGGGACCAGGGTGAGGCAGATGCCCAAAATTGCCCCAACATGAATCCGCCCATGATGGTTAGTATGATATTTGATAGTTTCGTAAACGTTATGCCATATATTACAAATACATAAACAAGAAAAGAAATTAAGAGATTGATCAGTTGATAAATTTAATTCAGTACTTGATTACTTGTGAAGGAATATTTAACCACAAATTAATTACCATATTGTGCTTAAGTATAATGAAACATAATTGCTTATTCTTCGAATGAACTAAGAAAATACAATAAAACTAAAATACCTACTCGTACCTATCGAAACAATATCATTGTTAATACATTTTTAAGCCAAAAACTCGTGGGACACCCACCAAACCTGGCAGCACCCTTGTTCATCAAAATCATCACGTCATCTTCATAATAACTATTTATCATCCTAAATTTATGTTATTTTTACAACTGTAAATTGTTAACGAATAAAATTTGAAGAATGTCAACCGTCGAAAGTATCGGACGCCGCGGTAGATACCTAGTAAGTAACCATATAAATCGATCAGTTGCATGAAGTGTACTAGATTCCTAGAAATAGCTGACTGGGCCGCAGCTCCAGGCGCCCGCCCCTCCCTAGCTGCGGCCCCTTCTCCATGGCAACCAGAACACCACAAACATAATTAACTGCAAGGACGACCCTTGTACATACTTAGAAATTGAATCTTTACTAATCATCGAAATATTGTATTATCGAAGTTACGAAGGGTTTTCAAATTACGCCTCGGCTTTGGGCTTTTAAGAGTCCGGCGACCTAACTAACTTCGACCTATGCGACCTAGACTAACTTCGCATTGGCTTAAGGTATTCTATAGCCATTTCGTCTAGAAGAAGAAGACTAGCGAAGAGAGCGAGTAATGATACTGACGAGCCTCTAAACTTACCTAAGTATAGAGTGACAAAGTGCAATTTCAATTTTCTTTATGACTTTTGCACTTTTGTAATCATTTTTAAATAACTAAGAATTTCCCTTGTATTATGGATTCATTTAACACCTAATGATATATACAACCTCTATGTAATGGAATTTTTGATTTGCTTTGTCTACCTATTGAATAAATCAGTCAAAATTGACCCCTTAAAATGTGGGTATTTTTCATAGCTCTATTTTCGCTTGAGAACGTTTTTAAAAATAAACCAAGAACATAGGGGCGGAGATATTGTTAATTTAATTGTAAATGCTAAATTTCATCATAATCTGACAAATGGTTTTCAAGAAATTTAAGTAGCGCGTTTGTATGGACATTTCAGAGCGTTGCGGCCCTCTTAAGATTAGTCTCGATAAGTAATTTCCTAACAATATTATAATGTGATTGCAAAAGCAGCCATTAGCTTGTTGGCCACTTATGGCATGAAAAAGGCTTTATTTTCAGCTGACTACGCAATAATCGCGACGATTGACTAAACTTTATGTTTTGTTTCAGGATTCTGCCGCGACGCCATGTATTCTATAACTGCGGAATACAACAGCGGCGCCCTGAGCTGCTTCTGCGACTTCATGGGTTCGACTGAACTTGAGTGTGACACTTTTGGCGGACAGTGTCCCTGCAAGCCCAACGTCATCGGCCGCTCTTGCACCACTTGCCGCACTGGATTCTACGGCTTCCCCAACTGCAAGCCTTGCCACTGCCCTTCTACCGCAATCTGCGATGATAATGGTCAGTCAATCGTTTGTAGCCGCATTCTTCTCATCTCAATATAAAACAATGCTCCTTTAATTCCTTTTTATACAGGCATGTGCATCTGCCCCAAGAACGTGGAAGGTGAAAACTGCGACCGCTGCAAGCCGTTCACATTCAACTTCGACGTGCAACGCGGTTGCGATGATTGCAACTGCAACACGCTCGGCGTCATCGACAACCAGCTGCAATGCGAGCCTGACAGCGGGAACTGCGCGTGAGTCGCTGCGACTCGGTCGCATATTTGCAAAATAAATTATGTCGCATAGTTTGGGTCAATTTAGCCTTACCTTTAGCTGTCATGTGTTCGGTTTTTGACTTTTTGAACGTCACTTTTATTGTCTGGGATTATTCTGACTTATTTAATCTACTATAGGGCTATTCCTGGGGGGCTATTCCTGTGCGTGAGATGAGATGAGATTTTATCTTGTTCACTCTCACACCTATGACGTTTCAAACTAGAGCAACAAGGACGCAAAATGGTGAGATGAGAATCTCAAATCTCCGAATAGGGTCCCTGCGCGTGAGATGAGATGAGATTTTATCTTGGTCACTTTCACACCTAAGACGTTTCAAACGAGAGCAACAAGGATGAAAAAAAGTGAGATGAAAATCTCAAATCTCCGAATAGGGTCCCTGATGACAGTGCTAACACTTTATGTCCAAACTAGGCTGACAGTCACGCGGCTGCTTAAAGCGTATAGCATAGACTCGCAGACTATTGTGGATCAATTTTTATTTTTTTATTCTTACTTTCGCGAACCAAAGGCGCTAACCGTAACGTAAGTCAATTTTTTTTTTTTTGTGGTACAGTCAGTGTCAGACTTGTGTCAGACCGACGTGCAAATTTTAATTATTTATTGCGATTATTTATTAAGTTGCATCAAGAAGATCCTTAGATATAACTTACCGCATGATAACTTATTGCTACAATACTTTCCAGGTGTCGAGAAAATGTGATCGGGCGAGTGTGTGATCACTGCGTGCCAGGACACTATGCGTTCCCGGATTGCGTGCCGTGCAGCTGTAACCTGGCCGGCACCACTGATGATGTCTGTGACCAGAACACAGCTCAGTGCTACTGCAAAAAACACGTCCGGGGACAGGTAAGATGGTGTTGTTACCAAGTGCTTGTGTTATTTACAATGATCACTGTACCGGGACATGTGCATTAATTCCCAGTATACATGCCTTGTCGCTGCAGGGCTACAACCTTGGGCCTTATTGAATAAGCGTGGTAGATATGTTAATCGTGTGCTTTCGACGCGTGTAATCTGGCACGAGCCTTGACCATTGTCATTACATTCACACAATAACGCCTCTGGCGAGCACTTTTAATTACAAATGACGATAGTATGTTTTAAGAGTAGCATAAGTAATTAATTCTTTCCTTTGTTTTAGGAGTGTAACACATGCAAAGATGAATATTTCAACCTCCAACTGCACAACCCAGATGGTTGCACCAAATGCTACTGCTTCGGGAAGACCACCAGATGTTCCAGCTCTTACCTCGCTTGGGCAGTGGTGAGAAACCCTGTGTTGAACTAGACTTTTACTTCATTTAACATAACACAGGCTCAAACAAATTAAGTGTAGCAGCATATTATCAAATAAAGAGTGTACCGCTGCATTCATTTATTCCACATACTGTTTTATCCCCAATTTTTTTTTCATATGATAATTTTTGTCATTAACAGATTGTAGGCATGGAGAGCTGGTTCCTGGTGAATGTGGATGTGAACAAAACTTTAAACATATTCCCACGCACAATTGGCCCGTCATTTGTTAATGACTCTGTCATAACGGTTGACCTTGTGGGAGAAGACAGCGACCAGAAGGTTGTCTACTTCGGAGCACCGGACTACTACTTGGGTAAGAAATGAAAAAGCAAGTAACAGAATTGTTACTTCTGTTATTATATATCTAAGTAACTAAGCGCTACTGCATGCTAAAACGACGCTCAGTCATGAGGCTTGATTTAAATCTGGTTTCAAGAATCATAAAACCAGACTTAAATTGAAATGCAAGACTGTTTGTCTTTTAAATTTTATTGTCTTGCAGTCCATTCTAATGCTTTTTCTAATTATCTTGCCAACTTCTGTTATTTCACTGTGGTTTTCCTTCTTGTTTGGACTTACTTGCAGCACTTTTTTGATTTAACTAAGAAAATCCAAATTTCCAGGCAAGCGCCTGCGATCGTACGGAGGGTACCTGACATACACTATCCTTTACAAAACCGATGGTGATGGGCATGCGATTGCAGCTCCTGACATCATCATGGGAGGACCCAATGGGTATGAGGTTTTATTTATTATGTATTGAACTATTGAAGTAGCAAGAATATTTAAGATTATGAATAATAGGATAAATTAAAGAGGAGGGGAATTATCAACCAAATATTTTTTGTGTCTGCTCTGGCTAAAAAATCATTTTCTTTCCCAGCTACATAGTCCACTACAGTATCGAGCAGCCTCCAGAGGCGGTGGAGTGGATCCACGCGGTGAGACTGACTGAGGATGAGTTTACGACGCTGGACGGTGCAGCGGTGTCGCGGGACCTCTTCATGAACACGTTGGTCAATATAACCAGCCTCTACATCAGAGGCAGCTACTGGCGCCCAGCTGAGGACACCTCGTTAGTACTCTCACTCTACTTTAAATAATCGGTTTCAAATTACGTTCAGCATTTTGCTTTCATCGCCCAGTGCATCTTTGAGATCTTTCTCCTTTTGGCAATAATCATTTTTCGTTTATAGTTTACATTTTAACTGTTTCCGAATATTTATGAAGCCAAAGTAAATAATGTCGTTTTTTGTCACTTAGTTTGAAATAAGCTCGATATGTGTGCACGAAAGCTACGCTCATTAGAAGCATACAATAATCTCAAAGATTTACTTTACTTACTGCCTACCTTAACATGTGCACATGAGTCAATAACACCAAGCTTTTTAATACAAGCTTTTATTTAACTTACTATGCTTTTTGCTCAAATAAAGTCATCATTACAGTTATTTATTGGTTCTCTTAGTTTAAAATTATTTTAAATACTTTAAAAATAAATATAAAAAACAAATAGAAAAAGTAAAAAAACAGCGGCACAAGGACCAAGCTACTGGCGGTTAGGGCTGCAGAGTGAGGAATCTCCTGACAATTCGACACATGTCTAGGATCACTGCCTTTTGTATGAGGCCCTTGACCCAACCGTCTAACGAGAGCCTTTTGAGGTGTTGGTTGAGGCTCTTCGCTATGAGCCCAGTTACCGAAACGACTATCGGGACAATGATCGTTGAGTCAACATCCCACATGGTTGTTACCTCATGAACCAAGTCAAGGTTCTAGCTGAGTTTGTCCTTCTCGGCCTTCACTAGATTCCCATCATGTGGAATAGTGATATTAATGAGCACTGCCCAGCCTTGGGAATGGTCGACTGCTCCTGGAACTGCTACACAGGGAGGGCTATATGTTTGTGTAGAGTTTGGGCTCGTTTCTTCAAGAACTGACCTCACAAGGATAGTTTACACGCACAAGCGAACAAGCTAAACTAGCTGACTGTAAAGCTCTTAATTTTTTTTGTACATCCACTAAATTTTTACATTGTTTCAAGCTGCCTGTTGGCTCGTGTCATGTAACATTGTGCGAGTTTAGAAAGAGATAGTAATCTCGCTGTCTTGTTAGCTTGAACAAGCGTCAACTAGCCGTATGAAAGCCGTAGCCTAGTAAATAACTGCTAGTGAAAAGGCTGCTTGAATCTCATTTTTGGTTGATGAAAACACGCTAAATTCTTGGCTTCTGAGTTAGTGGAAATTTTGTTTGTCATCTTTAAAGCTATCTAATTCGCTCGCTTGTAGCGTCAATTGCTCGCTTGTAGATGGTCAATGTGATTGAACTATTCCATAGACTTAAGTACCTCAGTACAAATAGGCACCTTGAAAGTGTGATTGACAAATTGTAAGGTTACAAAGCACTTGTTACCGGCACAGTCTGATTCGCGTGAGCCTGGACATCGGTGTGGACAGCTACGTGGACGACGAGTTCCGGCGCGCCTCCTCGGTGGAGGAGTGCCACTGCCCCCGCGCCTACCGCGGCCTGTCGTGCGAGCAATGCGCCGAGGGCCACTACCGCCTGCCCTCGGGCTTCTGCGTGCCTTGCCAGTGCAACGGCCACGCGCCGCAATGTGACGTCAATACTGGCATCTGCCTCGTGAGTACTCGCCTTCTAACTAATTAGACTTATTTGTATTTACTTTGTTTGTGTAAGTATTTTACTGTTGAATAGCTAGTGAAGCCTACTAATGAGTATTGTGTACAGAACTGCACGGACAACACTATGGGCGAGCACTGCGAGCAATGCGTGCCGGGATACCACGGAGACGCGACTCTTGGCACCCGCCAGGACTGCCTCATCTGCGCCTGCCCCATGCCGTATCCTTCCAACAAGTAACTATATATTTATCAGCCCTAGAAATAAAAAAATGATTTATTGTTCGAGTGATAAACGTTGAATAGGCGTTGGGTATTTACACCATGAACGTAATATACTTAACAGGGCAGTTAACTCTGAAATATGTATTTTCGAAATGAACCATATCATAAGTCAGTAATTTGTGTGTCGTTCTTTCGTCTTACCAGCCTAAAAAATTTTTTTTAACAAAAATTATGGCTCAAAACTATGTTGAACTTGTATTTAACATTATAAAGCCAGCATATTAAAACTATATTCATTTCGTTAAATTCTTAAATTTAAAAAAATAACTTACATTATTATCTAGTCTATTTTTTATATCTAATGATGATAACCTTTCAAAGCGTCATGTTCGTTCGTAATTAAAATAATTATGGAATACTATTACTTAGAATGGTGAAAAAGTGGTGCACTTATTCTTTTGTCCAAGTTAATCTTAAAGTGGATGCAATAATATCGTTCCACAGGTAAGCTAAAAATAACATTACTAATTATATAACAACTATGTTGACCATGAATTCTTGTATTGGGTAGTTGATTAAGGTCCTAACTGTTGTACCATTATTACAGTTTCCCAAAAAATGGAAAAAATGCGACAAAAATGGCTCAGCAGTATACATGTGAAGCAAAAAATTACCAAAAACTCAGCCATATGCAGTCGTCACAGAATTGTACTGGTAGTCTTTGATTTATATTCACTTGTCAGCTGTAACAAATAAAGTATTAAAATAGCATTAATGCCAATTAGTAAATCGATCTTGGTACAATGTGTTTAATTTATTTCGTAATCCAACCCTAATCCTCAGTTTTCCATTGCTAATGAAAAACTTTAATACCTATGTATTTACAATAGAAGATTAGTAAAAAGGTCGCATGATTCATGATATAATAATATACTCCGCCATGTATAATAGCATTCCGAGTAAAAAAAGGGTAACGTGGGCAACACGTAGTGACGTCAATCGATGCATAAGCATGACTGAAGTAAGTCAATTAAAAATAGTTTGAAAGAGACCGATAACGAGTGACGTCATTGCGTGTTGGCTCCCGGAATGCTTGACTTTGTTTTTTTTGGATCATGGCAAGATTGAATTTATCTCACATAGCAAAAATCTTATTGTCATCCTGTTAGAAAGGGACACATGATCCTCTCAGCTACAAGTACGCCATCCACTTATGTATATTATTACGTCCAAGAAATACGCAAATGTTTAACACTTTTTTTTCTTTTTCGTCTGGCGTCTTTATGTTTTGGTGAATTCGTTTATAACCTGTTTTGGTCCAAAATGTAGTTTTTTAATGGTTATTTTTTTTAGAAATCACTAATTACAAATATTACACATACAATTTCGTTTTAGGAATGGAATATTAATCAAAATATGTTTTTTTTTACGAAATCCTTATCTAAAATTCGTTAAATAAATTAATTTAGAGGACAACATTTTCCCTTGGTTAGAGAGGGAGACTAATAACAAATTTCAGAACGAAACAGTCAACTGTCAATATAATTTTATGAAATTGGCAGGTTCATAAATTCCTACCGACCGACGTTTGTTTTGCAAAGTTTTGATATTTGTTTGCTTATACTATTTTAAAAACTGCATTATTCAACCGGGAGGTTTATGAGGAAATAAAATAACAATGAAAAATGTAAGCAGCGAGAAACAAAAACAAAATCCAAATTGGGATGATGCACAGAAGGTAAATCAGTCCTATTTTAGTTACTTATTTATTTTCAAAACGACTTACAGTAAATTGGTTCAGATTTTAAGTGTTAGGTCCATTTTTGTTTCACATTCTTCTCGGGGATTGTTTGAAAGACAAGCTAACATGGAAAATAAGTGAGCCGACAAAAATACAAACAACAGTTAATAATTTTTGTATGTAAAGTTGGTTTTTACATAAATCTGTATTTGTAGAAAATTGAAAAGAAATGATTTGTACGTTCTAAAAAACGTTTACGTTGTTTGATTTCCCTCTTCTACTTCCTGTTGTTCAAATATTATGTCGAAATAATCCGTGTAGTTAATCCATTTAAATCGAACCATAAATCGAACAAAATCACAGCACACTACCAACGTTTTTCTTTACGCAGATTCTATAATATAATAGTTACTTCATCTAGATCAGCTGACAAAAGGGAATTCCGCCATCTTGACTCCGAATACACCCGCTAAACAAGGGTTCCCGGATGTGTAAGAGATGTATAGTCTCCTTTGATTTTGTCACATCTGTACACCAACTGTACACAACGTTTATGTTAAAAATATTTTTATTGCTCCACTTTTGTGTTACAATGTCTATAAACATGTAATAAAACTTTATTGCTCCACATTTTCTCTCTTACCGACTATGTATCCCATATAGTAAGGAGGTACTACATATCCCATGTGGTACCTATAGTAAAAATACGGTTAGGAAGAACTACGATCTATATAAACTATACTAAATGTATCCCATATAGTTCAGTACTTTTCTCATCCACTTAGTTCTCTCGTAGACATGTTTTTTTTTCTGTAACCTCACCCTATTATATCTTTATACAACCTAGAAAAAACTAGCGACCCGCTCCGGCTTCGCACGGTACCTTTTGTGAAAACCGCATCAAAATCCGCTTTGTGGTTTTGGAGGGGGTAGCGGATGTACAGACAGAGAGACAGACGCAGAAAGCGACATTGTTTTATTCTATGTAGTGTAGAGACAATAATATATTATTAAAAAACCACAAAAATTAACCTATCACTGTATCGCTACTATTTTAGTTCAAGTTGTTAATTCTAATAGTAGAAATCTAAATTCAGATAAAAACAGCATTACATACAATGATTTCCAATTTAAGTGACATGTATTTCTTATTTTTTGTCTGTATTATTTCACATGAAGAAGTGCTAACGAACCCACTGACCAGAAATAGTAACGAAAAAAATAAGTAAGTACCTATGTAACGAAAGTGTTCCCCGCTAGCTTCGCGATCGGCTGCGAGCTGAGCCAGAACGGCGAGCTGATCTCGTGCCAGTGCCAGCGAGGGTACGCTGGCCCGCGCTGCGAGTTCTGCGCCACCGGCTTCTACGGCGAACCGGAGAAACTCGGTCAGTTTACGCCACACTTTGATCGGATATTCATAGATATCGAGTCTCATTCAATATCAAGCCTCTAAAGTCGCACCGCATCGACACTTACCGTTCTATTCAATATGATTAAATACATACAACTTCATTCAAATCTAAGCCTGATTCCCTTATACCCCAATAACGTTGATGACAAATGTGCTAAAATGTTTATGATATAGTCGTCGTGACACCGACGCGACCACAGAGCGACTGAAGCCATTTTCAAAGATTACTTACTTGCAAATTTTCATGAAGGTCGGATCAACGCTACTCATGTTATCGTTGGATAAAAAAAAACGCCGATTTGTGTCTATTCGCTCGATGTTACAGAGGTTTTTTGTCACGGAGTAAAAATTGGCGAGTCAGATAGTTACACTCAAAAGTTCTTACACGCTCACAACCATTGAGCTAGCGTGTTGTCATCAACCAAATATAGAGATACCAACAGCTGTTTCACAAGCAACTATGATGACACACCGCTAATTTACACGCTACTAGCGGACAAAGGGGGACTTGTAAGCTTGTCAACTAGGCGTGTATCATCATAGTTGCTACAAATAATAAAAAAGCTGCTTCGATCTCAATATTTTGTTGGAGACAACACGCTAGCTTGTTGGCTTCTGAGCGAGCTAAAGATTTTGTGTCATCATTGCTATCTTACTCGCTAGCTTGTAGCGATAAGAACAGGTCAATCTAATCGGCCTATCAGAAAGTAGTTTGTAGTCTCTACATTTCTACAACCGTGTTGTTGACCTGACTTGCGCTGCAGGTGACTACTGCAAGCCGTGCAACTGCTCGGGCAACATCAACGTGAACGACCCGAGCTCCTGCGACAGCATCAACGGCGACTGCCTCAAGTGCGTCAACAACACCGCCGGCGCCGCCTGCAACCTCTGCGCGCCTGGGTTCTTCGGCGACGCTATCCTGTCCAAGAACTGCACAGGTTGGTCTACGTCTCAAATAAACATTGTTTTTGTGTGTTTATCAGAACTTTCCATTGACACAGTCCGATACATTATGCAACAACAGTTATTACATCACCAACAACAAGTTGACTAGAGTTTTCCTGCATTTCGGTTCGAAACTTCTATGTGATTGATTTGGAATTTGGAAACTCGGCTGTAAAGCTGTTAAAGTCTATAGAATGTTTAAGGCTATCAAACAACCATCCCGACAAAAGCCAACGGCTCGCTGAGTTTTAAGTATTTGTCATGTTGCAGCATGCGTGTGCGACGAGTACGGCATGGAGCGGTGCGACCCGAGCACGGGCCTGTGCGTGTGCCGGCCCGGCGTGGACGGGGAGAAGTGCGACCGCTGCGCGCCCCAACACTGGGGCCTGAACACCGGCCACGGCTGCGCGGACTGCGCCTGCGGGCCCGCCAGCGACTCGCCGCAGTGCGACGAGGACACAGGACAGTGCAGGTACACACTACTGCACGAGTGCGAGCGGGACACCACCACAACCCTGGGGCCTGGGCTTCGACCGGGGGTTGCAGGTGCAGGGTTTTGGGCACAGCTGAGGTTAGGCTTCGTAGAAGTAACACTAAAAAGCTTACAATAATTTTGACTTTGGATTCGGAAGTTTAATGTCGGCGGGCTTGAGCCAGTCTGCCTTAGTCTTTTCCTACGTTCCACTACTGCTACTAAACGTGCCATTATACTCCTAAGAAAGCGAGTGCTCGCCTACTAATATTTACGCAAAATTATCAGCCAATAAAATCCATGTTCTTTTCCCTAGGTGTGCGAAGGGAGTGACCGGTCGTCACTGCGACCAATGCGCCGCTGGCTACTGGAACTACACCAAGGAGGGTTGCGACCGTAAGGACTTTTTAAACTGAACCACATCAGAAACTCATATTTGTAATTAATTTACCAAGTTTAATTGAGCTTGGACAATGTTTCTATCAAGACTTGGACCGCTTTCCGGTATCCGATTAAGCTGATATTTAAATTAAGTAAATCTAGGTTGCTTTGGTGGTAATACATAATATGGTAAAGATTTCTTTAATATATTTTATTTTATCATTTATATCTAAGATAAGAAGACTACAGCTAATATTACATCAATATAAATCTTAGTATGTAATGTACATTTGTATAAAATAACTCGAGTTCCAGCATTAAAAACGTAATGTTATTATTAAGATTGCAACTGCAACACCGGCTACTCCGTCGGCTTCATGTGTAACGCCACGGGACAGTGCGAGTGTCTGCCCGGCGTGGTCGGAGAGAAGTGCGACCGCTGCCCCGAGAGGTACACTGACTGACTCAGTAAACAGACACGCTACACTCACTCACTCAAAAAAAGCACTTAACTCCATAATAATATTATAACAACCAAAATTAACTCTGTCTATCTGTCTGTTTGTAGGCTTTTGATCTCGATGAAATTTTATAATTAGTTACAGTATATCACGAGAAAGGTTTTTGGAAACTATTTTCTGAATAAACGCAAACAAAGTCGCGGGTAACTGCTAGTATTTTATATCCTGAAAGGTGGACTTGGCGCCTTACAACGAGAATACTCATTTGTCTAATATTCCAGTTTTTGCAATAATCAAAACCAAGTAACAAAAAACCAGAATGGAAATCCTATTCCCGACATACAAATTATTTCTGGTTGCTCACGAATATTAATAAACTTACACATGCATAACCAAGTAATCAGAATGTATCTACATCTTGCCCTTCAATTCGACATAGTCATTTCTCAAGTGCCATGCCAAGTACGTACCATTTTTCTGAAATAGCTACACGCTTTTCTTTAATTGTGCATGATGTTTATTCTTTGCTGTACCAGGTGGGTCCTCCTGCCCAACGAAGGTTGCCTGGAATGCGATTCTTGCACGGACGCGCTCATCTTCTCCGTGGAAGACCTCTCCTACTTGCTGGCGAACGAAACTGCGGAGTTCAAGGTTAACACTCAACTTTACTATTACTGCTATTTATTCTTTAACCTTTTGGCTGCTGATGTCATCAATATTTGTCAAACTTGACAAACTCAGGGCGCTGTACGCTGGTTATTTAACAAATGCACAATTTTGATGTGGCGCTCAAAAAGTTAACCACACAATCATAAGACGATCTGAGGTCAGAACTGAGCCAAGTGTTAAACACCTCTCATTCAGTAATCAGAAATACTTATTGACAACATTTAAATACAAAAAAAAACCATTTTTTTCTGAATCTTATAAGCTAGTAATTATTTCAAAAACATCTTTAAAATTATCTTGAACTCGGATCACTCATCACAGTTTCCTCATTACTCTGTATAGGACAAAGCCGACTCGTTCTTCACGACGCAGCGTCTGAACTACATCTCGAACCAGACGCGAGAGCTGCGCCCGCGCGTGGCTGAGCTGCGCAACGTGGACGTCGCTGACGCGGCTGCTGCGGTCAAGTCGCTCGAGACCAGCGCCAAGAACCTGCTCCGATCCGTTAGTTATATACCATCATGCTACTACTCACTACATAGGCTCGAGTGGAGTTTCGGGACATATCATACCTTTCTATTAAACTTCTATAAATAAGACAGATTCGAGCCATATCGTATGGCGTATGAAGTACGATTATGATCTAATATCATCTCCTAAGATTAACCGAAATCGATTGTTACAATTATCAGTTTAAACTAAGCTCGCTCAAAACAGAGTGGTGCTTCGTAGTATCGGAGGCCAAGGCTAAGTTTGGGTCGCTGTTCCATTAAAGTCAGTCAGTCGGATATAGCTTGTCCGAAGCGAGTATTGAGAGCGATAATTTTGAGCAGGCGGAGTTCGCGGCGACAGACAGCGACAAGCAGATAGGTCGCGCGGCGCGGCTGTCGGCCGACGCCGGCGACACGCTGGCCGCCGTGCGCGACAGCTCGCAGAAGGCCACGCAGGCCGTGTCGCACGTCGCGGAGCTGGCGACCGGCCTCGAGCTCAGCCAGCAGCCCAAAGTAGACAGCGCGCTCGCTGAGGCCAGGCAGATCAAGAGCGACATCGCTGGTAAGGACACATCACTTCAACGCAAGGCTAAACAAGAGTTTAGCTTCGTAGCTCCCAAACGAATTAACCGATTTCGATTTAGCTATTTGTGAGGTGATTTCATCGAGAACGTAGCATTTGTGTGTTTGTGGAGTTTCACAAGTTTGTGTTTTTTTTTTTTTAATGTGGTTTTTTCAATAACATAAATATTGAGTTAAGATCTAGTATCATAGAGAAAATGCATAATATTCTCCGAATTTATCGAGCTAGCAAGGACTCGTTTCGTTTCGATTTCATTATTGTTCACCATGTATCAGTAAATAACAAAATATAAACATTTCAGAAAAGGACCTGAGTCCGAAGCGAAGCCAAGCCGAAATGGTGTACGTGAACGCTACCAC
The DNA here is from genome assembly GCA_911728515.1 of Peribatodes rhomboidaria. NCBI lineage: Eukaryota > Metazoa > Arthropoda > Insecta > Lepidoptera > Geometridae > Peribatodes > Peribatodes rhomboidaria. The sequence goes on from OU452166.1 coordinate 3,714,755, forward strand.
GCAGACCGAGAGAATGAATGTCTTCGTTGAACCCATCATCGAACAGGCTAAGGTATTTGAATTAATTAATTTAAGCAGAATTCAAGTATTGTACAACGAGAACATTTTAGGTATATGTCAAGTTTCAAAAACTATTCAGGGTTTTGAATCAATTTTAAGCTAAAAAAAATAACACACACTTTTAAAATCACATACGGGGCACAGGTACGGCAAAAATAACGCGGATGAACTACAGATCCCAATTTGTTTACGGCGTTACTTGACACCAGTATATTTTTCCTTTGGAATAGGTTGGTAGGAGGTTGACATTTTCTTAAAGTTCCTTTTTTCTGGGACGATATCACCCGTTTTTGGGGCATGTTTTCCGATATTTAATTTAATGTCAAAGAAAAAGATACTGGGAATTTCACAATTGATCGTTTTGTATGTAGAAATTCGAGTTGGTGGTGAATGCGACGCGCGACCTGAAGGCTAAGCTGGACGAGATGCTGCAGTACACTGACCGGGCCCAGCGCACCGCCGACACCGCTGACATTCTCAACGCTGACAACAGGTATATACACATACATATCTTCACATGGTTTTCCCTCGAAGTGTGGGTACAACTCCCACAGTTTGTTGGACAATATTCAACAACGACAAGAGTACACATTATTTACACTAAGTGATTAGCTACATATTTTTTGAGTTTTGGCATTATCTAATTTATTATCTCAATTAAGTTTGTCTGTGTGTTCATTAGCATATTTTTATTTGATTAAATGTAACCCTGGATTATCATCATGGCCCGAATAAAAATTAAGTTGAAACTACTAACCAAATCTTCTTTTTATTTATTTAATTGTTACACCAACAAAGGAGACACTATAACACACAGTCTTCCCGCAGGCTATCCAAGTTCAGCAACCGTGTCCGCTCGGTGACGGAGCTCAACTCGGCCGCCATGAAGGATCTGATCGACGCGGCCTATGACATTGGCAACGCGAGCTACAGCAACCTCGTGAGCGGGAACATCGTCACCAACTCCACTAGCGCGGCGCAACAGGCGGAACAAGCTATCGGTAAAAATACATAAATCAGGAAAAATAACATATATACATAGATGGTTAATACATGTCATTACTTCTGTCTAATTTAGTTACATTCCTAAATTTAAAAGATCGAGATAGGAATTGGTAATCTTCATTTCTCGATGGCAGGTCAAATAGAGGGCAGGTTAGCAGACTTGGTGATCGAGCTGCCTCAGCTGAACAACTTGACTGACGTCGCACTCGATCACGCGAAGATGCTGAGGCATCAGGTATGTTACACGATTATTATTTCCAGAATTCAATCTAACCGAACTAATAAATTACAAAACTTTAGTTGTGACCATGTCCTAAAATAAAGAAATATCAAATACTACAAATAAGTGCATTGTCATAAAACCAGCCCCAACTGAGCATGTTGCTGATTGTACACAATCAGCGCTGGTTTAACCCTTAGCTGGTAGCAGGGCTAAAATTGACCCCAACAGCTTATTTTTTTATGATAACTTCGCAGTCTAAGCGCCTAGATTCTTGCGTATCTAGGTAATCATTACGTCCCGGCCTGCGGCGAGTGACGGACGTGCCGACGTCACTCTACTGTTACTAGGAACGGAGGTATATATAATTTCGTGTCAAAATGTACCCCTGGTACTGGAAGTGTGCATTTTAATAGTATGAGTTTATTATTCTTGTTATCTTATTTTATTATTGTTGGCCTTTGTTTTACTTACTGTTCATCAGTTAACATGACAGAAAGACAAAGACTATACAAACAACCATAATATAGAAAAATGTAGACTGTTTTTTAAGTATAATTATGAAGATACATTCATTTATACGAGGTACTTTTATTTTTATTAAACTACTAGACGGGCATTCTTACAAAAAAATGTTAAAAGCGCCATCTAGCGTCATTCCCTAGAACTAAAACGTATTTGACATTCTGTCAAGGGGGCGCTAGTGTGAATAGAAACGGTGCAAATGTTTAACCAATCAGAGAGCTTCCTCCCCTCGCTATATCACCCTAAACAACTACGTACTATACTGTGCTCAGTTGGGAGCGCGGCGCTAAATCTCCGGCAGTCCTTTTTCAGAGGTGGCCGAGATAGCAGGCGATCTCTGAAAAAGGACTAGCAAAAGACTGATCATGGACATATCCTAGTTAGGACATGTGTTTTTATTGAATTCATGTAATTTTGTTGTTTACTTTTGATACCTGATTATTGTTGTAATTATTAATTATGGTAATTATTTATTTAATATAAGACAAATATTTAAAATACTAGAAAATTAAAAAATAAATAAATTATATTTTAAAGACAATAGTTTGCGTGTTTGTTTGTACTGTATTGTATTTTTATAAATATTTATATTATATGTATACTTGAGCTCTGCTTATTTTAGGCGTATATTGTTATTTAAATATTTGTTAGTGTTATTTTAAATTAGTAAATATTTTTTTACATATTTCTAATATATTTATTTTTTTTTTAATTTTTGAATAACATTATTTTATGAATATTAACGATTGGATTAATTAAATGTAATTTTAAATATAAAAAGAAATAAATAATAAATATATTTTTCTTCATACTTTTAATAATTAAATTTAAGTAACAAATTACTTTTAGATATTTACATATTTAATATATACCTACATATAATATAAATTTATACATGGAATAAATGCATATAAATATATTAAGTACAATATAAAATCTTAAAAATATTTTACATGCATAAACCTGTAACTATATATACTACTACATACTATACATATACATATATATTATATAAATAATAACTATAAATTATAAAAATAATATTAAATTTTATTTAAAAATAAAAAGTAATCATTTAATTAATAAAAATGTTGAAAAAAATTAGGTAATAATATGTTTGGTATATTTGCCCCCTAAATATTGTTAGGAGTCAAAACATTTTAAAATTAACATTTGCGGTTTTACTCGTACTTTGGAAAAAGTGTAAATAGGTATATCGTTCGTAGTAACATTATGAATTGCAAGTGAATTTAAGAGTTTGCTTTCCCGGGTTTTGCTCCACACATTTGTATCTAACATATGTATTTGTATTTAACTAAGGTATCAATTAGATAGGTAAATATTATACGAAGATTTAAAAAGTCGGCTACTAATAGACAAACATTCACGAATGTTTTGAAAAAACAATTTTATTACATAGACATACCTACGGATCGGATTAATAACCTCTTTTTTTTGTAGGTTAAAAATGAATTGTTTATGAAGTGGGGGTAAATGCAATAGCCCCGCAAACAATAATAGACGCAATTGCCCCGTGGTAGCAGACGCAATTGTACCAGTTGTCCCTATATTTAGTATCAGCATTTTACCCGTGCAAAGCGGGGGCGGGTCGCTAGTTTGATTATAAGAAGATTATGAAAATGTCTATATTTATGATAAGTTATAATTTCTTCAATGAATAGAGACAATTAAAAAACTACAAATGTCTTACTTTATAATCAAATATCATATATTTAATCGGGGTCACTTTTGACCCCTAATACCAGTTACGTATTTTAGAGATACCAGCTAAGGGTTAAACTAATTGACCGAGCGAAAGCGATGTCTCTGAAGTGTAATGGGACATCTTGGTGTTCGTTGATCACTTGAGTGCCGTTGATCCGATCCTCATCGAATGTTGCAGGCAAGCAGCTCATGCTAATACGATTTTGGTGGAATGGTGGTCGCGAGGTCTCGTTGGAGGCGAACTACTAGTTGTAACAGAGCTTAACGTTTTAACCGCTTCAGTTTTAAAGCCGATTCCGTTGCTCTTTCTAGGCGATGAAAATCTTAAGTAAATATAAGTAATTTACAAGTCAAATAAAACAAAACACTCTGTTGTATAAAATAATTAAAAAATACAGGCAATTGAATCCAATTTACAAATTCCAGTGTCAAAACTATTTCTTGTCGCTAAAATCGTCTGAGGTGGTTAAGGGTTAGGGCTCTGTCAAAAAAAGTTCTCAATTCGATTGAACTTAGTGTCTGATCTACAATTCAACTGTTACATCACTCTCCTGACTATGTATCCTACATGATAGTGACGTTAGCCTTGCTTACTTAGAACTAAAACACAGTCTAAAAGTCTACGTTTAAGTCCATAAATAGAAAAGAAAAGAAGATCCAATATAGTTCTTTCTTGCTCACATATATCTTTAACCGCAGTAAAAAGTACCCTATGTGTGAAACCAAGCTATAAGCTACCCCCATACCAAATTGTTCCAGCAGTTTGAGCGTGAAGAAGTAACAAACTTAGGCACACGCTCACAAACTTTCGCCTTTATAATATCAGTGTGATGATTGGTAACATGAAATGAGAAATGAGAATTTACTGATAACTCCTATAGTTAGAAGTCACAGTCGAATATGAATAATGAAACATGAATGTGGTCGTCAGGCGGACAACCTGCGCGCGCTGGCCGAGCGCGAGAACAACAACACTCGCACACAGCACGCGTACTCCGCCGCGTCGGCCTACTCCTCCATAGTGCAGGAGACAGGCGACGCTAAGAAGGCCGCCGACGACGCCGAGACCGCCCTCACGAACATCACCGTCGCTGTTAGTCAACATCTAAATGGCTTTATTTGCTTTTTATTGTATTTGTGTTGGTATACGTCTGAGTGTTAATATCTATTTAAGTATGTATTTAAAAATGCATACAAGGTGCCGGTTTTTGGTGTAGTAACACTTAAGGGTGTGGTTCTACCAAGAGAATAGAATCAAGTTTGGAAAATTTGAGAAAAAAAGTGGAGTTTTCATACAAAATAGTTTCAAGAGTTTTCATACAGAATAGAATCAAGTTTGGAAAATTTGAGAAAAAAAGTGGAGTTTCCATACAAAATCGATCAAGTGACTTGCAATTTTGTAAAGAGCTTCGATTATTATTCTTGCGAATTTTATAAACTCATGTTCTAAAAGATGTTCACTTTGACGGGTAGAACAACGCCCTTAAGTATTACAAGACCCAAAACCAGCACCTTGTATGTATGTGTATCAGTCTCCGGCAGCCAAAGTACAGCTATGCTCAGTTTGGGGCCAGACGACCGTGTGTAAAAAATGTTCCGAAATTATTTATTCATCTAATTTACATGTGCTTGACATCTCCTGGTAAGTTGAATCCTGTATTACGACAAACCGCTTTTCCGTTATTACTTTTGCTTTTTACATTATTGTTAGTATACCTCTCTGCTAGTCGCTTTTACTACACTGCAACACTGCATTTGTTATTTCTGCTCTTTACATCCAAAAAAATGGCATGAACTACACTGTTACAACTATACATCAATTTCGTGTCCGCATACGAAAAGGCAGGAAACTGAAAAGTTTTCTGACCATTTGTTTGTTCAATTATTATTATCTGTCACGAGTACTATTAGACAACAAGGGTTCCCAACCAGTATCATCAATACATAGTGGTCAGCTTGTAAATGTAAACACTGATGCGACGTTTCATGTCACCTTAGTCACACAGTAACGAAACACAATTAGATTCAAAACACTGAGCTCGGTAAAAGAAACACAAAATCAAGCATGCTGATGAAGTTCCCCTTCAGTTGCCCGAGCAGTGACCTGTACCATGAGCTCTGATAGTTACGTCTCTGATAAATGAAATGTCCAGATGGAATGAACAAACATTGCACGTACCAAAAGTTTTTTATTTTTTATTTTATTTAGTTACGTAAACTTTTTTCGTTTACGTTAACTATCGAAACTCACGGTAAAGGTACGGCTGTGGACGCTTAGTAAAAGGCCAGAATATCAAGAAATAAGAGTAGAATCAGGGTACCAACGAATTTCGTTATTCCGAAGGGTGCGCGCCTGCGCGAGCGCGTGGGTCCCGCGCGGGACCGCTCCAAGGCGTTGCTGGAGCGCGCGCGCGCAGCCCTGAGCATGGTGGAGATGAACCTGCGCCCGAACCTCACGCACGCCCAGGCAGCGCTCGCCAACGCCTCCTCCACGCTCGCCTCCGCAGACGACGACGACAACGCTATACAGCTGTGAGACACGCTTTATTAACAACCAGGAAAATTATTTAAAAAAAAAATCATTTTTGCTTTCATAAATAATAGGATCAGTAATTTTTGGTTTCTTATTATCAAACGACTAGAGCTGATGCTTGCTCTCGGCCAGAGAATTAGCGTTGATATTCGATAAGGTAACATATGATATCCTTTGAGATATCTGTATCCATATAATCCAGTAGGACTATATGCATACTACCTATGGAGCTTGGTATCTGTTTCTACCTGTTGTATTTGAATTATATTTATGTAGGTTTCTGATGTTGTGAAATCGAGGATTCCTCTCTAAATCGGGCAATTTTTAAAAATAAAGTCAGTCTTACTAATAAACAATTCCCACCAGATCGCTGCCGACTCCCGGGCCATTTTCCTTGGAAACTGAGACAGCGAAAGCTGACAACGTGAACGCAACCGTTAAGAGAACCCTGGACACCATGTCGCAACTGGGTGCTGACTTGACCAAAGGCAAGGATTGGGCGCAGTCCTTGCCGAAACTAGCCGACGAGGGGCAGAAGATGACCTCCAACGTCGAGAACCTAGTTATTGACATGAACACTATGGAACCACAATTGTTAGAAAGCTATCAGAAGGTGAAGTCGCGGCAGGATGACTTGGAGCGTCGCACGAAGGAGGCTGACGAGAAACTGGCAAAGCTGAAGGAACTCATAGAACAGGTGAATCACATAACTGACCTTAAATTATTTATTCATTTGATAAAAACTGGTTGGTGAGAAAATAACAACGACTGAAAAGACGTTAAAGCTGTTAAATTGTGTTAAATTGGGATTTATTTGGGAGGAGAAAAAAAAAGAAGACTATTCTTGTATTGTGTTTGCACAGGCTCGCACGGTCGCGAACCGCATCCAAGTGGGCGTGACGTTCGACCGCTGGTCCACGCTGCAGCCGCGGCTCCCCGACACAGTCGATGAGATGTCAACATCCACTCACGTGTCTGCCTACTTCCGTACCAAGAGCAAGGACGGCTTCCTGCTCTACCTCGGGAACCCTAAGGGCACCATGCTAAGGAGGACCAAGTCGGTACGTTCCACCACACTGTGCTTAGCTATTCATCGCTATCAATCATTTGCCACATGCTGCCAACTATAGCTCTCCTCTTTAGCGGGTCTTTCTCTCCGGCCAGTCCCATCTACTATTCTATGTCTCACCTCAAAAGTGAGATTCAATGGGCTTGAAGAACTGTATCTTTTTATGGGGCCCAGGTAAACCAACCTACGTAAGTAAAACCCTAACGCTTTTACTTTATTGCCTTGAATTCCCTAGCTTTAATCTACTTGGATGTATAATGGAGTCGTCGTTTAGCACGTCGTGCAAAAAAACTGCAGTTTACGAAAGAAACTTTAAACTTGTCGTGTTTTCAGGACGACTTCATGGTACTTGCCGTTCAGAACGGTTATCCTTACTTGGTGATGGACATCGGGGACAGCGCAGAGTCTGGCCGCGAGCCGGCGCGTCTCAGCAGCGACAAGTTTGTCGCAGACAACCGCTGGTACCAGGTCATCGTCGATAGGTCAGTTGGAGGACATTACTGACCTCTCACTATGTACCAAATAAATAAAAAGTCGACTCCTAGAGTTTTACCCCCACAGCCTTTAGTCTAACCGTTTGTTTATCAGAATCGATTATGACACTTGTCAAAATCGTGCTAATTCCTATTTCCAGACAGTAAAGATTGGTCTGAAACTACATCTACATATTTGTACACATTCACCAAATATAACACAAAATTGCCAGGGTTGGTCGTAACGTGAAGCTGAGCATCCGCGAGACCCTGGACAACGGCACCGAGTCGACCCAGGCGAAGGAAGGAGTACTCCCCGGCCAGCACACAATCTTCAACCTGGACCGGGACAAGTCGCGGCTGTACGTGGGCGGCGTGCCGTCCGACGCTAAGCTGCAGGGCATCAGCTTCCCGGCCTTCGAGGGCCAGATCGAGGAGCTCATGATCGGGGATACTCCCGTTGGGCTGTGGAACCTGGTCAACGCCACCAACTTGAAGGGGGCGAGGCAGAGGTGAGTTCTCCATTCAACAATTTTACATGTCTGTTTGTTACATCGTTTTAGATACGTTTGCTAAGATACATTTCCATGAGCGGGATCTTTATAGATCTCGAGGACCGTTGTCGAAACACTTATATAATAAGGCCTTCGAAATTGATCTTTATAAACGCCGCATGTCCTTTCCAGGGACAAGCTGATCTCGTCCCAGTCCGGGCCGCTGGAATACCGGTTCAACGGTCGCTCGCATGTGACGGTCCCGGGCCAGGGCTACCTGACCCCTCAGAAGAACCACGTCCTGCTGTTCTTCAGGACGTACGCGCCCGCCGGCTTGCTCTACCTCGTTGGGGAGGGAGCGAACTTCTTCTCTATACAGATGCAGGATGGGAAGGTCTACTTGCAAGTGAGTAATGGAAATTGATGCTAAAAATTGAATGCGAGCAACTCAAGGCCAGTCATTGTGGAAATCATTGGGGGATATCTTTTTCCAGCAGTTAGCGTCTTCTGGCTGAAATAATACAAAAAATAAATACTCAAAGCCTAAACGACGTAATTAACGTTTTTCAACTGTGCTGAAATCTTTATTTTCATTATTTTCTAATGTAATTCGTTTTTTTTTGTGTATTGTTCAGGGCATTTCCAAAACATTTTTTTTATTATCATCTTTGGCATACCCGACAAAAGCAAGGCATAGACAAACAGGAAGGAATGTGTTATTTACTAATGTTTAAATTTAAACATTAATTACATTTTTTTTCTGAACAGGTATCCCTTGGCAACCCTGAAGAGCTACTGATCATAGGCACGACGAAATCCTACAACGACGGCAAATGGCACAAGCTTGACGCTGGACGCTACCTCACAAAATGTTCCCTCAGAGTCGATGATGAGATCGTCAAACAAGTGTCCCCGTCCTCGGCTACAGACATCGCTGCTTTGGACACCATGACCTTCGGAGGAAACAACAAGGGTATCATACAAGTGACGGACAACGGCTTCGACGGGTGCATCAGGCAGATCAGCATAGACGGCGTCAATATAGATTTCACTGACAACGTCGAGTCGATCGGAGTCGCTTATGGATGCCAGGTCAGTTACTTGAACCATTTTTTTAAACAAGGTCTAGTATTCGAGGAGTTGACACCCAACTATGTCACTCACAAGTTCATAGTCAGAGTCTCACAAAATTAATGTAAATTACTTATTCCGGTCTTGTTTATGCATTATTTGAGGTAAGTGCTTGTCATCCGCTTGACAATTTGGTTTCAGAACTCCATAGCTGGCAGAGTATATTATTATACCATAGCTTTAAATTAATGTAACATATATGGGTACATAAAGTTCACATGTTATGAACATGAATACCAGTAAAATTTAAAGCTAAGAAAAGCAAAAACTTTTTAAAAAATACTCTGGCTCCTGATTAGTTCGTGTAAGACGTTACTTATATCGCATTCAAAATAGAATAAAAAGTGAAATTTCTTTTGGCGGGTGGCAATTCCTCTAGTTATTAATCTAGTTTTATTTTTGTTTCGGTAGAAATTTCGTGGTCTTTATTTTATATTTATGTCTATTTAGTTCGCGTCTCTGATATCCCTGTCGGGCGCGGACAGCTACCTCCGGTTTGCGAACATAACGAGCGAAAACCTCCAGCTCACGCTCAAGTTCAAGACGTCCGCTCCGGACGGACAGCTGTTCGTCTTCGTCAGCCGCACGCAGACGGCCAACACGCCGGACAGCGTCTCGCTCTCGCTCGTCAAAGGTAAGCAGGACGAGGCTAATCATACAAATTAATATTACTAAAGAAATGCAATACGATTTCAACCTCGGTGTCTCTCTAAAGGTAAAGTAGTAGTTTACTTTTTCCAGGAATACGTCTAGCAACAAGTGGCCGCGATATAATTCTGTCCGCTCATATTTTTATGCAACAACGTAACAAAGATGCACATTTGTCTCGTTTGTTGGCCTTTTTTGTTTTGGCGGGTTGGTTTGTTAGGCTCGACAAGAGAGGAGGAGGGAATAAAGCGATCGTAAAACGTCAATTTATCATTCATACAAATCATAATAAGGTGAGTCTGTCGCCATACACCGGGCTCCAGATAAGTAGTAGATGACATTAAAATTCCGTATTAAATTAGGTTTTTAATGCGCGGCAAATGCGTGCATGAACCGTTGAAATCAAATTAACACAATGGCGAAAACGAAAACTGATGAGTTAGTAAAGAATGTTGTCGTTGTCCAGGGAAGCTGGTGCTGATGAGTCAGGGTGAGCAGCTCGACACGGGCATCAACACGTACAACGACTCGCAGTGGCACGTCGTCTCGGTCACGCACGGGGAGAACGCGCTCCGGCTGCGAGTCGACGACTTCGAACACTTCAGGTACGTGTACACGTCACTTTCCCACTCGCCAGAGAGGGTGTTCTCATCTCAAGTCTTGATTTACAATTTTTAGAAGATATCGTCCAACATTTTCAACCATGTCAAAAAGTATAATGACAGCTTCCATTCTTGTATCTAAATTTTCCCTTTGTTGGTAAGTACTTCTAGAAGTCGATCGTTCTGCATCTACACAAATAAAGGCTTTACTTTCCTAAGGACTGTTGTTTGTACCGCTGAATAGTCGGATTTTGGTTAAATTGGTGTACGGTTATAAAAATAATATCCTACTAAAGTTCACTAAATGTTTGCTCTTTCTTACTGAACCGATCTTGATGAAAACACCCGGAATGTCCTTTTCGATTTACCTGATAATATTATGTTGAATGGATTGTGCATTGTGTGACGTGTCTTCTACAAATGAAATGCCATGCCGTGGGGTGGGCGTACACAGTATGCACAGTTGCACCAACCACACGCGCGGTGTTCCGTGTTCACATTACAAGCCTGGCCGGAGCAGTTAAAAGTGTGGTGTGGTAAGTAATGTGTGTGTGTGTGTAGCACGGACACGGCGCCCCCACCGCTGCACATCCTGGAGGGCGTGCTGTTCGTGGGCGGCGTGCAGCCGGGCTACGTGGTGGGCGGCAAGCTCGGCTCGAAGGCGCCCTTCCGCGGCTGCATCGCCGACGCGGCCATCAACGGACGCGTGCTCAACCTACTCGCGCCGCGTGCCAACACCAGCGTCACCTTCGGCCGCTGCGGGACCACCACCACCACCGGAGGGCTCAACCCAGGTCACTGACGCTATACTACTACACAATTATACTTAACTCGAGTCACTGAGACCACCACCATTACTAGCCTAGATAGCCTAGATAGCCTCAACTCGGGTCAGTGACACCATACCACCACATATAGCCTCATCTCGGATCAGCGACACCATACCAATACAGATAGTCTGGTTACTGACACTGACTTCGAGCCACTAACCTGTCGAGTTATGAACACCTGAATGTTGTTTGTCTCGCAGACGAGGCGGTGTGGGCGGCGCCCAAGAGTCCCGACGTGCTGCCGACGCCTGCGCTCGCGCCGGAGACCACTCTCGCGCCAGAAGTCACCACTAGAGCGGGTACTCTCACAACATTACTAACTTAATTCGTTTTCTACATAATGTAGTTATCCAAAGATAAGATGTTTATAGTTTTGTTTTTCCACACTGGAGTTATTTTTTGTGGAGCTTCATTTTAAAAATGTCAGCAATTAACAACAAAAGGTCGTATTAAATAGAATGTTACATAAATAATCGCGTTGTAAAATGTTGCTCTACACAAAGTAACTTGGCGTGCACATACCCTTAAGTTATGTGCTATTTCGTATTTTTCTTTTAGACAGCAGCAGTAGTACAAGCAGCTGTGGAAATTTGTAAGTTCATAACAATGTGTTTATTTGCTTAGTGAAACTCCGCAATGAGCTGATCCCGCCGGTGCTGGTGACGACCGTGGCGCCGGACCGGGCCGGCCCGACCCCGGGCCCGGCGCGGCCCGGCCCGGCCCCGGGCCCGGCGCCGGCCACCACGCGCCGGCCGCCGCCCGCGCCTCAAGCCGGCTGCTCGCTCGGATACGACCCCTACTACATACACGGCAACGCTGAAGAGGGCTACAGATTCGGTCAGTACTGCCTTTATTCTGACTAACATCATGTGAAGGTGACTTCGACCGTTTGTTTGTTTGTTACTACTCAACTGATCTTTGTTGAATCTTGTCCTATGTTCTTTCCTGTATCCTGTTTTGGTACAGAAAATGACATAGGATCATTCCGCAAATTTATCGGTTTTGGTGGGGCGCAGCTAATTTTAACCGCTCAATATTTAGTTAAATCAATTGTTTTTGACATTTGTTAAAGTACTTAACGAATGTAATTAGCATATCGTCGCTTTATTTAGCAAACAGTTTATCAGAAGTCAACTAAATATTAGCGTAGCGTTATAATCGCTTTATCGTCGTTTCCATAAAAAATAAGCTCAATTGTATAACCTAGATACTATTATTTTGAGTAAATATAAGCTATCATACATGAACCCTACTTTAGGATCGTACATAATAATGTCTCATTAAATTGTTGAGAAACTGAAGTAAGACGTGTGTGACAGGTACTCGCAACGACAGTCGCATCGAGTACGGCAAGCTGCCGGGCCGGCAGCTGGATGGGTTCGACCTGATGGTGTCGTTCCGCACCTTCGACCGGCACGGCGGGCTCATGTACTACGCGCAGTCCGAGCGCGACCCGAGACAGTTCCTCGCGCTCTACATGATGGACGCTAAGGTAACCTACATACCGTGTAGTACGCGCTATTTTTTTTTTTTTTGAAAATTCAAAATCACTTTATTATGTGATTTTTAGGTTCACCGCCAATGTTGCGCGACCATAAACCCGGGCGTTTGACCATATACTATTGGAGCATAAAATATTGGGCGGCGACGCAGCATCGAAGGCTGAACCTAAAAGTCATCGCAGTAAGATTATTATTATTATTAATGAAGTACCCTAGCCATCAGACGGGATTATATTCCGTATGTCTATGGGTAGTTTTGTCCATGATCCAAAAAAAAAACAGGATCTAGCTTTCAGCAAACACATAATGACTATCGTTATCCGTTTCCTTCGAACTTGCTGTACATGACTTATTTCGGTCTTGCTCAAGCATCGATTGTATCACTACGTGTTTCTGAATGCTATATCCGGTGGAGTATAAAAAAAGATAAAAGTATATATTACTAGCTGCGCCCCGCGGTTTCACCCGCAGTTAAAAAGTATCCTATGTGCTATTCTAGACTACAATCTATCTCTGTGTCAAATTTCATCCAGATCTGTTCAGCCGTTCAAGCGTGAAAGAGTAACAAACATCCATCCATCCATTCTTACAAACTTTCGCGTTTATAATATTAGTAGGATCATGGGCGTGCCCAGCTTCTGGCGTAGGAGGGGGCAAGTCAGATTTTTTAGGTCGGATCGTTCGCGGTTGTTTTGTCATGCACACTACACAACACACCTACATGAGTCATTAGATGTATGTAGTGTAGTGTGTAGGGCAAACACCCCTAATGATACTGTTTTATAGGTAGTTAAATAAATAAAATTTTACAATCCTGTCACAGTAGTACATTTTACTATATTCTTAAGTGAATCATTAACCTAATTTGTCATTAAAATTTTGATGCAAGTTCCCTATTGCATCGTGCATTTTGTCAGTGTCTACTGCGCGGTTTATTTAAAAGTTAGAGCATAACCCGTTTACACTTTAATTAGTAATTAGGTGAGTTCATACATTTTGTGTTTGTTCTATGTCTGGGTGTTATTATCTATTTAAGTATGTATTTAAAAATATCTAAGTATGTATATCAGTCTCTGGCAGCCATAGTACAAGCTTTGCTTAGTTTGGGGTCAGACGACCGTGTGTGACAATGTCCCGAATTTATTTATTATTATTATTTTCAAGGGGGGACAGCTGCCCTCCCCTGCCCCCCCCCCCCCCCCCCTGGGTACGCCCATGAGTAGGATAGTAGTAAATTATGATAGCACGGTTTCGTCCAGTAATCGCAAGTACGTGTACGTTGTCCAGCTCGTGTTCAAGTTCAACTGCGGCGGGGAGACCGCGGCGATAGTGTCGGCGCGCACGTACAACGACACGGCGTGGCACACGGCCACGCTGGCGCGGGCGGGCGCGCGCGGCAAGCTGGCCGTGGACGCGGAGCGCGCGGGCGAGGCCGCCGTGCCCTGCGCCGCGCCCGCGCCGCTCGCGCCGCCGCACTACTACGGCGGCCTGGCGCACCTCACGCACCACGCGGCGGACCATCTCCAGGTCCCTACGCCTCTCTACTCCTCCAGAACGCATACAAAGAAGAAAGAAAAAAGTTCATTTGTGACCTATTGAAATTAAAAACATTAAGGGAATTTTACAAGGTCACAAAACGGCCCCAACTCAGCGATAGCGCATCTGCCCGGAGGAGAATCGAACCCGAAACAACTTTATATAGAAGTCGAACTCCGACTGGGCTACGCAGAACCACAAACGACCTGCATTAACTAGTAGCTCACTTTTCAGACACAAAAAAACTCGGTCAAAATAGATTTATACATTTGTGAAGTTAAGTTAATTATCTGAAAATATATAAATAAAATATAATGGAAAATGTTTGACTGATACAATACTGTAATGCGTACAGGGCTTCTACCAGCCGTTCAAGGGTTGCCTCAAGGGTCTGAAGATGAACGACCAGGCCGTGGTCGACATAACGGGGCGGGTGAACGCGCTGCGCTGCACCGACGGCATCGAGGAGGGAGTCTACTTCGGGGCCGCTGACAAGTACTTCGGCACCAACTACTTGAAGGTACGAAGCGAGAAACTAGCACCTCGTCATCTTCTCCAAACCCCTCATGGGTTGCCTCAAAGCTCTAAAGATGATGGAACACGCCGGGATCGAGATAATGAGGCTTGAAATTTGTTAATCTGTTTGGTAATCAAATTGTATCGTGTAGAAGAAGTTCAAAATTACTAATAGTATAAAGTGAGACTGGAACCTCGCTTATTAAAATTCTAAAAATTCTCAATTTATTATTATTAGAATCTTAAATGAACCCGCTCTCATAATTAATCAGATTCTGTATTCCGATCTTAGCTGCTATCGTATACGTTCTTACCCAAAAGTGTATGTCGTTTATTAAATACAGTTGTTGGAGAACTTCAAAGTGGGCGACGAAGTGTCCATATCGATGGAGGTGCGCCCGCGCAACTCGACCGGGCTGCTTCTCAGCGTTCACGGCAAGAAAGATTACCTGGTGCTCGAGATGCTCGAGAATGAAGTCGCGGCCACTGTCGAGAACGGGAATGGGCCCTTTCGAGCTACTTACAAGCTGGCCAATAACTTCACGCTCTGCGACGGCAATTGGCACAAGATACACGGTATTACATATAATATATTGCCTTAGAAAATGTCTAGTGAGAGTTGAAAAGAATAAATAACGTTTCACAGTAATAAAAAAACGACTTCCCGCCCCTTTGAAACAAAAAAAATCGAAATCGCTTCAGGCGTCTCCGAGATTCCTACAAAATAAACACCTACTTTTTGAAATCGGTTAAAAATGAGTACGAACTATGAATATGGCAGGTCGAAACTTGTACAAGGCAGTATGTAGTGAGGTGTACATTTGTACAATGTATGTTCCAGTGGTGAAGTCTCTGTACGTCGTGTCGGTGGGTCTCGACGGGCACTTCTCGAAGCCCGGCATCGGCGCGCGGCTCGCCTCCACCGACACTCGCTCCGCGCTCTATGTGGGCGGACACGAGCGCCCTCTCATCAAGGTACACAACACTAATCATCCACCTTCTTACCAACAGTAATAACCCCTTTAGAAATGATAATAATCCCCTTACCAGTAAAAATAAAGGCACCACTGCTTATCATCAGGCGGGTGACCGCCAAACGCAAGCCTATAAATCAATTAAAAAACGTATAGCCCCGGCATACTGAGACAGTGTTTCATCTGAGAAAGAAAAGGACAGACTGTATAACTATACCGGGGCTATGCAACGTTTATAGCTAAGAAAGTTACAATTCAAAAACAATAGTTCGGGAGAATCTTGTGGCAGTATGTTAACGTGGTTGTTTTTGTTGGTAGTTGCGCGGCGTGCGGTCGCGGCGCGGCTTCACGGGCTGCCTGCGCAACCTCGTGGTGGGCGAGACGCCGGTGCCGGTGCCGCTCACCGCCGCCGGGCGCAACACGCACATCGGCGTCTGCCCCGTCGACTAGCCTCTCCCACCTCTGGCTCAACACGCGCGTAGGCGTCTGCCCTGTCGACTAGCCTCTCCCACCTCTGGCTCAACACGCGCGTAGGCGTCTGCCCCGTCGACTAGCCTCTCCCACCTCTGGCTCAACACGCGCGTAGGCGTCTGCCCTGTCGACTAGCCTCTCCCACCTCTGGCTCAACACGCGCGTAGGCGTCTGCCCCGTCGACTAGCCTCTCCCACCTCTGGCTCAACACGCGCGTAGGCGTCTGCCCCGTCGACTAGCCTCTCCCACCTCTGGCTCAACACGCGCGTAGGCGTCTGCCCCGTCGACTAGCCTCTCCCACCTCTGGCTCAACACGCGCGTAGGCGTCTGCCCTGTCGACTAGCCTCTCCCACCTCTGGCTCAACACGCGCGTAGGCGTCTGCCCCGTCGACTAGCCTCTCCCACCTCTGGCTCAACACGCGCGTAGGCGTCTGCCCCATCGACTAACCTCTCCCACCTCTAGAGAGCTCACTAAAAAGGCAACATTTAGAATATAAATAAATGTTTATTCTCAATTCAAAGTCACAGTTTCACTTACAGTTCTAACAATAGTAAAATTGTTAACATTGGTAATCACTAATGTTTTAGATGTGTTATTCTATCAATAAAGTTCTAATATTAGTATTTAGAGTGTTTCAGTAGGTAAGGCTCGAGCCTATTAAAAGACACACACCCCTTTACCGCATTTAGGCCAAAGTTCACCAAAACTTGAACAAACGATTAATTTTCTGACCTACTGTTTTAAATAGTTTTTCAATAAGTTTAATGTCAACAATTGACAGTTAAATCAATTAAAGTTCGGTGAATGGTGGTTCAGTTGGTAGCCTCCTCCCTCCCTCCCTTCTGAGCTCGGGGAGTGGTTTCGATTAATACTTGTTTTATGTCAGGGTGTTAAATAAAAATGTCGTGTATGGTTTCATCCAGCTTATATAAGTGTTCTTGCTCCCACATTTAATGAATGTGTTATGATAACAAACATTCTACCCTGCACTGTAACGATCTGGACAAAACGGCCAATGAGCTTCCATTGGTCAACAGCTCTTTGTGACATATTCTTTCCGATTAATATTCACATCTACGTGCATGTTTATGTGTCATTAGCTGTATAGGTGTAGACTGTAGACACTTTAAAATATTATGATGTAACTTTAAAATTACCACAAATAGTGTAGCTGTATGTATCCAAAACGGCCTGTAACCTATTTTATGTATTAATATCATGTGTAATAAATATATTTGTTAGTATATCAATAACCCTGTGTTTTTTTATTAGCGATGATAGCCTAGTCGGAGAAGGCTCACCTCGAAAGTCCAGCAAGGCTATTCACAACCATTCGGAAACGTTTCCGTTCGGATTTCAAAACATTTAAACCAAAATTATTCGAATCAGTCTATATTCATGTTTTTAATCGTGATTAATTCTTCCGATCTGATTTATACTTGATTCCATGTTTATAAGTAGACTGACATTTGAACAATTTGAGAGATCCGATCGGAATCGTTTCCGAATGATTGTGAATAGCACCGCAGAGGGAACGGGTTCAAAATCCCATTGAGTATAATCAGAAACTTAGCGGATTTAACGAATGTAGATCCTGCTGACTTAATTATTCATTGGCGTAAATGCATTACTTCGGCAGAAGCCTACTTTGAAGGCGCTACAATCATTAACATTTTACCTTTTGTTGACCTTTTCCCTGTTCTTTATTGAAAGAGTGTGTGCTCATATGTGAACAAAATGGTATGTGCTTTCGGCTGGGTCCGAACCTAGATAAAGTTGAAAAAAAATCATGAAGTTTCCATCATTTCTCAATTATTTGCTTGTCAAACGATGTTCAAACACTGCTCAGTCGGTTATGGTGAAATATGTTTCGATGAACCAATTTTTACCGCATCACAGACTGCGATTACGCAAGGCCGGCCTTACACATGTGTTGCTTTCCTAAAATGTATGAACCCGCCAATTTAGTAAGATGAGATTCACATTTGACTGTGCCGTTCTGAAATTTGTTGTTAGTCTCCCACTCTAACTAAAAGAAAATGTTTTCCTCTAAATTAGTTTATATCAACGAATTTTGGACAAGTTTCAAAAAACAACATAGGTATTATGTAGTTTGATTAATATTCCTTTCCTAAAACGTAAATTATATGTGCAATATTAATAACTGGCTGCGCACCGCGGTTAAAAAGTATCTTATGTGCTATTCTAGACTATAATCTATCTCTGTGTCAAATTTCATCCAGATCTGTCCAGCCGTTCTGGCGTGAAAGAGTAATAAACATCCATCCATCCATTCTTACAAACTTTCGCGTTTATAACATTAGTAGGATTAGTGAGCTTCATAAAAAAAATATTTAAAAATATTTGGCCAAAAAAATTCCTGCACCAATTTACCAAAAGTTAAACATGTTTAACATTTTTTTTTTCTTTTTCGTCGTCATGTTTACACGTGATGGGTGTAAATACCCAATGCGGATTCAAAGTTTATTGCTCCAACAACATAGTTACACATCTGTACAGCGCTGTTTACTTGCTACTGTCTACTTGTCTAACTGAACATCTGGCTAAGGCATCTGCTAAGGCTGATTCAGCCTTAGCAATACATAAAATGCAACCAATAGCCTTCTACCTACTAAATTACCTTCTTTGTATTCATAAAAATATTACGTACGTTCGTAAAAAGATAAATTTAAATTGAACTGTGACTATCTTATCAATAATACTAGGCCGGTTTGTGGCAAAAAGCCAAGTTTCCACCTTTTTTTAGTTAAGTTTTTGTCTGTATTCTGCACAGACATCCAATACAGTAGCAGACTAAACATAAATTGCTAGTTATTATTATGCATATAGATGATCAGTTTATCCTTTTCATTCCTCAGTAACAATTCAGTAATGGTATCTCTTTCACTTACCTATTGCACCATGATCTCACACATACACAAGAGACCATCCGTAGCCATGCCGCCATGTATAGCTTAGGATGGTTGTCATGACGACAGCACGTGAAAGTTCGGTTGTTTTGATGACATTTATTTTAGTAACAAAATATAGCTTTTTTGATGATTTTATTGCAAGAAAATCGGTGAACATGGTAGAGTGCAGTGCATACCGATGTGAAAGTGCTTCATACAGCAAATCATACATTGGATTTTCTTTTTATCGGTGAGTTTGATGGTTGCATTTTTACTCTTAGAATTCTATTCGTTTTCTCCAAGAAATTTAAATATATGTTCAAACCAAAGGGTTTCTTTCGCGGATAATCTATCTTAGATGCTATTTGTTAGTGTTTTTTTTTTAATTAGAGTAATAAGAGCGTAATAAGTAAAATTAATCGGGGTGGGGCAAAATTTGACAGCTCAAGTACCATTTACAAAAACGGAGCGGATTGTGAATCTATAGGAATAAAGTTAATAACATAGACGAATAACGAACGAATGACGAATAAATAAAAGGATTGCTTAACTTTTCCTTTGTCCATTGGTCAGTATTAGCCATGCCAGAGGCCACTGGGCGGCCTAGAAACTCTGACTCAGGACTTGCCACTTGGGTTATACGAACTTGCTTGCTTAGTGTCAAACCTTTACCTTGGATAAAGTAAATACTAGCTGCGACCCGTGGTTTCACCCACGGTCCCACAGGAACCGTTGATTTTTTCAGGGATAAAAAGTACTCTATGTCCTTTTCTGTATCATAAACAACATGTATGCAAAATTTTAAGACGATCGGTTGAGTAGTTCAGACGTGAAAGCGTTACAAAGAAACAAAGAAAATGAACAAAGACTCACTTTTTCATATTATGTGTAGTACCTTTGATTTTAGTCTAACCTCAAAGCAAACACTCATTGACTACGTGTTACTTAACAACGCCATCTGATGTTGTGTCGTTAAAGCAATTAGTTGCTCACAAAAAATAGTATTATTATTCGCCAATAGATGTCAGGAAGAGTCAACGCCTCCTTTTTGTTATTTTACTTCCAAGTTTATGTTTAAGTTGATTATCGATAAAACACGAATAAAATGACATTTTCTAAAAATGATTCCTAGCTAGATCGATTTATCGCCCGAATCCCCCTATATACTAAATTGTATGAAAATTGTTGGAGCCGATTCCGAGCTTCCAATTTATATATATTTATATAAATATATATATACAAGAATTGCTCATTTAAAGATATAAGATAGGTTGAAAGATGTCTAATTGAAAGATATTGACTGATTCACATACGAGTATAACCTTTGTTCCAGATATTCAACGAATAAAAGTAGTGGAATGCCTGGATAAAAAAAACATGAAGATCCAGGATTGACAACCCAGTTTGGCTAGTGTACTGTACTCAAAGCACTGGCTTGATTTCAGTAATTTTCGTACAAGATTTCGTCCTGGAACAATTCCTACTTTGTTTGAATTGCCTATAGCTGCAGAAGGAGTAAGTAACCATATATAAAAGTATTTAGTCACTCCCCTTTTAAGTAGGTATAACAGTTTTGTCTAATTATGACCTAAGATAATACAATTATATTATTTCAAAACAAATAAACGAGTGTTGTACGTGTACTTTAAATTTAATTTCTACGTTACCTATAACTTGATAGGTGTTATTTAAACCTATAACCGCCTAAAAACAGTGGGCAATTATTAGACCTATGCTTACTTGGAGATAATAAAATCTTCACAGATCACCAGTCTTATAATCTGGATTACAAACAAGGAACAACGTCCCCCATGCGGCCCCTACTAAGCTACATGTATATGTGTGTTTTCATACAACGCTGATAAATACCTAATGTTTGGTCTGCTACTGTATTGGATGTCTGTGGTATTCTGTGTGTTTTTTGCCACAAATAAATTATTGTCTATTGTCTAGAAATAAGGATAGGATAGCTGTACCGATATTTAGAGTGACTAAGTCAAGTCCTTTTTAGGCAACTGCGTTCAATTTTTATAATAAAATCCCGAAACATAATAACAGGACTCACTAAAGGTAAATTGAAATCACATGTAAAAACCACAGAAATTGAAAGAGGATATTGTAATGTTAACAATTATTTAGAAGACAAAGATGTCTGGAGCCTTCCACTTCCGCCAAGTAGCCACTAGTACATAGATATAATATGATATTCCAGTCGTAAGCCAATATTTGCGAGACAGTAATATATCTTTTTTTTAAGAAGAAAATGTCCCTCTGTTTCTTGCTGTTCTTCTGAGTAATGGCTCTTTTTCCAAACAAGGCGGTCGTGTCTACTTTTAAACTTTGAGGTTCATGTGGAAGGAAAATCTAAATACCCAATTAAGTAAATAAAAATATTTTGACTTTGACTTCTACTAAATTTATGTTCTACCGATAGAACAAGTTAGAAAAAAATATCTGTTGTTCTATCAATACATAAAGCAAACTAGTAAACATGTTTACAGTTATCGCTTTATAACTGTAAACATGTTTACTAAGGGCCGATTTTTCAATCCTTACTTTATTCGCCTAATAACTACCGAGCCAATAACTTTATTAATCTGTTTATTCGACTCATAAACGGTGTTCGGTTTTTCAATACAATTTTAAATTGGGAATAACTATCTGACCATTTATTCAGTGTGTATAAAAGCTAATAACTTCAGACAGTTGAAACAAAACTATAAAATATCCACGCGTTAGAAAAGGACTTCGAATTTTCACTTTTCGCTTAGGTCACTGTCTGTGTGCGTAACTTCAGCTTCCTCATAGGTGATAGAATAGTTTTACTTAAGCCAATATTTAAAGCATAATAGCTGCAATCAAATATCCCAGTCTTAGTTTAGCTGCCACAAGAACTTCGTTAATATGAGCCATTTACTATGTGTCAGCTGGAGTGACACAACCTCAGCTCGCACATCCAGTACAGGCAAACCAGTGAGGTTAGGGTTTTGGACAATAGCTAGAAAATTAAAGCATAATAGCTGCACAAGGTAGGAAAAATCTGAACGATGCTACTCAAAACATGTAGAAGCTATGATCAAAAAACTGTGTGTAAGCTGGTGTTGTGTCACTTCAGCTACTCATCTCATATCTTCCAAACGAAAGAAGGTATGATTATGCATTTTAGCTCAAATTTTAAAGCATAATTGCTGCCATTGGCAGCAAAATTTTCAAGTCTCTGGGTTATATACTTTCCGAGTTATAAGCTAATACCTATGTGTAAGCTGAAGTTGCGTCACTTCAGCTGACACATGTTGAATCGACGAAACTATCAAACGTAGAGTTTTCATTTAAAAGGCAAAAATTAAAGCATAATTGCTGCACTAGGCAGCAAAATTTTCAGATTCCTAGACCTCGTAGTTTCCACGTAATAATCAAAAAACAGTTTTCGCGCCAAAAAATTCAAATTTTTGCTTAAAAGCGGCGTTGCCGTTCCGTGCGGTACATTATTGCAATTCAATTTGATCTTAGCGCGCATAGTGTTAAAAGTCATTTTAACTTGTGTTCAAAATTCTTTTAGTTTTGTTTAGACTGAGAGCCCCTGAACCATATTGAAATAAGAATGCACCTGTAAAATTTGAAGGCAGATTCTTATGACCTTAAACAACGACGAAGGTTATTGGTTTTGGCGTGGCTTGTTCTCTGTAATTTGGCTAACAAAAAACGACTGAGAGCCGCTGAACTATATGAAACTAGGTATGTATGTTATTTTAAAGATAGATTCTTATGAACTTAGAAGACGAGATAACTAGACTAGGAGCTCCCTGGTCTTCTGATTCTTCATGGAAAAACTGAAATAACACTGAAGTAGTTATCGAATACAGATACTTACCTACTTACAGGCTATGGAAACTGACGTGGTTTTCACACATTATGATTTTATGTAACGGGAATCACTTACTTATGCGGTTGAAACAATAGTCGGAATACGAGTAATTCCCGTATCATAAAATCAAAGTACTTACAGACTATTAAAATACATTTTACTATCTCTTACCCACACATTAAACATTTATCTTCTTGATTGAATCAGGCGTTACTTTGCGGAAGTTCATCTTCAAACTTGTTAAACACCTACACTACTTACTTACACTAGACATTGTCCAAGTAACAAATTTATCTTCTTTACTATACAGTGGTTTGTCTTTCTTCTTTATTTTAATTTTTAAATTAGTAAATGTACTAGATGGCACGCGAAGGTTGTAGCGGGGTGGTGGGGCAAAAAAACTGGTTCGCCATGCCACTGTCTACCTCGCGCCTGTGACGTCAAGCAGCCATTATCTGTCGCGCGACGTCTTTTGTTAGCCAAATTACAGAGAACAAGCCACGCCAAAACCAATAACCTTCGTCGTTGTTTAAGTTCATAAGAATCTGCCTTCAAATTTTACAGGTGCATTCTTAGTTCCATATGGTTCAGGGGCTCTCAGTCTAAACAAAACTAAAAGAATTTTGAACACAAGTTAAAATGACTTTTAACACTATGCGCGCTGAGATCAAATTGAATTGCAATAATGTACCGCACGGAACGGCAACGCCGCTTTTAAGCAAAAATTTGAATTTTTTGGCGCGAAAACTGTTTTTTGATTATTACGTGGAAACTACGAGGTCTAGGAATCTGAAAATTTTGCTGCCTAGTGCAGCAATTATGCATTAATTTCTGCCTTTTAAATGAAAACTCTACGTTTGATAGTTTCGTCGATTCAACATGTGTCAGCTGAAGTGACGCAACTTCAGCTTACACATAGGTATTAGCTTATAACTCGGAAAGTATATAACCCAGAGACTTGAAAATTTTGCTGCCAATGGCAGCAATTATGCTTTAAAATTTGAGCTAAAATGCATAATCATACCTTCTTTCGTTTGGAAGATATGAGATGAGTAGCTGAAGTGACACAACACCAGCTTACACACAGTTTTTTGATCATAGCTTCTACATGTTTTGAGTAGCATCGTTCAGATTTTTCCTACCTTGTGCAGCTATTATGCTTTAATTTTCTAGCTATTGTCCAAAACCCTAACCTCACTGGTTTGCCTGTACTGGATGTGCGAGCTGAGGTTGTGTCACTCCAGCTGACACATAGTAAATGGCTCATATTAACGAAGTTCTTGTGGCAGCTAAACTAAGACTGGGATATTTGATTGCAGCTATTATGCTTTAAATATTGGCATAGGTAAAATTATTCTATCACGTAGGAGGAAGCTGAAGTTACGGACACCACTGTCTTGTCAGTTTTAGTCTAAACGTCACTGTACTACTAATCTGTGCAAAAGTCGTCGGCTGGTTTGGCTATGGTAGTATAGCTCATGTAGTTTGTTCATGATAGTTTTTTTTTTAATTAAAATTAATTTAGTTTCTGCGTGTCGGAAATATCAATCTTTTTTTACAGTGACAACCCATATGACCATCATTTAGACAGTCTCAACAATTTATTCCATAGAATAAACTGCTATCTGGCCGTTCCACCGACAAATAAAGTTATACCTCAGATAGATGAGTTATTTGTCGAGTAAATGATACCTGACCATTGAAAAACAGAATAATTAGCTATCAGTTCAATAAACACTATTTGTTTGTTTATCTGACCATTTTAAAATCGGCCCTAAAAATAGTAAAAAATAAATTGTGCGAGTAATAAAGCAAAAACAACTGATAACGCTCTTAATGGCATCGTTTATTTTTAAATGCTCAACTAACAATAGAAAAAAGTATAAAAAAACTTACACCTAGAAAAAAACTTACACCTAGAAAAAAACTTACACCTAGAAATTAAGTTGCCTCACCTAAATGTAGGGGAAGCTCGCCGACAAAATGTTCAACAAAAGTTTTCAACAAAAAATGTTTTGCAAAAGCGAGCGGTCCGCGCTATCTACGGAATGGGTCCCCGTGAATCATTGAGAGATTTATTTAAAGAAATAAATATATTAACTTTACCTTCTTTGTACATCTTTGAAAATATTATGCACGTTCGCAAAAATCTACATAAATTTGTACAGTGACTATCACAATTATAACACTAGACTAGAAATAAGGATAGGATAGCTGTACCGAGATTTAGACTGACTAAGTCAAAAAAGTCATTTTTAGGCAACTGCGTTAGTTTTTACAATAAAATCCCGAAAAATATAACAGGGCTCACCGAGGGAAAATTCAAATCACACGTAAAAACTACATTAATGAAAAGAGGATATTATAAGGTTAAGAATTATTTAGAAGATAAAGATGTCTGGAGCCTTCCACTTCCGCCAAGTAGCCACTAGTATTTATAGATATTACCTAGTTGTAAGCCAAAATTTGTGAGACTGCAATTTATTTATTATTTGAAAAAATAATGCCCCTCAGTTTCTTGCCTGTTCTTCTGAGTAGAGGCTTTTTGTCCGAACAAGGCGGTCGAGTCTATTTAAATAACTTTGACGTTCATAAGTGTATCTTTGATACCTAAATTGAATAAAAACATTTTGACTTTGACTTTGAACATTTTTCTAAGACCGCCTAGGAAGGGAAATGGAACAACCTATACATAGGCAATATCAGTAAAGAAATTATTTTGCCAGGTTGATATTGTCGAAATTTCATTCCCACTTCAATTACATTTTATTTATTGTGACAGCTGTTCCACAGCTGCTATAGCGCCACTAGGTCCGGCGGTAGTAACATCTACAATACTAGTCTACAGTAGTGACAGTATTCGAATGTTGCTTATTTAAGTTCACGATTTTATCGCTAGACTGTCGCTATAAAATTGTAGGCGACGAGCGCAAGTTTGAGTGCTGCCACTGAGTAATTTAACAACATGTCATCTTGTCAAATGTTTCACATTAGGCGAGGGCTTAGTAACTAATATTGTTTTTTTTCTTACTGTTAAATAATCACATTTTATCACGTTTAACTTAAAAATAATTTTGAAAAATCTTACTAGTTTTAGTGTGTTACACTTTTTGTAAAAAACCAACTTTTTTGTATAAAAAATATTTAAGTGTAAAAAGTCTTAGTATTAATTAGTCTTAGTTCTCGTTTTTATAGATTTAAAAACTATCTGAGTTTAATTACTAATAACTCTAGTAAGATAAAAAAAACACTGGACTAGTGTATAATTATGGTGACAGTTAACAAAACTTTAGAAATTTGGTAACATTTTTGGCTCAAATTCAAAAATTAGCAACAATATGGCAACTATAATTACCTAAAAAAGTAACAACAAAAAGAATGTATAACAAATATTAACAAAATCCATTTCAAAACTATTTTCTAAAACCGCACCTCGTTTGTGGCGTATTGAAAAACCAAACTGAAAAAATATTAACAAAATTGCATGAAAATGACGTGTCCAATAACTCTTTGCAAAACATATATAGGTAAGTATGGGCACTATGCAATGAACAACTGGATCTCGTTTAGGGGTACATGGCATAAATGCTGGGTACATTTATGCCATGTATGTTCTCAATGAATAAATTTTAATTAACTAACTTAGGACTAATATACCTATATATATTATTTTTATTTTTTTTTTTTCTTTTTTTTTATTTTTTTTTTATTTTTTTTTTTTACACACACGGTCGTCTGACCCCAAACTAAGCAAAGCTTGTACTATGGCTGCCAGAGACTGATATACATACATATATATTTTTAAATACATACTTAAATAGATATTTACACCCAGACATAGAACAAACACAAATGTTCATCGCATAAATGTTTGCCCTAGGTGGGAATCGAACCCACGCCCCCAAGCTCAGAAGGCAGGTTCACTACCAACTGAGCCACCGAGGCAGTCGCAATTGAATTGAGTAAACATGTTTACAGTTTTCTTTATCTTTATCTTAAAATGATGTGTGAAGGCGGTCACGGTAATGGCCCCACTTCCGCTTGCGTCCTCTTCCGCTGGAGGTCGACGGCTCCGGATCGTCGGAGGTCGACGGCTCCGGGTCTCCAGACGTATCAGTCGAATAGCCTGTTTTATCCTGTAAGCAAAGACTGATGCTTTAGTACAATGTGATCAACCGTAACCAGCTTTTCGAGAATACCTTTAGTAATCTGAAAGTGATTCTACTGATGGATTTTCCCTTGCTACAGAACGTTCACAGCGCATCCTCCGGTGGAATGGCAGCATTACTCCTACCACACTATGAAGAATGTTCCATCATGTTACTAGAGTAGTATTAACTACCTCCTTGCCCACTTCAACCCATTCAGCCTTTATGAAGATGAGTAAAAACAAACATACACAAATTGTTAGATACTAGAGACAGTCTTATTCGCTAAAACTGTCTGTAATCAGTCTTTATACTTTCCTACTGGTTGCAGGGAACACTACTATAAAATATGGTAATCCCCGGGTAATCTGAATAAATTACTGATCAAAAAGAATCACGTGAAACAAAGCCTATGAATGTTTCTAAATGTTTTTTTAATAATGCAGTGCCGGATCCAGGATTCTGTTTCGGAGGGGGCTTGGCCTATAGCTGAGGCTAAGCTTTATCAAGGTAAGTAAGATTTTGGTCCAGAGGGGCATAGCATAGCTCAGAACAGCTTCAGGTCAGCTTTGTGAACATGGGTAACACATACAAAAAAAAAAATTACTTGGAGGGGGCTTGAGCCTTTTATCTTGAGCCCACCCGAGGTTCACTACATATAGGTTGGTGTATTTATGGTGGATCAATATGAACGTTTTATTGGGACGTTTTTGCCCACTCGGTTTGACCCAAAATTAAGCATACCTGTACTTCGGCTGCTGGAGCCTGGTAAACATACATAAATATATTTTAAAATATTTACTTAAACTAGCTGTCACCCCGCGACTTCGTTCGCGTTTTGAGCTATCCTATCTCTCAAGTTGGATCGAACTGCACATGGTGTGCGAATTTTATTATAATCGGTTAAGTGGTTTAGGAGTTCATTGAGGACAAACATTGTGACACGAGATTTATATATATTAAGATAGATAGTTAACACTCAGACGTGGAACAAACACAAATGTTTATTACATGAATATTTATCCTTGGTGGGAGTCGAACCCACGCCCCAAGTGCAGGAGACAGGTTAACTACCAACTGAGTCACAGGGAAGTCACGGATCAATGGTAAAAAAAATGCTACAAGTGTATATACCGAGAGGCTCCTCTTTGTTTTCTTCGCAACCAAGCAAGCGTCTGCGGCCTGTGCGCTGCGCTTCAAGAGCTGCCTCGGCGACGTGTGCGCGCGCTGGAGCGGGAGCAGCTCCCCGGCCCCTGCACCTGCACCGACACGCGCACATCAGCCTCACCTTCATCACGGCCACACAGCTCAACCGCCGCACTCAGAGACCCCCTCACCAATAATCGTTCTATAGCCTTTTATAATTTCCTTCTCTTACATTGTTTACTCGATCGAAAAAGACAAAACACTATGTAACTATTTCGAGGCTATACAACGTGTGTTCCTAGGAAGAGGCTTCGATAAACCAACACTCAGTAAAGATTTACTATGGATTTATACTTACTCCATGTGTCCACAATTCACAACCACGAATGTGGCGGTTAGAAATCGAAATTATTTCAACAGTAAGTGATCTTCTAAACTAAGAACCCAACTTTCCCTCAACACTAGCAGATTTTGAATAATATCAAAAGCACAGCATTAAAAACCGACTTCCCTTCGTCCATGTAAACAATTTTTAGACTTTTGTGGACAATTTAAAAGTTTTTGTTTTATTTCAAATTTTATCGAAATGGCTCAAGCAGTGACCGATATCGATAAAATGTATATGGGATCACCTCTACAGTGACCTCCTCCTTTTTGGAAGTCGGTTACAATAATAATCATAAAAATGAATAATATAAATAAAAATATTTTTCAAATCGGTTATATTTGAGGGGTAATAACAACAAAAAATACCAAATTGAGAACTTGTCAGATTCTGAAGTCTGTTTGAAACACTGTATTGATAGGGCTCATTTGACTATTTTTAAACCGACCGCTTATGATATGACGTCGGCATAATGATATATTATGTACTAGCTGTCACCCCGCGACTTCGTTCGCGTTTAATAAAAATTACTTGGACAAACAAGTTTCTAAACGAATTTAACAAAATTTGCCAGACGAAAAAGAAAAAGTGTTGAAACATGTGTGTAAATACCCAATGCCGATTCACACTTTATTGCCCAAACAATAGTTACACGTTTGTGTAGCGCTATTTACTTGCTACTCAATGTCTAACTGAACATTGGTTTAGCAGATGTTTAAGCATTTTTTTATTTCTAAGGCTGATAGACTATAATCTATACCGTAACAAACACAGACACATACGTCTTTTATATGAGTAGGATTACTTGATTGCAAGAAATTGTACGTACTTTCGGGGTTAAAGTGTTCTGGGTCGGATCTCGCAGAGGAGAGCAAGGCTTCGGGCACGCCGCGTGCAAAACTTGAGTAGTTTTGAGTGCCGCGTTGCTTGGAGCAACCGGGTACAGCGATCTGAAATAACACACACTTGTATAAATCAATGCAATCAAGAAACGGATGGTACGACTGCCTTTGTTGGCTCGAGACTTGCCGAGGGCACTGCCGTGCCGCGTATTTCACGATGTTTTTGGATACTATTTTCTGAGTTAACATAAATAAAATGAAGTCGCGGGTAACAGGTAGTATAGTATATTTATGTATATAGATAGGCAAGTGGGTTTATTCCCACACATCCGACTGTGTTCACGTATGGGAGCATATGCTCCACTGTATAGGTAGGTAGTGCCCAATCTTTTCTATTATATAAAAATGAATCGCTGAATGTGTTGCTAAGCGCAAATCTCGAGAACAGCTGAACCAATTTCGATAATTCTTTTTTTAGAATATTCCTTGAAGTACGAGGATGGTTCTCACGCAGAGAAAAATTTAAAAAATTGCCTAAAAAAAAGAAAGGAGTGTTAGGCGGTACGAAGTTCGCGCGGTCAGCTAGTATACATGCGATGTTCGTTACCTGTTTGAAGGGCGTGCTGCATGCGCGCGGAGCGCCGGCGTCCTCGTCAGCCGCCAGCTGGTCCTCGCGCCTCTGGTTCCCGGGGGGCTCCAGTTCTTGCGGCGGCAGCGGCGACCCGGCATTCGAGTCCGAGTCCCCTACACGCACATTTCAATTAATGTTTAACATAATCAGTAGGGTTCTAGATCTCCCAGAAAAACAAGAGGAGACGAAAACGATTACATTTAGGGTCGGATAAACAATGTACCTTTCTCGGTAAATTATCCGACTCGTAAATGATACGTAGGTGCATATTCTTAACTGATTGTGGTATAAATGCATTCAATCAAAAATGCTTAATTGCACGTCTACAAAAACAACATTGTGTGTAGTGTCTGTGTAATAAGTAGTTAGAATACGGCTTTTTGTAAAGAGATTTAGTCGAGTGTCCGGGGTGTGATATTAGTACTGCAAAACTAAGTCCAGGGTGTGATATTAGTACTGATTTAGTCGAGTGTTTGGGGTGTGATATTAGTACTGATTTAGTCGAGTGTCCGGGTGTGATATTAGTACTGATTTAGTGTCGAGTGTCCGGGGGGTGTGATATTAGTACTGGAAAACTCAGCGAGGCAAAAATGGATAACTGTTTCTAGAATTTCGTTTATTTTTATGTTCGTGCTAATGCATCTCAACAATAAACTCCAAAACATGTTAAATGAGCCATAGCATAACGTAAAACAACACCCAGTTACATTTTTATTGCAGTTTTCGTGTCAAATAAACATTCGTACGGTTTTTTCTCGCGAAAATGGTTTTGTTAGTTATCTAATTTATCTTCTACGGCGGCGCCTTTTTTTTATACATAGTATTAAGCTAATGGTATAATGTGCAGACCTACCAATCTCTAGAAATCCCCAGTTACGTCGTCTGTCTCTTTCTTCTTCTTGAGAATGCAGTTTAATCGAATCCGTGTTGAAATCCTGAAAGAGTATGCAGGAGAGAATATGTAATCACCATTTACATGACAGAGTTTATTTCGTTTGCCACAGAGCCTGTACAAAAACTGGCGGAATATTCCAGTGGTGGAGTGTTGTAATTGGCTTAGTGAGCAAATCTACTCGTTGCACCTTATTTTACTAAATCTCAACTAGCTGAAAGTGTTAATGTCAAGAGGCGATAAGCCCTGCACTGACGACCCGCCTGGAATGTATTGTGCATTTCCCCGCCAGCACCACCCGAGCCAACACAACTCCTAGGAATACCTGAGTCAGGCTCTGAGGCGCTGGCTCAGCTAGTTACCTTCACTTATATGCAGCAATGTAAAAGACAATAACATTTTTAGCGTGCTTTAGTAGTGTTTTGAATAGAGCCTAAATCGCTGTAACTTTTTCTATCAATGCAAAAATAATAATAAAATTAATTCATACATAAATTCGAAATTATTTTAAACTTACACTCATAACGCCGCTAGAATCTTCGTCTAAATTCCAATGAACGTGGCGAATATGACTGCTTGTAGTCGCCTGCTCGTCAGACGTCTCAGTGGACTTGTCACTAAACGTCAAAATGTGATCAAATCGGCTAGAGAAAGTGTCATAGCCGAAATCGATATGAACTATCATTGACGAATTATCAGAATCCAAAGACGCCGAGCCAGTCTCCGTATTATTTTGTGAAAGTGATTGGTGATTGTCGTCGTCTGTAACAGTTATGATTGTATCTGTAATGCCTGGTTCACATTATTACATTCCAGTCCAGTGCTGGATATATCGGATCATATCGTTCATATTATTCCAGTTATTCAAAAGCTGCTGGATCGGTAACACTATATGGACAATGATTTCAAGAGAGGACGAAAATTTTATTAATTTTGTTAAATGTTTTCAGTACTTTGAAAAAAGAAACTAAAAAGAAAAACGGATCTGAGCGAGAAATCTATTAAGCAAAAGAAATATAATAAAAAAAGCAATAGATGGAGTAGCAAATCAGAAAATTACAAATTATTACGACGGCAGAATGAAGTAATCACAACAATGCGTGTTCACTGTTCAACTGAATAAAACATTTTGACTTTGTCTTGACTTGACTTTGACTTGACGTTGACTTTACTTTGACTTGACTTGACTTTGACAAGATATTTGCATTGGATTTGCCATCTACAAAGTCAAAGTCAAAATGTCTGGATATTCAAGATACACTTATAAACGTCAAAGTTATAAAAATGACTTTACCACCATGTTGGGAGGATCGCCTGGTTTGGTCCAGAGCACTCTGGGATTCAAGAGCTGGAATGAAAAAAATAGACAGTCAACGGGTACATTCCAGTGCCGGTCTACATTATTAAAATAGCATTCCAGCGCTGGATCTGATCTCTGGGCTAGCATGCTACTTCAATAAAGTGAACCGGCATAACGGGCGTAGTCTTCCCCACCCTCTTCCCAGGTCTTCTCTTGTTAGGAGTGTCCCGAATGCGGGCTAACAACCGAATAATATCCTAATGAAATTTAACCTTAATTTTCTGTAGCGTTAAATAGACTAGTGACAAATATAGAAAGAGCATCTTTATGCACATTAATTGCAAGCTGTGTTGCTCTGGATATAGTATTGACTTACCAATGAACTTCGCTGGCCGAACGTCCTCATCAGATTGTGATTCAGAGCCCGAAGTATCACTTGATCTGTAACCGATTTAAATGCATAACATATTTATTTTATAAATATAAAGATGATTCGTTTTAAGTGTATTTGTGAACCCAGAAAAGGACGACATTTAGAAACTGAATAATATTAAGTATTTTAACACCTAGTCAACAAAGCTTTTCATTTCTTATGTAAAACTAGGTTAATATGTAACTGACACGGTTAAAAAGTAGCTTGTGTGTTAATCCAGGATATAAGCTACCTGAATATGAAATAAAATTAAATTCTCAGTACTTTCACAGCATTTATTTGATTTCTTACACAAATTTCTTGGATACGGGTTAAGGAACAGCTGTTGTTTGAATCATGGTCGAATGTGCAATGAGGGTGCCTTTTACAAAACAATCACTTTGACTGTAGTATTAAAAGAGTCGACGAAAATGCTAAGACGAGCAATGTAGGCCTAAACATCCTGCCCACATTGAAATGCTTCGGATTCCAACAGTCTAATTCTTCTACAGGAGGAAGAGCGCACAGGCGGACCAAATGGCGGCGAGTGCATCTTCTGGAGGTGTTTGCAACTCGTGGAATTCCATCTTTGGGTCCGTAGAATAATTTAGATGAGAGATGCGTCTGAGTCTCCAGCATAGTGGTAGGACATCATCTTCTTGAACCAGGATTAAGTCTCCTACACTTGGATGGTTAGTGTCGGGTATATTATTGTTGGTATTAGATGAGGCCCTGGTGGAAGCATGACTAGCTGACTTTGATTGGTTTCTGTTTACTGACTCAAGTATAATTATCAGCATGATCTAATAAAAATTTACAAAAATGATTCCAGAGTTTGTATAGTATCCTCCGAGGCACTACGATATTTTTACCATTTTAGCAGAGTATAGGCGTCCAGCTTCGTGCTGAGAATAAAGATGACTATGATGTGATCGACTATGAATCTTAAGGATCCAGGGGACTCGCTTGTTGAATATTCAACAAAGAATTCAAATGATCTCAGTGACAGCAAATCAGTTCCAAATTAAGTTCTGATATTGGTCACATTGCTATCTTTACAAATTCATAATATTCCACATTATTAAAATTAATTTATAAATTCATTATTTATATCTTAAAAAAACTTGATTACCATTCTTCGACTTCGGCTGGAATATTGATACAAGTTTCCAACTCCACATACGTTCTATTTATCTACAAACTCTTTGCATTGAAAAAGTAGGTTCAGATGAGAAAATTAATGTCAAGTCAAAGTTGTGTCATTTAAAATTTAATGTTAGATTTTTTTTTCTCTAAGCAACATGAACGTAGAAAAAAAGTCAACCGGAACTTCAGCTAAGACAGAACTGAATTCTGTCATGGCCACAGATCTAGGATGTAAAAGATCGACAGTGACAATTCGATAGTGATACAAAAAAACATTTGCGCATGCGTGAGTAAATTAGTGTTGTGAAAAGTACTTATTAATTTATCGATTGACCAAAAATGGTCCTCCGGGTGCTTGTCGATAAATATAATCTTTCGCATACCAATTAAGTTGTTTTTTGTTCCAAGTATAACACCGCTGCTGAGCTAAAATGAATATTAATCACTAAACGGGTGTTAAGCTAGGCGGAAGAGTTAGATATCAGTGTCACCATGTATTTAAATTAACATAAGAAAAGTAAATAATAAGATCAACATAATACTATCCTAGTAATTCGCTTCGAATTGTGACCCTTGACCAAATTTACTCGTATATGGATTAGGATAAGTAATAATACTTATCTCATTGGTTTTGTACATTTATTTATAATTTACATATATATTATTTAATTTAATTAAATATAATTAAATTAGACTTGGATGTAAGACACCCAAAATGTGTAAATTGAATTAAAAATGATGATCAGAAATTGAAGGTACATACTTATATATAATACAAAAATGTTTTACGCCTCATCATTCAGTACAAACTCGGAAGAATGTCAATTTACTTTTGATGGCATTGATTCAAAAATGTATGCTTTGTTTATGTATTGCACCCATCGCCTACCTAATGAACTTTGATAAAAACTATCGATAATAATGACGTCATCTTTTTATCCATCTCTAGTGAAAATCGAGCGTAAACTAACTAATTTTTTAATGCTGAATTTCATCACCAATTCTGCTTTCATCTAGGAAATATAGATGTTACGAAGAAACGACAACAACGTACCGCTGGTAAATCGGTTTTTGGAACCAATTTATGTTATGTTTTAGACAAAATTTAGACAAAAACATCACAATGGAATTTTCATATTTACCCATGAAACGACAAATTTTGTGGATTACATCTTGGATTCACATCACAATTGCTAAACTCACAAGATGACATAACTGCATTTAGTAACAATTGCTCTCTTTTGAGTCTATT